>CM017762.1:59506813-60901813 GCA_008009225.1 Acer yangbiense
GAACCGTGACTACCGGCTACTGCGCTACGTAACACAAACAGAAATTGGCATCGACGAGAATTCGCGTCATCTAAAAAGACACGGGTAGTTCTTCTTTCTGACGCAGCGTTTTTCATGTTGATACTTTCATGTGTTTTTTGATGTTTGATGCCATACTCATGATGTGATTTTAGTTGGATTTGTGATTGTGGTTGATTATGTTTGTGTACGATGAGGTTAGGTTAGGGTTTTAGTTTCAAAAATAGTATGTTTTGAGGACGATGAATTTCTTGGTTTCCGTGACTTTTGTGTATGTGTGTCGGTGACTTTTGTATAGTTGTCCCGTGACTTTTGTATTGTGTCCCGTGACTTTTGGCTTTTGTAAGTGTCACGTGATAGCAGTATAGTGTCCCGTGACTTTTGATAAGTGTCCCGTGACTTTTGTATAGTGTTTCCTGACTTTTGAGTTTTGATAAGTGTCTCGTGACTATTGTATAGTGTCCCGTGACTTTTGTATAGTGTCTCGTGACTTTTGTATATTGTCCCGTGACTTTTCATAAGTGTCCCGTGACTTTTAATGCATTTCCCGTGGCTTTTGTATAGTGTCCCGTGACTTTTAATACACTTCCCGTGACTTTTTACACGTCCCATGACTTTTAATTCAGTGGTCCAATCTTGTTGTTGGAGCCTTTTCATGAACTTATAGCTTTTTTTCTGTGAAGATGCAGATGAGGAATGACCCAATGGATTGTTTGAAAACTCCAGAGGCAGATTGTGTCAAGGGAAAAATAATCGCCATGACCATTTCGATGACCTGGAATATGTTGACACCCGCACTTAACAGTGTACCTGAACATCTGAAGATCGAAGCCCTACGTCGGTATACTGAGTCGTGTTTTGGTCATTCCTTCAGATGCATCGGATGAATCATTTTTCGGGTGGGATTGTCCATTACTTACTTTTGCGCGAGTTGCATCATGATGGGCCGGCTGATGATATGGATTTTTGTTAGGTAAGGCATATTGTTCGGTTCTCGAAGGTTGAGTTCTGTCTAATCACCGGTTTTGAAGTTTGGAGGCGATCCCGACACGACGAGGTAGAAGTGGTAGAGAATGGCATACACGAGCGGTACTTTCGGGGTCAAGAAGAAGTCGATATTGAAAAGTTGAGAGCGGTGCTGCGGATTGGTAGTTTTGAACAGCAGTACGATGCGGTGAAGCTTGCCTTATTGTTTATGCTGAACCGGATACTGATGGGGTCCGACGAGAGAGATAAGTTCCAATATGGGCAGTTTCGCCTAGTTGAGACCTTGACGCTTTTGATGCGTTCCCGTGGGCACACACGTGTATAGGTCTGTTTATGGTTCAAGCGGGCGTTTGATGGTCCACGAAATGCGTTTGCAGAAAAACGGCGCGAAGAGGGCGAGGACCTGACGTACCCAACCTCGAGTTGACGTACAACATATACGGTCTACCGCATGCACTATTGGTGAGAATTTCGAATTTGAATCCATACTTTAATTGTAGTTTATTTATATGACTGTTGTAATTTACGTCGTATCGTACTTTTCTATTACGCAGGTTTTGCCTTTAAGGTTATCCCGAGCTGGCAATACTAAATGTGGGATTCGCCGGAGCTTGGCAATACTAAATGTTGGATTTGCCGAGTACGAGCTACCCCACCCCCCCCCCCCCCACCCCCCCCCCCCACGTATTCTGAAATGGGAATTGAGTCAGCGACCTAGGGCGAAAAAGCTGGATGGTGTTTTACAAAAATGTAAGTGCTGATGTTGTTAATGTTGTAGTTATTAGTATATATACAATGACAACTATTTAACTTCGATTTCAGATGTGCGCATGGCTCTGAATGGGTGCCGACGGCCGTGGAGAGGGCTCAACGGTACTTCGAAGGCATAGACCTAGGAGCCAATCTGTATGATTCCGATGCCCTGATGATACCTGGTCACCTCCCGGATCCGGAACGACAACTACATAGGACTGCAGGACCTAATGATATGGAGAGTCTGTTTTCCGGACCCAGTGATACTGAGGCTATGTATTTCCAGTTTCCGACGCGATGGTATGGATGCTTCGTATTCTGAACGTACTGATATGGAGGGTTCAGAACTTGAGGGTGGCAATAGGCGTAGGCGGGTTTCTTCGACTTATTTTGCTTGAATTCCTTTAATCTTTTTAATTGGAAATTTTAATGATGATGTCACTTATAAAGTACCAATCAACTTATAAAGTACCAATCAACGAAGAAAGAATCGTGTGTTTATCAACAAAACGATGGTATCCTCATCAAGAATCACAATTCATCCTTATCAATAACACATGTTGTAGGTGCAAAGTTTCTTCGACCTTATTTTGCTTGAATTCCTTTTAATCTTTTTAATTGTAAATTTTAATGATGATGTCACTTACAAAAATACCCTTGGAACCGTTAAGTTGGACTAACGGTTGACTAACAAATGGACCAATTTGATGTATTTTTGACAAGTAAGGGACCAAGTGTTGTAAAAAAGCAAATTCGTTTAAAAAATTGGTCTTTCACCAAAACTTAGGGACTAAATTGATAATACCTCTTAAAATAATCATTAAACTATTAAATAATAAAAATAATAAATAAACTCTTTAAAAAATCAAAGAAATAATTGAAAAAAAAATGGAAGAACAATGAATTTGTAGAATATTTTGTTTCTACAAAAAGTTTTTTTTATTTTTTATTTTCTCACTTCTAAAACAACAATTTTTCAGATTTCAAAACCCATCTCCATCATCCGAATTGTATCGTTATTAGTCTGTTGAGAAAGCTAAAATAATCAATCGCTTGAATAAATTATATTTTTATATCATGTAAAATACCGTATGTACTGTTGTATAATCGAATCCTTATCAAATAAGGAGATCGATGAGGAAATATTTTTATTTTAATAAAAAAATAAAATTAATTGAATAAGTACATCCGGAAAAGGAAATTAAAAAATATTATAAGAAACGGAGTCCTAAAAGGAATAGGAAATTAAAATAATAAGAAGAAACCGAGTCCTAAAGAAAAGGAATATATTAGCTATCCTGATACTCTTTATATATTTATGAGGTTATCAAGGAAAAGGAATTAGAAATTAGAATCCTAAAAGCAATAGCAAATTAGCAATACACAGGACAGGACTCTATATATAAATAGTTTCACCTGCAACCAGAAGAAAAAAAATCGTCGACGGAGACAGAACCGAAATCAACCACACACACACACAAAAAAAAAAAAGGTATGTCTCCGAGTTTATATATATATTTTTTTCAAACCTGTTAAGATTAATTTCTCATGTCAGGATTTATTGAGGAACTTTAGGGTTTTTTTTTTTTTTTTTTTTTTTTTTTCATTCATTCATTTCAAAAGGTTTTTCTGTAAATATCTAACGCTGTATTGCAATGGAAAGGTTATTATTATTGCATGAGTACTTCGGAAGATATCTCCTCAACCATGGCGACAATTATGACTTCGGGAGAATCCTTTTCAACCATAACGACCTTAAAAGGTAATATATATTTGCTATTTATATAGAATCTTTTTGTTGCTATTTTCATTAGTTGTTGTACTAATCTTTAAAATTTCATGATACATTATTGTCTTCAAGAGGATTTACCATGGGAGGGAGAAGTAGTGAAGGCGAAGATAGCAGATCTCAGAAGAAAAATAGCCAAGTATGAGGCACGTCCTAAAAGAGAGATATTTCAACAAACTGATGAGAGTAAGAAAAGGGATCAATTGGCAAGGAAATTTCAACCATGTTGCCCATATCGTCGTCCATATAATAGTAATCATCATTTGACCAAATTCAGAGTTATATCAAAATCCCATGAGTTGAGTGATGAATGTAGGAAGTTGCTGGATAGAACGAAACAACTGGGAATCCCTCATTTGAGACCTTTAGTAATTACTCCTAACCCTACAACGAGTATCCCAGATTTACAAGAGGAACAAATGCAACCGATTAAAAGTTTAAAAAACGATGACAAATGGAGGAAGTCGCGCGATGAATTCAAACGGATCGAAGCCCTTCGTAAGCTAAAACTTTTGAGTTTGAATTGATGTTAGCCCTAAGTAGCTAACAAGGGCTTTAATTGAGGAGGCAAGAAAGACATAATCTCATTCAATTATTTGTTTAGGGTTGTTAGACTTATTTTGAATCATGTGGATTCTCTTATATTTTTTCTTATTTAATTACAAATTATTGTTTTGTGGATTTTATGGATTCTCATAATCTCATGCCATTTTTAATTGAAAATCGATGCTGTTTATATCCCATTCTTACTAGATTCATGTTTACTGGAGCGTTAATTACTTCCTGCATGACTAAAGAGACGGTCCTGTTGTGAATTTGACAATGCCATTATAGTACTCATTTTTAAATGGTGTCAGGGAAGGTATATTTAAATTTGTGTCATAGCAATGGGTATAAAATGTGAATTGGTCCATTTATTCGCAATGTAATGGAGGAAAGAGTTGTTCTTTTTTCTTCTCCTTCCTTTTTTCCCATCAAAGTTAATGGTTATAATTTGAATGGTTACTGTTTGTCTATTTATGATGTTTAGTCTTTTGTGGGAGAGGATCAGTTGATATTATTCCTGTAGAAGTAATCCATTTTCAATTGGAAACCGATTGGGTGATATAGCTGTTGTTGAAGATGGAATTTTATGTTATTTTAAACTGATGACTGGTTTGCTTTAGGGGCAGAGTTGCCAAAAGTATCAGTTTTTAAGATTGAAGCTAGATTTGAATTCTAAACCAGTACCATAGTGGATAATACCAGTAAATTCTTTTATAGCTTTCAGCTTCGATCATTGTAACTTTCCTTTTTGTAATACAGTAATTGCTTAAATAGTTTGTCATGGAGTCATTTTATGGTGGCTTTCAGAGGTTTATGTAGGATTTAGGAACTTCTTGTGTGGGTTTCAGAGGTTTATGGTGGCTTTCAAAAAAAGGGTGCTATAAATAAATAAATAAAACACACACACACACACACCTGAGGACTTAGCACAATGGCACACACTTATACTGGGCTTGAGGACAATCAGAGTTCTTATTCGACATTTTGCTCAGCTCAGCTTCAATTCTTATCTAATTTGTCATGCTTCAACTCCTCATGAACATCGATGTTTTTGTTGATTCGATAAAGCAACCTGTAAACACTAGTTGGATAATCACTCATTCACTCTTATAGTTTATCTTCTTCAAGTAACTGTAATAGTGATCTGTCCAGGGCAAAACATACTTTTATTTGACAACGAAAATATGTGTTGTAGGCTCCTGGAACCAATTGGATACGTGTTATGGAATGTTTGGATCATGAAGGCTTTTACTTCAGAACTTGGATTTCTCTTCATTTTAGGCTCAGTTCCAAGCAACATTGGTTTGCTTTCAAAACTCCAGTTCCAAGAGTTTATGAAGTTGATATTTCGCCAAACAATATAGTGGTTGAATTAGACTCCGTCTGTTTTCTGAAAGGGTTTTATTGAAAAGTAACCCTTTTAGGAAGGTGGAATTGAAAACTAACTCATTTTTGAAAAAATTGCAAAAGTAACTCCTTTTTCAAGCGAAAGTACCATTTTACCCTTACTTACTCAATTTTCTCTTTTATTCCTTCTATACCTATTAGTCCTCCCATTCTTTTCCTTCACTCACTCTTTTCTCTCCTCACCACACACACCTTCGACAGTTCGACAGAACCATTTCTCCTGTCAACTTTTATTTTTTTCTTTTGTTCTCTCTTCCTTCATTTGTCGAAATTAATCAAATTCAACTCGAAATTACCATAGGTTGTGTTGAAAGCTTTGGTTCATCATCAACCACAAAGGTTCCTTCTTTGAAGCTTTGAGGTGAGTTTTGTTTTTGAACTTTTATACTTTAATTATTTCGATTTAGTCTTCAATCTTCGATTTAGTTGATTGTGTGTATTTTTTTTGTGAAAATAGTTTACATTTACATAATAAAGCATGGGTCTTGTGTGAATTTGATATTGTTGTGATCAATTTAAAGTTTATACATATATTTAAGGTTAATTTCTTGTTGGAATGTCTTATTTACTTAGATTTGTGTATTAGGGTTGTTAAAATAGTTTATATCAAGGTAATAGAGTATGGGTCTTGTTTCAATTTGATTGTTGTGGTCGAATTTCTCCATTGGTATTGAATCTGAAAATTGATAGTGTTTTTGTGAAGTCCTGTCCAGTTTTCCTAACGGCTGTTGGGAATTCCCAACCGCCGTTGGGATTTCCTAATTGCCGTTGGGAATTCCCAACTCCGTTGGGAAATTCCAAACGGCAGTTAGGAATTCCCAACGGAAGTTGGGAATTCCCAACGGCAGTTGGGCATTCCCAACGGCAGTTGGGCATTCCCAACAGCCGTTAGGAAATTCTCAACTGCGTTTGGAATTCCCAAATGCAGTTGGGAATTCCCAACTGCCGTTTGGAAATTCCCAACTGCGTTTGAAATTCTCAACTGCAGTTGGGAATTCCCAACAGCCGTTTGGAAATTCCCAACGCCCGTTTGGATTCAAAATATTTTGTAAATTCAATGTACCATGAATTTAGAATATTTGTTTATGAATTTAATTCAAAATTTCTTATGTATTTGAAAGGTGGGTTGCATGGATAAAGTCCAGTTTGTCGTTTTATATGGCGGTGAATGGATTAAGAGTGGTGAGAAGTTCAAATATAAATATGGAATGTCTAAAATTATTTCAGTTTCAAGGGAAACCTCGTATGAGTCATTACATTACATCGTATCTCGTCTTGTTGAAGCCAATCCAAACGAGTCCTCCATCAAAATGAAGTTCATCTTTAATTCACCTGAGGTTTTAGCACCATTTGAAGTTGTGAATGATGATGATGTGCAAGTATTCTTGTGTGAAAATTCCGATGTGAATACAAGAACCTCTTTATGTGTCACTGTAGAACGAAAAAGAAGAATAATTCCAAACACACAAGGTCCTGACAATGAACTTGTCAACGAAGACATTGCCAATGTTTTTGAATCGGATAATGGCAATGGAGTTGGTCTTGATAATATACATGAAAGTCTATTGAGTCCAAATGACTTTCAAAATGTTGATGTATTTTCTATTGGGGTTGACAATGATGATGAAGCTAGAGATAGTCGGCCATCAACCTCAGAGGTACCCTCAAGAAGATCAAGGGTTGGGAGTTCTCAGGGAATTGGGATAAAATCATCAAGAATACATGGAAGTTACACATCCTTAGAGAGTGTAGTCAACAATGTTAAAGAAGTTGGGGTTGGTGATTTATTTCCTAGTAAGGAAGAGTTACATATGAAGATGCAATTGTTGGCAATTGGTAATCATTTTCAGTTCAAAGTGAAGAAATCCACCAAAACTTTGTTGGTTATGTCATGCATTGTCGAAGATTGCAAATGGCGTGTCCGTGCAACAAAGCTTAATGATTGTGAATCATTTCGTATACGAAAATACTCGCCCGATCACACATGTTCTCTTGACGCCCTCCACTTTGATCATCGACAAGCAAGTAGCAAATTGATTGGACATTGCATAAAATCGAAGTTTGAGGGAACTTCACAGTGTTATAGACCGAACGACATAATTGATGATGTGAAAAAGCAGTGTGGAATGACTTTGGGTTATAACAAAGCATGGAGGGCTAGAGAGGTCGCCTTGGGTTTAGCTAGAGGTTCACCAGAGGACTCATTTACCATTCTTCCTTCATATTGTCACATGCTTGAATTAAAAAATCCAGGGACAGTCACATTCATTGACACCGACGCTTTAAATCGCTTCAAGTATTTTTTTATGGCTTTAGGACCTTCCATTGAAGGATTTAAAAGTTGTATTCGTCCGGTGGTAGCTGTTGATGGAACTTTTTTGAAATGCAAGCATCAGGGTACCCTGTTTATTGCAACAAGTTTGGATGGAAATAACCAAGTCTACCCATTGGCCTTTGGTATCGGTGATTCAGAAAACGACCAATCATGGCATTGGTTTTTTACAAAGTTACATGGGTTGATCGGTGAAATGGATGATCTTGTTTTTATCTCTGACCGAAACTCAAGTATTGCAAAGGCAGCTGCAGGTGTGTTCCCTAATTCATTGCATGGTATATGTATGTATCACATTGGTCAAAACATGAAGGCAAAATTTAAAGGTGTTGAAGTCCATGATATATTTTACAAGTGTTCAAAAGCTTATCGTGTTATTGAGTTTAATCAAATTATGGCTCAAATAAGGGGTACAGATGCGAGTGTTGCACAATATTTGATAGAGGCCGATCCTACAAAGTGGGCTAGAAGTCACTTTGATGGAAGAAGATATTGCATAATGACAACGAACATTGCAGAGTGTTTGAATGGAATTCATTTCAATATTAGATTATATATATATAATACACAATAAGTTAAAAAAAAAAAAAACAATGGGTAATAAGTGTTATCTTACCAGACAAACAAGTTTTGACTGATGCTGGTGCGGGGCATATGCATTGGCTGGACGGTTTTCTTCAACCCCTTCACGTGCATCCTCTTCATCTTCACCGTTGAGCTCGGGTGGTTCTAACACGTTTTCAGGGCTAAGTAGAAATTTCACATACTCCTCTCCACTCTCTCGAGGAGTGGGTTGCAGCTTCTTCAAAATCTGAGTCTACCATAGACAAAATAGTAGTATGGGTTAGTGTCTATTATATTCAATGTATGAAAATAGTTCGACAATTAAATTCTTTAAACTTACATTCTTTCGGTCCATCAACTTCGTAACATATGTTGCATCAGGTGTTCCGGAGGTAATCCAATTTACAATCCGCGGAAGCAAAGAACCAGATTTATTAGCAATTGCAACTCCAACGGTAGGAATTGCCTCACACGCCCAAATTTAATTGTCACAAAAATAACTATCAATAAAAGTAACAATATTTAATTAAACCATTGTGTAGTTTACACTTTAGATGCACCAACCTGAAATGCATAAGGAAACCCATGCAATGCGTATTGTCTGATACAATCCTTTTCATTGTTGGCCAGACGCTTCCTTTTTTTCCCTGATACCATCTTTCTTGAGGTTGTATGATAATCTTGAGACATTTTTTTGAAATCCTTTTGAAGACTGTTCAAGGTTATCTCATAACACTTTCGACCCCACGGGTACTTGTTGAATGTTTCTAAATCTTCCAACAGTTCAACATGCTGGGCTCCGATATGTACTTTTTGATCCTTACCAAACAAAACCGTCTCCAAAAAATAAAGCAAAGCTAGCTTCACCATGTCTTCATCATTATCTGAAGAAGCAGCTTTGAACATTGCCTCCAAAGTTTTGTTATTCAATCGCACTTCCCCATTCAACATGGACGACCGAAAACTCCCACTACCATCCCTATTTTCCTTACTTAGGACGGGCGGGTCAGGGCCACACTCTAAACCCGTGATGAGGCAAAATTCTTGAATAGAAAACCGAAATGTCTTGCCACCTAATGAAAACCACATCTCAGATTTATTGGGAGGCCGTATTTGTCTAAGTAAGAGATGATGTACCAGCTGCCCGGAAAACTTTAGGTCATTCATATCAAGAAGTTTCCCAAAGCATGTTGTCCGGAAGAGGGATAGTTGGACCTCCGTCAACTTCTCCTTAATCAACTTTATAGCAGCCGTTGACGAAGTGCTGTGAATTTTCGCCGGGAAATGCTCTGTAACATTTAGTATCAACTCCACCTCTTCTCCCATTTAATTATCCTGAAATATAAGATAAAACCATAAGAAATTAGTATAAGTACACATGTTTTAACCGAATAAACAATTTAAGGTGATTTTTGAAACTGCGTTTGGAATTCACAACGGGCGTGTGGAATTCACAACGGGCGTTTGGAATTCCAAATGGAAGTTGGGAATTCCAAACGCCCGTTGGGAATTCCAAACGAGAGTTTGGAATTCACAACGACCGCTTGGAATTCCAAACGGTCGTTGTGAATTCCAAACTGGGAATTCCCAACGGCCGTTTGGAATTCCCAACGGGAGTTTGGAATTCACAACGGCCGTTGGGAATTCCCAACTGCAGTTTGGAATTCACAACGGACGTTGGGAATTCCAAACTCCCGTTGGGAATTCCAAAATACAATTACCAAACCTTACACAACTACAAGATCCATTCAAAACATTCAAAACCAAAACCCAGCAATATAGCAAATGTTTGATCAGTAAATGCCAAAATTAAACCAAAAGCTATATACCAACTTGACAGTAGAATACAGGCTAGAAATTGGAATCTACGGCAATGCCAACTTCATAAAATCCTAACTAAACCAAATTCACCTTGAGTAACTCAATGTGGAGGAAAATCAATGCAAAAAATCAACGGAAAAAAACCAGCTACCAGAAACAGAAACTAAGAGAATTAACATCAACGGAAAAGGCAAGCAAACAAACCCCCACCAGACCAGTGGGAGCACAAAAACACTAGGCACACAGAAACAACAAGCAAAACACACAACCAAAAGGAAATTATCATTTTGTGAAACTCCAAAATCAAATTTGTCAGTCAAATTAGGGATTTTTGAAACTCCAAAATAAAATTAGGGTGGTAATTGAAATTAGGGATTTGAATTATTGAACAATTTCTTTAGGGATTTGTTCTAATTAAATAAAACACACAACCAAAGGGAAATTAGGGATTTGTTCCATTCACCTTAGGTTGATGTCATCTCAGTCGTCTTCAACCTCTGTCAATCGCGCCGCCGTCGTCTTCAAAGTTCGTCGGGCCGTCGTCGTCGTCTTCAAGGTGACTGCGCTGTCGTCGTCGTCGTCTTCAAGGTCAGTGCGGCGTCGTCGTCGTCGTCTTCAAGGTTAGTCGCCGTCATCGTCTTCAAGGTACGTCGCGGCGTCGTCTTCTTCGCGTCTGCTCCGCGCTGTTGAAGAAGGTTGGTTGATTAGGGGTTGGTCGATTTCAAGAGTTTTGTTTGTTTGAGAGGTTTTGATAGGTTTGGGTGCTCTTTCAATTTTTAAGAGGCATTCGATTTCAAAGACAGAGGGAAGGGATTTCAAGTGTAATGGTAGGATTGTAATTTTATGCATGTAAAAGGGTAATATTGTCAAAAAAGAGTTAGTTTTGCAATTTTTTCAAAAATGAGTTAGTTTTCAATTTGACCTTCCCAAAAGGGTTACTTTTCAATAAAACCCTTTCTGAAATTACCTGGTTCTATCCCTGCATCTTTGGCATAGCTTTTAACCAACTTACTTTGGAAATATCTCATCCTTAACTTATTTGTAGACTAGAAAAGAAACCAAAACTAAACCAAGCATCCAAATTACTAAACCAACACTAACTAAACCATCCATTACAACAACACTAAACCAAGCATCCAAATTACTAAACCATCCATTACAAGTTACAACAACACTAAAACAAGAATCCAAGTGTATTCAAAAATGACCAGTTCTTTATTACAATTCACGAGACAAACAATGCCAATTAACAGACTTTATTCAACCTCTGGCCCTCATCAATATTCATGTGACAAACAATGCCAATTACAGGGGTTGATTGAACCTTTGGCTCACATATCAGAAGAAAGAAAGAAATGTTAATATTCATGTGACAAACAATGCCAATTAACAGAGTAAGAAAGAAAGACATAGAGAGAAAGAAGATCAATTGATAAATCGTGATATGCCCACCTCAAAAAATGAAGAACCACCATCAAGCCTCAGAGACGATGGCAGTTATCATTTTGTAGAATGAGGTCAATCTCATCTAAATAGTTTATCCACTGCTTCCTCCTCAACGATCTCCACTGGTTATCGAATCCTACAAGCAGGGTTGGATCGAAAGAAGCTATCTTTGACAGAAACACATTTTCAAGACGATCGCATATTTTTGTATCTCCGTTATCAAGCAACCCTTTTTCAAGCGAAGAGTAAGAGGACAAGATGCTCTCATACTCCAGTACACCGTCCTCAACATCGTCCACGTCCTTCGGCCCCTGCAAGAAGTCTTCTTGCCAGAAATGGGTACACAGAGTTGAAGAACTGACACCGAATTTCGATTCAAGTTCTTCAAAGGATCTAGTGACACTGTCAATCCTCATCAAGAACACAGAATCTGAGAATAACCCCCTGGTTAGCACTCCCTCTATGACTTCCCCGTACTCTTTACCTATAGCCAATACATGTTTTCTAAGCCCTTGAATGAACTGAAGTTTGTCGTGCACAGTTTGGCTGGGAGAGTGCAAATCCTTGGTGTCAAAAGCCATATCATTAAAAGTGTACTGCAGATTTATTACAGACGAATCTTCAACCTGTTTGACGGTAACATCGTCCGGCGGCAGATTGATTCCGAACGAACCGAATAATACCTTTCGTGCAACCTCCATGCCTGCTTCGCCGACCACCCATTCCAGAGCATCAGCAATTCGGTTGGTGGTCGCCAGACCAGGGACGTAGGGTTCCACCATTTCAGGTGGTTCAGGTCGAGTTTCAAGTTCAACTTGAAACTCGGGAGAATCAAGATACACCTTGCTCGTTGCGTCGTCGTCTTCGCTTGACATTCTTGTTTCTTGAATTCTTTAAGAAAAATTGAAAAAAAAAGAGAGAAGGAGAGAGAGAGAGAATGAAAGAGGGTGTATAAATGCTAAAAAAGAAATAATAGTCGGAATCAGGGAGTGAAAACGATTATTACGACGGATTTTGGGCGTCTGAGAGATTCTGTCTCTGAGTGAGTGAGTGAGTGAGTGGGTGTTGTTTACGGTCACAGTCTCACAGAGAAGAGAAAAAGGTAAGAGAAAGAGGGTGTTAAAGTGTTTAGTGACATATATATCCATATAGGATTGGCAGATTCAAAAACTAACCCGAACGGCCGAGTGCAATCCGGCCCACTCGTCATTGGTCCTAAGAGCATCCCCAATAGACTCCCTTAATGACATCCCTTAGCTTAATTAAGGGAGTATGTGTATTTTTGCAACTCCAACAACTCCCTAAATGACTCCCTTAATTGTGTTCAAGTGGAGTTCACTCCCTTAATTAAGGGGTGTTTTTAGACCCCCTTAAAGTGGGCTCCACTTATTTAAGATTATTTTATTTCTTAAAAACTCCATCTAACATTTATTACACAACATCTAACATTTAAATAATAATAATAAATTATTAAAGGGACCATTTAAGGGAGTATTGTTGGAGTACATACTCCCTTAATGGCCCCTTACATCAACATTCACCCTTATTTAAGTGAGTCTCTACGGTAGACTGTTGGAGATGCTCTAACTCCTAATCCAAAGTAATTTTTTATTTTTTTTAGTTTTTGATTGACGATTATTAATTTAATAGCAAGGATGCAATTTAATTTATAAACTAGAAAAATTAAGATTGGGTCAGAATTAGGGTTTTCATAAAGAAAAAGAAAAGTTCAAGATGGAAAATTGGGTATTTCAATTTGGGTGTACTTATAATTTGAGTGGATTATATTCAAATCAAATATTAATTAATTAATGGTATTATTGGGTGCTTATACTAAAAATTAAAAATTCAAATTTTAATAATGGGTGTGTAAATAAAATTGTTGGGTTGCAATATCCGCACCCATTAACAAATTACAAAATAATTAAACTGAAAGCAAATAAAAGTGCCTCCTTAATTTTGTATAAGTGTTGATGCCTAGTATTCAACGAATTTAATACATTATTCTGTAAAATAGTTTTTAACATTAATAATTTTAATGATTTTAATCTTGTAATGTAAATTCTTACTGCAAGTCAAAAGAAAAATTCATTAACCATATTTGTATAGAGTCAACCTACTTTCTCTCCAAATGATGCGACATCTCTAAAATCCATTCATTTCAATCATATAATTCTAATGCAACCTTCATAAGATATCTCCTCAACCATATCAACAATCATGACTTTAGGAGAAACCTCTTCAACTAGGTAATATTTATATATAATCTTTTTTATTGCTATTTTAATTCATTTTTGTACTAATCTTTAAAATTTCATGATAAATTATTGTCTTCAAGATAATTTACCATGGGAGGAAGAAGCAGTGGACACGATGAGAGCAGAGCTCAATCAATTGGCTGAGGCCAAGTATAACTGTATAAGGAATATATTTCAACAAACCGATGAAAGTAAGAAAATGGATCAGTTGGTAAGGAAATTTCAACCATACTGTCCTTTTCATCGTCCATACCGTCATATTCTTGTTTGACCAAAATCACCAGGTGATAATAATCAAAATATAATTATCCATTTATTAAAGAGTCGCTTACACATATGCCTACAATATATATCCCAGATTTACAAGAGGATCAAATGCAATTAATCAGAAGTTCTAAAAAGGATGAGTTGACTGATAAATGGAAGAAGTTGCTCGATGAAACGCAACAACTCGGAACCCTTCATTTGAGTCATTTAATAGTTACGCCTAAGCCTACAATGCGTATCCCAAATTTACAAGCTAGAGGATTAAATGCAATCGATTAAAAGTTTAAAAAATGATCATGAGTTGAGGAAGTTGTGCGATGAGTACAAATGGTTCGAAGCCCTTCAATAGTTACGCCTATGCGTACAAGGAAGTTCAGCGATGAACAAAAAAAACTTTCTCCGGATGAAGATGATACATACCGTGAACTAAAACTTTTGAGTTTTAATTGATGTTATAGCTAACAAGGGCTTTAATTGAGGAGGCAAGAAAGACGACATAATCTTATTCAATCATTGGTTTAGGGTTGTTAGACTTATTTTGATTAATCCTGTGAACTTTTTTATATATTTTTCTTATTTAATTACAAAAGAATGGGTTTAGGGGAGGGTCCCCCACCATCTCCTCCATTTATAAAAATGGGGGCCAAGTTTGCTCCCACCCCAAAACCCATTGGGGGTAAAATTTGCCCTCAAAACCCCGTGGGGGATGGGGCCTCATGGGGAAACACCCATTCCTATATTGGATTGAGTGGTTCTATTGCCATCCATAAAATGTTTCGACACACTCGATTTCTCCGGACACCCTTTTTAAAAATACTAAAGGTCTGTTTGGTAGTCATTTTTTGGGACTGTTTTCGTTTTCGTTTCATTTTCTAAAAACTATTTCGAATTCGCGTTCATTAATTGAAAAACAAAATCAGTGTTAAAATTGAAAAACATGGAAAACGTGTTTTAAGATGTTTTCCATTTAAAAAAAAAAAAAAAAAAAAAAAAAAAGTCCTCCAAGTCTTATTCTTCACATCATCTTCTTCTTCTTCCTTTGATCGACTTCTTCTTCTTCATGTGATTGACTCTTCTATGCTAAATAAATGAGGGCAAATTGCACTAAATTAACCAGAACTGTAGAACCGAACCAGAGCTGTAGGGATCGGAACCAAACCAGAATTGGTTTTTCGGTTTCGAAACCGGAACTAGACTGTGAACCGAAATCAGGGAGGTTTTGGTTTCGGTTCCCCAGTTCTCAAAACCGAACCTAAACCGACGGTTCGGCTTCGATTTTGGAGCCCGCGGTTCCCTGACCTAGGGGTGTGCAAAAAACCGACAAACCGAACCGAACCGACCAACCCAACCCATAAAGTTTGGGTTGGTTCAATTACAATTATAAAAAATGGGTGGTTCGGGTTGTCTTTTGGACAAACCGATTAAAGGTGGTTCGATTTGGGTTGAGTGAAATAATTCACCAAACTTTTAGAAAATAAAACTAAAATATAAAATCCACCTACATTTTCTATTCAGTCCAGATTTTATAACTTTTACCGATTACTTTAAGCTTTTATAGTTTTTTTTTTTTGTTATGATACAATTCTTTTGATTGATCAATGTATTAAGGTTTCAATAGCATAGATGCTATCAAACATGTCTTTAATCAAGGTATATATACATGTATATATAAAAATAATATTTTGTGTTATGATTTTTTATTTAAATATGTTTTATAATATAATACCAAAAAAAAAAAAAAGAGTTCAAATCTAAACTGATTAACCTATCCAAACCAACCCGACCTTTTTTGGTTTAGTCTGGATTGGTTTGAAAAATCACATTGGTTTGATTTTGGTTGAAATATAGCCAAACCGATCCATATTGGTTTGGTTTGATATTGAGCTTCAGCCCAAACCATACCGAAAACGCACACCCTTACCCTTACCAGATATTTTTTAATTTAAAAAAACAAAAAAAAACAAAAAAAAACAAAAGTGGGTTGGAGACAGTATACATCAACCGAATCAACCCTAGTGGGTTCTGGAACCGGATTTCTTGTTTTGGTCCAATTTTTAGGGTGGCGGTTCCGGGTCAGTTCCATAGTTGGAACCAAACCGCGGTCATGTCTAGCTTGCAGAGGTGAGATACTGAGATATGTATTGAATTCGTGACTATAATTTATTCAAAAAACTATCATCATCGACATTTTCTTTTTGTTCGTCTCATCTTTTCTTCAGTTTCCCATGGAGATTGATGTTGGTGGGGATCTAATATCTCCACCATCCATCAATCTTGATGGGCTTAATGGGCAGTGGATAGATTGGATCTCCATCAATTTATTTATTTTTTATTTCATTTTTTTTATAAATTTACGATTTATATTAATTTTATTTAGTGATAACTAAAATATTTTTTTTATTTTTTTTTATTTTTTTGACATGTGGTATTTTTATGTTTAAAGACAAAAATATCCCTGGAACCGTTAAGTTGGACTAACAGTTGACTAGCAGATGGACCAATTTAATGTATTTTTGACAAGTAAGTGACCAAGCGTTGTAAAAAAGCAAACTTGTTTAAAAAATTGGTCTTTCACCAAAACTTAGGTACTAAATTGATAATACCTTTTAAAATAATCATTAAACTATTAAATAATAAAAATAATAAATGAACTCTTAAAAAAAATCAAAGAAATAATTGAGAAAAAAAAAAGGAATAACAATGAATTTGTAGAATGTTTTGTTTCTACAAAAAGTTTTTTTTTTTTTTTTTCCCTTCCAAATTCTTTTTTTCTTTTAATTTTCTCACTTCTCAAACAATAATTTTTCAGATTTCAAAACCCAACCCCATCATCCAAATTTGTAGCGTTATTAGTCGGTGGAGAAAGCTAAATTAACCAATAGCTTAAATAAATTATATTTTTATATCATGTAAAATACCGTATGTACTGTTGTATAATCGAATCCTTATCAAATACGGAGATCGATGTGGAAATATTTTTATTTAATAAATAAATAAAAAATAATTGTATAAGTACATCCTATCGTCGAAGGAAAAGGAAATTAAAAAATATTAATAAGAAACGGAGTCCTACAAAAAGAAGGAATATATTAGCTATCCTGATACCTAGGAAGCACGGATACTCTATTTGGTGGAGGTGACTCGTATCGAACTCGTATCCAGTTCATATACTTTCCAGATACTCTAAGATATGTATCCGATAAGCCAAATGGCGTATCCGTTGACTTTTTCACAAGTTTGATTAGAGGATACTTGGGGATACTTAGGGAATACTTGGAGGATACGTTTGGGGCAATGTTATAATTATTTTAGTATAAAACGGGGTCAAATTATAATTTCACCAAATGATTATAACATAAATTGATTGAAATATTACAAGTGTGTACATATATATATATTAGTTTAGTTTGACAATTCTTTTTACAAAGTTAAGTAATTTTGAAAGAATCTACTGTATATGGATTTTTGTAAGATATATAACCAAGATAATAAGCAATTAAATTGAAGGACATTTTTGTAAATTGAAATAAAATGGGTTAGTTTTAGACATTTGTCACTTAGTTGGGGACTCATTTGCAAAATCACACGTAACGTAAAAAGACGGGTCTCATTGCCGAAATTTCTCATTCGCTTATAACGGATTGGCAATTTGCATCTCTCTCTCTCACGCTTTTTTTGTTCTGCAAAATTTTCTCAGTCTTGGCTAGTACTCTCTCTCACTGCCTCTTCTTGGAAAAACCAGATACAAAACCCTAATTTACTTCATTTTTAGACGATTAAAATTATCTTGAACAGAAAAACAAAATGATACTCTTATCATCTCTCATAGCGAGCCAGATTCTCTTCCTCCTTCAGAGCCTGACCGACTCCAACTTCGACGCCGTTTTGAACGAACTCTTGCAAGTACGCGTTCAAATCTTAAAATTTCTGTTTTTAATGATTGTAAATGGTTATAGTATGATGAAACGAATGAATATCAGTACTTGTTGTCTAAGGAATGATCTCGTTTTATGTACATGTCTTGGATATGCTGATTTTTGATTGCTAGGAAATTTTGTGAGTGAAGAGATTATAAGGGTTTCGATTGTTAGTTATTAATGTAGCTTTTTATTGAGACTATACAATTTCATGTGGTTAGTATTGATGTCTTAATTTACTAGAAAATCATGTGTGTGAATATGTAAACATGCGTGTGTTGAATGCTGTCATGAGTTAATTTGGCATGCGTACTATGTCAAAATGTTGGGACTAAAATGTGCAAAACAGTGAATATTGTAGAATTCATCTTACACTTAATGCTTAATGTGATAAATCGATACTGTCATGAGTTAATTTGGCAAATGTCTGTCAAAATGCACGAAACACGTAGAAGATCATAGAATTTAGCATGCATTTAATGCGATAAATCTGTACTGTCTTGAGTAAATTCGGCATATGTACTATGTCAAAATGTTGGATTAAAATGTGCGAAACATGTGGAAGATCATAGAATTTATCGTACATTTAATGCGATAAATTGATACTGTCTTGAGTAAAGTCGGCATATGTACTATTTCAAAATGTTGGATTAAAATGTGCGAAACATGTGGAAGATCATAGAATTTATCGTACATTTAATGCGATAAATTGATACTGTCTTGAGTAAAGTCGGCATATGTACTATGCAAAAATGTTGGATTAAAATGTGCAAAACATGTTGAAGATCAGAATTTATCGTACATTTAATGCGATAGGTTGAGACTTCTTACTAGCTTCACGTTTACTGAAGCATTAATTGCTTCTTTCATGACTATAGAGACGGTCCTATTGTGAATTGACAATGCCATTAGAGTACCCATTATTATATGGTGTCAGGGAAGGTATATTTAGATTTATTCGTAGTGATGGGTATAAAATGTGAATTGTTCCATTTATTAGTAATGTAATGGAGGAAAGAGTTGTTTTTCTTGTTCTTCCATTTTTTCCCATCATAGTTAATCCTACTGATAAGTAGAAGTATTGGTTATTTAAATATAACTGAGCTGCTTTCTTCTATTGTTAAAGGGAGGAGGCTTAAGGGGCCTCAGGTCATGAGCAGACAAGCTTTTGTTAACTTCTTGTGTGGTCCTCGTTTGCCCTAGGAACTCTGTCAAGAGGTTTGATCTTTATGCTGAGTGGAGTAGAATAGGTTTGCGATGTTGCCTAAGATTGTGACTTTGAAATATGTGCAAACAGAAATTTGGTGATATTTTAATTACAAATATCTTTTATAGCTTTTGGGGTGCCTAGGAAATGTAAGGCACCTTTGAGTTTTGCTGGAAAAACACATGCTCTAGTGCAGAGGAAGAAAAAAGGTGTTATGAACTTATGACAAAAAACACATGGACTTAGTTTAGTCAGAATTCTTTCTGATGTTATAAAGAATATTGTCCAGATCTTGGGAAGCTTTCACTTGCAAGAATTAGGTACAAGTCATTTTTAGAAAAATCCATATATCTGTGTTATTGATCTGGGTTTTTATTTGCAATGACATGATAATGGTTTTAAAAAATCTATTGATGTTGTCGATCATTCTAAATTGAGCAGTTTCTGGTCTGTTTTTACTATATTTTCACATTAGTGACTCATAGCTTTTATCTTTTGAGAAGTTTGTTGAATATGGAAGCGAGGGAAGCATTTTACTGCTCCGAACTTGTTTGGATCATATGAATTTTGACAAAGGGGAAGTGCACAAAATGCAACTGAGGCCAGATCTTTTAGCTGCGATATTGAGATATCTATTGGATCGACCTAATTTCAGTACTGTGTTTTTCGAATCATTAAGAGGAATTGTGATCAATGAAAAATTCCTTGGAGACTTCTGTGATGCATTACAATTATCAGTCTTTGAGAAAATTGCCCTTGGTCTTGCTTTGGCAGATGCAGAGAATCTTGAGATGAGAACAAATGGTAAGTTTACTACTTCACCCTGATGAGTAATTTCTTTTCAGTGCCACAGTTAATATTATCTTATGTGCTGTTGCATGTTTGTTTTTTGTAATCATGTAAAATTTGTTGTTTCTTAGGGCAAAACTTTAGCATGGGTCAGATAGAGAAGTTGTGCGAAAATCCTGCATCTGTTGATTCTTCTGAGCAAATACAGAATATTATCATGTTCTTGTATCGGTCAGAGGGCCTTGCCAAGCATGTAGACTCCTTTATGCAAATGTTGTCTCTGATGGATCCGAAGGAGAGGACTCCGTTGATATTGGCTCCATTGCTGTCTGATAGTTTACTGGAGACGACCAGGTTTCCCAGGTATTCTTCTTTCCTTGATTTATTGTTGGGTGTTGACTGTGTAATTGATTTACCAGTTTATAATTCTGAGCCATAGTTGATAGCCGTCTTTTTAACCTTCTCTTGCAGAAATTTGGATATATTCTATGGTTGCAGCGAAAATGAATTTGATGATATTGTAGCAGAGATGGAAAGTGAAACTAGCATGGCCGATATTATGAGGGAACTAGGTTATGGATGCACAGTCAATTGTTCACATTGCATTGAGGTGTTGACATTTTTCTCACCTCTAACTGAAGTTACCCTCTCTAGAATACTTAGCACAATGACACGGACTTATACTGGGCTTGAGGACAATCAGAGTTCTTATTCGACATTTTGCTCAGCTATTGGTGGCACTGCTACATCTGATTTGTCATGCTTCAGCTCCTGGAACGTTGATGTTCTTGTTGATTCGATAAAGCAACTTGTAAGCACTAGTTGGATAATCACTCTTATTGTGTATCTTCTTCAAGTAATAGTGATCTGTCCAGGCAAAATGTACTTTTATTTTACAACAATAATGTGTTGTAGGCTCCCGGAACCAATTGGATACGTGTTATGGAATGTTTGGATCATGAAGGCTTTTACATTCCCAATGAGGGTGCCTTTTCATTTTTAATGTCCATTTACGCTCGTGCATGTCAGGTATTATTTTACAGCATCGATTTTTTGTCATCATACCCTGTTATATCTTTGAAGTTATTGCTCATTTATGTAAGCATATACGCAGGCTCCTTTCCCTCTGCATGCTGTTTGTGGGTCTATCTGGAGGAATGCCGATGGCCAGTTATCTTTTCTACGACATGCTGTGTTAGCTGCACCAGAAATATTTACCTTTGCTCATTCGATTCAGAAACTAGTACGGCTGGTTGCTTGTCCATGCAAATTCCCCCAACCCCCTCCCTCTCTTTTTATTTAATCGAGATGTATGTTCTTTTTTTTGTAGGTATATGATGAAGTACTTCATGGTCGTGGATCAACAAATCACGCATGGTTGTCTCTTGACCTTTTGGAGGTGCTGATGAAAATTG
The DNA here is from genome assembly GCA_008009225.1 of Acer yangbiense. Classification (NCBI taxonomy): domain Eukaryota; kingdom Viridiplantae; phylum Streptophyta; class Magnoliopsida; order Sapindales; family Sapindaceae; genus Acer; species Acer yangbiense. The sequence continues at coordinate 59,528,330 of CM017762.1, forward strand.
TGATTGCAGCCATGGTTCAATGCTTTGATTGAAATGTTAATGGAGATAAAGTTGAAATGCAACCTGGATCAGGCATGTCAATGAGCAGGGCTCAGCCACTTTTGTGTCAACTTGTGGTTCCCATTTGCAGCTTGAAAATATGTTCTAGTATGCATCTATGTTACATTAAAGAGTTCATACTGATGTACTGTGTTCAACAAGACTGCCAACAGAAATATCAAATATGCTTTAAGGGGATGGAAATTTGTATTCATGGAAACACATACAAGCTAATTAGGCACTACTTGCTATAACATTTAACTAATTAGGCACTATTTGTATTCATGGAAATCAAGTAACTGAACATTTACAGAACACGGGCCGTATACAAGTTTTACAAATTCCATTTCCATGTCAATATGGATCATAATTCAATTCTCTTCTCTGCACTTGTTCATTGACAAAATAATAACACTTCAGTTGTCAATAGATGCTTGAATCTCCTCCAGGGTTCGACCTTTTGTTTCAGGTACCAATGCAATGGTGAAAAGGATTGCCAGTACACAAACAGCAGCATACAAGAAAAATACACCTGAAAAAGATATCATAAAACCAAATATATCAGTGACAAATGATTCAGCACAAGAAAGATAGAATTTCCTAAACCAACAAAAAAAAAATGAGAGATTGTTACTCAACTCCTTGATCATATAAAAGAGAACAATGAACAATGCAGTATCATCCACCAAAAACCCTGGGTCAACACCAACAAAATATGCAGCCTTCATGGCTTCATATAAATACAAGATTGCCCCGGAAGGAGCTCCTATTTAATGTCCAGTGACATATCTGGAATGCTTATTAATGTTACAACATTTAACCATGCTAAGACGATTCAAGTGATTGTAACCATCCCACTTCATATTCATACTTTTGTCATTTCCAACACATGTTATATCAACATATATACTTGTAACGAAAATAATGACTCATGAACTGCTTGCTCTCCATCTAAAATAATGACTCTTGCAGCTTCTAATTGGTTCTATCACTATATAATTCAGTGTGTTTCCAGCAATCAACCTACAAAACCTCAATCAAAATTAATATAACAGTTACCAATAGAATTCTTACATTGAAAGTTTTACTTCAAAGCAACACAAATACAAACATATGAGTAATGGCTATCAGTATAAACAGAATCCCAAAAACATCATAAGTTGAAAATGACAGCTATTTGGGTAATGGGTGTTTTACAATTTCTCTGAAACAAACCCATTTGCCAGAACAAAGTAAATTTGATAAAGCAACAATAAACAAAGATAAAATAAGGAGTAGACTTTACATTAATGAAATACAATATACAATAACAGTAATGAGAAAAGAAAGAAATGAAAAATTATTAGCAATTTTTTAATATAATATATAGGATGATAGCAATAGCAGTACCAGAAGCGGAGGCGACTAGGTGAGAGAAGAGACGAGGGGTTCTGTGAGACAAGGGCGTTGTGGTAGATGGGGAAAGAAGAAGTGAGAGACTGCCGCTAGAGATTGGAAGGAGCAGAAGATCGCCATAGGGCTACTAAGGATTTGAGAGTTGAGTGAGCTGATCTTCACCACCAATCTTTCGAATCCAACCCTTCAATTAAGCTCTGGAAATTTCACAAACCAACCAAAACCAATAACTAATTGATTGATTATACATTTATACCCAGATACAAAGATAACCCATTTGATAAAAGTGAGTGAGTGAGTGACTTACTTGAAATTTGGACTCAAGATCAGGTAGGGATTTGCGATTGTCCGAAGAGATGTAATCAATATTGACATCTGGAACTGGAGCCTTGTTTTCATCGTTTACAGTGGAATCGGTTAGCTTTTGGATTGGAACTGAGATTTTCACTTGCAATTTGGGCCTCTCTGGTGTAGTTGTTGGAAGAGCATTGTCAATGGGTCTCAACGCCATTTCTATTATGAGAGGAAGATGATGGATTTGCTTGAAATTTCTTTAGATTTTGATTTATCAATGCCAAGTGATTGCGCTGCCACTGTAACTGTGACAGCTCCGTCGTCGGCCATCGTAAGGTGTTTATGAAAATGCAGAGGGCAAGACAATTGCAGAGCACAGCAGATTTGAGAGGAGCTGATGGTGAGAGAAGTTTTGGGAAGATGAAGCTGATGTGTGAGAGAGTGAAAAAAAAAGTCCGGAAAGTATCGTGGGGGAGACCAAGACAATTCTGAGGTCCAACTATTTATACAAATAACTGAAAAAGACTGAATAATCCATTTTGTTATGAAATCCTATATATCTTGATCCCAATCCAATACTACTAGATTTTTAAAAATTCTTAAAAGTCTAAATTGTCTAATAAAATCATGAACCAATACACTCCCCTTAGACATTAAATTCATTTTATAGAAGAAAAGAGAAAGATTTAGGTGAACAAATCTTTTCCAAAAAAAAAAAAAAAAAATGGAATACACATAATAGGACAATTTGGAGTGAAGGCTTCAGAATTTTTTATTTTTATATATGAAATCATAACCCAAATATATTTTAGGAGGAGAGGTAGTTTGTTTGGGTTATTCGAGATTCGAAGATAGAAGAGAAGAAATATATATTTATTTCATCCATTGGTGGAATGGGAAGAAGATGAAGATGATACAGTTTAAAAAAAAAAAAAATGAAGACCGATAAATTCCTATTTTGAGAATTTAAGCTATGTTTTTTTTTTTTTTTTTTTTAGGGTTTGGTGTATGGACTTATAAAATGGTGTAGTATTGGTTTTAGTTAGAGGGACAAATAATGAGAGTAAATCTTGACCACACATTATTTTAAAAGACACTTGTCAATTGATCCTTCAAAGCTCTACACAGCTCAGTAGAGGATCCTTGTCCACATCACAATTGCCAACTCAGTTAAGCTATAAGAAAAAGGGGTTTTTACAATTTGGTCCCAACTTAATTGGAAATCATCACTTTTTTACTCCTTAATTTAAATTTCATCAATTTGGTCCTTATATAATTGAAAATCAATCAAATTAGTCCTAACGTTAGTCAAAACCGTTACTTTGACTAACGGTAGGACTAATTTGATTGATTTTCAATTATATAAGGACCAGATTGATGAAATTTGAATTAAGGAGTAAAAAAGTGATGTTTCCCAATTTAGTTGGGACTAAATTGTAAGAACCCCTTATTATTATATGTTATATGAAAAAAAAATTAAAAAAATAATAATATCATTTATTTAGTAGTAATAATAATAATAATAAATATTTGAAAGTCATGGTTATTTAGTCACAACTATTCCAATTACATCCCATTAGTAAGTACGTGCGTTTTGGGGTTGTAGTTTATAACGTAACACATATAGCAGAGGTTCATAACATATATTAATAGTTAATTTCTTTAAATATGAAAATTTTCAGATTCGAAGAGATCTGAAAAATTAAAAAAAAAATTAAAATTATATTTTCAAATTTTTAGATTGAATCTCCACCATCCATTATAATTATAATTATTTATTAGGATATGGGAAATTTTTTTAAAAAAATGATTGTTATTATATATATGATTATTATTAATAGTATCATTTAATGTTTATGTTGATGACTTTGTGAACTCCAAAAGTTCAGACTATTATATATATCATAAATTGGAAATATAAGATTATTATTATATATATATATATATATATATATATATATATATATATATATATATATATATATATATATTAATAAATATTGTTAGTATTATATGTTATGTTGTTAGATATATTAGAATAAGAAAAAAAATCTTTAACAAAAATCTTTAAAATATAGTATAATTTATTATATACCATGTGTCGCGGCCACAACAAAAGTAACTATTTTTATGTTATATGAAAAAAAAAAATAAAAAATATAGTATCATTTAATATATGCATATGTACTATAAGAGGTTTTTACAATTTGGTCTCAACTTAATTAGAAAACATCACTTTTTTACTCCTTAATTCAAATTTCATCAACTTAGTCCTTATATAATTGAAAATCAATCAAATTAGACCTACCGTTAGTCAAAGTGACGGTTTTGACTAACGTTAGGACTAATTTGATTGATTTTCAATTATATAAAGACCAAATTGATGAAATTTGAATTAAAGAGTAAAAAAATGATGTTTCCCAATTAAGTTGGGACCAAATTGTAAAAACCCCTAAGAAAAATAACGTTGCAAGTGAATTAAACCAACTTTTGTATCAATTGGGATAAAATGTTGATACTATTGCTGACAAGTGTTTTATTATTTTAAGAAATTTATCTGGAGAACAATAGTTTAAAAAAGAATTAAACATTAAAAAACAAAATGTTTCATGAATACTCGAAATCTAATCCGATTGATGCCCATTTTTTTTTTAATAAAAAAAGTGTACTTGTTGGATGGATAGATAATGAGGTAAAAATAATCTCTCCAATGCAATTTTTTAACCTAAATACGGAGCTTATGTAGCACAATTATTTTTTAGAGATTATAGAGGTGCGTCTCTGAATTGAGAAACTCTCCTAGAAATGCTTATTAATGTTTCTTACCATTTCCCACCAATGCTATTAACTGTAAATTAAAAGAGGAAAGAGAGTGGGACAAACATTTTACTGTGATTGGTGAAAAAGTAGAAGCATATTTTTCTTTAGATAATTGTATTGAATATGAGAATTATATTTTTTTTTATTTTTTTTAACCAAAGTGGATCCATAGTCGAGAAATTTTGATGTGTCACTAATAGAAGCTCAAAAATGTATAATAGCATGGAGATGCTCTTAAATTACACCATAATATTTTTATGTACTTAAAATTATATTTTAAAATAATTTTTTTTTAATTTTTTTTTTAGTTTTATAAATATCTTTTTTTTTGAAACTGCTGTATATTATTATAAAAAGTGGGAAAGGGACCCTAAACCATGCCAAAACGAGGCAACAACAACAAGAGAGTCCAAACACAAAAACTTAAAACCCAAAACAAACCGGAAAAGAAACTATGGCCAAGCCCCTGCCAAACAAGCGGCACCAAACAGAGCCAAAAAAACTCACAGCTAAGCAAACCAGAAACCAAAACAAACTAGACAAAAAGCTCTCAACACAGAACACCAGACTGCAGAAGCATGGCACAAAACAAAACAGACCTAGGCACCGAAACGAGACAACACAAACCGGCTCAACAGACTTAAAAACCCCACTCGAGCCTTTCCTCTTGGAGATCAGACCCACTCTTAGCCAGACCATCAGCCAGAGAATTACTGCTTCTAGCAGTATGATTTATGGAGACAAAATCCGATGAAAATAGAAACTGTCTAATATCATATATCCACTTGACAATACGAAGATGCCCAAATCCCTCAACATTAATCCATGAGACCACAGCTTTGGAATCGCTCAAGATAGTAACCTTACGATCTTTAAGAAACATACTAGACGAGATCAGAGCACAAGCACGATGGATCGCAAGAACTTCAGCCAAAATAAAGCTGTCTTTTTAAAGCGAATCTTAACAAAAGTTAACATTATGGGGATTTTTGGCCAAAAATGAAACTATAGCTGATTTTTGGCCAATTTATCAAACTAGAGGGAAATTGGTTTTAATAATATCCTATATTAAATATATATATTTTGAAATATTACATTAATTCGGGATTTTTTTTGGGAGGAGGAGGACTCGAACACGTAACCTCGTGATGTAGTTGTGAGGGGTTTACCACCGGACTAACCTCATCTCGTCATCCCATACTATAATCTAATCCTAATATAATGTAATTTCAAATAATAATCTTATATATATATAGTAACTTTCAAGTTAGGGTCTTTTACTTTAATTTCGGTAAGGATATTGATGAAACACATCGATTTTATACGAATTTTGATATGAATTTTTTTATGGATGATAAATTCATTAAAATCTACATATGAATAAAAATTGAGAAATTTTCAAGCACTAGAACTATTTATCCCGATTTTGGTAAATATGAAGGTATTAGAAAAATTGGAGAAAAATTGGAATTTAAAAAAAAAAAAAAAAAAAAAAAAGGTTCTAATACTAGAAAAATTCTCAAATTTTGTTATCATTTACAAAAAAAAAAAATAAATAAATAAATAAAAATCATATCATGATTTGTAAAAATCAATGTGATTTCATCAAGGTCATTACCAAAATTAAAGTAAAGAATCTCTCACTTGACCAAAACATTGCCGGTGAATGAGGGTTCTTTGTCACCAATAATAATCTTATTTAATATTTTTCAAAATAATAATAATAATAATCTTATTTAATTATACGCGTCTCTACGTCTAGCCATTTACTACATACTACTGTAACCTAATTAATATTCAATTTCTCATTAATAGTCGGTTAAAAAAATCATGCCATGCTCTCCAGAGTTATATATAGCTTAGCTGGTAGATTTATAGATAAGCTTGGAGTTTGGACAAATAACTCTCAAGTAGGCAGCTTAAATCCTACTAATGACAAAAGCTTCAAAAAAATAAATTACTTGATCTAAATAAGTGGGTAGATAATACAAATAAAAAATAAAATAAAAATCCTGATACAAATAATTTCTATACCACTACTTTGCATACAAATTTCCTACTACGAGTTCTCTATGGACCAATCAGCTGCAGCAAGACTTTGACTGAAAATTGAAGTAAACGAAAGGAACATAACATGCTAGGAAATTAACTACACTTTGACTTATGCATATAGACTAGAGATGACATTTTTCCTCACAGACACAAATCCCATCCCCATTCGGCGAAAATCCTCCCCATTTTCCCTCATCTCCATCCCCATTTCTCCATAAAAAATTAAATAAGTCTCAATTTCCCTTATTTTTCCCCAATTACCTATTTGAAAATATTTCTAAGCATATATCAATTATATATTAATTAAGATCTATTTATTACTATTATTTTTCCTAAACTAAGAAAATTGAAAACAGCTCTTGATATTTAACCGTGAAAATAAGAAATTTGTAAGTGCCTCACTTTTTGATTGGCTTATTTCATTGACAAAACCACAATGTGGTTCAACTATGTAAGGGTAGCTCAGGAGAGGAAATAGGGGTATATAGCACTTTTTCAATTTTGACTTGTACAACTATCACACTTTAATAACTCTTGTTTTAATAGCACCAAAAATGGAATTTGGACAAAAATTCCCCCTAGCTTCTTTTCTTTTCTCTTATGTGTCATTCACCTTCTTTCTTCTTCAATTCCTTTTTCCAAAACCTCCATTGATGGAGCTTCAATGGAGGTGCCACCGCCGATCGGCGAGTGGACCAGCAAAACCATCGGGAAAACGTTTGTCGAGTGCCAATCATTGTAACCGTAGTGTACGTTTACATTTTCAAACTGTGTAGAGAGAGAAACGAAGCCAAACCCAAACCTTCGCGAATCTTCATCGTCCGATCTATGACGATCCGTCGCGAATCTGACAAAACTGATGGTGCCAATGAACTCAGCGTCATTCAATCTTCTAGATCCAACTATCTTCGGAGTCAACTGGCACCATCATCAAATCATCACTATCATCATTGATGAGGTCAAACAGAAACAAACTTGAATTAAGTCTCGAAATGCATTAATAAGTCTCGAATTTGTAAAATAAGTCTCAAATTTAACCTAATAAGTCTCGAAACTGCAAATAAGTCTCGAATTTTCAAGAAAAAAAAGAATACAAAGGAAAAGAGTAAGTGGGGGTATTTTGGTCTCACCACCTATTTTGGTGCTATTGAAACAAAACTTATTAAAGTGGTGCTATTTGCACAAGCCCTCTCCCAAAAAGTGCTATTTAATTTTTGAACCCTAGCTTAGGATTGAATAAATCTTCTCAAATGCTAATGGACCTCATTGTTGACATCAAGAGCTTCAAGGAAGGTAATTTACTTGTCTTGACCCTTATTTGAAGAAATGTAATTGCACACACTCACAACTCATGCATGTTTATTTGATTACACCTTTGTTTGAAAAATGCCATGACATGTTAGGCATTAGGTTACATTCACATGTCACATTTCACACTTGCACTTTGTCATTGTATCTTGTTATGTGTTACTGTGTCTAGTAATTCGTTTCACGAACATTGTTCGGAAACGTCCGCGCATGCACATTGGTGTGCTTGGTTAAGCATGAGAATCGCCTTCGGAGAATGCCCTTGGCTTCTCCTTTGGTTTCACCTTCTATGGTGAATCGACGGTTGTAATCGGCGGCCTAACCGCCGAATGAAACCACTGAATGAACATGAATCTTCTGTTCCAATTATGCGGTTTCCATCGGCGGCCATAATTTGATCACCGAATGTTTCCAATGTTGGTGCCTTGAATTGTGCAGTTTCAATCGGTGGCCTGACCGTCGAATGAAATCACCAAATGAAACATGTGTCTTCTGTTTCAATTATGCGGTTTCCATCGGCAGCCATAATTTGACCACCAATCTTTTCCTAAACAAAATGGTTCGTATTCTACGGTTATGATCGACGGTCTAACCACCAATTGAAACCGCCGATTGCGCGTTTCTAGGCAATTTTATCAAAACGACGTCACTTCATTTCAGCTGCCTATATATATTTCTTGATAGCCTTGGCTCGTTTTTTAGAGCAAAAATTACATCTTTTGAGAGCTATTGAGTTTCTTCCAAGCTAACGTATCAAGACTTCTCTTTTATTGCTCAAAACACAAAAACCCATCACACTTTCATGTCTCATACATCATCTAGCATGTTCTAGTTTGATTTTTATAGGGTTTTCATTTATTGCTCACATGACTTGTAGTTAGAACATTATTTGCATCATCTCATATGTTCTTTCTCTACAAGATAGCTTCTTTATTACTTGACTAGTCTCAAAATTATTTTTTTTATGACTTGACTAGTTTCAAGATAGTGTTTATTGTGTTTTGTGAGTTGTATTGTGGGAGATATTGCATATAGGACTTTGTTTGCCTATTTAGCTATGTTATATGCATGTCACTTAGCAAAATGATATCTAGGAATGTCTAAAATGTTCATCCATGCCTAGATAAGCTTAAATGTCTAACCATGCATTTTAGCATCTTGAATATTGCATATATTCACATTAGGTTGTTTTATCTCTTCTTTTAGAGTTAAATCTTGTATTTGCCTTTTGGTAGTTTGCAAACAATGGACTAGATTCACTTTTGAAGGTATGCAGGTAGTAGTAGTGGATTAGTAACCGTATAGGGTTTGACGTGGTCAACCTAGGTTGTAATCACCATTACAATTAGTGGATTGAGGTTCTTGTGTAATAGCCCGTGGTTTTTCCCCATGTGGGTTTCCATGTAAAAATCAAATGTTTTTTACTTTCCGCATTTTTACACTTGATTTTAGTTTTTGTCTAGTTTGGGTTAATTTTATAATATTGACTAATCTCGAAAATTGGTAAAAAGGGATTAAAATCTATTCACCCCCTCTATATTATATTAGGACTCGTTTATATTTAATTTCAAAATTAAACACAATATTTTTAAGATCTGAAAATATATCAGAAGCATAAAATTAAGTTTGATAATTTATTCAATGTGATGTTTCATGTGGACATTTTAAGGATCTTGCGTTTGCTTGTGGCAGCACACGTTTAGCTGGCAGAGCCCAATTCCCTTGTCCTCCTCCCGGTAGCTAACCATCTAGCTATCTCGTCCTCCTCACTTTATTTTTTTTAATTTTTTTTAATTTTTTTTTTTTAATTGGAGGATGCGGGTTTCATATTTGGAAACGTCAATATTTGTTGAGAGTATGGTTACCATGCACCAAACTATATAGCGGAATGTTTGTACTCTTGACATGGTGTGAAGATCAATATATATAAGCACCATCAACAATCACGCTATTTGATTGAGAATTTTAATTAATACTTTATAATTAATTTATGTTGGAATTTAAGAGAGAGGAATCCTCTAGCTAGCTTGCTTCTTGATAATCGTTTTTGAGGTTTAATTTGAGAATTTGAATCCCCTAATGAGCTGATTTTTGTCTTGATCTGTATAGATCTACTGACATGTGTAATCAATGACTATAATTTATTTCTTTTATTTATTTCACTTTCATTATCTTTAAATACAAAGTCTTATTCTCAAGTCTTTTAAATCAAGAAAAAGATCAACACAGCAGATGATCTTGATCCTTAATTTGATGCAAACGACATCCGTTTTGGACCTATTTTTACAATTTGTTTTTCCGTCAAGTTTTGTTTCTTTGAATTTATTTATGATTGGTCCATTAGGTTTTCAATTTAACTCAAATTTATATTTTCTTGTTAAGTTTTGTTTGTCTATTTAAGTAAAATTCTCTCATGAATTTGAGAAAATTATCACTATAATTTCATCAATAAACTTATGTAGTGAATGATATAAATATATTGATTTGTTAAATATTTAGTTATGACTTGTAAAAATATTGTTAGAGATCATTTTAATACTATTGTATGAATTATTGAATAGACTAATAACTTGAAAAATAATGACACCTAGACTTACGTTGATTCAATAATTGTTCTAATTTTTCTGGCATCTCTCTCTCATTTCTATCAAACCGGCCCACACTATATTTCTCTTTTCTCACTGATATAAAACTTGCAAGTCACACCACGGTCCAATGTGGCTAAGTGGTAAGAGCACTCCTATATAACTATATAAAAAAAACTGTAAGTCACATACTCACATGCTTCCTTTTCTTTATATACATCACATTCCTTGTCACTTTAACACATAATATCACGATTTTTAATAGGGAAAATTGCACCGGAGTCCCTAACCTTTTCTTAAATTACACCTAGATTATACTTTTGGGAAAATAATAGGTTATTACCCTTATTAAAATTAACTCCTCTTTTGATATTAGAAGGGTAATAAGGTCATTTTACCAATAAAAATATTTAAAGAAATTTAAAAAAATCTCATTAAAAAGTGAAAAAAAAACTAAGAAAATAAAAACAAAAAATATGGATCAGATCTTCCCGGAATTTCTAAGATTCTTTTCAGCGACAATCACAAATTTCATTCTCTATCTCTCTCTTTTGAAGACTATGATAGAGGGGTTGAGATCCAACAGTTGTGGGTGTTGTCAAGGGCTCTATTTTTGGTGGAAGAAAAGAAACAGCATTGACAGAGTAAACACAATTTTAAGGTCTTTGTTTTCACTCCATCTTTTATTTATTTATTTATTATTATTATTTTTTTATCAGTAGTTTGTGTTTTGGTGATGTTGAATTGTTGGTATCATCAGTGTGTCTAAATTTGAGCGAAGCATGTGGGCCTGTATGGGTCAACATAGAGCTTTTATGTTTTGAAAGATTTTGTGTATGGGTGCCCATAAGGTGTTTGATATTGATTTGAGTGAGAGAAGTGAAAGAGTGGGAAGAAGTGGGTAAAAATAAGATGTGCAGTATACCAAGAAAAAAAATGAGATGAATGTGATTGTTTGATGTATAACATTCACTAATTTGATCATACTTGTACTTTTGAATTTAATCTACTATTTTAGTAAAAATACGATCTAGTTGCAATTTTAACAAAAGTCAAAGTCCTTAAGTCCTTTAGTGCAATTTTCTCTTTTTAATATAAAGGGATCAAAATATCCTGTATCATGTGGACCGGACTACGAATACAAGCCCAACAATTATTATTATTATTATTATTATTATTGACAATATCTATTAATTCGGAACTAGGTATTTTTTTTTGAAAGCTTTTGTTATTGGTAAGATTTGAGCTTCTGATTTGGGAGTTATTTGCCCAAACCCTAAGCTCGTCCGTCTACCAGCTGAGCTACTTCCCTGTTGGCAAGCTCAACAATTATTACAAGACAATGATATATATATATATATACATATAGACGGATCAGTTTGGGACTAACCATATAAATGTCAAATGAGTTTTCAAATTCGACACGTATTCTATTCAATTGGACGAATTGCAATGTCTAATTTATTGGCAAAAAGAAATTCAACGAGAGAAGCGTTGTCAGAAATTTATATTTGAAGAATAATAAGGCCGAAATAATAAATAAATAAAAGTCCAATATAGAAGATCAACCTCATGATTATAAAATAAGTCAAAGATATGGGTTATGTTCAACTTCTTTATTAACAAAGTCAAAAATGTTGATATCGTTGTTGATAAGTGTATCATTAATCTTAAAAAAATTATCCGGAGAAGTCGAGAACTATAGCTTGAAAAACAGAAGGTTTTATTTATTTATTTATTTATTTAAGGAGTTGAAAAAGGAATCATATATATATATATAATAATAGAGTTTCAAAGCGATATCTGTCAATGTAAGAAAGCTTTAAATTTAAATGCTAAATCATAATAGAGTTATTTTTTTTTTCTACTTTTAAATTAAATAATTTGATAAATATTAATTAGATAATATCAAGTGTTGCAACTCTATATCTTCATTCATGCATTTAAACTTTTATATAGATAAGAGGAAATAGGGGTATATAACACTTTTTAAATTTTGACTTGTACAACTATCACACTTTAATAACTCTCGTTTTAATAGCACCAAAAATGGAATTTAGAAAAAAATACCCCCCAACTTCTTTTCTTTTCTCTTGTGTGTCCTTCACCTTTTTCTTCCTTTTTCCAAAACCTTCATTGATGCAGTTTCAATGGAGGTGCCACCGCCGACCGGCGAGTTGACCGGCAAAACCACTGGAAAAATATTCGTCGAGTGCTAATCATTGTAACCGAAGTGTTCGTTTTCATTTTCGAGTTGTGTAGAGAGAGAAACAAGGCAAAACCCAAACCGTCACGAATCTTCATCATCCGATTTATGACGATTCATCGCGAATCTGATGAAACCGATGGCGCCAATGAACTCGACATCATTCGATCTTTCAGATCCAACTATCTCTAGCTCCGTCGTCGGATCGTCACTGTCACCATTGATAGAGGTCGAACAGAATAAGTCCCGAACAAACTTGAATTAAGTCTTGAAACGCATGAATAAGTCTCGAAAATGCATGAATAAGTCTCGAAAAAATCGTGAATAAGTCTCGAAACTGTAAATAAGTCTCGAATTTTCGAGAAAAAAAATAAAAAGGAAAAGAGTAAGTGGGGGTATTTTGTCCTCATCACCTATTTTTGTGCTATTAAAACAACACTTATTAAAGTGGTGCTATTTGCACAAGCCCTCCCCCAAAAAGCGCTATTTAATTTTTGAACCCTTAAGATAATGCAAATTAATTGAATATAATGATTTAGTGCAGATTAATTGAATACAAGACTTCACTTCAGTTTATAGAGGAGGAATGGTTAGATTAATTGAATATAATACATTAGTTTATAGAAGAGTTCCAAAGCCAAGGTTCACTCCCTCATGAGTCCTATTAAATATGTGTTATATATATATATATCAATCAGATTCTGTACGTTTTGAAAACCTTCTCTCACTAAAATTTTTCTCTGCCTTCTCTCTACTTTTTCCAAACCCTAACCACCGTCCTTTCGTCTGCCGCCGGCACCCCACTATGATAGCGGGTGTCGGCGGCGAAGTCGCTCCTTCGGGCGAGCTTATCGGCGCCGTTCGACGATTTTTCCGATCCGGCCGGTTTTTCTTCTTCTTTCCTCGGCGGTTCTAGCCGATCCAGCTAGGGATTCTCCTTGGTTTGCTCGTCGGTGATGGCGGCAGCCCTCCGGGTTGGGCGTTCCACTTCGATCCAGCCAGATCGTCTCCAATCTAGCCGGATCTTCACCAACGTCGTCCGATTTGGTCTTGGACATTTTCCGGCGGCCATGGTTCCCCTTCCTCCGATCGGGCTTCGTTCTTTTGTTTTGGGTTTTAGTTTTGGTTTCTATACCCTTTGCTTCCTTCTGTAACCCCCGGTTGGCCGCTAGCCATGCTAGCCATGGTGGCTGGACCCTCCGTTGGAGCCCTCCACCACCAGAGTGCCAGGGTTCGCATGAAGGTAAGCTTTTTGTTTTGGTCTCCTGGTGTGTGGCCGAAGTCCCTCTTGATGAGGGTGTTTGTCCCTCTTCGTGAGGGTTGTTGTCCCACCTTGTGTGTGGGTTGTTGTCCCACTTTTGTGAGTGGGTTTCCATCCCCTTCTGTGGGGACTCTAGTATGGGCTGTACTTGGATGTCCATAGTTGATGGGTCCCAGCTGTTGTTATACTCATATCTTGTACTTCTGTCCTGGTTTTCCAGGTAATGTAATACAGTTGTTTATTTCTCACAAATATATATATATATATATATATCAATCCCATCAATCAAACTTTTTTTATTCTTTAATTTTTTTTTGAAAAAGTACTATTTCTTTTTATGGATTTACTCATGAATATGTGAAATAAATGTATGAAGAGTTGGTGTTAACATTTGTTGTTTTATACATGCTGTCTCGAAATTTATACATTTTTATTTTCTAATTTTTTGCATGAAAATGTTCAAAGGTTAAAGAAAGCTGATTGGAGGACATAGTCGAAGCCTGATTCATGACAAAGAATTGTTAACGAGATGTAAGTTTTTATCTCTCTTCATATAATCCATTACGATGAGATTTAATTATTATGTTCTATATATATATAACATCCAAATCTTAGTATTGGATTCGTCAGATAGTTAGATTTGATTCTCAAAATATGTAATAATAAATAAATTTTGTTAAAATTGTGATTTTCTCTCTTGACAACATTTGTGTTTGTATAATTGTATTAATGTTGCCAACAAAAATGTCGACCTCAGCATTTTCATCACATATTTTCTCTTAAAGACTATCACCGTAAAAATTGAGATTTAGAGGTTTTGGTAACTCCACCAGAAAATTGTAGTTTCTTAAGTTCTTATTCACTTTGATTAAATGATGTTATCACACACACACACACATATATATATATATATATATATATATATATTTACGGGAAGCTTTTTTTTTTCTTCGTAATAAGTAGATGCAATGGAGTCAAATTCATTCGTCATAAACAAAATGAAGGTGGAAAAAAAAAAGTTCTCAATTTTAATGTGGTTTGATGGGTGATTTTGAAAGTTATTTTATCATTTCATTTTACATTATTTGGTTATTATCCATGTTAATCTATAACTATCTTACAAATTTACAAATAAAAGAAAACTGGATTATTGTTTACTGAGAGAAATTTTTGATAGATTAAGAGAGAGATGCAAAGTTAGATTTAGATTTGAATATCTGATCATCACTCAAATTTGGATGTTTTAAATTTTTCTGTAATCAGTGCACATTCATTTCCTAATACCACTTATTTTTTATGAATGTTTGCAATATGTGTTAATACTTAATAGTAGATAATAACACAATAGTAAATAAAATCTTTTCAAAGGAGCTGCGGTTCTAATTGTAAAATTATGGACTTTTGTATACCCAAAATCCTTAATTGACAAAAATATTTATAGAATATGAAACACGTTGGGCATACAAAATTATATAACATGATGTATTTTAAATATATATATTTTTAATAAAATCTGTGCATCGTACAGATTACACACCAGTTTAATTAAATTAATGATGACTAATGAGTAATGACTTCAGTGTAGTTAGGGTGAGGATTGAGATATAAATGACTTTGACTCAAATTCTTCTTTTCTGCAATGACTCACCAAAAGTCTGAAACATCCTTGGCTGTAGCCTCACGTTAAATTAGACCGGGCACAAATACTCATCTCTCTCTCTGATTAACTCACAAAAAAATAGTTGTGAGTCCAACCGGTAATGTTATACAGTAAGATGACCTTCAAATACTATACCTTTTGGTTAAATAATAACAATCTATTGTCACACCTAGTGCCTTGCCATGGTGGTGGGCCTTCCCATGGGAACTCCCCACCACCCGAGTTCAAGGCCGAGTGTAGCACTATATATGTGCAACTTTTCTCAATTGGGTGGTTCTTGTCCCACTATATGTGGGTGCTCTCTCTCCCCATCCGTGGGAGCTGCAGTCCGGGCTAAGCTCGTAGGGCCTATCTCTCGCTGGTCCCGGCAGTTGTAATCGTCTGTGTTGTACTTCAAAAAAAAAAAAAAAAAAAAAAAAAACAATCTATTGTCATCATGAAGCATGAGATAATAATATAATATTGATGATTTTATGGAAGATTTTGAGTTTTAAACATATTTTTGTAATTAATATATATTATTATATTTCCATTTATTATATATTAGTTAGGTCGTTAATTATTTTATAATTTGATTTTATTAAAACAAATCTAATTTCCTTATTATTTAGGTTTCAAATTTCCTGATTTTATTAAATAATTTTTATTTTTACTTTTGTTTTTGAAAAGTCTAATTTTAGTTTCTTATCAATTAACTATTATACATGTTTGCTTTTAATATTTCATTTTTCTTTTCTTTTAATGAAACAGAGATAAAATCGGTAGAACATTATTTAGAATATAAAAGAGTTAACACATGTCGAAAGGCATATAGTGTAGAGCATCTCCAACAGACTCTCTTAATGACATCCCTTAGAGCATCTCCAATAGACTCCCTTAATGACATCCCTTAGCTTAATTAAGGGAGTATGTGTATTTTTGCAACTCCAACAACTCCCTAAATGACTCCCTTAATTGTGTTCAAGTGGAGTTCACTCCCTTAATTAAGGAGTGTTTTTAGACCCCCTTAAAGTGGGCTCCACCAATTTAAGATTATTTTATTTATTAAAAACTCCATCTAACATTTATTACACAACATCTAACATTTAAATAATAATAATAAATTATTAAAGGGACCATTTAAGGGAGTATTGTTGGAGTACATACTCCCTTAATGGCCCCTTACATCAACATTCACCCTTATTTAAGGGAGTCTCTAAGGTAAATTGTTGGAGATGCTCTTAGCTTAATTAAGGGAGTATGTGTATTTTTACAACTCCAACAACTCCCTAAATGACCCCCTTAATTGTGTTCAAGTGGAGTTCACTCCCTTAATTAAGGGGTGTTTTTAGACCCCCTTAAAGTGGGCTCCACATATTTAAGATTATTTTATTTCTTAAAAACTCCATATAATATTTAGTACACAACATCAAACATTTAAATAATAATAATAAATTATTAAATGGGCCATTTAAGGGAGTATTGTTGGAGCACATACTTCCTTAATGGCCCCTTACATCTACATCCACCTTTATTTAAGGGAGTCTCTAAGGTAGACTGTTGGAGATGCTTTGAGATGCAATGCAACTCCTACATTAAGGGGCTGTTCAATAAGTGTTTTTGGTGGTGTTTTTGTTTTCCAAAAACAATTTCAAATTTGCGTCTGTTAACTGTTTTTCATTTTATTCTGTTTTTCATTTTTTTTTCGAAAAACAAAAATAAAATAAAAAACAAAACCAATGTTAAAATTGAAAAACAAGTTGTTTTTCATTTTGTTTTTTTGTTTTTTTTATAAAAAAAACTGACCTAATTTTTTTCTTCTTCTTTATTCAACGACCTGGTCCAATGGTCAACCTCCAATTTTCTTCTCCTCCATTTTTCTTCTCTTCTTCTTTGTTCGTGACTGGTATGCTTCCATTCTTCTTTTTCTTCTTATTCTTCATTGATAGAAAATTTGGAACTTAGAGCTGCCGACACCGGAGGAGGATCTCACCTCCTCCGGCATTGGAGCCGCCATTAGATCGGCTCCTTTATTATTTAAAAAAAATTGCTTTTTTTTTTTTTTCATTTACTTTGGAGGAGCAGATCGATATGCTCTATGTATCTTTTTTATTTTTTTTTCCTTTTTTTTTTTGAAAGATTTTATATTTAATAAAAAATTAATATTTATTTAATAAAAATGAATAGAATTATAAGTTTAGTTGATAACTATTTGTGATGAATTGACAAATTATAATTGTAAAATTACTAATTATTTACCAAATTGTTCTACCATTTTAGGTTTTTTTTTTTATTATTTTTTTTCCTTTTTTATTTTGAAAGATTTTAATAATTGTTTTGTTTAGGAAGTTAATGAGTTATTATGAGTTTTTTTATATTTCTAAATCATGAGTTATTTGATAATTATTTGTGATGAATTATTACCATTTTTTTTATTCAAATTAAAAAAGTACACTAGAAAAAATTATAGGAAAATTACAATTGTTTATATTTTTCTATTAACTTACAATACATATTTTCATTTTCAAAATACAGCTTTCAGTATATGGTATTAGACGTGTTTTTGAATTTCGAAATCAAAACAAAAAAAATACTGTTTTTATTTTCAAAAAACAGGAAATGAAAAACGCTTTTAATAATTGTCCTGATCAGCTACACTCCTACTAAACAGTACGTATTTAATGCTTAAACCGTGTTTGATCGGGATAAAAAGGACTGATTACAGTCTTCATTTTCGTCTTCAAAAGCATTTTTTTTGTACGAAATCCAAAACTTTAAAAATGTGTTTCCATTATAAGATTTTTGTTGATCCTCTTAAATGCTGCCAACTCATCATAAAGTATTGCAATCACAATCTGCTTTACTGTACAACGATTCTTATTGATTTCTTAAGCAATAATTACTAAGAAAATGTCTGAAAGATCCTTGTCCTATAGCATTTAATATCAGTAGAGTAGAATATTGAGAAAAATATTATAAAAAAAGAAAGCTCCTTTTATAAAATAACCATACCATAAATATTTGTAGTATTTGTGTTCATTTGGATTGATAATGTCACATGTTTGAGTCGCTTCTATATATATGGTATTTAATTTTTTTTTACTCAATTGGGTACACCATCGAAAACCTAATTAAGGCTATGTTTGGGATTGCTTTACTTCAAAGATAATCCGCTTATAGCTTAACTTAAGATAGAATCAACTTAACAAAAAAGTGAGTAGGTGTTTGGTAAACTAAATTTTAAAATTGATTTGCTTTTGAAAATGTGGAAAATATATTTGATGAAATGACAAAAATAGACATCATTTTATTAATGTGTTTATACTAACATTAATAAGCAATTTTAAAATGATATTTTGGGCTTTTAAAAAAATATATGATAGCTGTAAGAGAATGGATTCGTTGTATACCAGAGGCCCAAAATAAAACCCGACCCGTGACTTCGACCCGGTTTTCGTGAACCCTACCCGCCGCCACCACACGTCTAATCGTTGCTGTTCAACCTCGCACAGTCCCGCTGCTCATCCTGTGCCGCCGCTGGTCCCATTCCGTCGCTCGTCCCGTCTCCGTCAACCGTCATCGACCTCTGTTTTCTCGGCCGATTCCTCTGTTTTCGCGATGGTCGTTTTGGGCGCTGCTTTGTGTCGCCTTCGACGTCGCCGGAAGAGGTTGATCCTCCTCCGGCACTGGAGGAGGCGAGACACCTCCTGATTTCCAGATTTTATGGCGCCGCCTTCGACTTCCAGCGATGGCCACCACGGCAGTGGCAATCACCTGATCATATTTTTATTTTTTCAAATTTTTTATTTTTTTAGTTTTTATTATATTATTATTAAATATAAGGGTAATATTGTCTTTCTATTTAAATAGTGAGGGTATTATTGACATTGCACAATAATAAGCTAGTTTCTGCTTCCAAAAGCACCCCTCCACTAGCTTCTCAAAAGTTGATTATTTGAGGAGCAAATTGTAAAATAAGTTGCTTTTGAGAATTTTACCAAACACCTATTTGCTCAAAACTTGAGAAATAATCACTTATTTCTCAAGTAAAAGCAATCCCAAACATAGCCTAAATCTCCAAACTATCTTGTAAGTTTTCAATTTTTACTACTTTCACTAAAATAAAAAAATAAAAAAACCGGAAAAGCTTCCTCTATATAAATCAAAAAATTGTCACAAGAGATAATTTTTGTGATTGGTTATAAATCCTAATAAGAAAAGAATAGAACTACCTTTGGCATTTTATAATATAAACAAAGCTATGCTTTAGATCATCTAAATGTCATAAAACGTGAGTCATGAAAATTCAATCTCTAAAGGGTAGCAAAGCAATAAAACGTGAGTCACGTAAGCAAGCAGGTCGGGTCCTACAATCAATGTAGCTAAATTACTTGACCTGTGTGTAGATTTCTAAAGTAATAAAAAGAGAGTCATGCATACAGGTAGGTCCTACAATCAACTAGATTATTAACCGTGTTTGATGGGGTTAAGCCGTTAAGGTAAGATGAAGTCTTCATCTTCATCTTCAAAGGCTAGCTTCTAATTTATACGAACTTTAATATTATTTATAATATTATATATATATGGTGGTTCTCCAATAAGGATATTCTGAAATTATAAGTTAAGGACGTCCAACTATAACCATACATTCATATTTAGTATGGGTATTTATTAATGTGGAGCTGTGGACCCACTCAGGGTTAGCCCTCTTGTATTACTGGAGAGTCAAGGCATTTTTTGTTTTACATAAGATTATAAGGGCCCATATATTTATTATGAGTATTAGTCCAAGACCCATATTAAAAAGTTCAAAAGTTAAAATAAACAAAAGAAAATTGGACCAGGACAAAAAAGGCCCAAATGAAATCTTTGATTATGTGATTTTTTTTTTTTTAATTTTTTTTAATTTCAGACATATCAGTACGTAAAGGTCCATTTTTTTGCCTGTATTTCCAGCCACCAACGTCTCTCTCAACTCTCTCAGCTCTCATTTCTCAACGGTCAACACTCTAGTTAAACATTAAAAACATAGTGTTGAAAGAATTTAAATACCTAAGCAATCTTTTATTTTTATTTGCCTTCTAATTTTACAATTTTGTAATAATTGTACCTTCATCAGTCACAATGATCACCCTAGGGTGATCAAGAAGTTATTTTCAATTTCTTTTAGTTGTTTGATCAAATTATTTCTACCAAACATTATTTCCAAACAATTATCGCTGGCGAGATTAACTGCCGAAAATGTAGTCCTATTTTAGGAGATGAGTCTTCCCACACTTTAGAATTTGATGCATGAATGCGGACAACTATATATGTAAGTGAAGAGGAGGTGCACAAACACTTTGCAAAGAAAAAACAACCATACTACAGTATATATGAAATAAAAATAATAATAAAGATATTCAATTTGTCATAATAGTCAAGTCAAAAAGATAATCCCTTGAAAATATATCATATCTATAATCTCTATATCAGTACTACTTTGCATAAAAATTTCCAACTACAAGTTCTATATGGACCAATAGGAAAACATTAAATGAAAATTAAAGTAAACAACGAAAATGAGTAGAATTTTCGAATCTATAAGTGTTAAATTTTCGTACTAGTGAATTTTTATATGTTTATGATACGTGGCATATAAAACGGTGGGTGGATAGTTTTATAATCGAAAAGACTAATCTATTTCTTAAAAAAAATAAAAAATCAATCTATTAGGTTATGACATTCATAAATCATGAGTATATATATTGCTCTTTTATTATAGAGCAAATTGCACTAAACATCCTTGAGGTTTGTCCTCTTACACTCAGAAACAATTTTATCATTAATTGACATTCAAACCCCCTCATGTTAGTCAACGGATGTTAGAATTAACATATGACAATGTAAGGAAGGGTAGTTTTGTCTTTCAGCTATGTTGTATTGTACAAGTAGGTCAATCAAAAACATTAGAGTGGTGCTATTGGCACACCCCTACTGATCTATTTATGCCCCACTTTTTAAATTATATAGCATTATATTTTTTCCTTTATCAAAATTATTAAAAGAGACATACAATTAAAAAAAAAAAGAATATTCTATAAAGTAAATCTAATAAAACCCCACATTCCTTATATATATATAATTTTTAAAAAATAAAAATAAAAAAAACGTTCTTTTAATCTTTTTCTTGATTTTTTTTTATAACTCTTAAACCCTAAAAATACTTGTATTGGATCCTATTTAAACAATAAATCAAACACTTTGGGTGCACTAGACAGATGAGATATTGATTATTATTTAACCTCATAGCTTTTCGTTTGTATTTGGCGGTGGTGCTCTGTTTTTCTCATGCTGGTTTATCGCTTGTTTCTAGGCTGTTTTTTCCCTCCTTTTTTTTTTTTTGGCTGCTGGGTTGGTTTGTTTTGTTTTGGTGCTTTCAGACGTCTGGGTCTAATTGTTGTGTGATTTGTCTTTCTTTTTCTCTGGTTATGGTTTGCTGTTGCTTTTTCTTCTTTGGTTGCCTTTTTAGCTGTTAATAAAATCTTTGCCTTTTTTTAAAAAATAAAATAAAATAAAAAAGATAAATAGAGATATTAGAGATGGGGTTTATTAAGTTTGAAAAATAAGTAAATGGGTGGTTTTGGAAATAAATAAAATAAAATAATAAAAATATTTAACTTTATTTAATTAAGTCAAAATTTAAATAAGTGGGGCATAAATAGATCGGTAGAGGGTGTGCTAATAGCACCACTCAAACATTAAATGCATGTTAGGTGAATTTGAATTTAAAATTGAAAATTGAATTTTAAACAAGGAAAAAATGGTTGAGCTTTGGAAAAAAAAAATATATCTCTCTCTCCGTAGAAAACTAGATCAAGTTTCTCATTGAAGATGTTCGTCACGGTTGTCGTCGTCAATCATTAGAAAACCAGAAGTTTCTCGTTGAAAATAAAAAAACATTAACGTTTGACCGTTGCCTTTCCTCCGGACGCCTTCTTCCTTCCCCTTCCAGTCGTCTCCCTCATTCCTCCTCCTCCATCCGCGCTAATCCCACCCCTATGCTTTTGGGTTAACTTTCCCGACTGTTATTTTTTTTTTCCTCACTTACTTTGCTTAAACTTACAAAGATATCTGGGTTTGTGTTCATGAATCATGATTTTGGTGAATGATGGTACAGTGATTAGTCTTGTTTTTATTTGTTGACTTTTAGATTAGAGAGATTGATTGTGGTATTTTTTGGGGTTGAGATGAGATTATGGGGAATTTATTATGTTATGAGATCTAGATTTTTTAATATAAAATTTTCTAAGATGATCAATCAGATCTCTTTGATTTCTTTTTTTCATTTCTTCTACCTTGTTTTTTGAAGCACAATTTCTTTTGCTTAAATTCTTTTAATTGTTTAATGTTATTAATTATTTTTTCCACTTAAAAAAAATATTTTTTACTTTTTTATAAAATGGTAATTCTTCAATTGCTTAAAGGCAGTTTCGTACTAAAGAAAAAATAATTTACCACCAAAACGTGCAATTACTGCCTTTGATAAATAAAATATATTTTATGTCTTTTACTGAGGTTATAAAATTAAATAAACATTGTCATGTTAAGTCAGGGGTATTTTAGATTCTAACGTTGTGGACTAACGTAAGGAGGGTTGAATGTCAATTAATAATAAAATTGTTTCTAGGTGTAAGAGGGCAAACCTCGGGAAAGTTTAGTTCAATTTGTTCTTTTATTATTATTATTATTATTATATATAGACAAACAAGCTGTGTTCTATAATCTATGCATGAAATTTATGAAAGAATGGCTTTCGAAAAAATTTCACATTTTTTTAAGATTCAATTTCACATTATTAGTGAGTCAAAAATATCAATACTTCACATAGAAATTTCCAACTACGTGTTAGTTAAAAATATCAGTACTACATATTTTGCATAGAAATTTCTAATTACGTGTTCTCAAAGTATCTCCAATGTAAAAGTGGCTTACATACCAATAATCGTTGACATAGCAACAATGTCAAGAGACTTCCTTCATATGTGGCATAAAAATAAACTTGATAGACAATCAACTCAAAATTTGGTTTGTAATACTTCCGTCTAAAACACAATTTTTTTAATGACGTGTCTATTTTTTTTCCTGTTTTATTTTTTATTTTATTTTCTTACCAAAAATAATGAAAAATTAATATCAGTTTTAAATACTTGATAAGTAAACCAAAAAAATAGCTGTTCAACAGACCGTCTGAAAGTAAACGGTCATGTTGACAATGTCTAATTTTTTTTTTGCTACGTCAGCTTAAGGTTGAATATGAATGGCTGTATTAGAAAAAAATTTATTAACAGAATGTCTATTAATCATACTTGGCATTTTTTTTTTTTCACAAGTCACTCTTGCATTGGATATACTCTCATTGGACCAATTATCAGCTGTAGGAAGACTTTGACTGAAAATTGCACTAGGTAGGATTTTCGATTATACAAGGAATATGCAAGGAAATTAACTACGTTTATTTGACTTTTATATATATACGTACACACATATGCATATGCTGTTATCTATATATATGCTCGATCTATATATGCATGAAATTTATAATTAACAGAATGGGTTTTAAAAAAAGTTCAATCGGTTGGATGATATTTGTGATGGTTGTTATGGTTCTGCTAACCAGCTGGGAAGTGGTGGCTGCAAGGGAGCTTTCAGATAGACAGAGTGGGACTGTCAAACCCAGTTTCTATGGTAAGTCTGCAAGTCTGAGAGAGAGTCCTCCTGCTCCAGGTAAGACTTTAATTTGTGTTTTAAGCTTCTTAATTGTTTTTATTATTTTCTTTTTTAATTTGAAGTCTTAAAAAGCCTAGTTCGATCATACAGAATTACAGATTAGTGAAGTGAGTTTTGTTGTTAATTTCAGCTCCATCGCCGTATGTTGTTTACCCTAGTATTCCACGTCCTGCTAAAGGCCCATGAAACAATCCTTTGAGAGTTTGAGGGGTTGGTTAAATTAGTCGTAATTATTTTTAATCATCTAGTTAATGTCTGCACTCTGCAGTATCGCATTCTGAATTTTAAGAAAATTCGAGATCATGCACTTGAAACGACTATATATGTGTGTGCGAATGAAATAAGGGTGATCATGAATCTGGCTGCCCCAATCTTGCTCATGAGATTATAGTTTCTTTGCTCGGGATTGTGATATTATATATGCATGCTGTGTTGTATATGCTCTAGGCATGAAATTTATAAGAATGTCTTTCTAAAAAAAGTTCAATCGCTTGGATGATATTTGTGATGGTTGTTATGGTTCTGCAAACCTTGGAAGTGGTGGCTGCAAGGGATCTTTCAGATAGACGGACTGGGACTGTCAAACCTAGTTTGAATCGTGATTAAGTTACCCTACTTCTATTTAATTCTATGATTTCGAGTCACTATTAGATTTTGTAAAATCATTTTCAAACAATACTATTGTATAAATTATATAATATTTTTAAGATTTGAAAATATATAGTTCTAGTCCTATATATTTGTTCCATCTCAACAGATTTGTTGACATGTAAATGAATCAATGATTGAGATTATTATTATTATTATTTTGAAATTATTTAGATTAATTTCTGTTGTATTTGTTTTTTCACTTTTATTTTTTAAAATCCAGTGAATCTCAATTCATCAGTTATTAGAGCATCTCTAATGTAAAAGTGACTTGTATACCAATAATCTTTGACATGGCAACAATGTCAAGAGACTTACTTCCTATGTGGCATAAAAATAGACTTGATAGACAATAAACTCAAAATTTAGTTTCCAACGCTTTTGTCTAAAACACAATTTTTTTTCATTGACTTGCTCATTTTTTTTTTTTTTTTTTAATTTCCTTACCAAAAATAGATGAAAAATTAATGTCATTTTTAAATACTTGCTGAGTCAACCGAAAAAATAGATGTGCAATAGATCGTCTGAAAGTAGATGGTCATATTGACAATGTCTAATATTTTTTTGGCCACGTCAACTTGAGGTTGAATATGCACAGTTACATTGGAGAAAGATTTATTAACAGAATGTCTATTAATCCTACATGGCATTTTTTTTTTTTTCACAAGCCACTCTTGCATTGGAGATACTCTTAAGATCTAGTTAATATTATTTTCCAAAACTATGAAAACAGCTTTAGATGTTTAACTTTAAGGACACATTTACTAATTGAGTTTCATTCTCGATAATCAGGAAATATAACTTAATTAATGTGGGAGGGGGGAATCAAGTACCTTTTTCAGTTGAAATTTCATTTTTTATTTATGTGTGAGGTCTTTGAAACTTGATTCCTAATGGTTTTTAAGTAGCACTATACTAAAAAGTCAACAATAAAGTCTTTTCCCTCGTTAGGATCCCGATCAGTATACATGCCCTAAGTTTTATGCATATTTCCTAGATAATCCTACTAATTTGCAAATACAATAAACATGTTTGTCTATTTATTTATAGAATAAAAACTAGTATTTCAGACAAGATAAGGTTAGTTTGGTACTTCAGTGGCAAACCTCTCACACCTATACCATGAGGTTGTGGGTTCGAGTCTTCTCCCCTCCCCAAAAACCCTTGAATTTATGTGATACTAAAAAAAAAAAAAACCTAGTATTTGAATTTGGCAGGGATAAGAGAGTACAAAATAACTTTAAAAAATATATATTACAATATATAATTCGGGATTTGAGAGAGGAGGGCTAACTCGATCCCACAACCTCATGGTGTGGGTACGAGGGGCCAACCAACCTCATCTTGGCTACATAATACCCTTTCTAGAATATGTATTTGTTATAATAAAATTAAGTTTAATACTACGTCTATGAATTCATTGTTTGATGTTTCAGGTGGACATTTTAGGGAGCTTGGAGAAGATCCTTGTGGCGTTAAACCACCTCCAGGTCATGGCGGAGAAGAATTTTGTCCTCCTTCTACTCGTTGATGGCCACAGTGTACACTTGACATCTTGTGATGATCAATAAGAGCCATCATCAATCATGTTTGTTCATTAAAATTTTTAATTAATACTTTCTAATGTATGAATTAATTTCTCTTTGATTCAATGTTTTTGTGGTTTAAGTTTGCCAAGTTTTCTTGCTCAGATTGTAGCATTTACATTTATGGATTTATGTTATAAATGAGTGAATTTATACAGAATGAACTTACTGAATGAACTTATCTAATATTATTATTAATGAGATGAGGATGACTCAGTGGTATACTGCTAACACCTACATCATTGAAGTTATGAGTTTGAGTTGTATCACCCTATGTTAGGTTTTGACTTGTATTTCTAAGCGAACCAAATGTGAACCAAAAGTGACTCAACTGATGTGGAGCTTCCTAAAGACATGGGATACGTTTTGAAGATGGAATGGTGTTGTTTGAGGGAGGTTTGAAGACCATGAAGAACTAAAGAAGTAGTTTGTTTCAATGTATGAGTCGCGGTTTTCTAAGTGATGTAATTTAAGGTGACTTGTAACGGTTTAGGAAGCGGGTGCGCAACTGTGACCCAAATCGTAGTCAATCATAAACATGTGTGGAACATGAAATCTTCAACGGAAAAGGAAAGTGTTCTTTTGGGAAGTTCTTGTGCTTGAAGGAAAAGGAATACTTTTTACAAGAAGACTTGTCATAAAAGGAAATAGTATTTATGTGAAACAAGTAAATCGTGTACGTTTAGGAGTAGGATTTCCTTTTATCTTAAACTCCCTGTAATTAGTATAAATAGACCTAATATATATGTTATTAGATTTAACGCTGTGGAGCAAAAGAACGTCATGTAACATCAGAGAAAGTGTGGTGAGTGACAAGGTGTCGTTTTTGCATGTCAAAATATTTATATTTCAAGTTCACCTTGTTAGTGCAAGTGACTAGAGACTAGTATAGCAACAAGCAAGGGTATCGTCCACATGGAGGTGTCATCCGTCAACCGTTTCGAGTTTTAGTGTTTATTGGAAGCATGTAAATAGAATGCGGATGTGATAAGAGTGGTGTGTGTGAGGTGTATGCATATTGCGGTGTGGTGTGTGTGAAAATGTAAGGAAAAGAATGCAAATAAAAACAAAGAGAATATGAAATGGTGAGAATGGTGTTTAAAGAGACAAATAATAAAATGGTGGCTAGGAGAGATGCATGATAATGATCACACAAGGTTCAATAGGTTTACCATACATAAGTGCACAAATAGTGGTTGTTAGGCTTTAAGAACATCCAATCCAAGTTATGGGTTTATTCTCTCAGTTAAGAGATTCACAAACACAAATCACTCCCCAAGGGTTATGGCTAGAGCAATTGAGCTTGTAATTTCAACTAAGGGATTCGAGACACGAATCACTCCCCAAAGGTCATGGCTAGAGCAATTATGCCTCAAGTCCCTACCATTAAGCATATGAACATGTAGCCAAAACCTATTCTAGCACGGTCATGTATAAAACAAGTTTCATATATTCTTTTAGAGCTAAGTAGTTAAGACTGTACCCGGAAGGTCATCCATTGAGGTACAATCCCAACCCACATACACTCAAATCCATCAAAACAAGGCATTTCGACCTTCCATCAACATACACACACAAATAGGATATTTGATTACAACTACTCCTACATTTAAGTTAATCTACTCCTAATCCCATTCATGAGCACACATCAATTTCCAATCTCTACACACATGCATATCAAGACAAGAGATTTTGCAATAACAACAAGAACAAATCAAAACCCAAATGGATTTAAGAACAATCATCACATAAATGAGCACAAATAAGGTTTACAATATTTCCCAAGTGGGGATTACACAATCAAGAAAACATGAAATACAAAGAGAATGAGTTTTAAGGAGACAACCCTTGAAGAAATCCCTCCAAGAGCTCCATGAATCCCTAGCTCGAAATTGGTCATAGATCACTCCTATCTCCTTGCAATCAACTCCCAAATGTGGTGGAGGATGTGTGGAAAGTGGTGGTGGTGAGCTTCCCATGGAGGAGAACCTCCATGGGAGCTTTGAAAGCTTCTCTCTCTCTTGATTTGGGGAGAAAACGAAAATGGCTGCTGCTGTGTGTTCTTGTCTTTGGTGGCTGGTTTCTTATGTCAAGAGAGGGCTCAAAATGGTGTATAAATAGGTTGGGAAACTTAGGGCACGATCTGGGCATGAATGGACCGAAATGCCCTTCTGAATTGGCTTGAAAACTAACTTTTCGCTGAGCTGACAACGGAAGGTCGCTGCCAAGTTGGCTGTCAGGGGGCGACCAGCTAGGGGGCGAAGATCTCTGCCCCTGTTGCTGAAAAATATTAGGTCGCTGTCAGGGGGCGAACTTGGCAGCGAACTTCTCGCGCACCGTTACAAAAATGCTCATATCTCCCTCTAGAAAGCCCGGAATCGCGATCCGTAAAAACCGCTGGAAAGTAGACTTCCGGGGCTTTCCGAATATATGTAGAGCTCAATGTGGTTCGATTTGAGGAGGGAGATATACCCCCCGAAAGTTGGCTATTCTGCACAATTGGCTCTGCCGCGGTCATGTTTCCAGCCTCGCGCACATATATTAATTTGTTCGATTTTTTTTATTTGATCTTCAGATAAGAAAGCCATTGACAATAGCTGGATTTTTCAAAAGAATTAAAACCTTAGAAGCCGATTCATCTTCATCAACATCTAATATTAATATTTCAACTTCCGAAAATCAATCCACAAAATCTCCAACAAATGATATTGAACAAGATAATAAATCTTTGGAGCGGGACACATGATTACGTCGACAAATATGGGATTATCCCGTCATTTAATGTGATGAAATTCATCGAGCTCATATTAAAGTTGGTCCATTCCAACCCATTATTGACCATTATAAAAAATATAGACCAGATTTAAAAGAGCGACGAGTTCCATTATGATTTATAAAGCTAATGTCTATTTTATTTATTAATTTATTTGATAGACACGACTAGATATATTTGTCTAGCGTTAATTTGAATAAACAATATGAGGTTGGTCCGATAGTAAATCTCTCACACATGCACCATGAGGTTGCAGGTTCGAATACTCCCCCTTCCAAAAAAAAAACCCCCGAATTACATTGTAATACTTCGAAAAAAAAAATTGAATATATTTTTTGGTCTCGGCCCCCCCAAAACCGAAATCCTGGCTTCGCCCCTGGATGAAATACTATGTTTCGTATTGTAGACTTTATTAAGTTAGATTCCAGTATTGAATGAATTTATTTTCAAGACCAAATCCAGTATTGAATGAATTTACATGTATATTGATCAGTATTACTACATGCAAGAAGTTATATGCCAGTATAATTTGAAGTTACATGCCAGTTGAAAATGAAGTTACATGCCAGTTTGTATTGACTTTCACAAATGAAAGACACTGATTCCAAATTAAAATTTAGTATTATTACATGCCAGAAGTTACATGCCAATTGAAAATGAAGTTACATGCTAGTTTGTATTGACTTTCATAGATGAAAGACACTGATTCCAAATTAAAATTCCAGTATTATTACATGTCAGAAGTTACATGCTAGTATAATTTGAAGTTACACGCCTATTGAAAATGAAGTTGCATGCCAGTTCGTATTGACTTTCACAGATGAAAGACACTGATTCCAAATTAAAATTCTAATATTATTACATGCCAGTATAATTTGAAGTTACATGCATGTTGAAAATGATGTTACATGCCAGTTCGTACATGACAAAGTAAAAAACTTCACAACTTAGGCACCAACTTAAACTTCATACATTTCAAAAACTTTAAATACAACAATGATGCACCACCAATGTTATCAATTTGACGGTACACTATTTGCAAATATTTCTAGTGCCGTTTCCTCCCTAAATCCGGGCACATTTTTGGTTCCCCATCCCCAAAAACATTTAAGTTGCATCAACATGTCTGTGTATCGACATATGAAGACACCACACCTATCGTTGTCCAGTTGTGCCGGTAACTTCTTTGGAATTGATTGTTGAACACCAAACATTGTCCCATTGGGTGGTATGCCTTTTTGTGAAAATATCCAGACTCCTGTAAAATGGCTGGAATCAGGGGCGGACTCAAAAGAGGGCTGACCCGGGCTAAAGCCGGGTCAGCCTTTTAAAAAAAAAAATTTATATAATGCTTCACTTTAATTAATGTAGCTCATTGCTCTCATAGTCTCTGACTCCTACACGCATGCAAGTACGCAACAGTGCAACAAATCAACTTTCCTTTTCCTTTAAGGACAACAAAACCTGACATATCACACACACATATATATATATCAATAAATTATTATTATTTATTTATATATCATTACATTGATACATCCACTTATCCTCTAGTTCAAACTATAACACGCAGATACACAAGGCGGAACCTCTCTCCCAATTTCCTCTCTCTCAAGTCCTAAATCCCATCTATCGAAATTTTCAATTATAAAAATATTCATATTTGGTTCTTCGATTCATGTATTTTTCTTAGTTTATATTTATTTTTAGTTTGTTATTCGTAATTTTAAGTTAGTGTTTTGTTAATTTTTTTTTTTATGAATTTATTTTCGACTGCAATTTATTATTTCTAGGGTTATATTATAATTTATAAAATATCACTTTAACCAATTTTTTTAAATAATTTTAGGTTACAATGTCAAACAACCATTCATCAAAGCCAAGAAAAACTATGCTTTCATACTTTGGAAAAAAAAAAAGATAATCATTTATCGACTGAGAGAGGATCAAGTTCTCCATGTAATGTTGGGGATGGGGGTTCAAGTTTGCCTTCTTCATCTCAAATAATTGAAATTGAGAATGTTGACACTCCATCGGATATTAATACTCCTTATTATGAACGTGATCCTGGATTACGCCTCCCAATAGAAGTTTATCCTGCTGACAAACGTGATGATATTCGAAAAGCATATATCAAAATGGGTCCATGTCAACCTATATTGGATAAATATCCACCCATTCCAGATGGTAAACAATTTCAGCGATTTCAACATTCTTGGTTCCAATGATTTTCGTGGCTTGAATATTCGATAGTGAAAAATAAAACATTTTGTTTTCCATGCTATCTTTTTGAGAGTCTTCCGTCAAAGCATCGCACATTTACGATTGATGGTTTTCAAAGTTGGAAAAGAATCAATTGTAAGAAAAAATGTCCATTTGTGCACCATGAAGGGGAACATAATTCACAACATAGTTTTGCCATGCAAAGATGGAATAACTTAAAAGATTCATCTCGACATATCAACAAAGTCATGAATACACTCTTTGTACAAGAAACTTTGCAAAATCGGTTACGACTCAAGACCTCACTAGAGACGGTGAAGTGGTTAGCAATGCAAGGATGTGCTTTTCGGGGACATGATGAATCCGTCAATTCTACCAATCGCGGGAACTTCATTGAGATGATAAAGTTGCAAGCAAAGGTAAATCAAGAAATTGCTGGGATTGTTCTAGAAAATTCTCCACAAAATGCCAAGTATACATCACCTAGAATTCAAAAGGAGTTGTTGAATATTCTTGCTAACAGAGTGCGAGCTAAAATCCGTGAGGAAGTCAGGGATGCCAAATTCTGCATTCTTGTTGATGAAGCAGTTGATGAATCCAACAAAGAACAAATGGCAATTATTTTGAGGTATGTTGATTGTAAAGGATTTGTTAGAGAACGTTTTTTTCAAGTTGTAAGTGTTAATGATACAAATGCCTCAACTCTTAAAAAAGAGATATGCAATGTCCTTGCTCGATATGATCTATCAATTGAAAACTTGCGAGGTCAAGGATACGATGGTGCAAGCAACATGAGGGGTGAGTGGAATGGTTTACAAGCATTGTTTCTCAAAGATTGTCCATATGCCTATTACATACATTGTTTTGCACATAGACTTCAACTTGCTTTAGTTGCGGTAGCTAAGGAAGTGCATGATATTTGGCTATTTTTTTCAAAATTGAATTCCATTGTCAACTTTGTGAGTGCTTCTTCTAAGCGGCACTCAGAGTTGAAATCTATTCGAGAAGGTGAAATTCAGGAATTGACCGCTTTAGGGGAACTTGAGACTGGTACAGGGGCTAATCAAATTCGTACTTTGCAACGACCTGGAGCTACCGTTGGAGTTCTCATTTTACTTCTATTGATAGATTGATTAATATGTTTGGTTCAACTTCTACTCTTCTTGAAAATTTGATTGACAAAGGACTGAACAGTAATATACGTGGAGAAGCTAAAGGTGCGTATAAAGATTTGAGATCTTTTGAATTTGTGTTTATCTTGTTGTTATTGCACAAAGTTTTAGGAATATCTAATATGCTTTGTCAAGCTTTACAGTTGAAATCTCAAGATATCTTAAATGCTATGAATTTAGTGTCAACTACAAAAATGCTTCTTCAAAAGTTAAAGGAGAGTGAATGGGATACTTTTCTTGAAAGTGTAGTGTCATTTTGTGAAAGGTATGAAATTGATATACCTAATATGAATGCACGTCATATGGAAGGTACAAAACGTTCTTGTCAGCAGAAAGATAATATCACAATTGAGCATTACTATCACTTTAGTATCTTTATTGCTGTGATAGATTATCAATTGACTGAGTTGAATAATAGATTTTCGGAGCAAACAATAGAACTTCTTACTCTTAGCATGGCTTTGAGCCCTGTTGACGTGTTTAAATCATTTGATGTTGATGATATTTGCACTCTAGCCAATAAGTTCTACTCTTAAGATTTCAATAAGAATGACATTGAAGATTTGAGAAGACAATTAAGCCATTACAGGTTAGATGTTCTTGGTTGTCCGAAATTTCAGAATTTGGCTTCTCTTTCGGAATTATGTCAATGTTTAGCTGAAACAAAAAGGTCAGAGCACTACACTATGATTGATAAATTGATTCGTTTAGTTTTAACTCTTCCTGTATCCACAGCTACAACAGAACGAGCATTTTCAGCGATGAAGCTTGTCAAAACACCACTTCGCAATAAGATGGATGAAGATTTTCTTACTGACTGTATGGTCATATATATTGAGAGAGAGATTGCTGATATCATTGACTTAAATTCTATAATAGATGAGTTTGATGATGTAAAATCTCGTAAGACAAAGTTGAAATAGTGTTTATTTTTATTTGCGTTTGTTTTTAAGTTTATGTAGTTTTAACTATGAGACTCATTATATCCTTTTATCTATGTGAATATTTTATTTTCAAATAATGAAATTTTCTAATATTGACGAAGTTTTTTTTTTTTTTTTAATAGTTTTTTATATATTTTTTTAATTTTTATATATATAGTTTTGTTTTAGCCCACCTTAACAAAAAATCCTGGGTACGCCCCTGGCTGGAATGAAATGTAAAAGTGGGGTGATTTGCTTTCGACGTTTGGCAATCTTCTTTTGACTGTGTAATGGATCATATATACAAACATTTCATTTAACCAAATCAATTAGACATAAGATCCAATGTCCACCTGGATCCCCAACCGCACACGGGACCAACAACTGCAAGAAAGGATTATAAAACATTAGTGCCGGTACAAACAAGTTACATGCCGGTACAAAAAAAGTTACATGCCAATACATATGTTACATGCTGGTACAAACAAGTTACATGCCAATACAAACAAGATACATGTCAGTACAAACAAGTTACATGCCAATACAAAATAGATACATACCACAAGGAGACCCTCAAAAACTCCTTCACAAAACTAACTGAAAATACCTAGAAACTATATACAATTTTTAAACTAACCCAAAATTTCCATATGATTACCTAACCTAAGCTTCATACAATTACAGAGAAATTGCAGAGTTTAGAAAACAGATACAAAAAAAGGAAAAGAAACCCATTTTAAAGACACAAACTAAATAGCAGAAACAAACATTTTTATGGTACTAAGAAATCACCATAACACCATCAGTGGCCTTACGCCCACACAGACGAAAAGTAACCAAAGTACCCAAAAACCCTTTGAACCCAAATCGCAACTTCTTTTATCACCTAAAGTTTTTAAAGTAATCTAAATTTGAAAAAAAAAAAGAAGGGAAAGTATAAACAGAGCTTAGAACTCTGAATTTAGCCAAATAGAGCACTACCCAGAAGTTGAAATCGAGAGGAGAATTAAAACCTTTTTTTTTTTAACAGCAAATATTATTCAAGAGGCCAAAAGCCAAGCCAAAACACATCAAAATACAGCGACAGGGTCTGCACAAACCCACAACACTCCTGTCGCTGAAATTTGACAAGGGCACCGCAAACAAAAAGAAAGCAACAAAGCACCAAAAAAGCACATGACCACAACACAGAACTAAAGGGACAAACAACAAAACCAAAACACTCCAACACCAGCAACTCCCTACAAAGAAAATCATACAGCAAGACGAGGAGAATTAAAACCTAACCATTAGAGGTTTAAAAATGAAGACTGAATCGTTTTTGACTTTTTGATCGTTGAATCGTTTCTACAGCGATGGTGAGAAAGGTGCGAGGTGACAGTGACCGGAAGCGACGGCAAGAGAGGTGTGAGGTGATGGCGAGCAGCAGCGACGGCTATCTCTTCTATTCCTTTATCTCTCTTTCTCGTTTTTCACTTGATATTACTGTAACCCTAACAAAAGACAACCGATGCTTTTTCTCGTTTTCACTTTATTACTTTTTTTTTTTTTTTTTTTTTTAATTTCAAATTTGGGGGCTTTTATGTCCAAAAGTGGTAAAAATGAACAAAAACAATAAAAAATAAATTTGTGGCTAAAAATAATAAACTGATAAATTTTTTGGCTCTTTATGAATTCATCCCATATATATATATATATATATATAAATTTTCAAGTAAGTGCATCATGATATAACTTCGTAAGGATATTGAATGTGAGCCACTCGTTTTACATACTTTGACTCAAGTGTGTATGCACTTGTCAAAACTAGTGGCTCACATTCAATATCCTAATAAAGTTATATTAGAATGCACTGACCAGATCGGGACTATATATATATATATATATATAGTGGTTCCCTAGTAAGGACGTCATGAATTATAAGTTAAGAACGTCTAACCACAACCATATATTTATATTGGGTGTGGGTATTTGTTAATGTGGGGCTGTGAGCCCACTGTAAATCAGGGGCGGCTCAATAGATTTTGAGGCCCTAAGGGAGGAAAAAAAAAAGGCCCCAATTATATATATAATGAAAAAAAATTATAAAATTAATGAAAATTAACTTCATGCTTTTTGAGATGCAAAAATTTTAATCAAACTTTCTTCAACTAATAAATTTTTTTTAATAAAAAATAAATGATAGAATCTGATTACTCCAACTAAATTGCAATTGAAAATTTTCTTCTTACAATATAATCAACACAATTAGTAAGTAGTAACCAAATGAAAATTAATCACTTGATTTATCAGACAATTAGAAAAAATTAAAACAGAAACTAAATTTTTAAAATTAAATTTTACCTGTTGGAATCTCTTTAGCTCTTCTTAAAGATAAATAGATAATATAAATATATATATGTTTTTTGAAACGTCAGATTTTATTAAAAGCACAGCAAGCAGAAACAGGAACAACAACACCAGCAGCAGCCAGAATATAAATAATATATTTAAAGAATGATTGTAGAGATTTAACTTGTAAGTTGTAAGAACAAAAACTTTTAGCAAAAAAGAGTTATAGTTGCGGTGCTGTACTTGATTGTTGATGATAAATGGAAATGATTTTTTTTTTAATATATATATAGATAATTTTTAAACGGTAAAAAAAATAAATGGGGAGAAGTTTATGGGGTTTTTTTAATAATAAAAATGTTTTTTTAATTGGATAATAAAAATGCTTGAAAAGTGGATTATGGATACTCTGGTACTCAATAATGATTTCCAACGGTTATCTATTTAATAATAATTTATAATATTATTAATATTATCCTATTTTCTAGGTTTAAAATAAAATTCCTATTTTCTAGGTAGTAATAATAACAACAACAACAAAAAAATAGAAGAGGCCCTTCAATATCTTTTGTTCAGTTATTTAATTTTTTTTTAATAATATTATTAAAATTTATAATAAATGAGGCCCCTAAATTTTTGCCTTTTGTTGAGGCCCTAAGCTGTTGCTTTGGTTGCTTTGCCCAATAGCCGGCACTGCTGTAAATGTATAGCTGTTGTTGAACGTCCTGAAATTATAAAGTCAGGACGATCCTGATTGGAGAAGTATTATATATATATATATGAGATTATCTAAGAAATACTTAAGTTAAATCGGAAGGTCTCCAAAGCCTATCTCCGATTTGCTATGAGCTATGTAGCACGTATACGGATATGGGTACAGGATACGGATACGGTACGATACGGGGATACATCAATTATCTAAAAACTAGGATACGGATACAGATACGGCATGATACGTCAATTAAAATAATATATATTTGTATTTTTAAAAAATAATATATATATATATATTTTTGAACAGCAGAGTATATTCATCGGCCAAGAGTCGGCAGGAGAACAAAACAACAACAAAAGCCAAAGCAGGCAACACAAACGCAAAACAGAGAAGAAAAACAAAACAGCGAAACAGAGGGCAAAGCCACAACAGGCAAAAACAGTGAAACAGAGGGAAGTCAGGGGACCTCCCAGATAATATAGTCCCCCAACAAAGCAGAACCATTCTTAGCTAAACAATCTGCGTAAGTATTGCTGGATCTGGCGCTGTAGGAGACCCGAGTGTTGCCAAGAAGGGAGAGGCAGTTCCTAGTCTATAAATTGTGTTAATGTTATGCAGATTTCCAATGCCTTCGGAGTTCACCCAAGACACGCCTCAAGAGAGTCGCTAACAATATCAATTTCGGTGCCAAAAAGAGATGTTGAGTTAGCACATAATAGGGCTGCTCTGTGAATGGCTGATAGCTCCGCGTAGCTAGAGGAACCAAACCCCACGGAAATGGAAAATAAGCCCAGGATCTGCCCCAAATTGTTCCTCAAACCCCCCCCCCCCCCCCCCCAATCCCTGCATTGCTAGGATTTCCCCTTGCCAAACTATCGACGTTGAATTTCAGAGCGTTACCAATAGGGGGCTCCCAAACTGTATATTTAAAAATCCTAGGAGGCTTGCAATCGGAACAGCTCTCCTTCAAGTTCAGAAGCATGGTGGAAACGGGAGTCTTGGAACCCTTCCCAATGTGTTTAAACCACCAAGCCACTCGGAATTTAACGGAGTCCGAAGCCTGGGAGATGGCCATCTGCGAGCCTCTGAAAACATATTCATAATCCAAATAAAACATGTTACATAACTACATAAGTCATAATAATGTAACATATTCCAAGATCAAAATAAAATATGTCACATAAGTAGTAACATATTACAAAATCTAAATAAAACATTCGTCACATAAGTCATAATATATTACAAAATCCAAATAATACATAAAAAAAAAAAACTCATAAAACATATTCTAAATTCCAAATTAACTTCATTATCATCATTCATATTGTTAAAGGATCTAAATAATTCACCCTCTAACTCTGGTTCATCAAGAGATCGAAAGGTTTGCAATCTCAAGTATCCTGGTCAAAACCATCTCCTCCAACATCCCATAATTGAAACACACATTTATTGCAAGTTGGGTTTCTCCTTGATAAAATGCGAAGATTATTATGCACATATACCAAATCTTCAGCTCTTTGTGGTGTTATCTTCTTCCTCTTTGAAGCATTTTCGATTTTTAAGTTGGTTCTTCAGAAAAAAAAATATGGAAAAAAATATAATATATGCTTGATAAGTGATACTGATCGAAGCTTTTTCGGTCTTTAAGTTGATTCTTCTTCTTCATCTTCTCTTGTGAAACTTGTGAAATAGTCAAACTTATGAAAAAGTCAACGGATACACCATTTGGCGTATCAGATACGTATCCTGAAGTATTCGGGAAGTATCCCAACCGGATATAAGTTCAATACGAGTTACCTCCATCAATTGGAGTATCCGTGCTTCCGTGCTTCCTTGGCTATGAGAAGACTTTGAATTAATTGACCAGAAAACAAAAGAAAAGTAACAGTAACGCATACTTTGAAATTTTTGAAGGCCGGAAAATGCAAGGGAACTACTATTGACTTTCTGTGCTGGGCCATGAATCCATGATGCTCCATAAAAAATTAATTATAAATGTTTTTTTTATGCAAAAAAGAGTTTTTGTGTAGTTGTACCAAAATTAGCACCGCCAAACGTGTTTTCATTTGATTTTTCTATACGCGCGTTCATTCCATCAGTCATAATTGTATTAAATTCACAGCTATGGGCTGTCTGGTCTGGAGTCCACTTTGAGCCAGAAGACTTGGAAAAAAATAGACAATAAATTGAATAAACAGCAATGATATAGTAGGACTTTTAAATCTAAAACGAACATATGCAAAGGGAATTGGCTTGAAGCTTTTCTATTATATATATATTATGCGTTCCAAATTCCAACCATTATAGCTAGCTCCATACGTAAGTATCTAACAAACAAAATGGCCTCCAACAATTGTTGGATGACTTGGCTCGTCTTCCTGGTTTCCAAGGCTTCATCTTTGCTGTGAATAGTGGCGAAGCCAGGAATACAGAAACACCAAATTTGGTGGGTCTAAAATGGAAATATTTCAAAATATAAAGATAAATTTATAATATCATAAAATTATTAAGACTTTTTTGGTAATAAATCTAAGTTAACCATTATATATTAAGATCTATAATTATTATGTCCTAATCTAGCATATCAAATATCAAAAGAATCAACAATATAAACATAAGCCTTATTCATTTTACTTATTGCATTGGTAACCATATATACATTAAGTCTGAACAGATCAATATCTATCAAATAATCATTTCCCACATACATCACTCTTTTAGTAGTATGACTTTAGAAGTAAAGCTTTTGGAGTAAGCTTTTAGAAGTAGAGTTTTTAACAAAAAAATTGTATATTATTTGGCATTCAATTAAAAAACACTTTTAAGTTATTAGATTATATAATTAAAGAGCTTTTAGTGGTAATAAAAAAGAAAAAGAAAAAAAAAGAGTTATTTAAATATTACCCATTATTACTTTTGATGATTCTTAATATATCCCAATCCAACACACCGAAACTGATGTTGAAGAGAAATAGGACCCCAAGGATGTGGTGGAGACCATTTTGAAGAGTTTGGAGGCTTTTCAATCACTTGTTTAAGCCGATGAAGCGAGGAGTTTGGAGGAGAAGATTGCATAGGGAGGCTGCCATGGGAAATGCGTTCTTATTGCTGGGTGGTGAATTTGCTTCCATGAGTAGATAAATGTATATTTTCTCTTTAGAGTGTTGTGCTATGTTTGGCGGCGAAATGCCTATCATTAAGGTTTGAATGAAGTGCATGGCAAATGATTATCAACCTACTGCAAACCCAAAAAATTAGTAATTTAGGTTAAAATTATCATTAATAAATTTTTTTTTTTAAAAAGGAATGTAAACAGATAATTAATGGATTGTCAATATCATTTCTCAAAATTAAAATGAAGTGTGACTAAATAATTTGTAAAGTGTAAGGAGAAACTCTCATAAACCAAAGGTCTGATATTTTATTTATTTATTTTTAAGGGGGTAAATACTAAATACATTGACCTCCCCAAACATATGGCATAAATGCAGCTAAAGAGAAAATATGCATTTATCTACTCAGACCTCTCATATCTTTAAAATTGAACTGATAACGAGACCAAATTTCCCATAGCTATTAAAATTAAAAAAAAAAAAAAATAAAGATAATAGTTTTATATATAATAATAAAAAAAAAAAAAAGTAAAGTCAGACTAATTATTTAAAATTTAGAAGGAAAAAAAAAACTAATAAAGATTTAAAATTAAAAAAAAAAATGAAGATATTTTTTTTAAACAAATTAAAAACATTCTTTATTTACTTAAAAAATAGTAAAAAATTCAATTTAAAATTGAAGATAATAAAATTTAAAAAAAAAAATCCATTTAAAAATGATTTTTTAAATTTTTACTCCAATGAAAAGATTATCTTCAATTAATTTAATTTAATTATTTTTTATAAAAAAAAATCACCTTCATTTTTAAAATTTAACAACTTATGGCAATTTAGTCTTTTTATTAATTCAATTTTAAGAGTAGGAGATGTCTCGGTAGATAAATACATTTTTTTTGAAACAACATTTTATTAATCAATCAGACCCCAAAGCAGGGGATACAAGCAGAACCAAGAGGCAAGGGGAACAAAAAGCCCCAAAAAGAAACGCAGCAAACCACCCCAAAGAGTCCAAAGAGAAAACGGCCACAAGAACAAACTCAAAAGCATCAAAAGAAACAAAACAGAATAAGCACAAAACCCCCCTGAAAATTGACAGTAGAAAAAAGCCTAGCCTACTTGAAAAACAGCACCAGCATAACAATGCAAACAGCCCAGAAAACACATTTACAACAACCCACAAAATCAGCCAACTTCCCAAACCAACCAATCGCTTTGGTCACCAGAACCCCTCTATGCAAGACTATCTGCAATCCAAGCTGAAAAACATACACAAACCCCCAAAGAGAGCCGAGCACAACAGCAGTACAACAACACAACAGACAGCACAAGAACACCATACACAAGGCAAGGAACCAACATCAAGTTATAATTCACTTCATTCAAGCCTATCCCCACTATTACCAGAACCCCCTTTTGCTAGACTATCCGCAAACGAATTCGAGCCTCTTGTCTTGAAGCAAACAGATAGACCCTCCAGGTGCAACAGAGAACTTCTAAAGTCATAAATCAAATTAACCAGCTTAAAGTTGCCAAAATCCTTGCCGTTAACCGACGAAATTGCAGATTTTGAATCACTAATTATAGTGATAGTCCGGTTAACTAATCTAATATTAGAAGAGATCAATTGACAAGCTTTATGTATAGCCATGACTTCAGCCGTTGAAGAATCTACCACACCCACATAAACCGAGAATAAGCATAAAACCTTTCCGCTAAAATCTCTAAGCACTCCCCCAATACCCGCTTCCCTTGGATTACCCCTTGAAGAACCATCGACATTGAAGCACAACTCATCATTTGCAGGCGGCATCCATACCTCTTTCTAACTTTAGACCTCGTATCATCGGTACACCTTTAATTAAGATCCAGCATTAACAAAGTTAAATCACAACTCGAACCTGGACCATAATTCTTAAACCAGAGAGCCACTCTAAATTTAACGGAATCCAAAGCCAAACCCAAACAAGGTTGAGAGCCCCTGAAAACCACCCTATTCCTATTCTCCCAAATAATCCAAACAACAGCACAAAATAAAACATTCCAAGCTCTTTTTCTAGACTGCAAAGGACACATCCCAAGCTAGCCATTCAACCAATCTATCAAGCTATAATTCATACAACCGTGTACTCCCCACCAACCCATACAAATCCTCCAAAGCTCACAAGACCAAACACAAGTAAGAAACAAATGGTTAACCGATTCCACTGCTAAACCACACATCAGGCACTCATAATTAGCTAGATTAACCATACCAAACTTCCACATCACCTCTCGAACCAAAACTTTGCCTTTTATGAGCTGCCAAATGAAAATCTCAGTTTTCGGTGGACAAATACCTTTCCAAATAAAAGACATCAGCGTATTGTCCTGGCAAGACCCCGACCTTGCCTCCTCCAAGCAATAACGAAACGATCGAATTGTGAATAAACCATTAGATGATAGTGTCCATGCCAAAGAATCAAAAAAATTAGTCCGAACTTTAATACTATTCAAAGCTGTCATAAAATGACGACACATCGTTGCGATGTCGGTCAAAAGATGAACATTTAAGTTCGACCTCGCTAGCGCGCGAGTCACAGGGACTAGCACAGCGGCAAGTGAGGGTATCGTTCCGCAGGGAGGTGGGATCCGTCGACTGCCACCAGTTCTAGCTATTATTACAACACTCCGAGAGAACTCGTGTGTTGCGGTTGCGGAAAAGTGTAAATAATACTATAAATATATAAACTAACTATATACATGGATAGGATGGAATGGAGAGATGCATGAAATATGGTAACACTAGGGCAATGACTCAACCGTAACAATCCTCCTAATTAAGCACTAGACTCACTTAGTCCCTCA
The DNA here is from genome assembly GCA_008009225.1 of Acer yangbiense. Taxonomy (NCBI): domain Eukaryota; kingdom Viridiplantae; phylum Streptophyta; class Magnoliopsida; order Sapindales; family Sapindaceae; genus Acer; species Acer yangbiense. The sequence goes on from CM017762.1 coordinate 59,571,026, forward strand.
ATATGCAAGTATATCATAGGCTCGTGTCCCCTTAATTGATCTCTAATCTCTCTCGAGTCTTAGAAATCACATCCACACATACAAAGTACACATGAATTCATTAAGTGCCGTGGCACACACACAAGAGCCCTGTATGCCAGCCTAGTGTATCTCTCACTGTCTGGTCATATACAGTGGTTGTTTCGTTGGGCATGTAATGCGCAACCGCGTGGGCCATACTACAGCCAATAATTCATTCACAATGGCTAACCAAATACGGGATGGCAACCAAGTGAAAGCATTAAGAATACGAGATACCCATACAACACGTATGTTATATGCTCGTGTCCCCTTAATTAATCTCTAATCTCTCTCGATGTCTTAGAGATTACATCTATGCATAAATGCTTGGATTCATTAAGGACTGTGGGACACACACACGAGCTCTACACGCCAGCCTAGTGTATCTCTCACTGTCTGGTCAAATGTAGAGGATATCACGCTGGACATGTTAATGTGAACCACGCAATATATAACATATAGCCTAAATATCATCCACAAGGTGGCTAACCGAGTGAAAGCATTAAGCAATGAAATACCATATAACTACACAAGCACGAGAGGAATTCAGTTTGTCTTTACTCTAGATACGGATTCGGTTTTATCAATCTCCTTATGATGGCTAGACATGAGAAACAAGTTTACCAAACAACAATGTGCAACAAGTTGGTTATTATTCATTAAGACCATTCAGTATAGGTTAAGGGTTCATTCTCTTGATTTTGGAATTTTCCCTAAATCAATTTATTACCCAATCCAGCCAAGGATGAGCAATTGTGCCTTGATAACAAGACCCATTAAGCACAAGAATTGGAACCCAGGCCAATTTAGCAACTAACTTGCCTGAATTGAGCCTTTCCCACTCTTTGGAGCTAAATCTTCAACACTCCAATTACTCTAACCATGGCATTTTGGTCATCCATCAATCAATCAACAATCATGGGAAGTTAAATTACACTACTCCTACATTAAATTACTCTACTCCTAATCCCAATCATGGACACATATCAATTTCAGACATCTACACACATGGATATTGCAATTAGAGCTTAAATCATAAAATTAACAAAGAGTAGAACAAAACCCATATGAAATTAAGCACAAACAACTTATATAACACAAGTGTAGGTTTACAATATTCCCCAAATCGGGGTTACACATCAAAGAAACGAAAATTACAAAGGAAATGAGTAAATAAAAGCAAACCCTTGAAGATAATCCTCCAAAGTTGCTCCATGTCTTCCTAACTCGAATATTGCTCCTAATTCCTTGAAATTTCGTCTAAAATGGGTGGAGGAAGTGAGAAGGGGGGTTTGTGGAGATGTATGGGGAGCTCCCATGGAGGAAGAACCTCCATGGGAGCATGGGTCTCTCCTTATTATGTGAAGAATGTGAAGAAGGTGAAGAAAATGGAAGAGAGAGAGAGTGGGGCGGAGGAGAGAGAGAGGGGGGTTAAGGGGGTCTCTGAAAACTGATGAGAAAAGGGGGTATATATAGTGGGAAGAAGGGTTTAGGTCAGAATTGAGGGGAAAAGACGAAAATGCCCTTAAGTGGCAGATTTTTGGGGGGTCTCGCGGGTGACTTTCCAGCAGCGCGCACCGTTACGGAAACGAGCATAACTCTCTCCACAAACATCGGAATTGTGATCTTGAAGAACCGTTGGAAAGAAGACTTCTGGATCTTTCCAACCATATGTAGCACAAAACCCATTTCGATCGGAGGAGAGAGATATGGGCCCCGAAAGATGAGTGTTCTGCAGGAAACTTTCGTCAGAATTTTCGCCTTGATTTTGCGCCCTATTCTGCGCCCTAGGGCGCCGATTTACAAAAAGTGGGTCTTCTGGTCCCTTTTTGCGCCCTGTTCTGCGGTCCCTAATCGCAAAACAAGGGCGCAGAACAAACGTTTGAAAATTGCACTTTTGCCCCAATATTTCACCATTTTAGCACTTTAGCCCCTCTTCTGGAAAAAATCCTGAAACACTTATTTAAAACATTAAATACCCGGTTTTACCCGGAAAACAAGCATAAAAGATAAAAGTAAGGGGCTACACAACGTGTAGAAATAAGAGTTATCATAAAACTCCTCCATTGATTGATCTCCCAGTCAAAAAGAGGCCTTCTAAGCTTCACCTCCCAAATCCATTTCGAATTAACCTAATTACCAAACTCCTTAACCACCCCCTCTTTGTTGGATGCCAGCGCGTAAATTCTAGGAAAAGCAACCTTCAAAGGAAAAGAATCCCAACAAATATCCTTCCATAAACGAATACGATGGCCATTACCAACCACCACCTGAAAACCTTTGGATATTATATTATACGCACGATGATTAGTGTCAAAACATCTGCTTACAGCCTTGAAGAAAGGTGAACCAGACTTCGTACCACATCCATCCCATATTAAAGAGCTACTACCGATACTATATTTAGCCCATAAAACCTTCTTCCATAAAGAAGACTCCTCTTGATCGCGCTCCAAATGTTCACATTTAGCGCTCCATTTTCCTATCTTTTGTATTTGTTTCCGAGCATTTTTGTGTATTTAATAGGGTGTAAATAAGTGTTTCAGGGAATTAGGGAAGTTCAAGGGCATTGTGGTAATTATGGAGAAATCATGTGTAAAAGTGTAAAATGTAGGAATATATTGAATATTCTGTGATTAAAGGAGAAATCAGGGGTTCAGAGTGTAATTTGCCAGCAGAAGAAGGGTCAGCGCGCCACGTCACGCGCAGAACGACGTCGTTTTGAGGAGTGATTGCGCAAGCCTGACGTCAGCATGACGCAGGTCGTCTTCTTCATGCAGCCGGGTCGACCCGACCCGACCCGTATTTGACCAGGTTCAGACCCGGTCGACCCAGCCACTTCGGCGACGTTTTTTGGCCACTTTCCAACCGATTTTTCGGCTGTTTTATGCCCAGAATTACAGTCCACATCCCGACGGTCTCATTGCACCCATTTTTGGCATCCCATGCAAACATTTTCCATGCCATCCAAGTCTCCAAAACTCCATGGATGTGCAAGCTTGCAAGCTTGTTTCGGCGGCCTCTTACCCGCAATCCAGACGGTCCAAACTCCCCGGAAGACCGCGGGTTCATGCGGCGGCTTCTTTCCCGCAGTCCAGAAGGTCCAAGCTCGCCTCCAAAGTCCAAAAATACGCGGTGACCTCAGACGGCGGGCAAGAACCCGCAAGCTTGACGGATTGAACCCGCCAACTGACCGACCTTGGGTTTTTGCACGTCCAAACTCTCCCAAACCTTCCCTACTATATATATTCACCTTTCCCTAAACCTAAACACATCCCTAATATCCAAAATATCACATATTAGTCTAAACTTACACCTAAATAACCTAGAACAACACCAAACTCACTTAGCTTGTAAGTTAAGGTGGTTTTCCAGCCACCAATAGTGATCCAAAGCTTCCACATGTTGATTTCGAGCTAGGGAAAGCAAGAGGAGTTGAGCAAGTTTGAAGACTTCTCCAACATCATTGGATTGTCTCTATTGTCTCTCTTATTTCCTTAGTTTGTTATTGATGTGTAATTAAATATTTATGTTAAGGATTTGGTGTATTTATGTATTATTATCTATGATACTAGTTGAACATATCATTTGATTTGAGCTTTAATTGATATATGCTTGTTAATTGATTAATCCAATTGTTAACATGCAAAATAGGATTACTTGATTAATGCAAACCTTGCTTAATTGGGTTTAACCTATAATTGAAGTGCTTAATTGTTATCAACTAGTAATTAGGTGATTTGCATGATTCATTAGTTCCCTAACATATCTCATTATCACTCTTGCATGACTTTGCATTAGTGGTAATTAGTTTAGTTAGTTAGTTAATTTAGTTAATTGTTATTGGTATGTTTAGTGATTAGGGTAGTTAATTAAATAAGGGATTGACAACCCTTGGTTGTAGTTAGAATTAGTTAACTTAGTGGTAATTAGATTAATACTTTCTTAGTGTAATCTTAGATTAATTAGTTTAATTGCTTTTGACCGTCTCCCTTTACTTTTATTGTATGTTAATAGTGTAAATAGTATATATATATATATATATATATAGTGTGTATATATAATATACGACCTAGGACCGACTTAGGTAAACACCACTTCCTCTGTGGGAACGATACCCTTACTCGTAACCACTATACGTGGCGAACGATTCGTATACTTGCGAGAGGGTAAAAACTCGCATGTCCGATCATTTACGATAGTTTATAGAACTATCACGTACCAATTTTCGGCGCATCAAGTTTTTGACCGTACCTCCGAATCCAATTAGCCAAGAGACTCATCCCTTTATCTAACATCCTGCCAATTCCCAACCCACCATTCCTTTTGCTTAAACATAAAGTCTCCCAATCAACAAGATGTACCTTCTTTTTTGAAATGCCATCATTCCAAAAAAACTTCCGCTGAAGGCTTTCAATCTTCTTAGCCACAACAATAGGAATGGGAAAAACAGACATGAAGTAAGAAGGAATGGATGATAAAACTGCTTTAATAAGAACAAGACGCCCACCTTTCGACAGAAACGCTCTTCTCCAAGGTGCTAATCTCTGCTCAACCTTCTTGATCACCGGGTCCCAAAACGATTCCTTCCTACAATTTCCCCCCAAAGGAAGGCCAAGGTAAGACACAAGAAGCGAAGAAGACTTACATCGGAATACAGCAGCCCAATCCACTTCATTCACCACTTTTTTACCAATCCTAACCAGACATGATTTATGAAAATTGATTTTCAATCCAGAAATCATTTCGAAACACCTCAAAATTCTTCTAGTATTGAGAAGATATTCCAACTTGGGTTCTAAAAACAGGACCGTGTCGTCCGCAAACTGTAAATGGGAAATGTGAACTTCATTAGACCCAAAAACAACACCTCTAATCAAATTCAACGATTTAGCTCTACACAACATCACACTAAGGATCTCCACAACCAAGTTGAACAGGAATGGTGACAATGGATCACCCTGGCGAAGGACCCTTTCAATCGGAAACTGATACGTGGGGCTTCCATTAACTAAAACCGACAAAGAGGGTGAAGCAATACACCATCTAATCCACTCTTGCCATCTCAAACCAAACCCCATCTTATTCAAAACTTCCATCAAAAAATCATGGTCAACACTGTCATACGCCTTCTCAAAATCTAACTTCATCAATACACCGCCGTTTCCTTTTTTCTTCCATTGATGAATAACCTCCTCAGCTATTACAAAACCATCCATAATCTGGCGACCCTTCACAAAAGCCATTTGAGTCGTATCAATAATCGTATTCATCACCGATTTCAACCTATTCACCAAAAACTTCGCTAACACTTTGTATAGAGAACCAACCAGGCTTATCGGTCTAAATTCGCTTAAAGACACAGGCATCTTAGTCTTAGGAATAAGAGCTATAAATGTATGATTCAAATGCCGCACAACCGAACCATCTCTATGAAACTCATGCAAAAATTTCATGAAATCTTCCTTAATCACCTCCCAATTAGCCTTAATAAAATTGATATTAAGGCCGTCCGGGCCAGGGGCTTTATTCCCGTCACAATCATTCAATGCATCCCACACTTCCTTAATGGAAAATTCCGCCTCTAGATCATTCTTTTCCTTTTCCAAAATTTGTTTGGTTACAAGTCCTGTCATTCGTGGTCTAGGAAAACTCCTCTTCTTAAAATGATCCTTAAAAAACAAATGCACACCCTCTTTCACTTGAGAAGGACCACTACACACTCTACCCGCAATGGTAAGCTCGCCAATAAAGTTCGCTTTTTTTCTCATATTTGATAAAACATGAAAATACTTGGAATTCCTATCCCCTTCTTTAAGCCACTTCACCCTAGATATTTGCTTCCATTTATGTTAAAATTCAAGGGAGGCTAGTGTATTTAACCCTTTTTTAAAAAATGAACTTTTCTTTTGTATTCCATTTTCTTTTATAATTTGTTTAGACTTAAAAAAAAAAAAAAAAAAAAAAAAGTTTGTTAACGTATTTATTTATAATTTCTGTTTCAAGGGATAAACATTAGTTGAAATAGGCCTTAATAGCACCAAATCCATAGTGATTTTTAAGAATCACACTAGATTAATATTTTCACCTTCTTCTTTTATTACTTTTCTGCCATTAGGTTTAATTTTTTTTTTTTTTTAAAACCTCCATTAATGGAGGACCAATGGAGGTGAAACAGACCCCCAATGGGGAGGTCAAAGACCTCTATTGGAGGTCGATTTCAACCTCCATGGAGGTCTGTTAAACCTTCAATGGGGATTTCGATGGAGGTTGATGAAGAAGATAAATATAAAAAAAAAATTGGAAAATTTTGTATTTTGCCAAGTAACTTTTGGAATTTGCAAAAATACCAAATAAGTCTCGAAAATTATAAAATAAGTCTATAAAATACCTAAATAAGTCTTAGAAATACAAAATAAGTCTCGGAAATTATAAAATAAGTCTCTAAAATACCCAAATAAGTCTCAGAAATACAAAATAAGTCTCGAAAATACTCAAATAAGTCTAAGAAACACGAAAATAAGTTTCAGGAAAAAAAAAAACGTGAGACCTATTTTTTATGATTGTGTTTTAAGGGTATTTTTGTTAGATTCACATTTATGTGCTATTAAAACTTGAGAGCTTCTCCTTACAATCCACAAAATATCTAGTCACACTCCAATTTAATTTTTTTTTTAATGACAGTTTTAACCTAAATTAAAATTACTGAACAAGACAACAAAAATTTAAAGACACTCAAAACTAATTAAATTATTATAAATAAAAAATCTCTCTCCTAAATCATTAGATTAAATATTACGTATTAAACTCTCTCTCCTAAATATGTTATTACCATATTAAACACTCTTTCCTAATTAATCTCTCTCCATTTTTCAAAAAAAAAAAAAAAAAAAAATTCATATTTCCATACTTTCTCAATCAATCTCTGATTAATAGTTAAAGAAAAAAAAAACTTAGGAATATTTTAGTTTTTTACTAACAGTAATATATATATTAAAATTTCAATTTTCAAAAAATATATATGAAAGCTTGAATTGTCTCAACTAGATTGATTAAACTCAAAAATTTTAAGAATAATGAAAGAATTAAAGTTCTCTAGGCAATCACATACCTACAAGAGTAACAAAAAACATTTTGATATTTTGATTATTTAAAAAAAAAATGAATTTTTTTTTTAAAAATATATACTTACATATGGTTCCTAAAAATCAAGTTTATTAGTAAGTTTTTTTTTTTTTTTTTTTTTCTTAACAGTTAGTCTTACTTGAGAAAGAATGGAGATAGAAAATTAAAGATATGTATTGGAGGAGAGAGAGTTTAATATGGTAATTAAAAATTTATGAGAGAGTATTTAATATATAATAATTAATCTAAAGATTTAGGAGAGATAATTTCCTTTTTTAATAATTTAAATAAAAAAAGATAAAAAGGATAATCTTGTAACAAAATGAAGTGTCTTTATAATTTTTTAAAATTTAATTGGATTGTCAAAAGAAACTCTCTTAAAACTTAAGTTATTAAATTTGAACCCTAAACATTACTATGTCCTCTTGACTAGATCAGTCTAGAAGTACTGTATCTTTATTTTTAATTAATAAAATTTTATTATACCTTCGATGTTTAGTCAACATAATTTATTATAGTCCGCTTAGATATTCAATCCTAACTAGGTCCACGATTTAAACTCAGTTAAATTTCAATTACAACTGACAAAAGAAGTTTAAATAGAAGCGAAATTTTGCAAGCCAGACATGGTAATCTTTAGTCCGTAGAAAATAAAATAAGTAACTATAAAGCAAAAGACAAATTTGGGATTGCGAGAGGTGTACAAGTAAACATTGAATTTTAGTTATGGGTTTAAAAACTAAATTCGTATAGCAACTAGTTTTCTGGATTGCAGTAGAGCCACCGATTAGTACATATATACTATAGAAAACTTGGCAAACTTAAACCACAAAAACGTTGAGTAGGAGCTAGCGATCGTGCTAACGAATTTCTCTCTCTTAAATTAATTGATAAATTAGAAAGTATTAATTAAAATCTAAAATCAACAAACATGATTACTGATGATTGATATGGTGCTTACATTGATCATCACGAGATGTCAAGAGTTTAGCCATCAAAAGGAGGAGGTAAAAGTTTGCCCATTGCCCGGGAAAAACACGTATTACTGCCAAAAACAGACGCAAGCTCCCTAAAATGTCCACCTAGAACAACAAACGATGAATTAATAAATTTCTTACTTTCATGATTCATTCTCCGTGGGGGACCAATCAGTTTGCGGACTCCCTTGCTAGAAAGGGAGCAGCTGGTGCCGAGGAAGTGCGATGGAGTGTCTAATAGTGTTTTTAGGTTCTGGTTCGTTCTGTTTTTCTGGGGCTGCTCTTTCCTGGTGTTCCTCTGTTCTGAGGTTTGTCTGGTTTGGTTTTTGGTGTTTGTGGCTTTTGCTTCTGTGTTTTTTCCAGTTTGGTTGGTGCGATCAAATGTCGGCGACAGGGGGTGGGTCTATGGTAACCCCTGTCGCAGTTGTTTGATTTGTTTGTTCTTTGCTGGGGCTTGTTCCCTTTGCTGTTCGTTGGGTCCTTGGCCCCCTCAATAAAGTTTGTTGAATTTCACAAAAAAAATGATTAAATATCAAGAGTTGTTTCCATAGTTTTGCAAAAATAATAATAAAGAGACCCTGTTGACAGTTGATATATGACTATAAATATTTTTGAAATCATAAAGATATAATTTATAAAATAGTTTTTGAATGTTATTTTACAAAATTCTTAATCAAGTGACCCAAAAGCATAAAATTAATTATTCAACATAATTAACAAGGTATCACTGTCCAATGTGGTTTTGTGGTAAATAATGTTCATTCAACTTTACAATGTTTAACGAAAGAGTATATATATATAGATAGGGGCGAAGCCAGGATTTTAGCTTTGGGGGGGCCAAGACAAAAATTAATATTCAATGTCACGCTTTGTAACCGATCGTTGTTTTACATCTCGAAAATCATTTATAACTAAATCTATTAAATTTTAGTTTGATTTTCATTTCAATTACATAATGATTTAGTTTGTGAGAAAATGTTTTTCTTCATTTTGCAAACCCAATGTCTAATCTGAACATATTTGAGAATGGTTTTTTTTAAGAATAATGTTTGGGTACTGACCAGTCAGTACCCAAATTACTGACCCCATAAATGGAAGTATAGCATGTGACCTAATTTGTAAGATAAATGTAAAAAGTAAAAGAAAAAAAGGCCACATGCTATACTTCCATTGGTGGGGTCAGTATTTTGGGTACTTAAACATTATTCTTTTTTTAATAGTTTCCAACTAATAAAATATAAATTTTTACAGCTTTTTTAAAACATTAAAAAAAATGATAATAAATATTCAATAATTTAAATGACAAGAGACATAAAATAAATATATTTATCATAACATATTAAAATACCACTGTATTATTAATATATTTAAATATCTGTAATTTAATTTTATATTATTCATCTCAAATCAAATTAACTTAAAATAAATTTAAATAGATAAAGATTTAAATAAAAACTAATAAGAGAAATGTATTTCCAAGAATGGGTGATAATCCAATAGCCAAAACAAAGTCAAGTTTAATTTCAGAAAATAAAATAAAAAATAAAGTTAAGTTTTATTTAAAAAATAAAAATTAATGTCTAACACTCCAAGTCTCCAACTACCCAAGTCAGAGGCACACTATCCAATATTCTCTTTCTCCTCTCTCACCGTCGAGAAAAACTTCAGTGGGACGGTCCCAGTGATGTGGATATGGGGCCGTTCAATCAGAGCACGCCACAAGTGTGCAACAAGTGTGCCACATATTCTCCCAATGTATATGTGGCGTGCTCTGATTGAACGGTCCCATATCCACGTCAATGGGACCGTCCAACTGAAGTTTTTCTCCTCACCGTCTCACAACTCACAGGTTCTCTCTATTAGTTCTCCCTATTTCTTTCACCCAGCTCTAACATCTCATCTCTAACCTTTACTCAAAATTTCTTCTTCTGCAATTTTTCTTAAGTGATTTTTTTTTTTTTGAAATTTCTTGGGGGGGCCATGGCCCCTGTCGGCCCCCCTCTAGATCCGCCCCTGATTTCATCCATACATATAAGAATTAAAACATCATTACTAATATGGTAAAACCTACGTTGTACCACCAACTTCCGTGCCAATGGACATTTCTGTGAATTGTGGTCTTCTTCTCCACAGTTCCTGCACCTGTAAGGTGTACGTGGTCGCTTCGAGGTTGCAGATGTTGTAGTTGTTGCAAATGGGCATTGTTGAGGAGCCTGACATGGTTGAGCATAATGTCAGATTGTCATGTATAATTGTACAATTATTAGTACAATTCCTTTGCTCAGTTTCTTATACTGGACATCAATTGGTTGTTTGGTTGATCCATCTCTCTACCCTTTCCGTGCCCGGTCGCGCCAAGAACCTTGTTGCTTTGCAAGAACCTTTTCACTTAAGAGGCTTGTAGCAAGGCCACCTTCATTGCTCTTCTTTTCACCGTTGTCTACTTCCAACTCACTATCACCGGAAACAGATGGTGGTACTGCTGATGTTCCAAACATGGCCTCAACGTGAGCTACTTTGATTTGTTCCTCTCTTCTTGCCTCTATGGCAGAAAACCGGAAGCTCTGCCCTATGTGCTTGACTAAGGCAACATCATCATCTGCAACTTCGAGTTCCTCATCATCAAGCGGGGCATCCTTGTCGAACTCAAATCGTTCCCATCCTGAGCCCACACCCTTTGTTTCATCCTGAACTCAAATACATGAACGTGTTTTTATCTTGACAAATACATGTAGTAGAATAGAAATGGAAAATTTTGGGCTCAACACAAAAGTTAAATAATTGACCAAGAGAAATGTGACTTCACATGCAAACAAAAGGTTCAGGAAATTACCAACTTTTCTAGTATATGCAAGACATTGTCTAGATACCAGTTAGCCGAAGCATGAACATGCAATATTGAAGCAATTTGAAATGTGTTGAACTCACATGAACTTCCAAAACCAAAGAAAAATGATACTAATGGAACCTAAATAATGCAATTTCATATAACACATACAATTTCATGAGAAGTAAAAAACAAATCAAATTACTAACAGTTAATTACAAAACTTAAAAGCAGTTAATATTAAATATCTAATTTCTCATCAAAACTAAATCATATATTTTTCCCAACAAAAAAAATCAGATATTTATAAAAAAAAAAAAAAAAACCTAAATCAGATATTTTAGAACCATATTAAACAGCTGTACGTCTTCACCGATTTTCATAATAGATAAACAAGTTAATTTTTTTGAAAAAAAATGTAAGTTCAAATCTAAGAGGTTGAGAACTATTTCTGGAAAAAAAAAATAACAAAATAGATCATCGAAATAGTTGAAGAATACATTTCAGACTAATCACAGCCCAGAGTTGAAGATCATTATTCTAATAGTAACATGTAAAGATAGAGAAATCTTTAAAATCCCACAGATCTGCAATCAAATAAATGAAATTTATTGTACAAATCCTTATCTGATACTAATTTATCAAATCGAACATACTTCCAAATTGATATCTGATTTGCAATGCCTCACATTTTAGAAGTGCGATTTGAGATTTTGAGACAAGTAAACTCAAACACCGAGTTGCTTGGATTAATTCTACAAAATGAATTAAACTCAAACCACAAATCAAAGAGACCTATATTAATTCTACAAAATGACCTTCTTCTCTTCAATCAATCCCCAAATCAATGTATACCCATCCATATTATACAGGATTCGTATGGTCATAAAGCATTGCATGTGAGAATAGAAACATGAAAACAAATGCAGATCTGCACATCCAAATAAAAAACAAACAGTAAAAACTAGAAAACAAAAAAACCCAGGTCCAGAAATGGAAATGCAAGATCCAACATCCATAAAAATGAATTGATACCTGAGTAGAAACAAGTCCACTGATATGAGCCATGTTACGGAGAAAAAGCTCACCACACTTGTCAGCAACAGCTCTGAATCTAGCATAGTTGGGTCTAAAATCCAAACCTTTCTCCTCCAGAACCACGACGGCGCTGCTCCACACCACTCGAAGTGAAGAAAGAAGTGAGTGGACTGAGTTTTTCGGCCACTCGATGCCGGCGATGAATTTGAGAGAAAAGACAGCCATGGATCTGAGAGGGAAAGTGACGGTGGGGAGCATAAAGAGATTTGTGTTTGTTGATTTGGGAAAACAAACTTTAGGGTTCTATTTATGTTTTTTTATACAGGATTTCAGTAAAAGTTTCTGACGGTTTATAATCATCATAAGGTTATGATGGTTTTTAAAAGCCACCATCAAATTGTGAGTGTTTTTAAAAACCATCATAAACTCATGAGGGTATTTAAAAACTTACGAGGATGCTTGTTTTGTAGGTATGGCGTCGTTTTCGGGACTTGAAGAGGAGAAGCCGAGACCTTGTTTGAATCTAGCAGCTCCTCCGCCCTTACAAGTCAGCTCGTCGTAGTAAGCTGCTGCTTTCTCTTCCTCCATTTCTCGGCTACGCTGCTGGGTTAGTCGAATGTTGGAGGAGACAAAATTGGTTTCTACATTGAACAGAGAGAGAGAGAGAGAGAGAGAGAGAAATTGGTTTCTGATTTTGAAATGTTGGGAAGACAAATTGGAGGGTTTCAGGACTCAAGAGAGAGGGAAATTTTGGGTGGGAAATTTTGGGTAAGTAAAGACAAAAGTGAGGGTATACTTGTCAGTTCAAGCCTAAAGATAATAACTATAATAAAAAATAAATTTATGACTAAAAACAATAAAATAATAAAGTTTTTGATCATTTCTTACAATTTCCTCATATATATATATATATATATATTTTTTTTTTTTTTTCTTTTCGATTTAACATTTTTTTTTAAGATTCAATTTCACATTATTAGTGAGTCAAAAATATCAGTACTACGTAATTCGCATAGAAATTTACAACTACGCGTTTTCAATGGACCAATTATCAGCTGCGGAAGACTTTGAAAATTGCATTAGGTAGGATTTTCGAATATACAAGGATTATGCAAGGAAATTAACTACGTTTATTTGACTTTTATATATAGTACACACATATGCATATGCTGTTATCTATATATATGCTCGATCTATACATGCATGAAATTTATAATTAACAGAATGGGTTTTAAAAAAAGTTCAATCAGTTGGATGATATTTGTGATGGTTGTTATGGTTCTGCTAACCAGCTGGGAAGTGGTGGCTGCTAGGGAGCTTTCAGATAGCCAGAGTGGGACTGTCAAACCCAGTTTCTATGGTAAGTCTGCAAGTCTGAGAGAGAGTCCTCCTGCTCCAGGTAAGACGTTTAATTTGTGTTTTAAGCTTCTTAATTGTTTTTATTAGTTTCTTTTTTAATTTGAAGTCTTAAAAAGCCTAGTTCGATCATACAGAATTACAGATCAGTGAAGTGAGTTTTGTTGTTAATTTCAGCTCCACCGCCGTATGTTGTTTACCCTAGTATTCCACGTCCTGCTAAAGGCCCATGAAACAATCCTTTGAGAGTTTGAGGGGTTGGTTAAATTAGTCATAATTATTTTTAATCATCTAGTTAATGTCTGCACTCTGCAGTATCGCATTCTAAATTTTAAGAAAATTCGAGATCATGCACTTGAAACGACTATATATGTGTGCGCGAATGAAATAAGGGTGATCATGAATCTGGCTACCCCAATCTTGCTCATGAGATTATAGTTTCTTTGCTCGGGATTGTGATATTATATATGCATGCTGTGTTGTATATGCTCTAGGCATGAAATTTATAAGAATGTCTTTCTAAAAAAAGTTCAATCGCTTGGATGATATTTGTGATGGTTGTTATGGTTCTGCTAACCTTGGAAGTGGTGGCTGCAAGCCTGCAAGGGATCTTTCAGATAGACGGACTGGGACTGTCAAACCTAGTTTGAATCGTGATTAAGTTTCCCTACTTCTATTTAATTCTATGATTTCGGGTCACTATTAGATTTTGTAAAATCATTTTCAAACAATACTATTGTATAAATTATATAATATTTTTAAGATTTGAAAATATATAGTTCTAGTCCTATATATTTGTTCCATCTCAACAGATTTGTTGACATGTAAATGAATCAATGATTGAGATTATTATTATTATTATTTTGAAATTATTTAGATTAAGGGCTAGTTTGGTATTGCTTTTGAAAAGTTAAAATCAACTTATTTTATAATTTTGATATAAAATGGTGTTTGGTAAAACTTCCAAAAGTGATTAATTGATAATCTGATAAGTTTTGACAGTGATTTTGAGAAGCAGGTAGAGGGTTACTTTTTTAAAATGATTATAGAATAATCTATTTCAACATTTAATAAATGTTTTAAAATATCATTATTACCCTTATGAAATCAAATTAAAATCATTTATATACCTTATTTCATCTCAAACTTAAATATTTTACTTAAATATTGATTTGATTTATAAAAGCTTTTAAAACTATTTTATTTTTCTCATGGAATTTTTTTTCTAATTTAAATATTCTACTTAAATATTGATTTAATATATATAATTAATGAATAAAAAATGAAGTAGGGTACTAAAATCATGTATATTTTAGTCATTGTAATTGATTTCAACACTTTTGCAAAAAAATTACCAAACATATGTATACTGCTTATGAGCCATACAGTAGTTTTAAAAATACAATTAACCAAACATTTACTAATTAACTTTACAGCTGATTATTCCTTCAGCACAACTAACCGTGATTATTATAAAAGTTACAGCAATACCAAACTGGCCCTAATTTCTGTTGTATTTGTTTTTTCACTTTTATTTTTTAACATCCAGTGAATCTCAATTCATTAGTTATTAGAGCATCTCCAATGCAAAAATGACTTGTATACCAATAATCTTTGACATGGCAACAATGTCAAGAGACTTGCTTCCTATGTGGCATAAAAATAGATTTGATGGACAATCAACTCAAATTTTAGTCTCCAATGCTTTTGTCTAAAACACAATTTTTTTTCATTGACGTGCCCATTTTTTATTTTTTTTATTTTAATTTTCTTACCAAAAACAAATGAAAAATTAATGTCATTTTTAAATACTTGCTGAGTCAACCGAAAAAATAAATGTGCAATAGATCGTCTGAAAGTAGACAGTCATATTGACAATGTCTAATATTTTTTTGGCCACGTCAGCTTGAGGGAGAATATGCATAGCTACATTGGAGAAAGATTTATTAACAGAATATCTATTAATCTTACATGGCATCTTTTTTTTTTTTTTTTTTTTTTTTCACAAGCTACTCTTGCATTGGAGATACTCTTAAGATCTATTTAATATTATTTTCCAAAACTATGAAAACAGCTCTAGATGTTTAACTTTAAGGACGCATTTACTAATCGAGTTTCATTCCCAATAATCAGGAAATATAACTTAATTAATGTGGGAGGGGGGAATTAAGTACCTTTTTCAGTTGAAATTTCAATTTTTATTTATGTGTGAGGTCTTTGAAACTTGATTCGTAATGGTTTTTAAGTAGCACTATACTAAAAAGCCAACAATAAAGTCTTTTCCCTCGTTAGGATCCTGATCAGTAAACATACCCTAAGTTTTATGCATATTTCCTAGATAATCCTACTAATTTGCAAATACAATAAACATGTTTGTCTATTTATTTATAGAATAAAAACTAGTATTTGAGACGAGATAAGGTTGGTCTGGTACTCCAGTGGTAAACCTCTCACACCTGTACCATGAAGTTGCAGGTTCGAGTCTTCTCCTCTCCCCAAAACCCCCGAATTTATGTCATACTAAAAATAAAAAAAAAACAAAAAAAAAAAACTAGTATTTGAATTTGGCAGGGATAAGAGAGTACAAAATAACTTTAAAAAATATATATTACAATATATAATTCGGGATTTGAGAGAGGAGGGCTAACTCGATCCCACAACCTCATGGTGTGGGTACGAGGTGCCAACCAACCTCATCTGGGCTATATAATACCCTTTCTAGAATATGTATTTGTTATAATAAAATTAAGTTTAATAGTACGTCTATGAATTCATTGTTTGATGTTTCAGGTGGACATTTTAGGGAGCTTGGAGAAGATCCTTGTGGCGTTAAACCATCTCCAGGTCTTGGCGGAACCTTTTGTCCTTCTACTCGTTGATGGCCACAGTGTACACTTGACATCTTCTGATGATCAATAAGAACCATCATCAATCATGTTTGTTCATTAAAAATTTTAATTAATACTTTCTAATGTATGAATTAATTTCTCTTTGATTCAATGTTTTTGTGGTTTAAGTTTGCCAAGTTTTCTTGCTCAGATTGTAGCATTTACATTTATGGATTTATGTTATAAATGAGTGAATTTACACGGAATGAACTTACTGAATGAACTTATCTAATATTATTATTAATGAGAAGAGGATGACTCAATGGTATACCCCTAACAACTACATCATTGAAATTATGAGTTTGAGTTGCATCACCCTCTGTTAGGTTTTGACTTGTATTCCTAAGCAAACCAAATGTGAACCAAATGTGACTCAACTGATGTGGAGCTTCCTAGAGACATGGGATACGTTTGGAAGATGGAATGGTGTTGTTTGAGGGAGGTTTGAAGACCATGAAGAACTAAAGAAGTAGTTTGTTTCAATGTATGAGTCGCGGTTTTCTGAGCGATGTAATTTAAGGTGACTTGTAACGGTTTAGGAAGCGGGTGCACAACCGTGACTCAAATCGTAGTCAATCATAAACATGCGTGGAACGGGAAATCTTCAACGGAAAAGGAAAGTGTTCTTTTGGGATGTTCTTGTGCTTGAAGGAAAAGGAATACTATTTACAAGAAGACTTGTCATAAAAGGAAATAGTATTTATGTGAAACAAGTAAGTCGTGTACGTTTAGGAGTAAGATTTCCTTTTATCTTAAACTCCCTGTAACTAGTATAAATATACCTAATATCTATGTTATTAGATTTAAGGCTGTGGAGCAAAAAAAACACCATGTAACATCAGAGAAAGTGTGGTGAGATCCGGGGGAGACCCAAGGGAAATCTGAGGAGTGATCCAAGGGAATATCAGTGGATTAAGTTAGAGATCCGTGGGTGATATTCAAGGGAGACCTAGGGGATATTGTGGGGGTACTCTCGGTGGGGATCTTGTGAGTGGGGTTTGAGGTTGAGGTGAGAGAGTTAATCCAAGAGTATATGGTTGTAACAGTTTATCATATAGTGGAACTTTCTCTGTCGTCCTGACGGCCAGTGGTTTTTTACCCGATTTGGGTTTTCCACGTATATCTTCTGCTGTGATTGTTTATTCTCTCTCATCTATTTTTCTGCTTATTGACGTTATTAATTGTTATGAGTTATGGGCGTATATTAGACACGACGTTTCCGCGTTCATCGGTTCGGAATTATCCCCAACACTCTCTTCAAATCCTAAATTATTTTTAAATGCTAAAAAAGAATTATTTTTAATTTTTTATTTATATCACATTTGGTGACAACTCGAATAAGTAATTATTTATGAGTCAGTAGAAATATTATTTATGAGTCGGTACTCGGTAGAAATATTGTTAGCCATCAATTTATTATTTCATTATTTGTATGAATTATATAATATTTGGACCCAGAATACAAGCCTTAAAAATATCACCCAAGATCTGATATTTATGGGTCTTTACAGCTCAAATACGATTGACAATTGTGTAAGAATCTTTAGAATTTTGGATATTTTGGGCGGATCTGTTGTCAAGCCCGTGTGGTTTCATTTTATAGATTCATGGATCTGTTCTCAAGGTTTACTTCAAAGTTTTGAGAGTTGAGCCAGCCAAGCCTCTAGCGCCAAATATTGATAAGTAAAATTTGTCAAAACCAAATAAAAGGGGTAAAATTTGCTGCCTTGGTTGTGTGTGTTGTTTTTTGTTTTAGCCGTCTGAGTGGCCTTGTTTTTGTCTCGGGTGTGTGGCTGTTGTTGGCAGTTTGTTCTCTGTTTCCCTTGGCCTTCTAGCCCCTCTTCTATAAAGTATCTTTTAAAAAAAAATAGAGTTTCATTCCCGATAATCAGGAAATATAACTTAATTAATGTGGGAGGGGGGAATTAAGTACCTTTTCCAGTTGAAATTTCAATTTATATTTATGTGTGAGGTCTTTGAAACTTGATTCCTAATGGTTTTTAAGAAGCACTATACTAAAAAGCCAATAATACAGTCTTTTCCCTAGTTAGGATCTGGATCGGTAAACATACCCTAAGTTTTATGCATATTTCCTAGATAATCCTACTAATTTGCAAATACAATAAACATGTTTGTCTATTTATTTATAGAATAAAAACTAGTGTTTATTTATTTATTGACTCGTAAAACTTGTCACGGGTTGACTGGGCAATAGAGTAAAGTTGACTACACAGTCTTTTGGACATATGGTGGTTAATTGAGAAATGTTGCCTAAGGGTTTAAGAGCATCTTCAATGCAAATATATATTTTTGAGTTTCTAAATAGTGTCACATTAGCATTTCTATTCATTATGTGCCTACTTTTGAAAGAAAATTAGAAAAATGTATATTCACATCTCCAATACAATTATCTAAAGTGAAATATGTATCCATTTTATGACCAATCATAATAAAACAATTTTCCACTCTCTCTCCTCTTTTATTTTACAATTAAATGAGCTTTATTCTTATTGGTGAAAAGAGTTAGAATCCTAATCAGCATTTCTACCTAGGAGAGTTTCTAGAATTAGAAACCCAACTCCATATTCTCTAACTTTTTTTTTGCCACATCATTTCTATATATATTCAACTTAGATAATAGCATTGGAGATAGTTTTTCTAATTACTTTTTTAATATCTATCCTATTTGGCACCCATTTTCTCCAAATGCATAATAGCGTTGGAGATGCTCTAACTTAGGTCGAAGTGTTTATCTAATCCGAGAGGGTTATTTTTAGCATGACAGATTTTTAGAAGGACCTAATGGAACTGAACCCGTTGGTTTCGAGTTTTCCAATGGGTTGTACTCAGCCCGACAGGTCTAAGTTCTGGCCTGAAATGAGAACTCTCAGCCCGAGGTTCCAATTTTTTTTTTTTTTTAACATGAATTTATTGAAACCAAAGGCACAACACAAACACCAGCAGGCAAAGCCCCTGGCAGCACAACAAGAGCAAACGCCGAGGTTCCAAAACTTGATGGATCTTGGGTTGTGTAATTTGTTGTTTGGCCATAAATCCGACACCTGCTTTCAGGTATTTCTCATGTGTGGGGGCATAGACGCATAGCCAATGTTCAAATAATAATCTTATTAGGCATAGGCTTACGATAAATATGCAAATGTTGAGGTGATAAATTCAAATATTCTCCACCAAATAAAAATAAAAATAATAATAACCAAATATGCTAAGCTTATTCCTTATTTCTACATCTAACGCGTCCACTAACCGTAGCCTAATGTTTAATTTCACATTAATTTTTTTTTTTGAAACTGCAAATTTATTAACAAAGGAGCAACAGCCCAGGACACAACAAAGCACGGCCACATTAATAATCGGTCAAAAAGGTCATCTCATGCATGAAAATCAAAAAAAAGAAATTAAACACATGAAAATCATTTCTATACTCTCTATATCAATACTATGCATAAAAATTTCTAACTACGAGTTATCTATGGACCAATCAACTTTGACTTAACAAGAAAATTGAAGTAAACGACGAAAATGCAGTATGGTTTTCGAATCTAAAGGAACATTATATATGCCCAAGGAAATTAACTACACTTTTGAGTTATATATACACATGTTGGGGCAAGTGCCCTACAAACAAATGTCGTTAATCTTTTTACTGAATTAATAAATAGATTTACATTTTATTTTATATTTGTGTGCATTTAATGTTATTAATATTGTATTAATAACATAAAATTCCATGATTATTAAATGTAATATTAAACATAGTATATAAGCTGTTATATATATGAGGATTATGTTTAAATATAATAATCTTAATTGTCCGTAATTAATAATTAATAATTAAAGTTGGATCTTTAATTAATTAAAATTACTAGTACGATTCATTCCCATTAAGAATGGAACAATTTTATCAGAACTGTTGATATGGTGACATTAGAATGAAGGTACATTGTATAATAAGATTAGACAGGACGTGGACATGATAAATTGAAATCTTTAATAATCTCCGTTTTAAACAAAGTATTCTCATTTATCAAATCAGATGGTTATATAGGGAACGATCTTAATCCTGAGTATTTAACATACTTCTACTTATAGAGTTATGTGTTTTGACTTACTCGGTATGGTTTGTTCATAATGTCAAACCTAAACTTCGTATCTTGGAGACATAATGATATATTTAGCCAGGAATGATAATATATAAAATGGAATCCATTCCTTCTTAAATGAAGTTAGACAAACAGTTCTCCTGAGTAAATGATTCAGATCTTAAACAATAGAGCGCTCAATTTATAATAAGATCATAAATAATTGTTCATAATTAGAGAATCACAGGAACTCAAGGATAAAGATGTAACTGAGGGGTCAACGAATTTGAACCTAGCTCGAATTACGAACTGTTAATGGAGTATTGATCTATATGTAATGATTAAATATCAGTGGACTGTTAGATTCCTATTCGAGTAATTAATTCTATAATAACAAGAGTGCAATACGTTCTAGCTTTTTAGTGGAATAATCCTAGAATTAATAAATCACATAATTAATTAAAGAGTTTAATTAATTATTAAAGATTTATTGGAGCTTAAAATTATAGGACCATGTGTCCCCATGCCATCTCCATAACACTGTATTGAACATTAAGGTATAAAGAGGCTTAGTGATTGTTTTGGAATTAATCATCTATACATAAAGTAATTTATGTATTGTTTAATTAATTGTGAATCCTTAATTAAATATTAACCATTTTATTTAATTAGTTGTGAATTAATTAAATGTTATTTAAATAAAATTATTATTTAAATATTTAATTGGATGACACAGTGTGGCCACCACACTGTAATTTACGAAAACTGCACAGTGACAGTCACTGTGCAATTTTGAAAATAATAGTTTAAATTTATCTATTAAATTATTTAATTATTTATTTGAATAATTAGATTATTTCAAATAACATAATTATTAAATAATTGGATTATTATATATTTAAATTTTGAATTTAAATTGAACATATAAAGATAAAAATCCCAAGGTATCCACCGGTAATTTCGAAATTTATCTATTATGATATAATTAAATAATTGTGATTTAATTATTTTTATAAGGATTTTCGAAATTGTTATTTTAAATATTTAAATAAATTGTTTATTTTAATATTTAATTTGTATTATAATCCAATTAGGTTTCAAATGCTAAAAAAAAAAAGATAGACAGAGAGAAACTTTATCTCTTTGGCTCTCGGTTCTTTACTTTGTTTGGATATACAACATAAACTCATAAAGAAAACACAACAGAGTATTATGGTCTCTCTCTCTTGCCAATCCTCTCGGTTTTTGAGTTTCAAGGTCAAAAGTTTTAAGTTGTTTTTCTTCAACAGAAACAAGTGAGACGAGAGCTAGAAAAAGACAAAAGAGGAAAAAACAAGAAGAGTTTTTTATTTTATTTTTTTCTCCAATAAGAGTATTCTTGGTTTCTCTTACACGAGAGAGAGAGAGATAGATAAAAGAAAATTTAAATAGTTTTTAAATACTAAGCCTCTGGAGAATATTGCGAGAAAGTCTTCCAATATTTTTCTTGTTGTTTCATTTAATGAGTACATAATAAGAACGGAAATTTGAGAGTCGAAATTATTCTGTTTAAATACCGAGACGCCCATCCGCCGGTTCTATAGTGTTGGAGATTCGGTGTGGAAGAACTTGGTTCCTTACTATTTATATTAAATATTAGAATCAATATGATCACAACGATCCGGCTAAAATGGTTTTGTTTTTTATAGAAAATTTTTAAAAACTGGGCCCACCGCCCTTCCGCTGCGCTGTGCCAATTTTGGTTTTTGAAACCAACAACACACATATGCATGCTGTGTTGTGATGGCTGTTATGGTTCTGCTAACTTTGCAAGTGGTGGCTGCAAGGGAGCTTTCAGAAACACACACTGCCAAACCCAGCTTCTATCGTAACTATTCGTAAGTCAACCTAGTGAAATTCCTTCTCTCTCTATATATATACTCTTTCATTAAACTTTGTAAAGTTGAATGAACATTATTTACCACAAAACCACATTGGACAGTGATACCTAGTTAATTATGTTGAATAATTAATTTTATGCTTTTGGGTCACTTAATTAAGAATTTTGTAAAATAACATTCAAAACTATTTTATAAATGATATCTTTATTATTTCAAAAATATTTATAGTCATATATCAACTGTCAACAGGGTCTCTTTATTATTATTTTTGCAAAACTATGGAAACAACTCTTGATATTTAATCATGAAAGTAAGAAATTTATTAATTCATCGTTTGTTGTTCTAGGTGGACATTTTAGGGAGCTTGCGTCTGTTTTTGGCAGTAATACGCGTTTTTCCCAGGCAATGGGCAAACTTTTACCTCCTCCTTTTGATCTTGACATCTCGTGATGATCAATGTAAAGCACCATATCAATCATCAGTAATCATGTTTGTTGATTTTAGATTTTAATTAATACTTTCTAATTTGTCAATTAATTAAAGAGAGAGAAATTCGTTAGCTCGATCACTTGCTCCTACTCAACGTTTTTGTGGTTTAAGTTTGTCCAGTTTTGTTATTAAAGACATTAAGGCTTTACTGTCCGAGCTTGGTTCTTGTAAGTGCCTGTTTGTTTCCAAAGCTGGGAATACTCTGGCTCGTAACCTTGCCTCGTTAGCCTTCTCCTCTGTGAGTGAGCAATTCTGGCTGGATTTCAGCCCCTCTTCAGGTTCTTTGCCTGTGTAATGGTCTTTCTTCAATCAAAAAAAAAAAAAGTTTGCCAAGTTTTCTATAGTATATATGTACTAATCGGTGACTCTACTGCAATCCAGAAAACTAGTTGCTATAGGAATTTAGTTTTTAAACCCATAACTAAAATTCAAAATTAAACATTTTACTTGTACACCTCTCGCAATCCCAAATTTGTCTTTTGCTTTATAGTTACTTATTTTATTTTCTACGGACTAAAGATTACCATGTCTGGCTTGCAAATTTTCGCTTTAAACTTCTTTTGTCAGTTGTAATTGAAATTTAACTGAGTTTAAATCGTGGACCTAGTTAGGATTGAATATCTAAGCGGACTATAATAAATTATGTTGACTAAACATCGACGGTATAATAAAATTTTATCAATTAAAAATAAAGATACAGTACTTCTAGACTGATCTAGTCAAGAGGACATAGTAATGTTTAGGGTTCAAATTTAATAACTTAGTTTTAAGAGAGCTTCTTTTGACAATCCAATTAAATTTTTAAAAATTCTAAAGACACTTCATTTTGTTACAAGATTATCCTTTTTATCTTTTTTGAATTAAATTATTAAAAAAAGAAATTATCTCTCATAAATTTTTAGATTAATTATTACGTATTAAATACTCTCTCCTAAATTTTTAATTACCATATTAAACTCTCTCTCCTCCAATACATATCTCTAATTTTCTATCTCCATTCTTTCTCAAGTAAGACTAACTGTTAAGAAAAAAAAAAAAAAAAAAAACTTACTAATAAGCTTGATTTTTAGGAACCATATGTAAGTATATATTTTAATTTTTTTTTTTTTAAATAATCAAAATATCAAAATGCTTTTTGTTACTCTTATAGGTATGTGATTGCCTAGAGAACTTTAATTCTTTCATTAGTTTTAAAAATTCTGAGTTTAATCAATTTAGTTGAGACAATTCAAGCTTACGTATATAAATATATATATTTTGAAAATTGAAATTTTAATATATATATATAAGTAAAAAACTACCTTTAACTATTAATCAGAGATTGATTGAGAAAGTATGGAAATATGAATTTTATTTATTTATTTATTTATTTATTTTAAATGGAGAAAGATTAATTAGGAGAGAGTGTTTAATATGGTAACAACATATTTAGGAGAAAGAGTTTAATACGTAATATTTAATCTAATGATTTAGGAGAGAGATTTTTTTATTTATAATAATTTAATTAGTTCTGAGTGTCTTTAAATTTTTGTTGTCTTGTTCAGTAATTTTAATTTAGGTTAAAACTGTCATTATTAAAAAAATTTAAATTGGAGTGTGAATAGATATTTTGTGGATTGTAAGGAGAAGCTCTTAAAATTACTCTAAGTTGAGTAATTGGCACAAATCCCCCCCGGACTATACCAGCTTTTGCATGTTGCCCTCTAAACTATTTTATTAGGCACTAAACCCCCTGAACTATCACTTATTGGCAGACCAAGACTAAAGATGCCCCCTCGGGGGGGGGGGGGAAACACAAAGGATTGCCAATAAGTGATAGTTCATGGGGTTTAGTGCCTAATAAAATAGTTTAGGGGGCAACATGCAAAAGCTGGTATAGTCTGGGGGGATTTGTGCCAATTACTCTAAGTTTTAATAGCACATAAATGTGAATCTAACAAAAATACTCTTAAAACACAATCATAAAAAATAAGTCTCACGTTTTTTTTTTTCCTAAAACTTATTTTCGTATTTCTAAGACTTATTTGAGTATTTTCGAGACTTATTTTGTATTTCTGAGACTTATTTGGGTATTTTAGAGATTTATTTTATAATTTCCAAGACTTATTTTGTATTTCTATGACTTATTTAGGTATTTTTCAGACTTATTTTATAATTTCCGAGACTTTTTTGGTATTTTTACAAATTCCAAAAGTTACTGGGCAAAATACAAAATTTTCCATTTTTTTTTTATTTTTTATCTTCTTCATCGACCTCCATCGAAATCCCCATTGGAGGTTGAAATCGACCTCCAATAGAGGTCTTTGACCTCCCCATTGGGGGTCTGTTTCACCTCCATTGGTCCTCCATTAATGGAGGTTTTTGAAAAAAAATAAAATTAAACCTAATGGCAGAAAAGCAATAAAAGAAGAAAGTAAAAATATTAATCTAGTGCTATTCCTAAAAATCACTATGGATTTGGTGCTATTAAGGCCTATTTCAACTAACGTTTACCCCTTGAAACTGAAATTCTAAATAAATACGTTAACAAACTTTTTTTTTTAAAGTCTAAACAAATTATACAAGAAAATGGAATACAAAAAAAACTTTCTAATGTATCAATTAATTTATGAGTGAGGAATTCGTTAGCTCGATATCGCTAGCTCCTACTCAACGTTTTTGTGGTTTAAGTTTGCCAAGTTTTCTATAGTATGTACTAATCGGTGGCTCTATTGCAATCCAGAAAACCAGTTGCTACGCACATTTTGTTCTTAAACCCATAACTAAAATTCAGAATTAAACATTTTACTTGTACAGCTCTCGCAATCCCAAATTTGTCCTTTACAGTTACTTATTTTATTTTCTACGGACCAAAGATTACCATGTCCGGCTTGCAAATTTTCTTTTCTATTTAAACTTCTTTTGTCAGTTCTAGTTGAAATTTAATTGAGTTTAAATTGGACGTAACTCGGATTGAACATTCAAAGGGGATTAGAATAAATTATTTTGACTAAACATCGACTGTACAATAAAAGTTTATTAATTAAAAATAACGATACTTCTAGACAGATCTAGTCCAGAGGATATAGTAATGTTTAGGGTTTAAAAATTTTCAAGCACTTTTTACCCCCTACTTCTAAGACTAGCACCAACTTAATAACTTATTTTTTAATAGCAAATGTGAATATAACACAAATACCTTTAAAACACAATCACAAAAATAAATCTCGCGCTTTTTTTTTTTTTTCGAAACTTATTTTCTTGTTTCCGAGACTTATGCGAGTATTTCCGAGAATTATTTTGTATTTTCGAGACTTATTTTATAATTTCCGATACTTATTAGGAATTTTTACAAATTCCAAAACTTACTAGGTAAAAGACAAAAATTTTCAAAAAAAAATTTCATCTTCTTCATTGACCTCCATTGAAGGTCTAACACTTTGACCTCCAATGGAGGTCGTTGTGTAAGTCGCGCAGCGAAAAATAGGTTAAAAATCAATAGATTTAAGAACGATAGATTTCAAAAAATTTATCGTCTTATTGGAACCTTTTGTATATACACGAATATGCGGAAGAGATTTGTTTTCATACCTTTGAAGAACACTCCTTCGTTTTCTTTTCAATCCTTTACCGCTAAGCCTTCCGAGCTATGTCCCACGATCTAGCAACTCTGTGTGTGGGCATGTCATAGATTCCAGGAGCAATTGAATGGAGGCTTGAGAGAACCGGAAGACAACTCCTTCCTTCCTTTGTTGAATTCGGACAACCCTAATGAGAGAAAAAAATATATTTCTTTTTTCTTTTCCTCTCTTGTTTTTTTTTTAAAAGGCAAACTTATTCAAGGCACCAAGCCAGGCCACAACACACAACAGAGAACACACACCACCAACCCAAGAGGCAACAACCACACCAGAACGCACACACGCAGCAAACAAAACCAACGCAACCCAAACAACCCAACCAACACACAACAAGAGAAAAACAGAAACGAGAAAGACAGAAAACCAGCAGCCACAACAACAAGACCCAACCGAGGCAAAAGCAGCACAAAGACGAACAGAAACCAGCAACAACCTCAGCTCCACCACAAGTCATCAACACCAACATTCAGACCTTTTTTAGCAAGGATATCCGCAAAAGAGTTTGTCGATCTTGGTCTAAACTCAACTGTAGCCGACATGAAGCTCCTCAACCATTTTCTGATCTCCTCAACAATCTGATCTTGGTTGTTGTTGACAGAGGAGCTGCCCGAAATCCATCTGACCCCTATATTGGAATCGCTAATGACTGTGATTGACTTGTTAGCCCAAACAGAATTCGACCCGAACAATTCACATGCCCTCAAAATAGCCATGGTTAAGCGGCTCTCGATTTTTCTAAAAACAACCCCCCAAAAAGCTTTTGAGCCCGGCCTACCACCAAGAGTTAAACCCAAATACGAAATCGGTAAAACCATCTTGGCACACTTCATAATTTTATCCCACTCCACAATCTGCTGCACACCTTTTCCAACCTCTACAATGCCAGTCTTATGGAAGTTGAGACGGAGGCCTGAAGCTAATTCGAAACATCTCAGGATCCTTCTCGCATTTCGAACCACTCTCACTTCCGGTTGAAGGAAAAGAATGGTGTCGTCTGCAAACTGCAAATGCGAAATACTCACCTCACCATTCCCAATCACAGCCCCTCTAATCATATCCAAACCTTCAGCTTTCCTAAATAAGGCACTCAGGCCTTCCACTGCAATATTAAACAAAAACGGAGACAGAGGGTCACCTTGACGGAGACCCCCCTCCAAACCAAATTCCCTAGAAGGTTTCCCATTGACCAAGACTGAAAAACTAGGAGAAGAGATACAATTTTTTATCCATAGCCTCCACCTAAGCCCAAAACCCATCTTTTCCATCATGTCATCTAAAAAACTATGATCCTATTTATCATACGCTTTTTCGAAATCGAGCTTAACCAAAACTCCCCCCTGATTTCTCCTATTCTTCCAAGAGTGTATGATTTCCTCCACAATCACAAAACTATCCAAAATCTGACGATTCCTAACAAAAGCCATCTGAGAATCCCCAATGATCGTACCCATAACTCGTCTCAAACGGTTGGCCAAAATTTTAGCAAGGATTTTATACAAACACCCAACCAAACTTATGGGCCTAAAATCCGTCATAGAAACCGGACTGGAGCATTTGGGGATAAGAGCTATAAACGTCTTGTTAAGGTTTCTAACCACTGCCCCGTCATGGAAAAACTCCTCCAAAAAATTCATGAAATCCCCTTCTATGATGTCCCAGTTGTCTTTAACAAATTTAATATTAAAACCATCCGGTCCTGGCGCTTTAAAATCGCCACAACTAGACAACGCCTCTGAAACCTCAACCACAGAAAACTTGTCTTCTAACCAATCTCTATCCTGCTCAGAAATCTTCTTTAACGGGAGACCATTAATAGAAGGATGTTTCCAGTCCACATTAGAATAATGCTTCTAAAAAAAATCAGCAACCTTACCACTTAACACCTCCTTGGAGACTATCCGCTCCCCTTCGAAAACCATTTCATCAATAGCATTCCTTCGCCTCCTTCCACTCGCCACATAATGGAAAAATCTCGTATTCCTATCACCTTCAATTAACCATTTAACCCTGAATTTTTGTTTCCATTCTTGCTCTTCCAAACGCAACACCTTCCAAAAATCAGTCATCAATTCCATCCTCTGCTGTCTCAAATCTTCCTTCCAACCTACTGTTGCCGCCAAAGCATCAATGCTTGCCAACGAAGCTTCAATCTTCTTAGTTGAAGACTTATCAGTGGGATGAGACAAAGACCATCTCTTAATTCTAGCTTTGGCTGCTCTCAATTTAGCTTGAAGAATCACACTACAAGGCCCCCTAATCTTGCAGCCGACCCATCCCTTCCTAACCTCAGACATCAGAATTTTATCTTCCAACCATCTATTATGAATTCTAAACGGACACGGCCCCCAAATCTCTTCTGTGACCCCCAGCGTAATGGCATTGTGATCAGAAATGGATCTAGGGATCCCCTTTTGCACCATAGAAGGGAACCATTCCAACATAATCGGAGAAATTAAAAACCTATCAAGCCTCGCCCAAACCCCCTCCTCCCTATTATTAGACCAGGTGAAAGCCATGCCTCTAAGAGGGATATCAATCACTTTGGCCTGCAATAAAAAAATCTGAAAAGTCCTTGCAGAACCAGTATTAAAAATGCCACCTCTTCTTTCCGACTCTGACAAAACCAAATTAAAATCACCACCAAAACACCAAGGAATAGGAAACGAAAGCTGAACATTGAGGAGAAATCCCCACAAATCTTTCCTCCCAACTTCCGTATTAGGCGCATAAATATTACACAACACAACCTCTTTATCCATTTTAATCCACCTGCCAACCAACGCAATGCACCACCTATTGGAGATACAATGAGAAACCGAGAAAAATTCGTCATTCCACAAAGAAATCAGACCTCCAGCAGAGCCATCGGAGCCCACTCCCACTCCTCTAGAAAGAAGAGAACCACTAACATCCCTAATAACCCCTTTATCAAAGACAGACAATTTAGATTCTTGTAAAAACAGAACTATCGGTTTCACAAGAAGAACAACTGACCTCACTTTTCTCCTCTTGACCACCTTCCCAAGACCTCTCACATTCCAAGACATCAATAACATTACAAAAATAAAACCCAAACAGAACTGCAACGAAGCAACTCAACACTAAAGTCTCTCGTCATCCTCCTTTTCCATGCTTCTAACAATCTGAGAGATTTCACTATCTCTGCCGTTAAAATCGAAACCAAGATCATACCCAGTCTCTAGCACCTTTGCTACCTCCTCATCCACCTTCCAGCTCTCACTTTGTGTTTCTGTTATTCCAATACCTCCCGAACCAGACCTGTTACTCTGTTTTCTTGCTTTTCTTTCCAGCTTTGCTGCCACATTCTTCTCAACAACTCTAGCTATCTCATTATCTACATTCCACCTCACCTTTTTGAAACCTGAGATCGGCCTATGCACCGAACATCTGGTTTTCATAGGATGGGATCTCATAAGCAATTCTGAACCTTTACCTTTGGTTTTCTTAGTCGCAGCAGCTTGCACACAATCTCTGATTTCCACTAGAGTTTCAGGAACTACCGTTTCATGAGAAAGACTTTCCATCGAATGCACCATGCTCCCTTCTGTCGACTGACTCTTCTTATCTGATCTTTGATCTCTCAAGTCAATGCAAAGATCAAGCCCTTGTAGAGATTCACTGCCATTGCAATCTATAGACTTAGATTTCTGAGACCTTGTCTTCAAAGTACTGTGACTACTATCACAAGTTGGGCTGGACACTGAAGTCGAACCATCAAGAAGCTTCATTATAATTTTTTTCAAAAGCATCTGCTACCTGGCCTGCTTGCAAACCCGTCATCTTATGCCCTTTACTCAACTGCATAACCTTCCTAATTTTATCTTCCCGTAGCCCATAAACTACTGGGCTTAAAGGCCCAACTCCTTTAGAGCATTCCCCCACTCCCCTATTAAAGAACCCCCCTCCAGCTGTCTCAAACTCAGAAGAAATAGAATCATCTGTGTTGCTAGGGAAATATAGCTCAGAGTCAGCAGCCTCACCTATTGCAATCCCGCCCTTGGGATTTGGAATCCTGGTTGGCTTCCTTAATTTTCTAATCCACTTTCCTTTACCTTTCTCCTCCACCTGACCATCCTTACCAGCAATCTCGCAATTCAAATACCAAGACTTGGGACAAGTATTTTTGTCAGATACACCTCTCCTCTTTTCAACCTGCTTTTCTGCCCTCCGTGTATCTTGTTCCCAAAATCCTCTTCTGACTACCTTTTCTCTGACCCTGATGTGATTTTTCTTTTTCTTCTCCTCTGCTCCTTCTGATTTCTCCTGACACTTCTCTACCAACCCCCACTCTCCTAGCCCACTCACTGCTTTGAATTCCTCATGTTCTTCCTGATGCTCATCTCTGAACTTTGAAGTCTTCAAGCTCAACGATTGAACCAGCCAATCTCCTGAAACTGGAATGTTAGGGATCTCTAGTCTGATCATACCGACCTTATTCCCCAACTTAATATGCACCTCTGAAGGAATACTCTTTTCCGGAGAAATAAGAATTAAAATCCTTCCTCTATTAAGTCTAGATTTGCTAAAAGTTTCCTTCTCTATCCACATCATCTCCCCAAACATGTTCCCCAGCTTATAGAAAAAGGATTTACACCAACAAGACAACGGAACCCCATATATGTCTACCCATAGCAGTTTGGAACAATTTGTCCAGTTGGCTCTACCTTCACACATGGTGGAAAAACAATTTTTCCACAGGAATCCATTGTTAATGAATCCATCTCTATCATAGCTTGATTCAAAAGTCCAAACAACGTTTTTCCCTCCCATGTAAGCTGCCGAAAACTCAATACCTCTATCTTCCAGATTCTTATTGACCAGCTCAACACTTGCAAACTCCCTCAGCTTGCCAATGGCACTCCGAGATATCCAGTCTTCCATGTCTACATCCAAATCCCCCGACCATGACATAGAAATTGGTTTTCCACCCTGACCACCTTCAGTACCATGATTCTTTAGTCCATCATCCTTAACCACTTCAACAAAAGAACGATTATTCTGTTGAAAAACATGCCTAATGTTACCCTTCTGCAGATTAGCATACCTAGGACGCTCATCCTTCCTCTGTCCCCTGTCCAGATGTATATCTCTGCGATTCCAGTTAGAAGCTCCATCCTCAGTAGTACCTCTTCGATTATTCCACCCGAAATCCGCAACCTTGGTTGTAATCGGCCAGCTATATATATGCATACCATTCACCATTTTGGCCACTTTATGCGCCTCTTCCATGGAACCAAAATGTATGAATGCATAACAACTACATCTAGACTCTTTCTTGGCCGAAAGAAAGATGTCCCTAATCCTCCCGAAAGGTTTGAACATACCCCATAAGCCAGCCAAGTCCACCACCGGGTTGAGATTGTCCACAAAAACTGAAAACAAGCTCTCTCTAAAATCCTTACCACCTCTGTTGACACTCACCCGTTGAGAGCTTCTCCCTCTAATATTCTCTCTCCTGAAATCCATTCTTTTTGTCTTTTCCTCTCTTGTTGCTGCACTCCTCAGTTCTCCGTAGGGTTCCGCAAAGTTTCTTTTTCCTGATAAGTATATCTTATATACTAGGAACCTAGAGTTTAGTAGTTAAAATAGGATTCAAAATCCTTTTTTTAATTATTACTTCACTAGGGTTTGAACCTTTAACCTATTTAGACTAAATAAAAATAATCACTTATTATTTTATTGCTCTTGTCAAGGTTAGAAACTGAAACCTCCATATGACAATTAATAATTCTCAATTATTAATATGTCAATTAAATAATCATATTATTTAATAATATTTAATTCAACAATTAAATAATATATTAATTAAATAATCATATCATTTAATTAATTCCCAAAATATATTTAAGTTACTTTCGTAGCACAATTAATTGGACCATCCAATTCTCCGTAAGTCTTGTTATTATCAATCGTATAGGGCTAGCAAGGGGATCTAATGGACATACAGTTTTGAGCTCCAATAATACTTAGAAAAAATTAATTAAACTCTTTAATTAATATTTCACAATTATTAACCTTGTAGTTATTCCACTAAAAACCCAGGGTTGTACTATCGTAACTGTAGATGTTTTACACAACCAATTTATTAGTGTCCATTGATATAGCTATTACATATGGTATGATTCTCCACAAGTAGTTCATAATTAGAGCTAGGTTGTAAAGTCCGTTATACCTCTCTAATTATATCTTTTCCTTTAAGTATCATTGATTCTCTTGAATGATAATATCCTTCATTCCTTTACGGAAGAAGGAGAGTGCTCTTAATCGTTCAAGCCCCGAATCAACCCTTAAGGGAACTACTAATCTACTTCTCATAAGGAGTGGATTTCACTATTATGTTCTTACCTTCCTAGCCACAAGCGAAACCATGATTCTAAGATACGGAGATATTGACCGAGAATGCTATTTTGATCTCATTCATGGTAAATCAAAAACCACAATCTAACCTAAAGGAGTCAGTAAGACACTCAGGGTTTATATCACCCATATATAGCCATCATTAGTCGATATATATGAATCTTTTCAACTAACGGATCTTAGTGACAGATTCATATAGATCATGGCCCAGTCTTATATGATCACATTGTATAAGGTGCCTCCATTCTTATAACACCATATGAGTAATCTGGGATAAGACCACCTTACAATACGGAATGGACCGCAGCTATAGATTAATCACAAATAAAGTACCTTGCTTTATTTGCTTTCTACGGACTCTTTAGATTGCATGTCTCAAACTGTCCTCTAGTCTCTTTTGAATATCCTACAAATCGGCATATTTGTGAACGATGTTTCAACTTTCTAGATTTGTTCTTCAGTACATGTACTGGACACCTCTATATGCGAAAATGTCACAAACTAGCTTTACGACCATTCCACAACTTTAGAGGAGTCTTAGGAACAGATTTGGATGGAACTACATTCAATATCTAGTTTTTGGTGCACTTTACGATTCGTCGATCGAAGTTTTCTAGAGGAAGTTATGGCCAATTTAGTAACTGAAGGTTAGAGTTGGAAAAGTCAACCACGGCCTTGACCACGATTCGTGCACAATTGCCTACAAAACGACCTGGGCAGTGGTACAGAGCAGAAGAACTCCGTGTTTGGACCGCGGGTGACCTACGAAGTGACCCAGGCAGCGGTGTTATGTATTTTTGGTGGATTTCCACTCCGAATTGGTCTAGATTCATCCCAAAGCTTCCCATATCAAATCCTAATGACTTTAAAAGATCAAGACATGTTTGAGAAACTTTCTAAACTCAAATTAGGAGTCAATCATCAAAGAGAAATCCAAGTTAGGAAAGGATTATCAATCCTTGTGTAAATCTTCTTTCCTACTTGGTGTGTTTCCTATATCAAAGCAAATTGGGAATCTGCAAGGAGAATCACCTATAAATACCAAGAGCTTCTTCAAGAGAAGGGTCAGAAATTCATTATTCAAGATTGAAGACCGAAGACCTTTCATAGTTTTATTTTCTCTCTTATTCTACCTTTCTTTAGTTTTAATGTTTTTATTTGCTTTCATAGTTATGATGTGTAACTAAACTTCTCATAGCTAGGGCTAACTTGAAGCCCTAGACATGATTTTGATTTCATAGACATATTGTTTTAATGGAGTACTATTTTTCTTACATGATGAATTCAATTTCCCCATAAGAATTATCTTTCTTTTATTATGTTTCTTTGATTGATCATGATTTTAGGATTTATGTTGCAAGGATACAAGTCGGACACCATACAAATCTATCATTGGTTTCAATAATCGGTTGAAATAAGACTCAATTAAAGGAAGTTGTTTCTTAAATTACCTTGAATAGATACCATGTTTTAGGGTTTATGTGATATTCATATTCTCTTCATTCTTAATGAATTCCAATTATTAAATCTAAGTAGACACCATGTTTGGGATATAAGTATTTATGTAGACACCATGCAATTTACATGCCAACTAAGAGAGAATTATATGATTCGAGTGAGACACTATCACCTTGTCGTGAACATCTGCTTCATGTTTTGATATCTTTAACTTTGTTATTGTCTATGAGTCGGATGAATGTTTAGAGGTGGATAGGACGTTCTAGCTAGCTTTTCCTTATTGATTTTTCTAAATAATTTTTCTGCTGCAATCTTAATTTTAGTTATCAAATTCTTAGTTTTTAATAACCAAATAAAAACCCCCCACTCGTGTGTGTGAGTTGAGTTTTATTTAAATTGTTTTTAGAGTCGTAGAGTGTCTTAAATTAGTGTTTTTAAATTCATAACTTCCGTAGGTAATTCATTCCTCGTGGGAACGAACCTTGCTTGCCTATTGTGCTATCGTTTACGATTTGTGCACTTGCAAGGTTTGATAATATTTATGTTTGCTCTTTTGCAATCAGCACCAAACACAGTATTACTCTATTTGTAATCCTATCATATATCGCACCAAACACAAATAACATTAAAATTAATCCAATCCTATCATATCCAATCCCATCACATCCTATCACATAAAAATAACCCTATCCTATCCCACGTACCAAACGTGGCCTAAAGGTATTAATCTACTATTTTAGAAAAAATACGATCTAGTTGCAATTTTAACAAAGGTCAAAGTCCTTAAGTGCAATTTCCCCTTTTTAATATAAAGGAATCAAAATATCATCTATCATGTGGACTGGACCACGAATACAAGCCCAACAATTATTATTATAATAATAATAATTATTATTTTTGACAATATCTATTAATCCGAGACTAGATTTTTTTTTTTTGAAAGCTTTCGTCATTGGTAGGATTCAAGCCACTGATCTGATAGTCATTTGTCCAAGCCCTAAGCTCGTCCGTCTACCGGTTAAGCTATGCCCCTGTTGGCAAGCCCAACAATTATTACAAGACATATATATATATATATATATATATATATATATATGGGTGTGGATATTGACACCCATAAATATGATAAGCACACCCATATTTATAAGTACACCCATGTCTAAAATTTAAAATTAAAACATTACTATAAACACCCATCTTAATGCCAATAGTACCCTTATTTAAATGAATGTTTTCATTTTAATACAAGTTATTTATAAACCCTCTTAACTTATTAACACACCCAATTTCATAATTATAAATTCTTTTTTTTGAATAGCTGAATTTAATAAAGGCACAAGCCAGAGGGACAACAACAAAAAAGGCACCAAAACAGGGCCACAACCACGCAAAAAACAGCAAAACACCCACAACCCAAAGCAAACAAGCCAAGAACAACAGACCCACCAGAAAAACAAAGCAGCAAAAGAAACACAAGGACACAAGCAGAAGCAAACACAAACAGAATTATAAATTCTTAAGTTCTCTAGGTTCGAAAACATTGTGACGCCGTAAGGAAATTCAATGTCAACAGAGAGCAAATTGTGACGCCGTAAGGATTGATTGAACAATAATAGTTCTTGATCCAGATTAAAACCCCAAACCTGTCTGATTTTGACTAAATTCATCTTTCGAATTGTAAGAAGCAACAACGAAAGCAAAAAGAGATCTTTAGAGAGAGAGAGAGAGAGAGAGAGAGAGAGAGAGAGATACAAAGATGTTTGCAGTTGTAGCACAAGAACGAAAGTGAAAAAGAAAACTTTAGTCATATAGAGAGCAGAGTCCAACACCCAAGTTATTTATACCTTGTAATTTATAAATTCACTCCTGTAGTCCATAGTACATTCAACTCCAACATTGTTCATGCTCAGTTGAGAATTCATAAAATTTTGATAATTGTTCCAACAATGGGATATGTACTGTTATCTTGTTTAAAAAAAAAATAAAAAAATTACTTATCACTTTTTTTTATTGATAGAGTTCATAAAAAAATAAAATAAAATAAATAATAAAGAACTACGTAACTCTGTATGATCAAAGTCCTCTGGAAATTCTTTTTCCATTACTTTGTTACATGATAATGAGAGATTTTGATTTTGTATCTCGTGACCCTCGTAAAGCAATAGAAGAGCTTGGGAAACTGTAGGCCGAACAATCAGGGCATGCAACTTAGAAAGTTGTAATACTTGTTTGTTTATTCTTATTGCAATGGTTCTATTATTTCTAAGAATTTTTCCTTTTTCCCAATATTTATATACTTAGAAGAAATTTCATAAGTACTATTCTTAGTTTATGTTCTTATTTAGTTTATTTTCCTTATAAAGCCTTGAGAAAAGGGTGAACAAGAAAGTTATGACCATGTTTGAGAAAGCAGAAGATGAGTACAATGATTTGATGTCCAAGAAAAGTGTTATTGAGGTTAGTTCTCGTGATTTGTTTGAATGTTGTTTACCTGCTCTTTACTCATGTCTATGTTATCCTTTGCTAGAATGACAAGTCGAAAATCAAGAAGGTTATTGAAGAGCTAGATGAGAAGAAGAAGGAAACACTAAAAGTTACTTGGGTCAAAGTGAATAGGTGAGTTTGTTTTGTTCTTGTTATCTTTATTATAATTGTGTATATTTAACCATTTTAGTCTCTATTTTTCTGCCAGTTTTTCATTTGGAAAATACTATTAATCTCATTTATAATGTTCATTTTTTCAAGGACTTTGGATCAATCTTTTCTACTCTTCTA
Organism: Acer yangbiense; assembly: GCA_008009225.1. Taxonomy (NCBI): domain Eukaryota; kingdom Viridiplantae; phylum Streptophyta; class Magnoliopsida; order Sapindales; family Sapindaceae; genus Acer; species Acer yangbiense. The sequence continues at coordinate 59,607,997 of CM017762.1, forward strand.
GCTACCTGGCACAAGGGTGAAGCTAGAACCTCCTGAAGGTTGCAGTTTCCTGGACGGACTAGAAGTTTGTGTTGCATTTGGTAGTGTTTGGAAACAGTCATTGTCAGAGCTAAGTGGAGGTCAACGATCTCTACTTGAACTTTCTTTAATCTTGGCATTGCTTCTCTTCAAGCCAGCTCCTCTTTATATACTGGATGAGGTATTTTTAACTTTGATTTTGCTCGATTTTTTGATTACTCTTTTATGATTGGTGCTTCATAGTTGAATTCGAATACCTCTAATTCATTTTAAAATTAGATTTGTCAATAAGATAAGTCCTTGTAGTGGGATTCCCATGTATGTCGATCTATGGAAATTGTCTATTCTGTTTTTTTCTATATAGCATAATAACACTCATATAGAAGACAGTTCAGTTTTTAGAGGTAATGACAGAGTTGATTCTAATATCTAGGGTATTAGTCTCCAAATCTAATCCGACTTATTTAAAATTATGTGTACATGAAAAGATTCATTACTTAGTGACTTATTTAGCTTTTTGATTTACTCTTAAAGTGGCTTCCTTTCGTGAAGTGTACTAATCATACATGTTTAGAAATGATTTTCTTCTTAATTTAGAAAATTTAGAAATATCTTTGTTGTTGCGAAAATGCATCACTAGAGATATTAAAAAAAAATGGAAATCTGCTTATTTGTTGGTTGAGCTTTCAGCTATACTTGAAAGTTTGTTGTGAAGAGTTAGACAAAGTTGGATTAAATGATATAAAAGTTTTCCTTAAATCAATTTTCTCATGTTCATGTTCATGATAACCCTATAATCAAATAAAAAAGATAATTTTTTAGAGAATTGAAAATTGATATCCATTGCCTTAACTAGCTTGACTATGCTAGACTCTTTTGCACCTTAGTATGTCAATATACTCCTTTTGTTCTATTGCTTATCTCTCTAGTCTCTAGTATGAGATATATTGTATCTGCAAGTGATCTCATTCTTGAGGTGGTTGACAGGTTGATGCAGCCCTTGATTTAAGCCACACTCAAAACATAGGGAGAATGATCAAGACTCATTTTCCGCACTCCCAGGTCTGCTGATTCTCTTTTCGTTTTTGTTTTAATGATTTTTAGCTACACATCTCCTTTTAATTTGAAATTTTCATATTTCTATATTTCTTTCTGTCGTGAAAGGAACTTTCATTGCAGTAAAAAAAAAAAAAACGTCGAAAGAAGTTCATACACAAAGTTTTCATCTTATAGAATTTCTGACATGTTTTAGTTTTGTTCCGCGCAATTTATTGTGGTTTCACTGAAAGAGAGTATGTTCAATAATGCCAATGTTCTTTTCCGAACAAAATTCGTGGATGGTGTTTCTACAGTTCAAAGGATGGTAGCTAAGCAGAGTAAGTGAAGGATGTTATCTTGTCAATCAGGTTCTCCTGTATACATACCTCTATGATTTTGAAGGATTTACATTATAATTGCTTGTCAGAGCTTCAGCTTTGAATCCATTCCTATTCTCCTGGATGGGGATCTTGTTTGCTTGGGTTGTTTTTTGAGTCCTCTGTTTTTGTTTTGGTCTGTTGTGGGCTTTCTTTTGGGTTTGTTTCTTTGTGTTGCTCTTTGGTTCTGAGTGGCTGTGGCTGTGGCATTGTGGCCTTCTAGTCGTGTTTGGCTTTGAGTTTTTCCCTTGTTTCTTTGCTACGGTTTTGCCGCATGCTTAATAAAATTAGTCGTTCAAAAAAAAAAATTACTTGTCAGAGCTTCAGTTTTGAATCCATTCCTATTTTCATTAACTCTCTCTCTCTCTTAATTTGAGCATCAGAGTATATAGATCATATACTTTCTTCTCTATTTTCTGTTCCTAGTGTCTTTCAATAAGTGTTATTTTCTGATAGTTGAAAACCTTTTTTTTTTTTTTTTTTTTGTTCTCTTTCAGGAAGTTTTTGCATGCCTAGCTATCACTGCTGCGAAATTAGGGTGTTAAGCTGATGATTATATTGGATACCAAAAATGATGTATTGCTATTGGTTCAAATATTGCTAACAATTAAATGTAGACGGACCTGATAACTTTTCCCATATTGTTAACTCTGTAAAAACTGTCAAATATGTGATCTGTTGTAACATGAGTTTTAGTAATTTCAGTGTCAAAGTTTAATTACTAATGACAAAATTAGTAGTTTTTCCTTTTCAACATTCTCTCTCCTAAATTTACTATTTTCTCTTTCTTTCGTATTTTTTTTTTCTCCAATGTCTTATGTTTTCTCTCTTGCAGGTTTTTTTTTTTTTTTTTCATTCATAATTCTATACAAAAAAATTTGACAATTTTTTTTTGTCCAATCTCTTATGTTCTTCTCTATTGCTATATATACATATATAGTCTTTCTATTGTCAGTTCAAACTGATATATTTTATATCAGTTCCTTGCATGTGAACCATTGGATTTTGAATTTAATAGATGCTTTGATAAGTGCATGCAGTCAAATCAAAGCATTTAAATCCAATAATTCACATCAGTTCGAACTGACAATAGAAAAACTATATATATATATATATATATATATATATATATTTAATATTCTACTAGAAATTTTATTTGATTACAAATTGGATTTATAATAAATATGTGGTAAATATCGAAGTATATATCTATCCGTCGAGATAGGATATGACAAAACTTTTATTACTATAATTTTATTCTTGCATCACAAAATCGTGGGTTCAAGTCCTTACATTTTTAAAAATGTCCAAATTTATGTAATAGTGTAATACTTAAAAAAAATATTGCACATTAAATGAATTTAAATACAGCAGGCCTCTTCTTTTTATGGGATTTCATTTTCATTTTTGGTAGCAAGTTAAATGATGGGTGAAAAAAAAATAAGTATTCTTTTTATTACAATTACATCTATAATCAATTTTAATTGTTTTTTTAGCTATTACAATAAATTCGGGGTTTTCAAGGAGATACAACTCTAACTCATAATATTAATATTTGACTAATCTTATCTCGTCATCAATTTTAATTTTTATATTAATTCTTAATTTTTTTTATTTTATTTTTTATTTTTTAACTGCTGGAAACTTATTAAAGGTCAAGGAGGCGAAAAAGAGAACAGCCCCCAAAGAGAGGAACAACCCAAAGAGGGCAAAACCGAACTAAAAGGAAAAGAAACACCACAACAGAAAACACACCAAAACACAAACTATAAGGAGCTCCCAGACAAAAACAGAGCAACCCAAAGAACAAACAGTCAAACAGAAACTAAAGGCTAAAGCACAGCCCACTTCAGACTCAGAAGATATCCCATACAAGGTAGTCCCCCTCCATCCCCGAGCCCTTCTTAGCTAAGCTGTCCGCTAGAGAGTTGTTAGTTCTCGGGTTGAAAACAACCGTAGTACTATAAATCTTAATCAAACTAAGTTGTGTACTTTGATAGCATTTTTATTTTTATTTTTTTAAAGCAGCATGTTAAGTACATTGTAAAATAATCAGTATTAAAATGATTCCATGAAAGATATTAATGTAATTAATAATATTATTAAAAATATTATTATATATTTCAATATTTTATTTTCTTAGTCATGATAGATAAGGCGATTTTTTTTTTTTTTTTTTTTTTTTACCACCACATCATTTTCCATGTTATGTACATAATAATTATAACTCATCTGCCACAATATTTTTTGGGTATTCAGAAACACAATTAAATTTCTATAAAGTCATTTTTTAGCCCAAAAACTAGGATAAAAATATTTCGAAATATGCAGAAAAATAAATTTATAGAATTAAAATAAAACTGAAGCTGACCTGTTGAGAGTGCGTGGGCTCAAAATTCATACTGTACTAAATTGAGTTAGAGTGGTGATATTGGCACTCCTCTCAAATCGTATATACACCCTAAATTAATACCTTTTTCCAATTTCCAATATTGTCCTTACGTAGCATTATATAACAAATCTGTTTATCATCTTATTACGATATCCAATAACAAAAATATATTCTTATAACCGATATATTAACTGTTAATTGATTCAAACTTCAAATAATGATTATTTTCAATTAAAAATATTAAATAACTAATTAACTATTATTAAAAAAAAAATGAAAACCATTAAATTTATTTAAAATAACCAAACTAAACTAAATTTTTTTTTAAAGAAAACAAAAGTTAAGAGGTGGGGGTTCCTCCTAGATCAGGAATGAATGGAACCGCACCTCCCTCGTGCTTTCAATTTTTATTTTTATTTTAATATATTGTTCTTATTTTAGTTGTTTTTTAATTTGTTTTTTATTTTTATTGTGCTGTAATTTGTAATCTGTTTATATATAGTATTTAATCAAAAATTAAAGAAAGGGATATATAGGTAATATGTGGTGTGTGTTTACGAACTTTAAAATATTTAGTAGGGTGTACATAGAAATGGGTGTATATATAGTTTTTGAGGGGTGCAAATATCATCATTCATTGAGTTATACAAACCTACTAGTATCCATGGGCCCAAGGTAGCTCTTTTATTTATTCCTATTATTTTATTCGAATCAATGGTCTTTACGTCAAGCCATATTTGATGGTGGTCATAACTCGAATTTACTGATACATATGTAGGGCACATACCACTTTATCAACTTCATCTCGTCCCCAAACAACATTTTAAAATTTAATTTAATGAATATTGAATAGTGATTGTTATTACTATTAGGGTTAGACTATATCAACTTAAAACTTTAACTTAATTTTTGTCTTCAAAATCCACCCATTTATTTGTTCTCAATCCAATGGTTGTAATCAACTCCGATTCATTTGTTTGAAAGTAAATGAATAGATGAATATTGATGAAGTCACAAACTTTAAATCAAAATTTTAAGTTAAAATATAGTCTAACCTGTTATAAAAATATTTATTTTAATGAATGGATCTCATATTCATATAATTTTGTATCAATATTCAATAAACGTAAACTCACAAGTCTCCATCATCACTTAGAACATGATGATTCATTGTAATGAAATTTATGTTCACTTTCTTTGTAATTCATGATAGTGAGGCCTTGTGAGGCTATAAATATTTGTAGCCATCATTTGGTTGTATTATTTTGCACCAGAATTGTCGGAGGAATAAAGAATCTATCTCTCTAGGATTACTAGTTATTCCTCTCTTACCTTACTTTTATAAGTTTATGTTATTATATTTAGTTTATTTTTAATATTCCATAATACGTTATCATTTATAAGCATGAGTATCTAACATTCTAACTAATGTTTGTTTAAATTTTCTAATTTTAAGGCTTTTTAACCACAGATAAAAATTTATATAATTTGAATTTGACACTTGATAAGAGATGACACTTTATATTTATTCTTTTAGGAATTTTCTGACAGGTGGAATTTGTGAAACCACATGTGCTCTCTCACTTTTTTTTTTTTTTTCTTTTTTTTTTTTGTTGACAATATCTCTTTATCTGCTGACTTGGAAGATATTTGCCTAAGCTCCCAAACTCGTCCATCTACCAGCTGAGCTACGCCCCTGGAGGCATTTGCTCTCTCACTTTAATTTAATTTTATATGGTTTTTATTTTATTTTTTAGTCCACTGCATTCAAAATTGGACTAATTAAACAGTCAAAAGGTGATGAAATTTCCAAGCAACTGGCAAGAGGACTTTGACAAACTAACAATGAAATTAATATTTAAATTCACAATTGGCGGATTCTCTATATATACTGTGTTCGTTCAAAAAATAAAAATAAATAAATAAAAAATTGCTTGGGTGATTATCTTCTGGTTTTTGTGCTTCTACTAACCTCTGTAGTGGCTCAAAGGGGACCTTATAGTATGTAGTCTTAGAGCATACATTTTTATTATATTCATTTCTTTTAAGAAAGAATTGTAAACCGAAAACAATTTATAAAATCCATAGAACATATATATACACCCTCACTGCTCCCTACATGATCGTCTCTGTTAAGTTGGTGAAAAATAAATAAATGATTGTTACATTAATCATTATTTGAATGAAATATATATATAGTTGGAAAGGAAATGAATGAAGTTGCTGGTTCTTTGGTGAATTTTGGTTTGCAATATAATGGATTCACTTGGCGGAATGATCCCGCTACTAATACTCTACAACGTCTGCTTTGTGGAGATTGTCCGTATACAGAATAACCATTAAAATGCTGATTGTTTGATGGATGTATGATGTATCAATGTATCATGGTATTTAACTCCTGCATCTATTAATCTAAAACCAGGTATTTCTTTGAAAATTGAAATCTTACGTCATTAGTAGGATTCGAGCTGCTGAGTTGGATCATAGTATTTAACTCTTGCTTACATTTTATTTATTAAAAAAATAAATAATAAAAAATAAAATAAAATAAAAAAAATCTGTACAAGTATCAAAAATCATAATAAATGAAAATAAATAAAGCCAACAGGGGCGTAGCTCAACTAGTAGATGGACGAGCTTGGGGCTTAAGCAAATAACTCTCAGGTCAGCGGCTCGAATCTTACCAATGGCGAAAGCTTTCAAAAAAATACCTGGTCCTAGATTAATAAATATTGTCAAAAAAAATAAAATGAAAATAAATAAAAGAAAAATCACATTGAAGTGGGCTGGGCTTTTAAAGTGGAATTGGTCCAAAATATCACCTTTTTAAAGTGAATTGGTGAGAATGTCACTGGTTTAATAAGTTAAGTTTAAAAGGCACCTATTATGGTGAACTACCAAAATTGCCCTTAGTTAAACATTTATGTTATTCTCTTTGAGTTGTTCTCTGCAACTCAAACGAAGGCTTGAAATACTCAGTTACTCTCTCTCTACAAATAAAAGTTCAAGGTCTTGCCCCGACTTTCTTCTTCAGTAAAATAAGGTAATATTTCTTGAACTTGCTTCTTTGAAGTTGTTCACATTTTAGTATGTAAACTTGAAGCCATTTTGAAAATGATTTCGTGCCTTTTTGAAATATTTTCGTGCTTTTTTACACTGTCATCGTGCCTTTTGAAGTTGTTATCGAGCCTTTTTGAAAAAAATTTCGTGCCTTTTTGAAATATTTTCGTGCCTTTTAACACTGTCATCGTGCCTTTTGAAATTGTTATCGAGCCTTTTTGGAAAAGTCTCGATAACTTTTCCAAAAGGCTCGATAACTTTTCTAAAAGGCTCGATAACCTTTCTAAAAGGCTCGATAACCTTTCTAAAAGGCTCGATAACTTTTCCAAAAGGCTCGATAACTTTTCTAAAAGGCTCGATAACCTTTCTAAAAGGCTCGATAACTTTTCCAAAAGGCTCGATAACCTTTCTAAAAGGCTCGATAACCTTTGTAAAAGGCTCGATAACTTTTCCAAAATGCTCGATAACTTTTAACACTGTCATCGTGCCTTTTGAAATTGTTATCGAGCCTTTTTGGAAAAGTCTCGATAACTTTTCCAAAAGGCTCGATAACCTTTGTAAAAGGCTCGATAACTTTTCCAAAAGGCTCGATAACTTTTAACACTGTCATCGTGCCTTTTGAAATTGTTATCGAGCCTTTTTGGAAAAGTCTCGATAACTTTTCCAAAAGGCTCGATAACCTTTGTAAAAGGCTCGATAACCTTTGTAAAAGGCTCGATAACTTTTCCAAAAGGCTCGATAACTTTTCAAAAGGCTCGATAACCTTTCTAAAAGGCTGGATTGATTTTCAAATTTATTCGTGCCTTTTAACAATGTCATCGTGCCTTTTGTAGTTATTATCGAGCCTTTTTGACAAAAATATTTCGAGCCTTTTTGAAAAAATTTTCCAGCCTTTTGGTTGATTTCGAGCCTTCTTCAAAAAATATCCGTGCCTTTCTGAACAAAGTTTCGAGCCTTTTAACAAAATATTCGTGCCTTTTCGAAATTGATTTCGAGCCTTTTTGACAAAAATATTTCGAGCTTTTTTGAAAAAAAATTCGAGCCTTTTTCAAAAAATATTCGAGGCTTTTCATGTAATATTTGAAGACATTGTGTAATCATGGGTTTTTGTTAATGGTTTGTGATTATTAATTTGACAGCCTCATGAATCGGGTTAGAATAGTAATATCTTACAACGGTCGATGGGACCAGTTACCCGATGGAAGTCAGAGGTTTGTTGGATCCGATAACCGGGGAATGTACGTGTCAAACAATATGACTTACGAAGAATTGGTGACGATCGTGCATACTATTGTGAACTATGATGTAAACAAATACAATTTTGAGTTGTCATCAATATCACTCGTTCCTGGCAGTACGTGTCGCACATTGATAAGGAATGACGACGATGTCCAGTTTATGCTAGGGGAAGATCGAGTGATCCCTCAAGTATGTGTCAGTCTAACTGAGCGGACAGCTGGAGATGTGGTAGGGAATAATATTCCTCCTCCTGAAAATACCCAACAGTTTGGATCCTTTAGCAGTAGCAACCAAGTGTTCACCCAAGGGGGTCCCAGCGAAGGTGTGGGAAACATGTGTGGTGTCCCAGAAGTTGCGGTCGACCATGCACATGCAGCTGAAATTCAATTGGGTGATGTGGGTGATGTGTTTGGCAGTCGAATTGAGCAGTACAATGAGCAATACGATGTGCAGTACAATGAGCAGTATAATGAGCAGTACAATGAGCAGTACAATGAGCAGTACGATGCACATGACAATGAACAGTACGATGCGCAGTACAATCAACAGAGCAATTACCCGAACCATGAACAGGTTGATACTGAGGCAAATAATGAACATGTTCATGATCTCCAAAATGTAGATGAAGAGCCTGCACAAATGCAAACAAGCGGTAGACGTGTACAAGGAGTTAGTTGCACTGCACCAGATATGCCTGGGACTTCCGAGGTCCGTTGTAATATGACATCATCTGATTCCGTTAATGCGAGAACTTGGGTTATTCCAGGAGCAGATTCATACTCGTTTGGTATTGGTATAAGCAGCACCTTGGCAGCGCAAGAACCGAGAACCATGATTTATAAAGGTCAATTTTTTCCGAGTAAAAAGGATTTGAAGAGGCTAGTTGGCCATTTTGCGATGCGGCAGAACTTTGAATGGAAGGTGAAAAGGTCTAATAAGACAACTTTACATTTGGTTTGCATCATTGACGACTGTACGTGGAAATTAAGAGCGGTGAGGAGAGAAGAAGGTACTTACTTTCAAGTCAGAAGTTTTGTCAACGAACACAGCTGTCCCTTGGAGGAGATTCACCGTCGCCACCGACAAGCTGGTGCAGTCATAATCGGAGAAGTCGTTGCCCTTAGACTTCAACAAACCGATGGTCGTCTCATGCGTCCGAAGGACATAATCGCCGATATGAAAACAATGTATGGCATCCAAATCATGTACAGTAAGGCACATGATGCCTTGCAATATGCATTGTCATTAACCTATGGAACACATGAAGAAAGTTTCCAACTGCTCCCATCTTTTGCGTATGTTCTCGAACAGCAAAATCCGGGCACAATCACGGACTTACAGTGCGATGATCATGGTAAATTCCTCTACTTTTTCATGTCGTTAGGGTCCTCAATTAGAGGTTTTCGGAGGTGTATGCGTCCTGTTATTGCAGTAGATGGTACCCATTTGAAGGGAAGATTCGGGGGTACAATGTTTGTGGCAACTGCACAAGATGGAAACGAACAGGTGTATCCAATTGCTTTTGGGTACGGTGACTCAGAGAACAACCTTTCATGGGAGTGGTTTTTAGAATGCTTGAGGGGTGCCCTTGGTCATATAGATGATCTGGTTTTCATTTCCGATCGCCATCCAAGCATTGAAGCAGGGATTTCTAAAGCGTTCCCTTATGCAACCCATACCGTTTGTGTCTGGCATTTTGGTGAAAATATGAAGAAGCGATTCCACAGAAAGGATGTTGCCCAGATAATGGATTACGCTGCTAGGTCGTACATTGAAATCCAGTATGATCGGCACATAGAGGAGTTACGTAAGCTACACCAGGGTGCATACGATTATGCCATTGATGCCGGTCCACAGAAGTGGTCCCGCGTTCACTGTCCCCAAAGAAAGTACAGGTTGATGACCACAAATGTTGCAGAGTGCATAAACTCATGCCTAAAATTCGCTCGGCAACTGCCACTAATGACACTGGCAGAGTTCATTCGGAATATGATACAGAAGTGGTTTCATGATCGTCATGCAAATGCACAGTCCATGCGTCATCGATTGACCGACGCCGCACATCTTTTGATCCTCAAACGTGTCGAGAAGTGCGGTTATATGACCGTAAATCCAGTTGACTGGAACATATTCTCCGTCAGACACAAGGGAAAACAGTGGACGGTTGACTTAGCCCGGAAGACATGCACATGCAACAAATTCCAAATGGACTTTTTACCATGTAAACATGCACTTGCAGCGGCAAGGTACATTACAATTTACAGTTAACGGTTTATATTATCCAAACGTGAGTCTCACCCTTTTCATTGTTGCAGGGAGCGAAATTTGGATTTTACATCTCTGTGTGCGGACTACTACAAGAGGGAGACACTTATTGATGCATACTCAGTTCCTATTATGCCTGTTGGCCATCCTGCTTCATGGGTTATGCCATCCGACATCGCATCACGGGTGGTTTTAAATCCAAAGGCGAAGAGGCAATCAGGTAGACCAATGGAGGGTCGACATGCCTCGTCTTCGGAGAGGACAACCACACAGTTGTGTAGAAGGTGTGGACAACCAGGACATAACAGCAGGAGGTGTTCCAACCCACCTATGGTTAATGAAGGTCCCAGCACAATTGTCCCCGAGGAATACCGCTGCAAGTGCAGTATCTGTCATAAAATTGGACACAACAAACAAACGTGCCCTGAGAAAGACTGTACCGTGGAATGAATGGAGCCTTACTTACAAGAGGAAGACGAATTGCCACCCTTGGTTCTTATGTTTTATGTAGAAGTAATATGATTGATTTCATGTTCGAATTTCGTTTGTTATAGTGTTTATGTATATCCCAACTTTATTTATGGATTTCAATGTATGAAATGTGTTGAACTTTTAATACATCAATCTCTCCAGCCACCTTCATTGCTTGAACTTCCCCAGCCACTACCCCCAGATGCTACAGATAGACCTGGCAAGGTTCCGGTTCTAACCGTCGAATCGGGGGGGTTCGGAACCGGGAAAACCAGGATCGAAACCGGATTTTTGGTTTCGATTCAAGAACTAGAACTGGAACCGGGGGAGGCCGGTTCCGGTTTTGGTTCTAATTTTTTTGAAAATATATTACAAAAGGTTCGGTTCTAAAACCGACGGTTCCGATTCCAGAATCGGAATAGAAACCGAAACTGCCAGTTTCAGAACCGAAACCGAAACCGAAACCAAAACCGGAACCGGGGGACCCGGTTCCGATTTCGGTTCCACCAAACCTTGGAACCGAAACCGTGCCACCTCTAGCTATAGAGGAGCCCCCAGTTGCAGGGCTTCACATTGGTACCATAGCGGCAACTGATCTAATTGATGGTGCTGACTCATGCTGAGGATCGTCGATATGCCTCTGGAAATATGCCACAAGCCGATCAATGTCCTCAAACATCCTTTTACTGAACTTAAATCCCTTGGGATATAGACCAATATACTCATGATGGGGATTTGTACTTCGTATATAAGTTAGAATGAATGTTCCCGGATGCTCATGAGAAATGCCAAAACAGTAAACTATCCGTGTGGGATACTCTGCTTTCTCAATCCTTAGATGCTTATCAACTTCCGCAATAGTACCTTTGTTTTATGAGGAACATGTCTCCAACCTGATGTCTTCTAACATCGTTCAAACTTTCACAACCATGCTCGATACAGTTGTTTGGTGAGACCCTTGGTTCTTATGTAGAACTAATGTGATTGATTTTATGTTCGAAAATATATTAGAATTTAGTTGTTTGTCTAATGTCATACTAGATGCTTTATTGAATTTGCTGTATTGTTTATGGATTTCAATGTATGAAATGTGTGTGTTTAACTTTGAACTGCAAACACTTCAAACACTTGAAGAAAAAAAATTCATCATTTCATTACTCAAAAAATGTTATGTACATCAACTACATCTACATCAACTATATGGGCTTCGAGTTACAAAAAACCTCGACGGCCATCTTCTCCCGGATGGTGGCCATATCAGCTTCGGACCAGTCGAAGGTATCCGTGTTCGCCACCAGGTACTCAATAATTTTCAATGTATGGGCCCCACAGTTTCCCCTGCAATTAACCACTTGAACAAACATTATAATGGGATGCTATTAAAACCGATTGTGATAGAATAAGAACTTCAAACAGTCATACCCCCGTTCCTGTTGCGGCACACGGTTGGCGTGCACGTAGAACATCCGGAACGGCTTTTCTTCCCTTTTGTACGTCGCATCACCTCTCTGTCTGTTCCGGTGAAAGTGTACCGCATCCAGCATCGAGGGTAGCAACCACCTTAAGCACGCGAACTGGGTATTCCTATGGCTATATCGGACCTTCTGTCTGAACGGGTCAAACACGAAAATGTGCCTTTTCGCAAGGTTGACGCTGGCCACGACCCAATGGTAACCTCCGAGGTTGCAAGGAATCAGAACCTGCAGGTGTTTCTCCAAAGTGTTAGCAAATTTTTTTATTATACAGATGGACGCAAAGTCAAATTTACACTGACCGTGTCAACGTCGTGCCATGGCAGGTTTGCCTGCGGGAGCAGGCCACATACCACCTCAAGCTCATCACGAGGATACTGGCGATCCAGCACAGTCCAACCATCTGGGGGTCTCTTGTCCTCACCCATGCAGATTCTCTGCCAGCTATGATATGCCAATGTCTGTACATAGAAAATTAACCGACACGTCAGGCAAAAAATATTTGAACACATCAAGGTAGAAGAGAAAACCGTACTCAATAAACACTTACATAGAATTGTGAATCTAGTATGTTGGTCCTCCTATCGTACACAGTGGGGAATGCTCGTTGACGTTTCCGGAGAACGTTGCAGTATGCGTCAATGTGCTGACAAATATCAACAATTCGTATTGTTAGGATTCAACCATTTGTGAATGAAACTTCTACAGGTGAATCAAGTGAGGAACATACCGAATCGTCCAACTCCATGAAGTTGGTTTGAAACCGGTGGAACCAAGTCACATTGACACCAACTGGGTGGTGCAGATCCACATCACGTCTGCATAATTGGAAACAAATTTAACATAATACTTACTTGTACCTGTGGACGAAAAAACTATAAACAGATTGTAAGTTTTTAGATTATACTTACAATTCCCCTGTCATGCTCCTCTTGTAGGCTAGGTACGCCGCAAGCTGGTCAGGATCTACTAATTCGTGTGGCATCCATTCATGTGCTGGCTGCGGATGCGGCATCGTCCGTGGCCTCTTCGGTTCACAGGGGTTTGTGTATGGGCTCCGCTCCATCCAACCTCGACGTCGAATCCGGTCTCCACGCCTCAGGGGTGGTGGACTCCGGTCCAAATCAGGGTGATCGGGGTGGTGTGAGGAGGAACTCGTTCCCTGTTGATCACCTGAAATCGATCGGTGGGGTGTCAAATGACATACCGGAGGTCGGCTGGAGGGGTCGGCTACACTCGGGTCGACCGAAGGTCTATGCTCGTAGGAGGAACCTCGTACGCTGGGATCGACTGGACGATCGCGCTGGGTTGTGGCGTCAGGGGTGACCTCCTGGAAATGTATAGGTGTGAGCTCCTGGAAGTGAACAGGATCATCCAGCAGCTGTGATGAGCGGACTGTGGTGATGTCCTCAGGCAGTACCTGCTCCTGGGAGTGAACAGGATCATCCAGCAGCTGTGATGAGCGGACTGTGGTGATGTCCTCAGGCAGTACCTGCTCCAAGACTGCTGGTTCTATATCACCTGCTGTCTGTGTACCACCGCGCACCTCCTCTCGTGCTGTCACATCATGACCCTGCGGATCTGAGACTGTGTCTGTGGTACGTGGCTGCCTATGGCTGGTCCCTCGGTCTGTCCACCCTGTACCTGTGGGAGTAAATGCTCCGTCATGGTCATCAAATGGTTGGTCATCGAATGGTGGACCATCCATACGGTGCTGCGACGTCGGACCCTGTTGGGCCCGGATCAAATCCAGCAACTCCTGATGCTGCGCAGCTCTTTTCTCTTCACTCGTACGGAAAGCCTCCATGACATCCGTACGTAATGTTCGAACAGCATCCATCACCTCTGCCAATTTATGCTCCCAAGCCTGAAAGGAATTCGGACTCTGTCAGTACTAAAACTATTAAGTCAATTGAAATTAAATCATGTGGTCCTAAAAATGCTTACGTACCTGTGGACGCTCTCCGACGCCTCCCCGTGAATGACCTTGAGGTCCAGGCTGTCTGTCCAAATTGAATCGTACCCGCCTACGCCTCACGGGAGTAGGACTGCCAACCTCCGGTTCTGAATCACCTCCAGCTGTAGGTTGTCTGGGCAAAGTCACGCGTACCCGCCTAGACCTCGTGGGACTCCCACGGCCATTGCCGACATCCGGGTTTGAGCCCTCCGTATCACTGGGTCCAGAGTACGAAGGATCCGTATCACTGGGTCCAGAGTACGAAGGATCCATATCACTAGGTCCGCAAGAATCCTCCGTATGACTGGGTCCACCAGTCCTATGTAGTTCCGGATCCGGGAGGCCTCCAGATAAATCTACAGCATAGTGATCATACATAGTGGGTCCCTGATCTATGCCTTCGTAATACCGTTGACCCATCTCAACAGCTGTCGCCACCAATTTAGACCGCGCAGACATCTGCAATTGGAGTTACATCATTGTAATTACATCATTGTAATTATACACATACTAAAAATTATAAACATTAACAACAACAATATTTACAGTTTCAGAGAAAATCTCATCCAGCTTTTTCCCTCGCGGTCGCTTAGTCAACTTCCATTTCAGAATACGTGGAGGGGGTAGCTCGGGGTTAACCCTGCGGATCCCACATTTTTTAATGCCAAGGGAGGGGATAACCTCAAAAGCAAATACCTGCGTAATAGACAAGTACGATCACAAGTAAATACATCAGTCATATAAAAAATTCTCAATTAAAGTACGGATGCAAATTGTAAATGCTAACCAATAGTGCGTGCGCTAGACCGTATATGTTGTAGGACTCGATGGTGTCAACGCCCTGTCCTGCCTGTCGTGCTGCCTCCCGTGGACTATCCAAAGCATGCATGTAACCATAAATAGACCGCCTATACACGTATGCGCCCCATGGGAACGCATCAAAAGTGTCCAAGTCCTCGACTACTCGAAACTGCCATGCTGGAACTTTAAATCTCTCGTCCACCCCCATCAGTATCCAGTTCAGCAAAAACAATAATGACAGCTTCACTGCATCGTACTGCGAATGGAAAACACCAATCCGAAGCACCCCTCTCAGCTCTTGAAACTCGATGACTCGACGCTGGAAGTACCGGTCGTGTATGCCATTCTGTACCACCATATCATAACTCGCTGTGTCGGGAATCACTCCGAACTTCAATCCGGTGATTAGACAAAACTTAACCTTCGAGAACCGGACCGTATGGTTCCCTAACAGAAATCGCATCTCATCTTCCGGCCCGTTGTGATGCAACTCACGTAAAAGTAGCCGATGGACAATGCCGCCAGAAAAATTAATCTCACGATGCATCCGGAGGAAATGACCGAAACATGACTCAGTAAACCGACGTCGGTCTTCGATCCTTAGATTTTCAGGTACTCTTTCAAGTGCATTGTCGATATCTCTAAGGTCATCAAAATGGTCATGCCGAATAATTTTTCCATTGAACCATTCTCCCACCGGGGTTTTAAGGAAATCATTCGGATTCGCCATCTGCATATTGACGGAAAAAAAGCAAATAAGTTACTGAAAAGACTTGAAAACTGACGGTAAAATTCAAAACTGCACGATAACAGTGCAAAAAGGCACGATAAAATTCAAAAAGGCTCGATAACACTACAAAAAGGCACGATAACATTACAAAAAGGCACGATAACATAAAGGTTCAAAAAGGCTCGATAAAAGTATAAAAAGACACGATAACATCAATGTTTAAAAAGGCTCGATAACATATCAAAAAGGCTCGATAACAGTTCAAAAAGGCTCGATAACAGTAACAAAAGGCACGATAACATATAGGTTCTAAAAGGCTCGACAAAAGTTTCTAAAAGGCTCGATAACTTTTCAAAAGGCTCGATAACAGTAACAAAAGGCACGATAACATATAGGTTCTAAAAGGCTCGATTTTGTTTCAAAAGGCTCGACAAAAGTTTCTTCTAAAAGGCTCGATAACTTTTCAAAAGGCTCGATAACTTTTCTAAAAGGCTCGATAACCTTTCTAAAAGGCTCGACAAAAGTTTCTTCTAAAAGGCTCGATAACTTTTCTAAAAGGCTCGATAACCTTTCTAAAAGGCTCGACAAAAGTTTCTTCTAAAAGGCTCGATAACTTTTCTAAAAAGGCTCGATAACTTTTCTAAAAAGGCTCGATAACCTTTCTAAAAGGTTCTAAAAGGCTCGATAACCTTTCTAAAGGCTCGATAACCTTTCTAAAAGGCTCGACAAAAGTTTCTTCTAAAAGGCTCGATAACTTTTCAAAAGGCTCGATAACTTTTCTAAAAAGGCTCGATAACCTTTCTAAAAGGTTCTAAAAGGCTCGATAACCTTTCTAAAGGCTCGATAACCTTTCTAAAAGGCTCGATAACTTTTCAAAAGGCTCGATAACTTTTCTAAAAAGGCTCGATAACCTTTCTAAAAGGTTCTAAAAGGCTCGATAACCTTTCTAAAGGCTCGATAACCTTTCTAAAAGGCTCGATAAGACTGCAAAAAGGCTCGATTCAGTTTCAAAAACTCTTGGAAACCCAGAACTTCATCGTTTTCACTACCAAAAGGCTCGAAATTTTTTCCTAAACTAAAACCCTAACCTAAACTCATCAAACAAACATAATGGACAACAAATGCGTGAGAGATAAAGACATACCGTGGTCGGTATTGACTTCGCCGGTACGTCGGTACTGTAGCTCCGTCGACGGTGGTTCGTCGTCACAATTTGGTCGACTGTTGCGCCGTCGGGGTTTTCTCTCAGAGCTTTTCTTCCAAAGTTTCAAAACAAAGAAACAGACAACAAAGGGGTATTTTCGTCTGGTCCCATTAAATGGTGCCTTTTAAACTTAACTTATTAACTTGGTGCCTATTCCCCAAAAACCAACCCAAAAGGTGCTATTTAATTTTTGAGCCCGGCTTTTAATCGTATATTTGTATATTACATAACAGTTTTACACTTTTTTTTTTTTTTTTGAAATATTACAATCATTCAAGATTTGGGAAGGGGATGATCTTGAACCCACAACCTTATGATTTTACATTCCTTTTGAAGATTTTATTGGAGTGGGTTCATTTTTGGTGATAGTTAGACCTTTATAAACTTTCCATGGCACATTGGTATCTCACACTCAGCCTTTATTTTATTAGTTGGTGTTGGGACTGTGTCCACATACTAACGTATAGTTTATACACAGGCACAAAAATTCTTTAGTGGAGACCTTTGGCAAGAAAAAATTTCAGGATAATGAATTTTTAAGTTGTGAAGAAACTCATTTTATATATAAGTTAACAATAGTTGCCTTCTATATATCATTGATTCATTGGATAATCTTTCTAGGAGTCCATCTTTTTGTGTTGGCATTACTCGGCAATAATTTAGGAAGCCATGAATTTCTTGAATTTCTTATGAAGAATGATTAATTTCCTGCTGCCAGCACACACCATTGCATTAGAATTTAGAATTCTAAAATTCTAAGGGGCTGTTTGTTGTATGGGATACGATTGGGATTCGACTATTTTTAGTACAATCTTTGTTATTGTATGGGACAGGATTAAAATAATCCCATGCAAGCAACTTATTCTATATTGGTGGGACTAATTAGTCCTCCCACTTTATACATTTTATTTTGGGTTATTATTCATTTAGTCCCTATGTTTTTTTTAAATGTCTATTTTTTACTCAGTTATCTATTTTTCAATGGATTGGGCCCTATGTTTTCAAAAACCACTCATTTTGGTCCCTCTGTGAGTCAACCTTTAGTCAAAGTTAACAGTTTTAAGGGTATTGTTGTCTTTAAACCATAAACATGCCATGTGTCAACACCACAAAAATAGTAAATAATTTATTTTAAATATATATTTTTTTTAAGCAAATTTATTTTAAATATTTATAATATAATTTACTTTCAAATAAATTTTATAATAAAATTCAAAAAAATAATACAAAAAGGAAAAAAAAAAAGTAAAATAATTTATTAAAATAACAAAATTATATATTTATATAACAAAATTATTTTTAAAAAAAATAGGTAGATTGATCTGATCTCCACCGTCCATCTCAGATATGGATGGTGGTGATCCAATTACCAAAAAAAAAAAACAAATTAAAACGGACAAGTCATCATTTTTCCAGGCCACAAAGAACACCCACAAAAACAATTTTCCAGAAATATCATCACCATCTCCAACCATCACCATCATCATCATCACCCACCATCACCATCACGTTTTCTCACCCTCACCAAAGATTCCTCTGCTTCTTCGTTTGATTTAATCAGGGTTTCGGACCGAATTCAAAATGTTTACCCTTAAAAATAATAATTCTTCCAATCTCTCTCCATATCATCTCCAACACCCAATCACCGAACCTTAGCCACCAAAAAAAATTCTCCATCATCTTATCTCCATCTCATCATCACAATTGACGATACGTCGTTGCAGTGTCGGTCAAATTATGAACAATTAAGTTTGACCTCGCTAGCGCGCGAGTCACAGAGACTAGCATAGCGGCAAGTGAGGGTATCGTTCCACAGGGAGGTGGAATCCGTCGACCGTTACCGGTTCTAACTATTATTACAACACTCCGAGAGAACTCGTGTGTTGCATTTGTGGAAAAGTAAATAATAATATAAATAAATAAATTAACTACTATAATATTTACATGGAACGAATGGAATGGAGAGATGACATGAAATGTGGTTACACTAGGGAAATGACTCAACCGTAACAATCCTCCTAATTAAGGACTAGACTCACTTAGTCCCTCAATGTGCAAGTATATAATAGACTCGTGTCCCCTTAACTGATCTCTAATCTCTCTCGAGTCTTAGAAATCACATCCATACATACATATGGATTCATTAAGTACCGTGGGACACAAATAAGAGCCATGTATGCCGGACTAGTGATCTCTCAACTTTCCGGGCAAATACATTGGTTATTTCGTTGGGCATGTAATGCGCAACCGCATGGGCCATACTACAACCAATAATTAATCCACGAGGCTAACCAAATACGGGATGGCAACCAAATGAAAGCATTAAGAATACGAGATACCCATATAACACGAATGTTATACGCTCGTGTCCCTTTAATTAATCTCTACCCTCTCTCGAGCGACATAGAGATTATATCCATGCATAAATGCTTTGATTCATTAAGGAATGTGGGACACACACACGAGCTCTACACGCCAGTCTAGTGATCTCTCAACTTACTAGTCAAATATAGAGGATATCACGTTGGGTATGTTAATGCACACCACGCGATATATAACACACAACCTAAATATCATTCACAAGGTGGCTAACCGAGTAAAAGCATTAAGCAATGAAATACCCCTATAACTACACGAGCACAACAGGAATTTAGTTTGTCTTTACTCTAGATATGGATTCGGTTTTATCAATCTCCCTAAGATGGCTAATAATGGGAAACAAGTCCACCTAACACTAATGTGCATCAATGCAAATTGTTAAACATTAAGAACATTCAAATGAATTAAGGGTTCTCCTCTTGACTTGGGAATTTTTCCTAAATCAATTCATCACCCATTCCGGCCAAGGATGGGCAAATGTGTCTTAAAAAGACCCATTAAGTACAAAGATGTGAACCAAAGCCAATATAGCAACTAAATGCATAAACTAGCCTTTTCTACTCTTTGGGGATAAAATCCCTAACACTCAAATCACTCAATAAATGGTATTTTGGTCATCCACTAACATACAAACAATCATAGGAAGTTAAATTACACTATTCCTAATTTAATTAACTCTACTCCTAATCCCATTCAAGCATACATGTCAATTTGGACCTCCACACACATGGATATTGCAATTAAAGCTTAATTCGTGAAATTAACAAAGAGTCAAACATAACCCATATGAATTTGAGCACAAACAACATATATAACACAAGTGTAGGTTTACAAAATTCCCCAAATCGGGGTTACACATCAAAGAAACGAAAATTACAAAGAAATGAGAAAATAAAAAGCAAACCCTTGAAGACAAGCCTCCAAAGATGCTCCATATCTTTCCTAGCTCGAAATTGCTCCTAATTCCTTGAAATTTCGTCTAAAATGGATGGAGGAAGTGAAAATGGGGGTAGTGGAGATGTTTGGGAAGCTCCCATGGAGGAAGAACCTCCATGGGAGCAGGGGCCTCTCCTTTATTGGGTGAAGAAAATTAAGAAGATGAAGAAGATGGCAGAAATTTGGTGTGGGGCGTGAAAGAGGAGAAAAGAAAGAGATAGAGAGTTAGGGATTGAGTGATTCTTCTTAGAAGAGAGAGAATAGGGGATATTTACAGTGGAGAGAGTTAGGGTAAAAAATAGGGGTAAAAAGACATGAATACCCCTAAAGAAAAGTCCTAAAAAATGAAATCTGGTGCAGGTCGTAGTACGCTTTAACGTCTTGTCTGACGAACACATTCTGCTGAAAGTCGCGGTACAGAACGCGGTACGCATTTTGGTCTGACGCGGTACGCTTTGATGAAATCTGGAAAACACCAATTTCTTTCGTCCTTTCGCGCTATGTTTTGGCCCGGAAACACCTCGTTATCGCGCATAGACTTCCCAAAACATAATGACCCTACACAAGGCTCACAAAACATATTATATTCATAAAAATGCTCAAAAACGAAAGCAAACGACAGGAAATGGGGACCTCAAAAGGTGTATAAATCGTTCCGATCAATACCCCCAAACTTATCTTTTGCTCGTCCTCGAGCAAAACAAAAGTAAAAAATAAATAAACAAACAACACATGAAAACAAAATCAAAAACTAGGCTAGTCCACTTCCGTAGGAAACACGGTGACACTTAGCATGTGCCACAAGCCTTTAAACCACTAGGCGATCCCTAGAGGAGGAGTTATAGTCTCCTGAGGGTTTACAGCTACGACACCCACAAACATATACTCTGCAAGATAAGCTGAGAGGCAATCCAAACATACCGAAACATACCACATAAAGACTACAAGCATGCTAGTATCTCAAATATACCAATTAATAACAATGCATCACGCAATACAAGTATGCCAATACTTATGATGTTTTCAGTTTACAAAACAACTACGCTCGAATTGCCTAAGATGAAATTTGCCTCGACTCTAATCCTCTCTGGATTTCAGTCTGATTTTTCCACTCAGATCCTAGGCGATCACTCTCAATCAAACATATGCGAATGAGTTTATGTACTGGAATCTAATAGATCTCATGGAAGGAATTGAAATGCCATGAACGTGGAAAGAGCATGTATTGACTCACATTCCAAATATAGACTTCTTAAGAGATCAAATGGGCTTTTCCTCACTTGTATTAGGGCCAAGGTGATGTGTAGTGGTGTATGAGATGGAAGATATGGTAGGAGTGGATAGGATAAAGCTACTAACCATATCAAGGTGTGTATACACATTACAATTTACACAAAATTAGCCCTATTTACATTACAATACAAGCGTCTAGGCTATAAACTTTATATTGCACAATTGTGCGACATTTGTACTCGTATTTAAGAGTAACTTTATAATTGAAGAACTAAAGGCTTAAGTGTTTTATAATTCAACACTTGTTCTATTTTTTTTTTCTCTTTTTTTTTTCTTCTTTTTTGTTTCTTTTTTTTTTTTTTTCTTTGTAAGCCTTGTCCTAGCACAATTATATACATTGCCTAAGTACACACTTTTACAAAAATTAGAGCTTTATAATACATAACTTCTATTAAGCTATACACCTCAATATGATCAATAACTAGGGAATGGTTGGGGGTGTAGTGTTTGGCCTCAATTTGCAATGAATATAGGGGAATGTGAGTGTTTAGGCTAATTTAGTAGTTACGCACACACTCAAGCCCAAAATCATTTCTAAAAGTCCATCTAATAAGGGAATACAAATCTCAACAAGCAGTCCACGTTATTTTAGTTATAAGGCAATCAATGCAAAATATATGTACAATGAGATCACAATTAAGAACAAAATCGAAGAGTGTTTAAGGAGTAGAAACAAAATATACCCTCTAAATTCACGCTAATAGGCTCGAAACCTCACTAAGGTAGTCTCCACTATTTTCCTATGCTAAACAAACATAGAAGTCTCATCCACCTAAACATCAAAAGATTGGCACTGTACAAGCAAATTTAAGTGATGCACGGAGCTAAAAGCATACAATGCATGTCTCCACTGGTACACAAAGAAAAGCAACTCAACAAAAATAGACTCTAATTCAAGGATTTTTCAAAATTGATTGATTTTGTGCAAAGATTTGAAAATTTTCTAAAACAACACCCTAAAAATCCTAAGATCTAAGCACAACACATATCCACACTTAGATCTAAACATAAATAAAAATCAGAAAAATAAGCAAAGCATTATACCCTTGAAGCGCAAGCCCTCGCGAGTGGTTATTCGAACCAACCAAGCCTTCGCGTGTGTGGTCCATCCGACCTGAAATTTTCTTTCCTTGCACAAAACAACTCAAAGAAAATCAAATGCATATGCTTAAAACAAAAATAAGAAAAATAACATGACTTACACCCCCAAACTTACCTTAAACATTGATTGTACATACAATGAAACGCATGGTTAAAAGATGTTTAATTTTAACATAACAAACTACTCCGCAAAGCAATAAAAAGTAATTAATCTAAGATATTTACAGAACCTAAGCTAAAACTAGTAATTATCAACGAATAAACCACTTCCCCAGCAGCGGCGCCAATTTGACGACACGTCGTTGCAGTGTCGGTCAAATTATGAACAATTAAGTTTGACCTCGCTAGCGCGCGAGTCACAGAGACTAGTACAACGGCAAGTGAGGGTATCGTCCACAGAGAGATGGAATCCGTCGACCGTTACCGGTTCTAGCTATTATTACAACACTCTAAAAGAACTCGTGTGTTGCGTTTGTGGAAAAGTAAATAATAATATAAGTAAATAATAATATAAATAAATAAATTAACTACTATAATATTTACATGGAACGAATGGAATGGAGAGATGGCATGAAATGTGGTTACACTAGGGAAATAACTCAATCGTAACAATCCTACTAATTAAGGACTAGACTCACTTAGTCCCTCAATGTGCAAGTATATAATAGACTCGTGTCCCCTTAACTGATCTTTAATCTCTCTCGAGTCTTAGAAATCACATCCACACATACATAGGGATTCATTAAGTACCGTGGGACACAAATAAGAGCCATGTATGCCGGCCTAGTGATCTCTAAACTTTCCAGTCAAATACATTGGTTATTTCGTTGGGCATGTAATGCGCAACCGCGTGGGCCATACTACAACCAATAATTCATCCACGAGGCTAACCAAATACGGGATGGCAACCAAGTGAAAGCATTAAGAATACGAGATACCCATATAACACGAATGTTATACGCTCGTATCCCTTTAATTAATCTCTACCCTCTCTTGAGCGACATAGAGATTATATATATGCATAAATGCTTTGATTTATTAAGGAATGTGGGACACACACACGAGCTCTACACGCCAGTCTAGTGATCTTTCAATTTACTGGTCAAATATAGAGGATATCACGTTGGGTATGTTAATGCGAACCACGCGATATATAACACACAACCTAAATATTATTCACAAGGTGGCTAACCCAGTAAAAGCATTAAGCAATGAAATACCCCTATAACTACACAAGCACAAGAGGAATTTAGTTTGTCTTTACTCTAGATATGGATTCGGTTTTATCAATCTCCCTAGGATGGCTAAAAATGGGAAACAAGTCCACCTAACACTAATGTGCATCAATGCAAATTGTTAAACATTAAGAACATTCAAATGAATTAAGGGTTCTCCTCTTGACTTGGGAATTTTTCCTAAATCAATTCATCACCCATTCTGGCCAAGGATGGGCAAATGTGTCTTAAAAAGACCCATTAAGTACAAGGATGTGAACCAAAGCCAATATAGCAACTGAATGCATAAACTAGCCTTTTCTACTCTTTGGGGATAAAATCCCTAACACTCAAATCACTCAATAAATGGTATTTTGGTCATCCACTAACATACAAACAATCATAGGAAGTTAAATTACACTATTCCTAATTTAATTAACTCTACTCCTAATCCCATTCAAGCATACATGTCAATTTGGACCTCCACACACATGGATATTGCAATTAAAGCTTAATTCGTGAAATTAACAAAGAGTCAAACAAAACCCATATGAATTTGAGCACAAACAACATATATAACACAAGTGTAGGTTTACAAAATTCCCCAAATCGGGGTTACACATCAAAGAAACGAAAATTACAAAGAAATGAGAAAATAAAAGCAAACCCTTGAAGACAAGCCTCCAAAGATGCTCCATATCTTTCCTAGCTCGAAATCGCTCCTAATTCCTTGAAATTTCGTCTAAAATGGATGGAGGAAGTGAAAATGGGGGTAGTGGAGATGTTTGGGAAGCTCCCATGGAGGAAGAACCTCCATGGGAGCATGGGCCTCTCCTTTATTGGGTGAAGAAAATTAAGAAGATGAAGGAGATGGCAGAAATTTGGTGTGGGGCATGAAAGAGGAGAAAAGAAAGAGATAGAGAGTTAGGGATTGAGTGATTCTTCTTAGAAGAGAGAGAATAGGGGATATTTACAGTGGGGAGAGTTAGGGTACAAAAATAGGGGTAAAAAGACATGAATACCCCTCAAGAAAAGTCCTAAAAAACGAAATCTGGTGCAGGTCGTAGTACGCTTTAACGTCCTGTCTGACGAACACATTCTGCTAAAAGTCGCGGTACAAAACGCGGTACGCATTTTGGTCTGACGCGGTACGCTTTGATGAAATCTGGAAAATTTCAACACCAATTTCTTTCGTCATTTCACGCTACATTTTGACCCGGAAACACCTCGTTATCGTGCATAGACTTCTCAAAACATAATGACCCTACACAAGGCTCACAAAACATATTATATTCATAAAAATGCTCAAAAACGAAACCAAACGACAAGAAATGGGGACCTCAAAAGGTGTATAAATCGTTCCGATAAACAATCTGAAACTAATTATAGCACGGTATGTATAAAACTATCTAGAGGGGGGGTGAATAGATTTTAAGCTTATTACCCAATTTTTCGTATTAAGTCAAAATTACGAATTTACCCCTAACTAGATAAAGCAACAAATCAAGTATAAAATGCGGAAATTAAATAAGACTTGATTTTTACGTGGAAACCCTCACGGGAAAAACCACGGGCTAGTAAGTAAGCCACACTCGAACCTCGAATCCACTAAATGTGTAAAACGATTACAACCTAATCCCGGAAGTAATCACACACCTACCTAATCCCGGTATGAGTGAACCTAGTCCAATTTGCTTGCGATCTAAGCAACCTAATCCCGGATGCTACACACAAGACTTACTTTCTCTATGAAGAGAATACAACCCTAAGTGAATATATGAATATCCAAATGCAACATAGAGCAAGGGAAACCCTATATGCTTATCTAAGATGATTAATATGCAATAAGAACAATCCTAGATATCAAAACTAAATGACATGTCAAATAGTTTAGCTAATCAAGATTAAGCACAAAACCTAATTAGCTATCACAATACAACTTCTCAAACATACATCACACTAATCTCAAACTTGTATCAAAAGATATATGAAAATCATATAAGTAATAAAATGAGATTGCTTGTTAAGAAAACCACAAAATATGTAAGATATTAGTGAAAAGCTTACCAAGCAAAGTATGATGAAGAATCCATGCAAGATGACATCTAGATGATCAAAGATGATGCTAGATGATGATTGATGATCATGAAAAAGTGTTTGAGTGATTAAAAATGAGTTCTTGGAATTTTTCTTCTCTTTGAAAAATATTCTAAGTATGAAATCTGAATATGAACTCTTGTAATTGACCTAAAGTCAAAGTGGCATATATATAGGAGGCCAAAATAAAGTGTGGTCGTTTTGATAAGTTTGCCTCATATTTGCCTTGGGCGCTGTACGTAGAGCGCTTCTGTACAGCGCCTGTACAGCGCCCCTGCTCTGTTCTCACGGGAAAACAGAGTGGCGCTGTACGAAGAGCGCTTTGTACAGCGCTTTATACAACGCCCCAACAGCGACCCAACAGCGACCGATTAAAATCGATCAGGTCTGAACAGCGCTCAATAGGCGCTGTTCGTACAGCGCTTCTGTAGAGCGCTTTTGGGAGCGCCCAATGCAAACATGCAATCCTAAGTCTAAGCAAGACAAGGCAATTGGATATGCAAGATGCAATCAATATAACAAGCAAGAAGAGAAGATAATGAGCATTAAGGCACACAAATAAGACACATAACAAACAAGGATAAAACATATGCATGAGTTGTGAGTGTGTGCAACTATCTCTTCAAGACAAGTAAGCACTTAGAGTTTCAAGACAAGTAAGCACTTAAAGTATTACCTTTGGTGCTTGACAAGAATGAGGTCTTCAAAGGGCCTTAGCAATAACACTTAAACTTAAGCTACCCTTACATGATCCCCACATATGGTTTGATCACGAAATAAGCCAATTAAAAACTACGGGAATCCTTACAATCTCCCCCTTTGGCTATTTCGTGACAAAACCACCACTCACATTGATTCCTCACATAAAAATATAAACAACGGGATAACATAGATCTTCTACAATACAAAGAGATAATAAACAAAATAAAATCTTCAATGCTCCAATCTCTTGTAGAACAACCAACCCTACAACACAAAGTTTCTATATTTTTCCAAAAAATACATGTGAGATTAATCAAGTGATATCAAAACGAGCATTTGCATTTTTAGAATTTAGGCATAACATTACAAAATATATGCAATGTATGATAAATGCAATGCTCCCCCTCAAAGGGTTACTCCCCCTCAATGTGTTATCTCCCCAAAGTGCACAATTGCAACACCAATTTGCATCTCCCCTTACCATATCCTACTCCCCCTTTTTGTCATGATATAGGCAAAGGAGTAGTCCCCAACCGGGTCACTCAAGGCAAAGAGAGATAGTAGCATACTAAATATTTGCATAGTCATATAAACCACTTTATGCATCTCAATAAATTGGAGAGAAACAAGGAGATTTATTTTTATTGAAAATGTGTGAATAATCATGCTTTGCATACAAGACATGTAGCATTCAAGTCCAAAATACAATGGTATTTGGCAAAGCAAATGACAAAGGTTTCTAACTGAATTCAAACCAATTTCACCATTTGTCATGAGAAAAGCAAGGATATAGAGATTATTGATTTCAATTTAAGAGTAACTATATCCAACTTTATAAGTGAAACATGGCATGAGCGACTTTGCACCCTATTTGATTTTTCCGGATAAGATATCCGTATGATAGTAGCCATGTTCAACCAATAAAGAAAGAGAGACATTTGGAAAATAAATTCCTTTGAACGGATACAAGATCCTTTATTCATTTTGAGTCTCATAAGCTTTCACACAATTTTTGCATTTTAAGAATATGCAATCATCAATTCATGCTTTTCATGAGAGCATGTTATATGAATTTCATGCTTTTTCATTTGACATTAGCATGTTATAAAAGAATCATCATGTCATGGAGATAACTATAGGTCATTCAAATCATACTTCCTATGTACATCTCCTAGCCCAAAAAGCATGATTGAACTTAACTATGACATGGATTGTAGACAAGCATTGATCACACTTATTAGAAAGAAAACATATATACATATGTGCAAGCAAGCTTACTCAAGCAATTAGGAAAGAGGCATAAGATTTTTCAAATTTTTGCAAACAACAAATATGCAAAATAGCTCTCTTTGCTTGAGTTCCCCATATAGGGTCAAACATAAAACTCATCACTCCACAAGACATATCCCAATAGATCTACTAAGTGTTTTAAATCGAGTAGCATCTAAGGGTTTAGTAAATAAGTCCGCAAGTTGATCATTAGTACCTACATGTTCAAGTACTATGCATTTATTTTCAACATGCTCTCTAATGAAGTGATGGCGGATGTCAATATGCTTAGTTCTAGAATGTTGGACCGGATTCTTGGAAATATTAATGGCACTCATGTTATCACAAAAGAGAGTAAGAGTACCTTGGTTGAATCCGTAGTCCACTAGCATTTGCTTCATCCATAGGAGTTGTGTGCATCCACTCCCCGCAGCTATGTATTCGGCCTCGGCCGTGGACAAGGAAATCGAGTTTTGCTTCTTGCAAAACCAAGACACCAAGTTGTTGCCTAGAAAGAAGCAACCGCCCGATGTGCTCTTCCTATCATCACAATTTCTTGCCCAATCCGCATCACTATATCCTACAAGACTAGGATTAGTGTCAAATGAGTACCAAATTCCATAATTAGAAGTCCCATTCACAAAGCAAATGACTCTCTTAACCGAAGAGAGATGGGACTCCTTGGGATCGAATTGGTACCTAGCACAAACTCCTACACTAAATGATATATCGAGCCTACTTGCGGTCAAATAGAGCAAGCTCCCTATCATGCCACGATATAAGGTTTGGTCCACACTTTTACCGCTAGCATCCTTGCTTAGCTTTAAAGTGGTGCTCATAGGAGTGTCACAATGTTTGGCTTTTTCAAGACCAAACTTCTTCACTATGTTTTTGGCATATTTGGCTTGGGTTATGAAAATCCCATTATCTAGTTGCCTAATTTGCAAACCTAGGAAGTAATTAAGCTCACCAACAAGACTCATCTCGAATTCATGAGACATAACATTAACAAATTGTTGGACCTTGGTGTTGTTGGTGGAGCCAAACACTATGTCATCAACATATATTTGAGCTATGAAAAGCTCATTATTGTTTCTTTTGATGAATAGTGTCTTGTCAACACTACCACGTGTGTAGTCATTGTCAACAAGAAATTGAGTGAGGAGCTCATACCAAGCCCTCGGTGCTTGTTTCAACCCATATAGAGCCTTCTTGAGACGATAGACATGGTTGGGGTGGTGAGCATCCACAAACCCCTTGGGTTGTTCAACAAACACTTCCTCTTGCAAGAAGCCATTGAGGAAGGCACTCTTGACATCCATTTGGTGCAATTTGAACTTGTGCACACAAGCAATGGACAAGAGAAGCCTAATAGACTCTAAACAGGCAACGGGAGCAAATGTCTCCTCAAAGTCGATACCCTCAATTTGAGAGTACCCTTGTGCTACAAGTCTAGCCTTGTTCCGCACTATGTTGCCATCCTCATCGGATTTGTTCCTAAATATCCATTTAGTGCCTATGACATTAGTGGTCTTAGGCCTAGGAACCAGAGTCCAAACCTTATTCCTTTCGAATTGGTTTAGCTCTTCTTGCATGGCAAGAACCCAAAATTCATCATTTAAGGCTTCTTCAACCTTTTTGGGTTCAATTTGAGAGGTGTAGCATGTGTAGCTAATAAGATTAGCAAGTTGACATCTAGTCCTAACACCCTCATTAACCTCTCCAATGATATCTTCTTTATCATGGAGTTTCCTAACCCATGGAGCAGGTTCTTTAGAGTCTAAGAGAGGAACTCTATCAATAGGTTGTGTGTCATCATTGTTGACATTAGATGTCCCAACATTAGGAGACACCACAACCTTCTCCAAAGGAGAAACATCACTAAAAATAACCTCCTCCTCATGATCATTTGACTTGAGCCTAGTATCATCAAATACGACATTGAATGATTCCATAACACTTAGAGTCTTTAAATTGAAAACTCTATAGGCTCTACTATTCAAGGCATAGCCAATAAAAATACCCTCATCACTCTTAGCATCGAATTTGCCAAGTTGATCACGGTCATTCAAAATGTAGCATTTGCTTCCAAAAGTGTGGAAGTAGCTAACATTTGGCCTCTTGCCTTTCCATAACTCATAGGAGGTGTTTCTAGTACTGGGCCTTAGGAAAACTCTATTTCCTATATAGAAAGCCGTATTGATGGCTTCGGCCCATAGGTTCCTAGGGACATTGTTGCTAAGCAACATCACACGGTCCATCTCTTGAAGGACCCTATTTTTCCTCTCAACAACTCCATTTTGTTGAGGTGTCCTAGGAGCCGAAAACTCATGGGAGATGCCTAAACCATTACAAAAGGTTTCAAAAGTAGCATTCTCAAATTCCCTCCCATGGTCACTTCTAATACGTTTTATGCTTTTAATATTAGTGTTCATTTCATTTTGTAATTTATTACAAAGCATTTTAAACTTATCAAAAGTTTCGGATTTTTCTCTAAGAAAATATGTCCATATGAACTTAGAGAAATCATCAACACAAACAAAAATGTATCTCTTTCCACCCAAACTTTCGGTTTGCATGGGACCCATGAGGTCCATGTGGAGAAGCTCAAGAGGCTCATTGGTGGTGAGATACTTACCCGTTTTGTGCATGCTTTTAGTTTGCTTTCCTTGTTGGCAAGGTCCACAAACACCATTGGCTTTCTTCCCAAGCTTAGGGAGGCCACGCACACAATTGAACTTTCCAAGGGTCCGTAGATCCCTAAAGTTCATGTGGCCAAGTCTTTTATGCCACAACTCAATTTGCTCATCCATGGACACATGATTAGATACAATACTAGCTTCAAGACAATAACAATTGTCGCTAGATCTCATGCCCTTCAACAAGGTTTATCCATCGGGTTTTAGGATAGAGCAATAATCTTTTGAAAACAAGACAGAATATCCTTCATCACTAAGATGTGAAATGCTTATTAAATTGGCTTTCAAGCCATCAACAAATAAAGCATTGGATAAGGAGGGTAATCCGGGAACGGAAATGGTTCCTTTCCCTACAACATTTCTTTTGGATCCATCACCAAAAGTGACATTTCCACCTTCCTCCATAACAAGAGTCTCGAAGAAACTCTTGTTTCCCGTCATGTGCCTAGAGCACCCACTATCCAAATACCAAAAATTAGAAGAATTTGCCTTCAAGGCTATTTGTGCAACATAGCAAACATTTTCATTCTTTCTAATCCACTTAGCAACAATTTTAGCTTTCTTAGTGGTCTTTGGTACATGTGCTCTACTATTCCTAGGATCATGCAAATCAATATTATCATTCCTAGGAACATGCATCTTGGCTCTATTCTTTCTCTTTTCAATCATGCTTCGTGTTCTACACATTTTAATATATTGAAAGCAATTTGGTCTAATATGACCATCACAACCACAAAAGTGACAAATAGGGATGAAAAAAGGAATCATACCTTGTCTTTGTGCACGTATGGGAGCTCGTCCATGTCTTTGTGGATAAGTGGGTTCAATCGATCTTCGTTGTTGAACCGGTCTAGGTTGCTTCCAAGCTTGAGGTTGCATGATTGGTCTCTTTCCTTTGTGAGCCAAGTGTGAAGGAATGTTGGCTTGAGGGACCCTAGGGGGTTGAGCTTGAGGTTGCCTTCTTGGCCCCATCTTCACTTGTGCATTAGAACATTGTCCTACTTCTAACTTCTTCCTAGGAATTTGCACAAATGAAGTTTCTTCGTTCCTCAAACTCTTGACAAACACGGTCTTGTTAGATGTTGAGATCTTCTTGCCATCTTCATACCCAAGACCCCTCTTGTCACATGGACTCTTTCCAACACCAAGCATATGGTCAAGCTTCTTGGTACTATAATCTATCCTAGCCAAGGACCCTTTAACTTCTACAAGTTCCCTCTTCAAGCCTTCTTCACTTCTCTTGGATAAGTCTAACTCCTTAATTAACTTATCCTCTCTCCTCTTCAATCTTTCCACTTGTTCACTTAAGTGGTCATTGTGAGCCGAAAGTTCAAGGTTCTCTTCTCTCAACCTCTCAATCTTTTTTGTGCTTTTAACTGCTAAATCATTGAACTCGGCATGGTATTTAGCAAGCACCTTTTGCTCCACAAATTTCTTTATGGAAATAGAAGAGGAGTCACTTTCTACTTCACTTGAGTCATTTTCCTCTTGACTCATTTCCTCTCTCTCACTACCACTTTTGCTCTTATGTGAGGAGGCAAAAGCTAGGAGGTTAGCCATGAGCTCTTCTTCACTTGAAGACTCATTTTCCTCATTGGAGTCATCACTACTCCCACTCCAAGTGGCGGTCATCACTTTGTCCTTCTTCTTTTCATTGTGATTAGCACATTCAGGGGCAAAGTGACCAATCCCACCACATTCAAAGCATCAGACCCCTTTCCTTTCGGTCCTCTCTTATCTAGGCTCAAACTTTTTGAAGGAACCTTTTTTCTTCAAGTCTTGTCCTCTTGACCCAAATCCCTTCTTCTTCTTGAACCTCATAACCTTATTAAACCTTTTCACGAATAAGGCAAGGTCTTCATCCGATTCATGCTTTGCCTCATTTGCATCCTTAGATGCTTTCAAAGCTATTCCTTTAGACTTCTTAGGAGGAGTAGTGGTGCTAGGAGCCTTCCTAGACTCATATGCAAGGAGACGTCCAATCACCTCACTTGGCTTCATATCCATGTAGCCATTATTTTCTTCTATAGCCATCACCTTTGATTCAAACCTATCGAGGAGAGATCTCATAATTTTTTGCTTGACTCTCCTATCCGAATACGGGTCTCCGAGTTGATGGCTTTGATTTACAATGTCCATCAATTTGATTTCGAAGTCATTGAAGCATTCATCCTTTCCCATCCTAAGTAGCTCAAATTGAGTTTGGAGAACTTGAAGCTTGGACTCCTTCACCACCTCGGTTCCCTCATGTGCAACTTGAAGGATGTCCCATGCCACTTTTGCAATCTGAGTGTTCTGAATAAGCTTGTACTGATTCTCATCCATTGCACACATGATGGCATGCATTGCCTTCCTATTCCACTTTGAAGCCTCAAACTCTTGCACGTTCCATTGCGCCTTAGGCTTCAATACTTCTTCTCCTCCACCACCGGGAGTCATCTTGGGTAGATCATATCCGTCTTCCACCGCCATCCATGCACGGTCGTGAATTTGTCATATGTAGGATTCCATCTTCCCTTTCCATTGGGAATAGTTCAATCCGGTAAGAAGTGGAGGCCTTGTGCTAGAATCACCTTCGTTGCCACCACCATTTCCACCGTTTCCACTCATAGTGTTTATGAATGAATGAAATGAATGCAAATGTATGAATGATCAAAAATCACACAAAATGCAAAACACACCAAAATAAGCAAGGATCACCTATGTATGTCTAGGAACCCGCTCTGATACCAAATGAAACTAATTATAGCACGGTGTGTATAAAACTATCTAGATGGGGGATGAATAGATTTTAAGCTTATTACCCAATTTTTCGTATTAAGTCAAAATTACGAATTTACCCCTAACTAGATAAAGCAACAAATCAAGTATAAAATGCGGAAATTAAATAAGACTTGATTTTTACGTGGAAACCCTCACGGGAAAAACCACGGGCTAGTAAGTAAGCCACACTCGAACCTCGAATCCACTAAATGTGTAAAACGATTACAACCTAATCCAGGAAGTAATCACACACCTACCTAATCCCGGTATGAGTGAACCTAGTCCAATTTGCTTGCGATCTAAGCAACCTAATCTCGGATGCTACACACAAGACTTACTTTCTCTATGAAGAGAATACAACCCTAAGTGAATATATGAATATCCAAATGCAACATAGAGCAAGGGAAACCCTATATGCTTATCTAAGATGATTAATATGCAATAAGAACAATCCTAGATATCAAAACTAAATGACATGTCAAATAGTTTAGCTAATCAAGATTAAGCACAAAACCTAATTAGCTATCACAATACTACTTCTCAAACATACATCACACTAATCTCAAACTTGTATCAAAAGATATATGAAAATCATACAAGTAATAAAATGAGATTGCTTGTTAAGAAAACCACAAAATATGTAAGATATTAGTGAAAAGCTTACCAAGCAAAGTATGATGAAGAATCCATGCAAGATGACATCTAGATGATCAAAGATGATGCTAGATGATGATTGATGATCCTGAAAAAGTGTTTGAGTGATTAAAAATGAGTTCTTGGAATTTTTCTTCTCTTTGAAAAATATCCTAAGTATGAAATCTGAATATGAACTCTTGTAATTGACCTAAAGTCAAAGTGGCATATATATAGGAGGCCAAAACAAAGTGTGGTCGTTTTGATAAGTTTGCCTCATATTTGCCTTGGGCGCTGTACGTAGAGCGCTTCTGTACAGCGCCCCTGCTCTGTTCTCACGGGAAAACAGAGTGGCGCTGTACGAAGAGCGCTTTGTACAGCGCCCCAACAGCGACCCAACAGCGACCGATTAAAATCGATCAGGTCTGAACAGCGCTCAATGGGCGCTGTTCATACAGCGCTTCTGTAGAGCACTTTTGAGAGCGCCCAATGCAAACATGCAATCCTAAGTCTAAGCAAGACAAGGCAATTGGATATGCAAGATGCAATCAACATAACAAGCAAGAAGAGAAGATAATGAGCATTAAGGCACACAAATAAGACACACAACAAACAAGGATAAAACATATGCATGAGTTGTGAGTGTGTGCAACTATCTCTTCAAGACAAGTAAGCACTTAGAGTATTACCTTTGGTGCTTGACAAGAATGAGGTCTTCAAAGGGCCTTAGCAATAACACTTAAACTTAAGCTACCCTTACATGAACCCCACATATGGTTTGATCACGAAATAAGCCAATTAAAAACTACGGGAATCCTTACACAATCGAACCCTAGCCATCCAAACTCCCCGCTGTCACCACCCAAATCTGCCCCCTAACCACCGCCGCTGCCGCCCAAATCCACCACCCTAACCTGCACCATCGGGATGAGATTCGGGTATCCCTTGTCAATTTTGCGAAATTCCAGTCAGATGTGAAGCCGCGAGTTGATTTATTTTCGTAAGCAGTTCTCAAGGTTCAATTTTTGGTACTTTTTTTTTCTGACTCTGATTTCAGTTCTCAATGGGTTTCAATGGTTCACTTCGTTACAATAATTATTTTTTGAGCTATAATGATTATCAACCAAGACTTTGATTTTTTTTTTGGACATATGAAAACCGAAGAATTTATTAATTGGTTGGAAGAAGTTGAAGAATATTTTGACTATCGTAGAATCACAGAAAGTCTAAAAGTTTTATGTGTAGAATATTGTTTGAAAAACGATGCATTAATTTGGTGGGAAGACTTTCAAAAAGATCGAAAAAGATTTGGAATGGATAGGATCCAATCATGGCCTATTATGAAACAAGTAATGCAGGAGGAATATCTTCCAGATGATTATTTTGAAGATTTTTGTTATGCAGAAAATATAGTTGAAGATATTTCTTATGAAGTGGAAACTATCGAAGGAATTGAAGACGATCAACTGATCTTAGAAGTTGAAGACTGTGATATTTCTTATGAAATGGAAATTGTCGAAGGAATTGAAGACGATCAACTGATCTTAGAAGTTGAAGACTATGATCTAACCGTGGTTGAAGCATAACTAGAAGCTAAATCAATTTCCATTGAAAAAGTTTCCGAGGGTGACAACTTATTTGAAAATCCACACAATTTTTTCAGGGGTAATTTGAAGATTGCTTCTCTTCATTCGGATTTTGAAGATCCACCATTCTTCCTACCATATGAAGAAAGTTCATTCAAGCCGG
The DNA here is from genome assembly GCA_008009225.1 of Acer yangbiense. Taxonomy (NCBI): domain Eukaryota; kingdom Viridiplantae; phylum Streptophyta; class Magnoliopsida; order Sapindales; family Sapindaceae; genus Acer; species Acer yangbiense. The sequence continues at coordinate 59,643,856 of CM017762.1, forward strand.
TAATTGACAAGGTGGTACATCTCAAGTATTATCCACCTAAACAAAACCTTGCCAAACTTGATGACGAGTTTTTTTTTTAAGAGGAGGAGAATACTATGTGGGATGGGAAAAGCTAGTAGCGAGGATTCGATGCCGTCCAAACCTCCGCAGGTGTCCACCGGCCCAAGCCGCAACCGATAGGAATCGCCAATGGCAAATAGCTTGGGCATCTTCTACATTTCATTGGAGGATTACTGTGGTGCCATTGTGGATCTGGGATGGACTACGAAGAGATTTTTCGGTTAGGGTCTACCACTCCCACAAGACGAATAGGGGTTTTCTTTGTTTACTTGTCAATCCTCGTACTTTAACCGAACTCGAGGTCAAGTTCTTTTTTAAGAAGGGGTGACTGATGTAGGACGGTTTTGGGTGTTGTCTTATTTTATTAATTTGGGTCTTTGTTTATTGTTTAGCAAGTTTATTTATTTTAGTTTGATTAGGAATTAAATTTAGGTTTTGGAAATAAATCAAACTTACCTTTTAGGTAAGATTTGATCTTTGTTTTTCAGTCAAGTTAGGAATCATGAATCTTAGAAGATTATGATTAGTTTTTATCTTTTCCTGTTTTAGTCTTTTTAGGAATGTCGTATTCGAGTCGTATTAGGGTTAGTTTATTATAAATAGTCTTATTATTTCCAATTATTGTAACTTTTTTCATAATCAATAAAATCGTTCTTTGGAACACTTATCTGTCGTGGATTCGACATGCTCTTTAAGGATTCGAGAGCGCCATTTTCTAACGTAGATTAGGGAATGATGGCCCCTGCATAGCGTGCCATGCTTGGGTAACTACCGGTCGTTGCGTCAAGGTTCGTCTGAGTGTGCCTCAAGGTTCGACAAAGCGATCATTCTTATTTTCGCCATACCCCGCTGCATTAATGACTGATGTAGAACGGTTTTGGGTGTTGTCTTATTTTATTAATTTGGGTCTTTGTTTATTGTTTAGCAAGTTTATTTATTTTAGTTTGATTAGGAATTAAATTTAGGTTTTGGAAATAAATCAAACTTACCTTTTAGGTAAGATTTTACCTTTGTTTTTCAGTCAAGTTAGGAATCATGAATCTTAGAAGATTATGATTAGTTTTTATCTTTTCCTATTTTAGTCTTTTTAGGAATGTCGTATTTGAGTCGTATTAGGGTTTCCATATTTCCATATTTCCTCAAAATCAGCAGGCAAGACTTCCCAAGGTCACAGGTATGAGTGTTGTTGCTGAGACCATGGCTGAGCAGGTTCGTGATGTTCAGGTTGAGGTGAAGGCGCGGTTAGAAAAGAAGAATGCGAAGTATAAGACTGCAGCAGATATTAAAAGGCGTGAGAAATTGTTCGCTGAGGGTGACCAGGTTATGGTGTTTCTGCGTAAGGAGAGGTTCCCAGTTGGTTCCTATAACAAGTTGAAGCCAAGGAAGTATGGACCGTACAAGGTGATCAAGAAGATCAACAACAATGCCTACGTGATCGACTTGCCTGCTAATATGAACATATCTTGTACTTTCAATGTGGTTGACCTTTATGAGTTTTGTGATGATGTTCCACTTTATCCTGATTATAACTCGAGGTCGAGTTCTTCACAGGTGGGAGAGACTGATGTAGGACAGTTGACTTTAGAGTTTGAAGAAGAGATGGACAGGAAATTGTCCAAAAGAGGTGCTCCAAAGAAATGGGCATAACATTTGACTTGGTTGTCAGATTTCCTATTATAATATGTTTTCGAAAAGGGTTTTCAGAGCTCTATAGCATAGGAATTGGGTTCCCCCAGTTAACATCATTTGCATCCTCAACGGAGCAGTTTAAGTTAGGCTGTCGGGCAATAGAAGATTTTGTGTTTATTTTTAATTTTCCGTTTTTAGTTGTTTTTGTTTAGTTTGAGGATATTTTAGTCTTTTTGCTTATTTTAGGGTTTCCAGAAACTATTTAAGCATCTTTTTGTTATCAGTTTTGATGATTCAATAATATTATCAAGTTTCAGTTTACATACATTTGTTCTTTGCTGGTGGATTCCAGTTTGGTACTTTAGGGATTACGCTGGTAAACCCTTTACTTTCGTTCTGCGTCAAGTGCTCACAACACATAAAACTATCCTACATCAGTCACCCCTTCTTAAAAAAAAGAACTCGACCTCGAGTTCGGTTAAAGTACGAGGATTGACAAGTAAACAAAGAAAACCCCTATTCGTCTTGTGGGAGTGGTAGACCCCAACCAAAAAATCTCTCTGTAGTCCATCCCAGATCCACAATGGCACCACAATAATCCTCCAATGAATTGTAGAAGATGCCCAAGCTATTTGCCATTGGCGATTCCTATTAGTTGCGGCTTGGGCCACTGGACACCTGCGGAGGTTTGGACGGCATCGAATCCAAGCTACTAGCTTTTCCCATCCCACATAGTATTCTCCTCCCCTTAAAAAAAAACTCGTCATCGAGTTTGGCAAGGTTTCGTTTTGGTGGATAATACTTGAAATGTACCACCTTGTTAATTAGACCGCCGAAGATGGAAGCATTGTGCCCAAGCCCAAGGTTCAATGGAGTACCGAAGAGTTTAAAGCTTCGAAGTGGAACAACAAGGCCATGCATGCCTTGCTTAGTGCAATGGATGAAAGTCAATATAAACTCATCCAAATCACCAAAAATACACATGAAGCTTGGAAGATCTTGGAGACGGCACATGAGGGAACCAAAGTGGTGAAAGACTCTAAGCTCCAAGTGCTCCAAACCTTATTCGAGTCTATTAGGATGGAGGAGCATGAGTGCCTAAATGACTTCCAAGTGAAGTTGATGGACATCGTCAATCAAAGCCATCAACTAGGTGACCTATACTTGGATAGGAGGATCAAGCAAAAGATCATAAGGTCACTACCTCCTAGATTTGAATCCAAGGTGACGACATTTGAAGAAAATGTTGACTTCAAGAAGATGAAGCCGAGTGAAGTAATTGGAATGCTTCTTGCCTATGAGTCAAGAAAGGCTCCTACCTCCTCATCTCTCAAGAAACAAAAGGGAATAGTTTTGACGACCTCCAAAGTTGAAAAGGAGGATGATGACTCGAATGAAGATATGGCTCAAATGATGAATAGATTCAAGAAGTTTTTTAGGCTACAAAAGAATGACTCCAAGAAGGTTGAGCTAAGCCAAGAGAAGTCTTCAAGAAAAGGCATTCAATGCTTTGAATGTGGAGGATATGGGCATATCTCCAAGGTTTGTAATAACTTGAAGAACAAGAGAAATAGAAAGGAGATGACCACCTCATCAAGTGATAGTGAGAGTGTAGAAGACTCTTCAAGTGATGAAAAGATTGTAAATTACTACACGGCCTTTGGAGCCTCTTATGTAGATATTGGAGAAGAAGGCAAAAATGCCTCTAGTTGTGACCTTGAAGAAGGAGTAGATGAAAAGGTAGCTAGAAGTGTGATTGATGTAGCTACGCAAAGGGAAGTTGACTCAATTAGTGAGATGCAATGTGATGAATGTTGCTCATACTCATGTGATGATGATAACTCCAACTTGGAGAGTTTTGACAACAAGAAAAGAATGAGTTATGAGGATTTTATGGCATTCTTTTATGACTCCTTGAAGAAGAAAAAAAAGGTGATTTTTGTGTTTAAGGAAGATAATCTTCAACTAAGAGAAAAGGTGACTCTCTTAGATGAGGAAGTAAAGCTTGTCAAAGAAAATGAGGACAGGTTGAAGAAAGAGCTTGAAGAAGCAAGGATGTCACTTGCTAAATTCACTTCAAGTACGGAGAAGCTCAACATTATGCTAGGTTGTGGGAAGGTGCCTAATGACAAGAAAGGCCTAGGGTTTGTTGATGAGGAAGCCACACTTTCATCCAACAAGACAACTTTTGTGAAGGAAAATGTTCCTAAGTTGCCTCCTCAATCCTCTTACCATAAGAAGACTCTTGAAGTTGGTGAATCTTCTAAGAGTGCTCCCTTTAGGATTGTCAAGGAAAAAGGGATGAGGAATTTAGAAGTTTTGAAGAAGGCTAAGATCAAGCAACCTCAAGCTCAAAGAAAAAACTTAGCTTCACCTTCTCAACACCCTAGGAGGAAGATTGATCTTGGAGAGTCATCCAAGAATGGCAAATTGAAGATGCCAACAAAGGGCAAAGCTCAATCTCAAAATTCAAGAGCTCTACACCCAAGCTTTGCACAACCAAGGAGGCACATTCAATCGGCTCAACCACCTCAACAAGCTACACCACAAAGGTGCCACCAATCGGCTCAAGCTCCAAAGAGAAGCAAACCAATGCACCATCAAAGACAACCTCATCAACATGGCAATGCCTCGATTAGATCACAATGCAATGGTATAAATTCTTACTTTGTACCTACTTGTCATTTTTGTGGTATGATTGGTCACTTAAGACCAAATTGCTTTCATTACATTAAGAGGTGTAGGTTAGAGAGCATGAAAGAAAAACGGTTGAAAAAGAAGGCAAGTTTGCATAAACCTAGGGATTTTAGAAACATGTCTATGACCACTAGAAATGTTAAAGTGGAACCTAAGTGGGTTAGAAAGAATGAACCCGCTTCCCATTGTGCCAATGGGATACCCGTAGATGCAACTAGGTCTAATGGACTTGGTAAGTCTATAGGAGCTCATGCCTCCCATTGACTTGGTTGGATTTGACCCTTTATGGGGAGCTCAAGCAAAGAGAGCAAACTTGCATGAATTGTCATATGCAAAAAGTTGACTTGTTTTTATGCTCTTTTATGATTGCTTGAGAGTGCTTGGTGAATAACATTGATTTTTGCTTTAATAATGTTTTTAATAACACCTTGCACGGTTGCCTAGCATGTAATGCATGATTTCTATTTTTGCTTGAGTATGCTTATCCATTTGAGGAATGTTCTACTTGTTAGTACATGTGATTGACCTCAAATTATTCTCCATGTTCATGATTCTTTGATATGCATTCTTAAGCTCTCTCTTGAAAAAAGGCTACTGGCAATTTGACGTGCAGCCACCCAATGTAGGAAATGACTACTCATTTAAAACCGAGTGAAAGCCTTCAAGAGAGTTACATTAGCATGATAAACAGAAATACATGCTTGCTAGGATAAAGGAGAAAAACAGAAAAGTTGAATATGTTGTTGATGATGTGGTGTGTTGCATTGCTTAATAAAGACCTCAAAATTGTTGATTGATGATGTGTCTTGCAATGTAGAAAAGATGATATACTTTTGATGTGATTAGTACACTCTGCACACACATGCTTGGATATATATCTTCTTGTCATAACAACAGGGCTCTAATTGGTTTGACTTCATTTGGAAAACCTGTTGATTGTTGCTTTGATTGATTCTTATGCATGAGCTTAATAGTGCTTGTATTACATGCTAAGCAACTTTTACACACACACACTTTTCTATGAATAAAATCTCCTTGAATCTCTCTCAATTACTTGAGTTGCATAAAATTGGTGTATATGATTATGCAATTGTCGTTTGTGCTAATAGCTCTCTTTGCTAAAGCAACCCGATAGGGGGAGCTCCTTTGCCTATCTCATAACAAAAAGGGGTAGAAGTCTTGAGTGATATAGGGGGAGCATTGTGTATTGAATGTATACAAACGTAGTTAAATTGCTTAAAGCATACCTAGAGGGGGGGGGGTGAATAGGTTTTTACACCTTTTTTCAAACCCTTGAACAAACTTTCGTTTGTCCCTCAAGGTAGCCTTACACACAACAAAATAAGCCAAGGAAGACATATATAGACAATATGAGAATACAATCATAAGAGCAAGGTCTAAGTATATCATCTAGTTGTGTGAGGTATAAGAACAAATAAACACAACAACAAAGTAAGCTTGTATTTCAATAGATGTTCAATGAGTTACAAGAGTGATCAAATATCACTATACAAAAATTATAATATACAAAAGAATCATAGAAACAAAAATGATCAAAAGAATGAATCCACAAATCACACTATACAAAGTCTTGCTTCACAATACATCACAAGTGAAGATTATGAATCAAGACAATATAATATACAATTAAAATCTAAGAGAAAGAGATAGGAAGAATTAACACGAGATTTTTTAACGTGGTAAAACCTCCAAGGAGGAAACATCCACGGGTTGAACTACAACCATTGGGTACTATATTATTGGAAAGTAAACATAGAACATTCACAAAGTGACCAATCTTTAGCTCACCCAACCTAGTGAAGTCTAAGCCTACCCAACCCTATTGGAAAGTGTGAAATCCCTCAATGATGCGGAACCACCATATATTGGACACCACACAAAACCAACATCGATGGTAGATTAGAAATTCCTCAAGAGTGCATACACCTCCCGTGTACCCCGCTCTATCGGAGTCTATGTCTAACCATACGTCTAGGCCTACCAATATGTTAGCCAACTCCCTATCCAAGACACTCATGCCTCTAGGGAGCCTCCCATGCATGACTATCTGAGTCCTCCCGACTCTAGCCATGACTTCTTGCTTACCTATCCGAGTCATCCCGACTCTAGGCAAGACTTCTTGCTTACCTATCCGAGTCATCCCGACTCTAGGCAAGACTTCTTGCTTGGCTATCCGAATCACCCCGACTCTAACCAAGACTTCATGCCTTTTACAAGGACTTCCTAGTGTGATCATGTGAATGCAAATGATGCAAACAATCAAATCAACATAGAACATGTGATCAATACATTCTATGGTACAAATAGACCTAAACATGTGATAACACATTCAATAAAAGTCTAGATGCAAAGTACGAGAATAAAACCTAAGCATGTGAAACACCAAACACATAAGCTCAAAGTCTCATTCACACATACAACACTTGAATCAAAATATATTCATTAAGTACAAGTTCAAGATGCAATCAACATACAATAAAATGCTAGATATATGAGATTAAAATCAATCAATATTCTAGCCAAAAATATAGAGCAAGGATTTGAGATTTACATCAATCAAAACCTAGATTCTCTAAATCACAAACAAATACACAAATCCTAGATTTCATCAATCAAAGGATCAAATCAAATCTCAAGGTCATTTATCACAAAATTGATTCAATCAAGTTCCAAACAACCTAAGATGCCATTCTAATCACAATACAACTCACAAACATATGTAAATCCTAGAATCATAGAAACTAGTCAACATTAGTCTATAAATTGACTTTCAATTAGAATGATAATCAAGCTATCTTTCTCAATAGCTTTTACCAAACATAAACATAGATATAGAAGAAGAAACCCCAAGCAAATGGAAGGTCAAAAAGAAAGAAATCCCAAAATTAAGTCCATTACCTCGGATTCTATAGCTGGTTCGGAAATCAGTGTTGAACCACCAGAAATCACGATCAAACAGCCACCAAAGCACTTGGAGATGATAGAGGACTCAAATACGAACACTCTCCGACTTGAATCACTCAAATCCGACTCCAGATGAGGAAGATATGGTGTTTTGAAAATCTGAAAACTGGAGAGAAAATCCTTACGGGAAAACTGAAATTTTTCTTCTTAATTTTCAAATGGAGAGAGAGAGGGAAGAAATAGGAGGAGAGAGAAGACCAAACCAACCAATGGTGTGAGGCCACGTCACCCCCTGGCCGTGGGGGGCGCGTGGCCCACATGGGGGCAGAGGCCCCTCCAGGCCGTGGGGCCCGCGGCCACACACACGGCCAGCCCAAGTGGCCTCACGGCCTGGGCTGTCTTCTCACACGCTCCCTCGGTTCTTCAGCCCGTATCTTGGGCATCCGAACTCCGATTTCGAATCCGTTTCCGGATTACAAATCGTGACTCTCTCAGGCACGACGACGACTACACAACTTTGAAAAACGGTTGAGAAATCATCTCGGAAAACGTCGATGAAGTCAACTCAGCGAAGGAGAACGAAAAGTAGCTTAGCTACATCGTTTGGACTCGAAACTACATGAATGAGTAACCGAAACGACCGGAACTCAATAAGGCATCATAATGGAACATATTCAAGTCCAAATATAAAAATACGGAAACATACAAACACAAAGACACACACATATGCTAGTTTCCGGACATAGTCCTAGAAAATGCAAAACACAAAGTTTATCAACATAATATGAATGCATGAGCATATTTTGCCAAGTGTGTGTAAGTGATATATAAATGAAATTAAAACATGAAGGAACACACAAGAATGCTATGTGTGTGTGTGTGCCTAGCCTTGTAAGAGATATGAGGTCCTTTAATACCTTTGTTGACCAATGATGCACGAATCTCTTAAAAGCCGGCTTCTTGAATGAATTGTGGATGAGACGTCCTTCGTCTTCTTAATTCTTCGATATACTAACCACTAAACATTACAAGAGAAACACGTTTTGATATGGAATTGATGCCAACACAAACTATAAACCTTACATGTATGATTTGGGAAGAAGTTTGATAGAAAGAGTAACCTTTTAGGGGGAGCATTGCACATGCATTTATTTAAAATGTTTTATTGAGTGCAAATGCTTTGTATGTTTGTTCACCTCACATGCACTTGTTCTTGGAAAGTGCTTTCTTGCTATTTTGTGTAGGTACAATGATCTACGAAGAGATTGAAGACCTTGAAGACTTAGATTCTTAGGTTTCTCTCATTGAACGTAGAATTTACATTTGTTGACCACATTTGTTTTGTGAGGATATTTTGTGAGTGGTTGTTTTGTCATGAAATAGCCAATGAGGGAGATTGTAAGTGCATAAACTTTGATTGGCTTATTTCATGACAAACCACATTGGGATTGATATGTAACGGGTAGCTTAGGTTATTGTGGTTGATAAGCTTCCGGAATTCCCAAGGTGACTTCAAGATCAAGAGGTTCAAAAGGTATATCACTTGACCTTGATTCTTGAAGAGACTAGGTGCACACACACACTTGCATGCATCTTTATATATTGTGTACTAGTTACCATTGAAAGGAACGAATAAATGCTCGGTGTGTATGATAAATATATCTAGAGGGGGGGTGAATAGATTTTAAGCTTTATTACCCAATTTTCGCATGAAAGTCAATTTTACGAAATTGCCCCTACTAGTCAAAAATACAAGCAAGTGTAATATAGTGCGGAATTTAAATAACACTTGATATATACGTGGAAACCCAACCACTGGGAAAAACCACGGGCTGTTTAGTGCGCCACACTCGAACCTCGAAATCCACTAATTGAAATGGAGTTTACAACCTATGTAGACCTCGTCTAACACTCCGGTCAATAAACCCCCACTTCTACCACGCGGGCCTTTAAAAGTGGCTCTAGTCCAATTGTTTGAAGCCTAAGCAATCTTAGCCTCAAGACTTAATTCTCTATGAATAGATTATGCAACCTATGTGAATATGTATGAATATTCAAATAACAAACAAGGCTAGGGAACCTTAGATGCTTATCTAGGATGATGATATATTCAATTAAATCAATCCTAGATATCAAATGCTAAATGACATGTCAAGAAGCTTAGATAAACATAGATTATAAAAACCTAGATATCTATCACAATACAACACTCAATCAGTTTATCACAATTAATTCTCTATTCTTGTATTTATCATATGATCAAAAACATACAAGTAAATTAAAAGAGAATAGCTTGATAGTAAAAATCCTAAAATAAGATGAACTTAATCAAAATCTTACCAAGCAAGTTGTGATGATGCAAACCCAATCATGGATGCATTATATATAGTCATAGAAGATGCAATATGAAATTTGATGCACAAAGGATTTGATTTGAGTGGTTAAAGGTGAGTTCTTGATTTGATTTTCTCTCAAGTCTCTCTTTCTCTCTCAAGAATAAGGAGCCTCTCTCTCTAGGGTTTGATTTTGTGGCTCTGCCCTCAAAATGATGAGAAAGATATGTATTTATAATGCCCAAGTGAAACTATGTCGTTTTGGAAGAAGTGGAAAAATTATGGGCATTTTTGCAGTACTCGCGTCAGTGCAGCGACTAGAGATTCGAGTGCTTCGAAACATGACCAAAAAACATCGAAACCTTTCATATAATATATCGTTGGAAAGGTATGGATGTCTAAGTTCTACTCGTTTTTACAGAATGATATTTCAATATCTGTAGAAAAAGTTATGGTCAATTGAGTGACCAAAGGTCAGAAACGGACAACAACAGAGTTGCCCTGTTTTGGTTGGAACTTTGGAGATTTTAAAACCAATCCAAACGGTCATGAAATATTACGAATAATATACCGTTGGAAAGGTATGGGTGTCTAGTTTGTATAGAAATTTTCAAAACTCATTTTGAAGCTTTTTGTAAAACGTTATGGCCACAGGACCATACATAGGTTAGTTTTGAAAATCATTTAAACATTGAAATCCAATCTTTTGAAACTAGACACTCTACTCCAAACAACCAAACCAAAACTACCACTTATTCAAGAGAAGAATGAGACCTTCTCAAGTGGTCAACCATCGCGCTAAGACATGCACACCATCGTGTAAGCGCGGACGTTTCCGATCACACAAACGGAAACGAATTACACCACACTTAAGACTAACATGAAGTGCAAGTGTGGGAAGTGAATGCATCCTAATGCCTAACATGTCATGGCATTGTCATTGAACAAGATGCACTCAATAAAACATGCATGAAGAGATATTATATGATCATAAATGCACACATATATAAACACATGTTATACACAAGGTATGGATAAGCATGGAATGTGTGTGTGTGTGTGCAACTAATCTCTTCAAAGCAAATCAAGCACTTAGAGATATACCTTTGGAGTGCTTGTCACCTTGAGGACATGAGAGGGTCTTGAGCTTTGATAAAGAATCACTTAAGCTACCCTTACATATAATCCCTAACACGTGGTTTGTCCACGAAATAAGCCAATCAAGATATGGGAATCTTTACAACCATGCATGTGTGTTTCATTGATTAGTGCATCTATGTCATTTAGCACACACACACCTTCATTGCATTTATATGATTGCATTTGTATTTATCTTTTGTGTGTCACATGCTTGGTGATCTTTCATGTAGTTATCCATTTCCATGCATGTTTAGTTGATTGCATCTAACTTATTGAAATGCCATGACATGTTAGGCATTAGGATGCATTCACATCCCACACTTGCATTTCATGTTTCGTCTTAGTGTGGTGAAATTCATTTCCAAGATGGTCCGGAAACGTCCGCGCATGCACGACGTTATGCTTGGTTTAGCGCGAGGACTGCATTTGGAGAATGCCTTGGCTTCTTCATTGATTTCACCAACAGTGGTGAATCGACGGTTTGTTCGGCTGCCAGGCCGCCGAATGAAACCGTCGAATTGAACTGGTGTTTTCTGCCTCAGTTCTGCGGTTATATCGGTGGCCATAAATTCGACCGCCGAATGATTCCAGTAACTTGATTGGAATTCTGTGATTATGATCGGTGGCCAGACCGCCGAATGAAACCGTCGATCTGGTTTCTTCGCGCAACGTTTCGTATTCTACGATTCTGTTCGGCGGCCTGACCGCCGATTGAAACCGCAGAATGGTACGTTTCAGGCCAACTTTTCCAAAACAATGTCACTTCATTTTGGCCTTATATATATTCATCTTCTTCCTCATTTGGCCGTTCAAGAGCTCCAAAATTTAGATTTTAGAGAGAGAAAAAGCTCCCTTAGTGAGAGAAAGCTTCAAGCTTGTTTTCTTAACTCTCCAAACCCAAAACCCATCTTCATGCATCATTGAACATCTTTAAAGCATGGGTCTTCTTGGTTTCTTGACTTGGTAAGTAGAACAAACATCACATCTTCATTTATTGTTCTATCTTATTCAAGACATGTCTTTGATTGCTTAGTTTAGCAAATCTTCACTCTTATTCCACATTTAGTGAAGTTATGACATGATTGGGTTTTGTTTGTGATAGCTTACATGATTAGGATGATTTTCCCTAAATAGCTAACCCTAGAACATTCTTGTGAAATTGGTTGATGATTAGGTTGATAGATGTATGTTTATTTATCTAGTCAAGCTTTATTGAATGTTCTTGAGAATTTAATTGAGTTTACATGTATGGACATGTTGACATTGCTTGATAGCTAGGATTGTTTTGTGATTGATAACATCTAGCTAAGTCTATGTGCATTGCATTTAGACATTGTTGTGTAGGACTCCTTCATTGCATTTGTTGATTGCATATTTATAGTCCTTGCCATGATTATTGACAACTTGTGTTGATTTTGCTTTGTTTGTTGACAATTAGGTTGTTAGAAATCTCTATAACTAATTGAGACCTTATGTATGTACATGTAGGCTTTGTTGATAACTAGGTGTTGATTTGCATTATAACATCTAGTTAAGTATTATATGTTTGTCTAGCATATTTTGTGTTGAGCATAATTGCCATATTCACTTAGACTTTTTATTCTCTTCATAGAGTCAAAGTCTTGTGGCTTCTAGGTGAAGTTGCACAAGCATTGTACTAGCTCCTCTGTAAAAGGCCTACGGGTAGATTAGGAGGTGCTCACTTGAGAGTGTAACCTTCTCTTCATATAGAGGTTGTCTAGAGTTGGTCTAGGTTTGCTATAAAAGGCCTGCGGGTAGTAGTGGTGGATTAGTAACCGAGAATGGTGTGACTGGAGGTTAACCTAGGGTTGTAATCATCATTACATATAGTGGATTCGAGGACCATGTGTGGCGCACATAATAGCCCGTGATTTTTCCCGTGTGGGTTTCCACATAAAAATCAAGTGTTCTTTACTTTTCGCACTTTACACTTGATTTTCATTGTTTGTTGAATTGGGTTAATTGTGATTAATTTTGACTAATCGAAAAATTGGTAATAATCAATTAACAACCCATTCACACCCCCCCCCCCATTCTAGGTTGTTTAGACACATGCGAGGTTGTATTTTCATCTCAAGACCTCACCATGGACCATTTGTCCCTTCTGCTGCATGATCCTGTTCATATCTCGGACCTGACCGCGGACTGGTCGTCGCAGCTGCTGCTTAATCCTGTACATTTCCAGGACCTCACACTTAACCGCTCGTCGCAGCGTAGCCCTCCAGCTGATCCCAGTGCACATAGTTCCTCCTCATAGTGCAACCCTCCGGTTGATCTCAGCACTGCACACCCCTCAAGGCGATCCACGGGGACAGATTTGGTCTGTCGCGACGCACCCTTACGGTCGATCCCACACTGCTCCTCCTCACACCGTAGGGATGCGGTCAAACCCAGCGTACAGAGTTCCTCCTCACACCGTAGGGATCTGGTCGATCCCAATGCTTTGGACCAGAGTCCCTCACCCCTAAGGCGTCAAGATCAGATTCGACAGCAAGGTTGGCAGCAGCGCTCCCCATATATAGACCCATGCCGACTGAAGAGGCCAAGGATTATGCCACCGCCACCACATGAATGGATGCCACACGGATTGGTTGATCCTGACCAGCTTGAGGTGTACAATGCCTACAAGAGGAACCTGATGAGGGAATTGTAAGTATAATCGTATAAATTTCAAATTTTGTATAGTATTTTCAAACTTCTTTGGTTATCTAACTTCTTAGTTTGAAATTATGTGAAAGTACTTAGTTATCTAACTTCTTCAAGCATGTAGCAGACGTGATGTGGATCTACACGAGCCAGTTGGCGTCACTTGGTTTCACCAGTTTCAGACCAACTTCAAAGAGTTTGAGGATATGGTATGTTCCTTACTTCAACTGTCTATATAAGTTTCTCTCAGAAATGGTAGAATCCTAACAATACAAAATGTTGAATTTGTCAGCACATTAACACGTACTTGAAGATTCTCCGAAAGCGTCAGCGAGCATACCCAACTGTCTACGGTTCGAGGATCAACATACTGGATTCACAATTCTATGTAAGTGTTTATATTGTACGGTTTTTGCTTCTGCTTTGATGTGTTTCATACATCTTTAACCTAACATTTCGGTAAATTTTATATGTACAGTCATTGTTATGTCATACCTGGGATAGACTGCAGCCTACTGCAGACAACAAACCCCCAAAGGGTTGGTTTGTGCTGAAGCACCAGTGGCAATATGATAAACTTATGGTGGTATGTGGAGAGCTCCCGTTAGGAAACAAGCCATGGCACGATGTTGACGTGGTGAGTGTTTATTTTACATGGCGTAAATTGTAAATAAATTTGACATTGATAACACTTTGTTGAAACACCTACAGATGTTGATTTCTTATAACCTTAGACGTACGCATTGGGTCTTGGCCAGCGTTGACCTCACAACAGGGTTAATCTACCTGATGGACCCGTTCAGACAGGAGGTCCCATTTCACCATAGGAATGCTCAGGTCGCGTGCTAAAGATACCTTTTACCCTCGATGTTGAATGCGGTGCACTTTCACAGGAACAGACGGAGTGGTGATATGTCTTACAAATAGAGGAATGGGCCCTTTTAGATAAGGTTTGTGTCTGCAGACCGTGTGCCCCAACAGGATAGAGGGTATGACTGTTTCAAGATCAGATTCTATCCCAATTGGTTTTAATAAAATTCCATTCTAACGGTTGTTCATGTGGTGAATTGCAGGGGTAACTGTAGTGCCCATACTTTGAGAATGATAGAGTACCTGACGGCGAACAGGGATCAGTTCAACTAGAAAGAAGCCGATATCAGTACCATCCAGGAGAAGATGGCCGTGGAGGTTTATTGTAACTCCGAGAACATTTAGTTGATGTACATAACATTTGAGTAATTAAATGATGAATTCTTTTTTTTTTTTTAAGTGTTTGCAATGAAAAGTTCAACACACATTTCATACGTTGAAATCCATAAACAATACAACGAATTATGAACACTATAACAAAAAATAAATCAGAATAGTTCAACATAAAAGCATAAGAACCAATGGTCTCATAACACAATGGTATCGACCATGGTTCCCAAAGTCTGAATGATGTTGGAAGACATCAAGTTGGAGACATGTTCCTCATTAGCAATCGCAAGCTTTTTTGGTGGCAATTCGTCTTCCTCTTGTACTGCCTTGTTATGTTTGATCGCCTTCCTCAATGACTCCATTCATTCCACGGTAGAGTCTTTCTCAGGGCACGTTTGTTAGTTGTGTCCAATCTCATGACAGATGTTGCATCTGCAATGGTATTTCTCGGGGACAATTCTGTTAGGACCTTCATTAACCATAGGCGGGTTGGAACACATTCTGCTATTATGTCCTGGTTGTCCACATCATCTACACGACTGTGTGGTTGTCCTTTTTGAAGACGAGGCATGTCGACCCTCCATCGGGCGACCTGATTGTCTCTTCGTCTTTGGATTTAAAACCACCCACGCTGCGATGTCGGATGGCACTACCTATGAAGAAGGATGGCCAACATGCATAATAGGAACCGAGTATGCATCAATAAGTGTCTCCCTCTTGTAGTAGTCCACACATAGAGATGTGAAATCCAGGTTCCACTCCCTACAACAATGAAAACAGTGAGATTCACGTTTGGGTAATATAAAGCGTTAACTGTAACTTGTCATGTACCTTGCTGCTGCGAGTGCGTGTGAACATGGAAAAAATTCCATTTGGAATTTGTTTCATGTGCAAGTCTTCCGGGCTAAGTTAACCGTCCACTGTTTTCCTTTGTGTTTGACGGATAATATGCTCCAGTCAACTGGATTTACTATCATATAACCGCACTTCTTGACACGTTTTAGGATCACAAGATATGCTACGTCAGTCAATCGATGACGCATGGACCGTGCAGCTGCATGACGATCGTGAAACCACTTTTGTAGCATATTCCTAATGAACTCTGCCAGTGTCATCAATGGCAATTGCCGTGCGAATTTTAGGCATGAGTTAATGCACTCTGCAACATTTGTGGTCATCACCCTGTACCTTCTTTGGGGATAGTGTATACGAGACCACTTATGTGGACCAGCAGTAATGGCATAATCGAATGTAGCCTTGTGCAGCTTACGTAACTCCTCCATGTGGCGATTATACTTTATTTCACTGTACAACCTAGCTGTGTCATCCATTATGTCGACAACATCCTTTCTGTGGAATTGCTTCTTCATATTTTCACCAAAATGCCAACAACATATGGTATGGGTTGCATAAGGGAACACTTTTGAAATCCCTGCTTCAATGCTTGCATGACGATCGGAAATGAAAACCAGATCATCTATATGACCAAAGGCACCCCTCAAGCATTCCAAAAACCACTCTCATGAAAGGTTGTTTTCTGAGTCACCGTACCCAAAAGCAATTGGATACACCTGTTCGTTTCCATTTTGTGCAGTTGCAACAAACATTGTACCCCCGAATCTTCCCTTCATATGGGTACCATCAACTACAATCACAAGACACATACACCTCCGAAAACCTCTAATTGAGGACCCTAATGACATGAAAAAGTACAAGAATTTACCATCGTCTGCGCATGGTAAGTCAGTGATTGTGCTCGAATTTTGCTGTTCCAGAACGTATGCAAAAGATGGCAGCAACTGGAAAGTTTCTTCATGTGTTCCATAGCTCAATGACAATGCATATTGCAAGGCATCATGTGCCTTACTGTACATGATTTGGATGACATACATTGTTTTCATATCGGCGATTACGTCCTTGGGACGCATGAGACGACCATCATGTTGTTGAAGTCTAGGTGCAATGACTTCTCCGATTATGACTGCACTAGCTTATCGGTGGCGACGGTAAATCTCCTCCAAAGGACAACTGTGTTCGTTGACAAAACTTCTGACTTGAAAGTAAGTCCCTTCATCTCTCCTCACCGCTCTTAATTTCCACGTACAGTCGTCAATGATGCAAACCAGTTGTAAAGTTATCTTATTGGACCTTTTCACCTTCCATTCAAAGTTCTGATGCATTGCAAAATAGCCAACTAACCTCTTCAAATCTTTTTTACTCGGAAAAAATTGACCTTTATAAATCATGACTCTAGGTTCTGCCGCTGCCAAGGTGCTGCTTGTACCAATACCAAACGAGTATGAATCTACTCCAAGAATAGCCCACGTTGTCACATTATCATAATTGGATTATGTTACATTATACCGAACCTCGGAAGTCCCAGGCATGTCTGGTGCAGTGCAACTAATTCCTTGTACACGTCTACCACGTGTTTGATTTTGGACAGGCTCTTCATCCACATTTTGTAGATAATCAACCTATTCATTATTTGCCTCATTATCCACCTCATGGTTCGGGTAATTGTTCTGCTCATTGTACTGCTGATTGTACTGCTCAATTCGACAACCAAACACATCGC
Source organism: Acer yangbiense (assembly GCA_008009225.1). Classification (NCBI taxonomy): domain Eukaryota; kingdom Viridiplantae; phylum Streptophyta; class Magnoliopsida; order Sapindales; family Sapindaceae; genus Acer; species Acer yangbiense. Next base: position 59,661,085 of record CM017762.1, read on the forward strand.
CAAATTAAGGTTCAACTACATTTGCATGGTCGACCTCTATCGGTGGGACACCACACATGTTTCCCCCTTCTTCGGTGGCACTCATTTGGGTGAACACTTGTTTGCTACCGCTAAAGGATCCAAATTGTTAGGTATTTTCAGGAGGAGGAATATCATTCCCTATCACATCTCCAGCTGTCCTCTCAGTTACACTGACACATACTTGAGAGATCACCTGATCTTCCCCTAGAATAAACTGGACATCGTCGTCATTTCTTATAAATGTGCGACATGTACTGCCAGGAACGATTGCTATTGATGACATATCAACATTGAATTTGTTTACATCATACTTCACAATGGTATGCACGATCGCCACCAATTCTTCGTAAGTCATATTCTTTGATACATACATTCTTTGGTTATCGGATCTAACAAACATCTGACTTCCATCAAGTAACTACTCCCATCGACCGTTGTAAGATATTACTATTCTAACCCGATTCATGATGCTGTCAAATTAATCATCACAAACCATTAATAGAAACCCAGGACTACAAAATATTTTCACATATTACATTTACAAATGCTTGTGTGAGGATATTGAAAAGTCTCGGAGAAGACTTCAAAAGTCTCGGAGAAGACATTAAAAGGCTCGGAGAATACATGAAAAGGCTCGGATAGTGATTCATTGAAAAGTATCAGAGAAGACTTCAAAAGTCTCGGAGAAGACATGAAAAGGCTTGAATAATGATTCATTGAAAAAGTCTCGGAGAAGACTTGAAAAGTCCCGGAGAAGACATGAAAAGGCTCGGATAATGATTCATTGAAAAAAGTCTCGGAGAAGTCTCGGAGAAGACTTCAAAAGGCTCAATACTTATTCATTTAAAAGGCTCGGAGAATATTTTAAAAGGCTCGAAGAATATTTTAAAAAGCTCGATACTTATTCATTTAAAAGGCTCAGAAAATATTTTAAAAGGCTTAAACAAAAGTTTTAAACGCTCGGAGATCCAAAATTCTCACAATGGCCAAGGTTTACAAAAGACTCCTATAACAGATTTGTTTATGAACAAATGAAAATGTGAACAAATTAAAAGAAGTATTTGTAAGAAATATTACCTTGTTGTACTGAAGCAACCTTGAACTTGTATTTGTAGAGAGAGAGAGAGAGTCATTGAGTTAACACTACTGTCGTTTTTGTTGGAAGTGTGGAGAGAGAAAAGTACAAAGAGAATAACATAAATGATTAACTAAAGGCAATTTTGGTAGTTCACCATAATTGGTGCCTTTTAAATTTAACTTATTAAAGTACTGACCTTGTCACCAAATCAGTTTAAAAATGTGACATTTTCCACCATTTCCACGGTCTATTTATGCCTCACTTTTAAAAATTTTGATTTAATTAAATAAAATTTAATGGTTTTATTAATTTTATTTATTTATTTCCAAAACTACCCTTTTTACTTATTCATGATATTGTTGCTTTCAATATACACAACCTTGTTAGTGATGCTGCGGAAGCTGAGATGTTGGCTATTCAAAAATCCTGTATCCTATGTGAAACAAAGAACTTGCTTGGTGAAAGGGAGATTATAATAGAGAGTGACTCGAGGGTGGCTGTCTCATGGATCCTAAGTGGGGATTTCGGCAACTTGGCTATGGTGGATGCAATTTTCGAGGTCCGGGCAAAGCTTAGAGTTTTCAGTAATTTGTCAGTTCGTTATGTCTCAAGAACTTCGAACGGTCTGGCGGATGGTTTGGCTAAAAGGGGCGCTGTGAGTGGGGGTGATTATGTGGTTTGGAGTGTGTTCTAGTTGTGTGAGTGTGGGGCAGTGGTCCTGCGGTTTCTGGTTGTGTGTGTGTTTCTGTTTGTCAGGTCTGCTGTGGGGATATCAGGGCTGATTTTTGTGGCTTTCTGTTTGCTCTGAAATCAGGTTTGATTTCTTGTTGCAGCTGTTTTCTTTTCTGGGCTGCTGTTGTTTGTGTTTTGTCTGTGTGGTGGGCGGTCAGTTGCCTCTGCTCCTTGCTCTTTCTTCTCTTTTCTTTGGTTTGGTTGGGGCGTCTTTCCTGGGTGGGGGGCTGGTTGCCCTTGTTTTGTTTTTGCTGGTTCTGTTTTCTGCCTCTTGGGCTGTTCTCAATAAATTGCAGTTTCAAAAATATATATATATATATGTACACAACCTTGGGTAAGTAGCTAGGAAAACAGAGGACCAAATTTAATAAATCTACTAAAATTATTGGAAGGCCAATGAACAACTATACAAACATATTTCCCAAGTTGCATCCTACATTAAAATATAAATTGAGTAATTAAATATTATGTTGAAGAAGCCATGTTCATTAGAGTTTTTTTTATATATTATTATTATTGAAACGTTTCTTTTTTCCTTCAAAACGCTTTTCCATAGAAATGTTTTTGCAGCAAGACAAACGTTTTCAAATCAAAATGTTTCCACCATTTTCAGCTTATGAAAGGCTTTATGAAGAAAAGTATTTGAAGACCTGGTGGTTGAATACTTTTTTTTTTTGAACAATAAAATTTATTAAAAAGGTCAAAGCCAGCAGAACAACAACACAGCAGCAGCAACAACGAAAAACCACACCAGGCCGCACACCAGCAAAAAGCACACGAGAAACAAACCCACAAGAACGACAAGGCGAAAAAAAAAAAAAAAAAAAGCTACAAACAACACACCCAACGAACAGAAGCAAGGAGCTCAACCAAGAATACTCCACTCCACAAAATCCCCCTCTCTATTAGACCCCATTTTAGCTAACCTATCAGCAAAGAAATTAGAAGCCCTCCTGGCAAAAACAAAGACAACACTCTCCAACCTCTGCAAAATCCCACGAATATCATAGATGACATTAACGAAATTAATATTGCCCACACCACCAGGGACGTCCCTTAGCAAGGGTTAGGGTGGGCTCAAGCCTACCCTAGCTCATTGAAAAAAATAAATTAAAATATTAAGAAAACACTCTATGTAAATTTATACAAAACACCATTTATAATTTCAATCTTTTTGGCATCACAAACACTCACTAATATAGACTTTTATACCAATTTTCTCTCTCACTCCCAAATTTGATTCAATCCGTTTCTTAATTTTATAAAATTATGTCTTCAAACAGAGTATGTTCTTAGGAATTATATTTGCTCAATTATTTTATTTTGTTTTAAAATTTTAGAGTTAGTCTAACTTTAGTTTATGAATTTTATATTATTAGATTTGACTAAAGCTCTTCATCTTTCCACGATAACAAAACAAAGTTTTTTAACAATGAAAATGATCAAGACATTATGCAGAATGAATTTCTAAAAAAGTCTACGATTATCTACATTGAAATAAAAATTGTTGATATTATTGATCCATATATTATAATTGATAAAATTTGATGTTTTTTAATAATCACATGATACAACTTTATTAATGTTCGATTGTATTTGCATTCCGTAATTATTATTATTATTATAACTCTTTTTTATTTATTTATCAATTTTAACATATTTTTACCACCACCCAATGTGGCTCAGTGATAAGAGCGCAATTCAGTTTAACAATGTCCAAAGTTCAAATCGCCGCCATCGGTATATCCAAATAAAAAATTACAACCTTTTTTTTGTTTTTTTTAGAATATGCATTTTACATGTTTTGTCCCCCATACTATTTTACAATTAATAAATTTTCCTCGTATCGTTGAGGTTTACTTAAGAAATTTTGTTCTAGCCTACCCTAGTGTTGAATCCCGGTTACGTCCCTGCACACCACCGCTGTTAATCCAGTCCACCACCACTTTCGAGTCACTAACAATCTCCATCTGGTGACCGAGAAAAAAAGAGGAAGTCTCACAAAGAGAAACAGCTTTCATTATCGCGTACAGCTTTGCAGCATAAGGGTCAAAAATACCAATACATTCAGAGCACACACACCTAACTTTGCCATCGGAGTCTCTCAACACCCCACCTATGCCCGCCATCCCTGGATTTCCCAATGCAGAGCCATCAACATTAAATTTAAGCCCACAACCAAGAGGAGGAATCCAAGCAACTCTCCAAGTACTTGAAAGAAGCTCTCACCAACTCTCCAAGTCTTGGTATCCTGATCCAATTGATGAATTCAATAAATAAATAATTAAAACAAACTTACTTGAATAGTAATTAGCACATACACAAACCTCCTCCACATTTAAATAGAAGATAGATTCTTTAATGCGCCAAATGTATACAACTAGAATACATCACAAGAGGCAGTCTCATGGCATGAGGATAGTGGCCGAAGTTTTTCTCTAAATATGAATCAGTCGGTGATTCACTCATGAAAGTACTTGAAATCAAAATAATTAGCTAGAATTTAATCTCCAAAAAAACAGATATTTCTCAAAAGAATATATTATTTTTTAAGTATTACAGTGCCTCAAAAGAATATCTTAATTTATAATCCCAACATTCTATAACATAATCTTAAAGCATCCCTAATCATCTGAAAATCTGTTAACTCAATAAATTCTAACTCCCGACCCATGTAGTTATTGCCCACCAGCAAAGAACATAAAGAATGAGTGGAAGAGAGAGCTTCTCTATCTGCTAAAAGATTTATTTTTATTTTTTTTCGTTTTTTTAATTTCAAAAGCACTTTTAAAAAATAATTGTTTTGCCACTTGCCAGCTTTTGAATTATAAGGGAGAAATCAAATATTGGACTTTTCTGAGTATATCTTTTTGAACTTAATTAAAAACATTAAAATATCCCTATTATATTTTAATAATTTCATAATCCTTTTACATCCTAATAAACTCTTTTTTAACATTTTATAAAAAAAGATTTTTTTAGGATTTTAAAATCTAATTAAAAAAAATGATACATGTTGATATGTTTCTAATTGCTATCTAAAATAAAAGCTGAGGACTCTTTGTATTCAAACTCTGTTCAAGTTGATGTCTGAAACAACCGGATGCGTACTTTGTGTTTTGCTTCCCTGGAATCTTACCCGAAAATCCAACTAATTATTTAGAGCACATACTTGACTTCATTCAATTATATTCCAAAATAATTAATCACGAGGCCCACCGAAATACATTTTTTCCGAATAATCTTTTGACTTCATTCAATCATATTCCAAAATAATTAATCACGAGGCACCGAAATACATTTTTTCCAAATAATCTTTTGACTTCATTCAATCATATATTCATATTCCAAAATAATTAATCACGAGGCCCACCGAAATACGTTTTTTCCAAATAATCTTTTGACTTCTTATTAGGTGTGTAAATTGAAATGGACCCAAGTGGCCCTGTTCTAAAGAAAAAGATAAGAGACCTCGAGGCTCGAGTCCTTGACCCCAACCTAAGCGTAGAGCAAACTGTCAAAGTCTTCACAAATAAAACAGTGGTGGAAGACTTGACCCAGGTCTTCGTTCTTGCATAAATTCCTATAATACCACCAGGATGCTGGTTATATATGTGCATATAAAATTTTGTGAATTATCATTGCAATATACAAAACCGAAAACAATGGCAAAAACATTAAACTTGAAAAACCTACCCTCCCCTGTTTTATTTGTCCTGTTTTTTAACATATTTGCTTTGCTACCAAGTGTTGATTCTGCTTCAACTGATGAGGCAAACGCTCTACTCAAATGGAAAGCCAGCTTTGCGAACCAAACGCAGTCTCAGCTACCTTCATGGACTCTGCTTTCTCACAATGCCACCAACTCCAAACCAAGCACAAGCCCATGCACTTGGTTTGGAATTTCATGCAACTCAGCTGGAAGCGTCGTCAAAATAAACATGACCGGTTTTGGTTTGAATGGTATGCTTCATGAGTTTTCATTCTCATCTTTTCCTAATCTTATGTATTTTGATCTTGCTAAGAATTCACTCTCTGGTAACATCCCTTCTCAAATTGCAAACCTTTCCAAACTCACATATCTCGATCTATCCACTAATCAGTTCTTTGGAGAAATCCCACCAGAAATTTGTCTCCTTACAAATCTTCAGGTTTTGCTCCTTGTTAAAAATCAGTTAAATGGCTCGATACCTCATGACATAGGTCGTTTGAGATCTCTAAAAGACCTTGCCTTGTATAGAAACCATTTACATGGTCCAATTCCTGCTTCTATTGGTAATCTTAGTAACCTGGCTCATTTGTATCTCTACAACAATTCGCTTTCAGGTTTCATTCCTCCAGAATTAGGAAATCTAAACAATTTGCTTGAACTTTACATTGATACCAACAGTTTCACTGGCTCCATTCCTTCCACTCTCGGAAATTTGAAAAAACTCACTGTGTTATTTGCATACAACAATAGCCTTTCTGGTCCAATTCCCAAAGAAATGGGAAATTTGAAGTCTCTTGGTTATCTAGCCTTTTCTGAAAATAATCTTTCTGGTCCAATTCCAGCGTCCTTAGGTGGTCTGAGAAACCTCACTTTTCTATATCTCTATCAAAATCAACTTTCAGGCCCCATTCCAGAAGAGTTAGGAAACTTGATATCTCTGACTGATCTACAGTTGAATGAAAATCAATTGAATGATTCAGTCCCTGCTTCCTTTGGTAATTTGGTTGATTTAGAATATCTATATCTCCGCCAGAACAAACTTTCTGGTTCCATTCCTTCAGAATTAGGAAATCTCATGAATTTGATAGTGATGGAACTAGACGACAACCAGTTTACTAGTTATCTGCCGCAAAATATTTGCCGAGGTGGGTCACTTCAAAAGTTCACGGCAAATAAAAACCGTTTCAATGGTCAGATACCAAGAAGCTTGAAAAACTGTAAAAGTTTGGTCAGAGTCCGTTTGGATGGAAACCAACTCACTGGGAATATAGCTGAAGACTTTGGTGTCTATCCAAACCTGAGTTTTATAGATCTGAGCTACAACAAGTTCCATGGTGAAATTACATCTAACTGGGGAAGGTGTCCAAAACTAGTTTACTTGAATATTGCAGGGAATAATATCTCGGGACGCATACCACCTGGGATTGGAATTGGAACTCAGCTGCAAGCACTGGATCTTTCTTCCAACAAATTAGTTGGGGAGATTCCCAAGGAACTTAAAAAGTTGACTTCTATTATTAAGTTGCTGTTCGGTGACAACCAACTTTTTGGTGGTATACCTCCAGAAATTGGGGAACTGACTAATCTAGAGGTTTTGGACCTGTCTACAAACAATTTGAGCGAATCAATTCCAGAATCTCTGGGGAACTTCACCAAGCTGCACGATTTGAATTTGAGCCACAACAAATTCAACCAAGAAATTCCAGCTCAGTTGGGGAAGTTGCCTATACTGTCCAAGTTGGATTTAAGTCATAACCTTCTCAGAGGAGGGATACCATCGCAAATCAGCAATATGGAGAGCTTGGAGTATCTGAATCTTTCCCACAATTGTCTTTCTGGTTCCATTCCAAAGAATTTCAATGTAAGGAATACCTCGTTGAATGTCGATATATCCTACAATGATTTGCAGGGTCCTGTCCCAGACAACAAAGCCTTCCAAGATGCTCCCATACAAGCATTAGAAGGGAACAAGGATTTGTGTGGCAATGTTCGAGGACTAAGACCATGCAATGCCAGGTATGAACACATGTCAAGGAAAGGTCACAGTAAACTGGTGTTTTCGATCACATTCCCTCTTTTGGGAGCTCTTCTGCTTTTGTTAGCGTCCATTGGAATTTACTTCTTTTTAAAGAAAAGAACGAAAGATGTACATGGCGAAGAATTGATTTCCATATGGGATTTGGATGGAAACATTTTGTATTCAGACATCATAAAAGCAACCGACAATTTTGATGATAAGTACTGCATTGGGAAGGGAGGATATGGAAGTGTCTACAAGACTACGCTACCATCATCAAGCATAGTAGCTGTGAAGAAACTCCATTCTCTTCCTAATGGTGAAAGGACTTTCAGGAAAGAGTTTCTGAATGAGATAAAGGCGTTGACAGAAATCAAACATCGAAGCATTGTGAAATTGTATGGTTTCTGTTCAAATGCACAACATTCTTTTTTGGTGTATGAGTATCTAGAAAAGGGTAGCTTGGCCGCAATCTTGAATGAAGAGGAAAAAGCTACAGAATTGGATTGGAGTAAGAGACTGAATATCATTAAGAGCGTGGCTCATGCTTTATCTTATATGCACCACGATTGCTTGCCACCAATCGTTCATCGAGATATATCAAGCAAAAATATTTTGCTGGATCGAGACTATCATGCTCATGTTTCAGATTTTGGCACTGCCAAGCTGATAAAGCTAGACTCTTCCAATTGGACTGAAGTTGCTGGTACTTATGGATACATTGCACCAGGTACTCTTAAGATCATTATTCTTTTAGTTTGAGATGTCTTTTTTTTTTCTTTTCTCTAACACAATTTTTAGACTAAATATCACATTATGCCTAAAGATCACCATTTTCTTTTTCTTATAGAGTTTGCATACACAATGAAGGTAACGGAAAAATGTGATGTGTATAGCTTTGGAGTATTGGCATTGGAAGTGATAAAAGGAAAGCATCCGGGTGATCTCATCCCCTCTCTGTCATCTCCATTAACTAGGAATAGCATGGTGTTGAAAGATGTTTTGGACCAACGCCTTCCAATTCCTCCACCTGAAGTTCAAGATGAAGTGATACAAATGCTAGACATTGCGATTACTTGCTTACATGCCAATCCACAGTCTAGGCCGAGCATGAACATGATTGCTCAGCTGTTATCAGTCTGATCAACAGCAAATCCACACGATCAGAAATAGTAAGTGTAAAAGGCCATCATGTCTTGGAAGGAAATGTTAGCTGAAAAGCTATGTTGAAGTATTAATTATTACTCTTCAAAGTATTTACATTTACATTTACATGTACATGAAATAAAAGCATGGAATGGGATATTTCTTTGCATAATTGAACTTATCACATCACAAACATATTTAATAAAATTACATGATTCAATATTGAAAATCTATTTAGAGTAAAGTATTTGATGAAAACTGTAAACAGTTTGTGCAAAAGCTTGAAAGGGTATTCAAGCTTTTGAGAGAACAACAATGGAATTCTGTTAGAAATACGTATATTTTTTCTTCTTTTTTAATTAACAAAAACGGTTATAGAGACCTTTTTATACACATGCATTACACGAGTCTTTGCTCTGCAATCTAACTAATTTTTCTACAAACACAGAGTGCCAATAGATTAGCCACTTCAGACTACTATGTTCCATGCATGCCTGCTTAGACTTTAATGATATATAAATTAAAAAATTAACAGTCATATTTGTCTGCAAGTTTGATTTGATCAAATGACCAATTATGTCCATATATATATATATATATATATATAATTAATTCTGATTTATGTATTAATTTCAAAAAATCATCACGAGATATTTGTTAAAAAAAAAAAAAAAGGTTATACAGTATGTATATATTTATTAATATAAGAGTAAACTCTCTAAAAAAAAACTCAAATTTATGTAATACTTAAAAAAAAAAAAATTTAATTAAATTCATTGCCGAAAATGGGTCTCATTGCCGAAAACTTCTCATTCCCTTATAAGGGATTATAATTTGCCCTCTTCTTGGAAAAACCAGATACAAAACCCTAATTTACTTCATTTTTAGACGATTAAAATTATCTTAAATGGAAAAACAAAAATGATACTCTTATCATCTCTCATAGTGAGCCAGATTCTCTTCCTTCTTCAGAACCTGTCCGACTCCAACTTCGACGCCATTTTGAACGAACTCTTGCAAGTACACGTACAAATCTTGAAATTTCTGTTTTTAATGATTGTAAATGGTTATAGTATGATAAAAAGAACAAATATTAGCATTTGTTGTCTAAGGAATGATCTTGCAAGTACACCCTATTAGACGCTAACATGCCCCAGTAGAATTGAAAAACAGACGCTGAATTTTGATTCAAGGTCTTGAAATGATTTAAGAGAACTATCAACCATCCCTAACAACTCAAAATCTTAGAATCCCTCATTCACCAAACCCTCGATTGTTTCCCGTAGCCTGAGACCATGAATGAACTAAAGTTTGAAGTGGACTGTTTGGCTGGGAGTGAGCAACTCCGTGTTGTCAAAAGCCATGACAACAAATGTATTTCAGAGGAACCTACACCATGTTCGACGCTGACATCCTCCTGTAGACTTGAAAAACAGACTCTGAATTTCGATTCAATGTCTTGAAATGATTTAAGAATATTATCAACTATCCCCAACAACTCAAAATCTAAGAATCATCCATTCATCAAACCCTCGATTGTTTCCTTATACTTTTTACCTATAGTCAAAACATGTTGCCTGAGAGTTTGAGACCATGAATGAATTGAAGTTTGTAGTGGACTGTTTGGCTGGGAGGGAGCAACACCGTGTTAGAGGATTTTGAATAAAGGCAACCATACAAAGCAATTTAGAGCATTAGTTCTATAAGTTAGTCGCATATATTGATTGAAACTTAGAAATCCATGTTATCGCATATATTTATTAAACATTGAAATCAATTAAGTTTGTCACATAACTTAATTGAACTTAGTAGTAAATCTACTTTAAAAGAAAAACTAGTTATTCCGGTCGAACTGTCAAAGGATATAACAGTGTTATTTTTTTTCTCGTAATTGTGTGAATAACATTAGAATGATCAATTTTATGGTTTTCATCTATTGCATCATCAAAAGGAAACAGAGAACTAAAACAACATGAACCACCTGTACCTAAGAATAAAAGAAGGTAGTTATCATTCACAAATTCAATCACATACTAGCTCATGCAATCATCTGCACAAGCCATCATTATAGTAAAAATGTACAATTGAAAGAACTATACTTGTAATATAGTTGGAGTACAATGAGATACCAATTTGTCCAAAAATAACAGCAAACAGAATATAATTTATCCGAATGCAGAAATGCTAGTCAGAAAACTGGACTTAAAAACTCTTCTTAGTGATTATTAGAAACGCTTATGAAGCAGCAAGAACAAAACCTGAATTTTGAGACTGCTGCGAAATGAATTTTTCTTCAAAAGTTGAAGTCGGGTTTGAAGGAACTGTGGATTGTGAGGAAAGCCACCTATACTGATCGTTAAGCAAATAAAACAAAGATTAAAATTCTTAGAATGCAAACATGGAAAAGAAAGATAAGAGTTGTTACTTGTTAGAATCAAATGAAATTATGAATAGAAGGATAACAAACAAATGCGTAGCGGAGACACCCCTGAGAGCCACTTGGTAACAACTGCTGTATCCTGCCACCATTCATGCTCACGCTGCCAGCAGCTAGCATCACGAACTAGATTGGCTGGTCCCTGCATACATAGACAATAGTAAGTTTAAAAAGTGCATATAACTGAGAAGCAAAAAACATATAGACAATTGCATCATTGCAAGAAAAAGAAGAACAGATATGAAAAGAAACAAACAAACATGTTAAGAAGTTGTTTGTGGAAAGGGCCTCGTGAAAATAGGAAAAGGAATAATAAATTAAATAATGCCACATTGACACTTAAGTTCCAATGGGAATTCTAACATAGTCTCAATCAGCAGGACTTTGAAGCTGATCTGATTTCATCAACATCTGGAGATGCAATGAAAAAACAATGTGTCCCAGAAACAAGACTTATATAAAGATTAAAGTACCCAGATCCAATCCATTCTTATATTCAAATTAGTTCATTATTTCTTCTATAATAACCAAACTTTAAAACCAACATGATTCTGAGCAAATGCATAATTAGGAAAAGCACCTAAAAGCTAGAGGGCCTTTTTCACATTAGGCTTTCCTAATTCATAACTTCAATAGTTCAACACCTCCCAAAAACACCACCCAAAAACAATTCAAAAAACGAAACAGAGCACCACCCCCACTGCCAAAAAACGATCAGAAGAAGAGACAGACACCTCCCAAGATTTCTTTAAAACTCACAAATTAAAACCTTCACAAATAAACAATCAACTAAATCTAAACCCAGCTATATTCAAAGATTAAGCAGACCTAATAAAGGAGATTCGCATTTAGATTATTCAACATATATTACAAAAAACAATAAATCTTCATTGAATGGAAGCACACAAAAGGAGAACAACACCATGAATCAGGATTACCCTATGTCCAGTGTGCTCCCAAGTTGATGATGTCGGCGTGCTGGATATTGACTACGATGCCGATGTCGCAACAAAGAAGTTGCGGTTGGGCTGAAATGGACGCCGGCGACGGTGGCTGGTGTCGGCGATGGAAGATGGGTTTGATCAATGAAGATCCTAACTTGATTATATCAATTGCACCGGACTCATATGCAATTTTCCTAACAAATTAGAATTTACTTGATATAATATGCACATGAACTTCCCAAAAGCCAGCTTGGTTGAAAAGCGCAATGATTGTTGATCTTTCAGGTGCATGGGTTCGATGGCTTAGTCGGTGATTGGAGATTGATTATACATTTATACTAATCATTACTGGTCTTCTGCATGAATAAGCACCATCAAGGCATCAATCATGTTTGTTTATTGAAAATTTTAATATGTATGATTTTTGTACACTATGATTTTTTTATCAGAATTCTTATGTATATATAATTGTTGTGAATTCATATGATGACTAAAAAGTATATGATTTTTTTTTTTTGAAAGAAAATGTACGGAAATTGAAATGTTTCAATTTCTTATTGATATCAAACTAATATTTAATTCTAATGTTAAAGAAAAATGTAAGATAATTTTATAACATTAATTCAAATGTCAGAGAAACAAAAATAATATATCTAAATTTCTTTTATATAATTCACATGATCATCATGTGTGTTAGTATTAGCTAGTTAATTTAATGTTAAAGAAAAATTAAAAATAATTATATCATATTTAATTCAAATGTCAAAAAAAAAATATCTAATTTTGTTTTTCTTTTTTTATAATTCACATTACCAACCTGTATATTAGTATTAGGTAGTAGGTACAAAATACTAAATCTGTAGAGATTTTTGATAATTCAATGAATGAATTTTCTATTAACTGATTGTAATACATATATACGAAGCTGTTAAGAAAGCTTAGTTTAACTTAACTTATAAATCCTAAGATAAGAGGGAAATAAACTAGGAGATAAATACAACAATTTAACTACGAGATAAGTATAAGAATATACAATCCTAATTAAACACAGGTATCCTTTACACGCCCCCGCAAGACAGTGGGCATTTCAGAGACACTGATTTTGGATCGTAAGAGGCAGAACCTTGTCCTGGAGAGCGGTTTGGTAAGAGAGTCCGCCAACTGATCAGCGGAAGATACATGAGATATTCGAAGTTGATTGTTACGAACCTTTTCCCGAACAAAATGGAAGTCAATGGCAATATGTTTCATTCTGGAGTGGAAGACGGGATTAGAGCATAGATATGTGGCGCCAATGTTATCACAGTAGATGGTAGGAGGACCGGTGGTTGATATCATCATTTCACGCAGAAGAGAGGTAAGCCAGACCATCTCTGAGGCAGTTGTGGCCACCGCCCTATACTCAGCCTCAGTGGAGGATCTGGCGACTGAGCGTTGTTTGCGAGAGCACCATGAGATAGCATTTGACCCTAGAAAGACAACATATGCACTAGTTGATGTTCGGTCATCCTGATTTTCTACCCAATCTGCGTCTGAAAAAGCATGCAGCGAGATCGGTGAGTCGCAGCGCAATAAAAGCCCATGGCCGATTGTACCGTGGAGATATCGCATGAGACGTTTTGCCAAGGACCAATGGCCAGTTGTTGGACGGTGCATGAACTGAGCGAGTTTATTCACAGCAAAGGCTATGTCAGGTCGAGTGAATGATAGATATTGCAGGGCACCAATTACTTGACGATATTCAGTGGCGTCCGTGAGGGACGTGCCATAAAAAAGCTTGAGATCATGGTCTGTTGGCAGGGGAGTGGCGATCGGTTTTGAATCACCCATCTTGGTGCGATTGAGAAGCTCAGTTACATACTTCTGTTGAGAGAGAAATAGGCCTGCTTGACATGGAAGGACTTCAACCCCAAGGAAATAAGATAGAGCACCAAGATCCTTGATTGAGAATCGTTGAGCAAGCGATGAAATAAATTTGTCAACAAGATTTCCGTCATTACTGGTGACAATAATGTCATCAACATACACCAACAAGAACATTACACACCCGTTAGCATTAAAGATAAAAAGAGAGGTGTCAGAGAGAGAGTTGACAAACCCATTTTGGACAAGAAATTGTCGAAGTTCATTGTACCATGCCCGAGGTGCTTGTTTGAGACCATAGATAGCTCGTTGCAGGCGACATACATGTGACGAGAAGGCTAGATCCACAAATCCCGGCGGTTGTGCCATAAACACATCTTCATCCAGGTGCCCCTGAAGGAATGCATTGTTCACATCCAATTGGCGGAGAGGCCATCCTCTTGTGACCGCTACACTCAGCAAGACACGAATTGTTGTTGTTTTTACTACCGAACTAAATGTGTCAGTGTAATCAATACCTGGGCGTTGGTGAAATCCTTTGGCTACTAGGCGAGCTTTGTAGCGTGAGATGGACCCATCCGGGGACCGTTTTATACGGAACACCCACTTGCACCCTACAACATTATGAGATGTGTGTGAAGGAACCAAAACCCATGTTCCATTTTTAATGAGTGTATCAAACTCATCTGACATTGCTCGTCTCCATTCCGGAATTTTTAAGGCCTGAGATGCACATGTAGGTTCAGTTTCAGGAGGCAACTGGACACAGGTGAGAGATAGTTTGGTGAGAGGTTTGTGTATGTCATTTTTGGAACGGGTTACCATTGGATGGTCATTGGTTTGGGAGTGAACAGGTGGCAGCTGAGTTGTGGCTGGTTTGGTGGTGGTATGGGACGGGATTTCTGTTGTGGGGGAACAGCTGGTGGCCGTTTGGTGTGGTGGCAGAGCTGGTGCGATCAGGTGTGGAGATGAGGCTGTTGCGATCAGGTTTGGTGGTGCAGTAGTAGTGATCAGGTGCGGCTCGGTAATGGAGCAAGTTTGGTGGGTGTTTGGGACATGTGGAGCTGTGATCGGAGCTAAGGAAGTCAATAAAGGTGACGGGTGCACAGCCCTTGCTCGAGAAGAAGATGGCGAGTTCGGAGTAGGTGTCTCATGCGAAGCCAATTTTGCCGAGGAGTGGGAGTGGGAGTGGGTAACTGGAACTGATATGATTGAGTTCTCATGAGATAGCTAATTCGTACTTGTGTGTGCACTGGACCTAGGAAGACTCATGTGAAGTGATTTATACGGAAACACTGACTCAACGAAGTTAACATGCCTGGATACAAATATACGATCAGTTTCCACATCCAAGCAATGATGGCACTTTGTGTCAAGGAATACCCTATAAAAATACATGCTTTGGATCTAGACTCAAGTTTGTGACTGTTATATGGTTTGATCCACGGGTAGCAAAGACACCCGAATACACGCAGTTTGGCATATGATGGACGGGTGTTGAATATTTTTTCAAAAGGAGATGACATGTCTAGTAATGGTGTAGGCATCCTATTAATGAGATATACATCGGTAGTGAAGGCATATGACCAGAAAGTGAGAGGTAGGGAGGCATGTGTGAGAAGGGATAAGCCCGTCTCAACAATGTGCCGATGACGACGCTCGGAGACACCATTGTGTTCCGGCGTGTGAGGTGGTGTGGTGTAGTGAGATATACCATGACTCGCAAGAGTGTGCCTTAATGCTATATACTCACCACCATTATCACTGTAAAGTGAGATGATAGTGTGATTAAAGAATTTTTCCACCAATGATTTGAAGCGAATAAAGACAGCAAGCACTTCAGACTTTTGTTTTAAAGGGTACATCCACATGTATTTAGTAAAGTGGTCAACAAATAACACATAATACTTGAAACCATCTTTAGATAAAATAGGGGAACTCCACACATCCGAGTAGATTACTTCAAGAGGTTTGGAGCTAAGAACAGTTGAGACTGAAAAAGGCAGTTTATGCGTTTTATTACATAGACATGCACTACAAGAATTACTAGAATGGCTAGAGGAAGTAATTGACAAAGCCTGAGACACTACTAAACTTGAAATTATTTTTGATGATAAGTGACCTAGACGATGGTGCCAGTCAGGAAGAGATGCTTTAACACTTGAGAAGGCAATTATTGGCGATGTTGTAGGCTTAGCATGAGACGGCCACTCATAGACACCATTCTTAGTCCGTCCTTGCATGAGTTGCGCCCCCGTATGAAGATCCTTCACGACAAAAGAAAATGGTGAAAATTCAATGGCAACTCGGTTAGATAAACAAAACTTAGAAACCGAAATTAGATTTTGTTTCATATTAGGCACACACAAAACATTAGATAACAAAAAAGATGAGGTTTTAGTAGGGAGATGTAGGGAACCAGAGTGTGTGATGGGTAAACCTGAGCCGTCACCAATCATAATATCATCTGTACCATCATATGGAGCGTGCAAAGACAAGTTGTTCAGATCAGCGGTGACATGGTGCGAGGCCCCAGAGTTAAGAAGCCATTCCGGAGTGTTGGAGTTAGGTGTCGCGTAATGCGCACGGGGTTGCCATTATGTACGAGGCTGATTTGGCTGGAATCGAGCGTTGACAGGAGAAACGTTGAACGTGGTACACCTTTTGGCCGTGTTGCCTTGCTCACTGCAGAGCTGGCAGAAGCCACGGTATGGCTTAGCACCAGGCCTTTGCGCCGGATTGTGTGAGGAGGGGTTGCAGAAGTTCTGACCGCCGGCTGTTGTGGGCTGCACACCGAACTTGTTGGCTGTGGTGGGTGATGAGGAGGACCGGTTATTGTAGTTCCGGTTGTTGTTGTTAGATTGGTATCCTCCTGAGGACGGTTTAGCGACATAATTCGCTGTAATGGGAAGTCGTTGAGACCTTGTAGAATCTTGTTTCAAAAGTGCTTCAGAATTGAGAAGTTTTTCATGTAGTTCTTCGAAAGATATCACAGAGTCACGAGCACGGACAGCTGACGATATGTCTTTAAATTCATCACCCGGACCATTTAAAATTTTGACTATTAGATCTTCAGGATTTTCTGGGGCATCAAGCATGGCTAACTCATCGGCGACGCTTTTTGCGTGTTGCATGTATTCAGTAATAGATTGTGTTCCTTTTGAGATATTGGTGAGAACACCCTTTAGGTGCATGATGTGTCCTCTAGAGGGTTTGGCATAGGTGGTAGCGAGAGCGGTCCATGCATCATGAGAAGTTTTGGCGGAAGCGATAAATGGGATGATGGACGGGGATATGGATCCGAGTATGGCGTTAAGTAGCAACTGATCTTGTCTAACCCATATGTGATGTGCTGGATTTGGTGTGGAGGTGTCGCCTACTGTTAAGATCGCCGGAGGACATGGACGGTTTCCATCAACAAAACCCATAAGGTCAAAACCGATTAGAAGAGTGTGAAATTGGAGTTTCCAAGAGCGATAGTTTGTTGCCGTGAGTTTTAGAGGTGCTTGAGCAGCTATGTTAATAGAGATAATAGTGTTTCCAGAAGAGGTTGCATCATGCGCAGAGGAGGACGAAGAGATGACTGTTACTGCGGTTGAGGAAGAAGAAGCAGAGGTGGCCATTGTTGGATCGTTGACTCTTTTGAGTTATTGAAGCTCTGATACCATGTAGAGATTTTTGATAATTCAATGAATGAATTTTCTATTAACTGATTGTAATACATATATACGAAGCTGTTAAGAAAGCTTAGTTTAACTTAACTTATAAATCCTAAGATAAGAGGGAAATAAACTAGGAGATAAATACAACAATTTAACTACGAGATAAGTACAAGAACATACAATCCTAATTAAACACAGGTATCCTTTACAAAATCTTCGCCTAGTTGAAATATTCTCTATAGTTATAAATATATATATTGATAAGGCATATGACTATGTGGATCACGATTTTTTGCTTCAGACTATGGGTTTGATGGGTTTTGGCTCTCGATGGATTGAGTGGATAAGAGGATGCATCTCTACATCTTTGTTGTCAGTTTTGGTGAACGGATGCGCCACTAAGGAATTCCTGATGGAAAAGGGTCTTCGTCAGGGTGACCCGTTATCCCCATTTTTGTTCAACATTGTGGTGGAAGTTCTTAGTAGGATGTTGGACAGAGCTAGAGATCGTGGATTGATCAAAGGAATCGATTTTAACAATGACGAGGTACATATTATGCATCTTCAATTCGCTGACGATACAATGTTATTTATTGATCCTTGTATGGAATACTTGCTAAATGCCAAGAGAATTTTGAGATGTTTTGAGCTGGTTTCGGGCCTCAAAATCAATTTTCATAAATCTTGCTTGGCTAAGGTGGGAAAGAAGAATCCAGATGATGAACTTTGGTCGCGTGCTTTCAGAAGTGTGGCGGCAACTCTTCCTATTACCTACCTAGGGCTGCCATTAGGTGGTAATCCTAGACGGGAAATTTTTTGGAATCCAGTTGTTCAGAGGGTGAAAGACATACTTGCTCCGTGGAAGAAAGGATTCATGTCTAAAGGGGGGAGACTCGTTCTAATCAAGGCTGTTTTATCTAGTCTTCCAACGTTTTTTATGTCAGTTTTTGGCATCCCAGTGGTGGTGGCGAGAAAAATTGAGAAACTTCAACGTGAATTTTTCTGGAATGATGGTATAGAAAAAAGGAAAGTTCACGCGGTGGATTGGGAAACAGTTTGCAAAAGTAAGAAATTAGGCGGATTGGGAATTGGAAGGCTTAGAGATAAGGGGGCGAGTTTGATGGCCAAATGGCTTTGGAGGTATGGGAAGGAACATTCTTCATTGTGGAAGAAAGTGGTATGTGCTAAATATGGTCTGCAGCTGAGTGGACTGGTTTGGGATGGTGTGGTGCTGAATTCGTCCTCCCATTTTGTAAAGTCGATTAACAAGCTTTTGGAGGAAAATCAACGGTCCAGTAAGATCATCAAAGATGGATTTCATATGGTGGTAGGGTCAGGTGGTAATGTTAGGCTTTGGAGTGATGTAATGTGGGATTCTATTCCCATGAAAAGTGCTTTTCCGAGAATATTTACTCTGGCATCCAACAAGGTTGGCATGGTCAAGGATTATGGAAGATTTGTGGATTCCGTTTGGAAATGGGATGTTCAAATGAGGAGGCAACTTTTCGATTGGGAAGTAGATCAATGGAGATGTTTTATGATGGCATTAGAAAGTTTATGTGTGAGAAGGGACATCCCGGATGCGTTGGCCTGGAAATTCAGTCCCAATGGGTGTTTTTCGGTTGGGGCTTTCAGAAGATGTTTGGAAAATCTGG
Organism: Acer yangbiense; assembly: GCA_008009225.1. Classification (NCBI taxonomy): domain Eukaryota; kingdom Viridiplantae; phylum Streptophyta; class Magnoliopsida; order Sapindales; family Sapindaceae; genus Acer; species Acer yangbiense. Next base: position 59,680,352 of record CM017762.1, read on the forward strand.
AGGAGAATAGCAGTTTGGTTGTTTGTCCCTTTTTGTGGAAAGGAATATGTCCCCCGAAGGTAGAAATTTTGCTATGGCAGGTGATTAAGGAAAGACTGTTAGTTAAGGAAGTGCTAGTCAGATTTGGCATGAGCAATTTGGCTAATACTGACTGTCCATTATGTGGGAAAATGCCTGAGTCCATTAATCACTTGTTTTTGCACTGTGAGTGGTCATGGAAATTGTGGAGATTAGCAATGGGTTGGTGGGGAGTATCTTCATGCTGTAGTTCGTCAGTTGTTGTATGGATGGAAGGTTGGGTTGGGCTATGTCCAACGAAGTCAAGGTTAAGGGTTGGTATTTACTGTTCTATGCGATTTTATGGACTATATGGGAGATAAGGAATAGTGTGGTGTTCAATGCCAAATCAGCCTGCTTACCGATGGCTTTAGATTCAGTGAAGTTCAGGGTGGTTTTGTGGTTTAAAAATTTTGGGGTAGGGTCTAAAGAAGACATCACAATTTTGTTGTTGGATGCTGAAGGAAGATGCGAGGATGTGAAGTCAGCCAAGCCTGTAAAGTCGAGCTTCTGGACTCCTCCTTCGGATAATGACCTCTTTTTTAATGTCAGACGGATCAGCTCGAGGTAATCCGGGTCAGGCAGGAATCGGGGGAGTTCTGAGAGATGCAAGTGGAAAAATTATGTGCCTATTTTCAGCTTCTATAGGTTCAGCTGAGCCCACCTTGGCTGAAATTCTTGCCATTCATAGAGCTTGTACATTGGTCTGTTCTAGTCAGTTTTCTTCGGACAGAGGGATTACAATTTTGAGCGACTCGAAAACGGTGGTCTCATGGATTAATGGAGAAGGTTTCGGAAATCTAAATTATGTGAAGTGGATTTACGACATCAGACAGTGCATACTATCTAGGAATTTTATTTCAGTCAAGTACACACCTAGAGGTTCAAATGCATTGGCTGACAAATTGGCCAAAGATGGAACTGATTTCGATCGGATGATGAGTGAAAGGTTGGAGTGTGGGGTGGTGTGGATGTGGTGAATTTTTGGTAGCTGAGCTTTAGCTTTTAGGTGTGATTTCCTGAATATCATATGTTTCCCTGTTTTTTCCTCACATGAGACTCTGCTTGGGTGGTCAGGTGTTTTAAGTTTAGTTGTTGTTTCGGTTTATTATAATAAGTTTAGTGGTCAGCTCTGTTTTGCTTTCTCTGTTTTAAGGGGCTTTGGCTTCCAGATGTATTGGATTTTTTTGCCTTATGGCTTTTTATAATAGACTAGCTTCTTCAAAAAAATAAATATATATATTGATAAATATTCTACTAACTTTAAAAGTAATTTTTAATTGAATACTAAACAACATATAACTTTTTATTAAAAACTATATTTCAAAAACCGTACCAAACACATCCTAGACTCTTATGATGTTATTGTTTCTTTTCCTGTGTTGGAATGAATTTCGATTTTCATTTCAAAGAAAAGGTGTATGCTGTCTAACCATATATATATATAAGAAACAATTTAAAAGTACCGTATATTCATTACTGGAGTTTATATTGTGACCACACTGATTACATAATGTTCGAAATGCTGGTTACATATCGAAACAAGAAACTGCATAACAAAATCCTCAGGATATCTCGCTGCTTCAGCTTATTTAATGTTCATATATTCATACAAATTAACACGATTCATTATGGATTTTTATTTAGGCACTACGACAATAGTACAATATCAATTGTTAGGATTATTAGCATAGTTGTGATTCCATGGTTTATTACCACGTACAGCTGCAAGCTTTCGACCTACCTGTCCACCTGAAAATACGAATATAAATTAATCAAATGCTCTCTCTATATGATTAAATATTGACAAAAAATATTACGTATCATATATTAAAAACAAATTTGATAAATCAAAGGCATTTTTTAAACTTAATTACTCAATAGTAAAAGTGTGTCTAAAATATGTGTCCGTAAGTACATCATGTAAGTATATAACCATATATATTAAACAATTTTCATATAAATATATAATTAAAGAAATGAAAAATATATTAAACAATTATCAAAAAGAAATGTATCATGAAAAAAAAAAAAGCATAAACAAGGAAGACTTACTATTCATAACTGGCTTGGAAGTCCGTCCAAGCTGCTCTCGTGCAGCTGCTAGTTCCGAGGTCATGAGCAGAAGAACAGAAACCAGGAAGACGAGCCAAGCCATCCAACAATTCTTGGAGGCCATTTTTTTGTTTTACATACGGAGCTGGTTAACATGTTCGAACGCATTATATATATATATATATAATATATCATTGTCGTTTAATCAATTCTTTGTCTTTTTTTTTTTTTTCCAAGTCTTATAGATCATTGAATTGAAATCCAATGACTAATAACAGAGTAATGCTACGCTTCCTAAATTTTTCCCAAATTATTTGGCAACGTGAGTTATCAACATCACATCTCTCATCATTTAAACTTATGATTTACAAGATATTAAATAACTCACCAAACATAATAAAAACTTAGTAACTGTATAGTAACTGAACCCTTTATAAAAATACACAAAAACTTTTATTTGTGTAAAAAAATCATTTATAATTAATTTTTCATGGATTCATGGCCCAGCAAATATACAGATAGTCAATCGTGGTTTCCTTTCATTTTTAGGCCTTTAAAATTTTCGAAGTTTGCATTAATTCAAAATTTTCCAGCAAATATACAGATAGTCAATCGTGTTACTTTACTTTTGTTTTCTGGTCAATTAATTCAAAGTCTTCTCATTGCAAAATTGGAGATAGACTTTGGACTTTGGAGACCTTCCGATTTAGCTGAAGTTAATAAAACTAGTCTCTCTAATTATCACTCATTTAAATATTTTAATTTAAAGGTTCACAAAATTATGTTTTTTTTTTAAATTATTATTAGAATTATTATTTTGTTCCCTATATTTTTTTTTAAATTATCTGTTTTTTTTTTTTAACTATCTTTTGTTGTTTTTAGTGCCCGTGGTCCCTATATTTTCCAAAATCCATCAATTTAGTATATTTAGCCATATTTTTAACGGTTAACTCTCACAGAAAACGTAAAATGATATTTTTACCCTTGACTTTAATAAAATAATAAAATAAATTAATTTTTAAATATATTAATAAAAATATGATTTTTTTTAATAAGTAAAAGGATAACTATAATTTTGGTCCATATGTTTTCGTGAAATGTATGTTCTTTTAACTATCTTTCGGTTTTTAGTGCCCATGATCCCTATATTTTCCAAAATCAATCAATTTAGCCCTTTTGACCAAATTTTAAACGGTCAACCCTCAAAGAAAAAGTAAAATGACATTTTCACCCCTGACAATTTATTTTCTTATAAAAAATAATATGAAAGAAAAGAAAAACAAAAAAAGGGAAATGATCATTTTGGTCCCGCCAAACAATAGATAACAAAAATTTTCAAAATATTTATATAATATAAAATAAAATAAAATAAAAAGGAAAAAAGTTATAAATATCCACTGTCCAAATCGTAGATGGACGGTGGAGATCCATTTATGTAAAAAAAAAAATTAAATTAAATAGGTAGATTGATCTCCCATGTCCATCTCAAATATGAATGATGGTGATAAAAATAAAAATAAAAATAAAATAAAAAAATTGGAAATTTTTTTTTTTGAAAAAACCCAAAAAAAATGAAAATAAAAATAAATAACAAGGTGGAGATCCAAATTGAATTTCCACCTTGTTTTTTTTTTTTTCATTTAATTTTTAGAAGAAAAAAATGGTCAAGGGTAAAAAAAATCGTTTTGTTTTTTCTTTGAGTGTTGACCGTTAAAAGTTTAGTCAAATTGACCAAATTGATGGATTTTGGAAAACATAGAGACCACGGGCAATAAAAAAGGAAAGATAGTTAAAAAAAATAGATATTTCGCGAAAACATAAGGACCAAAATGATGATTCCTTTACAAATTTTTGTTATCTATTGTTTTGGGTTGACACGTGGCATCATTTTTTTGTTTAAAGACAAAAATACCCTTGGAACAATTATATTTGAATAACAGTTGATTCACAGAGGGGACAAATAGATGGATTTTGAAAAGCATAGAGACCACTAGCTCTAAAATAAGAAATATATTCAAAAACAGATATTTCACAAAAATATATGGACCAAAATGATAATTCCCCAATTATTTTTACAAATTGAACGTGCAATTTGAGGTTCACAGTAGAATATAATGAAGTAAAATGAAGAGACATATAGATATATATTGTAAGTTTTCCGACTGGTGTTTGCTTATATTTAATATTTTTGCTATTAAAGTTTTCATAAGATAAAAAATACCCATAACATATATGTTACTGGTCAACTGTAACATATATGTTAGGGGTATTTTTTATATATTTTTATTTTTATTTTGATATAAGAATTTTGATCGCATCATAATATGCTTATTTATATTTGATCAATATTCCCTAAGAAATTTCTTAGTTTTACAGTTTTTATTTTTCTTCTTTAAATAAATCAGATTGTTAATTACTAAAAATAGGGTGTGGATATTGCCATCCAAAGAAATTATTTGTACACCCATTTTTTTATGGGCAAATTACACAAATTTACACTGGTTATATACATAATTACACTAAAATCAGTAAAAAAAAAAATATAATAACACTAATTTACCCTTGACCCGTTAACTAACGGTTGACTACCCATTGAGAATAGTTAGTCATTAACTAGGAAAGGGTAATTTGGTATTTTTTAGTGCTATTGAATAAATGAAGGGAAAAAAAGGTGTCCAATAACATATCGTCATATCAACCCTAACAATGTATTAATTAAATATAATATTAATAAAAAATATCTACTTCATCCTCTCCTTCAATCTTTTAGAAACCAAATCGCAACCCTAAACAAACCAAATAGCAACCCAATACAAAGCAAATCGCAATCCAAAATAATTCTGCTTCTTTCTTCTCTACCCTTCATCATCTTCTTCCCCACTATTCATCTTCTTTACCATCACAATCTCATCCAAAAACACAAACAATAAAAATTATTTAAAAAATTTAGAGAAAAAATATATATTATAGAGATTCTCCAAGATCTCCTCAACTTTCTTAGCACTGGAACAAAAATCTTCATTAATGGAGAATCCGGATCTCCTCTGTTTTGGAGAAGATTTGGAACAAAAATCTCCATTAATGGAGATATGCCATCTCCATTAAGGGAAATTTAAGATTTCCTCTAATGAATATCGAGTTCTCCTCCATTTGATCTCCATAGAGATTTGGAGAGATCTTTTTATTTATTTTTAATTTTATATCTTTTTTATGATTTTGTAGTAGTTTTTTTATTTCTTTTAATTTTTGATTTTTACATCATTTTTTTCAAAATTTTCTGATTTCTTTTTTATATACATATTTTTCTGATTTTTAATTCATTAATTTATTTAATATAATATTTCGTAAAACTAAAACAAGGGTAAAATAGACATTTTCTCATTTCCATGATTGACTAACGGTGGTCAACCGTTAGTCAACGGGTCAAGAGGAGTTTAGTGTCATTATGATATTTGTAACGGTTTTAGTGTAATTATTCATATAACCGGGGTTGATGAAAATGGCACTCGTTCAGCCTGGCGGGTGGTATATTAAAAAATAATAATAATAATAATTAAGATTCAACCTTATATATGTATATATAATATTTTGAAAGTGCATGTTACATGCAATCTCAGCCACTAAAAGAGGTCTAACCTAATGGTCACAAAATTGTGACACAAATATATATAATATTTTGAATTGTGTGGGATTGTTCACCAATGAAAGAAACTAGAACACAACACAAGATAAAGGGGGATGTAGCTAGGGAAATATGTAAATAATAGAAAGACCTTTAACCTAGACGGTGTTAAAAACAAAGAAAGAAGTCCACTATGAATCGGGAGACGACTTGAAAAAATAGGTAACATAAGTAAACGGAAATGATGAAGTTAGGACCTTGAATATTCAAGAATTATTAATTAGATGCAAGGAAAACTGTCAAAAAGTTTGAAGACGACCATACATCATGTACCCGTCGCTCCTCTATCTTTTGCTATAGACCTATAAGCGAAACTGTCAAAAAGTAAGGGATTCATCGCAATTGCTAAACAAACGATGAAGGTCCTAATTCCATCAATATTCTCGTTTACTTTTGTTATCTAGTTTTTCCAAGTCGCCTCTAATTGGCTCATAGTGGGTGGACTCTAGTCTTGATAGCTCATGCCTGGAAATTTTCAGCACACACATGCCCTTGGCCCTTGCTCTTTAATTATAATCGAATTATGTGGGTGAAGAGTATGGTTATTAATTTATTATTATAAATGAAAATATAAAAGAGAATTGCACCTTTTTTTTTTAAATTCATTAATTTACTTAATATAATATTTCAAAATACTAAAACAATGGCAAAATGACATATTTCCCTTTCCTTGATTGACTAACGGTGACAACAGGTCAAGAGGAGTTTAGTGTCATTATGATTTTTTTTAAAAGTTTTAGTGTAATTATTCATATAACCATGGTTGATGAAAATGGCACTCGTTTAGCCTGGTTGGTGGTATATTAAAAAAAAAAAAAAAAAATTAAGATTCAACCCTATAGTGCGTGTTACATGCAATCTCAGCCACTAAAAGTGGTCTAATCTAAATCAATAATGCTAAACATTCAACCTAAAATCCCACATTTTTCATCCCACTACATGTGGCATGTGAGGTGTCAAATTGTGAATGGATACACACAATTTGACACCTACCTCATGTATCAACTCACAATTTAACACCTCACATATCATATGTAGTGGGATGAAAAATGTGGGATTTTAGGTGAGATTACTTTTGCTTACCCCTTTTGAAGGGGGGTGAGCATTACCCCTCTCCCCAACACTTGACATGTGTTAAGGGAGGGGTATTTTTGTCCCAAAACTGGCATGTGTTTAGACAAAAATACCCCCGCCCTGGACACATGTCAAGTGTTGGGGAGGGGGGTAATGCTTACCCCCCTTGAGCAAAAATGGACTCATTTTAGGTGGGATGTGTAACATTACTGTTATTATTATTTTGAAATATTACATAAATTGGTGTATTTTTTAAAATAGTTTACTTTTCTATTAATATAATATACATATAACTTCTTTTTTTATAACATATATCTTGTGATGATTTTTGAAAATTAATACATAAATCAGAATTAATTATATATATATATATTAATTGCAATGCTTTTTATTTTATTTTATTTTATTTTTTAAGGAATTGCAATGCAATTGTATTATAAGTTATACACCGATGCTAGACAACCCAATTTAACCCAAATTTCAACCAAATTATGTGACAAATGGTTTTTTCATTAACTACACCATCTTATGTTATATGTGGTGATGACAACTCACTTGCCACATCATTTTGGTTAATTATTTGGGTTGTGTAGAATGTACTCTTAGTTATAACCTAATCTCAATAAAACTAATTTCAACAAGTGGATAAAATTCAACGAGATGAGGTTAGTCCGTTGGTAAATTCCTCACACCTACACCAGGAAGTTGTGGGTTCGAGTCTTATGTACTCTTCTATTAATATATACATATACACTAATACTAGACAACTCAAAAATTTAACCCAAATTTCAACCCAAATAATATGATAAGTGATTTCTTCATTAACCACGTCATCTCATGTTAGTATCAAAATTTGTTAGGTTGATGAGAAATGCTGAAACACTAAAAGAACAACAAAAATGCCTATTAAGTAGTAATTAGCAAAACAAGAAGGCATGAATATACCTTAATTATTTACAAGAAGTTTTCATGTATTTGCACATATATATATACACTGGCTTATTTACTCAGGACCAGTTTCCATTTCGAGTCGTTGAGACACAGCTCTCATCGGCGGTCGAGATTCTGGATTGAAATGTAAACATGAGAGAGCAATATTCAACATTAAAGACAATTCATGGGTAAGTTTTGGAGTTAAAGCAGGCGAGAGGCAGGGATCCAACATGGTTTTCAAGTCTACACTTCGATCACGTAACGAATTTATATCACTTATGAGTTCTCCCGGATGTCTTCCCATTAGAATTTCAAGCACCAAAACACCGAAGCTATAAACATCACATTTTTCGGTTACTGCCATAGTGTAAGCAAGCTCTGCAACAACAAAAACAGAACCAATTTCAGGAAATACTCAATTGTTTACTATGTTCCAAGATATCAAATATCAATGTTTTCAAATGCAGGACAAAACCTGACAAGGAGTAAAAATTTACCTGGAGCAATGTAGCCATATGTGCCTACAGCTGCTGTCCAATTAGATGAATCAGGCTTTAGAAACTTTGCAGTGCCGAAATCTGAAACATGAGCCTCCATGTCAGTGTTCAGCAGAACATTTTTGCTCGAAATGTCTCGATGAATAACAGGTGGCACACAATCGTGATGCATATAAGATAAAGCATGAGCAACCCCTTTAATAACTTTACTCCTTTTCTCCCAGTCCAGTTCTCTCGCTTCCTTTTCATTGCTCAAGATTTCAGCTAAGCTTCCCTTTTCCATAAACTCGTAAACCAAAAATGTATGTCTACCTTGAGAGCAGAATCCGTGGAGCTTCACAATGTTTCGATGCCTGAGTTCCGTTAGTGCTGCTACTTCATTGCAGAAACTCTTTATGCTGTCAATTTCCAACTCATTGACCTGAGAATTCAGCTTTTTTATTGCAAAAACATTGCCATCTTCAAATTCTGCTTTGTAGACTTTTCCTGATCCTCCAACCCCAATGCAGTACATTTGATCAAAGTTGTTTGTAGCTTTAACAATGTCTTCATACACAATTTTCCCATTAAAATACAACAATGAGAATGGATTTTCTCCTCTTGAATTATATCCATCTTTCGACACTTTTCTTAGATTTCTCCGGCGGATGAGTAGAAAAATCCCAACAAGTACAAATGAAAGTAACAAAATACTTGCTATAGGAACAACAATAAGAACAACAAGTCTGTTTTTCTTACTTCCACTGCCTTTTCCTGTGGACGAGACATCATTGCAGGGTCTCAATCCTCGGATTTCACCACATAAATCTTTGTTGTTGGCAAAAGCATCTGAATTAGATGAAGAGAAGACAGAGCCATCTGGAAGTGGACCCTCTAAACTGTTATGTGAAAGGTTGATGGACTGCAAGCTCACCATGTTGCTAAGGGCTGCAGGAATTGTACCGGTGAGATAATTGTGGGACAAGTTCAAGTTTTCTAACCTTGTAAGCTTAGCATACTGGTTCGGTATCTCTCCAGAAAGTGAATTATAACTGAAATCTGGTGCTTGTAAGGCTACAAGGTTACCTACTTGATAAGGGATTGTACCGTTTAATTGGTTGTGGCTCAAATTCAAATTCTGCAGATTGTTGCAGTCCTCAATTTGATGTGGAATTGCTCCACTCAGCCTGTTGCTTGACAAGTCTAGTGATTCCAAATCGGACAGTCTTCCGATTCCTGCAAGTATCTGACCTGAAATGTTGTTATCTTTCAGGCTTAAGAAGGAAAGCCTTGTCAAATCCCCAATTTGTTTTGGTATCTCTCCTGAAAGCTGGTTTGAAGACAGATCAAGCTCTACTAGTTGGCTCAATGAAGTGATCTCATCAGGAATTCTACCGTCTATCGAAGTCACAGCGATTTTCAACAGTGTCAACTGCTGACATTCTCCCCATTTTGGTGAGAGCTCACCCTGCAATTTGTTGTAACTTAAGTCCATATAAGTGAGATTCGGATACACACCAAAGTCTTGGTCTAGAATTCCGGTGAGTTGGTTATGTTCAAGCCGAACCCTGTACAATGATTGGCAGTCTCTCAGGCTTACTGGAACAGGACCAGTGAAACTGTTGAAAGATGCACTGAAATTGACAAGCTTTCCTCCGCGACACACTTCTTGTGGTAAATGGCCAGAGAAATTGTTCTCAGCTAGATGAAGAACAGTTAATGATGACAGATTTCCAAGCTCTTCAGGAACCAAACCAGTAAAATTGTTAGAAAACAAGCGCACATCAGTTAAGTTGTTCAAAGTGCCAATATTTGTAGGAATCTGTCCTGTAAGTTGGTTCTCCGCGACACGTAGGATGGACAAGCTACTCAAATTACCCAAATATGCAGGGATAGGACCTGTAAGAAAATTCCCATCTAGAGCTATCAGAGTCAGCAATTTTGAGTTCCCTATCTCTTCAGGAATTCGGCCGCCAAGCTGATTGTCCTGGAGGAGAAAATTTTTTAGACCAATAAGACCAGTCCTGGACTGACCAGTTCCATCAGGAAACAAACGGGCGTCTATTTCACCCACTAAACTGTTTCGTGAAATATCAAGTTCGTAAACTTGAGTAAGATTAGCAAGAGAAAGAGGCAGAGTTCCATTTAGATCATTTGTGGAAAGATCAAGGAATTGGAGCTTCGAAAGCAAGCCAATGGTTCTTGGAACTGAGCCTGAAAGTTTGTTTGTCTTGAGATCAAGCTGTAGCAGGTTCAGGAATGAAGAGAAATCCAAATTCTGAAGAGTACCTGTTAAACCTGTGAATGACAGGTTTATTTCAGTCACAGTTCCTGCATCATCACAAGATATTCCACGCCATCGGCAAGGACTTGCAGTGGTAGAATTTGATTGAGCTGGAATCACCCATGACTCGAAAATCGATTGGTTTTCGAAACTTTCTTTCCATTTCAATAAGGCTTCTGTTTCTGTTAATGAATTTGCTTTCCAGGAAAATAAGAACAGCATACAGGCAACATACAGATACAGAGCAGGTAAACTGTATTTGCCTTGGTTGGCCATTTTAGGAACTTTTCTTTATGTGTATGTATTCTTCTTTACCTCGGACTCCGTTTTTAAATACACAGAATATATGAATGATAATAGGAGTTTGAGTCATATTTTGCTCAATAAATGGCAAAGTGTCCTTGGTAGTGGGAGTTGCATTCTGAGCTTGTAGGGTTTGATCTCGCTAAGTCCCAATAGATTTCTGATCCGATTGGTATAAGATTTCAAAAAAAAAAAAAAAAAATGAGTGCATCTAATGATGAGTTGAGATTGGTCTAATAATATACCCCTTACATACATATTAACAAGGTTGTATGTTCGAGTAAGAAAGACTCAATAATATTGATAGTTATCTCACATCACAGTGATGCAGGCATATTAAAGTGGTTTCTAAACTTGACCTTTCACCAAAAGATTATAAATAATCCAAATCTTTGATTGACTTCAAAAAAACAAATAAAACAACTTAATAATTATGATTCAGACCCATTAAGTTTTAAGTGAAAAAAACAAACGACCCCTTAATCTTTGATTGACTTGAACAAAGTATAAATACCGCATACAAAAAGTATTTTTGGTAGAAATGTTCAACAAGTATTCTAGGCATTTTTTGGTTGTTCTCAATCAAGCAGTCATTTTCTTTGAAGAAAAATGTGGAGTAATAAATCATTAATAGACAAAACGAGGTTGGTCTGGTAGTTAAACTTCTTACACCCACATCATGAGATTATGGGTTCAAGTATTTTCCCCACCCAAAAAAACCCGAATTATTGTAATATTTCAAAATATATAATAATAATAATAAGCCATTAATCAATCAAATTTAAGTATAGAATAATAAAAATGTCTATTTTCCAACGAAACTGAACCAATTACCACTAATCTTTTTTTTTTTTTACAAAAGAAACTGCATATTGTTGTTTGTTTAATTATTATTGTTGTTGTTTTTTATGACGATTATTAAGTGTGTAAACCATTATGATTTCATTATTTTTTAGATAATTCAATACATTGATTCCGCAAGTAAAAGCGAAAAAAAAAAACATAATTAGTAGTTTTAAAGTTGAATTTGTATTTTATTTTTGCCAAGTAAAATCTTAGTTGTAGAGTTTTTTTTTAACATGATATTTTTTATCCGAGTAAATTCTATTATATTTATTAAAGGGAACGAAGAAACTGTAGTTGAATTTGAACACGTGTAGTATTTTCAATTGCAAAAGAAAAAAAAAAACTAAATGAAGGAAATAAGGTGATTTTTTAATATTGAATTAAATGTTAAAAATAATAATGAATCAAAATAACAATAAGAACGTGCTACAAAATCTGAAACTTGGCTCCTACAAATTCTCACGAAGCGACTTTATATTTTTTATCTGAGTACATTCTATAACATCTTGTGTTGTGTTCTAGTTTCTTTCATTGGTGAACAATCCCACGCAATTCAAAATATTATATATATTTGTGTCACAATTTTGTGACCATTAGATTAGACCACTTTTAGCGGTTGAGATTGTATGTAACACGCACTTTCAAAATATTTTATATGTATATATATATATATATGTGTGTGTTTGTGAGTGACCATTAGATTAGACCACTTTTATTAGTGGCTGAGATTGCATGTAACAGGCACTTTCCAAAATGTTATATATATATATATATAGTAAATATATATACAACCGGGGTCGTAGCATCGCCGTGACCCTGTAGAAGAAAAATAGAGAAGAAACACGTGGGCTCCATGTATTTATTACGCGGGTCCCATATATTTTTTCTTTTTTTTTCTTCTACGGGGCTGCGGCGATGCCGCAACCCCAGTTGTATGTAGCAAAGCCCATATATATATACAGAAATTATCCTATCAGTGCATCCTGATAGAATTATATAAGGATATTAAATGTGAGCAACTCGTTTTACATACTTTGACTTAGTATGTATACACTTGTCAAATCACTGTTATAAATGAGTGGCTCACATTCAATATCCTGATAAAGTTATATTAGTGCATCCTGATATATATACGGTCCCGATCCTATCAGGATGCACTGATATAACTTTATCAGGATATTGAATGTGAGCCACTCATTTATAACAGTGATTTGACAAGTGCATACATACCACATCAAAGTATGTAAAACGAGTGGCTCACATTCAATATCCTTATATAATTCTATCAGGATGCACTGATAGGATAATTTCCGTATATATATAATTATATATATGTGTGTGTGTGTGTGACCATTAGATAATTTAGATTAAATAATGCTACACATCCCACATTTTTCATCCTACTACATGTGGCATGTGAGGTGTCAAATTATGAGTGGATACATGAGGTAGGTATCAAATTGTATGTATCCACTTACAATTTGACACCTCACATACCACATGTAGTGGGATGAAAAATATGAGATTTTAGGTGGGATGTTTAGCATTATTGTAATAATAATAATAGAATTCATCATGGTCATTAAACTGGCATAAAATGGGTCTCATTGCCGAGAACTTCTCATTCGCTTATGACGGACAGTAATTTGCCCTCTTCTTCGAAAAACAAGATACAAAACCCTAATTTACTTCATTTTTAGACGATTAAAATTATCTTGAACGGAAAAACAAAATGATACTCTTATCATCTCTCATAGCGACCCAGAATCTCTTCCTCCTTCAGAGCCGGACCGACTCCAACTCCAATGCCGTTTTGAACGAACTCTTGCAAGTACGTATTCAAATCTTAAAATTGCTGTATTTTAAAGATTGTAATTGGTTATAATATGATGAAGAGAATAAATATCAGTATTTGATGTCTAAGGAGTGATATTGTTATACTTATATGTATATGTCATACTCATATGGCTATGTTGATTTTGGATTGCTAGGAAATTTTGTGTGAAGAGATTATAAGAGTTTGCTTTTTTATAGAGACTATACTATTTCATCTGGTTAGTATTTATGTCTTATTTTACTGGAAAATCATGTGTGTATATGTATACATGGGTGTAGGGCCGGCCCTGAGATTTTCGGGGCCCGAGGCAGACTACAGAAAGTGAGGCCCTCAATACTTTATATGTTTACTAGATTTTTCTTTTCTCTAATTAATACTTGTAAATATCAATAAAATAGCTCAAACTCAAACGCAAGACTATAACACTACTAAATAACAAATAAAAAGTTACCAAAATAAAGTTTTATAATTTCATCAGAGAATATATCATTTTTCTTTGTTTTTTCTTTCTTTTTTCAGCTCTGGAGCTATACTTTCTAATAGGAGGCATAATTGATAAAATAATGCAACCAATCAACAAACCAACAATCAACGGTTTGAGAATTAAGATTCAACAAACAAGAAATGTTTAGAAGCCAATACCCATGTGTAAACAGAGAATTCAAGGCATCCTTTAATTGTATGTTCTCCAATATTCGAATTATTCAAGAAATCCTGTATATTGAAAAAAAAAAATAATAAGTAAATTTAGTAGAGCTTACCTTTTTCACTAACTATTTTTGGATCAAGTACCAAACTTCTCACAAATTCATTGACTACATTTGGTTGTTGTGACTTGAAAAAAAATAATGCAAAAAAGCAACAGCAATCCCCATTCTTTTTTGATAATAAAGTAAACTAAAATAAAAAAAACTAAAGTAAAAGCAACAGCAATTGCCAACCCCAACATCATGAAATAATAAACTAAAGTAATAAAGACAAATTTATAACAAAGTGACCTTATCTCTTGAAGACCTGGTGTCCTGGTGTGATGTATGTTTGAACTGATCAATTGTCAATTCCCAATCTTTTTCGGTACATACTTGATACCCAAAACATAACATTTTTTTTTTTAAATTAAACTTTATTCAAAAAGCCACCCGGAACACAACAAACCACCATAACAGGGGAAAGCAAAACCCAAAAAAAAACAGCAGCACAGCGCAGACAACCCAATAGCAAAGCAAAAACAGGGGAAACAAAAAAAAAGAAACCCAAAAAACAATAACAAACTCACCTAAAACATAACATGATAACAATTAATAAATAACAACAATAATAAGAAAATCCACAACCAATTTGAACCAAACAAATTCGATCATCACCACAAAACTCACTTACAAGTTACAAAGTTACTGATCTTTTCCTATTTGCATTCTAACAATCTAACAAAAAGAGGTTTATAAAAAAAAATGATTTAATTATTAATTACCTTTGATTCTTTGAACAATGACTTCAAGTTCAAATTACAGATCTGAAATCTAAAATTTTGTAGCAAATAGCAAGATTTAAGAGAGTCTTAATTTGATTTTTTTTCAATTTTCATTTTTGGTTGCCTGGCTCCTGGTAAGAATATTATTATACTGATGTTTCTTTTTGTTTTTTTAGAATGATTTGTTGTGGGCCTTTCTTATTGGGCCTATTTTGAACTCAATTTATGGGTTAGTTAGTTTAAAAAAATCAGAGATTCAATGGGCCTATTTTAAATTCATCTATGGTCTTGTTAATTCATATATGGGTTATATTCAACATAAAAATAAATAAATTAAACATTGGGGGCCCTTACAGATCGGGGGCCCTAGGCGGTCGCCTCACTGGGCTCCCCCTAGGGCCGGGCCTGAATTGGGTGTGTGTTGAATACTGTCTTGAGTTAATTTGTCAAAATGTGGAAGTTCATAGAATTTATTTTACGTTTAATGCGATAGATCGATACTTCTTACTAGCTTCATGTGCATGACTATAGAGATGGACTGATGAGTATAAAATGTGAATTGATCCATTTGTTAGCAATGTAATGGAGGAAAGAGTTGTTCAAGAAAGAGTTCTTCTTCCTTTTTTCCCGTCATAGTTAATGGTTATAATTTGAATGGTTACTATTTCTGATGTTTAGTCTTTTGTGGGAGGAGGATAAGTTGATATTATTCCTGTAGAAGTAATCCATTATCAATTGGAAACTGATTGGGTGATATAGCTATTGTTGAAGATGGAATTTTCATTTTGACTGGTTTGCTTTACAGGCATAGTTGTGGATGGAGAGTGGGGAGAAAGTTGTAGTCGTGATGGTATGAAATAAGGTGCTTGCTTATGTGGCAAGTAAGGTAGTTTTATGCAAGATGTCATTGTGAAACAAAGTACTGAACTCAATGTTTATCTGGTGCCTAAGTATCAAAGTGCAGAGGCTGTTGCTCTGCACTCAAAGTCTACGAGCTTGGTGTTGGAGATCATAAATTTTTTGCCAAAAGTATTAGTTTTTAAGATTGAAGCTAGATTTGAATTCCAAACCATTACCGTAGTGGGTAATACCAGTAAGTTCTTTTATAGCTTCCAGCTTTGAGGCTGAAGTGGTACTCTTAATCATAGTAGCTTTGTATGTGCTTTCAGTTACAGTTTCCAGTAGATGTTTTACAATCTAATTAGTCAATGTTGAAGTGTATGAGCCTGATGTATAGGTTGACTCAAAATATTTCTGTGACAAGATAATGCGGTGGACTATTGGTCCTCTGTAAATTTTGCTTGTAAAAACATTTTCTGATTCTTACCAAAAAAATCAATATTTTTTGCCTTGTTTTCTTGGTGTGTTTAATACTTCTAATAACTTTCCTTTTTGTAATACATTAATTGCTTAAATAGTTTGTCATGGAGTCATTTTATGGTGGCTTTCAGAGGTTTAGGTAAGATTTAGGAACTTGAGGCAGAAGTATTGGTTATTTAATTATAAACTGAGCTGCTTTCTGCTATTGTTAAAGTGGGGAGGCCTCAGGCATGACCAGACAATTTTTTGTTAACTTCTTGTGTGGTCCTCGATTGCCCTAGGACGGTAGGACCTTTATGCTGAGTGAAGTAGAATTCTTTCTGATATTATAAAGAATAATGTACAGATCTTGGGAAGCTTTCGCCTGCAAGAATTAGGTGCAAGTTATTTTGAGAAAAATCCATATATGTGATTTTGCAATAATAATAATAATAATCTGATTTTGAATAGCTCGGGGTTTATTAGAAAACCAGCGATTTTGTTTGTTTATGTTATTGATTTGGGATTTTATTTGCAATGACATGATAATGGTTTTCATATATCTATTGATGTTGTTGATCATGCTAAATTAAGCGGTTTGTGGTCTGTTTGTACTATATTTTCACATTCATGATTCATAGCTTTTATCTTTTGAGAAGTGTTGAATACGGAAGTGAGGGATATTTTACTGCTCCGAACTTGTTTGGATCATATGAATTTTGACAAATGGGAAGTGCACCAAAGGCATGAGGCCAGATCTTTTAGCTGTGATATTTAGATATCAATTGGATCGACCAAATTTTAGTACTATGTTTTGTGAATCATTAAGAGGAATCGTGATCACTGAAAAATTCCTTCGAGACTTCTGTGATGCATTGCCATTTATCAGCCTTTGAGAAAATTGCCCTCGGACCTCGGTCATCTTGCTTTGGCAGATGCAGAGAATCTTGAGATGAGAACTAGTGGTAAGTTTACTCCGATGAGTAATTTCTTTTAAGGGCCACAGTTAGTATTATCTTACCTGCTCTTGCATGTTTGTTTTTTGTAATCGTGTAAAATTCCTATGACGTCAAATTATGGTGAATTCTACCCAAGGTTCATTACAATACGGGAGTATTAATATTCATATGACTAACGTCAAAAAGTAGTAGAGGTAGATTTGATGTAATTTATTAGTCAACTTTTAATGTAAGCGATCTCTTTAAATAAATTTTGTTAAAAGTGCCCAATAAGGGGAAGAAGCCCCTGTTATTTTCCTGGAGAGCAAACTGACTATCAAAAACATAAGGCAACTTCAAGGCCTAAAGGGCACTTCTTAACCTAACTAGGCACCTTTGTTTCATTCAATACTTGTTTAAGAATAACGCAGAGAAAAGGGGTTCACGCACACGCCTCAGCAAAACAACACTAAACCAAGCATATAAAACTAGAAAAGCAACGAGTTTATGTATTCAATATTTTTGAAAGGAAACTAGTGGTGGCAAAATAGGTGGTGGGCCGGGCCTTCTAACAGGCAGTGCCAAAGAGGCCTGGCCTTCTTAACAGGCCAGGGAGGCCAGGCCTGTATATGATTTTTAAAAAAAAAAAAATTGTAAAGTTGTTTTTAGTGGGGTTCGAACAAGGCTTTTTGATAAAGAAATTTTGTAACCTAACCTCTTCACTACAAATTCAACTTGTGAAATTATGCATATTATGCTATATATATAATGCATATTGTGTGGTCCTCGTTTGCCCTAGGACCTTTATGCTGAGTGAAGTAGAATAGGTTAGTTATGTTGCCTAAGATTGTGACTTTGAAATATCTGAAAACAGAAATTTGGTGATATTTTAATTACTATTTTTTTTATATAGTTTTTGGGGCGCCTAGGAAATGTAAGGGACCTTTGGGTTTTGCTGTAAAAACACATGCTCAAATTCTTTCTGATGTTATAAAGAATATTGTCCAAATCTTGGGAAGCTTTCGCTTCCAAGGATTAGGTATAAGTCATTTTGAGAAAAATCCATATATGTGATTTTGGAAAAAAAATAAAATAAATAATAATCTAATTTTGTTTATTAGACTTAGAAAAATGGAAGGAAATTGCAGAGGAATATGAAGACATTAGAAAAATAGATGAAATATATGAAAAATCAAGAAAAATAGTTCTTGTACTAAAAAAAAATCTCAAATTTTATTCATATATAGATTTCATTTAACTTATCATCCAAAAAATATTTCAGTTCAAAATTAATTAAAATCGATGTGATTTCATCAATATACTTATTGAAATTAAAATAATGAACTATTTATATGTGAAGTACAACGTACTTCGCATAGAAATTTCTAACTACGCATTCTCAATGGACCAATTATCAGCTGTAGGAACTAGGAAGACTTTGACTAAAAATTGCAGTAGGTAGGATTTTCGAATCTATAAGGAACATGCAAGGAAATTAACTACGTTTATTAACTACCTATACACATATGCTGTTATATATATATGGGAAAATCGTATTTTAGTCCCTGTAGTTTGCCTTAATCTGGGTTTAGTCCACGGTTTTTTGGTATTGTAACTTTCAGTCCATCTGTATTCTGACAATATGAATTCCAGTCCCTACCGTCTAATTCTGTTAGGGTTCTGTCAAGTCAACGAGGGTCAACGAGGGTAAATAGGTAAATTCATCAGTGGGGACAGGAAGGGTAATTAGGGCTGAAGGGTAATTAGGTAATTTGATATATATAATTAATAATATATTAAATAAAAAACAAATGAGTGGATGAGATCATGCCACGTCATTTTACTAAATATTTTAAAAAATAAAATATTAATTTTTTTAATAAAAATAATTTATATTTAATAAATAAATAACTTATTATAAACAAAACAAAAATTAAAAAAGAAAATATCACCTCTCTCACCTCTCTCACCAGTCACCACCGTTCCTCTCCTCTCTCACCTCTCTCACCACCGTTCCTCTCATCTCACTCTCACATCTCTCACCGCCGAAAATCTCACCGCCGTTCATCTCATCTCTCACGATCTCTCACCTCTCTCACCACCGTTCCTCTCATCTCACTCTCACATCTCTCACCGCCGTTCCTCTCATCTCAGACTCTCACATCTCTCACCGCCGCTCTCTCTCTCCTCTCTCTCTCTCTCTCTCTCTGATTCATCTTTTCTCTTCCTCTCTTCTCTCTCCCTCGCTCTCTCTGATCTCTTGGAATGGTGTTTGATTTGGATTTGATCGAGCCCAGTTCTTGAGCCTCGATCTCCTCTATTAAGAGCAGATCAACACTGATGGTAGTGATTTTTGGTGGGTGGTGGTGATTTGTGGTGTTTGTATTTGGATTTGATCGAACCCAGAATGATTGGGACCAAGATAGGGATCCATGGAGATAATCTGGATCTCCACCTTCTTTCTTTTGGTTTGATTTCGAATTGGGTTGGGTCTGGGTGATGATTTTTTATATATTTTTTTTCAGTTCTTGATTTCTGTTTGATTTTAATTTGATTTAGGTTTGATTTTAATTGACTTCGATTTGATTTCGAATTGATTTTGGTTTGATTTTGGTTTGATTTTAAATTGATTTTGGTTGATTTTGGCATCCGGTTGATTTTGTTTCCTTGATAAAAGATCTGCAGATCAGAAAATTATATGTAATCTGCAACTGTTTTGTTATTTGAATCTTAATTTTAATTTTTTAGTTTTAATTAAAAAAAAATAGGTGTTTAATTTAGGTTAGGGAAATAAGATTTGGTTGAATGGTTGTTTTAACTTAGGTTATTTTTTCATTTTTTTAAAATTAGTTTTATTTATTTTTTCATTTTTTAATTAGTTTTATTTTTATTTTATTAGTTATATATATATATTTTAATTTTAAATTTAATTAGTTTTTAAAAAGAGAGATCTCCACCATCCATCTTTGAGATGGACAGTGGAGATCTTTTTTTTTTTTTTTCAATTCCATTTTCAATTTTTTTTGTTTATTAATATATTTTTCTTTAACAAATAAGTGGAGGGCCACACAAAAGACAAAAATAAGGGTAAAATGGTCTTTTCGATGTCATCAGCACACATGAGGGGTATTACAGTCATTTTGTCCGACTGACATGGCAGAATCTGTCTTTTGAAGGATTCTGTCACAGAAGGACTAAAAGTTACAATAAAAAAAAACCGTGGACTAAACCCAGAATAAGGCAAACTACAGGGACTAAAATGCAATTCTCCCTATATATATATATATATATATGCTCTATGCATGAAATTTATAATTAATAGAATGGGTTTCAAAAAAAGTTCAATCGGTTGGATGATATTTGTGATTGTTGTTATGGTTCTGCTAACTAGCTGGGAAGTGGTGGCTGCAAGGGAGCTTTCAGATAGACAGACTGGGACTGTCAAACCCAGTTTATATCCTAAGTCTGCAACTTTGAGAGAGAGTCCTCCTGCTCCTAGTAAGACGTTTGATTTGTGTTTTAAGCTTCTTAATTGTTTTTATTATTTTCTTTTTTCAAGTCTTAATTAAAACGCCTAGTTCATATACAGATCAGTGACAGTGAGTTTTGTTGTTAATTTCAGCTCCACCGGCGTATTTTGTTCGCCCTAGTATTCCACGTCCAGCTAAAGGCCCGTGAAACAATCCTTTGAAGGGTTGGTTAAATTAATCATAATTATATTATATTTAATCATCTCATTAATGTCCGCCTTATCGCATTTTAAATTTTAAGAAAATTCGAGATCATGCACTTGAAAACGACTATATATATATATATGTGCGTGCGAATGAAATAAGAGTGATCATGAATCTGGCTTCCCCAATCTTGCTCATGAGATTATAGTTTCTTTGCTTGGGATTGTGATAAGTATATATATATATATATACAGATTTTTTATTATCAATTCGTCTTGATAATAAATATATCATGACGAAGAATGTGAACCACTAGATTTACATATTTTGACTCAAAGTGTATACATTTGTCAAAATTTCTCTATAATCTATGGTCCACATTATTCGTCATGATATATTTATTGTCAAGACGAACTGACAATAGAAAGACTATATATATATATATATATATAGAGAGAGAGAGAGAGAGAGAGAGAGAGAGAGAGAGAGAGAGAGAATCATGTAACTAGTGAATTCAGGGACCTGAACTTGTACTGTAATGAATAAAGAAATCTTTATGAATTGTATTTTTATTTATTTAATAATCTTTATTATTCATGAATTATATCCCGATTCCCGAGTATAAGTTCTTGCTTGAATATTCATGATAATTTGAAAAACGGGGTTGAAGATTTCAGTTGGCCGGTAATGAATTGGATTCATTTTTGTTTAAGAGGCTAAAAAACATTATTAAATTAAATTCGATCCAAAAAGATTCTGAAAGTAATTATTTGCAGATTGAGGAACAATGAAAAACAGAGAGAATTCGAGAGGAAGAAGATAACTTCTCCAAATGGGGAAATGGGGGATGGGGATGGGTCCTCCCCCTATCCCCATTTCCCCCAAAACCAATTTTTTATTTTATTTTTAATAATTAGTATTTTCCCCACTTTCCCAGTTTAAACTATAATTATAAATACTTCTTCATTAATTATAAAACATAAAATCTAAACCTAATCGATTTATTTATATTTGTATTAGAATTTTTAAGATTTGAAAATAGTTCTAGTCATATATATTTGTTGCATCTAACCGATTTCTTGACATGTAACTGAATCAATGATTGAGATTATTATTATTATTATTATTTAAATTATTTAGATTAATTTCTTTTGTTTTTGTGTTTTCACTTTTATTTTTTAAAATCCGGTGAATCTCAATTCATCAGTTATTAAGATCTATTTATTATTATTTTCCAAAACTATGAAAACAGCTATAATGTTTAACTTTAAGTACACGTTTACTAATTGAGTTTCAATATTCCCGATAATCAGGAAAGATAACTGAATTGGGGGGGGGGGGGGGAAGATTCAAGTATCCTTTTATGTTGAAATTTCGATCTTAATTTATGTGTGAGTGTAAAGATTCAAACTAAGTGGAGAATGTATGTAGGAAAGGTGTATGTGAAAAATATTGAGAGAGATATTTGAAGTTCAGAGAATTCTCTGTTTTTATTTCATTTTTCATAATCAACTTTACAAGCTAAGCTTCCTCTTTATATACACATTTGTTATAATGAATGTAGCTGAATTCCTGACTAAATACATTAGCTAATTCTGACATCAGCTGAGCTCAGCATGACATCAGCTGACCTCAGTAGACTAACTAATTCCTAACTAACCTTATCTACAGCTGTCAACTCAGCATACTAGCTAACTCCATTTCAGTCTTCGATTGTAGTGTTGACAGTGTGAAGGAGCTGCACAATGTGAGAGAGTTGAGTTGTATGACTGAGAGTACAAGGTCAGCTTAGGTAGTTAGAGTTGAAGCAGTAGCATTCTTTACATGCCCCCACAAGCTGGACAATGGTGAGTGAACCAAGTTCAGCTTGGACCTAAGCAACACAAAACGCCCTACTGACAAATTCTTGGTGAATATGTCAGCAATTTGGAACTCAGTTGGGACATAGCAGATGTCAAAGACACCGGTTGCCACTTTTTCACGAATAAAATGCACATCTATCTCTATGTGCTTCGTTCGAGCATGGAACACAGGGTTCTTGGCTAGAGAGGCAGCACTCATGTTATCACACCATAACACTGGTTTGCGAGCAACCGAGAAACCTAGCTCTTGAAGTAGAGACTTTACCCATATGATCTCAGTAGAAGCTTGTGCAAGAGATCGATATTCTGCTTCAGCACTAGAACGAGCAACAACATGTTGCTTCTTGGAGCTCCAAGCAATCAAATTCCCACCTAAAAACACAGAACAACCACTGGTGGATCGCCTGTCATCCATACAACTGGCCCAATCAGCATCTGCATAGACCTCAAGAGTGAGCTGAGAGCAGGCTTTGAACCATAAACCAAATTCCATAGTGCCTTTCAAATACCGTAACACACGCTTACAGGCTTGCCAATGAATGTCAGTTGGCTTGACCAAAAACTGACTCAATTTATTTACAATAAAGGCAACATCAGGTCTGGTGTTGACAAGATATTGCAAGGCTCCAATGGTACTACGATACAAAGTAGGATCAGCAAAAACCTTGCCATTGTGCAGAGATAATTTGGTAGAGCTGCTAGCAGGAGAGGCAGCTGGCTTGCAATCTTGAAGACCTGTCTTCTTTAATAGATCAAGCACATATTTTGTTTGAGACAAATGCAGACCATCAGCAGTTCGTTTAGCTTCAAAACCCAAGAAATAGTTAACAGAACCAAGTGACTTCAATGCAAACTGAGAGTTTAAATCCTTGATTACTTGAGAAATAAGAGATGGTTTGCTGCCTGTAATGAGGATATCATCAACATATACCAATAAAAATAAAATCTCCTTACCAGACTTCTTGATGAACAAGGATACATCAGATGTGCTACTAGAGAAACCCCACTGAGTCAGAGCATCTCTCAGTTTATGAAACCAAGCTCTTGGAGCCTGTTTCAGTCCATAGAGAGCCTTAGTGAGGCAGCAAACATGAGATGGAAATTTAGAACTTTCAAACCCTTGAGGCTGTTGCATATACACTGTCTTATGAAGATCCCCATTCAAGAAAGCATTGTTAATGTCTATTTGTTGGATATCCCAACCAAAAGATACTGCCATGGTAAACAACACCCTAATGGTAGAGGCTTTTACCACCGGACTAAAAGTATCAAAATAATCCACCCCAGGTACCTGATGAAATCCCTTAGCAACCAACCTAGCTTTATACTTCAACACAGTTCTATCAGGCCTATATTTGACTCTAAAAACCCACTTGCTGCCTACAACACTCATATCCGGAGAGAAAGGCACCAGCTGCCATGTATGGTTAGCAATTAGAGCATCATATTCAGCCTGCATAGCCTCCTTCCATTTGGGGCTTGTAAGAGCAATCTTAACCGAATTAGGTTCACATTCTGGTGATGATATGGCAGACATTGCATGTGCAGAAGTGTAGACCTTAGGTTTATAGATGCTTGATTTAGCTCTTGTTTGCATAGGATGAGAACTGATAGGATTAGTAGGCAAAGCTAAAGGTGAGGGTGAGTTATCAGTAGAGATAGGGTGGGGAGAAGAAAATGAGTGATCAGTATGAGAACCTGAGTTAGAAGAGTCATTTTGAGCTAAAAAAGTAGGAGAAAGCTGATGCCT
This sequence comes from Acer yangbiense, assembly GCA_008009225.1. NCBI lineage: Eukaryota > Viridiplantae > Streptophyta > Magnoliopsida > Sapindales > Sapindaceae > Acer > Acer yangbiense. Next base: position 59,704,893 of record CM017762.1, read on the forward strand.
AAAAGGAGTAGATGATGGAGACAAATTAGGTAGAGACTGAAAAACTGACAAAGGCAAAAAAGGAGAGCTAGTTACAGGTGACACAGGCTTTGAAAAAAGGCTATGATAAGGAAATTCAAGCTCATGAAAGAGCACATTTCTAGAGATAAAAATCCTGCCACTAGAGGAAAGACACTTATAACCATGATGCAAAAGACTGTATCCAAGAAATAGACATTTACTGGTGTGAAAATCCAACTTGTGTTTGTTAGTATCTCTTAGATAGGGAAAACATGCACAACCGAAGGTTTTCAAGAAACTATAGTTAGGCTTCTTCAGATACAACACTTCATAGGGAGACTTAGAGTGCAACAAAACAGTAGGCAAATTATTTATGAGGATAGTGGCTGTAGAGAAAGCCTTACACCAAAATTTAAGAGGCATCCCAGCATGAGCAAGGAGAGTAAGCCCTGTCTCTACAACATGTCTATGCTTTCTCTCTGGGATACCATTTTGCTGATGAGAATAGGCACAAGAGAACCTAGGTGTAATACCTGAGTGTCTAAGAAAAGGAATAAAGGACTGGAACTCAGCTCCCATATCTGATTGGAAGTCTTTTATTTTCAAATCAAAAGTGAGTTCAACATTTTTCTTGAATGTAAGAAAGGCTTGAAAAGCTTCAGACTTAGCTCTAAGAGGAAAAAGCCAAGTAAACCTACTATAAGAGTCTACAAATAAGATGTAGTATTTAAAACCTTCTGTTGAGAGAACAGGGGCTGGTCCCCAAATATCTGATGAAATAAGCTCAAGAGGAGCTTTAGCACTGATTTCATGCCTTGGATAAGGCAACCTATGAAGTTTCCCAAGTTTCCAAGAAGAACAACACTCTATATCAGATAAAAGTGAACTAATATTCATAGACTTCATTACATTTCGAAGTACAGGCAAGGCTGGATGTCCCAGCTTAGCATGCCACATCATAGCACTAGTCCTAGCTGCAGCAAAAGCTGTTGGTACAGTCCTAGTTTTGCTATTTACAGTAGAGTTACTTTTATCACTAGCATGAGATAAAGTAACACAAGTATGAGCAGCTTTATTGTAAAAATCAGACTGAAAAGGGAAACTAGAAGTATGGTCTCTATGTGCAGACTTAAATGAGTTGGTTCCAGTGAGCTGCACTTGATACAATCCTTTTTTAAGGGATCCTTGAAGAAGCACCCTCTTCGTATTCTTGTCCTTAACCACACAATAATCACCATCGAACTCAGCAACAGTATTATTATCTTTAGTAAGTTTAGATATACTCAACAGATTCTTAGTAACACTAGGAACATGCAAAATCTGATTTAAATGTAGAGGCATGTAAGGTTGTGTATGTGATTTCACAGTAGTATTGCCTATATGTGAAATCTGCAATCTATTTCCATTACCAACAATAAGATGTTCATTACCTCTGTATTCAGCACGCTGAGAAAGGTTGTTAATATCTGGAGTAACATGATTTGTTGCTCCGCTATCCACATACCAGGAGGGGTCCAGCACTGTTTCTGGAGTTGCAAACTGAGAAGTAGATTGATGAAGGTTGACTTGTCTGGTGTACTGATTATTGCCAGTGAACTGATTATTTCCTCCATTGCTTCCACCTCCTTTGTTGACACTGCTAAAACCATGAGCATTTTGACTGTTCTGATACTGAATGGATTGATCAAAACGCCTGTAGCACTGAAGAGCCATGTGACCAGTTTTATTGCAGACCTGACACATTAGCCTTTGATTGTTGTAGTGACCTCCATTTCTACCTCTGGCTCTTCCTTTTGCATTACCTCCTCGGTTGTGGAAGTTATTTCCATTGCCTTTGTTATCACTAACACTATGTGAGGCAAAATTTGCAGATAAACCAGCCACATCAAGCTGAGTTGCTGAGTTGAGATGTTCAATACGTTGCTCATGAAGCAACAACAGATATTGTGCTTCCTGAAACTTCATAGTGTCTCTTTGAGATGAGATCACTGTGACCACAGGATCGTATTCACGTCCTAAGCCATTCAATAAGCAACCTAGCAATTCACTTTCAGCAATTGTTTGACCTGCTGATACCAGGCCATCTCCAATTTCTTTAATCTTTAGAGAAAAATCAACTACAGACATCGATCCTTTTTTAAGACTCTGTAGTTGGTGACGCAATTGGAGAACTTTTGCCATGGATTGCTGTGTGAAAAGAACTTGCAAAGTATCCCAAACATGTTTAGAAGAAGTACAAGCAGTTACCTCTCCGATTATCTTTTCACTCAAGGTTGAGTAAAGCCAGCAAAGAAGAAGTTGATCTGATCTCTTCCAAGCTGAGTATTCAGGATTTTTCACTGTTTCTTTGTCGACTCCATTAGATGCGACAACTTCAACAAACTTTGGAGGTTCAGATAGAGAACCATCGATGAACTCTTCAAGTTCCAAGGCTCTAATTGTAGCAAGTACTTGAGCTTTCCAGGGAACAAAATTGTTGCGATCAAGCTTTATTGGAAGACTCAGATGAAGAGTTTTGGCAAGAGAACTGAAATCCATCTTAGAATTATCAGAAGAATGATGCGAGCCATGTCGATCGACTAAAGAACCAGCTGAACCTGAAGTCATTGACCTTAGTCAAGAAGAAGCTCTGATACCTTGTAAAGATTCAAACTAAGTGGAGAATGTATGTAGGAAAGGTGTATGTGAAAAATACTGAGAGAGATATTTGAAGTTCAGAGAATTCTCTGTTTTTATTTCATTTTTCATAATCAACTTTACAAGCTAAGCTTCCTCTTTATATACACATTTGTTATAATGAATGTAGCTGAATTCCTGACTAAATACATTAGCTAATTCTGACATCAGCTGAGCTCAGCATGACATCAGCTGACCTTAGTAGACTAACTAATTCCTAACTAACCTTATCTACAGCTGCCAACTCAGAATACTAGCTAACTCCATTTCAGTCTTCGATTGTAGTGTTGACAGTGTGAAGGAGCTGCACAATGTGAGAGAGTTGAGTTGTATGACTGAGAGTACAAGGTCAGCTTAGGTAGTTAGAGTTGAAGCAGTAGCATTCTTTACAGTGAGGTCTTTGAAAATTGATTCCTAATTAAGTGTTTTTAAGACACACCATGCAGTAAAACCTCTATAAAATAATATTATTTTATAGGAATTATTTATTTATCGATAAATGAATAATTTATCTATAAATGAATATATATTAATTTAAAAAGAGTTTTATGTTTTTATTACTTGTACATGTATTATTTTTTAGGGTTCTCTTTAGTGCACTGGTGCTGACATTGTGATCGTATCTTTTTTGGCATGATCACATTAAAATTTTGTCTTATTTTGACATGATCATATGCAACTCACAAGAGATCACATGCTATCATATGCGACAATAACTGGTATACAATAGACTGCTGTTATTATTATTTTAGAAATAATAATAATAAATACTTCAAAATAATAATAATAATAATAAACAATGGATGAGGTCAAACTATGAAATTTGATGGATGTAAGTATCTTTTGAATTATCATAGTGAATACGTCAACCGATGATAATTGTGATCAAGATAACGGTTGTGTTTTACCAACAGTTTATCTAAAAGAAGTCTTTCAATTAGTAGTAACCTTAAATAACTACTTGTTATGAAATATATATATATACTGATTTTCTATTATCAGTTCGAACTGATAATAAATATATCAGGACGAAGAATGTGGACTACTAGATTTACATACTTTGACTCAAAGTGTATGCACTTGTCAAAATTTCTCCATAATCTGTGGTCAACATTCTTCGTCCTAATATATTTATTGTCAGTTCGAACTGATAATAGAAAGACTATATATATATATCAAATGTGGTGTATGCATTGAAAAAATTAAGGATGATGTTGAGTTTGGTTTAGGTATAAATATAAGGCAAATGATTTTAAATGCATTTTTTGAGATAAGCTGAATTAAGAAAAGATAAATTGTAAGTAAAAAGTTCATTAATATATATTATGAATATTTATGTGCTATTTATTTTATATAATTAACCAATTATTAATTTATATATTCATTGGGTCTTAAAGGATTTAAAAAAAAATATATTATTATTATCTTATGCATTTAGTGAGATTATTATTTTAGTACATTTGATTGAGTTGGAACTTGAAGATTTTATTATTTAAGCGAGGTTATTAATTTATCGATAAAAAGTCAACAATATATAATTCAGGAGTTTACGAAGGAAACAGACTTGAATCCTCAACCTCATAATGTAGGTGTGAGGGGTTAGCCAACTTCATCTGGGCTACATAATACCCTTTCTAGAATATGTATTTGTTATAATAAAATTAAGTTTAATAATACGTTTATGAATTCATTGTGTGATGTTTCATGTGGAAATTTTATGGAGCTTGCACCTGATTGTGATTGTACTTCACCTCATGGTCATGGCCCAGGAACCATAAGTTCTTGTCCTCCTCCTCGTTGATGGCCCCGGTGTACACGTGACATCTTGTGATGATCAATAAGAACCATCATCAATCATGTTTGTTCGCTAGCTGAAAATTTTAATTAATACTTTTTTGTATGAATTAATTTCTCTTTGATCAAACGTTATTTTTTTATTTTTTTATATTTTTTATTTTACTTTTACAATAATTGTCGGGACCCTGCGAAAATTAGACTCTACTAGCACAGCCCAGACTACTACTTCCACAAATGGGGAGAGAGCACCCACACAAGAGGAGAGACAAAGAATGAGTATGTATATATATATATATATATATACATGCATGTAGGGCATTGAATCGTGGTGGTAGAGTCTCCCATTGGAGAGTCAATTCTTTCTCAGATTGTAAGTTTGTAACTACTTATCGAGCATTTACATTTATAATTTTATGTTATAAATGAGTGAATTTATACTGAATAAACTTATCTAATATTATTATTGATGAGAAGATGCCCCTAACACCTACATCATTGAAGTTGTGAGTTAGAGTCGCATTGCCATCTCTAAATCTCAAATTATTTGTAATTGCTAAAAAAAGAATTATTATTTATTTATTTATTTATATATCACATGAGGTGGCAACTTGAATAAGTAATTATTTATGAGCAAGTAGAAATATTGTTATTCATCAATTTAAAATTATTTGTATGAATTATAGAATACCATGAAACCCATAATACAATTCTTACGAATATCACCCAAGATGTGATATTTATGGGTCTCTACAGCTCAAATATGATTGACAATAGTGTAAGAATCTATAGAATTTTGGATATTTTGGGCGGATCTGTTGTCAAGCCCGTATGGTTTCATTTTATAGATCCATGGGTTTGGTTTCTTAAGGTTTACTTCAAAGTTTTGAGAGTTGAGCCAGCCATGCCTCTAGCGCCAAATATTGACACGTAAAATTTGTCAGGGTCAAATAGCCACGTAAGCTTATTGGTTGACTGGGCAATAGAGTAAATAATGTTGACTAGACAGGCTTTTGGACATGTGGTTGTTAATTGAGAAATGTTGATTAAGGGTTTAACTTATCTCGAAGGGTTTATCTAATCCGATAGGGTTATTTTTAGCATGACAGATTTTTAGCAAGAACCTAATGGAACTGAACCCGATGGTTTCGATTTGTCCAATGGGTTTTACTCAGTCCGACAGGTCTAAGTTCTGGCCCGAAATGAACTCTCAGCCCGAGGTTTCAAAACTTACGACTCAATAAAGCATTTCAAATGCCAACAACTAACTTATTCATCCTAGTAACTAACTCCACTATATGACTCCACTAAGTTATAGGCATCTCTGTTGCCAACAATGGACACAACAATAACTGCTTTAATCAACAACTGACTCACGATCATGTTCCATTAACCACTCTAATTCATTTGCATGAGACCTGTGTTGACAAATTGGCTCAACTTCCACCTTCTCAACTTCCACCTACCACCTACCACCGGCCACATTCATGAGCACAACCACCATGTTGAAAATGGGGGAGGTTTGTCTCTGCCTTTCCCCTATAAATAAGACCCTCAAACAAGTAAGGAGGGCAAGCAGCAAGAGAAGCAAAGCTTCCTGATTTCTGAGAGAGTTCTTGAGAGAATCTGAGAGAAATTCTGTTTATTGTAATTTGTATAATTTCTCAATAATATTAGTTTGCTGCCTCCCGTGGACGTAGGCAATTGCCGAACCACGTAAATATCTGTGTTTGTGTGTTGTGTGCATTTTCTATCGAATTTTCTGGGCATTTCCGCAACAAATTGGTATCAGAGCTTTGGTTTTGCTCCCGGTCCAGAAAATTCGAAGTGCTCGAATCGCTGTTTGGAGGACACCGTTGTGTTCCTCTCGGAAATACGATTCCAACGCACCTGACCGTCTCAATCGAGCTCTAACGAACTCTCTAGCTCCGGTCAAAGTTCGGTCAAACCTGGAAAATTTTCCAGAAAATTTTCTGCAAATTTCTCAGGAAGAAGACGACCACTCAGCGCCACGTCATCGTCATCAGCCACACGTCTCGCCACGTCATCGTCCAGTCAGCCACACGTCAGCGCACAGTCATCGCCACGTCAGTGCACAGTCGTCGCCACATCAGCATACATCACACCACGTCAGCGACCAGTCAGCATCATCACTATTCCACAGCCAGAGAATATTCCGTCCGTAGAGAATATTCCGTCAGAGAATATTCCGTTATCCTAACGGAATATTCCCGAGTCAACTCGGTCCAGAAGTGTGTTTTTTTGCCCAACTCAGTGCAATTTTCACCCGTTTTCAACCGAGTCGGACCTGTTCCCAGCTATTTCGACCGTTCCGGACGCAACCGTGCCATCAGTTTTAGCTAATTCCACTTGTAAGTACTGTTTTTTACTTAAACAAACTTTAATGGCACGATGGAAGATCCGAAAGCTGGAGAAATTTTGGAAAAATCAACTGAAGCTCAAGCATCAGCATCAACCACAGTATATCAGCATCAACCAGTATTCTTGGCAAAGGAGCTCGATGTCAAATGCAAAGTTTGATATTGAGAAGTTTGACGGCACCACTTTCGGCATGTGGCAATGTGAAGTTCTAGATCTGTTATTCCGGAAGGATCCGATATTGCCTTGAATTCCAAACCCAAGGATATTTCCGATGAAGATTGGAATTATGTAAATCGTCAAGCATGTGGCACAATTCGGTTGTGTTTTAGCCAAGGACCAGAAGTACTTTGTCATGAAGGAGACTATGGCATCAAGTCTCTGGAAAAAGCTGGAGGACAAGTACATGACGAAAAGCATAGAGAACCGACTCTACCTGAAGAAGAAGCTCTTTCGATTCCAGTACAAGAAAGGTATTTCTATGATTGAGCATTTGGATAATTACAATAAAATTCTCGCTGATTTACAAATTTAGATGTTGAAATTATCGATGAAGATAAGGCATTGCTGTTGTTAAATTCCTTGCCTATACCTATGAACACTTAACCACAACTCTGTTATATGGAAAGGATGAGGTTAAATTCATAGACGTTTCTAATGCTCTGGTGAATAATGAGTATCGGAAGAAGGATCAGCTTGATCACAGAGACTCAACATCAGAAGCCTGACTGTTGCCCGAGGAAGGACAAACAACAGAAGATCTGGAGTGCCCAGTGAGCGTGGCAGATCTCGCTCAAAATCAAGAGGACCATCTCACTCAAAGCCAAAAGGAGAATCATCATTCAGACGACCCGCGAAGGACGAGTGTGCCTATTGTCACCAGAAAGGGCACTGGAAAAAAGATTGTCCAAACAAGGACAAATCTAATGTGAATGTTGCAAGTAAAGCTGATAATGAAGAGGATTCAGCTTTTACAGTTTCATCATCAGAAAGCCATTCTGATAGATGGATTCTAGATTCCGGCTGTTCCTATCATATGTGTCCCAACAGGCAGTGGTTCTCAAGCTTTCAGGAGCTTGACGGAGGAGTTGTGCTAATGGGCAACGACAACACCTGCTAGACGAAAGGGATAGGAACTGTTCGCCTGAAGATGCACGATGGTACAATCAGACGACTGACAGACGTCAGGTATGTCCCTGATCTGAAGAAGAACCTCATTTCACTAGGGGTTTTAGACTCTAGCGGTTACAAGGTGACCATGGAAGGTGGAGTCCTGAAGGTTGTACGAGGTGCATTCTTGGCAATGAAAGGTACTCGACAGAGAAATTTATATTTCCTAGACGGGTACACAGTCACAGGGAGAGCAGCCGTCTCCAGCAGTTCTGACGATGAGGCATCTGATACTTCCCGACTCTGGCACATGCGCTTAGGGCATGTGGGGGAGAAGACTTTGCAAGGTTTGGTGAAGCAAGGTCGTCTGAAAGGTGCAAAAACTGGTAAACTTGATTTCTGCGAGCATTGTGTCATGAGCAAGCACACAAGAGTCAAGTTCGGCACCGCCATTCATCGTACAAAAGCAACACTGGATTATGTTCACACTGATGTTTGGGGGCCTTCCAAAAATGCTTCATTGGGAGGTAAACATTATTTTGTAACATTTATTGATGATTTCTCCAGGTATGTCTGGGTATATACCATGAAGCATAAGGATGAAGTTCTGGATATCTTTCTTCAATGGAAGAAGATGATTGAAATTCAGACAGGTAGAAAGATTAAAAGGCTTAGATCAGACAATGGCGGGGAATACAAATCAGATCCTTTCATGAAGTACTGTCAAAATGAAGGGATAATCAGACATTTTACAGTTCCCGGCACGCCACAGCAGAATGGAGTAGCAGAACGGATGAATCGTACTTTGGTGGAGAAAGTTCGGTGTATGCTTTCTCAATCTGGCCTAAGGAAGGTATTCTGGGCAGAGGCTTTGATGTATGCCTCTCATATAGTCAACAGACTACCCGCTTCTGCACTTGATGGGAAAACTCCCAAAGAGGTATGGTCTGGACAACCTATTTCTGATTATGACCAATTGCATATATTCGGATGTCCAGCATACTTTCATGTTACTGAATCCAAACTGGATCCTAGAGCCAAGAAAGCTATTTTCGTGGGCTTTAGTGAAGGAGTCAAGGGATTCAGACTATGGAATCCCGAGTCAAAGAAGATCATCTTAAGCCGAGATGTTACCTTTGATGAATCTGCAATGCTAAAACAAATACCTCGAGACACAGAGAATGAGAATCCAAACTCTCTACAACAGGTGGAGTTTGAAACTCCCAAGAAGTCAGAAAAGGCTTCTTCGACAGTCGATCATCCTGATGATGAATTTGATGATCAAGATGAGATATCAGTTGAGGTGGAGGATTCAGCACCAGTACCTGAAATCAGACAACAGCCAGAGTCCATTGCCACCAGTAGACAGAAAAGAGACATTCGGAGGCCTGCCCGTTACACAGACATGGTGGCATACGCTCTTCTAGTGACTGATGATAATGTCCCGTACACTTACAGAGAAGCTATGGACAGTACGGACAATGTCAAGTGGAAGATGGCGATGAAGGAGGAGATGCAATCACTTCACCAGAATGAAACTTGGAAGCTGACACAACTTCCAAAGGGAAAGAGAGCTATAGGGTGCAAATGGGTCTATGCCAAGAAGGAAGGTGCTCCGGGCAAAGACAACATCAGATACAAAGCCAGATTGGTAGCGAAAGGCTACGCACAAAAGGAAGGAGTAGACTACAATGAGGTATTCTCACCTGTTGTAGCATTCGTCTATTCGGATCCTATTGGCTTTGGTTGCACAATTTGATCTCGAGTTAGCTCAACTCGATGTAAAGACCGCATTCCTCCATGGTACTTTGAACGAAGAAATTTATATGTCTCAGCCAGAAGGGTTCAAAGTTCCAGGACATGAGAATTGGGCTTGCAAGCTGAACAAGTCCCTGTATGGTTTGAAGCAGTCACCGAGACAGTGGTATAAACGGTTTGACAGCTTCATGATGACTCAGAAGTACACACGCAGTCATTTTGATCACTGTGTATATTTTCACAAACTCCAAGATGGTACATTTGTCTATTTGCTCTTATATGTGGATGATATGCTGATAGCATCTAAGAGCAAGGTGGAGATAGACAGGCTGAAGACTCAATTGAGCTCAGAATTCGACATGAAGGATCTTGGAGAGGCCAAGAAGATTCTTGGTATGGAGATCAAAAGGGACAGAGTGAAAGGTACCATATGTTTGACACAGACTCAGTATTTGAAAACTGTACTTCAGAGATTTGGCATTGACAGCAAATCTAAACCTGTAAGTACACCGTTGGCTCCACATTTTAAACTGAGTGCACTGATGTCACCGACTATTGATGATGCAAAGAGGCAAATGGATCATGTTCCATATGCAAATGCCGTTGGTGCCTTGATGTATGCGATGGTGTGTACTAGACCTGACATTTCACACGCCGTAAGTATGGTGAGCCGTTACATGCATAATCCTGGTAAAGGCCACTGGCAAGCAGTGAAATGGATTCTACGGTACATTCAGGGTACTGTAGATGTTGGTTTGAAGTTCGAGAAAGATCGGACGATTGACAAACATATCGTAGGATATGTTGATTCTGATTATGCTGGTGATCTTGATAAGCGCCGATCTACTACTGGTTATGTGTTCACTATGGCAGGAGGACCAGTAAGTTGGAGATCAACTTTACAGTCAACAGTGGCTTTGTCTACTACTGAGGCAGAGTATATGGCTGTAACAGAAGCTTTCAAAGAAGCTATTTGGTTTCGTGGTTTGATCAGGGACTTGGGCATTGTTCAGGAAAACGTGGAGATTTTCTGCGACAGCCAGAGTGCCATTTGTTTGGCAAAGAACCAAGTCCATCACAGTCGCACCAAGCATATAGACGTCCGTTACCACTTTGTTCGGGAAATAGTAGATGAAGGGAACATTCTACTCCAGAAGATCGGAACTGCAGACAATCCTGCAGATATGTTAACAAAGGTGGTAACAGGGATCAAGTTTCAACATTGTTTGGACTTGATCAATATCTCTCGAGCCCGTAACGCCTAAGGGTGTAATGGAGGCAGCATTGATCGGTGGATTCTCGCCAAGGTGGAGATTGTTGACAAATTGGCTCAACTTCCACCTTCTCAACTTCCACCTACCACCTACCACCGGCCACATTCATGAGCACAACCACCATGTTGAAAATGGGGGAGGTTTGTCTCTGCCTTTCCCCTATAAATAAGACCCTCAAACAAGTAAGGAGGGCAAGCAGCAAGAGAAGCAAAGCTTCCTGATTTCTGAGAGAGTTCTTGAGAGAATCTGAGAGAAATTCTGTTTATTGTAATTTGTATAATTTCTCAATAATATTAGTTTGCTGCCTCCCGTGGACGTAGGCAATTGCCGAACCACGTAAATATCTGTGTTTGTGTGTTGTGTGCATTTTCTATCGAATTTTCTGGGCATTTCCGCAACAACCTGGTCCTCCACCGAATTGCATGTGTGAGAGAACCTTGCATTCACGTGCACAGTATTGCACATGGTACACATCATTCCACCCCTCTCAAATTATCCTTGTCCGCAAGGATAAATTCCGAATAGGGTGTCAGGAGGTTCAAAATCTTCGACCTCCAAAACATCAGGAGACATGACCCTCTCAAAGATCAACTGTTCAATTCTGTCAATGGGATCATCACCACCAAGTTTGGGAAAGGATAACTTGTGTTGAGTGTGGTTTCGGTCGAAACTTGGATTGGGAACGGTGGTTCCGGTTGGAGAGGTATGGGCGGTGGTGGGAATGATATGAATGGTGGTTTCGGTTGGAGGCATATGGGTGGTGGTAGGAGTGATAAGGTGGCTGTGAGAGGTTTTTGTCGGGGTAAACGAGTTGAGCTCCTTCTCGACGGTGTTACCGTTACGGTTAACCCGTAGGGCTCAGAGTTCAGTCATGATGAAATGAAGGGCAGTGTTGACTTGGTTGAGGTTGTTGTTGATGAGGTTCAATTTGGACTCATGACGAGCCAGAGTTTCATAAACCCCGTTACGGAACTCAGCATCCAAGGAACCGAGCTGCTCTGATACCATTGATATGTGTTTTTCTGATCCTAGAAAATACATAAAGAGAATTTAGGATAATATGTATATTTCCGATCCTGAAAATTTACATAGAAGAATTTATGAGAAGTATTTCATATTCAAAATACATAAGAAGAGGCATAGGAGAGAAATAGAGGAGATAGCAAGGGGAGGAGACAATTTGTCTTATATTTTCTTCATATCCCATCCCATACATTGTCTGCCAATTTATAGGCTACAATATGAATGAGTAACAATAACTGAAACAACATGCAATAAAGTAGGAAATAATGGATAAGTGGTGCTTGACAAAGCAACCCACCTATCACGACTCAATAAAGCATTTCAAATGCCAACAACTAACTTATTCATCCTAGTAACTAACTCCACTATCTGACTCCACTAAGTTATAGGCATCTCTGTTGCCAACAATGGACACAACAATAACTGCTTTAATCAACAACTGACTCATGATCATGTTCCACTAACCACTCTAATTCATTTGCATGAGACCTGGTCCTCCACCGAATTGCATGCGTGAGAGAACCTTGCATTCACGTGCACAGTATTGCACATGGTACACATCAGATTGAGAGAGGTATGGCCCATGGTTTTGATTTTAATGGAAGAAAGAAGGAGATTACAAAGATAATTGCTAGGAGGGACAGCAGGTTTCGTGAGTTTGTGAAAAGTCTGGTGGTTAAACATAAGGTTATTGGGTCTTGCGGCTCTAGTTTGGTGGTTAATCTTTAGTTTTTTTGGGTTTTTGAGGCTCCTATGTGTTTTTTTTTTTTTTTTTCTGCTTTGGTGTGGGTCCACTTCTGGGGAAGACAAGCTGGTGTGGGAGTTTTCCTGAGTTTCTTGCTTGGGTCGTGGTGTCCTTCTTGCTGCTATGGTGCTGCTGCCTGTGTTTTTCTGCTGTTGGGTTTTTGCTATTGCTTATATTGGGTATTTGTTGTTGCTGCAAGCCATGTATAATCTATTGGGTTTTTGCTGCCTATGTTTTTCTGCTTTGGTGTCATGGGGGTTTCTTTCAGCTCATGAGATTCCTTTTCCTTTGCTAATTTTTGGTCAAGATAGGCTCTAGGATGGCTGGTGTTGCAAATCATTGGAGCAACCTGTGACTTAGTTTAGCTTTTCGTTTTCTGTTTTCTTTTTCTTGGTTTCTGTTTGGTTGGGTGTATGGGGTTTTTTTGGTCTCTGAAGCCTCTATTTTGTCCTTGGACTCTGGGTGGGGTTTTGGCCTTTGTTTCGTTTTTGTCTCTCTGTAGCTCTTTGGAGCCTTGCTTGGCTCTTTAATAATACTGCTGTTCAAAAAAAAAAAAAAAAAGTATTGTTGAAGTTAAATGAAGATAATGACAACTAGCCAGTCTTTGTCTAGCTGCTATGTTATGATTTTCTACGTACTTTATAAATTTTCAGAAGATATATGTAACCACAGTCTCCATCAAAGCATTTTCTTTAAATAGTATATGCATAAATAACAGCCAGTAAATTTTCTTTAATAGGATGTGGTTTCAAAATTAAATAAGAATAATGACAGTTGCAATTTATCCTTTCTTTTATTTTCTTGTTACTGATCTTGTAGAAGAGGAATTAGGAAATGATCCTATGATGAAAAATCTTATCTTCTTTTTGTTTAAGTAATTCAGCTACTGTTCTTCAGCCCCATTTCACAAAATGTCTTCTCTTTAAAGTTCTGTTGTCTAAGTTTTAACAATTATTTATAGTTTGGTTGACATGATTTATCCTGCTTATTTGAATAGTACTGTAAAATATTGATTTTGGGATGCTTTGAATGCTTAGAGAAGGGTTTTTGTCTTAATGGTTCATCATATGAATCTTCTCCATCTTTCTGCAGTTATTTTGGAGTATATATTAGTGTCTGCTTTAATAACATTTGCTTTGAGAGTTTTGTGTATTGTTTGCTTAGGAGGAAGTTTATGCTGTTTGAGTAGTTATCTAAATTCATTGTACTCCTTTTTTTTTTTTTGGTAAGAGGGGGGGCTACAGCAGCCAAAACACAAACTAAGAGCTGGCAAACAGCCTAGCTAACGCAACACCATTACAATCCTCAGTAAAAGTGGCAGAGATATGATCAGGGGGATCATCAAAATAGGTAACCCCCAAACCCAACGAGTGACCAAAGCTAGCCAAGGAATCTGCAACTCTGTTGCTTTCCCTATATATATGATGAATTGTACAGCACCAATTCTGATCAATCAACTTCTTGCAGTCCTCAATCATGCTGAGAAGAGGGTGATTCAAAGGAGTAGGATTATTCAACAGGAGGACAGCATACTGAGAATCCGACTCCACCAACACTCTTCTGAATCCAGCGCTCCAAGCCAGCTTGAGGCCTTCCAAAACACCCCACATTTCAGCCTCAATAACAGTACCAGCTCCCTTATTGAGAGCAAAACCCACCAGCCAAGACCTACTATCATCTCTAATCACACCACCTGCCGAAATAGCATCCGTATCAGGCAACCAGCTACCATCTACATTGAGTTTGACCCAGCCGGGAGGAGGAGGAGTCCAAGAAATAAGCCTGTTCTCCTTAGCAGTGCTAATATCACCAGTAAGATTGGCATCAAGCCAATCACTAATATAATTCAGAATAATCTTACCAGGATGGACAGGAAGGAGGAAACTAGGATTAAACACCTTCTCACATCTCCATTTCCAGATATGCCAAAGAGTAACAGCAAAAAGAAGATGACCATGGATACGGTCCAGCAACACAATGTTGCACTTCAGATTCTCCCACATCCAACTACTCCAATCTGTCTTATAAGAGCTACTATTAGTAATATCTTTACAGATGTCCTCCCAAACTCTACAAGAGACACTGCACCCCCTAAACACATGATCCAAATCTTCAACATTCATCCTACATCTATCACACGACAGATCCACCTCAATACTCCTGGCAGCCCTGTGAACATTGGTAAGCAATTTCCCATGGAGGAGAATCCAGAGGAAGTGAGTGACTCTAGTTGGCAACTTAATATTCCAAATGAAGTTCCATTTCCAACTCTCAGCAGCAACCTTATTGAGGTGGGAGCAATAAGCACTGCTGACAGAAAATTCTCCATTCTTTAAGAGCCCCCAAATCATAGAATCCTCAATGTTACAATTATTAGCAATATGAAGGCTAAACACACGGTTCACAACAGCATAAGGCAGAACCAAAGCCAATTTCTGAAGATTCCAAACCCTGCCACACAAATAATCACTCACCTTTTCCTGCAGTTGCTCATCCGAGAGAACACCAGAAGCAACATTCTGAAGTTTACCCAGATCAGAGAGCCACACATCCGTCCAGAACTTCACAATAGAACCATCGCCAATTCTCCACTGCATGCCTTCAGAGATGAGCTTGGCCCCAAAGGAGAATCCTCTCCACGTATTAGAACATCTACTAGACTTGGGATTATCATGCGTGACCAAACGACCCCCTTTGAGATATTTGGCTTTAATCAAATCACCCCAAAGCCCACAATTCTGTTGGTGCAGCCGCCAACCAGCTTTGGCAAGAAGAGATTGATTCATTAACTTCATCTTTCTAATACCCAAACCTTCTAACTTCTTAGGTAAGCAAACCGTATCCCAGTTAACAAGATGGATTTTCCTAGAATCCGGATTGCTACCCCATAAGAAATCCCTATTAATTCTATCAAGCGTATTCCAAACCTCCGTGGGTAGCTTAATGGATTGCATAGCATACGTCGGGAGGGCTGATAACTCTTATTTTCTACACGTTGTGTAGCCCCTTACTTTTATCTTTTATGCTTGTTTTCCGGGTAAAACCGGGTATTTAATGTTTTAAATAAGTGTTTCAGGATTTTTTCCAGAAGAGGGGCTAAAGTGCAAAAATGGTGAAATATTGGGGCAAAAGTGCAATTTTAAAAAGTTGGTTCTGCGCCCTTGTTTTGCGTTAAGGGGCCGCAGAAAAGGGCGCAAAAAGGGACCAGAACTTCATTTTTTTGTAATTCGGCGCCCCAGGGCGCAGAATAGGGCGCAAAAACGAAGGCGGAAAATTTGATGAAAGTTTCCTGCAGATTGCTCATCTTGCGGGGCCCATATCTCTCTCTCTCCTCCGATCGAACTGGGTTTTGTGCTACATATGGTTGGAAAGATCCAGAAGTCTTCTTTCCAACGGTTCTTCAAGATCACGATTCCGATGTTTATGGAGAGAGTTATGCCCGTTTCCGTAACGGTGCGCGCTGCTGGAAAGTCACCCGCGAGACCCCCCCAAAAATCTGCCACTTAAGGGCATTTTCGTCTTTTCCCCTCAATTCTGACCTAAACCCTTCTCCCCACTATATATGCCCCCTTTTCTCTTCAGTTTTCCAGAATCCACAACCCCCCTCTCTCTCTCCTCCGCCCCACTCTCTCTCTCTTCCATTTTCTTCACCTTCTTCACATTCTTCACATAATAAGGAGAGACCCATGCTCCCATGGAGGTTCTTCCTCCATGGGAGCTCCCCATACATCTCCACAAACCCCCCTTCTCACTTCCTCCACCCATTTTAGACGAAATTTCAAGGAATTAGGAGCAATATTCGAGTTAGGAAGCCATGGAGCAACTTTGGAGGATTATCTTCAAGGGTTTGCTTTTATTTACTCATTTCCTTTGTAATTTTCGTTTCTTTGATGTGTAACCCCGATTTGGGGAATATTGTAAACCTACACTTGTGTTATATAAGTTGTTTGTGCTTAATTTCATATGGGTTTTGTTCTACTCTTTGTTAATTTTATGATTTAAGCTCTAATTGCAATATCCATGTGTGTAGAGGTCTGAAATTGATATGTGTCCATGATTGGGATTAGGAGTAGAGTAATTTAATATAGGAGTAGTGTAATTTAACTTCCCATGATTGTTGATTGATTGATGGATGACCAAAATGCCATGTTTAGAGTAATTTTGAGTGTTAGAGATTTAGCTCCAAAGAGTAGGAAAGGTTTCAGTTCAGGCATTTAGTTGCTAAATTGGCCTGGGTTCCAATTCTTGTGCTTAATGGGTCTTTTTAAGACACAATTGCCCTTCCTTGGCCAGATTGGGTGATGAATTGATTTTGGGAGAATTCCCAAATCAAGAGAATGAACCCTTAACCTATATTGAATGGTTTTAATGAATAATAACCGACTTGTTGCACATTGTTGTTTGGTAAACTTGTTTCTCATGTCTAGCCATTCTAGGGAGATTGATAAAACCGAATCCGTATCTAGAGTAAAGACAAACTGAATTCCTCTTGTGCTTGTGTAGTTATATGGTATTTCATTGCTTAATGCTTTCACTCGGTTAGCCACCTTGTGGATGATATTTAGGCTATGTGTTATATATTGCGTGGTTCACATTAACATGTCCAGCGTGATATCCTCTACATATGACCAGACAGTGAGAGATACACTAGGCTAGCGTGTAGAGCTCGTGTGTGTGTCCCACAGTCCTTAATGAATCCAAGCATTTATGCATGGATGTAATCTCTAAGACATCGAGAGAGATTAGAGATTAATTAAGGGGACACGAGCATATAACATATGTGTTGTATGGGTATTTTCGTATTCTTAATGCTTTCACTTGGTTGCCATCCCGTATTTGGTTAGCCATTGTGAATGAATTATTGGCTGTAGTATGGCCCACGCGGTTGCGCATTACATGCCCAACGAAATAACCACTGTATATGACCAGACAGTGAGAGATACACTAGGCTGGCATACAGGGCTCTTGTGTGTGTGCCACGACACTTAATGAATCCATGCATTGTGTGGATGTGATTTCTAAGACTCGAGAGAGATTAGAGATCAATTAAGGGGACACGAGCCTATGATATACTTGCATATTGAGGGACAAAGTGAGTCTAGTGCTTAATTAGGAGGATTGTTACGGTTGAGTCATTTCCCTAGTGTTACCACATTTCATGCATCTCTCCATTCCATCCTATCCATGTATATATTATGTTAGTTAGTTTATTTATTTATAGTATTATTTACACTTTTCCGCAACCGCAACACACGAGTTCTCTCGGAGTGTTGTAATAATAGCTAGAACCGGTGACGGTCGGTGAATCCCACCTCCCTGCGGAACGATACCCTCACTTGCCGCTGTGCTAGTCCATGTGACTCGCGCGCTAGCGAGGTCGAACTTAAATGTTCATTTTTTGACCGACATCGCAACGACATGTCGTTAAGGGCCGAAGTCACAGCTTTAATGAGAGTGCACCTTCCTGCAAAGGATAAGGTCGCACTTTTCCAAGAGGCCAACCTTTTCTGAGTCTTCTCAACTATCTCATTATAGGTTCCCTTCGTAACTCGACCATGTATAAGAGGAACCCCAAGGTAGTTTCCCAAATTTAGAGTAATAGGAGAGCCACACACCTTCGCCAAAGCCTTCGCAAACCCGCGACTAACATTACTAGAGCAATGGATCCTAGATTTGGGAAAACTAATCTGCTGCCAAGAAATTTCGCAAAACAAATCAAGGGAATCCCTCATAATTTCAGCCTGTTGAAGGGAAGCTTGTCCAAACAATATAAGATCATCCACAAAGAATAAATGGGAAATTTCAGGGCCACCTCTAGAAATTTTGACTGGCTTCCAAACACCATCCAAGAATTTTTGATGGATAATATGGGACAACTTCTCCATACATAGCACAAATATATAAGGAGATAATGGATCGCCCTGCCTAATCCCACATCTAGGGCGAAAACTATCCGTCAATTCGCCATTTAGAACAACTTTGTAATGCACATCAGTAATACAACTCATAATCAAATTATTTAAACCCCCTAAAATGCCCACTTCTTCTAAGACAAGTTTAATGAAACTCCATTGTAGCTTATCATATGCCTTAGCAAGATCAATCTTCCAAGCAATGAGACCCTTATTGCCCTTCATAGTCTTGAAAATATGAAGCACTTCCTGCGCTACCACAATATTGTCTTGTATTTGTCTTCCTGGCACAAAAGCCACTTGGTTAGGACTAACCAACTTAGGAAGAAACCCTCTTATTCTACTCACTAAAATCTTACTAATGATTTTGTAGGAGGTGTTACAAAGACTAATTGGTCTAAAGTGGGTAAAGTTGGTGGGATTGGAGATTTTAGGAATGAGGGAGATGAGAGTGCTATTAATCAAACTAGACACTTTTCCCTTCTTAAAACACTCCAAAACCAGCTCCAGAAGATCAGCTTTGCACACAGACCAGAATTTCTGGAAAAAAATGGCCGGAAAACCATCCGGACCGGGGGCTTTAATCCCACCTATGTTGAACAAAATATCCTTTACCTCATTCTCATCAGCCGGCCTAAACAGACCCTGGAGCTCAGCAGAATTAATTTGCGGAAAAAACAGAGGGAGATGGGAGTAAGAAACAGGACTAGGCCTTTCCAAGAAAAGCTCTTGAAAAAACTGCACAGCCTCAACCTTCATCTCCTCCCTATCCTCAGTCCAGGAACCATCCTTTTTTAATAGACCTTCAATCTTATTTCTTCTTCTTCTGATAACTGTTGAAAGGTGGAAAAATTTGGTGTTTTTATCACCATCTTTAAGCCAACAATTCCTAGACTTTTGTTGCCAAAATATTTCTTCTCTCTCAAGGATGTCCCTATACTCAGTCAAGAGCCTCTCTTCAAGACTAGCAAGGGACCGAGAAGGCCTAATACTAAGATGGTATTGAATTCCCTGAATCCTAGCAAGCAATTTTCTTTTGTTATAGAAAATGTTGCCAAACTTCTCTTTGTTCCAAACTTTTAGAATCCCCGTTAGGTTCTGAATTCTATCAGCCACCGAGATCCCCTTGCATCTCCAATTGTCACGAATCAGTTCTTCAAAATCCTTATGTTTGAGCCACATAGCTTCAAACCTAAAAGGCTTACCATAAGCCTTAGGAATTTGGTTGCTCTGAAGTTGGATAAGGATAGGGCAATGGTCCGACATTACTCTAGGGAGATGTCTCACAAAACCCTCCCCAAAATGGACTCTCCAATCCATCGAACATAGCGCTCTATCAAGCCTCTCCCATATTTTCTCACCAATCCCCCTCTTGGTCATCCAATTATACCTAGGGCCGACAAAACCCAAATCAACCAACTCATTTCTATCAATCCAACCACAAAAGCCACTATTCGAATGCGTAGGTCTACCCCCTCTTTTTTCAGAAAGGTTGGTAAGTGTTACGGTCACGTTTTTAAGAAAATAAAAATAGTTTGTTTTAGTTTAAATTTGAATAAGTTGGTAGCTGATAGGATTCTTATCATATTTAATCTCTACTGTTATTATTTGAATTTCATGTATCTGTCTTATAAATAGGACTTGTTATCAATGAATTAAAGTATGAGTTAAAATCCATCAAATATGTGTTAGTATTTCTAACATTTTGGGAGGTTCTGGTTTCCCTTGAAGCAAACCAACGTTTTATTTTTGGTTATCAAATCGTGCTTGTATCAGATAGATGCTTTGAAAAGCAGATAAAAGAAGCCTCCCAACTCTAGACAGTGAATAGGAAGTTAAGTGCCATGAACAAATTGTTGATGGTAGAGAATGACCATCTGCAGAAGCAGGTTTCGCATTTGGTTTATGAGAATGGATACACGCGAACGCAACTGCAGAGTGTAAGCTCCTCCACCCTTATCTGCTACTCCATCCCCTCCCTGTTTTTCTTTTATTCTTGGTTGTCAGGGTCATTGTAAATAGGTATACTGTTTTTTTACATTGACAAGTTATACAACCCATCTCACAACATGTGTTTTAGCTGTGTTGTATTTGTATTTATAACTAAAATTCATCTATTATTCTGTTAATGGGTTTCCAACCCTTAGCTACTTTTAAAGTTAATGATGCTTTCTGCATCCCAGGTGCACATTTCAATATTTTTTTTTATCAAACTTTAAATTTGCAGCAGTTATAGATTTTGTTAGCCCAAGTTTTCTCTCCCCTTGTATTTTTGTTTTTATAAATGAAATGGTTTTGCCTAATATCAAATGCCAAGATATGCTCCACTAAAGAGTTCAGAAAATTAATGTAAAACTTCTTGGGACTTGATTTCATTTTGTGGATTTCTGAGCAGGCGTCTACAACAACCACAGACAATAGTTGTGAGTCTGTGGTAATGAGTGGTAAGCACCAACATCAGCAAAACCCAACACACACTACTACAAAAAACGCAAAAGAAATTGGCTATTTTACATGGAAGAAATCAGTTTTTCAAATTTTTAAAACCGATGTCTATTTGAGTGATTTAGAAAACAACGCGCTAAAGACATCGGTTTTTAACCGATGTAAAAACACGCGAAAACACATCAGTTATATATAAAACCGATTTAAAAACCACGACGTAAAATTGATGTATTACGAAAATTAAACCCGCCATCCGAATTCCAACCGTTATAGCTAGCTCCATACGTAAGTATCTAACAAACAAATGGCCTCCAACAATTGTTGGATGGCTTGGCTCGTCTTCCTGGTTTCCTAGGTTTCATCTTTGCTGTGAATAGTGGTGAAGCCAGGAATACAGAAACACCAAATTTTGTGGGGGCTAAAATGGAAATATTTCAAAATATAACGATAAATTTATAATATCATAAAATTATTAAGACTTTTTTGGTAATAAATCTAAGTTAACCATTATATATTAAGATCTATAATTAATATGTCCTAATCTAGCATATCAAATATCAAAAGAATCAACAATATAAATATAAGCCTTATTCATTTTACTTATTGCATTGGTAACCATATATACATTAAGTTTGAACAGATCAATATCTGTCAAATAATCATTTCCCACATACATCACTCTTTTAGTAGTATGACTTTAGAAGTAAAGTTTTGGAGTAAGCTTTTACAATAAGTAGAGTTTTTAACCAAAAATTGTATATTATTTGGCATTCAATTAAAAAACACTTTTAAGTTATTAGATTATATAATTAAAGAGCTTTTAGTTGTAATAAAAAAAAATTAAAAAAAAATTAAAAAAAAATAAAAAGAGTTATTTAAATATTACCGATTATTACTTTTGATGATTCTTAATATATCCCAATCCAACACACCGAAACTGACGTTGAAGAGAAATAGGACCCCAAGGATGTGGTGGAGACCATTTTGAAGAGTTTGAAGGCTTTTCAATCACTTGTTTAAGCCGATGAAGCGAGGAGTTTGGAGGAGAAGATTGCATAGGGAGGCTGACATGGGAAATGCGTTCTTATTGCTGGGTGGTGAATTTGCTTCCATGAGTAGATAAATGTATATTTTCTCTTTAGAGTGTTGTGCTATGTTTGGCGGCGAAATGCCTATCATTAAGGTTTGAATGAAGTGCAAGGCAAATGATTATCAACCTACTGCAAACCCAAAAAAGTAGTAATTTAGGTTAAAATTATCATTAATAAAATAAAATAAAAATAAATAATAAAAAGGAATGTAAACAGATAATTAATGGATTGTCAATATCATTTCTCAAAATTAAAATGAAGTGAGACTAAATAATTTGTAAAGTGTAAGGAGAAACTCTCATAAACCAAAGGTCTTATTATTTTTTTTTTTTTAGGGGGTAAATACTAAATACATTGACCTCCCCAAATATATGGCATAAATGCAGCTAAAGAGAAAATATGCATTTATCTACTCAGACGTATCATTTCTTTAAGGGAGAATTGCATTTTAGTCCCCGTAGTTTGCTTTATTTTGCGTTTAGTCCACGGTTTTTTTTTATTGTAACTTTTAGTCCTTCTGTGACAGAATCCGTCAAAAGACAGATTCTGCCATGTCAGGCGTGTAAAATGACTCTTCTGCCCCTGATGACTGCTGCTCCCTCTGAAAAGACTAAAATACCTTTATTTATGTCTTTTACCCTTAATTTTTTTAAAAAAACCGAAATTAAAATAATTTTAAAAAAATTAAAAAAAAAATTGTGTATTTGGTGGAAGTCCAGATTGGATCTCCACCGTTCATCTCATCAGATGGACGGTGGAGATCCAATCTGGATTTCCACCAAATCCACCCTTCATAAAAAAAATTCAAAAAAAATTTGTGGATTTGTTGGAAGTCCAGATGGGATCTCCACTGTCCATCTGATGAGATGGACGGTGGAGATCCAATCTGGACTTCTACCAAATCCATCTCTTCATAAAAAAAATTCAAAATTTTTTTTTGGATCTGGAAACCATCACCATCATCGACCCTCAGTCCATCACCCACTCAACCACCATCGACCCTCAGTCCATCACCATCATCATCTTCATCACAACACCCACTCAACCATCATCTTCACCATCACCATCATCATCGACTCTCAACCATCATCTTCATCAAAAAAATCTTCATCACAACACCCACTCAACCATCATCTTCACCATCACCATCATCATTAAATTAGTTTTCCATATTTCTTCAATCAAATCCCACCAAAAAAAAAAACAAAAAAAAAAATCCACAAACCCAAATCGCGATCGATCGCGGCCCAAAACCATTTTCTTCCTCTCTCTCGCCTCCCTTTGCCACCTCCACCGCCGTTGAAGATGGCTGTCGACGATAGGGCAAACTAGTGAAGGAGACGCAGATCTCCTCCACCAGCACAGAGACGGTTGATATTGGTGGTGATAGAGGCGGCCACGTTGGAGGTTGTCGACGGTGGCCGGCCGATACGGTGGAGAGAAAGGGATTCGTGATAAAGGGAGAGGCTGGGTGGCTATGGTTTTGGTGTTCAGTGGCGGCGGCGGCGGCTAGGGGGTGGTGGTGGCTAGGGTTAGGGGGTTTGATTTGTGGTGGATGAGATTTGTAGAGATATGGTGGAAGAGGTTGATAATGACCGAAGATGGGTGTTTGTGTTGTTTTATTTATTTAATTTATATTTATTTGTTTTTTTTAATTTGATATATATATATATTATTAAATATGTTTTTAATTTAAGTTTATTTAATTAATTAATAAACTTGTTTTTAATTTTTAAATTACTATTATACCCTTTGGCATTATAAGCTTCTAGAATATCTAAAGTTATTTTACTTCTTTGCCCTCGTTGACCCCCATTGACTTGACGAAACCCTAACAGAATTGGACGGTAGGGACTAGAATCCATATTGTCAAAATAATGATGGACTGAAAGTTACAATACCAAAAAACCATGAACTAAACGCAGATTAAGGCAAACTACAGGGACTAAAATACGATTTTCCCTATCTTTAAAATTGAACTGATAATGAGACCAAATTTCCCATAGCTTTTAAAATTAAAAAAAATAAAGACAATAGTTTTATATATAATAATAATAATAATAATAATAATAATAATAATAATAATAATAAAAGTAAAGTCAGACAAATTATTTAAAATTTAGAAGAAAAAAAACTAATAAAGATTTTAAATTTTAAAAAAATGAAGATAATTTTTTTAAACAAATTAAAAACATTCTTTATTTACTTAAAAAATAGTAAAAAATTCAATTTAAAATTGAAGATAATTAAAATTTTAAAAAAATCCATTTTAAAATGATTTTTTAAATTTTTACTCCAATGAAAAGATTATCTTCAATTAATTTAATTTAATTATTTTTTATAAAAAAAATCACCTTCATTTTTAAAATTTAACAACTTAGGGTAATTTAGTCTTTTTATTAATTCAATTTTAAGAGTAGGAGATGTCTCAGTAGATAAATACATATTTACTCTCTGACTATATTTATGTCAAAATTCAAGGGAGGCTAGTGTATTTAACCCTTTAAAAAAAAATGAACTTTTCTTTTGTATTCCATTTTCTTTTATAATTTGTTTAGACTTTAAAAAAAAAAAAGTTTGTTAACTTATTTATTTAGAATTTCTGTTTCAAGGGGTAAACATTAGTTGAAATAGGCCTTAATAGCACCAAATCCATAGTGATTTTTAGGAATAGCACTAGATTAATATTTTCACCTTCTTCTTTTATTACTTTTCTGCCATTAGGTTTAATTTTTTTTTTTTTTTAAAACCTCCATTAATGGAGGACCAATGGAGGTAAACAGACCCCCAATGGGGAGGTCAAAGACCTCTATTGGAGGTTGATTTCAACCTCCGTGGAGGTCTGTTAGACCTCCAATGGGGATTTCGATGGAGGTCGATGAAGAAGATAAAAAACAAAAAAAAATTGGAAAATTTTGTATTTTGCCCAGTAACTTTTGGAATTTGCAAAAATACCAAATAAGTCTCGGAAATTATAAAATAAGTCTGTAAAATACCTAAATAAGTCATAAGTCTCGGAAATTATAAAATAAGTCTCTAAAATACCCAAATAAATCTCAGAAATACAAAATAAGTCTCGGAAATACTCAAATAAGTCTTAGAAACACGAAAATAAGTTTCAAGAAAAAAAAAACGTGAGACTTATTTTTTATGATTGTGTTTTGAGGGTATTTTTGTCAGATTCACATTTATGTGCTATTAAAACTTGATAGCTTCTCCTTACAATCCACAAAATATCTATTCACACTCCAATTCAATTTTTTTTTTATTAATGACAGTTTTAACCTAAATTAAAATTACTGAACAAGACAACAAAAATTTAAAGACACTCAAAACTAATTAAATTATTATAAATAAGAAATCTCTCATCTAAATAATTAGATTAAATATTACGTATTAAACTCTCTCTCCTAAATCTGTTATATATATACGAAAGCTTGAATTGCCTCAACTAGATTGATTAAACTCAGAATTTTTAAGACTAATGAAAGAATTAAAGTTCTCTAGGCAATCACATACCTACAAGAGTAACAAAAAACATTTTGATATTTTGATTATTTAAAAATAAAATAAAAAGTTTTTTTTTTTAATATATACATACGTTATGATACGTATGGTTCCTAAAAATCAAGCTTATTAGTAAGTTTTTTTTTTTCTTTAACAGTTAGTCTTACTTGAGAAAGAATGGAGATAGAAAATTAGAAATATGTATTGGAGGAGAGAGAGTTTAATATGGTAATTAAAAATTTAGGAGAGAGTATTTAGTATGTAATAGTTAATCTAAAGATTTATGAGAGATAATTTCTTTTTTTAATAATTTAATTTTAAAAAGATAAAAAGGATAATCTTGTAACAAAATGAAGTGTCTTTAGAATTTTTTAAAATTTAATTGGATTGTCAAAAGAAGCTCTCTTAAAACTTAAGTTATTAAATTTGAACCCTAAACATTACTATGTCCTCTTGACTAGATAGTCTAGAAGTACTCTATCTTTATATTTAATTAATAAAATTTTATTATACTGTCGATGTTTAGTCAACATAATTTATTATAGTCCGCTTAGATATTCAATCCTAATTAGGTCCACGATTTAAACTCAGTTAAATTTCAATTACAACTGACAAAAGAAGTTTAAATAGAAGCGAAAATTTGCAAGCCAGACATGGTAATCTTTAGTCCGTAGAAAATAAAATAAGTAACTATAAAGCAAAAGACAAATTTGGGATTGCGAGAGGTGTACAAGTAAAATGTTTAATTTTGAATTTTAGTTATGGGTTTAAAAACTAAATTCGTATAGCAACTAGTTTTCTGGATTGCAATAGAGCCACCGATTAGTACATAACTACATACTATAGAAAACTTGGCAAACTTAAACCACAAAAACGTTGAGTAGGAGCTAGCGATCGAGCTAACGAATTTCTCTCTCTTAAATTAATTGATAAATTAGAAAGTATTAATTAAAATCTAAAATCAACAAACATGATTACTAATGATTGATATGGTGCTTACATTGATCATCACGAGATGTCAAGAGTTTAGCCATCAAAAGGAGGAGGTAAAAGTTTGCCCATTGCCTGGGAAAAACGCGTATTACTGCCAAAAACAGACGCAAGCTCCCTAAAATGTCCATGTTGGATATAGCTTGAATTCTCCAATGGATACCAAACACGGTTTACCAATGCTAAGACTTTCTGGAGACGTGAGAGCGTTTGGGAGTATGAGGTTATGTTTGAGGGAGGCTTAAGGACATTGAAGAACAGAAGAAATGAAGAACAGCTCAAACCGCTGCCTATGCCACTGTGGCTTTGGCAGCGGTAATGGCAGCGGTAGGACACCGCTGCTAATTTTCGACAGCGCAACGACAGAGGTTTCAATTCCAGTGGATACTGCTGCGGTGATCGCTGTAGCTGTCACAGCGGTACCGGCAGCGGTCGACGATGATGACGCATAGAGATCACAGTTTTCTGAGTGGTCAAGTTCAACACGGTTTAGGAAGCGGGTGGCCAATTGCAACTTGAATCGTAGTTAATCACAAGCATGCGTTGATTCAGGAAATATTCATGGAAGAGGAAATATGTTGCTTCTAGAAGTTCTAATAGGAAAAGGATTTCTCCTTGAAAGGAGACTTGTCTTAAATAGGAAATAGTATTTATGTGGAACAAGTATTCTTGTATGACTAGGAGATAGATTTCCTTGTTAGTTTTAACTCCTTGTAATACATATAAATAGACCATAATAACTAGGTTATTAATGTGTGAAAAACACCTGAGAGTGGTGGAGCAAAATAGCAAATACTAGAGAGATCTCAAAGTGAGCGTTAGGTGTAATTGGGTTTAGGGTATTATTTAGAGAGAGAACCTGAGTGTGTGGTTGTAACAATTTACTACATATTGGAACTTTCCTTTGTCGTCCTGACAGCCGTGGTTTTTTCCCTGATTTGGGTTTCCACGTAAATTCTTGTGTTGTGTGTGATTGGATTTAATTATTTCTCTTCATCTTATCTTTTCTTTGTTATTGTATTTGTTTGTGTTCTATCCGGCAACGCTTCCGCGCGCTTAGTGACGTTTGTTCGCTAACAATTGGTATCAGAGCCCCGATTGCTTGGTAGTGGTCTTAACAACTTTATGGCAAGGATGATGAGATTCGATAGTGAGAAGTTCGACGGAAAGATTAATTTTGGCTTGTGGCAAGTTCAAGTCAAAGACCTATTAATCCAATACGGTTTACACAAGGCGTTGAAGGGCAAGTCAACCCCTGCGAACCCTGAAGGCTCTGGAGATTCTAACAAAGGAACGACTAGTACTACTTCTGGAAAACCTAAGATGAGCGATGATGATTGGGAGGAGTTGGATGAAAGGACTGCAAGTGCGATACGATTAAACCTAGCCAAGAATGTTCTTGTAAATGTCCATGGAACATATTTAGCGAAAGAACTTTGGGAGAGGCTTGAAGAATTGTATCAATCAAATAGCGTCTGCAACCGGTTCTACCTAAAGGAGCAGTTTCACATGCTGCAGATGACTGAAGGTACGAAAATTTCTGATCATCTGGGAGTGCTCAAAGGAATAGTTTCATAATTAGAGTCGATTGGAGTAAAGATTGATGAAGAAGACAAAGGTCTTAGAGCACATGAAGCCAATCTTGTTGCATGGGAGTTCAACCATATGTTTTGGAGATGTAGCGAACAAACTTATCTCTAAGGAACGAAGGCTAAAGAGTAAAGGTAAATCTTCTGATAACTCTGTTCTTTTGGTTGACAGGAAAAAGGGGAACTCCAAAAGGAAAGTCTCTTGTTGGGGATGTAGACAGTCTGGACACATAAGGAAGGATTGTCAAAAGAAGAAAACAAGTGCGGCTAAGGGCTCCAAAGAGGGTGATCCGGCAATCGCCTCTCTTGAGTTTGACGACTACATCGATGTCATATAAAGAGGCATAAACATCCCCATGGCATGACCGCTAGGTGCCATGAAAAGGATGTAGCTGATAGCGGGTCCACAATTGCGCACGGGCATTGGTTAGGAGGTGATGCAAGGTGTGTGGTGGACAAGGATGTCGATGGCTGAGCGAACTCCCTGGGAACCTAACTTGAGGAGTTGCACCATAATTTTCAGCAAGGTAAATTTCGACATGTGCCGGTGAAATCTTGGGATGGTTGTTTCCTAAGTGTTTATACCTAGTGGTGGGTATGTTGATTCTTGATGATAGAATCGTAGCTGAGGACAAGTTTTGAGAATTCTCGCCATAAGGGAGAATTGTTGGATATGGCTTGAATTCTCCAATGGATACCAAACTCAATTTACCAATGCTAAGATTTCCTGGAGACGTGAGAGCATTTGAGAGTATAAGGTTATGTTTGAAGGAGGCTTGAGGACATTGAAGAACAAAAGAAATGAAGAACAGCTCAAACTGTTGCCTATGCCGCTGTGGCTTTGGCAGCAGTAATGGCAGCGGTAGGACACCGCTGCTAATTTTCGACAGCGCAACGATAGCGGTTCCAATTCCAGTGGATACCGCTGCGGTGACCGCTGTGGCTGTCACAGCGGTACCGGTAGCGGTCGACGATGATGGTGCATAAAGATCACAGTTTTCTAAGTAGTCAAGTTCAACACGGTTTAGGAAGCGGGTGGCCAACTGCAACTTAAATCGTAGTTAATCACAAGCATGCGTTGATTCAGGAAATATTCATGGAAGAGGAAATATGTTGCTTCTAGAAGTTCTAATAGGAAAAGGATTTCTCCTTGAAAGGAGACTTGTCTTAAATAGGAAATAGTATTTATGTGGAACAAGTATTCTTGTATGACTAGGAGATAGATTTCCTTGTTAGTTTTAACTCCCTGTAATACATATAAATAGACCATAATAACTAGGTTATTAGTGTGTGAAAAACATCTGAGAGTGGTGGAGTAAAATAGCAAATACTAGAGAGATCTCAAAGTAAGTATTGGGTGTAATTGGGTTTGGGGTATTATTTAGAGAGAGAACCCGAGTGTGTGGTTATAACAATTTACTACATATTGGAACTTTCTCTTGTCGTCCTGACGGCTGTGGTTTTTTCCCTGATTTAGGTTTCCACGTAAATTCTTGTGTTGTGTGTGATTGGATTTAATTATTTCTCTTCATCTTATCTTTTCTTTGTTATTGTGTTTGTTTGTGTTCTATCCGGCAACGCTTCCGCGCGCTTAGTGACGTTTGTTCGCTAACAGTCCACCTAGAACAACAAACGATGAATTAATAAATTTCTTACTTTCATGATTAAATATCAAGAGTTGTTTCCATAGTTTTGCAAAAATAATAATAAAGAGACCCTGTTGACAGTTGATATATGACTATAAATATTTATCATAAAGATATCATTTATAAAATAGTTTTTGAATGTTATTTTACAAAATTCTTAATCAAGTGACCCAAAAGCATAAAATTAATTATTCAACATAATTAACTAGGTATCACTGTCCAATGTGGTTTTATGGTAAATAATGTTCATTCAACTTTACAATGTTTAACGGAAGAGTATATATATAGAGAGAGAAGGAATTTCACTAGGTTGACTTACGAATAGTTACGATAGAAGCTGGGTTTGGCAGTGTGTGTTTCTGAAAGCTCCCTTGTAGCCACCACTTGCAAAGTTAGCAGAACCATAACAGTTATCACAACACAGCATGCATATGTGTGTTGTTGGTTTCGAAAACCAAAATTGGCATAGCGCAGCGGAAGGGTGGTGGGCCCAGTTTTTAAAAATTTTCTATAAAAAACAAAACCGTTTTAGCCAGATCGTTGTGATCATATTGATTCTAATATTTAATATAAATAGAAAGGTGTTAGGAAGTTAGACTTTAATAAACTCTGTATTTAATAATAGATAATTAGTATGTATTATCTTTTCTATTGTATTGCCTAACTTGTAGCTAGACACTCTGTATTGTAGTTGCTTGTACCTGATGTGTAGGAGTGTTTAGGACTCTTGCTATACAAATACACAACCTGACATCAATAATATTCATTCCAGTAAATTATATCTCTCTTTCATCTTTTCATGGTATCAGAGCAGGACTGAGATCCTGATTCATCTTGATTCATCGCTGCACTCAAGTCACTCGTGTAGCATATTCTTTTTCCAATCATCATGTCCGATAATGAAGCACCACCAACAATTGACACAGGCAAGGAGATTGCCATTCCTACCACTTCTGCAGATCTTTCAAAGGCAAACATCTCAAATCCCTATTTCACTCATCATTCAGATCATCCGGGGCTTGGTTTTGGTTTCCAAACCTTTGAACGGAGACAATTATTCTACCTGGAAAAGGGCTATGACTTTGGCCTTAAATTCTAAAAATAAGCTAGGCTTTGTCAATAATTCAATCAAAGCCCCTTCAGAAGAAACTGATCCCGAAGGTTATTCGATTTGGTCTCGGTGTAATGATATGGTCCATTCCTAGATCGTCAACGCTCTCAGTTCGGAAATTTCAGATAGTGTGATTTATTATTCTACTGCTCATAAAGTTTGGGAAGATCTTCGTGAGCGATTCTCTCAAAGCAATGCACCTCGCATCTTCGAGATTCAGTGAGATATTGCTTATCTTAGACAAGAACAACTCTCTGTTTCTACCTACTACACAAAATTGAAAGGTCTGTGGGATGAATTAACTTCCTATAATGAAGCAGTACATGAGGCACAACAAGATCAGCAAAAATTGATGCAATTTCTGATGGGGCTGAATGACTCTTACAATGCTATTTGCGGACAGATTCTCCTGATGAATCCACTCCCTTCAGTTCGGCAGGCGTATTCCTCTGTTTCTCAAGAAGAAAAGCAACGCACGCTGAGTTCAACACACGCTGCAAATGACTCTAGCAACAGTGCAGCTATGGCGGTTCGAAGCAAACCTAATCCAGTCAGGTATGAGCGATCCAACCGTCCATATGGGTCACAAGAACCACGATCGCAAGAGAGACAGCCGGAACACTTCAGGCAAGATCGGCATCGACCTGGTGCAGGGGCAGGCAGAGGATGACCGAATTGCTCACACTGTGGAGAAATGGGACATTGGGTCCAAACCTGTTATGAGTTGAATGGATATCCAGTGGGCCATCCAAAAGCTAAATTTAACTCAGGCCCAAGAGGATTCAGCAACAACAAAAGGCCTGCAGTGAATAATGTTGCCGAGGGGTCTTCTAAAATTGATGGTAGTCAAGTTGTTGGGATTTCAGAGGATCAGTTGAAACAACTTTTGTCGCTTGTTGGCAAAAATGACGATTCTATTTCTCAGGCCAATGCTGTGACCAAGCCAGGTTTGTCTAAAATCGCTTCCCGCAATTGGATCATTGATAGCGGGGCGACAGATCATATTTCTTCGTCATCTAAATTATTTCTCCGCAAAAATAAAAGTTGCTCATTACCTCATGTATTGTTACCTAGCGGAGATAAAGCCAATATTATTGCGAAAGGATCGTTACCTCTAAATTCTGTCTATTATTTGCATAATGTGCTATGTGTTCCTACTTTCAAAGTTGATTTGATATCAGTTAGTCGTCTGACGAGAGGCCTAAATTGTTCAATAACCTTTTTCCGTTATTGGTGTATTTTGCAGGATCTGGCTACGAGGAGGATGATTGATTTGGGTAAACAACGTGACGGTCTGTATTATTTGGCGGCACCTGCGACGAAGATTTCAATAAACACCTCATCCTCACCCACAACACAGCCGACCTGCAATCTTACAATCTCATCCACCGATCTCTGGCATAATCGTTTAGGCCATGCATCATCTTCTTGTTTAAGTTTCATTGCCAAGAATTTTTAAAATTTTTCGATTTAGTCAAATAATGCTTGTCCTGTATGTCCTTTGGCCAAGTAGAGTTGTTTACCTTTCAGTCCTAGTGTAATTTCTTCAATAAAACCTTTTGAAATAATTCGTTGTGATATTTGGGGTCGTTATCGACACCCTTCTATTTCTGGTGCTCATTATTTTCTTACTATTGTGGATGATTTTTCACGTTTCACATGGATATTTTTAATGCGACATAAAAATGAAGCTCAGTCTCTTTTAAAACAATTTTTCAGTTTTGTTCAAACTCAGTTTGAGTCTCACATAAAAACTTTTCGAAGTGACAACGATGGGGAATTTATTTCCCTCCGTTCTTTTTTTCAGGATCATGGTGTCATTTTCCAACGATCTTGTGTTTACACGCCTCAACAAAATGGGGTTGTGGAACGTAAACATCGTCACATTTTACAGGTGGCTCGGGCTTTAAAATTTCAAGCTCAACTCCCTACCAAATTTTGGGGGGAGTGTGTTCTTACCGCTGTCCACATAATCAATCGGTTGCCCTCTCCGGTTCTTTCTTTTAGAACTCCTTTTGAACTTCTCTACTCTAAACCGTCTTCTTTTTCTCATCTCCGTGTCTTTGGTTGTTTAGCTTATGCTACCAATATCCGTGTCTCACAAATTTGACCGTCGTTCCATTCCTTCAATTTTTGTTGGCTATCCCGCTGGACAAAAAGCATACAAATTGTTTGATTTGTCGTCTCACAAAATTTTCACCAGCCGTGATGTCAAATTTCATGAAACTTTCTTTCCTTATGCATCTGTCAGACCCATTTCTCCCTCTCCAACAGTGACTGGCTTAGTTCCTCTTGTGGCCCGTGATATCCCCTGGCCCAATTCCTTTTCTCCTACACCTGATGCCTCTCTGTCAAACACTGTCATGCCTCAAACTTTCCCAAATCCCTTACCTTCGTCTCCTTCCTCTCCTTCGCCGGACCTACCACACACGTCTTCTTCCCCCACTCGGTCGTCTCCTTCCTCTGCCCCTCATTCGCCATCATCTCCTTCCTCTGCTCCGTCGTCAGAACCCTTGTCGATCCTTCCTCTGTCTTCTCCCGTTCTGACTTCCCAATCGCCTCATCCTATCCCCGATCCTGTTCCCCTTCGTCGCTCCAGTCGTCAAACCGGTCCGCCGGTCAAGCTCAAGGATTTTGTCTGCAACAATGTTTACTCCGACCAATCAATCTCATTATCGCCGGGTCCGACCAAAGGTACTCGTTATCCTCTGGCTAAATATGTCTCGTATCACAGATATATGCCTCAATACAGATCTTTTGTTGCTCAACTTGGTGTGATTGCGGAGCCTAGGTCCTATTCGGAGGCCGTTGTTCATCCTGAATGGCAGGAGGCCATGCGTTCTGAGTTGCGGGCTCTCCAGGCCAACGACACCTGGACTCTTACTCCGCTTTCAGCTAGTAAGGCTCCCATTGGCTGCCGATGGGTGTATAAAATCAAGCTCCGATCGGATGGGTCTGTTGAGAGGTACAAAGCGCGATTGGTCGCCAAGGGCTTCACTCAACTGGAGGGTATCGATTTTCAGGACACGTTTTCTCCTACTACCAAGATTGTTTCAGTTCGTTGCTTGCTTGCTTTAGCCGCTGCTCGTGGATGGTCTCTGCATCAAATGGATGTTAACAACGCCTTTCTTCACGGCGATCTGGCTGAGGAAATCTATATGTCTCCGCCGCCTGGGCTTCAGCGATAGGGGGAGAACAACCTGGTATGTCACCTACATAAATCGCTGTACGGTTTGAAACAAGCATCTCGCCAATGGTTTGCTAAGTTTTCAGAGGCTATTTGCTCTGCTGGCTTCGTCCAATCTCGGGCCAATTACTCTCTATTCACCAAAACACAAGGCAAGCTCTTTACTGCTATTTTAATATATGTTGATGACATTCTAATTACTGGAAATGATCCTGTTAGCATTGCTGCCACTAAGAAATTCCTACATAGTCATTTTAATCTTAAAGACCTTGGTAATCTGAAATACTTTCTTGGTATTGAAGTTTCTGCTTCTAAGAGAGGGATTTTTATCTCTCAACGCAAATATGCATTAGAAATCATTAAGGATGTAGGTTTGTTAGGTGCAGCCCCAATTGATACTCCTATGGAACGAGGTTTAAAATTATCAGATAAGAGTGATTCGCTCAAAGATCCTAGCAAGTATAGAAGATTGGTTGGTAGATTAATTTACTTGACTGTTTCGAGGCCAGATATAACATATGCAGTACATGTCTTGAGTAGGTTTATGCACCAACCCCGAAAACTTCATATGGAGGCAGCTCTTCGGGTTGTCCGATATTTGAAAGGTGCACATGGCCAAGGTTTATTTTTCTCTTCGAATAGTGATTTCAGGTTGAGAGCTTACTGTGACTCGGATTAGGCAGGTTGTCCACTCACTAGGAGATCCACTACAGGTTATTGTGTCTTTCTTGGACCTTCATTGATATCCTGGAGGTCAAAGCGACAGAAAACAGTGTCTCTTTCTTCTGCCGAGGCATAATATCGTGCAATGACAGGAGCCTGCTGTGAGTTGACATGGCTACGTTATCTATTGAGGGACTTGGGTCTAACACATCATGAATCTGCTCTGTTATTTTGCGTCAACAAGGCTGCCTTACACATTGCAGCCAACCCAGTTTTTCATGAGTGAACTAGACACATTGAGATGGATTGCCATTACATTAGAGACAAGATCCAAGATGGTTCAGTGATTACAAGATATGTAGGTTTTGCACACCAGCTAGCAGACATCTTGACCAAGCCTTTGGGCAAGGAGAATTTCGTCCCTATGATTCGCAAGTTGGGAGTGTAGGATATCCACTCTCCAACTTGAGGGGGAGTGTTAGGAAGTTAGACTTTAATAAACTCTGTATTTAATAATAGATAATTAGTATGTATTATCTTTTCTATTGTATTGCCTAACTTGTAGCTAGACACTCTGTATTGTAGTTGCTTGTACCTGACGTGTAGGAGTGTTTAGGACTCTTGCTGTACAAATACACAACCTGACATCAATAATATTCATTCCAGTAAATTATATCTCTCTTTCATCTTTTCAAAAGGAACCAAGTTCTTCCACACCGAATCTCCAACATTAAAGAACCGACGGATGAGCGTCTCGGTATTTAAACAGAATAATTTCGACTCTCGAATTTCTGTTCTTATTATGTACTCATTAAATGAAACAACACGAAAAATATTGGGAGACTTTCTCGCAATATTCTATAGAGGCTTAGTATTTAAAAACTATTTAAATTTTCTTTTATCTATCTCTCTCTCTCTCTCGTGTAAGAGAAACCAAGAATACTCTTATTGGAGAAAAAAAAAAAAAACT
Source organism: Acer yangbiense (assembly GCA_008009225.1). Lineage (NCBI taxonomy): Eukaryota > Viridiplantae > Streptophyta > Magnoliopsida > Sapindales > Sapindaceae > Acer > Acer yangbiense. Next base: position 59,740,763 of record CM017762.1, read on the forward strand.
CTTCTTGTTTTTTCCTCTTTTGTTTTTTTCTAGCTCTCGTCTCGCTTGTTTCTGTTGAAGAAAAACAACTTAAAACTTTTGATCTTAAAACTCAAAAACCGAGAGGATTGGCAAGAGAGAGATACCATAATACTCTGTTGTGTTTTCTTTATGAGTTTATGTTGTGTATCCAAACAAAGTAAAAAACCGAGAGCCAAAGAGATAAAGTTTCTCTCTGCCTATCTTTTTTTTTTAGCATTTGAAACCTAATTGGATTATAATACAAATTAAATATTAAAATAAACAATTTATTTAAATATTTAAAATAACAATTTCGAAAATCCTTATAAAAATAATTAAATCACAATTATTTAATTATATCATAATAGATAAAATTTGAAATTGCCGGTGGATACCTTGTGATTCTTATCTTTTATCTGTTCAATTTGAATTCAAAATTTAAATATATAATAATCCAATTATTAAATAATTATCTTATTTGTAATAATCTAATTATTCAAATAAATAATTAAATAATTTAACACATAAATTTAAATTATTATTTTCAAAATTGCACAGTGACTGTTACTATGCAGTTTTCGTAAATTACAATGTGTTGACCACACTGTGTCATCCAATTAAATATTTAAATAATTATATTATTTAAATAACATTTAATTAATTCATAACTAATTAAATAAAACGGTTAATATTTAGAGTGGTGTTATTATATTGGCACACTCGCTACTGATTTATTTATACCCCACTTTTTTAATTATTTAGTATTATTTTTTTTTTCCTTTATCAAAATTACTAAAAGAGACATATAATTTAAGAAAAAAAGTATTCTATAAAGTAAATCTAATAAAACCCCACATTCCTTAAAAAAAAAATAATGTTCTTTAATCCTTTTCTTGAAATAATTTTTTTTTCATAACTCTTAAACCTTAAAAATACTTGTACTGAATCTTATTTAAACAATAAATCAAACACTTGAGGGTGCATTAGACGGATGAGATATTGATTATTATTTAATCTAATTACTCTTTTAGAATCTGAAAGTGAAATGATGATAACCAAAACAAATACTTGTTCTTTGCTTCTTGTTTTGTTTTGTTTGAGTTGTTTTTTTTTTTTTCTCTCTGTGTGTTTTGTCTTGGGTTGCTCTATTCTTGATCGCTACAAACCGTCACGCTCGCAAAAGTACGAGGTCGATATGTAGTGCAATGATAGAGTAGGGTATCGTCCCACAGAGACTAAGGGATTGTATGATTACTGGCTTTCGAAGGCACACGTACTATTTGAACAAAACATATGAATGATTTCGAAACTTATCACTAAATTAATTTAAAGCTAATTCTAAGCATGTATTAAGCAAATTAAGTAAATCACACAAGAAAATGATATTTGTAATATGATGAAATTATGCTAGAATTTAGAATCCACCTCCCCCTTCTAATTACGAATTTCGATCCGCCCAATCTCCCCTATTACGCAAGTAATCGTTATAGGTTCGTGCCCCCTCTAATTAACTCCTAATCTCTTTCAAGCAATAGAAATTGCACCCAAACATACATAATATACTCAGGCTAATCTAGCACAGTGGGACACACACACGATCCCTATATGCCGGCCTAGCGATCTCTCGACTTTCCGGTCAAATACAGTGGATATCATGACGAGCACATTTAGCGCGTCACCTCTCGGTTCATTCACACAACCAATGAATCAATTACAAGATGATCAATCAAGTAAAAGCATTAAGCACACCAAATATCCATATCACAACACAAACATTTTAAGAGAAATTAGGCAAATCATTACAAAAGATTAAGGGTTTGGTGTATTCATAACTCTAGCATATATGTGTTTAGCTCATATTACACATCCAAGTCATTTGAGATAGTAAATTGAAATAAACCAAGCAAATACACAAGATTAAGAGAAGAAGTTGCAAGAAATAAACTAGAATGAAGAACTTCTTCTTTGCAAGCTAGGCTCCAATGACTTGAGCTTTCTAAGCTTCCTTTGATGCTCCAAGGTGTTGATTTATGATGGGTATGGTGTGTAAGAGAAGGTTATGTAATGGAGGTTATGGATTTGTGATGATTTATGGTGAAGATATGATGATTATGGTGAATTTGTGGAGTAATTTGTGGAGGATGTGATGATGGCGTGAATGGAGTATTTTCTTAGATTTAGGAATTGTGAAGCACACTTAGAAATTTTGGTAAAGTTATATATATAGGTAGGTCAAAGAGTGGGTCCCAAAAGTGGTGAAAAGCAAGCGGTGGCTGCCATCTCGTAGTACGCTTTAACGTGGTTGTCTAACGAAACCAATCTGGACAAACTGCCGAAACTCGCGGTTCGCGATTTGGTCTAACGTAGTACACTCTGACGTCCCAATCACGAAAGTTGGCAGCCCATCAGGTCTTCAAAAACGTAGTACGAACGTGGTACAGATGTTTGTCTAACGTGATACACTCTAACGAAAACTAGAAAAAATGCTCTTTTAAACTCGATAGTCTCGTACTTGCTCGGAAAATCTCCGTTATTGCGCGTAGACTCCTCTTAGAACAAAATGACCTACAAACACATTATTTAAACATTAAAACATGGTAAAACCAAGGAAACGAGATCAAAACAAAGGAAAATAGAGGATACGCAAGGCGTAAAAATAGACTTATCAATTCTTTACTCTTTTCTTGGGGCTGTTTGTTTGTTCTTTGTCTTGTGACTTCTTGACCTTTTCCATAAAGCTTGATGTTAAAAACAAACACTAAAAAAAAAAAATTACGAAGAAAAAAAAAATCGTTCATGAGACGTGAGAGAAAGACGAGACCAAAGATAAAGAGATCTGAGATAGATAGAGATATTAGAGATGGGTTTATTAAGTTTGAAAAAATAAGTAAAATGGTAGTTTTGGAAATAAATAAAATAAATTAGTAAAAATATTTAACATTATTTAATTAAATCAAAATTTAAATAAGTGGGGCATAAATAGATTAGTATGGGGTGTGCCAATAGCACCACTCTAATATTTAATTAATTCACAATTAATTAAACAATACATAAACTACTTTATGTATAGATGATTAATTCCAAAACAATCACTAAATCTCTTTATACCTTAATGTTCAATACAGTGTTATGGAGATGGCATGGGGACACATGGACCTATAACTTCAAGCTCCAATAAATCTTTAATAATTAATTAAACTTTTTAATTAATTATGTGATTTATTAATTCCAAAATTATTCCACTAAAAAGCTAGAATTGCACTCTTGTCATTATAGAATTAATTATTCGAATAGGAATTGAACAGTCCACTGATATTTAATCATTACATATAGATCAATACTCCATTAACAGTTCGTAATTCGAGCTAGGTTCAAATTCGTTGACCCCTCAGTTACATCTTTATCCTTGAGTTCCTGTGATTCTCTAATGAACAATTATTTATGATCTTATTATAAATTGTGCGCTTTATTGTTCAAGACCCGAATCATTTACTCATGAGAACTATTTGTCTAACTTCATTTAAGAATGAATGGATTCTATTTTGTATATTATCATTTCCGGCTAAATATATCATTATATCTCCAAGATACAAAGTTTAGGTTTGACATTATGAACAAATCATACCGAGTAAGTCAAACGACATAACTCTATAAGTAGGAGTATGTTAAATACTCAGGATTAAGATCGTTCCCTATATGACCATCTGATTTGATAAATGAGAATACTTTATTTAAAACGGAGATTATTAAAGATTTCAATTTATCATGTCCACATCCTGTATAATCTTATTATACAATATACCTTCATTCTAATGTCACCATATCAACAGTTCGGATAAAATTATTCCATTCTTAATGGGAATGAATCATACTAGTAATTTTAATTAATTAAAGATCCCAACTTTAATTATTAATTACGGACAATTAAGATTATTATATTTAAACATAATCCTCATATATATAACAGCTTATATACTGTGTTTAATATTACATTTAATAATCATGGAATTTTATGTTATTAATACAATATTAATAACATTAAAATATTAAAAAAAAATGTAAATCTATTTATTAATTCAGTAAAAAGATTAACGACATTTGTTTGTAGGGCACTTGCCCCAACATGTGTATAGATAACTCAAAAGTGTAGTTAATTTCCTTGCGCATATATAATGTTCCTTTTGATTCGAAAACCATACTGCATTTTCGTCGTTTACTTCAATTTTCTTGTTAAGTCAAAGTCTTCCTGCAGTTGATTGGTCCATAGATAACTCGTAGTTGGAAATTTTTATGCATAGTATTGATATAGAGAGTATAGAAACGACTTTCATGTGTTTATTTATTTATTTATTTATTTTCATGCATGAGATGACCTTTTTGACCGATTATTAATGTGAAATTGAACATTAGGCTACGGTTAGTGGACGCGTTAGATGTAGAAATAAGGAATAAGCTTAGCATATTTGGTTATTTTTATTTTGATTTTGATTTGGTGGAGAATATTTGAATTTATCACCTCAACATTTGCATATTTATCGTAGGGCTACGCCAAATAAGATTATTATTTGAACATTGGCTATGCCCCCACACATGAGAAATACCTGAAAGCAGGTGTCCGATTTATGGCCAAACAACAAATTACACAACCCAAGATCCATCAAGTTTTGGTACCTCGGGCTGAGAGTTCTCATTTCGGGCCAGAACTTAGTCCTGTTGGACTGAGTACAACCCATTGGACAACTCGAAACCAACGGGTTCAGTTCCATTAGGTCCTTGCTAAAAATCTGTCATGCTAAAAATAACCCTCTCGGATTAGATAAACACTTCGACCTAAGTTAGAGCATCTCCAACACTATTATGTATTTAGAGAAAATGGAGTGCCACATGAGATAGATATTAAAAAAGTTAGAAAAACTCCCTCCAATGCTATTATCTAAGTTGAATATATATGGAGATGATGTGGTAAAAAAAAAATTAGAGAATATAGAGTTGGATTTCTAATTCTAGAAACTCTCTTAGAAATGCTGATTAGGATTTCTAACTCTTTTCACCAATAAGAATAAAGCTTATTTAATTGTAAAATAAAAAAGGAGAGAGAGTGGAATAATTGTTTTATAATGATTGGTCATAAAATAGATGCATATATGACTTTAGATAATTGCATTGAAGATGTGAATATACAATTTTCTAATTTTCTTTCAAAAGTAGGCACATAATGAATAAAAATGCTAATGTGACACTATTTAGAAACTCAAAAATGCATATTTACATTGTAGATGCTCTTAAACCCTTAGGCAACATTTCCCAATCAACAACCGTATGTCCAAAAGCCTGTCTAGTCAACTTTACTCTATTGCCCAGTCAACCTTTAAGCTTACGTGACAAATTTTACGTGTCAATATTTGGCGCTAGAGGCAATGGCTGGCTCAACTCTCAAAACTTTGAAGCAAATCTTGAGAAACTAAGCCATGAATCTATAAAATGAAACCACACGGGCTTGACAACAGATCCACCCAAAATATCCAAAATTCTATAGATTCTTACACAATTGTCAATCATATTTGAGCTGTACAGACCCATAAATATAACATCTTGGGTGATATTTGTAAGGCTTGTATCCTGGGTCCGAGGTATTCTATAATTCATACAAATAATAAATTGATGGCTAACAACATTTCTACAGACTCATAAATAATTACTTATTCGAGTTGCCTCTGAATGTGATATATAAATAAAAAATAAAAAATAATTCTTTTTTAACAATAACAAATAATTTAGGATTTGAAGAGGGTTATGCAACCCAAACTCATAACTTCAATAATGTACGTGTTAAGGGTAAAACCACTAGTCATCCTTTTCTCATTAATAATAATATTAGATAAGTTCATTCCGTGTAAATTCACTCATTTATAACATAAAATCATAAATGTAAATGCTCAATAAGTAGGTAAAATCTGAGCAAGAAAACTTGGCAAACTTAAACCACAAAAACGTTGAATCAAAGAGAAATTAATTCATACATTAGAAAGTATTAATTAAAAATTTTAATGAACAAACATGATTGATGATGGTTCTTATTGATCATCACAAGATGTCAAGTGTACACTGTGGCCATCAACGAGTAGAAGGAGGACAAAACTCTGCGCCAGGACCTTGAGGTGGTTTAATGCCACAATCTTCTGCTAGCTCCCTAAAATGTCCACCTGAAACATCAAACAATGAATTCATAGACGTACTATTAAACTTAATTTTATTATAACAAATACATATTCTTGAAAGTATTATGTAGCCAAGATGAGGTTGGTTGGCCCCTCGTACCTACACCATGAGGTTGTGGGATCGAGTTAGCCCTCCTCACTCAAATCTCGAATTATATATTGTAACATATATTTTTTAAAGGTATTTTGTACTCTCTGGTCCCTGCCAAATTCAAATACTAGTTTTTTTTTTTTTTTTTTTTTTTTCATATTACATAAATTCAGGGATTTTTGGGGGAGAGGAGAAGACTCGAACCCGCAACCTCATGGTACAGGTGTGAGAGGTTTACCATCGGAGTACCAGGCTAACCTCATCTCGTCTGAAATACTAGTTTTTATTCTATAAATAAATAGATAAACATGTTTATTGTATTTGCAAATTAGTAGGATTATCTAGGAAATATGCATAAAACTTAGGGTATGTTTACCGATTGGGATCCTAACGACGGAAAAGACTGTATTGTTGGCTTTTTAGTATAGTTCTTCTTAAAAACCATTAGGAATCAAGTTTCAAAGACCTCACACATAAATAAAAATTGAAATTTCAACTGGAAAAGGTACTTAATTCCCCCCTCCCACATTAATTAAGAGCATCTCCAACAGTCTACCTTAGAGACTCCCTTAAATAAAGGTGGATGTTGATGTAAGGGGCATTAAGGGAGTATGTGCTCCAACAATACTCCCTTAAATGGTCCCTTTAATAATTTATTATTATTATTTAAATGTTTGATGTTGTGTAATAAATATTATATGGAGTTTTTAAGAAATAAAATAATCTTAAATAGGTGGAGCCCACTTTAAGGGGGTCTAAAAACACCCCTTAATTAAGGGAGTGAACTCCACTTGAACACAATTAAGGGGGTCATTTAGGGAGTTGTTGGAGTTGTAAAAATACACATACTCACTTAATTAAGCTAAGGGATGTTATTAAGGGAGTCTGTTGGAGATGCTCTAAGTTATATTCCCTGATTATCGGAAATGAAACTCTATGCCCAGTCAACCTTTAAGCTTACGTGGCTATTTGACCCATTTTATTTGGTTTTGACAAATTTTACTTGTCAATATTTGGCGCTTGAGGCTTGGCTGGCTCAACTCTCAAAACTTTGAAGTAAACCTTGAGAACAGATCCATGAATCTATAAAATGAAACCACACGGGCTTGACAACAGATCCGCCCAAAATATCCAAAATTCTATAGATTCTTACACAATTGTCAATCATATTTGAACTGTAGAGACCCATAAATATCACATCTTGGGTGATATTAGTAAGGCTTGTATTCTGGGTCCAAGTATTCTATAATTCATACAAATAATGAAATAATAAATTGATGGCTAACAATATTTCTACTGACTCATAAATAATTACTTATTCGAGTTGTCACCAAATGTGATATATAAATAAAAAATTAAAAATAATTCTTTTTTAGCAATTACAAATAATTTAGGATTTGAAGAGGGTGTTGGGGATAATTCCGAACCGATAAACGCGGAAACGTCGTGCCTAATATACGCCCATAATTTATAGCAATTAATAACGTCAATAAGCAGAAAAATAGATGAGAGAAAATAAACAATTACAACACAAGATATACGTGAAAAACCCAAATTGGGTAAAAAACCACGGGCCGTCAGGACGACAGAGAAAGTTCCAATATATGATAAACTGCTACAACCATATACTCTAGGATTAACTCTCTTACCTCAACCCCAAACCCCACTCACAAGATCCCCATCGAGAGTACCCTCACAATTTCCCTAGGTCTCCCCTGAATATCACCCATGGATCTCTAACTTGATCCGCTAATATTCCCTTAGATCACTCCTCAGATATTCCCTTGGGTCTCCCCCAGATCTCACCACACTTTCTCTGATGTTACATGTTGTTCTTTTGCTCCATAGCCTTAAATCTAATAACATAGATATTAGGTCTATTTATACTAGTTACAGGGAGTTTAAGATAAAAGGAAATTCTACTCCTAAACGTACACGACTTACTTGTTTCGCATAAATACTATTTCCTTATATGATAAGTCTTCTTGTAAAGAGTATTCATTTTCCTTCAAGCACAAGAACTTCCCAAAATAACACTTTCCTTTTCCGTTGAAGATTTTCTGTTCCACGCATGCTTATGATTGACTACGATTTGGGTCACGGTTGCGCACCCGCTTCCTAAACCGTTACAAGTCACCTTAAATTACATCGCTCAGAAAACCGCGACCCATACGCTGAAACAAATTGCTTCTTTAGTTCTTCATGGTCTTCAAACCTCCCTCAAACAACACCATTCCATCTTCCAAACGTATCCCACGTCTCTAGGAAGCTCCACATCAGTTGAGTCACGTTTGGTTCACATTTGGTTTGCTTAGAAATACAAGTCAAAACCTAATAGAGGGTGATGCAACTCAAACTCATAACTTCAATGATGTAGGTGTTAGGGTTATACCACTGAGTCATCCTCTTCTCATTAATAATAATATTAGATAAGTTCATTCAGTAAGTTCATTCTGTGTAAATTCACTCATTTATAACATAAAATCATAAATGTAAATGCTCGATAAGTAGGTACAATCTGAGAAAGAAAACTTGGCAAACTTAAACCATAAAAACGTTGAATCAAAGAGAAATTAATTCATACATTAGAAAGTATTAATTAAAAATTTTAATGAACAAACATGATTGATGATGGTTCTTATTGATCATCACAAGATGTCAAGTGTACACTGTGGCCATCAACGAGTAGAAGGAGGACAAATTTTTTCTGAGTGACTACCTGGAGGTGGTTTAACGCCACAAGCATCTTCTCCAAGCTCCCTAAAATGTCCACCTGAAACATCAAACAATGAATTCATAGACGTACTATTAAACTTAATTTTGTTGTTCAAATAATAAAAACAGAAAAAAAATACATATTCTAGAAAGGGTATTATGTAGCCAAGATGAGGTTGGTTGGTTGGCCCATCGTACCCACACGATGAGGTTGTGGGATCGAGTCAGCCCTCCTCCCTCAAATCCCGAATTAAATATTGTAATATATATATTTTAAAGGTATTTTGTACTCTCTGATCCCTGCCAAATTCAAATACTAGTTTTTTTTTTTTATATATATTTTTAGTATGACATAATTAAATTCGGGGGTTTTTGGGGAGGGGAGAAGACTCGAACTCGCAACCTCATGGTACAGGTGTGAGAGGTTTACCACCGGAGTACCAGACCAACCTTATCTCGTCTCAAATACTAGTTTTTATTCTATAAATAAATAGACAAACATGTTTATTGTATTTGCAAATTAGTAGGATTATCTAGGAAATATACATAAAACTTAGGGCATGTTTACTGATCGGGATCCTAACGAGGGAAAAGACTTTATTGTTGGCTTTTTAGTATAGTGCTACTTAAAAACCATTAGGAATCAAGTTTCAAAGACCTCACACATAAATAAAAACTGAAATTTCAACTAAAAAGGTACTTAATTCCCCCCTCCCACATTAATTAAGTTATATTTCCTGATTTTCGGGAATGAAACCCGATTAGTAAATGCATCCTTAAAGTAAAACATCTAGAGCTGTTTTCATAGTTTTGGAAAATAATATTAAATAGATCTTAAGAGTATCTCCAATACAAGAGTGGCTTGTGAAAAAAAAAAATGTGGAAATGGTGGGAAATGTCACCTTTTTAAAGTGGTTTTGTAAGAAAGTCACCACTTTAATAATTTAAGTTTAAAAGGCACCTATTATGGTGAACAGACAATAATGCCCTTATTTTACACACATTCTCTTACTTTGAAGTTTTTTTTTTTTTATTCTTTCATCTTCTTCATAGAGGTCTGTTTAACAGACCTCCAATGGAGGTTGAACATCATTGGATAATTAGTTTAATAGCACTACGCAGACACATTCGGGGGTCGAGATTTTTTTGGTTTTGGTTTGATTTGTCGATGTGAGTATGGTTGTGGGTATGGTTAGGGTTTTAATTTATGAAAATTTGTGTAATAGACGATGAAGATCTGGGAATTTTAAACTGATTGAAAAGGCTCGAAGACAAATTGAAAAGGCTCGGAGACTATTTACAAAGTCTCGGAGCCATAGTTAAAAGGCTTGGAGACTATTTACAAAGTCTCGGAGATACAAAATTAACAAAAAAAAGCTAATGGTTAAAAGGCTCGGAAAAGTCTCGGAGAGCATATGAAAAGTCATGGAAAATGTTAGAAAAGTCTCGGAGAGTATATGAAAAGTCATGGAAAACATTTGAAAAGTCTTGGAGAGCATATGAAAAGTCACGGAAAACGTTTGAAAAGGCTCGGAAAAGTATCGGAAAACGTTATAAAAGTCTCAGAGATGCAAAATAGAAAGGATATGAAATCATTTTAAAAGTCACAGAAAAGGCACGGAAAAGTCACGAAAAACGTTTTAAAAGTCACGGAAAAGTCACAGAAAAGGCTCGGAAAAAGTTTTAAAAGGCTCGATTAACGTTTTAGAAGTCTCGGAGATTCAAGATTTAAAAAAGCTTGGATTTGTGTTACAAACTCACGGAAAACATTTTAAAAGTCTCGGAAAACGTTTTAAAAGTCAGTACGGTAGGCCGTCATCGGTGAGTTCGCCATTAGATTTTGGTCACCTTTTGGACTGTTGCGCCGTCGGGTTTTTTTCTCTCAAAGGTTTTCTCTCGACGTTTCAAAAAGCACAAACCGACAAAAAGGGTATTTTTGTCTGGTCACCTAAATAGGTGCCTTTTAAACTTAAATTAGTAATCTGGTGACTGTCTTACAAAAAGCGCCCCAAATGGTGCTATTAAATTTTTGAACCCAGAAGTAGGATTAATAGACATTTTGTTAATAAATCTTTCTCCAATGTAGCTGTGCATATTTAACTTCAAGCTGACGTGGCCAAAAAAATATTAGACATTGTCAATATAACCGTCTACTTTCAGACGATCTATTGCACATCTATTTTTTCGGTTGACTCAGCAAGAATTTAAAAATGACATTAATCTGTTTTTGGTAAGGAAATTAAAAAAATAAAAATAAAAAATGGGAACGTCAATGAAAAAAATTTGTGTTTTAGACAGAAGCATTGGAGACTAAATTTTGAGTTGATTGTCTATCAAGTCTATTTTTATGCCACATAGGAATCAAATCTCTTGACATTGTTGCCATGTCAAAGATTATTGGTATACAAGTCACTTTTGCATTGGAGATGCTCTAATAACTGATGAATTGAGATTCACTGGATTTTAAAAAATAAAAGTGAAAAAACAAATACAACAGAAATTAATCTAAATAATTTCAAAATAATAATAATAATAATCTCAATCATTGATTCATTTACATGTCAACAAATCTGTTGAGATGGAACAAATATATAGGACTAGAACTATATATTTTCAAATCTTAAAAATATTATATAATTTATACAATAGTATTGTTTGAAAATGATTTTACAAAATCTAATAGTGACCCGAAATCATAGAATTAAATAGAAGTAGGGTAACTTAATCAGTTAATCACGATTCAAACTAGGTTTGACAGCCCCAGTCCGTCTATCTGAAAGATCCCTTGCAGCCACCACTTCCAAGGTTAGCAGAACCATAACAACCATCACAAATATCATTCAAGCGATTGAACTTTTTTTAGAAAGACATTCTTATAAATTTCATGCCTAGAGCATATACAACACAGCATGCATACATAATATCACAATCCCGAGCAAAGAAACTATAATCTCATGAGCAAGATTGGGGTAGCCAGATTCATGATCACCCTTATTTCATTCGCACACATATATATAGTCGTTTCAAGTGCATGATCTCGAATTTTCTTAAAATTTAGAATGCGATACTGCAGAGTGCAGACATTAACTAGATGATTAAAAATAATTATGACTAATTTAACCAACCCCTCAAACTCTCAAAGGATTGTTTCATGGGCCTTTAGCAGGACGTGGAATACTAGGGTAAACAACATACGGCGGTGGAGCTGAAATTAACAACAAAACTCATTCACTGATCTGTATGATCGAACTAGGCTTTTTAAGACTTCAAATTAAAAAAGAAAATAATAAAAACAATTAAGAAGCTTAAAACACAAATTAAACGTCTTACCTGGAGCAGGAGGACTCTCTCTCAGACTTGCAGACTTACAATAGAAACTGGGTTTGACAGTCCCACTCTGTCTATCTGAAAGCTCCCTTGCAGCCACCACTTCCCAGCTGGTTAGCAGAACCATAACAACCATCACAAATATCATCCAACCGATTGAACTTTTTTTAAAACCCATTCTGTTAATTATAAATTTCATGCATATATAGATCGAGCATATATATAGATAACAGCATATGCATATGTGTGTACGTATATATATAAAAGTCAAATAAACGTAGTTAATTTCCTTGCATATTCCTCGTATATATATTCGAAAATCCTACCTAGTGCAATTTTCTGTCAAAGTCTTCCTACAGCTGATAATTGGTCCATTGAGAGCATTTCCAATGTAAGAGTGACTTGTGAAAGAAAAAAGAAGCCACATATAATTAATAGTCATTCTGTTAATAAATCTTTTTCTAATGTAGTTATGCATATTCAATTTTAAGTTGACGTAGACAAAAAAAATTAAACATTGTCAACATGACCGTTTACTTTCAGACGGTCTGTTGCACATCTATTTTTTTGGTTGACTTATCAAGTATTTAAAACTGACATTAATTTTTCATTATTTTTGGTAAGAAAATAAAATAAAAAATAAAACAGGAAAAAAAAATGGACACGTCATTAAAAAAATTGTGTTTTAGACGGAAGTATTATGGACCAAATTTTGAATTGATTGTCTATCAAGTTTATTTTTATACCACATATGAAGGAAGTCTCTTGACATTATTGTTATGTCAACAATTATTGGTTTGTACACTTTTGCATTGGAGATGCTCTGAGAAAGCATAATTAGATATTTCTATGCGAAATACATAGAACTGATATTTTTGACTAACGCGTAGTTGGAAATTTCTATGTGAAGTATTGATATTTTTGACTCACTAATAATGTGAAATTGAATCTTAAAAAAAATGTGAATTTTTTTCGAAAGCCATTCTTTTTTAAATTTCATGCATAGAATATAGAACACAGCTTGTTTGTCTATATATAATAATAATAATAATAATAAAAAGAACAAATTGAACTAAACTTTCCTGAGGTTTGCCCTCTTACACCTAGAAACAATTTTATCGTTAATTGACATTCAACCCTCCTTACGTTAGTCAACAACGTTAGAATTAACGTTTGACTGTGGCAAAACATGTAAAAGTCTAAAATACCCCTGACTTAACATGACAATGTTTATTTATAAAAACCTCTTGCACCTGCAAAATGAAGAAGAAGAATCATTTCAAACACTTCAAAAACAAGAAAGGTAGCTCTAAAAGATTCAAATTCTTCAGAAAGAAAGCAAAGCGTGGTTGGAATAAATCCCAACAATGCTACATTTGCGGCAAACCCAGCCATTATGCAAAGACATAAAATATATTTTATTTATCAAAGGCAGTAACATTAATTGCACGTTTTGGTGGTAAAATTTTTTTTTTCTTTAGTACGAAACTGCCTTTAAGCAATTGAAGAATTACCATTTTATAAAAAAGTAAAAAAATATTTTTTTTAAGTGGAAAAAATAATTAGTAACATTAAACAATTAAAAGAATTTAAGCAAAAGAAATGAGTGCATTTTTGCTCACCCACACCAACTAGGGTGAACCATTACCACCCACTCCAGGTGTTGACACATGTCCCAAACTTTGGATTAACTTTGGACTTTGGGTTAGTTTGGGACACGTGTCAACACCTGGAGTGGGTGGTAATGGTTCACCCTAATTGGTGTGGGTGAGCAAAAATGCACTCAAAAGAAATTGTGCTTCAAAAAACAAGGTAGAAGAAATGAAAAAAAAAAATCAAAGAGATCTGATTGATCATCTTAGAAAATTCTATATTAAAAAATCTAGATCTCATAACATAATAAATTCCCCATAATCTCATCTCAACCCCAAAAAATACCACAATCAATCTCTCTAATCTAAAAGTCAACAAATAAAAACAAGACTAATCACTGTACCATCATTCACCAAAATCATGATTCATGAACACAAACCCAGATATCTTTGTAAGTTTAAGCAAAGTAAGTGAGGAAAAAAAAATAACAGTCGGGGAAGTTAACCCAAAAGTCAAAACCATAGGGGTGGGATTAGCGCGGATGGAGGAGGAGGAATGAGGGAGACGACTGGAAGGGGAAGGAAGAAGGCGTCCGGAGGAAAAGCAACGGTCAAACGTTAATGTTTTTTTTTTTTCAATGAGAAACTTCTGGTTTTCTAATGATTGACGACGACAACCGTGACGAACATCTTCAATGAGAAACTTGATCTAGTTTTCTACGGAGAGAGATATATTTTTTTTTCCAAAGTTCAACCATTTTTTCCTTGTTTAAAATTCAATTTTCAATTTTAAATTCAAATTAATCTGACAACCATTTTTGATTGACATACTTGTACAATACAACATAGTTGAAAGACAAAACTACCCTTCCTTACATTGTCAGATGTTAATTTTAACATCTGTTGACTAGAGATGCACGTTTGGGGAATGGGGATGGATATAGGTCCCCCCATCCCCATCCCCATCCCCACTTCCCAGATCCTTCCCCCATCCCCCCATTTCCCCATTTGGGGAAAATGGGGATGGGGAATTTTGGGGGGACCTATATCCATCCCCATCCCCAATTCCTCATTTTTCCCGTTTTTCCCTATTTCCCTATTTACCCCGTTCCCTAATTTCCCCATTTGACTAAAAATTATAAATTAAACTAAAAAAACAAACATTTCAATAATAATAAAAAAAACAAATTAAAGAGTAAATGTGTGTATATATATACTTAGGGAGTTTGGGTTTTCAAAGAATAAAAAAAAAATATTAAAAATATATATTATAATTATATTTATATATGTTTGGGGGAAATGGGGATGGGGGATCTCCCCCAATTCCCCATTTTTCCCCAAAAAAAAATTCCCCAAATGGGGATGGGGACGCAGGGAATTGGTACCCCGGGGAAAAATGTGCATCTCTACTGTTGACTAACAGAAGGGGGTTTGAATGTCAATTAATGATAAAGTTGTTTCTGGGTGTAAGAGGGCAAACCTCATGGATGTTTAGTTCAATTTGCTCTATAATAAAATAACAATATATATACTCATGATTTATGAATGTCATAACCTAATAGATTGATTTTTTATATTTTTTAAGAAATAAATTAGTCTTTTCGATTATAAATTTCGATTATAAAACTATCCACCGTTATACATGCCGCGTATCATAAACATATAAAAATTCACTAGTACGAAAATTTAGCACTTATAGATTCGAAAATTCTACTCATTTTCGTTGTTTACTTTAATTTTCATTTAATGTTTTCCTATTGGTCCATATAGAACTTGTAGTTGGAAATTTTTATGCAAAGTAGTACTGATATAGAGATTATAGATATGATATATTTTCAAGGGATTATCTTTTTGACTTGACTATTATGACAAATTGAATATCTTTATTATTATTTTTATTTCATATATACTGTAGTATGGTTGTTTTTTCTTTGCAAAGTGTTTGTGCACCTCCTCTTCACTTACATATATAGTTGTCCGTATTCATGCATCAAATTGTAAAGTGTGGGAAGACTCATCTCCTAAAGTAGGACTACATTTTCGGCAGTTGATCTGGCCAGCGATAATTGTTTGGAAATAATGTTTGGTAGAAATAATTTGATCAAACAACTAAAAGAAATTGAAAATAACTTCTTGATCACCCTAGGGTGATCATTGTGACTGATGAAGGTACAATTATTACAAAATTGTAAAATTAGAAGGCAGATAAAAATAAAAGATTGCTTAGGTATTTAAATTCTTTCAACACTATGTTTTTAATGTTTAACTAAAGTGTTGACCGTTGAGAAATGAGAGCTGAGAATCAAAGATTTCATTTGGGCCTTTTTTGTCCTGGTCCAATTTTCTTTTGTTTATTTTAACTTTTGAACTTTTTAATATGGGTCTTGGACTAATACTCATAATAAATATATGGGCCCTTATAATCTTATATAAAACAAAAAATGCCTTGACTCTCCAGTAATACAAGAGGGCTAACACTAGGTCCACAGCTCCACATTAATAAATACTCATACTCAATATGAATGTATGACTATGGTTGAACGTCCTTAACTTATAATTTCAGAATGTCCTTATTGGAGAACCACCATACATATATATATATATAATATTATAAATAATATTAAAGTTCGTATAAATTAGAAGCTAGCCTTTGAAGATGAAGATGAAGACTTCATCTTACCTTAACCCCATCAAACACGGTTAATAGTCTAGTTGATTGTAGGACCTACCTGTATGCATGACTCTCTTTTTATTACTTTAGAAATCTACACACAGGTCAAGTAATTTAGCTACATTGATTGTAGGACCCGACCTGCTTGCTTACGTGACTCACGTTTTATTGCTTTGCTACCACTTTAGAGATTGAATTTTCATGACTCACGTTTTATGACATTTAGATGATCTAAAGCATAGCTTTGTTTATATTATAAAATGCCAAAGGTAGTTCTATTCTTTTCTTATTAGGATTTATAACCAATCACAAAAATTATCTCTTGTGACAATTTTTTGATTTATATAGAGGAAGCTTTTCCGGTTTTTTATTTTTATTTTTTTATTTTAATAAAAGTAGTAAAAATTGAAAACTTACAAGATAGTTTGGAGATTTAATTAGGTTTTCGATGGTGTACCCAATCGAATAATTTTTTTTTAAATACCATATGTAAAGAAGCGACTCGACTCAAATATGTGACATTATTAATCCAAATGAACACAAATACTACAAAGATTTATGGTATGGTTATTTTATAACAGGAGCTTTCTTTTTTTATAATATTTTTCTCAGTTATTAACATTTAATTTAATTAATATTCTACCATACTGATATTAAATCCTATAGCCTATAGGACAAGGATCTTTCAGACATTTTCTTAGTAATTATTGCTTAAGAAATCAATAAGAATCGTTGTACAGTAAAGCAGATTGTGATTGCAATATTTATGATGAGGTGGCAGCATTTAAGAGGATCAACAAAAATCTTATAATGGAAACACATTTTTAAAGCTTTGGATTTCGTACCAAAAAGATGCTTTTGAAGACGAAAACGAAGACTATAATCACTCCTTTTTATCCCAATCAAACACGGTTTAAGCATTAAATACGTACGGTTTACTGGGAGTGTAGCTGATTAGGACAAGTATTATAAGCGTTTTTCATTTGCTGTTTTTTGAAAATGAAAACAATATTTTTTGGTTTCGATTTCAAAATTCAAAAACACGTCTAGTACAATATACTGAAAGTTGTATTTTGAAAATGAAAACATATATTATAAGTTAATAGAAAAATATAAAAAATTGTAATTTTCCTATAATTTTTTCTAGTGTACTTTTTTAATTTGAATAAAAAAAAATGGTAATAATTCATCACAAATAATTATCAAATAACTCATGATTTAGAAATATAAAAAAAACTCATAATAACTCATTAACTTCCTAAACAAAACAATTATTAAAATCTTTCAAAATAAAAAAGGAAAAATAATAATAATAATAATAAAACCTAAAATGGTAGAACAATTTGGTAAATAATTAGTAATTTTACAATTATAATTTGTAAATTCATCACAAATAGTTATCAACTAAACTTATAATTCTATTCATTTTTATTAAATAAATATTAATTTTTTATTAAATATAAAATCTTTCAAAAAATAAAGGAAAAAAAAAAAAAGATACATAGAGTAGATTGATCTGCTCCTCCAAAGTAAATGAAAAAAAAAAAAAAAGCAATTTTTTTCAAAATAATAAAGGAGCCGATCTACTGGCGGCTCCAATGCCAGAGGAGGTGAGATCCTCCTCCGACGTCGGCTGCTCCAAGTTCCAAATTTTCTATCAATGAAGAATAAGAAGAAAAAGAAGAATGGAGGCATACCAGTCACGAACAAAGAATAAGAGAAGAAAAATGGAGGAGAAGAAAATTGGAGGTTGGCCATTGGACCAGGTCGTCTAATAAAGAAGAAGAAAAAAATTAGGTTAGTTTTTTTATAAAAAAAAAAACAAAATGAAAGACAACTTGTTTTTCAATTTTAACATTGGTTTTGTTTTTTATTTTATTTTTGTTTTTCGAAAACAAAATGAAAAATAGAATAAAATGAAAAACAGTTAACAGACGCAATTTTGAAATTGTTTTTGGAAAACAAAAACAAAAACACCACCAAAAACACTTATTGAACAGCCCCTTAACGTAGGAGTTGCATTGCATCTCATACACTATATGCCTTTTGACATGTGTTAACTCTTTTATATTCTAAATATTGTTCTACTGATTTTATCTCTGTTTCATTAAAAGAAAAGAAAAATGAAATATTAAAAGCCAACATGTATAATAGTTAATTGATAAGAAACTAAAATTAGACTTTTTAAAAACAAAAGTAAAAATAAAAATTATTTAATAAAATCAGGAAATTTGAAACCTATATAATAAGGAAATTAGATTTATTTTAATAAAATCAAATTATAAAATAATTAACGACCTAACTAATATATAATAAATGGAAATATAATAATATATATTAATTACAAAAATATGTTTAAAACTCAAAATCTTCCATAAAATCATCAATATTATATTATTATCTCATGCATCATGATGACAATAGATTGTTATTATTTAACCAAAAGGTATAGTATTTGAAGGTCATCTTACTGTATAACATTACCGGTTGGACTCACAACCATTTTTTTGTGAGTTAATCACAGAGAGAGAGATGACTGATGAGTATTTGTGCCCGGTCTAATTTAACGTGAGGCTACAGCTAAGGATGTTTCAGACTTTTGGTGAGTCATTGCAGAAAAGAAGAATTTTTTGTGAGTTAATCAGAGAGAGAGAGATGAGTATTTGTGCCCGGTCTAATTTAACGTGAGGCTACAGCTAAGGATGTTTCAGACTTTTGGTTAGTCATTGCAGAAAAGAAGAATTTGAGTCAAAGTCATTTATATCTCAATCCTCACCCTAACTACACTGAAGTCATTAGCTCCTTTGAAAAGATTTTATTTACTACTGTGTTATTATCTGCTATTAAGTATTAACACATATTGCAAACATTCATAAAAAATAAGTGGTATTAGGAAATGAATGTGCACTGATTACAGAAAAATTTAAAACATCCAAATTTGAGTGATGATCAGATATTCAGATCTAAATCTAACTTTGCATCTCTCTCTTAATCTATCAAAAATTTCTCTCATTAAACAATAATCCAGTTTTTCTTTATTTGTAAATTTGTAAGATAGTTATAGATTAACACGGATAATAACCAAATAATGTAAAATGAAATGATAAAATAACTTTCAAAATCACCCATCAAACCACATTAAAATTGAGAACTTTTTTTTTTCCACCTTCATTTTGTTTATGACGAATGAATTTGACTCCATTGCATCTACTTATTATGAAGAAAAAAAAAAAGCTTCCCGTAAATATATATATGTGATGATATCAGTATATGTACATCATTTAATCAAAGTGAATAAGAACTTAAGAAACTACAATTTTCTGGTGGAGTTACCAAAACCTCTAAATCTCAATTTTTACGGTGACAGTCTTTAAGAGAAAATAAGTGATGAAAATGCTGAGGTCGACATTTTTGTTGGCAACATTAATACAATTATACAAACACAAATGTTGTCAAGAGAGAAAATCACAATTTTAACAAAATTTATTTATTATTACATATTTTGAGAATCAAATCTAACTATCTGACGAATCCAATACTAAGATTTGGATGTTATATATATATAGAACATAATAATTAAATCTCATCGTAATGGATTATATGAAGAGAGATAAAAACTTACATCTTGTTAACAATTCTTTGTCGTGAATCAGGCTTCGACTATGTCCTCCAATCAGCTTTCTTTAACCTTTGAACATTTTCATGCAAAGAATTAGATAATAAAAATGTATAAATTTGGAGACAGCATGTATAAAACAACAAATGTCAACACCAACTCTTCATACATTTATTTCACATATTCATGAGTAAATCTATAAAAAGAAACAGTACTTTTTCAAAAAAAAGTTTGATTGATGGTATTGATATATATATATAGTAACACGTATTTAATATAGGACTCATGAGGGAGTGAACCTTGGCTTTGGAACTATTCTATAAACTAATGTATTGTATTCAATTAATCTAACCATTCCTCTTCTATAAACTGAAGTGAAGTCTTGTATTCAATTAATCTGCACTAAATCATTATATTCAATTAATCTGCATTATCTATATAAACGTTTAAATGCATGAATGAAGATATAGAGTTGCAACACTTGATATTATCTAATTAATAATTATCAAATTGTTTAATTTAAAAGTAGAAAAAAAAAATAACTCTATTATGATGTAACATTTAAATTCAAAGCTTTCTTACGGTGACATATAGCGCTTGTAGGTGGTCGAACGATTTGGTACGTCGAATGGGTCGGGTTGTATCAGGCCCAAAGCAACTAAGCTGGAAGTTGATTGGTCGATGTCGACTGTCGTTTGTATATGGTCGTCTGAATCTTGATGAACCTGCAAAAGAACTTTAAACAGAAATATAATGTAGAAAAAATAGAAAGGTGGGGGTTGGATTATAGCCTTATGTGTGCTTGGGCTGAGCAATGTATTGCGAAGGTGGCAATGGTTGATTTCTGGTGACCGGATTGTTTTTAGAGGCAGAGATTCAGTACGCTATTGTAAGCTTTAGTTGAGAGAGAATTCAGAGAGTTTTTCAGTGTGTGAACCACTTTATTTATAGTGAAAAATATGGTCCCAACGTCTCCTGAGAGTTTGCCATTGTGGGAGAGGTTTTGGTGGGATTTGGAGGGATTTTCTCTTCCATTATCTATCCACTGTGAGTAACTGTCAGTTTGACTTGGTCTTTCAAAGACCAAGTCAGGTTGTTGCTGATGCATATGCTGGATCAATCAATCCGACGGGCCTGGGTAAGATCTTTTCCATCACGAGGTTGGGCTTTATCACCTTGGGCCTTTGGGCCATTTTTGGCTACCACAGTTTGTCCCCCACTCTCTAAAGAAGGTTTTACTGATTTAGGGAGTGGCTTCTATTGAGTCGACTGTCGATGGTATGCTGTAGAGTAGAACCCGATAATTTCGATCGACAAGACTCTTTGACATGCGTGTCAACCGACCGAGGGAGTCGGGTGTTGAGACTCTTACTCGTAAATCCATATCGTGAGATTCAGAAGTCAAATCGATGGGATTGTGAAGCGGTGCGTTTTCCCATGCTAACGTCAGGTACATTTAATTACAGCGTGATTTTCGAAGTGAAAATTTTGAAATTTAAACCAGGTGACTTACCTGGGTTAACTGGCGTGGTTAACCTGGGTTAACCGGCAGTTGGAGGGGCGTCGATACGTGGCAACTAGGATAAAAAAATGTTGGTTTATAAATAAACCAAACTACCCGCTTAGATCACTTTCTGCGTGACCCTTAGTTTTTTTTCTTCTGGCGATTTTTCTGAGCGGTTGCTACCCGTGGTTTCTGCAGACTTCTTCGTGACCTTTCGTGATTTCGTGATTTCTTTTCAAGATTTCTTTTCGAAAGGTAAGTACAACTTCTTGCTTCCCGCTTCATTTAAACTTTAGTGCCACTTATCCTTTGCTGGTAGTATATATGAATCTTTGTTGGTGTGGGTAATGCTTCATTTTTTGCCTTTCTTTCAATGTATTCTAGTTTTGATTGCTATTTTGATTTTGTTTTAAACATGCTATTCGTTGGTTTGCTTGTTTGCTGTTATGATATTGTCGCTAAGATTTGAGCGGATCCTACGACCTTAGGTAGATAATCACTTAGGAAACAGGTTGATCCTCAGGAGGGGTATTCTCATGTGGCAAAAATCTTAGATTCTTGATCGAAAGTCCTTAGGTTGTGATTGTAGCGTTTTTTGTTTCTGACTTGTGCATTTCTTGCATTTGTTAGATTCGGGGATACAATGTCGGGCGACGACACAGTTTCGGATGTGAATATTAGATGGAGTGATAGTGATGATAATGGAGGAGTCGACAATAGGTCGCATGATGTCGATAGACGAATCACAGTTGAGGATCCGTCGACCACTGTCACTGTAAATACTAAGGATATGTTAGAGCGGGGTGTTGTGTATGCCATGGCATCGGCTGTCGAACAACCAGAGAATGTTGAGGTTGCTGAGGCATCGACTTCCGGTCGTCCACTGGGTATATTGAGGGATAATCCGGCTAGTGTGGTTACAGAGGACATGTTGCTTGGTATACGCACGATTTATGGTATCCCTGACGATGTTGAGCTGCGTGCGCCGGGGGAGCATGAGCGTGCTGATTGGGATATGCCCGGGTGGACATGCTTTTATGAATACACCCTCCGCTTGGGTTTTAGATTCCCCATTCCCCAACTCGTTCGACAAATGTTAGTGTACTACGATCTTGCCCCCGGCCAATTGATGCCCAACACATGGAGAATATTGTTGAGCTTGGGAATATTGAGTGAGAGGCGCAATGTGCAGTTTGGGTTGGGGTGCCTCCTCCACAACTATTACCTGAAAGAACATTTAAGCGAACCAGGTCACTATTCGTTGATTCCTAGAGTTAAGAAGAACGAACTCATCATCGACACTACGTCGAACGATCGTAATTGGAAAGATACATTCTTTTTTACGAAGGGGCCCTCAGTCGATAGCCCGTGGAGGGTGGGGGAGCAACTGTATCGATGTCGGCAGATCTGGAACCGATACGGTGAGCTTTGTCGATTGTCGATTGATAGGTTCATATATGTGCAGTGTTTGTATAAATCTCATTGTTATTTTTGCAGAAATAAAGGGAGCAGGTAGGGCTCCGTCGAGCGACGTAGCTCCTGAACGTACCAAATTTTTGTTAGGGATCCCTCATACTCAAAGGAGTATAAGAGCTTTGCTTACGGAAGGTAATCTTAGGCCTAGTCGACTATGGAATGGGTCGACGTTGAATAGATCGCGCGCTCCTTACGCCTACGTGAAAGACTTCCTGTCGTACATATGGATTAGGAGGAATTTTGAAATTCTTCAGTATAATTTGAGTTTTTTACCGCCTCTAACTGATGTTGAACGTCGTTTCGCAGTGACGTCGATGGCAAGCGCCGAAATCAATGTTCCTGAAAAAATTGACTCTGTAAGGCGCTATAGAGATGTGGTTGCCAAGAAACGGGCAGCCGTGTTGGCAAAAAAGAAGCAGGTTGCTGGGAAATCGACGGAAGGTGCTTCAGCAGTAGCAACAGACCAAATTCTGGAGTCATCGCCAGAGAGGAGTCTGTCGAAAAAGAGGTAAAAAAGGACTTCTGCTATCGATCGACAAAGGAAAGCAGCGACCAGTTCGAAAGAAAAGTCGGCTGAAGCTGCTTTTGAGCCTGATTCCCCTATGAAGCTCCTCGCTTCTGGGCTCTCGTCGTTCAAGGATCCAGCAGGGTTTTTGAAAAGGTCGGACCACTTCACCCTCCTTGCCGACGATTTGCATCTAAAGAACGTCAAGACGGAGGAAGTCTTCGATACGCTGCTCCTATCGAATTTTCAGGTTGGAAGATTCTTGTTGTATTCTTTGATGACTTGATATTTCCTTTGTGCAGGCCTACCAAGCGACATTACATCTGCATGGTCAGTACAAGGCCGTCAACGACAAAGGTGTGATGCTTCGCAAGGTGGGCGACGCTCTTAAAGCAGACAATGCTAAGCTTGCCAAGGAGAAGGATACGGTGGAGCAACAAAAAATGGCTTTGGAGGAGGATTTGAATAACGAGAGGGATCGACACCAGGCTGAGGTGAAGAAGTTTAAAGAAGCAGCTGATCAGCAGGCGCAAGTTGTCGAAGCTCTACAGGAACGGGCGCTGTCGATAGCAGTATAGGCCATGTGTAAGGCTAGGGCGGAGCTTTTTAAGGAGTACTTGTCGGGCGCCCACTCAAAATGGAATCATCAAGAGATGAAAGAAGAAATTGACACTTACGAGGAGATGGAGCATCTGAAGCTTGAGGAATCTCTTGGAGGGGCGGGCGCCGGAGAAGACGCTGAAGATGTCGATAAGAGCCCCGGGAATAACGAATGCCTCGACAATGTTGAAGAGAACGCTGCTACTGGTGTCGATCCACCTCTGAATGATGTTGTTTAAAACCTCATTTGTTTTTGTAATGTTGGATGATTTGGTCGATACGACCTGTTTATGAATATTTGCTTATTTGAATCGACCTTTTTTTTTTTTTTTTATATATATTGATTTGATATTGTGAAAACAAACGACCACCTCATAATGGGGTTTACACAATGACGAAATCTAATCAAATGAGATAAGCCTGTAAACTCATGCTCATTTGTGAGTCGAGCGACGCAAAATATTTGGTAGGATAATACGAGATTTGCACAAGGCTGTCGACTACTAAGAATCGCGTGATTTTGGTCGACGAGACATATTTTACAAAGGTTTCGTGTACAGGTGTTATACTATTGTCAACGAGATTTTATATTGAAATTTCGCGTATGAGCGTTTTAATGGTCGACAAAGTATATTATCGAAATTTCGCTTAAATACGATCGACTAGTCGACAAGACCTTTTTACATAGAATCGCGTACATGCGTTATATTTGGTCGACAAGACCTTTTTTACATAGAATCGCGTACATGCGTTTTATTTGGTCGACAAGACCCTTTTTTACATAGAATCGCGTACATGCGTTATATTTGGTCGACAAGACCTTCTTTACATAGAATCGCGTACATACGTTATATTTGGTTGACAAGACCTTTTCTATATAAAATCGCGTACATGCGTTATATTTGGTACATTTGTCAATTATGTTGACGTCTATCCCCAGTGTTATTCCCCCACTCTTAATATGCGATTGTCGAAGGAGGATATTAGGGGTTGGACGTCGATGTCGATAAGTTTGCGGTCGTCAGAACTTTATATCTGTAATAGAAAAACTTTTTTGTCGAATTTGACAGCGTTTGTAAGATGATAAATATATGTGAGCTCAGTTTTGCACATAGTTGCACTAAGTTGTCATCATTGCTCTTCTGGGGTCGATTTGTTAGTAACGATAAGTCGATGGAATAAAAGTAATTATAATGAAATCAAGAATTAAAATATAGTAAAGTTCAGAAATGGTACTGTTTTAGATGTAGAGCGTTCCAACTATTATGTAGTTCTTGACCGTCGAATCCTCTTAGTTTGTATGCCCCCCGTCCAACGATATCCGTTATTTGATACAGTCCTTCCCATATCGGTCCTAACTTTCCCGCGCCTTCTTCCCTCGTATTTTGGAAGACTCGTCGAAACACCTAATCGTTGAGTTTGAAAGTTCTGGCCCATACTTTTTTGTTGTAGTGTCGAGCGACTTGCTGCTGGTACGACTGAATTCTTAGTGCAGCGTGGTCTCGACGTTCATCGAGGTGGTCAAGCTCAAAACTAAGCTCCAAGTTGTTTTGTTCTTCATTCGAATTTTTGCTACGGGCGGTCGCCAGCCTTGTCTCTATTGGGATGACTGCCTCTGAGCCATTGATGAGTGAAAAAGGGGTTTCGCCAGTCGCCAGTCGACCGTCGAGGAGTAGTTCTGTACGACCACAAGATTTCTGGAAGTTTTTCTGCCCACTCACTTTTTTCTGCTTCCAATCGTTTCTTCAATGTATTGATAATTGTCTTGTTGGTCGACTTTGCTTGTCCATTTTCTTGAGGATATCGTGGAGTAGAGAAACTTAGCTTGATTTCATATTTATCGTAGAAATTCTTGAAGTCGTACGAAATGAATTGGGATTCATTGTTGGTCACTATCTCATTTGGTACTCCAAACCTGCAGATAATATTTTTCCATACAAAGTCGCGTACCTTAATGTCGCGTACTTGCTGATATGCGTCGACTTCGACCCATTTGGTGAAGTAGTCTGTCAGGACCAACATGTAGACGACGCCTTCAGGTGCAGCCGGAAGCTTACCTACAATGTCTATCCCCCATTTTATAAATTGCCAAGGGGCCGAAATTGAATTCAACATACTTGGGGGGAGATGTGATACTGGTGCGAAACGTTGGCACTTGTTGTAGGTAAAAATACCGTAGTACACGCAGCGGAAGCGAGACTAAAAATCGATTTAGTATGTTTTAAAATTTTTCCTTTTTATGAACCTTAACCCTTTAAATTAATTAACCATATATAAAGTAACAAAAGTTGAATACCTTTTGTCGCGTGATCCGATTGACTTACGTCGATAGTAATCCGCAAGATCTTCAATCCTAGCACGAACGTGAATCACCTAGGAGCGTGGTCTCCCTTTTATTTGAATTGCAAACCTGAGAATAGACAAACAAACTTTTCTTTTTCTTTTGTTAGTCACAAAACAATCAAAAGAATACAAAGATTATTCCGGTCACTTTTGAGTTCTCAATCTAATGATCGAAACTCACGTGAACCTAATTCGATGTTGTACACACAAGCTTATTGATGAACAAGCAATTAGTGTACCATCAAAAGAATAGTCTTTTTCTTTTCTTTTATGTTTTAGTATAATAAAATCTAATACTTTTCTATGAGTTTAGAAGAAGAAGAAAATTGAATCAATCAAGTAGGGTGGCCAAATTCTATAACAAGTGTTATATAGGGTGGCCGAAATTTTTCTCCTCTTCCTTTTAGGGTTGGCCGAAATCTCCATGTGGTCCAATTAGGGTTGCCAAATTTCCTCTACAAAAAAGGATTTGTGTTGTACCCTAATTCACATGTTAATTAGACTCCTAACCCTAATTCAACTCATAAGTATTTTTATTTTTTGATTGACTTAATAAAAGACTTTCCTATTTGATTAAATAAATAAAACTTATTATTTATTTTCTTACCAAATAAGTCTTTTACTTTTAATATACTACTACCAATAGTATATCTCTAGGAAATATATTTCCTGATCAGAAAAAGATTTGTTTCTTAATTAAACAATTAATTAATAAATTAATTAATTCTTATTTAATTAAACAATGAAACAAAATAATATATTAGGCTAATCTATTAACCTTGCCGCCCCACATGTATAAAAATGGGCCATATATTATTTTCTTATTTCATTTAATCCATTGGACTTTAAATAAAAAGCCCACATGTGAACCGGACCCATTCTTACTAAAAGAAACAAGCCCACATGCTATTCATTAATATATAAATATAATTGAGCAGCCCATTAAATAATTAATGTGCAAATTATATTCTTAATATATTAAATGCAATTCTAGATGGACCCTTAAATTTGTCCGGTAGAATATATCAAGTGATCCATGCAAGTCCGTGTGGATTGGGGATCTTGGCGGGCTATCTAAATTTAAGCTTCAATAGATACAACCTAATCACAATCAACAAATGATTCACTTATGTCCGATCCATTAATTTTAACTCATTCCACTAAAGAGCTAAAATTGAACTCTTAAATAAAGATAGAAAAGGAAGACGTTCCTCTTTCATAACCCTAGACAATCATATTTGAGATAGTGTATCCTCGTGATTAATATCAGTAATCGCCAAGAGTTCATAGACCGCCTATAACTCTCCAAGTTACCATATTTACTCATATGACCACGTTTTGAACTTGGATATTTTGACTTGTCCAGAAGCCATGTTTTCAATAGTCACTATCGAAAACTCAACGTTGAGATTTAATATCCAATTACCTCAAAACATCCATATGATGATATTATACTCTCATTTAATAAATGGAGCCACGATGTCCATATCTATAAATGAAGTCCTCTATCGATTAACAAATGAATATCACCAAACTATCGAGGATAGACTATGCTATATAATCGTACTCATTGATAACTCAAATGATATCACTTGCAACCATAAGTCCATCATTTATCTCAGGATTAAGATAGACTCTCCGATTGTCCTGATAATGGAAAGACTATTATCTATTGACGGTTATAGATAAAGCTTTTCATTGTGATCCAGTTCAGTGCACCCAGTGTACTAGATTCTTTTGCTCGAAGACACTCCGATGATTTTAGACTCATCATATCTCATTTGATCCCACTCAAATGCTAGCAAAAGAATTCTACAACTTTAACAAGATAAAGGTGCCCAACCTTTAACTTAAGTTGTGAACAATATTCAAGACTAACTAAAGAATTGTGTCTACCACATACATATCCAGATGTACGAACAATTCTTCTTTTCTCATAGTCTTTAGACCTTATGATTATTTACTTTGACAATTATAATATTAAACTATAAATGCTATAAGATTTGTTAAACCAGAAATCACTTTATTAATATGAAAAAGATTGTTAATTACAATATTACACTCTTGCTATTGAGCATAATCCTAACACTTGTCGCACGACTTGACGTGATTTTGGGAATCCGTTCGCATGGTCGGCCAATAGTATCCTGCTGTGATGGCTCTGTTCGACAAACTATGGGCGCCAGAATGGTTTCCGCATTCCTCATAGTGTAGACTTTTTAGGACGTCGTACGCCTCTCGTTTCGTGACGCACCTCAAGTAGGGTCCGGTGAATGACTTTTTGTAGAGTTTACCGTATAAGATGCAAAATTTAAGTGCTTTTGCCTTGATTCTCCTTGCTTCTGTTCTGTCGTCTGGTAGAATGTCAGCATGGAGGTAATTGAAGATTAGCACTATCCAGCTTCTTCCGTCGTCGACGGGTGCTAGTATTTCTGTTTCTTGAATTGATGGAGACATAAGATGAACTATAGGAATCGACTTTGAACCATTCGTTGCTGTCGACCTAAGGCTTGCTAATGCGTCTGCTCGCGCATTTTCGGATCTAGGTATTTGTTCGATCGAAAACTCATCAAAGGTCGACTGAAGCTGTTTGGCTTTGACCAGGTAGGCCGAAATTCTCTGATCCCTTGCTTCATACGTGCCATTCATCTGTCGAACGACTAATTGTGAGTCGCTTAGTACTTTGATGCTTTTCACGTCTAGGCTTTTTGCGAGGTCGAGCCCGGCAATCAAGGCTTCGTATTCCGCTTCGTTATTTGTCGCGCGAAAGTCATAGTGGATCGATTGCTCCAATACATCCCCCTGTGGGGATTTGAGTACCAACCTTAGTCCGCTTCCCTTGATGTTATTGGACTCGTCGACCAATAAAGTCCATTTCCCAACGGAGGTTTTATCGGCGAGTGCCACTAGTTCCTGTTCAGCCTGTAAACTTTTACAAGGGGTAAAATCCATGATAAAATCAGCTAGTACCTGTGATTTCATTGCTGATCGCGGATGGAAACTGATGTCGTACTCGCTAAGCTCCACGACTCATTTCGTTAGTCGACCTGAAAGCTCAGGTTTATGCAAAATGTTTTTAAGAGGGTAAGTGGTTAATACCTTGATGGAATGACATTGGAAGTATGGCCTCAATTTGCGTGCTGCTACGACAAGGGCAATGCGAGTTTCTCCAATCGACTGTATCTGGTCTCAGCGTCGAGTAGAGTCTTGCTTACATAATAGACGGGATGCTGATTGTCATCTTCTTCTCTAACTAGTACGGCACTTACGGCTGTGCTGGATACCACTAGGTACATGAACAGTGTTTCGTCATCTTTTGGCTTCGACAGTAGAGAAGGTGACTTCAAATAAGCTTTCAACTCCTGTAGTGCTTTCTCACAATCGTCGTTCCATTCAAACGCCTTGTTCTTTCTGAGGGTGTTGAAGAATGGAAGACATCGTTCAGACGACTTTGAGATGAATCTGTTCAGGGCTGCTATACGTATTGTGAGTTTATGTACGTCCTTGATACATCTGGGTGATTCGATACTTTCTATCGACCAGATTTGATCGGGGTTGGCCTCGACACCTCTTTGGGTGACCAGATAACCTAAAAATTTCCCTGAAGATACGCCAAAAGAGCATTTAGTGGGATTGAGTTTCATACCGTATTGGTCTAGTACGTCGAACGAATGTCTTAGTTGGTCGATGTGTTGCTGAGCGACTAAAGATTTGACCAGCATGTCGTCGATATAAACCTCCATTGTCGACCCAAGCATCTTGGCGAACATTTTGTTGACTAGTCTTTGGTACGTTGCACCTGTATTTTTCAAACCAAACGGCATTACTTTGTAACAAAAAAGACCTCTTTCGGTGATGAATGCAGTCTTTTCTTGGTCGTCTGGATGCATCAAGATCTGATTGTAGCCTGAATAAGCATCCATGAAGCTCAACAATTCGTGTCCTGCAGTTGCGTCGCCAGCATATCGATGTGCGGAAGCGGGAATGAATCTTTGGGACATGCTTTGTTGAGGTCGGTGAAGTCGATACAGACTCACCATTTCCCATTCTTCTTTTTCACTATGATGACGTTTGCCAACCAGTCCGGATACTTTACCTCCCTCACAGAACCGATGTCGATTAGTTTTTATATTTCTTCGTTGATCACCTTGTTCCTCTCGGGAGCGAACTTTCTTCTTTTCTGTTTCACTGGCTGGTGGTCTGGGTCGACTTGCAGTCGATGAACCATAATCTCTGGGTCGATGCCGACCTTGTCTTCATGCGACCAGGCAAAGCTATTGCGACGCTCCTTCAAGAATTCGATTAGTTGTTTTCGGATGTCGTTCGATAATCTGGATCCAATGTAGACTTTATGGTCTGGATGATCTAGGTCGATAGACACCTCGTCGAGTTCCTCCATGTTGGGCCTGTTTTGCGTCGACTCAACTTTGGCTTCCTGTAATTGCTATAAATCTTGTCGCTTCTTTTTCATGGCATTTTGGTAGCATTCCCTAGAGGCTCTCTGCTCCCCTTTAATCTCTTTGACTTCCCATTTGGTTAGGAATTTGATCATCTGATGGTAAGTTGACGGGATTGCCTTCAACTCGTGTATCCAGGGTCTGCCTAGTATGGCGTTGTAAGGAGATTGGCAGTCGAGCACAAGGAAATTAATGTATAGGTTGACTCCTTCAGCATAGACTGGTAGCACAATCTCGCCTAGTGTGCTTTTTTGTTCTCTATTGAATCCAGTTAGCATAGTCGTTCGACGACTGAGCTTTGACTCGTCGACCTGCATTTCTCTCAGAGCACTGTTAAATAAAATATTACACGAACTGCCATTATCGATTAGAATGCGTTTAGTTAAACAATTAGCAATATGCAAAGATATAACTAAAGCATCATGGTGAGGAGAAAACAAATCTGATTTGTCGGTCGACTTGAAGATGACAGTTTCGTCGACTTTTGATGGATGTTCTTTTCTTGGTTGAATCTCCGTGTTCGACACTTGTCGTGTATGTCTCTTGGCTACGGAATAACTCACGCCGCTGACTTCAGATCCACCTACGATGTAGTTGATCACTCTATTTTGTCTGGGTGGTTCCGGAGGACTGTCGACGACATCGGACTGTCTTTGGTCGTCGCGTCTCGTGTAAGTCTGTTTTCCCTTATCCGTTAAGAATTCTCGAAGGTGTCCCTGTTTCAATAGCTCAGCAACCTCGAATTTTAGGGCAATGTAGTCTTCCATACGATGGCCGTGATCACCATGGAACTCGCATCGAAGTTTGGGGTCCCGATGTTCGGGAAGTTCGTTCAATTTTCGCGGCCACTTGACTGTTTTGCCCATTTCTTTCATTACCGCAACGAGGTCGACTGGTTCGATGCTAAGGTTGTATTCTGGTGCTTCTACCCATGGTCGGTTGGATCTCGCATTGCCACGTCCGTAGGAATGCCTGTCGTTTACACCCTCATGTCGTGACTGGGTATTTCTTCGATCGCTTGTGGGGTATGGCTCCGACCTCATGTCGTTAGACTTCCTTTCCACTCGATCATTGCGTCGATTCCCGTAATATATACTGTTGGCTTTTCCGATGAAGTTCGCTTCATCTTCTTCCCATTTGATTTGGGCCTATGCCTTAGCCAGTATATCTTCCATTGTCCTGCACGGGTATTTGGTAAGTTCCTTGTATAAATCAGAATCAAACCTAAGACCTTTTCTGAAGGCGTAGATGGCAGTCGCCTGATTGCAATGCAGGATTTGTACTTTCTCTCGGTTGAAGCGTCCGACATAGGCTCTTAAGTTTTCACCAGGTCGCTGAATTATGGTATACAAATCGTCCGACTGCTTCTCCAGCTTGCGATTACTTGCGAATTGCTCCACGAAAGTGTCCGTCAGCTGCGCAAAAGAATCAATCGAATTGTTAGGCAAATTGGTATACCATTGTAAGGCGGGACCACTTAGGCTAGACCCGAAAGCTTTGCACATGCCTGCCTCTCTTAGGTCGCATGGAATTGCAGCGGTAAACATCCTCTGCTTATAATGTGCTATGTGGTCGTCTGGATCTGTCGTCCCTTCATACTGCTTCATGTTTGGGAAGCTAAACTTCTTGGGCATCTCAGTAAGTGCGATCGCGTCGACGAACGATGAATCGGCGAAGCTGTTTGTGGTGCTCTTTTTTATCGAAGCTGGGACTCCTGGAATTCGTTGGATGAGAGCCTCAATTTATGCGAACCTGTGAGAAAAATTCTAGATTAGCATTTAAATGTATACCAGACTCGGGTTTTACCAATCCGGGTGTCGATTGGAGAGACATAGTCGTCCTGGGGACGTTGTCTGGTTGTTGAGCCGTTGCTGGATCTTGTTCGTTCATCACATCGTTCCGGGCAGGCACGTTGTTGAGGTCGATCTCAACCCTTGCCGTCTGAAGTGTTGGTCGATTCTGGTGGTCGACTAGATTTGTTTTGGGTCCGACGGGGTTGCCTGGTGCTCTTGGAGCAGGTCGATCAACATCCTGTTCGCCGTTTAGTGCCAAAACTGGATGCTCCGAGGTGGCTGAATCGGGCACCACTCCGTCGACCAACGTTCTCAACTCTTCATTTGCGGCTCGGATTGCCGTATTTTCCGCTTCAAGCGCTTGTAGTCTCTCAGCGCTCACGGTCATTTGGGCGGTTAACGTAGCAATCTGCTCTTCGACAGTTGGGACAGATCCACTTCCGGTCATGTTGAGTTGTAGTTGGAGTAGATTGATTTGAACTTGAAGGTAGTTGCAATGGGCACCACGGTGGGCGCCAAACTGTAGGTGGTCAAACGATTTGGTACGTCGAATGGGTCAGGTTGTATCAGGCCCAAAGCAACTAAGCTGGAAGTTGATTGGTCGATGTCGACTGTCGTTTGTATATGGTCGTCTGAATCTTGATGAACCTGCAAAAGAACTTTAAACAGAAATATAATGTAGAAAAAATAGAAAGGTGGGGGTTAGATTATAGCCTTATGTGTGCTTGGGCTGAGCAATGTATTGCGAAGGTGGCAATGGTTGATTCCCGGTGACCGGAATGTTTTGAGAGGCAGAGATTCAGTACGCTATTGTAAGCTTTAGTTGAGAGAGAATTCAGAGAGTTTTTCAGTGTGTGAACCACTTTATTTATAGTGAAAAATATGGTCCCAACGTCTCCTGAGAGTTTGCCATTGTGGGAGAGGTTTTGGTGGGATTTGGAGGGATTTTCTCTTCCATTATCTATCCATTATCTATCCACCGTGAGTAACTGTCAGTTTGACTTGGTCTTTCAGAGACCAAGTCAGGTTGTTGCTGATGCATATGCTGGATCGATCAATCCGACGGGCCTGGGTAGGATCTTTTCCATCACGAGGTTGGGCTTTATCACCTTGGGCCTTTGGGCCATTTTTGGCTACCACAGTGCTTTGAAACTCTATTATTATTATATATATATAATTCCTTTTTCAACTCCTTAAAAAAAAAAAAAAAAAAAAAAAACTTCTTTTTTCAAGCTATAGTTCTCGACTTCTCCGGATAATTTTTTTTTTAGATTAATGATACACTTTTCAACAACGATATCAACATTTTTGACTTTGTTAATAAAGATGTTGAACGACTTGAACCTAACCCATATCTTTGACTTATTTTATAAACATGAAGTTGATCTTCTATATTGGACTTTTATTTATTTATTATTTCGGCCTTATTATTCTTCAAATAGAAATTTCTGACAACGCTTCTCTCGTTGAATTTCTTTTTGCCAATAAATTAGACATTGCAATTCGTCCAATTGAATAGAATACGTGTCGAATTTGAAAACTCATTTGATATTTATATGGTTAGTCCCAAACCGATCCGTCTATATATATATATATCATTGTCTTGTAATAATTGTTGGGCTTGCTAACAGGGGAGTAGCTCAGCTGGTAGACGGACGAGCTTAGGGTTTGGGTAAATGACTCCCAAATCAGCAGCTCGAATCCTACCAATAACAAAAGCTTTAAAAAAAAAATACCTGATCCCGGATTAATAGATATTGTCAATAATAATAATAATAATAATAATAATAATAATTGTTGGGCTTGTATTCGTGGTCCGGTCCACATGATACAGGATATTTTGATCCCTTTATATTAAAAAGAGAAAATTGCACTAAAGGACTTAATGACTTTGACCTTTGTTAAAATTGCAACTAGATCGTATTTTTACTAAAATAGTAGATTAAATTCAAAAGTACAAGTATGATCAAATTAGTGAATGTTATACATCAAACAATCACATTCATCTCATTTTTTTTCTTGGTATACTGCACATCTTATTTTTACCCACTTCTTGCCACTCTTTCACTTCTCTCACTCAAATCATCAAACAACTTATGGGCACCCATACACAAAATCTTTCAAAACATAAAAGCTCTATGTTGACCCATACAAGCCCACATGCTTCGCTCAAATTTAGACACACCGGTGATACCAACAATTCAACATCACCAAAACACAAACTACTGATAAAAAAATAAAATAAAATAAAAAGTCAAAAAAAAGATGGAGTGAAAACAGAGACCTTAAAATCGTGTTTACTTTGTCAATGCTGTTTCTTTTCTTCCACCAAAAATAGAGCCCTTGACAACACCCACAACTGTTGGATCTCAACCCCTCTATCATAGTCTTCAAAAGAGAGAGATAGAGAATGAAATTTGTGATTGTCGTTAAAGAATCTTAGAAATTCTGGGAAGATCTGATCCATATTTTTTGTTTTTATTTTCTTAGTTTTTTTGTTTTTTTTTTTGTTTTTTTCACTTCTTAATGAGATTTTTTAAATTTCTTTAAATATTTTTAAGGGTAAAATGACCTTATTACCCTTCTGATATCAAAAGAGGAGTTAATTTTAATGGTCAACTTCGTCAAGGGTAATAACCTATTATTTTCCCAAAAGTATAATCTATGTGTAATTTAAGAAAAGGTTAGGGACTCCAGTGCAATTTACCCTATTAAAAATCGTGATATGATATGTTAAAGTGACAAGGAATGTGATGTATATAAAGAAAAGGAAGCATGTGACTTACAGTTTTTTTTATATAGTTATATATATACCTCCACTTGCAATCGCGACTCAAATGTAGAACGTTATTATACTGAAGGAGTGCTCTTACCACTTACCACATTGGACGGTGGTGTGACTTGCAAGTTTTATATCAGTGAGAAAAGAGAAATATAGTGTGGGCCGGTTTGATAGAAATGAGAGAGAGAGAGATGCCAGAAAAATTAGAACAATTATTGAATCAACGTAAGTCTAGGTGTCATTATTTTTCAAGTTATTAGTCTATTCAATAATTCATACAAATAGTATTAAAATGATCTCTAACAATATTTTTACAAGTCATAACTAAATATTTAACAAATCAATATATTTATATCATTCATTACATAAGTTTATTGATGAAATTATAGTGATAATTTTTTCAAATTCATGAGAGAATTTTGCTTAAATAGACAAACAAAACTTAACAAGAAAATATAAATTTGAGTTAAATTGAAAACCTAATGGACCAATCATAAATAAATTCAAAGAAACAAAACTTGACGGAAAAACAAATTGTTAAAATAGGTCCAAAACGGATGTCGTTTGCATCAAATTAAGGATCGAGATCATCTGCTGTGTTGATCTTTTTCCTGATCTAAAAGACTTGAGAATAAAACTTTGTATTTAAAGATAATGAAAGTGAAATAAATAAAAGAAATAAATTACAGTCATTGATTACACATGTCAGTAGAATTATATAGATCAAGACAAAAATCAGCTCATTAGGGGATTCAAATTCTCAAATTAAACCTCAAAAACGATTATCAAGAAGCAAGCTAGCTAGAGGATTCCTCTCTCTTAAATTCCTACATAAATTAATTATAAAGTATTAATTAAAATTCTCAATCATATATATTGATCTTCACACCATGTCAAAAGTACAAACATTCCGCTATATAGTTTGGTGCATGGTAACCATACTCTCAACAAATATTGACGTTTCCAAATATGAATCCCGCATCCTCCAATTAAAAAAATAAAATAAAAAAAGTGAGGAGGACGAGATAGCTAGATGGTTAGCTACCGGGAGGAGGACAAGGGAAATGGGCTCTGCCAGCTAAACGTGTGCTGCCACAAGCAAACGCAAGATCCTTAAAATGTCCACATGAAACATCACATTGAATAAATTATCAAACTTAATTTTATGCTTCTGATATATTTTCAGATCTTAAAAATATTGTGTTTAATTTTGAAATTAAATATAAACGGGTCCTAATATAATATAGAGAGGGTGAATAGATTTTAATCCCTTTTTATCAATTTTCGAGATTAGTCAATATTATAAAATTAACACCAACTAGACAAAAACTAAAATCAAGTGTAAAAATGCGGAAAGTAAATGACATTTGATTTTTACGTGGAAACCCACACGGGGAAAATCCACGGGCTGTTATATGCGCCACACAAGAACCTCAATCCACTAATTATAATGGTGATTACAACCTAGGTTGACCACGTCAAACCCTATACGGTTACTAATCCACCACTACTACCCGCAGGCCTTCAAAAGTGAATCTAGTCCATTGCTTGCAAACTACCAAAAGGCAAATACAAGACTTGACTCTAAAAGAAGAGATAAAACAACCTAATATGAATATATGCAATATTCAAGATGTTAAAATGTAAGGTTAGACATTTAAGCTTATCTAGGCATGGATGAACATTTTAGACATTTCTAGATATCATTTTGCTAAGTGAAATGCATATAAAATAGCTAAATAGGCAAACAAAGTCCTATATGCAATATCTACCACAATACAACTCACAAAACACAATAAACACTATCTTGAAATTAGTCAAGTCATAAAAAAGCAATCTTGAGACTAGTCAAGTAATAAAGAAGCTATCTTGTAGAGAAAGAACATATGAGATGATGCAAATAATGTTCTAACTACAAGTCATGTGAGCAATAAATGAAAACCCTATAAAAATCAAACTAGAACATGCTAGATGATGTATGAGACATGAAAGTGTGATGGGTTTTTGTGTTTTGAGCAATAAAAGAGAAGTCTTGATACGTTAGCTTGGAAGAAACTCAATAGCTCTCAAAAGATGTAATTTTTGCTCTAAAAAACAAGCCAAGGCTATCAAGAAATATATATAGGCAGCTGAAATGAAGTGACGTCGTTTTGATAAAATTGCCCGGAAACACGCAATCGGCGGTCAAACCGTAGATCATAACCGTAGAATACGAACCGTTTTGCCTAGGAAAAGATCGGTTGTATTTTTTTTTTATTTTTTTTTTGAAAGGAAATTCATTAAGAGAAAACTAAGGTTACAGAGAACTTGGGAAATCACCCAAAACAAGACTCTCCACAGATAACGGACAGTTATCCAACCACATACACTCGCCCGCATGATCGAGGGCAAGCTTTGCTAAACCATGAGCAACCTTATTAGCTAATCTAGGAATGAAACAAATTGAAAAAACATTGACACTTTCCAACAAGTTAAGGATATCCTGAATGACAACACCAACTTCTGTATGGGGCACATCATTCCGGCGAATTGTATCCACCAACAAGAGGGCAGCAGACTCCAATACCGCAGGCAAGAGACCCTTGTCGAAAGCCAAGTTAATACCTTTCAAAATAGCCAAAGCCTCAACAATCTGAGGTTGAAAATTCGCATTAAAATTCTGGCAAAGAGAAGCTTTAACATGCCCATTGCTGTATTAAACTACTCGTAAAGATAAAAATGTTAGGCTACAATAGTAATTGGGAAGTTTAATATTATTTAATTTTTTTTACTACACATATCTTTGCTCCAAATTAAACTATCACAAATCACAATGATAACAAACAAATTATAATTGAAGTAACACTTCATAAACTTCAATTCCTTTATTTGAAATCACTAATTGCTATATATATATATATATATATTGAAATTTTCAATAAACAAACACGATTGACGATCTTCATTATTCAGCCAGAATCAGCACAGTATAATGACTATAATCAGAACCCACCGG
This sequence comes from Acer yangbiense, assembly GCA_008009225.1. NCBI lineage: Eukaryota > Viridiplantae > Streptophyta > Magnoliopsida > Sapindales > Sapindaceae > Acer > Acer yangbiense. Next base: position 59,779,448 of record CM017762.1, read on the forward strand.
GAGCAGGACGTGGATTGCTACCCCCAACTGAAGCAACTTAAAAACCGAAACTCAATCACTGAATGATTAAGGATCTTAGAAGTACTTACAAAGAAAATAGTATTGCTCATTTTCATGTCACAATTCAATTATATATACAATACGCACATCATCCCTTAATTAATCATGGAAATAAAACTAACAAAACTCAAAAAATAAGGCAAAGCAACTTACTTTTCTGACCGGACAGGGGATCAAGGTCTCTTGCAGCCACTTGAGAGGTTAGAAGAAGCACTTACATAAACCATGAGGAGAATCACCCAAGCAATTAAGCAATTCTTGGACCCCATTTTTTCTTTTTCTTTTTTTATTTTATACATGGATGGAGCACAGATGCTTAGAACACATGCAGGCTATATATAGAAGCCAAGTTGTGAAAAAACTCTTAGGCACTTAGGGGTTAATATTTGAAAGGGTTGTTTGGTATATGGTATATCTAGTGTAATGGGTATGGACGTACTTGTTCGACCGTTTGATTATCTCGAAACTCCACGTACATACTTTCCAGCGTGTAATCATGGACCATTTGCATGTTCAAATATCCAGATGAAACTATGTCAACGATTACACGATGTAAAGTAATCATCCGTACACGATGCATTAATATTAGCGTGTAACGATGATTACTTTTCAGCGTGTAACCATGTTTTTCCTTCGCCACGTCATCAGTATTTGTGATGATAAGAAGGAACTAAGCCTAGGATATTAAAGGCCTTGGAATAGGTACTGTAAGCCTAAGAACAACTCCTAGGCCCATTGTGGATTGAATTTCGATTTAAATAAGTTTTTTTAATATTTAATTTATTTATTCCGATTGGTCGGAATGTTTTAAAAAGGCGGTGTGCACCCATCAGACTCGATTTCGGAAGTGTAAATCTATTACGGGAGATCGATTCAAGCAACTAGAACAACTTATAAGGTTGTGAAAAAACTCTTAGGCACTTAGGGGTTAATATTTGAAAGGGTTGTTTGGTATATGGTATATCTAGTGTAATGGGTATGGACGTACTTGTTCGACCGTTTGATTATCTCGAAACTCCACGTACATACTTTCCAGCGATACCCCTTCATCGTAGGACGGTGCCGATCGTTGAGATTTTTGCGGGACCCCCATAATTTAATCAACGGGTAAGATCTGTAAGGTCTAAGAAGAATTCCTATAATATATATATATTATAATAATATATATCATAATAATATAGAATATAATATTAAATATATTTATATAGAATAAATCTCTTCCATTGAAAGAAGCAATATCCAATGGCCAAGAAATTGTGTGAAAAATTGTGTAAAAAGATGGGGCCATGGATCCTGCCCCATTATATATATATAATATGTATTTATATATATTACTATATATCATAATATTATATATATAATATATATCATAATAATGTAGAATATAATATTATATATATTTAATATATATTATTATATTTTTTATATAATATATAATATTTTTTATATAATATATTATATAATATTATATATTATATTATATATATAATATGTATTTATATATATAATAATAATATATATTTATATATTATATATTATATATTATCATATTTTTTATTTGTATTCGTGTTTATTTTGGGAGTTTTAGTATGCAAGATTGTTTGAAAGATCTTGTTTATTCTGTTCTGTTTTGCTAGTATGAGTAATGAAGGAGCATTTTATTTGTTCTGTTATACCGGTATGAGTAATGAAGGAATATAATGACGGTATGTGAAATTTGTAAAGCATGTGAAAACGAACCAATAACTTCCATTTACATAGACGGGGGGTACAGCATGTGAAAAAACATTAAAAAAAACATTGAATTCAGGGTGATGGTGGAATGTTGAAGTCCATCAACTTCTTCTGCATTTTTTCAACAAGTTGGTAGAGGCCATTGAGTTCGTTGTCCCTTGCTTCAATCTCAACGTTTAAGTTGATGATTTCAGCTTCCAGATTATGAAATTTCCCCATCAGAAGAGTATAATCATCACGTAGCCGTTTTGCATTTTCACGCTCCATGGTAATGGCCTCCTCAGCCTTTGCAATCCTTTCACGCATCACTTCTGAAATGGCATTCATCCTGTGTTGGTAAGATCTGCTGTTTGCTTCCATTTCCACTTGTAAGCTTCAAGACATTTCTGACTAAAATATAACTCAGCAATTGACATATTTATAGTGGAAGAATATGACCCATATCAATGAAAACTGAAGAGTCACCTCTTACATTAATTTCATTGAAGAATGAACCATTGTAACCTTTCCAATACCTTGACATTTTAAATGAACCATTGTGCCTTAAATCTTAATTGAATCATTAAACTTATCTTAAATGAACATTTATTATTTTGTTATTGTAAACTGAACGGTCGGTACACTAGGGAAAGCCACCAGTTTATTGTTCAGCTCTTTCTGAAAATGAAAAGCAACGACTTATTTACGGGCCAGGGAACAAATCTCCTAGGCCTAAGTACAAGTGGAACGAGATGAACATACCTAACAGGGAAAAGTGAAAAGTCACCTTTACTAATGGGCCTTTGTGTAACTGTCACATCTCAATAAGTTAACTTTTTTTAGGGTTAATTGCACAAATATACCATGTGTTTTGCCTTTGTAGCAATATATTCAACAAATGGCTTTAATCACACAAACAACCCTTGCTATTAACTGTCAAACGTTACATTTAACAGTTGACTTTAAAAAGACTAAAATGCCCTCAGTAAATATTTTATTATTTAGTGAAAAAGACTCAGTGCCCCACATCTGATGGTGCACTCTAAAAAAAAAAAAAGGCTTCTGATTTGGGTGAGGGAGGAGACCGATGGAGCTTGTCACCGGCGTAAGAAACAAAAACGACGAGGGATTTGGTGGTGGTAGTTGTGGTATCCCTATGTTGTTAAGCGGGGAGGCTTGCCGGCGTCAAATGGAGGCCGCTTCATCTGCCGGTGATGGTGCGCAACTTCGTCTGAGATGGAGCGGATGGAGCTCGGTTCCATCTCAGATGCTCGGTTCCATCTCAGATGGAGCACCGCTACATCTTCGACGGAGCCCACTAGCGTTTGATGGAGGCTCCATCTGTTTTTTAATGGTTTTAATTTATTTTTTTTCTGATTGAATCTATATCAGATGGCCGGACTCCGAAGTGCTCACTTCATCTGTGTTTTTATTTTTATAAAAAATTAAAAGATTCTTTCTAACAGAAAAACAAAATTGGTTTTATTTTTGGTTTTGTGTTGTGGGATGGAGATATCCGTGGGCATTGAAGGCAGAGTGTTGTGGAGATAGGGAGTGATGTGTATTTGCAGAAAAGGGAGAGGGGAGGTTGAATTTGATTGCCTTGTTTTTTTTTTGGAAGGAATCTATTGCCTATTTTAAAAGATGGAGATTTCTGGAATTTGATTGAATATGGAGTGGATATGCTTTATGAATTTTTTATATATATAAATTATTTATGTTTTTTTTTTCTTTCTGGAATTGGACTGAAGACGAAAATTGATGAAAGGGTTGAGTTTGATTGTCTAAGATGATGGATTGGTGATAACGATGAAAATGATGATGTTTGATGATGATGTGATAGGTAATGAAGATTTTTAATATTTCTTAGTTTTATAATAAATAACTTATATTTTTTTATTTTCTTTTAATGGAAAAAGGCATTCATGCCCTTGCCACAGTTAGGTCTCCGTTAAATCTAACCCCGGTCAAACCGAAAGGGTATGTTCTTGTTAATTAAAGGAAAAGTACAATATAGCTGTGATATTGATAAACGTCAATGTAAGTTAGTGCAATTAACCCCTTTTTTATCTAAGAGAAAGTTTCTTGGACTAGTATACCCTTACTGCAATTCCAACGTGGCACTTATTTACGGCTATTTGGGTAATTTTGAAATTTGAAAACAATAAAATACATAAAACTCAAATGAAATTAAAAACGTTTTTGGCCTTTAAACCTCGAAAAGAACGTCTGAGAAAGAGGTTTTCAGGAAGTTGTATTGTTGAGTGAGAAAGTGGTTTTCAGAAAGTGGTTTTCATCGCGGACGAACTGTTCATCAACAAATTGGCCGAAGAACTGTTCATCAACAAACTGTAGGTACCTACTTTGGATTACAGATTGTTGAACTTTGGGTTTTATTTAATTTATTTGTTGTGAACAATATTGTGTTTTTTATGATTGATTTCTTATTTAGACATTCAAATTACCCAGAATGGTTACACGATAAAATGAATTTAAGATTGAGCGTGTAAACCCAGTACAAGTATTCATGTAAAGAGGATTGTTATTCTGCGTGTAAGGATTCTGGGTTCGAATGAAAAACTTGTAAATTACCCAGAATGCTTACACGTTAAAATTACGTTAGAATTATCGTGTAAACCCTTTTATATCATCGTGTAAGTGTAAGTGTAACCAAGGAACGTAATATCGGTATCGGTATCAATATCGGGCTTCTAAATTTACGGATATATCGGGGATATTATCGATATCGGTGGATATTCCGTCAAAAATTAAAAAAAATGATGGATATTTATATCTAAAGTTAGATTTTTTTTTGTGAAATTTTAGGACAAGCTTAAACAAGTAATTATACATCAAATGAATCATATTTCAATGATAAATTATCATAGTTATGAGTTTATTATAAATTATAACATAGATAGAGTCTGTATATAATTTTTAAAATTGAGTATTTAATAGAATAATATTTTGTTTCACTTTTACAATATTATATACAATATAAAGAGATTAAATATTTAATAAACAAAATTATCATTAAAATATATACAGTAATAGTTCCACACTTCCAAGATTCTATCATAATTCATAATTCATACATAATAATCTGAAATTTAAAACCAAAATGAATTCCTTGCTGGTTCAAATACATAAGATACATTTCTATCTTGATTCGAACAATAATTTTCCCAATAAAACGTGCTTGCATAGTTTTAAATGTAGTTATTAATATGCCACACGTATGTTGTTTGATCTCTTCCAACTGATCCATGAATTGGGTAGTTTGGATTTACCCAACTTGGTGGATATTGTTGATCTGCATGCATAGGTATTGCATATGACATTTGTGGAGAAGGATAATCAAATATATTGCAGCCACCATAACTACTATAATTTGGTACATGAGAACCTGACATTGTTTACGAATCACCCAAAGAACTGTTTTCTGTGTCTATACTCATTGAGGAGAGAGTCATATTCAAAGAATCTTCAACATTTTGACTTGTTCCTCCATGTTGTCTACCATGATTTTGATCAAAATTACCTGCATGAGCTTCCCAACCCGCCACACTAGCATTTCAACATGTTGCACTAGCATCCCAACCTCCAGCACGAACATCCCAACTTACACCAGCATTCAAACCTCCTGCACCAGAATCCCAACCTCTTGCCTCATCCCCATCATCTCTATCATATTTTCCTCCACTATTTACATCAGAGGTATGTTGATCATCAGAAGAGCTGGTAACAATAACTCCAAGATCTACACCAACTTCTTCTCTAATCACTTGTTCAACATTTATTCCCATGTCTTGAGCATGAGAAGTAATATATGAATCAGGATTTCCTTCGTCATCATCCAAGGAGGCAATTCTAACCCAGTTAAAAATAGGATTCTCATTATCGTCTCCTGCTTCAGCAGCTACTTGAAGTAGATCCATAAAATCAGTTTCATTTACTTTATCTTTTTCAACTGCCATATCTAGAGTTGCACATTGGAGAAATGGGGATGGATATAGGTCCCCCCATCCCTATCCCCACTTCTCAAACCCTTCCCCATCTCCTACCCCCCTTTGGGAAAATGGGGATGGGGGAGTTTTGGGGGGAGGTTCGCCCATCACCATCCTCATTTCCTCATTTTCCCCGTTTTTCCCTGTTTATCCCATTCCCCCATTTCCCCATTTGGTTGAAAATTACAAATTAAACTATAAAAAAAAATAAATAAATAAATAAAAAACATTCCATTACAAATGTAAAAGAAAATACATTATAAAATAATGTCAAATATATATATACATTACAAAATAATGTCAAAGAAAATACATTACAAAATATATATAAATATATATATATAATTATTTTTATAATATTTTAGGGGAAATGGGGATGGGGGGACCCATCCCCATTTCACTATATTAGTGGAGAAAATGGGGAAATAGGGATGGGGGAGGGTCTCCCCATCCCCATCCCCATTTCAATTTGGGGATGATTTTCATCCCCCCCTCCCCCCCCATTTCCCCATTTTCCCCCAAATGGGGATGGGGATGGGGAAGCGGGGAAACGGGGATCCGGGGGAAAATGTGCAACCCTAGCCATATCCCTAAGTTTCAACTTCATATTATAATAACAATAAACAAGTTATTCAAGCTTAAAATAGGCAAGACGGTTCCTTTGTTTTGTGTGGATTAAAAGAAATTGGTCTAAACAAATGTAGACCAATTTCTTTCACATGCAGAAGATGATGATGTTTGTGATAGTATGCGAATTGCTATTGCATTCAATGATGGAGCACAATTTCCATACATTACCTACCAATAAGCTGTAATAAAAATTATTAAGTATTATAAGTATGAATATTATTTCAATGATATTATTATTTATTATTATTATGTAAATTTTTGTAATAAAAGTTATATACCTGGTTGCATTTTGCTTCTAGTTGCAATGGCTGCTCGTTCACCAAAACTTCTCTTTCCATCCTTAAAGTATGTGAGCTACATTTATGAGATCAATATGTATATAATATATATTAATATGACACAATACTCACATGCAAAGAATTTATAATATTGGAATTATAAAATTGGTTGTAAATTGTAACTTTTTACCTCATTTCCAAAATTAGCAATTCCTACAGCTTCAGTGTCTAATTGCACATAGACATTATGTACGGCTTTCAGAAGATCTGAATTATCCCCAATATTATCTCTATATTAGTACTTTGGGTTCAAATAGTAAGTTAGAATAAAAAAAAGAATAATTTTAGCATAAATACTATACTAAATTTTAATTATGAATGACAAACAATCCAAAATAAAATTTACCTACAGCATGTAGTGGGTGATTGAGCATTTTATCCCATCGGTCTTGTATAATGTTTAGAACCCATTTACTCCCTCTCTGTTGTTTTACTGTATCTTTCATCACTCGCATTAATTCATACACGATAGGCATAGTGGGTACAACTTCTGTATCAACCAATCTCAGAACTTGGTACAGTGGCTCATATGTTTTAAGATTCTTTTATTTAGAATGTCGGCACAAAGTTACAAAAAAATAAATTCTACATATTTATAAATTGATTGGTACATATTTAATACTATTTGGAATTAGTTTTACACATTTGAGTCACAAACAATTTTTTTTTCAGATTACTTTCACAAAATTTTACATATTTTACACGTCCACTCTTTGGTTTTTTATCCAATTTTACTTCAAGTATTCAATAATTTCACTATTTACTATTATGTTGGAAATTTTTATAAATTTGTTAATGTTTCTTCTAAAATAATTTTCAAGCTAAATTATTTTAACAATAATTTAATTGTTTAGGATTAAAAAATTTATTTTAATAATATGCAAAATATCCATGGACTTTCGGGGTGAAATTCATGAAATTTCGGGAATTTCGGGATATTTCGGGAATATCGGTGGATTTTTACGGATATTTTGAAATCGGCCGGATATTCTGTAGGATATTGGATATTTGCCTGTTTCGATATCGGTCCCTCCAAAATACAGATATATCGGTGGATATTTCGGTATATCTATCGATTTTAAGTACCTTGCGTGTAACTATGTTTTTTATACAGCGTGTAAGGAAACTGGATTCCCTTTGATTTATTAAATTTGTATTTCCCAGAATGGTTACACGCTACTTTACATTTGAGCGTGTAAACCCTTGTACAAATTATCGTTTAACGAAGTTTGTTATACAGCGTGTAAGGAATCTGGATTCCCTTTGATTTATTGAATTTGTATTACCCCGAATGGTTACACGCTTTTTTACATTTGAACGTGTAAACCCTTGTACAAATTATCGTGTAAAGAAGTTTGTTATACAGCGTGTAAGGAATCTGGATTTCATTTATTGAACTTTGTATTATCGAGAATGGTTACACGATAAAATTACTTTAGACATAGCGTGTAAACCCTTTTAAATCATCGTGTAACTACGTTGTTTATACAGCGTGTAAGGAATCTGGGTTTGATAATTATCCAGAATGGTTACACGATAAAATGACGTTGCAATTGAGCGGTTAAAAACTTGTATAGCTCATCTTGTAAAGAATTTTATACTACAGCGTGTAAAGATTAATGGTTTCATTTTTATTTACTTTGTATGTGTGTCATTGTGTAACAAAGTTTGTAATAATCCTGGAAATATTTTCAGTTTGTAAGCAGATAATGAGAACATACAAAAGAGTGAGAACGAACCAGGCAATGGCAGAGAATGAAGACCTTGAACAGAACCAAAACGTAACAGAGAATGTGAACGTACCAGAAGCTGAGAACCAACCACAGAATGTGAACGTAGCAGAGACTGACAACCTAGTAGTGGTGAGCTACGTAACACAGAACGACGAGCATATACAACAGACTGAAAACGTAGTACAGATTGAACATGCATCAGAGAACGAAGACCTAGATCAGTATTTGGTATACCTGAGGAATACGTGGGCGTATGACATAACCATAACAGTGCATTGCAAACTAAAATTTATCGCTGACATCAGGAGGGTGTTGGAAGAAGAAGGTGAGTTGGCACGTTTCAAGAGAGGATGTTTCGGGCATTACTTGGATCTACCAGGACACATGCAGGCTTTATTTCAAGCGCAGTACATACATAACCTATTGCTCCGCCAAATTCAGTTCCCAGGTGCCAGTGAGGATGAGATGTGGTTTGCTTTGGGTAAGAACAAGGTTAGACTAGGAAAGAGAGAGTTTTGTTTGTGCAGTGGATTAAGGTTTGGTGTTTTGCCGGATATCTTTTTGAGAGATTACGTACCAGTGCCGGATGGGATCCACATCCAATATTTTGGTGGATAGGGAGGTTTATTATTGGAAGATGTGATGTCCAGGTTCTTAAGACAGAGTTTTAAGAGAGAGGGTGATGCTTTGAAGATGACACTTGTGTTGTTTGCGAACAACATTCTCTTCGGCCAGGATTACAGGAGACAAGTTACGTACTGGCTAATGACGTTGGTTGAGGACATGGAGGCATTTATTTCGTTCCCATGGGGTCATTACGTATTCAAGATGACATTGCACTACATCCGAACTAGTTTTAAGGTTCCGGAGCCGTTGGGTCCTACAAGAAGATACAACCTATACGGTTTTGTTTGGGGAGTTCAGGTATCGTGCAAAGTTGACAATTTGTCTCACTATTCTTATAGATTTTTAAATTATCATCTTATTCATCTAATAAACTGGTTTTTTTCCTTGGTAGTTCTGGGCAATAGAGGCCATCCCTTCGATGCGGAGAAAATTGGGCAACAGGTTTGCTAATCACGGATGCCCCCGTTTTAAAAATTGGGAATTTATCAAACGGGGATCAACTATGTCTCAAACATGGTTGGAGAAAGAGGCTGACGGAACGGTAAATGTAGAATTGGTAGATTGTTTTGAATTTGTATGCTATTTTGTTACTACTTGAAAGGGTAATATTTTACAGCTCACTGGATTAGCCGAGCTCTGGCCTACTCGAAGGGAGGAAAAAGAGGACTACTGGAGGGGCATTGACGATGACATATCCAAAGGACCTCAGTTTGTACAGTTGAAGGGTTTCGTCGGCAAAGAGGACAGAGCGGAGCCGTCATCGAAACAACTCCATAAGAATAAACGAAAGCAGTACCATGGTCCTGATGATCCAATTAAAAGACGACGGAACTTTTTTAATGCATCACCACGTATGCGCACCACTCGGCATGTCCGTGACAGACCTGATCTGTCACCCCCACCTCTTGACGAGACACACTTGCCTCTCCGTTATCCATCCTCAGGAGGGACACAGACCGGATTGCTGTCGTCTGACGATAACCACAGGACTTCATCTCCTACTCGTCAGCGTTAACCTCAACCTCCACCTCCACCAGTTGATCGTAGACAGCAATCAAAGAGATCAGAGGTGATTATTTTCATTATGTTATTCTCTTTAAATAACGATCATTTTCATGACAATTAATATTGTTTAGGGATCGACCTCTACTGTAATTCTGAATCAACTACTTGACCAAATGCGCATCATCATACGTGAGGAGGTCCAAAGCGCGATGCGGTCCGAGTTTGAAACTCTTCGGACCGAATTGTTTGCTCTTGTAGGTATTCCGGTATGTATAACTCCACTATATCATTTTGTAGTATTATAAATTTGGTTATATTATCAACTCAATTTGAATAAACATTTTGCTTTTCACAGGGACGTTCACATGGAGAGAATCATGCAGAACAGGTATCAAACCCATATTCACCTTCAGGTCTTTTCGAGGCAGCCACTCAAGGTTTGGATGCAGCCCACACTGAGGGATCCACCCACATCGAGACAGCCCCCGCAGACCCCACCCACACTAAGACACCCCCAGAAGCCCCCACAAACCCCAAGATAGCCCCCGCAAACCCCACACACACCGAGACACCCCTCGTATCCCTGACCCACACTGAGACAGCCCCCGCAGACCCCACCCACACTAAGACACCCCTAGAAGCCACCACAGACCCCAAGACAGCCCCCGCAGACCTCACCCACACTAAGACATGTCTCGGATCCCCTGCCCAAACCGAGTCACCTCCCACATCTCCCACCCAAACCGAGACACCCACTACATCCCCCGCAGACCCCACCCACACCAAGACACCCCTAGAAGCCCCCACAGACCCCAACACAGCCCCCGCAGACCCCACACACACCGAGACAGCCCCCACAGCACCCACCCACACCGAGACACCCCTCGTATCCCTCACCCACACTAATACATATCTTGGATCCCCCGCCCAAACCGAGTCACCCCCCATATCCCCCGCCCAAACCGAGACACCCACTACATCCCCCGCAGACCCCACCCACACCAAGATACCCCCAGAAGCCCCCACATACCCCAAGACAACCCCCACAGCCCTCACTCACCCCGAGACAGCGCCCCAGACAGCCTCTGTAGACCCCAAGACAGCCCCCGCAGACCCCACGGACACCGAGACACCCCTTGTATCCCTCACCCATACCGAGAAAGCCCCCGTAATCACCGCCCACACCGGGAGACCCCCCGAAGCCCCAGCAGACCCCACCCAAAATGAGACAGCCGCAGCATCCCTTGCCCACACCGAGACAGCCCCCACCCACACCGAGACGGATGACATACATACCCCTCTACCACCCTCACATGACGTACATACCCCTCCCCCACCATCTAAAAGAACTCAACACGAACCCGATGTATCTGAATCTGGACTGCCCGATGAATCCACTTCCAATCGAGGGAATCCCAGAGCTGGTCTTCCACCAAGTGACCCGACAGAAATTGCTAGGGAGCGATGGGTGTCAAAGTGGTTAAGAAGTCCATACACAGATCCCTCCAGACCAATGAAGGAGATGGAAGTAAACAGGAAATATAACGCCTTTGTGAATGATCCGAACCTGTTGTTGTAAGTGTTTTTAAAAGTTCTTTGTGTAGCATGTCATTTAACATTTTGTACAATGCCACTAATCGTACTCACATGTTTTTTAATGCAGTCGTTACATCGGCATCGAAGCTTCTGTTTCATAATCATTTTTCAGAGAGTTAGAAGATCCCACGGAATGGTTGGGCATTGAGCATGTGGATGCGTACATAAACCTGCTTTGTAAGCGGAAAAATAACCCAATGGAGAAAAAGTAATTTAAACGCAAATTAGCTGTAGTTGATTGCGCTTTCTTTGTAAGTAGACTTCATTGCAGGATTCATTCCACTTAATACAGTTTTCTACTATATTTAAAACCCCCACTGACCCATTTTGTTACTTCATTGCAGAATGAACTTACACTTATTTAGCGTCAATTTCAACCAGATTTCCACGCACCATTGACGAAAGTGTTCTACCCGGGAAAATTTAATATCCCATTAGACTTAATAGAATACGCTATCGGTAACAAACCAGCCTGGGGGACAGCATAGGCTAGTGTTGATGATGTAAGATAGTTGACTTACTCAAGTGAATACATACTCACTTCAATATGCTGAAACAACTTTATTTGTAACAGGTTATAGTCCCTTGCTTCGTGGGAGGCAGCCATTGGGTATTTTCTGTAGTTCATCTCCACAATTGGAATATTACAATTTATGACTCAAACGCACATCTACTGCCGAACAATCCAAAGTATAGACAAGAGCAGGTATTGCCTCTACGTCGATTATTCCCACTCATTTGCAAAAAGTCTGGTTACTACGACGATAGTAAACGCAAGAAACAAGGTCTGACTTGTATGAAGGCTGTGAGATTGGCCCCCTATCAATTCCCATGTCAGGTGGACGGTAGCAGTTGTGGTGCTTTCATGCTAAAGGGAATAGAGTATGTAATGATAGGGAAAGAACCCAACTTCGATTTTGTCTAGCAGGACATCCCGGCCTTTAGAAAACAAGGTGCTAGGGATATCTTTGCCAACTCTATGGAAATTGAGTAGCATTGTAATTTTTTTTTTTGATGGATAATACAATTTTGATGTTTTTTGGATATATCTTGAAACGTGTTTGAAAGAAGATCATTACACACTAAATGGTACACTTTAAATATCTTACACGATGAAAAGTAACCACAATTACACGATATATTTAATATATCGTGTAAGGTTTATTACTTTTCATCGTGTAATCTTTTAGAATGTTGATTTTGGATCAACAGTGTGAATGATTACAAGATCAAAAGAAAGCATTATTAAACGATTCATTTATTATATCGTGTAATATTGATTACTTTTCATCGTGTAATCTTTTAGAATGTTGATTTAGGATCAACAGTGTGAATGATTACACGATCAAAAGTAACGATTTATGTATTATATCGTGTAATATTGATTACTTTTCATCGTGTAATCTTATAGAATGTTGATTTTGGATCAACAGTGTGAATGATTACACGATCAAAAGTAAGCATTCTTACACGATTCATTTATTATATCTTGTAATATTGATTATTTTTCATCGTGTAATCTTTTAGAATGTTGATTTTGGATCAACAGTGTGAATGATTACACGATCAAAAGTAAGCATTATTACACGATTCATTTATTATATCGTGTAATATTGATTACTTTTCATCGTGTTATCATTCACACTGTTAATAAAAAATAAACAGTCTAAAAGATTACACGATGAAAAGTAATAAACCTTACACGACATATTAAATATATCGTGTAAGAATGGTTTGTTTGCATCGTGAAATATTTTACACTGTTGATTTTTGATCAACAGTGTGAATTTAAACTTCCTGGCCCTAGTATCAGCCCCAATACTGATGACGTGGCAACGAAAAACACCTGAGCCTAGAAAAGATTTTATAGGCCTAAAAACAAATTAGATTGGGTCACACGATTGAAATATTTACACGCTGAAATATAAACATTTTTACACGGTGACTGCATGTTTACAAGCTGAAATTGCAAAATGATTACACGCTACTGTTGTTATTGTTAGAGAATATAAGAACAAATGATTACACGCTGAATGCATCTCATTTCTTTTTTGGTTTGTATTAAACCAGATAACTGTCTGGTGATGGTGTATTTCAAGTATTGTTATTCCTCCGATATACATATCCATAGTTTCACAAATGATACATAAACCTATTAAGGTTGGTTCAGCAGTGTTTAACACAAACAAATGTACGTACACCATAAATCAATAAAGGTAGGTTCAGCAGGTTGGTCCAACGGCATTCTCTTCATCCGTGTCAAGCAAGGTAAGTTCATGTGGCTTGTCTGGGCACGTCAGTCTGTTGTGTCCCTCTTTCTTACAAATGCTACATGATCGAGGTTTTTTGGGTGGTTTGCATGTGCTAGATGATGGTTCCGGGCAACTTGTTTTATTGTGTCCTTTTTTTCCACTGTTTGAACAAGAATGTAACTTTCTTTTCTCCCCAGCTGACGGTATCCTCAACTTCTTTGGTCTTCCTGGCAGAATCTTTTTCTTCCATGGCAATACAATACGGTTCCGGATTGCATCGGGAACGTCCCAAATCTCAGGATCCGGAACAGGGTTGACACCAATTTCATAAGCATGTTTAAGAAATCCTGTTGTGTATAGGTCAGAAGCCAGTGCATTGATTGACATACCTTTGTACCTAGGCCATAACACACCAATAAACTAGATTACCCCAAGTTTGTAAAATAAACCACAACAGATAAATGTACAGAGTTAAAAGACCGGTAAGCATACCTAGCAACCGCCATTACATGAGAACACGGCAACTCATCTAAATCCCATTGATGGCATGAGCAAGAATGTTCGTCAAGGTCGACTGTTCTAGGAATCCATTTATCGTCTACCTTAAATTTCATGTAGTGAATCGGGTGAATCGCAGACCGATCCGCTGTTTCTGTCCTCTGTTTGATGTGTTCGTCTACAAACGCTGTCAAGTATGTAGACATTTCAAGTGCATTTGTCCGACAATCGTAGAACCACCTTTGCAACAAATCTCTGATACATTCTGCCATTGCTGTGATAGGCAATTTTCGGGCCCCAAGTAGACAAGAATTCATTGACTCAGCAATGTTGGTGGTCATCAAAAAGTACCTCTTTTTAGGGCTATGTACACGTGAAAACTTCTTTACCCCAACGCCCAGGAGCTCATTGTAAACCTTAGGGCAGGTTTCTTTCAACTCACCCATTGCACGGTCAAAATCCTCGATACGGTATGCATACGTAGCACTGTAGTAAAGCCAAATTAGATCATTCCTCTGCTTACAAAATCTTTTAAGATTTTGTGCCAAATGGTATGCACAAACGCCATGTGTTGCATCTGGGAATATGGCTTCCATTGCATTAAATATACCATTGTGCCGATCCGAAACTAACATCACACGGTCCGGATTTTTGATCACTTTACGGAGTTTCTTCAAAAACCAAGTCCACGACTTTGTGCATTCAGAGTTTGCAAACCCAAATGCCAAAGGGTATATCATCTCGTTTCCGTCTTTGCACACCGCAACTAACATAACACCCCTAGTCCTAGCCTTCAAGTGGGTAGCATCGATGCAGATAACCAGCCTAATAACAGAATTGAACCCCTCAATAGAGGCTCCAATTGCCATGAATCCATATTTCAACCGGTTTTTCGAGTCGGTCTTGATCTTTGTCACAGTCCCGGGGTTTGCTTGTTCCAATACATAAAAATAAGATGGCAACCTCTGAAAGGATTCTCACGGGTCACCGAATACCTGACTCAAAGCGTGCTCCTTCGACCTGTAGGCTTTGTTGTACGAGAGGTGTATGCCATGCTGCTCCTTTATCTCAAAAACTATATCTTTAGGACGGATGATGCTCCCGGGATCGTGATATTTACTTGCATACAAATCCCCTATCACGGCGGCACTTACACGTTTAAATTCAACGTTGTAGTTGTCATTTCTCTCACATGTGTGCTCATTAACGAATGTCTTAACATGTCAATAAGTCCCCCTATTCGACTTCCATGCCCGAAGAACCCATCCACAACTTTTCTGTGTACATTCGGCAGTGAATCGTGTATTAAAAGATCGTGAAATCCTATGCTCAAACCTCTTTGCAAATGCATACGACCCTACAGCTTGCTTCAATGTAGGCTTGTCTTTGAACATCTGTCCTTTGTATAATGGACCTTGGTCACCTGGATTTTGAAACACATCCACTACTCGAACGGCTGGTATTGAGTAAAGCTCTGAACCTGATATTGTCCACCGTGTGTTTAGGGACGGTGAAGAACTGTTGGGTGTTCTACTCACCCCTCGTTCTTCTGTTACAAGAACTGTTGCCGCTAGCCCAGCATCATCATCCCCGCCACTCTCATCTTCTGTATCACTAGTTTTAGAACTATCAGACCTTCCAAAAGTATTTATGCTTTCAGAACTATCCAGAACTGCATGCTTGGTAGTAGATGCTGGCGTTGCTTGGTCATTGCCTGTTGACGTAAATCCGGGTGTAGCCTGGGATGCAAGCGGATTATTGCTGCCACTAACTGAATTATAGTTTGGAGTACCCCCCGGAGACCGTGGAATATCGATGGGTTTAACAGGCGAGACCGTACATTCTGATTGGATTGGATTTGAGGGAGGTCGAAATTCATGTTTGTTGACAAATTCAACATCAATTGTGGCCCAACCTTTTTCCTTATTAATAATCACAAACTCTACATCGTCGTCACTCATAACAGACAATGAAACTTTATCAACCCCCGTTTCCACATGCG
This sequence comes from Acer yangbiense, assembly GCA_008009225.1. Classification (NCBI taxonomy): domain Eukaryota; kingdom Viridiplantae; phylum Streptophyta; class Magnoliopsida; order Sapindales; family Sapindaceae; genus Acer; species Acer yangbiense. The sequence continues at coordinate 59,795,909 of CM017762.1, forward strand.
AAGTTAGCTTGAACTGAATTTGGTCTCTACAGACCCCTGTCCGCTGGTATATCGTTTCCACCAATTCATCGTACGCTCCCTTGTATTTTTTTGTTAGACGTACTGAAAACGAAATAGGACGGGTAAACACGTTACCCTTCCAATGCTCACCGCACTGAACCAACACCCAAGACATGGTATCCTTAGACCTTGAAAAAAAAAATTCAGTCAAAAAAGTATAACAATTACTGTCAAAAAATTTATAAAAAATTTATTTAATTCGAAATTAAATCTACCATGGGTCTAGGAGTTATTCCTAAACTTAAAATACCGATTTTTAGGCTTAAAGTACCGAATCCTAGGCCTATGACAACATGCATCCATCGTGTAAAGGTGTTTATATTTCAGCGTGTAAAGATTTCCATCTTGTAAAGATGTTGACATTTCAGCGTATAAAGATGTTGACATTCAGGTCAGTGCCTAGGAACAATTCTTTTAGGCCTAGGAATGGTTCCCAGGACTACAACATTCCTCCCAGGCTTACCTCATCTTATGTTTTTCAAAATCAATAACACCAGCCAAGACAATAACAAAACCAAAAGGAATCAATAACAGCACCTGTTTTGGTTCAACCAACCAACAAAAACAAATATCATACACCATCAACCAACAACAATAGCAAAATCCTAAACCTGTTTTGGTTCAGCAGCGATCAACACAAACAAATATACATACATCATCAATCCTCACAAAATCAAATACAACTTCCCTAAACCTTTCCCCACCAAACCATACAACGCTGTTCACCAGAGTGCATTTCTTCCGGTTATTCATGTGATAGTGAGGACGATGTGTTTGCACACAACAATACTACATATACCTTAACTACAACAATACTGCCCCTCTTAAAAGCTTGATGTGGCATTTCATCAAACACCTTAACTAAACCCAACAATACTACATACACAAACCCAAATTCATGGGCAAGAAATCCAAAACCATCAATCCTTCATTCTATAAAAAACGTCTGAAACTTAAACAACAATAAAAGACCGACAGATTCAATGACATTGGAAACTTAAGTGTGATTACGAGACTTACATTGACTAAAAAAAGCTCGATTTCAAACTTGACAGTGAAGCTCGATTGAAGGAGGTGTGGGCGAGGTGTCGGCACTGACTCGATTCCGATCGCCGTCGAGATTACGGTCGGTAGCAAGATTCCAGCAGAGATGGGATTTGAACAGCAGTAGATTCCGGTCGACAGTAAGGACGATGGGATTTGAAATGGGACTATGGAGTGGATTCCGGTCCACAGGAGAACGATGGAGAAGATGACCCAACTTCTGAAACTTTTGGTTTTTTTCAGTGAACTGAAGGAAAAGGAGAAGAAGAGAAGGGCAGTTTCGTCCTTACAAATTATAAGAGGGTAATTTAGTCATTTTGCACGGTTTAATTATGGAGGGCATTATTGCCCTAGAAAGGCTATTTCCTAGAGAGTGAATATCAGGATAGGCTAGATATGCACTTTTTTTCCCAACGGCCTATTTCCTCAAAGTGAATGTTGGGATAGGCTAAATTTGCAAACCCCCCAAACCAAAATGTTCCCCTAAAATAGGGCATATTTGCTATAAAACCCTATATATATATTACCGGATAAATAGAGAAGTATGCTTTTATTAACAGCAAGGAGATGTTTATTTTAGTGGTATGCCTCTCACACGAGGTTGTGGGTTCAACTCCCCTCAATCCCGAAATATTGTAGTTCAAACAAAAATTATCCCTTACTCCTACACAATGAACTTTCGAGCTTACTCAAGTTAGGTATTCCACCCTTCAAGTTCTCATATTTTAATAGAGGAATTTTTTTTTTTTTTTTTTTTTTTTTTTTTTTTTTTTTTTTTGACAGTATCTATTTATCAAACTATATATATATATATTTTAAAACTTTTGTCATTGGTAGGATTCGAACCGCTAACTTGGGAGTCATTTGCCAAGCCCTAAGCTCAGGCTCGTCCATTTACTAGCTGAGCTATACCCCTAGAGGTATGGTTAAGTTACTGTTAACAACAAGGTTAATGGACAATTATGTGAGAGAGTTGATTTATTTTGTTTTAATTTTCAAATCCTTAATTTTTATACACCCTTGAATTGAAATATAAAGACTGGAAATTAGCCTAGTAACATTGCTGTTAATAGCAATTTAGCCAAACCCAATCTTTTAAAAGTTAAAATATATATATATAATATATAAAAATAAGCAAAAGCTATCATAAAAAGAAAATTTTCTTGTAATGAATCTTCTTTCCTGAACTCATGTACCTTTTACATGTAGAGACAAAAATTTGTGTTGTTTCAAACTCATTTGTCCAATATTCAAGTTTCTTAAGAGGGCAGAAAATGAAGTTAATTAACTGTGAATGCGATAGTCTGCAAAGTTATGTTTGATTATTTCATTAAAAATCTATATAAATACTTGTATTGTGAGAGAATACACAAAGCTCTACAACTACAAACAATTGATCAAATTCTCAAAAGCATAGGTTTGGAAGGTTTGGGGGTTTTTGACAGAAAATTTAAAAGAAAAATGTGAATAAAAAAAAACAGTTGGGATAAAAATTAGATAGAATTAACTATTTTTTAGTAAAAATTAAAAAAAAAAACAAAACAAAACAAAACAAAAAAAAACAAAAAAAACAAAAAAAAAACAAAAAAAACAAAAAAAACAAAAAAACAAAAACAAAATGTTGGGCTTAGCTTCACCACTGCTCAAAACCCATGAACATGTATCCCTGAAATTTGATGGGTTGAGCCTGGCTGTGTATTCTTTCTAGGCCCATAACTTCAAAATTCTTATTCAGAAACTAGGCATTTTAATAGCATTGTCCCTAATATTTATTTAATTCGTAATTAATAAAATTAATTTGAATAAATATTACAATACTTATTAACATCGCATTGTTTTTTACTTCTTTTTTTTTTTTTACAAAAATATTAAAATAATTCAGGTTTTTTTGGATGGAAAGAGACTCGAACCCGCAACCTCGTTGTGTAGATGTGAGGGGCTTAACAACTAGGTCAACCTCATCTTGTCTTATTAATATCACATATATTGTTGTTAAAAAAGAAAAGTGAATGCTACTTCTTCTATTTTTAAAAATAAAGTGATATATCTCAATTCTACATTATTTTTGTCCACATAAAATAGCTTTAGTAGAATTTAGTGCATGGTAGTTAAAAAAAATAAAATGTGCATGGTATTCCATTATAAATTATACTAATATGAATACAATTTTTAATATATTGTCAATTACTGGGTATAAAACATGCACCACCATGTATCAAATATAATTCTCATTTCTCCTGTATTTCATCTTTGTCAATTTAATAAAGTAAAACAGTAATTATCAACTTTGAAATTCACCATGTCATTTCTCCCGTGTTTCATCTATGTCAATTTAACAAAGTAAAATAATAATTATCAGCTTTGAAATTCACCACGTCTTAATCTGCAAGGGCTTTTCAGTCCCAAACGGTGGAGATCGACCCACGGGGATTTTTGACATCTCTAATTAGTATGCTAGACCGGACCGTAGCCTAGTTTAGAATTTTGAATATATAACTTCTAATCAACTCAATAGCCTATTATAAAGCCCACTATCAAATCAAAATATTTTTCAGCTAACTTGAGGAAGCTTACCATAAAACAAATAAATCAAGCACAATAGCGATGCACTTGTCCTAAATGTTATTTATTTATTTTTATCTAATTTTAAAATATATGGTTTTTTTTTTTGTTTTTTTTGAAAATATCTATTAATTTGAGACCCGGTATTTTTTTGAAAACTTTTTCTCATTGGTAGGATTCGAGCCGCTGATCTGGGAGTCATTTGCCCAAGCCCTTAGCTCGTCTATCTATCAGCTGAGCTACGCCCCTGTTTACAAATATATGTTTTTTTAGCATAAGCATTTTAAAGAGTAAGGTTTGTATTAAATTCAAAGTCTTCTCTAATGTTTCTAAAATTTGAAGATGAAGATGTACAACTAACTCGGACGAACAATTAAGACCAAAGGTTATCTTAAAAATGTCCCATTCAATTTCTATTTAGATAATCGATGATAATCTTACAAATGTCCTAATTATTTAAGTTTTAAATCTAATTAAGGCTTTATATCATAACACAATGAAAATGAACACTTTTGAACACCTATGAAAACTTCTCTCTACACCCAAATACTCGTTGTACCCGGCCGGTAGGATTATTATTATTATTATTTCTACACCCTTTAAAATCTAAAAAATAACCACAAACAAACCTAAATACAATATAAACTCTCTTGACACCCATTCTTTAAGCTTGTTGGGACAAAAAATGTGTCCAAATATTTCTTTCAACAACTTGGGCGAATATTTCTATTGAGATTACCAGAATTGCATGTCTTCTTCATGAAGATCCCAGTGCTGATTTTAATACTTGATTTTTATTATATCTCTCTTCAGAGGAGTCTTCTATCCATAAATATATAACATATATAATTAGTCAGAAATTCTATTATCAGTTCGAACTGACAAAAGTTATATCAGTTCCTTGCATGTGGGCCACTGGATTTAAATACTTTGACTTGGCTGTATGCACTTGTCAGTCAAAGTATTTAAATCTAGTGGCCCACATACAAGGAACTAATATAACTTTTGTCAATTCGAACTGATAATAGAAAGACTGTATAATTAGTATTGATGTAGGTTTTCTAGATTGGAGAGACCTTTTTACCCTTGTGAGACCAATCTAGAGTTTTGAATGATGGTGATGACATGTGTAATGTTGTGTTTTATGTCATCTGAATAAGTTTTCTGAATGTGGTTGTCCACCAATTACGTATTCCGAATATGGTCGAATTTAGTACCAATAAAGCTCATCATCAACAGTTTATAGATTCTTTAGATGACAACCTCTTCCGTTTGCCAATACTTATTGAAGCCAAAGTCATCAATGTGATCTTTCAAATGATGCTATAAAAGGGTCCTAAATCTTCAAAATATGCAATCGAGGTAGAAAGATAGACAGCCAATACGAGCTTTTGGTAGAGCTCTCATTTTCATTGTCAATAAATAAAGGAAATGAAGCTTCAAGGCAGCTTCGGTTGTCAATTCCATTGCCCTAATACTCTTTGATTGATTTTTTTAAGTTTAATTTCTTTACTTTTTTTTTATTTTCATTGCTTGTTTTAAATTTTATTTGATTTAATTTACTTGAATAAAGTAAAATTTACTTTGTATTATGTTTAAAATTTAATTTCCTTATCATTAATTATTTGTTTTGAATTTTTTTTTTATTTTTTATATGCCACTTTTTGTAGCAGTGATTCAAACATGTAATATTGTTAGGTTGAATATGAACGCTCTTACCAATAAGTTACATTGAGTGACGGTAATTTTTGAATTTATAATTAAATTAATTTTCTTACCTCCTCGCATAAAGTATAATTTATTTGTCTCCAAGAAATACAGTAATTTTTTGAACTAGATTAGAAATTAAATCATAGGAAACGTTGCTTTAGCAACTTGCCTCTCACTTGCCTAATTTAGCACCTGAATATTGTAAAATTAATTAAATTTATAGTAGCCTGTTGTGGTCAGATGAAGGAAGAGCAAATTAATGTAATGGTGGCATGGCTGGACTCACGTTTTGGAGCTGAAAGGACCCAATTAAGTGGGGCCACTTAATTGGGTTGCTTTCTTAGTTTTCTTAATTAGCAATTAATGTGCCACTATGTAGCACGGATACGGATACGGATACAGCACGATACGGGGATACGGTAAATCTTCAAAAACTAGGATACGGATACGGCAGGGATACGTCAATTAAAATAATATATATTTATATTTAAAAGATAATAATAATATTTAAAACAAATATTTGATATTTCATTCAAAATCAAAACATATTCATAATTCAAATAAAATATGTCACATAACTACATAAGTCACAAGTTACAACAATGTAACATATTACAGGATCCAAATAAAACATGTCACATAAGTCGAACATATTACAAAATCCAAATAAAACATACGTCACATAAGCTATAACATATTATAAAATCCAAACAATACATTAAAAAAAACTCATAAAACATATTTTAAATTCCTAATTAACTTCATTATCATCATTCACATTGTTAAAAGATCTAAATAATTCAGCATCTAACTCTGGTTCATCAAGAGAAAGGTTTACAATCTCAAGTATCCCGGTATTCTCCATGTTAATGGAATCAAAGATAAAATTTCCTTACAATTTCATTTTGACCCATAATATTTTGAAATTATAATTTGACCCTGTTTTATACTAAAATAATTATAATATTGCCCCAAACGTATCCTCCAAGTATCCGCTAAGTATCCGCCAAGTATCCCCCAAGTATCCTCCAGTCAAACTTATGAAAAAGTCAACGGATACGCCATTTGGCGTATCGGATACGTATCCTGGAGTATCCGGGGAGTATCCGAACTGGATACGAGTTCGATACGAGTTCGATACGAGTTACCTCCACCAAATGGAGTATCCGTGCTTCCTAGATGTGCCAACAAGAGTGTTGCTGAGCTGGTAGCTATTAATGTGTTAGGTAGCTTTTTTTTTTCTCTCTTTTTCACTGAAATCCGATTATATGGAGAGAGATATTAAGTATGGGAGGATTACTAGTTTCAGCAAAAAAAAAAAAAAAAAAAAATCAATAATTAGATGGCTTGAGAGATATTAAACAATATAATACCTATAAAATGGTTCTTGTACTGGTTCGTGCTGGTTAACTCTCAATTGATAGGTTTTCTCTTAGTATTCTATACCGTCTTCATATTGTTTAGAATCTATTGTTTGGTTGCTTGTCCATGTTCAAAAAGATTGTGTGTCTTCGTGCTAGATCAAAGTTGCTGGGATATATTGGCATATGTAAGGCAGACTCTTTTACAGTTTTATTATTGTTCTGTATGCATTTGTATGTTCAGTTTGCTTTTAGTTCATATATATTTCACTTACATGAACTAACACCACCCTTATGTAGATGCATCCTTAGGAGAGTCAATAAAACAAACTGGTGCAAAGAAAATGAGAATTCAAGGGTTTAGTGACCATTTTAAGAATTTACGGGGATATCAGCAATTCGGGAATAATTCAGGGGGCAATTATACCATTAAATCTAATTTTTTATGTCAAAGAAAAATATGATTTGAATTCATGATCTTAATTAAAAAGGATGGTGTTAATCTATACCCCTAATACAAAGGATAAAACTTAAAAAATAAGACTCAATCAAAATAACTTTTTTATTTTATAGTTATTTTCTAAATGTTTTAATAATATCCTTATAAAAAAAATATCTAGGTATTAAGGAGTTTGCATAATCTTAATTATAAAAAATATCTGTGTACTTAGGGGTTTGCTAATAAATTAAAATGAGGACGGGAATCTGGAATCATCCATCGATGGTAAGTCTTTTACACTCAAATTATCTTATTTCTGAAATTCTAAAATTTATTATAAAAAATCATTTTCAAACAAAAAATTCAACGTAAGGCAGCCACATACAAGTGACGTCATATTCTGTACGTCATGAAAAATAAATTTCGAGTAAACGTCATGTCCAACAGAAAAGGCCACGTAAAGCTGGTGACGCAATCAGCATACCTTAGAGCATCTCCAATGCAAATATGTATTTTTGAGTTTCTAAATAGTGCCACATCAGCATTTCTATTTATTATGGGTCCATTTTTGAAATTTTTTTAGAGAAATCCATATTCACATCTTCAATGCAATTATCCTAAGTCAAATATGCATCCATTTTATGTCCAATAATAATAAAACAATTATTACACTCTCTCTCATCTTTTATTTTACAATTAAATGAGGTTTAATCTTATTGGTAGAAAGAGTTGAAAGCTTTAATTTTATTGGTGGAAAGAGTTAGAAATCCTAGTCAGCATTTCTAGGAGAGTTTCTAGAATTAGAAACCCAACTCCATATTCTCTAACTTTTTTTTGGCCACATCATCTCAATATTCAACTTAGATAATAGCATTGTAGAGAGTTTTTCTAACTTTTTTAATATCTATCCTATGTGACACTCCATTTTCTCCAAATGCATAATAACATTGGAGATACTCTTATGAAATATCCAAAAGTGCAAAATGACATTCACGCCCATGGATTTCACACTTTCACACTTGTTCTCTGAATCAGCATACCTTGTGAAGGTCAATAGCTTTTCGAGGAGTTGGAAACTCTGAATCCGTGTGGTTTGATTGGCGAGAGATGGGGGTCCAGTTGAAGCTGTCGACATTCACTCAAAGACTCACTTTTTTTTCTTTCTTTTTTAACTCGGTCAAATAAATATGCTGGCTAAACAAAAAGTGAAGTAACCTCGAAACAACCACGAATACTAAATTATCAAATTTAATTTAATTTAATTAATTTGGTTATGTTTAGGCGTTTGGGGTTGGTGGTGTAACTTTTGAGAACTCACAAAACAATTTAATGGAATCTTCCCATTCAACGCCGCGTTTTGTGGGTTATAGTGCTCTAGGAGTCTAGGGTTTAATTAAGGACTTAAATCAACTGTTAAATTTTGGTGTCCCAATTTGTATCCAACCAATCAAATTAAGACATGTGTACATATTTAATGCATATTTATAGAAAAAATTGAAAAATAAACATTAAATATGCACACATATCCCAATTTTATTGGTTGAACGCCAATTGGGACATTAAAATTTAACAGCTGATTTGAGTCCAAAGCATTGAATTGAATTTTTCTATTGTTTGATTTTTTGCAACCATATCTGACAATAATGTTTTTCGTGGTTTTTGAGTGTGGACTTTGATTGTCTTTTATGACTTTTTCTTTAGTCTTTTTTGCTTTAGAGTCTGCAGGGCGTGAAAAATTTCTTATCTGACACAAACGAGTGAAAATAATACCCCAATTTTTAAGAGACGTTTCACACTTACACTTTTTCTCTATTCTGATCTGACACAAACGAGTGAAAATTATCTGATCTGACACAAACGAGTGAAATTTTTGACAGTTTGTGTTCTCTAGAGAGGGGCGAAGCCGCAAAGGTATGTCGAAGCTAGCTTATAAAAAATAAAACAATAAAATAAAAAAATAAAAAAATAAAAAAGTTAAAAAAGAATTGAAAGATTCTGACATTTTTTTAATTAATTAAACGTACAAATATGATATATATTTCACACAAATGGTTTGGTTTAATTTAATTTAGTAGAGATCATCTCACTAGATTTCATTATAGTGATTGTTGTCCAAAAAAAAATAAAAGATTCATTAAAATGATGTACTCAATTTTTTGTATGGACAATTCAAACACATCAAAGTTTTTCTTTATTCTCTTCATTCTCAATTCATTCCATAAATAAAAAGAAATAAAAATTTTGAATTACTTACTTCCTTTACTAAAGTCCGAACAAGTATGCAGTATGTATTTAGTTTATTTCACAACAATTTTTTTTTTTTTTTTTGTTTCATAATGAATCATTTTTTTGACATTTTTAAAAATATTTTTTGGGAAAAAGGTCATTATATCTTTTTTATATAGATACATATTTTTAATTAGAAAATTTTTATTTTAATGTTTGTTTAAAAAACTTTTACTACCGAAAATATGGCTAATTGGTGATAAATTATGTTCTTTTAATTTGACAATGTCTTAGGTTTGAGTTACTAAAAAAAAAATTGTATTTAATTTAAACCGCCCGGACACCTGGCTACGCCCATGGTCTGAAGTACAATTATATGTGAGTGCGGGACTTGAATCGAAATATATCTGCCAAATGAAATGAATTCCGGATACGTTTTAATTATGCCAACTTGTTTTCGTTTTTTGTCAACATGAAATTGAACCTGCAAAACTTTTCAAGTGTATTATAATTTCCAGGAAGCACAAACAATCAGCCACTATGCATTTCACGATTGACAATCGACTCCTTGGAGTAAATTTCCATATAGAAGTTAATATAATACTTGGATTTCTGATTCTAAAGTAAATTTGCAAAGATTTTCCAAGATGACTTTATTACAAACCTTTATGATCATATATATTAAAAGAGAAATCACAAAGAAACTTAATATAAATTCAATTATAGATGATTTAAAAGATTTAAATAACCATCGAGTTCCATTTGGTTTTTTAATAACTTATTTTTAAAATATTAGTAAATTTATCTTACGTTTAACTTGAATATTTGTATTTGTTTTGGTCCTTGCAAAGCCAAAATGGGCTTTGCCCATACTTTTTGGAATCCTGGAATCCTATGTCTTGGCAGACTTACAAGTCTCTTAAGTCATGCTCCGTCATTTTAACTGATCATACTAGTTTAGGGGTCTAAACCAGTGAAGGATCCAGAGGCAATCCCGCTTCAATAAATTTGGGGAGTTTGAGGGGTATGCCGAAAATATAAAGAATAAAAAAAATGGGTAAAGTTAAATAAAAATTTACCATATATATATATATATATCAGAAATTCTATTATCAGTTTAAATTGATAAAAGTTATATTAGTTCCTTGTATGTGGGCCACTGGATTTAAATACTTTGAATTGGTTGTATGCACTTGTCAGTCAAAGTATTTAAATCCAGTGGCCCACATACAAGGAACTGATATAACTTTTGTCAGTTCGAACTGATAATAGAAAGACTGATATATATATATTTTTAAAATATGGGTTTGGGGCCATGTCTCCTTTAGGCACCAAAGTGGTTTCTCTACGGGGAGAAAAACATGCATGGGACGGTCTCATTGCCAAGTGGTGAGACCGTTCAATGGAAGTGCACAATTTATATTTGAAACATAAAAATATAATTTGATTATGTAATGTTATAAAGTGGGAATTATTCTACAACCCTGCTAGGCAGTGCTAGCTAGTATATAATTCAAGGAAGGTGGAGGTCGCCCCTGTCAAGTTTGCAGAAATCCAAAGTTTGCTTCTTCCACTTGAATTTTCCCATTGTTTTGATCAGATTTCAGGCCGCCTTATCAGTTGACAAGAAGTTACTGCGGGCCAACTTTCTAGGAAACCTAGAATGGCAACAAATTCAGTCTCAAAAAATGAGTTACATACAAAAAAGCTGAATACTGTGTTTTTGTTTTGGATTATTTCAATCTCAGTGGATCCTTTGTTTTCCTACTCTATTGGGATCGATGATGATAAAAAGTGCTATGTGCTTGACTATCATTTGATGGCTTTACTCCTTGATATTGTTTAGAATCTGTTTTTTGGTTGCTTGTCCATGTTCAAAAAGATTGTTTGTCTTCGTGCTGGGTCAAAGTTGCTGGGATATATTTGCATATGTAAGGCAGACTCTTTTACAGTTTTATTATTGTTCTGTATGCATTTGATTTTTATGTTCAGTTTGCTTTTAGTTCATATATATTTCACTTACATGAACTAACATCACTCATTGTACTCTGTCCAGATGATGATGATGATTTTGTGCTTTTCATTGACGACCTTGGGGCTTACCGCATTTGGGATTGCTGTGATTCTAGTGACCATATTTCTTATTTTCTACTCGACAAGGATTTTTCGAATCTACAGATTGTTTACGGGTAAAGCTAGAAGGATTACAGGCCATATCGTGATTAATCTTGTACTTTACCTGTACGGCGGTCATGTAAGTTAAATTGCCATTTAATTGTTGATTTAAAATGATTCAGCACATTTTTTTTACCCAGCAATTTGGTTTCTTAATGCTTTACCTAATTCCTACCAATGTGTTTTTTTTCAAGGAAATATATTTAGGTGCCGTTTTATTTTTTTATTTCTTAAATTAAATCTTAATGATCTTAATTAATTAATAAGTCTTGATCGTTAAAACTCTTACCCCCAAGCCATATTACTTGCCTGTTTCATTATTTATAAATTAGATAAATATTCAGTGAAAGTAGTTTCGTTGTAAGCTTAATTTATATCATTAAACATTCGATTATGTCTCAACTAACTGTGATCATAACTTTGTGATTATAATAAGTAACTTGGTGGTCTTTTTAGCTATTTGGAGGCATATGGTACGCATTTGCCGCAAAGAAAAAGTTTGATTGCTGGAAAAAAGCTTGCGATGAAGATAAAAGATGCCAAATGGATGAAAACTATTGCTTCACTTTTCTGAATGATGATTGTCAAACGAAGACAGATTCAAAAAGCAATGAGTTGGGAATATTCAAGGATGCTTTTGAGTCTGGTATTGTGGAGGTGCATAATAAGAGTTTTCTGGAGAAGCTGTTATATTGTTTCAGATGGGGCCTACAAAATCTTAGGTTTGTGTAAAAACTTTTCTTGAGGAGAGTCTGGATTGAGGGTTGTAGTAACAATTAATGATCAAGTCTTATTGAAACTACTGTCTTGCAATTAACACGTATTATTCTTGCATGGTTCTTCAACTTTACTGACATACTAACAAAACAAACTGTAGTTCAGGCTTGCTTACTTGTCACTTAGATTCAATTTTTGCAGCGGTTTTGGTCAAAACCTCGAACCAAGTAGCAATTTTTTGGAAAATGCTTTTGTGATTGTCATTGTCATCTACGGGGTTGTAATGTTCACCTTTTTTATTGGAAATATGCAGGTTGGTATTATTTACCCTTTTTTTTTTTTTTTTTGGTCTCTCTCAAATTATTTCTTAGAAGCTTATAAGATGAATCGAGATTAATTTTATTTTCTATACATGAATCATGCTTCTTGTGAAACAGATGTATATAAAGGATGCAACTAAAAAATGGAAAGAGAAGAAACTTGAAAAAGAGGAGAAACAGCAAGAGATATTAGAGAAGTGGTTACCTTTTAGAAAACTCTCTGAGAAGCTGCAAAAATGTATTAAGGAACACCAACTGAAAAACAAATGGAAACTAAAGGGAGATGTTGATGTAGCAAATTTGCTCAGTAATCTCCCCACGGATCTCGGGAACAACATAAAACGCGAACTCTGTTTAGATCTGTTACGAAATGTAAGTGTCTCTCCGTATAATTTGCTTACCTCTATACCAGAGTTGGTTATGATTTTGTGGTTTGTATCATACAAACCAACAAAGAAAGTCAATAAATTAACATCATTTATGTAATCTTAGACATAATTTCTATATTTCTTGTTATATCTCAAAGGACTAAAAGTATATTTTTATCAAGGTTGGGAGGTTCAGGTCGTGGAGTGAAGTAACATTGGTTCATGTATGTGACCGTCTCAAGCCAGTTGTCCATCCGGAGCCAGTTGTCCATGCGAAGCCGGATAGTAATAGTATTGTCCACAAGGGAGAACCAATTGATGAGATGTCAATTGTGCTGCTAGGCAAGCTATGTACTTTCTCCTCCCAAGATACTGGCTCGACGAGCAATGTTTCTCGTGAAAGCAGAAAGGATCTTTTGAAAGAAGGTGATTTATTTGGAGAAGAACTTGTCAATTGGGTTCAAGATTGATGCAGCGGAATATTCAACGCAAAACAACAAAAGATAAAAGACAGGATAAACGATTCGGATCCGTTGATTCGTGCACAAATACCGGAAACGAACCCTACTATTATGCTGTTGATCCGCGCACGGATGCCAGAATAATAGGCTACTGATAACATTCAACTTCGCGCACGAAGGATTGTTAAAAGGCTTCAATTACGAATAGTAACTGGAAATTGAGAAACAATTCTCTGGTATTTTTTTATTAATCAAAAGCTAAATCAAATAAACCCTAATACAAACTATTAAATAGAAAAAGCAATTCAAATCTACTAAAACTCGAAATAACCTAGATTACTGAACAAGAAAAGAATCCTAAAAATCCTAAGAATCCTAATTAAAAAGGAAAACAAATTCTAAGTTCTGCAGAAAACTAAAAGTCTTCGCGCAACAAACTAGATGGCCGAAATTGGGCATGTTTTGATCTGTTACGGATGACAAGGTCTTCATAACATATGTAGGGCTCGTCTTGGGCTTTCCGGAAACATATTATAATAGACGATCCAACCACATATGCCCTCTGTAGAGGTCCACGAAGTTCAGCCAGGATTTGGTTGGTCCACGCGACCCAAATACGAATTCGCCACTCGCTCCACGTATTCCATTGCCTTAGCTGCTGCTGCATCAAAGATGAACCCTCCTCATCCAATAAACTTATTTCAAACAGAACCATTAAAGTACTTACAAAAGTTGAAGCTTTAGTTCTTAGGACTGATGACTTGAAAGATATTTACAATCAAAAAGCTAAGGTCATACAAGCATTCTTTCGGAAAAAAAAGAAGGAATGGACAAACACCACCAGGAGAGTTGACGACCGGAAGGAATGGACAAACACAACCAGGAGAGTTGACGACCACTCAAGAGATTGATCTTGAAAGACAATAGCTAGAATGGTAAGAGTTTGTGGTTTATGTTCTTGATTTTGTTGATTTTGTTACCTACAAAACAATATGTTGGAAGAATCTGTGGTTTATGTTCTTGATTTTGCTACCTACAAAACAATATGTTGGAAGAATCTGTAACGGTTTATACTTTGTACTTTGTTCTATTGTAGCAATAGATTTATTTAATGAACTTTAAATTTCAACCCTGAAATATATGGCTGGACAGTAGCACAGGCTTCATGTTTGCTTTCATATAAACGTCTTATGTTTCTGTGGAGGATGGTATCTAGAGTTGAAACGGTTTCCACAATTACCCTTCCTAGAAACCAAAGCCAATCTAGTAGTTTAAATAGACTGTTTGTTTGTTTGTTTGTTTTTTTTTTTTTTTTTTAAGAATAACAATTATAAATTTATTTTGTGGTATAAAGTGGCCAACTCTAGAAGGGCATCTTAGCAACTATCAGAAAATAACACTTATTGAAAGACACTAGGAACAGAAAATAGAGAAGAAAGTATATGATCTATATACTCTGATGCTCAAATTAAGAGAGAGAGAGAGAGAGTTAATGAAAATAAGAATGGATTCAAAACTGAAGCTCTGACAAGTAATTAAAATGTAAATCCTTCAAAATCATAGAGGTATGTATACTGGAGAACTTGATTGACAAGATAATATCCTTCACTTGCTCTGCTTAGCTACCGTCCTCTGAACAGTAGAAACAACATCCACGAATTTCGTTCGGAAAAGAACATTGGCATTATTGAACATACCCTCTTTCAGTGAAACCACAATAAACTGCGTGGAACAAAACTAAAACATGTCAGAAATTCTATAAGATGGAAACTTTGTGTATGAACTTCTTCTGACGTATTTTTTTTACTGCAATGAAAGTTACTTTCACGACAGAAAGAAATATGAAATTTTCAAATTAAAAGGAGATGTGTAGCTAAAAATCATTAAACAAAAACAAAAAGAGAATCAGCAGACCTGGGAGTGCGGGAAATGAGTCTTGATCATTCTCCCTATGTTTTGAGTGTGGCTCAAATCAAGGGCTGCATCAACCTGTCAACCACCTCAAGAATGAGACTAGCAGATACAGTATATCTCATACTAGAGAGATAAGCAATAGAACAAAAGGAGTATATTGACATACTAAGGTGCAAATGAGTCTTGCATAGTCAAGCTAGTTAAGGCAATGGATATCAATTTTCAATTCTCTAAGAAATTATCTTTTTCATTTGATTGTAGGGTTATCATGAACATGAACATGAGAAAATTGATTTATAGACAATTTTTATATCATTTAATCCCAACTTCGTCTAACTCTTCACAACCAACTTTCAAGTATAGCTGAAATCTCAGCCAACAAATAAGCAGATTTCCATATTTTTTAATATCTCCAGCTATACATTTTCGCAACAACAAAGATATTTCTAAATTTTCTAGAAACTTCACGAAAGGAAGCCACTTTAAAAGTAAATCAAAAAGCTAAAAAAGTCATTAAGTAACTGAATCTTTTCATGTAAACATAATTTTAAATAAGTCAAATTAGATTTGGAGACTAATACCCTAGATATTAGAATCAACTCTGTCCTGACCTCTAAAACCTGAACCGTCTTCTATAGTGTTATTATGCTATGTAGAAAAAAAAAAAAAAACAGAATAGACAATTTACATAGATCGACATACTTGGGAATCCCACTACAAGGACTTATCTTATTGAAAAATCTAAATTTGAAATGAATTAATGGTAATCGAATTCAACTATGCACCAATCATAAAAGAGTAATCAAAAAATCGAGAAAAATCAAAGTTAAAATACCTCATCCAGTATATAAAGTGGAGCTGGCTTGAAGAGAAGCAATGCTAAGATTAAAGAAAGTGCAAGTAGAGATCGTTGACCTCCACTTAGCTCTGACAATGACTGTTTCCAAACACTACCAAATGCAACACAAACTTCTAGTCCGTCCAGGAAACTGCAACCTTCAGGAGGTTCTAGCTTCGCCATCATGCCAGGTAGAAGAGTAGAAAAGATTGATCCAAAGTCCCTAAAAAAATGAAGATTATAAATGAGATTAATAGTATTTTCCAAATGAAAAACTGGCAGAAAAATAGAGACTAAAATGGTTAAATCTACACAATTATAATAAAGATAACAAGAACAAAACAAACTCACTTGTTCACTTTGACCCAAGTAACTTTTAGTGTTTCCTTCTTCTTCTCAACTAGCTCTTCAATCACCTTCTTGATTTTCGACTTGTCATTCTAGGAAAGGTTAACATGGACATGAGTAAAGAGCAGGTGAACAACATTCAAACAAATCACGAGAACTTACCTCAATAATACTTTTCTTGGACATCAAATCATTGTACTCATCTTCTGCTTTCTCAAACATGGTCATAACTTTCTTGTTCACCCTTTTCTCGAGGCTTCATAAGGAAAATAAACAGAATAAGAAAATAAACTAAGAATAGTACTTATGAAATTTCTTCTGAGTATATAAATATTGAGAAAAAGGGAAAATTCTTAGAAATAGAACCATTTCAATAAGAATAAAGAAACAAGTATCAACTTTCTAAGTTGCATACCCTGATTGTTGGGCCTGCAGTTTCCCAAGCTCTTCTATTGCTTTACGAGGATCACGAGATACAAAATCATAATCTGTCCCACTTCTTCCAAATAGCTGTTTCTCAGATGCAATCCAGGCATGCTTCTCAATCAATTTGTCAACCTTCATAGAGCAATCTCTCTGATCCATCTCCATCCGTTTTACCTAGCACAGATAAAAAGTTGAAACTAAGTGTCTCAACAAATGATAGGAATGTATACATGAATTAAGCAAACATTACCTCATTCTCCAACTTCTTTCTCTCAAGCTTTATCTCACTAACTTTATGTTCAAGCTTCTGCTGTTCCTTGAGAATGCTACTAATTTGGGAATCGCATTCCTTCATCTTTAAACAAATCGCATTGAGTTCAGATTGTGCCTGATCATGATTATTTTTCGTGAAAGCAACCTACAACAGAAAGATAAGTTGCAATTATAATTATACCATACATCAGACATTTCATATATCAATGTTTACCTTGGCCTTTTGTTCTTCCACTTCCAAAGCAAGAGCATCAATCTATGTTCTCAATGAAGCTAATTGATTCTCCAAAGATGCATGTTCCTGTATGACCGCTTCCTGCTCCATAATGAGTCTCTCTCTTTCATTTTCATGCCCCTATTAGTAAGCAAAAATCAAGTCACAAGATATTCAAGAGCTAAATTTATTTGAGCATCAAAATCAGTAAAGTGAAAAGGGAAAAAAAAGTTGCAGACAAGTCTAACAAAAGGTGAAGACTTTATGCAATTACAATTCAAATAGAGAGACTAAATTTCAGAGCGTGGTCTACACCAAAAAACTTCAATAGTATAGAGCAGGGAACAAAAGCCTCAACTCTTTCATGAATGAATCTCAGTATGAAATTCATCAATCTTCTTATTTACAGGGTTTATTTGCAACTCTTGTAAGGCAACCTGAAATTTCGGAACTATGTATCGACACACTAGTTGCTCCCAATTTGCTGAACTAAATACAATCTTCCAAGGCGACAGTATAGTGTGAGCAAATCGACCACTTGGGTGCCGACCATTAAGAACATTGCTCAGCTTTTTGCATATCGAATGAAACAAACTCTCCGATTTCTGGCCCAAAATTGGTAGCCATGGATGCACCCATACATGGATGCACCCAAAGATGGATTGGGACAGTTTCTCGACAAGGATCCCATGAGTCCACAGCACTTGATAGTTTCGGTATAACTATGGTATCCAATATGGTGTGAAGAACTGAAGGAGGCATCAATTTATCCCATGATTCCAAAAATCTAACCACTGGCTCAGGATCTTTAACATCCCATGTATTGATGCCAAATATTCTCACCGCGGGTAGAACAATTTCTGAAACCAGCTGCATATACAATGTTGATACATCCCATATATCCGACAAATCCTTCCACATCGACATCTCATCCAGTTTATGTGACGGATTTCGAAGAGGATCCCAACCTTGAAATGCTCTTTTAAACAAAGGCAACGCGAATGAGCATGCAATACAGGACAAAATAGAAAGCTTATAGTCATCACCATATCTCCTTTGTAAGTCACTGAAATAATTTGCAAGTGAGTCCAATGTAATGGTTCCAAATGAGCTCTCTATCTCAACTTGGCTTAAAACGTCAACAATTTTCTCCATGCTATCCAATTGCTGCTTCTGTTCCTCTGCCATCTTTTCCAACTTATCCTTCTCTTTTAGCAGACTCAATGTTGTCTCCTTCTCGTTCCTCAAATCTTTATCAATGTTTTGAATATCAAGCTCAGCCAAATCCACAATCAATCTCACATTATGCTGTAGCTCAGGCACTGAAACATCAAACTCCCTCACTTTCTCCTCCACATCCAGATTCTCCAAATTTGTCAAAATCCTAACATGTGGCCCTCGCATATCAATCACCTTCTGATCAACAACCTCAAAACCCTGTTCTTGCATCTTTTCCAACAGCTCCTCTACTGTAATATACTCATCTTCCTTGTTCCTCGCTCTGGTCTACTTCCAAAGCTTCTCCTGCCCAACACTTTTCTTCTCCTCTAAATTTTTCAAACCCGAAAACTCTTCTGGTGGGGATGTTTTTTTTAAAATCATTGAACCCCATCTCCATATTCTTACGCCTAATCTTGGCTTCAATCGGCGTGATGATCCCTTGCTCATTCTTCCCAAGTCCACCGCCTTTGTACCCCATTTTCTCTAATAACTTCAACCCAATTCCCTTTGTATGCTTCTCAAAACCCCCAACATCTCCAACGCCAATGTCTCTCCCTTTTCCTCCTTGAATCTTTCTCTCCAACTTCAGTGTCTTCGTGAAATCGGGTTCGCTTCCAAAGTGGCAGACTTTCCTCCGCTTTTTATTGTCGTTGTTAGAGGAGGCAAAAATGCCGTAGATAACGCCATCTTTGGTGGGGGCAGAGGTGTGTCTCTGCTTGCGTTTGTTGCAGTATAATTTGCACTCGTTGTCCATCCTCAATCTCTGAATTCAGTTCGTTTTCAAATGCAAAATATATAATAAAAAGGTTGTCGAAGACTGTTTGTATTAATTATTCTATGCAAAGTAGACACTACAATTTGTATAAGTACATTACTTGAAACACAAGGAAAACTTAACTGATGAAATAAGAAAAGTTAACCTTATAGGAGTAGACTAGGAATCTTGAAAGCTGAGTGTAATGGATCTCCTACAAACCTCTATTCGATTAGATTGGTGTAATCCTACAAACCAATGTAATGACATCCGACACTAATACAAATATAGAAAGAGAGTTTCTCTTTACAATCCACAAATTATCTATTCACACTCCAATTTAATTTTTTTTATTAACGACAATTTTAACCTACATTAAAATTACTAAACAAGACAAAAATATTTAAAGACACTGCAAACTAATTAAATTATTAAAAAAAAAATCTCTCTCTTAAATTATTAGATTAAATATTACATATTAAACTCTCTTTCCTAAATCTGTTATTACCATATTAAACACTCTCTCCTAATTAATCTCTCTATTATTAAAAAAAAAAAAAAAAATCATATTTCCATACTTTCTATCATTAATCTCTGATTAATAATTAAAGAAAAAATAACTTATGAATATTTTAGTTTTTTACTAATAGTAGTATATATACTAAAAAGTCAATTTTCAATATATATATATATGAAAACTTGAATTATTTCAACTAGATTTGATTAAACTTATAATTTTTAAGACTATTGAAAGAATTAAAGTTCTCTAGACAATCAAATATCTACAAGAGTAACAAAAAGCATTTTCATATTTTGATTTTTGTCTTTTTAAAAAAAAAAACCAAGGTACTTATTTTTTGAGGTTTTTTTTTTTTAGTATGTACATACATATAGTTCCTAAAAATCAAGCTTATTAGTAAGTTTTTTTTTTCCTTAACTGTTAGGGGTCGTTTGTTTTTTTGTCTGAAGACTGAAAAATCATGAATTTTTCTGAAGACTGAATGGGGACTGAAATCTGAACCTGATTGACATGTTTGTTTTTTTTTTTTTCTCACATCTGAATGTATTGTCAACACGTTTGTTTTTTAAAAGTAAAATTGTCTGAAAATAAATAATTTTACATTTATACCCATTTTAAACAATTATACATATAATATGGAATAAAAATAATCTGAAAATAATAATTATATATGAACACATATGATCATGATCTTCTTCTTCGATTACAAACAAACTTCATTTTTACTGGAAAGATTTTTTTTTTTTTTCAAAAAAAAAATGGGGCAACAAGAAAACTCATACAAAACACTCTAAATACATACATATATATATATATATATATATATATATACATCACCCTAATATCATAATAAAGTATTAATATTAAGCACCAATAAAAGAAATGATTAGGGTTCTTTTTTATTTTTAAAGCTATTGTTGAGATAACAAAGTAGTTGACCAAAATAAATGGCCTCCCTGATCACTGCAGTAAATTGAGAGCAAATCACTATCATTTCTCTATTGTTAATTGAGAGAAAATCTCTCTTGTGTCTGCTGTAAATAGAGGAGAAATTCTCTCCCATGACCGTTGTAAATAGAGAGAATATCTCTCCTTACATATGTATATTTCTCTATAAATAATGACATGAAATCACTGGAAAAAGCAGTGAGGAAAATTATTCAATTCCTATCTTCTATATGGTATCAGAGCTTCTCATCTAAATCTCTAAATCACTAATACCTCCAGCCAGCCACTTGATAATTCTGCTCCACCACTACCAACAATTCCTTTAACCGATACACAGCTGGTCCACCCAATGGTGACTCGTTCTCGTGATGGTACACGTAAACCTCTAGTTCCATACACTGGTCTCTCCACTCGACATCCTTTACCAACATGTCTTCACACAGTTATTCAGAATCTTGATGTTGAGCCCACTTGTTATACTGAAGCCTCTAAATTTCCACACTGGCAAACAGCAATGCTGGATGAATTTAATGCTTTACTTAAGCAACGTACCTGGTAACTTGTTCCAGCATCTAAAGCTACAAATTTGGTGGGTTGTAAATGGGTTTTCAAAGTCAAAAAGAAAGCGGACGGTACCATTGAAAGATACAAAGCCCGTCTTGTAGCCAAAGGATACAACCAAAAATACGGTATTGACTATGATGAAACATTCAGCCCGGTTATCAAACCACCCACCATCCGATTGGTTTTGTCTCTTGCACTAAACCGAGGTTGGAGCATTCGTCAACTTGATGTCAAAAATGCATTCTTACATGGTGTTTTGACTGAAGTTGTATATATGAAACAACCACCAGGTTTCACCGATCGTAATTTTCCTGATCATGTTTGTCTTTTACACAAATCCATTTACGGTCTTCGCCAAGCACCTCGCACTTGGTTTGATGGATTTAGTGAAGCTCTCTTTGAGATTGGCTTCACACGTAGTCGTACAGACACTTCAATGTTTATTCATCATGGTTCTCAGGGGCTTACTATACTTCTACTATATGTAGATGATATTATTCTCACAGGGGCAAGCTCTACTTTTATATCTTTTATAATCTCCCATATGCATAAGAAATTTGAAGTTAAAGACTTGGGTCCACTTCACTATTTCTTGGGTATTGAGGTTCACCGAAATGACAATTGCATAAAGCTCAATCAAACTAAATATGCTCTTGATTTGTTGAAGAAAACTAACTTTTTGCTTGCCAAACCATGTTCTTCTCCTGTAGCTGCAGGTACCAAATTGTCTCAGGATGATTCAGCTCCCTTGGTTGATGTTACTACTTATCGCAGCCTTGTTGGTGCTTTACAATACCTCACCATGACGAGACCAGACCTTACCTATGCTGTGAATCAAGTTTGTCAATTTATGCATCAACCTCGCCAAACCCACATGATAGCAGTCAAAAGGATTTTACGATATCTCAAAGACACTCCCTCTCATGGACTCCATATCAGTAAGTCTACAGATGAACATCTATATGGTTATTCCGATGCCGACTGGGCAGGCTGCCCGATGACCGTCGATCCACTACCGGTTTGTGCATTTACTTTGGTCCAAACCTTCTAACATGGGCTGCTAAGAAGCAGACCACTGTCTCAAGATCTAGTACTGAAGCCGAATATCGTGCCCTTGCACATACAGCTGCAGAAATTCAATGGCTTCTCTTTCTTTTTAGAGAGCTAAATATTCCCTTACGGCGAGCTCCTACTTTACATTGTGATAATGTAAGTGCCACATACTTAGCATCTAATCCAGTGCTCCATGGGCGTGCTAAGCATATTGAGATTGATTATCATTTTCTTCGAGAACGGGTTATGCGAAATGCATTACATATCAAATTCCTTTCTGGCACTGAACAAGTTGCTGATGTTTTCACAAAGGGTTTATCTTCACCACGGTTCAAGTTTCTTCGTGACAAACTGATGGTTCGTCCTTGCTACCCATCAGTTTGAGGGGGGTTGTTGAGATAACAAAGTAGTTGACCAAAATAAATGGCCTCCCTGATCACTGCAGTAAATTGAGAGCAAATCACTATCATTTCTCTATTGTTAATTGAGAGAAAATCTCTCTTGTGTCTGCTGTAAATAGAGGAGAAATTCTCTCCCATGACCGTTGTAAATAGAGAGAATATCTCTCCTTACATATGTATATTTCTCTATAAATAATGACATGAAATCACTGGAAAAAGCAGTGAGGAAAATTATTCAATTCCTATCTTCTATAGCTATTTTAAATTATTTTTTTCCTTTATCAAATTACCTAAACAGACATACAATTTTTATTAAAATAAAAAATAAAAAATCTTATACAAAGTAAAACTAATAAAACCCCACTTTTCCCTAATCTTAAATACATATGAGGACAACTTTACTTGAAGGATTCCATCTACTGTTTGCGGTGTCACGTAAGGTATCGTGCACCACCATGTCATTTGAATCCTCCACTTTCAGCGGCAGGTCATCCCAGTTTTCCATCAAAAAGAGACCCCCTAAAGCTCGAACTGCAATATGTTAATGGTTCATTATTATTATTGTTTCTAGAAATTTTTTTTTTTGAAAGGCAAGAGTTTATTAAGAGGCCAAGGAGGCCAAAGCACAAGGGCTACACCACACAACACGGACCAAAGCGTGCAGAGAACGCAGCAAAAAGCCAAGACACAAAAGCCAGGAAAACACCCACATAAGAAACAGAAAAGCTACACCCAGAAAGCCACAAAGAAAACATACAGCCCAAAAAAACAAAGAAACAAAGAAACTCAACACCCCTTAGCCTTGTAACTCAGCACCAACCTTCTCACCAAATCCCGGAACCTATTATCGTTCATCACATCCCTCTTGGCGATAATGTCCAACAACTCCTCTTTTCTCCCATTGAAGTTGAGACCAAGGGCCAAACCTTTTTCCAGAACCTTCGCAACATCATCCTCCAAGTTCCTTAACTCAGAATTCTGCTTACTCCTTAACAAGGTTTATTGTTTCTAGAATTAACAACTGAAAAATCAAAATCATTGACAAGGTGGCTGCTAATTGACTCAAACAAATTCGAGTCTGCTTCTCTGTTCATATTTTTTTTTCAACTACCATCGAATATTGGTTTTTTTTATATTTTTTTTATTTTATGAAAAGCTTTAAAATTTTGAGATTTTGTTTTCAACCGATAAGAAAACTCAACATAGATTTATGCTTATATACAAGAGACCATCTCAATTTTTTATTTTTTATTTTAAAGAATGCAAGCTTTTTAGGTATTTCTTCGAAGGTTCATGTCCCTACAAGTGAGGATAGGTGTTTATGTATATGCAGATAGAGGTAATAGGAGTATATAGCATTTTTTTTAATTTTGAATTGTACAAATATCAAACTTTAATAACTCTTGTTTTAATAGCACCAAAAATGGAATTTGGACAAAAATACCCCCCAACTTCTTTTCTTTTCTCTTGTGTGTCCTCACCTTCTTCTTCCTTTTTCCAAAACCTCCATTGATGGAGCTTCAATGGAGGTGCCACCGCCGACCGGCGAGTTGACCGGCAAAACCACTGGGAAAACGTTCCTCGAGTGCCAATAATTGTAACCGAAGTGTTCGTTTTCATTTTCGAGCTGTGTAGAGAGAGAAACGAAGCCAAACCCAAACCGTCGCAAATCTTCATCGTCCGATCTATGACGATCCGTTTTGGCGCCAACGAACTCGGCGTCGTTCGTTCTTCCAGATCCAACTATCTCCGGAGTCAACCGGCGCCGTCGTCGGATCGTCACTGTTCACCATTGATGGAGGTCGAACAGAATAAGTCCCGAACAAACTTGAATTAAGTCTCGAAAACCCATGAATAAGTCTCGAAAACACATGAATAAGTCTCGAAAACGCATAAAAAAGTCTCGAATTTTCGAGAAAAAAAATAAAAAGGAAAAGAGTAAGTGGGGGTATTTTGGTCTCATCACTTACTTTGGTGCTATTTAAACATGACTTATTAAAGTGGTGCTATTTGCACAAGCCCTCCCCCAAAAAGTGCTATTTAATTTTTGGCCCCTATGCAGATATATATATATTTGTCACATTATTTTTATTTTTATATTTTTGAAAAAGATATGAGGTGTATTAAGTTTGAAAAATAAGTAGAAGGGTAATCCTGGGAATAAATCAAAAAAATTAATAAAACCATTTAATTTTATATAATTAAATCAAAATTTTAAAAAGTGGAGCATAAAAAGTTCAGTAGTGGGGGTGCCAATAGCACCACTCTATATATATATATATATATACAGAAATTCTATTATCAGTTCGAACTGACAAAAGTTATATCAGTTCCTTGCATGTGGGCCATTGGATTTAAATACTTTGACTTGGCTGTATGCACTTGTCAGTCAAAGTATTTAAATCCAGTGGCCCACTTACAAGGAACTGATATAACTTTTGTCAGTTCGAACTGATAATAGAAAGACTGTATATATATATATATATATATATATATATACAGTTTTTCTATTATCAGTTCGAACTGACAATAAATATATCAAGACGAAAAATGTGAACCACAGATTATGGAGAAGTTTTGACAAGTGCATACACTTTGAGTCAAAGTATGTAAATCTAGTGGTCCACATTCTTCGTCCTGATATATTTATTGTCAGTTCGAACTGATAATAGAAAATCTGTATATATATATATAAGGATCCATTTAACAACCATAGCTTCATCCGATTCAACCATGTTAGAATTTAGACTACAATCGACACCGAATTGAACACTCCTTTGGATGGCCATCACATAGGCAGCCATATTGTTCTTGGGCACAACGAATTTCTGAGAGCTGTAGGCCATAACCTCTCCAGCCGCATTTCTGCTTTATGCTTGTAAGTAAATAAAGCATAATGATTCTAAATTCATACCAATTGCATACCAGTCGTGATTTTTCAAGCTCAAATTAAATGCACAATCAGAAACCAATATCATACCATAATCCAAATTTATTATAATATAAACCAGTTAATGTTTCCTCAGAAATGGGCCTTTTAATGGGTCAAAATGTTTTGGTAAGAGCTCATATACTTTGTTATTTGCCTCTTGTTCATGGAGGACCGAAAGAGACAAGAAGGCCGCAAATTCACTCCTATCTATTTCCAGAGAATAAGGGTTGGTTTATAGATTAAGAAAATTTTGATCTGGGTATCGGTTGTTTGGTCACCTGGGCTGGAGATCCGAGATCATAGACCACTTGAATTTGCTGCAGATAATCTTCATTTAACTAGCTATTAGTGAGCTCTTAGTGGCACGAAGTGGGCTGATAAAGGGATGGGTTGTACCTGTAACCGACCCTAATCGACCCACAGTTTTTTTACCTCGGAAATGGGCCTTTTTCTAATGGGTCAGTTTTCTTTGCTTTATTCTTAATATTTGATTGCATCTTTATTTGGTCATTCATATGACACCATATTAGCATATAACAGTTGGGCATCTAACAGAATAAGCCTTACAAGCCCCACATAATGTTGATATATGCACTTCTAATTGAATTTTACAAGTACTATTTGGTTATTTGTATCTAGCAATCAGTGATGGCTTTCAATTAGCAAACTTCAAGAGACTATCATAAACAGGAAGTTTCCATGACAAATGTACAAAAATAAAATTCCAAAATGAACTTCCTAAGTTGCAAGTTTCAAACTCAAAATTGCTTAGCCACAAAACCAGACAATTTAAAGGTCATGCCATAATTATAAACAAATAGAACCATATGCACAATAATAGAAAATTGTGTCTATAAGAAACAAAAATGTAAGTAAATCAAGCAGCAGCATGACATGATCAGGTTTGATGCGATAAATAGGCATATGGAAGCATACCTTCAATTCATCACTATAACCAACCAAAGAAAGTGCAAGTTCTGCATTTTCCTTGCCGACCTATGAAATAATAACATCAAGATATGGGAAAAAGGGCTACTGGACTTTAAACATTGGAAAACTTGACAGCAATAACTAACCAATCTAACAGCAGCCTATTGAACTCTAGGAGGAACAGTATGGGATTGAATCTTATTCAAAGGTATAATTGTTACTCTCCTTCGAAGATCACCATGCTGAAGCAGTTGCTTTCCGGTATTTAATTTTCAGTTTCTGCAATAACATTATATAATTTTCCACAAGCAGTAACTTGCAAGTGAACTCAACGTTAGAGAATCGCCATATGGATCTCGAGTTTTGAAAACAATTATGTGATATGCATTATAGACCTCTAAGGCAGTCATGGTGGAGCTGTTCTTCACTTTGATAAGCTTTGCAACCACACCCTTGACCTTTGACCTATCAAAACTCTTCACGGGATCACGATATGAGAACTGCACATTTGCTAATTGTGCAGAAAGATCGTGAATTTCATCTTTCAACTTCTGCACCAACTCCATCTCAGATGCACGGTCCTGAAAATGGATATTGTTCAGGATAAATCTAATTAAGAAACAATAATAAATAAATAAATAATGCATGGGGAATGTAAAAACATGTGAGGCTGTTTTTTTTTTTTTTTTTTTTTTTTTTATTCCGTCTTGTGGTGGTGTTACAAATCAGATGGTGTGGAGGAGAAGAGACAGACATGCCTTTTGTAGAGCTTCCATCATGCCCTCTTTATATGAAACAGACTCCAATTCAAGTTTAACTTTCTCTACATCTTTCCTTCTAGCATTGAGCTCATTCTCTGCGGCAGCAGCCTCTTCACGCTTTGAAAGTAACTGATGTCTTTTCTCTTTCAGCTCCTTCTCGCAATGACTTATTTTAGTTTTCAGCTGTTTCAATTCTGTTTCAGCACTTCCAGCAGCAACCTTGGCATCACCTAGCTGGTCTTCAAGACATTTCTCTTCATTTCCACTACTCTTGCCAGCTAATACACCCTATTCAAATTAATCACACCACTTTCTTTAAAAACCACAATTTGAAATAAAAGAAGGCAATAACAGCAAATCAATCAAATAGAACAAATCTAAAATATATTGGGACTCCTCACCTGGTAGTCCTTTTCATAATCTTCCAAACTTTTAGATAATTCCTCCACTCTACCTTCTGACAGCAGAGGCCTTCTCCTCTATAGATTGCTTTAGGTCTTCAATATTACGAACAACCTAGCACCATAAGGATGTAGAATCCAAATTTGATTAAAATGGCAAAAAATAGGTAGGAATAAAACAGATAGAAAATAGGACTAAAAATATGGCAAAAATACAAAGCTAAAATGCATATGAAAGAAGTGACAGAGTTTGAGATGAATCTTAGTCACCTTTTTGGCATTCTCTTTCTCACTCCTAAGATTGTCATCTTTATTGTTCAATACAGACCCTTCAAACACAAGACCTTGAGATAGTTTATCTACTTTATCCGACAGAATTTTGACTTCCCCACCCATGCTGGCTTCCTTTTCAGCAGTCAAATTTGATACTTGCTTCTCCATTTCCAGTATTTCCAATCGTGTCCTTTCTGTATTTTCGTCAATTTCAGCAATCTTCCTTTACTTGTTCCACGTCATCAACTGCACTGTCTCTGATCTTCTCAGCTTGAACATATTCATAGGCAATGCAAAACCTTCTAAGTCGATCTAATTCAGCACTGCCATTAGCCCATTGCATGTATATATTGAGTCCGTTCTTTCCTTAGTTTCTCCAAAGCAGGTAATATTTCTTGATCAAGAAGCTTATTAATCTCATCAACCTTCAAGTGTTTTTAGTGCAGCCTCTTTCTTTGTTTCATACATTCTTGTCCCAGCAGCCTCTTCAAGCATAGATAGAATCTCAGGGGGTTTCATATTTAAAACCTTGGTGATACGGCCTTGCATTATGAGGAAATGCGGATTATTAACATTAAGTTGTACTGAATGAAAAATTAAGTGTTTGGACTTGATTAGGCTGTGAAGCTTTTCCATTGATAAGATATTTGTTCCTTCCACCAACCACGATCTGCACAGTAAGAAATGCATCTCAACAATACAGCCTGTGTTTCAACAATTTACTTTC
The DNA here is from genome assembly GCA_008009225.1 of Acer yangbiense. Lineage (NCBI taxonomy): Eukaryota > Viridiplantae > Streptophyta > Magnoliopsida > Sapindales > Sapindaceae > Acer > Acer yangbiense. The sequence continues at coordinate 59,824,850 of CM017762.1, forward strand.
AGGCAAACATAAAATAACCCCACTGTAATGTCCAAGCACATCAAACTAGTTAGCCTAGTAACATAGACTATTAAGTCATCGCCAAAATGGAAATAGACAAATTATATTTATGCTAACATACTAGAATCATTAACAACTTCATTTTAGTTTAGAAAGAAATAGATTAACCAGTTCAAAATCCTATTTGGAAAAACCACGAAATATATTCAATTCAATTCTAAATCGCTAAATTAACCAATTTTACCCTCTGCTCCAGTTTTCACTCTCTCTTGACTCTCACCTCTCGTCCTCTCCAACCCCTCCTTATCCAATCCTCTTCCTCTCTCCGCTCACCACTCATCCTCCGCCTCTCATCCCGACGCCGCTTCTCCGCCGGTTATTCCACCACCGTCAGCTGCCCCAGCGGCGCCGGTAGCGTCTTCAACGACGACTTCGTCTTCAATTTCGACATTTCAAATCTTCAATTTTGACACTGAGTGACTTTTTGATTGGTTTGTGTTGTGTTAGGTTTCACTTAAACTTCATTTTCAACTTCAATGTTTGAACTTTTGTATTTTGAAATAGGTTGAGTCGATGCATAATTGATTGTTTTCTGGTGGTCGCCGTCCGGTTCAGAAGATCCTACAACGGCGCACAAGCTTTGCACCTTGCTGTGACCGCGGTACACACCATCTTCTCTCTGCTTTTGTGGTTGTAAATAATTTGGTTTTCTTTGTGAATAATTTGGTTTGCACGTTATTTGACTGTGTTTGTGAGAATTTGACTCGGTGTATTTAACACATTTGAAAAGAGAAGTTCTCAGAAATTTGAAAAATAAAAATCCTAAGCTGCAATTGTGTGTACTTTAAGTTAAAACTTAGAGCAGGAGTAAATGAGTGATTTTGATACCGCAAACAAATTACATGGTGATCCGAGGAATTACTGTATTTCTACTATATGTTATTGTGAATAGATTGAAAGTTCTATATAGTTATTTTTATTTGAAATATTCTGTGAAATCAACATGTTCATCACCCTGCGAGTGGTTCATTTGTGACGATGATCAGAGTGGTAGAAGATTCTTTGTATTTCTGAATTTTGGACAACAATCTAAGATGTTTAGATCATTAGATGTGCTGAATTATGTTTTATGTCTCCCCTTTTCTTTTTATTGTAAAATACTTGAAGCAGATCTAGCCAGAAATTAGATTTTGTTTTAAGGTCTTTATTTGCTCTGTTTTATTTTTCCTGTTTTAAATATTGTTGAAGTTAAATGAAGATAATGACAACTAGCCAGTCTTTGTCTAGTTGCTATGTTTTGATTTTCTACATATTTTCATCATTATAGGTTGTAATTATAAATTTTCAGAAGATATATGTAACCACTGTCTCCATCAGAGCATTTTCTTTAAAGGGTATATGCATAAATAACAGCCAGTAAATTTTCTTTAATAGGATGTGGTTTCGAAATTAAATAAGAATAATGACAGCTGCAATTTATCCTTTCTTTTATTTTCTTGTTACTGATCTTGCAGAAGAGGAATTAGGAAATGATTCTATGATGAAAAATCTTATCTTCTTTTTGTTTATGTAATTCAGCTACTGTTCTTCAGCCCCATTTCACAAAATGTCTTCTCTTTAAAGTTCTGTTGTCTAAGTTTTAATCATTATTTATAGTTTGGTTGACATGATTTATCCTGCTTATTTGAATAGTCCTGTAAAATATTGATTTTAGGAACTTTGAATACTCATAGAAGGGTTTTTGTCTTAATGGTTCATCATATGAATCTTCTCCATCTTTCTGCAATTATTTTGGAGTGTATATTAGTGTCTGCTTTAATAACATTTGCTTTGAGAGTTTTGTGTATTGTTTGCTTGGGAGGAAGTTTATGTTGTTTAAGTAGTTATCTAAATTCATTGTACTCTTTTTTTCAATGATAGATGTTTTGAAAAGCAGATAAAAGAAGCCTCCCGACTCCAAACAGTGAATAGGAAGTTAAGTGCCATGAACAAATTGTTGATGTAGAGAATAACCGTCTGCAAAAGCAGGTTTCACATTTGGTTTATGAGAATGGATACATGCGAACACAACTGCAAAGTGTAAGCTCCTCCACCCCTATCTGCTACTCCTTCCCCTCCCTATTTTTCTTTTATTCTTGGTTGTCAGGGTCATTGTAAATAGGTATACTGTTTTTTACGTTGACAAGTTATTCAACATGTGTTTTAGTTGTGTTGTATTTGTATTTATAACTAAAATTCATCTATTATTCTGTTAATGGGTTTCCAATACTTAGCTGCTTTTAAAGTTACCGATGCTTTCTGCATTACAGGTGCACATTTCAATATTTTTTATCAAACTTTAAATTTGCAGCGGTTACAGATTTTGTTAGCCCAAGTTTTCTCTCCCCTTGTATTCTTGTTTTTATAAATGAAATGGTTTTGCCTAATATCAAATGCCAAGATATGCTCCTCTAAAGAGTGTAGAAAATTAATGTAAAACTTCGTGGGACTTGATTCACTTTTGTGGATTTCTGAGCAGACGTCTGCAACGATCATAAACAATAGCTGTGAGTCTGTGGTAATGAGTGGTCAGCACCAAACAACAGCAAAACCCAACACAGCATTCCCAAAGGGATGCTAACAACCTAGCTGGGTGAGTAATTGTAGCCTGGTCCGGATTATATTGGTATCGTTGTTGTTTCCCACAATTGTAGTGGAGTAGCAAGACGAGCTTGCGGTCTTGTGAGTCTAGAACCCACAAAGGTGCATATCTTCTAAGATTTTCCTTTTGTTTTTCCAATGATGTAACCATATTGTTGCCTTTAATGGTGGTGCATAGTTTGTAATTAATTCATTTATAGGGCGCTGAAATTCTCAAAGATTTCGGGATTGCCGATGCCTTGACATATTGAGTGTAATTCCCGCAGGAAAAGGGGGACAATGGAGCTTATGTGTATGCAGTTTTTTTTTTTTTTTTTTTTTTTAATTATAAAGTTGAACCTTTGCTGTAGCCTGCAATTCAAACTAGAGAGCTTCTCCTTACAATCCACAAATTGTCTATTCAAACTCCAATTTAATTTTTTTTACTAATGACAATTTTAACCTAAATTAAAATTACTAAACAAGAAAAAAAAAATTAAAAACACTCTAAACTAATTAAATTATTAAAAAAAGAAATTCTCTCTCCTAAATCATTAGATTAAATGTTATGTATTAAACTCGCTCTCCTAAATTTGTTATTACCATATTAGACACTCTCTTCTAATTAATCTCTCCATTTTTAAACAAAATAAATAAATCATATTTCCATACTTTCTCGATCAACCTCTGATTAATAGTTAAAGGAAGAAAAAAAACTTATGAATATTTTGGTTTTTTACTAACAGTAATTTATATATATATATATAGTCCCAATCTGGTCAGTGCATCCTGATATAACATTATTAGGATATTGAATGTGAGCCACTAGTTTTGACAAGTGCATACACACTTGAGTCAAAGTATGTAAAACGAGTGGCTCATAGTCAATATCCTCACGAAGTTATATCAGGATACACTGACTTGAAAATTTCCGTATATATATATATATACATACAGTCTTTCTATTGTCAGTTCGTCCTGACAATAAATATATCAACTGACAATAAATATATCAGGATGAAGAATGTGGACCATAGATTATGGAGAATTTTGACAAATGCATACATTTTGAGTCAAGGTATGTAAATCTAGTGATCCACATTGTTCGTCCTGACATATTTATTGTCGGGACGAACTGATAATAGAAAAAATATATATATATATATATTAAAAAGTCAATTTTCATTTTTTTTTTCTTTCTTAAATTAGAGATATGTATTTGAGGAGAGAGAGTTTAATATGGTAATTAAAAATTTAGAAGAGAGTATTTAATATGTAATAATTAATCTAATGATTTAGGAGAGATAATTTCTTTTCTTTTTTTTAATAATTTTATTCAAAAAAAGATAAAAGGATAATCTTGTAACAAAATGATGTGCCTTTAGAATTTTTAAAAATTTTAAATTTTGAAAATGGAGGTTTTTAGAAAAGAAGTGTAAAAAGAAAAAATTGGATTGTCAAAAGAAGCTCTCTTCAAACTATAGTATCTTTGACTTTTGCAATATTGTAGTATTTATTTTCTAATTCATTTGTTTATTTTTGTTTCCAAAACAAACTTTTGCACCTACAACATTTGCAGCAACACGAGACTTCTGGACACTGAGATATAGCACAAGTTTGGAAGATGACAATCTTGTGGTAAATCATGTGTTCTTTACTTCTTTGCACATTGCAATTTGGTTTTCATGTTTAAGAAGATCAAGTTGATGGAGATAATGCAAACTATTCAAATAGATATGTTGTTATTTGTGAGCTAATTCACTACAAAAAAACAAGGCTTTTTGCCGTGGACGAATCTGCGGCGTCCACGGCAAAAGGCTTTTTGTCATAGATTCGTTGCGGATTTGAGGTGTTGCAAATATGGCCGTAGCAAAAAGTTTTGTCATGGGTGTTATTGTGGGAAAAAATGTTTTTGCCGCGGCCAATTGTCCATGGCAAAAACCTGTTGCAAAGTTTTTAATATTTGCCACGGCAACAATCCGTGGCAAAAGAATGTTTCAAATTTTCTTTTTATTATATATATTTAAAGATTTAAATAAAAATATTATCTAAAATAAAAAAAATCGAGAGAAAATAAAAGAAAAAAATCAAATCAAATCATAAAATAGAGAGAATAATTTTTGATTAAATAAAATTCATTAATATCTAATGTTTGATTCAATAAAATTCATTAAAACAAAAAACAAATAGCGTCCTAAAAAAAGTTTAAACTACAAATGGAGGGAACACAATTACATATCATAATAATGTCCCAAACACTCTAAATCTTCAACCTTCTACTTCTAATTCATCAAACTTTTACAGCCACCATTCTTCAACACTCCATAACCTGTAAAATTACAAACAAATAATTTGAAAAATAAGTCAATATATGCAATCATTAATATAATTACAAACACAAAATCAATGCCACTAAAGTATAATTACACATAATTAATTAATATCAAACAAAACAAGCTTTATTAATGTATATTACATTACATAAAATTATTCACAAATGCACATTGTAGAGGGTTAAATCAGATGAGTCAATATTACATGCATAAAATAACTTAAATGATATACTTCTAATCTTCTTAATTTAAATGAATGAAGTGAACTGAATTTTGATCTCCTCCCAATTCCAAGAAAGAAATTGTAAAAACAAACAAAGTGTAACAAATACCGTAACAATAAATTTTATAAAAACCAAGAAACCTCACAAGTACAGGGCACCAAAATTCATCATTATTAAAATCTTCAACAAGAATTTTTAAAATTACCTTGTTGCCATCACACAAGTCTGGCTATATATAGAAAATGATAGGCTATTTTGCACAACACAAGCGCAAAGAAGTTGGAGAATTTGATCAATGAATTCAACAACATAGTACAAACATGCAAATGAGACATTAAACACAAGCTTGCTAATTTACCATAAAATCTGAGATTAAAACATTTAAATTAGATAGTAATCATAGTATAGTAATGAAAGGAAAGGGTTAAATAGATCTACTCAAGCACAAACATAAAAACTCAAATATTACCATAGAGAATGTAGAGGCAGTTGGCTTTGATTGTGATCCTCTTTCAACCTTCTAAGATTTGTAGGCACATTTACCACACTAACTCGCATCTTCTATATGAACATGTGAACATGTGTAGGCTATAATGAACATGTGTAGTAAAAAGCACAAGCATTATACATGCATATTTTGGCACATTTTCATGAAAAGGAAAGTACACAACAAACTCGTATAGCCAAGAAAGATAAGTACAAACCTCAAGTACTTGTAGTCACCTGCCTAAGGATCCAGTCACTTCTTAGAAAATGTCTTCAAAGATACTTAAACACATAAACAAACAAGATAAAAATAAAAAGAGAGCTTATTAAGGGATATAAAGTTTAGAGAGAGCTTAGGGAATATGATTTAATGACTACCATTATAAATATTCGATCAAATATTAATTATTGATAAGGAAGCACATGATCATATAAAATAAGCATTTTTCTCAGGCCATTGCAGCAAGAATTGAAATTTTAGAAGGAAAAAATAAAATAAAAACAAAGCAATCACAAATCAACATGTAAAATTGAAATTTGAACTTACTTCCCAAATTACTGTCTATAACATGCCTAACCTCCCCACAACCAAAAGTCACAAGCACATGTTAGTACTCCATCAAGTTCAGTTAGCAGAACACATGGAAGGTGGAGATAATTATATTCCAATTCATCAGGTATTCAGGTGTCACAGGTTGTTTGAGGGCATGATGGACTTCTTTTCAACATATCGAGATAATGCTTTTCTCATATCTAAAAACAAACGTATCATGAACCATGAGTGACAGTGTACATAGTATAAAACAAATCAGAAAACCGAATTGGCCATGATAACTCACTTAACCCATCTTCTTCTCCTGTGCAGAAATTACATAGCCAAGCAACATCATTGTGCAGAAACAAAGCTTTTAAGAGGAAGTTGAAATAATTACACTAATATTTCAGCCTCATTGTAGTTTATACCCCTTAAAATATGATTTGCGAATCATCTGAAATAAGAAATTGTGAATATCAAATTTTGATAAATAAAGTTCATATACTACCACTTACCTTTCACCCTGGATGCCGATAACAATAAGCCTCCTTTAAAGTCCAATTGGAGGCTTCAATCTGCAAAAAAAACAGAGTATATATAAAAACAAAAGAAGGCCAACAAATGATACACATAGAAATCAAACTATTTCACTTTCAGGTATGCTAAAATTTAACTAAATAAAAATAGAAACTTGGATTAGAAACAACACAACCAAAGCAGTACAAAAATTTCTAAAAGAACCAAATTAAGTTCAAAAATCAATACGATAATATTGAGTCAGTGTAGAACGAACCAAGCAATACATTCAATTGAGTTGACTCACTCGAGAAAACCACCAAGCGACGGCTAAACAGCGAACGTTGAATGACAAAGCAAAAAGTGGTGAACAACGAGCAACAAGCAATGAGCAGGGAGCTATGAGTGACGAGCAGCAAGCAGCGAGCGCCGAAAGACGGTGTCAAACAACGAATGATGAGCGTCGAAAGATGACGTCGAACGGCAAGCAGCGAGCGTCAAATCCGATTAGAGTGAGATTTAGGGGGGGTGTATTCAATTAGGATTGTTGAGGACATTTAAAAACATTATAAATCCTAGTATATTCAATTCGGACATTTAAAGACTTTAAAAGAGACTATATTAATCCAGTGGTATTCAATTCAGATTTCTATAGACTTATAAAGAATCCTTCCAAATCCGAATGTATTGAATTGGGACTTTAAAAATGTCTATAAGAATCAAGATGTATTCAATTAAGACTAGATTTTAAAAGATTTTCTTATGTCATGGATTTTGGTGGATTTTGGTGGACTTGATAGTAAGAGATATAAATATCAAATGCCATAATATGTCCAACACTCCAAGCTTCTCCCCAAAGATTTTGGTGGACTTTGCCCTCTCTCTATCTCTCTCAAACAGAAACATATATACAATTCGCTGTCGTGACTTATTTTACCTTTTTTAAGTTGAAAAAATAGAAAATAGAAAATAGAAAATAATTTATTTATTTTTTGTTTAAAAAAAACTGACATTATTTTTTATTTATTTTTTTGGTGTGTTTTTTTAACGGACATGCAAAATCAATTCGTCAACAAGTAATGTAATTATTTATATAATTTATTTTTGACTTAAAGACGATTTCTGCAACTAATAATATATTTTGTATGCCCCATTAATATGTATTTTTAGGAATAAATTATACACATCAAAGATATATAAAAAGATATAAAAGATATTTCAAAAAAAAAAAAAAAAAAAAAAGAAGAGGAAATTAGTTATGTATCTGAAAGCATATATATATGAACACTGTGAAAAAAAAAAAAGCCAAATTGATATTCATTCTGTTTTCATTTCACTTTTATTTTGACTATCTGAAAAGTATTTTCAATGGTACATTGGTACACGATGGTTGTGTACCATTCAATGGTACACAATGGTTGTGTATCATTCGATGGTACACTATGGTTCTTAAGATTATTCTTCAAGACGATTGCCCCTCCGTAGATACCGGTGTGATTGAAGAAAATCTCTAATCATGATATATTTATTAAACCGTGGTAATAAATTTTTACCTTTAAATTTGTATTTATATTGAACTTTATATCATTTAGAAACACACCTCAAATATTTATTTAATATTCATGTTTTTATTTTTGTAAAATTATATCATAATCATCGAAAATCAAAGAGAATAAATTTTAATTACAAAGGCAAACAACGAAATTATTTAAATATTTTATTAATTATGAAATAGAATGGCAAGTACAATAGACTAGAAGGATACATGCTTGCAACAACAAAGGAATTTATGAGTGCAAAAGCCAACAATAGTTGGACTGTCATCTCTGATGCAAAGTTGAGTACATATAAATAAAGAAGAGAGATGAGGAAGAGTGAGAGAGAGACAAGAGAAAGAGAGAACAGCTTCTGTATTGATATCAAGTGAAAATCAATACAAAAGCTATATGTTCTCTCTCTCTCTCTCTCTCTCTCTCTCTTTCATCTCTTTCTTTGTTATTTATTATTCATTCGTTTGCAACATTTACTAATATGTTAAATTTATACAAAATGCACATCACTTCTTAGCAAAGCTGGTAGTACACCTCCCTTTCACATAAGTGGTGAGGGGTTCAAATTCCACAATGCGTATTTTACAATCATATATGAGGAGTTTTCTTTCCGAGTTATGGAAGTAGATATATCTGGGATGCACATGTATTTTTTAATCTCGGCAGTTCCTGACAGTCCTATTGTAAATTTGTAATAGTTCTTGTAATACTTAAAAAAAAATAATAAAAAAAATAAAAAAAAAAAAAACCACTCCTCATAGCTAGAGACTCTCTACCTATTGGACCACAACTTCTACGGTTGTTCCTCTCACGAGAGAGAACTTTCAAGAAGACTAACCTTTGATTTTTTCTTGACTTCATTTTATTTAGTGGGAATATACATTTCTTAGATTTATTATATCTTATAACTTGTGTATTTACTTTTTATTAATGAAATGGGTACGGATATTGACACCCATAAAACTTATTAGTACACCCATTTTTATAAGTACACCTATGTCTAAAATTTAAAAAATAAATATTACTATAAACACTCATCCTAATGCCAATAGTCTCCTTATTGAAATAAATATATTCATTTTAATATATATTATTTATAAACACTCTTAAATTATTATCACACCCAATTTATTAAAAAATCATATTATTTTTGGAATTAAATCCTCTTTTAATGATGGTCCAATTTACTTTTGGAAATATCTCGAATGTAGGAGACTTATAAAAGGGAATATGTGGAACCGTATATGGGGTTAAGAGATTTTCAATCTAGAATTCTCTTATTTATACAGCTATCTAAAAAATAAAAAATAAATAAAAAACTTACTAATATCTACGGCTATCTTATAAAAAAGAACTTGTTGATATCTACAACTATGGTTAAAAATAATAATTAAGAAAAAAAATGTTGTTTATCAATAGAGTTCATAACTATACATGAAATAAAATAAAGACAAAAACAATATGATAATCATTTGATAATGAGAAAGTTTGAAACTTGAAATAAAATTAGAGTTTAACTAAGGTTTATCATAAAAATTAGGGTTTATCATAATTTTTTTTTTTGAAAGGTAAGTTTTTTTTTAAAAAAAAAATAAAGAAATATAATTAAAGATATGTGTGTAATTAATGAGTGTAATAGTATTTGGTTTATTTGTAATTAAATTAATTTGTCTTTATTGGTAAATTTTTATTATGATATTTTTGTAATTAAAATTTTTAATAAAATATGGGTGTATTAATAAGTTTTATGGGTGTCACCCTAATGAAATTTATCTTCCTATTAATGTTGTTTTAAAAAAATTTCTAACTTGTATTTAGTTCAGCCCCGCCAGATAGAAAATCCTGGATTCGCCCCTGAACCCTCTTCACGTTAACCAACAACGTTAGAATTAACGTTTGACCTTGTCTAAACATGTAAAAGTCTAAGATACCCCTGACTTAACATGACAATGTTTATTTAATTTTATAACCTCAGTAAAAGACCAAAAAATATATATATATTTATCAAAGGCAGTAACATTAATTGCACGTTTCGGTGGTAATTATATGTGTATATATATATATATATATATATACAAAATTGCCCTTAAACAATTGAAGAATTACCATGTTATAAAAAAGTAAAAAATAATTTTTTTAAGTGGAAAAATAACTAATAACATTAAACAATTAAAAGGATTTAAGCAAAAGAAATTGCGCTTCAAAAAACAAGGTAGAAGAAATGAAAAAAAGAAATCAAAGAGATCTGATTGATCATCTTAGAAAATTTTATAAAAATAATTATAAAAAAAATCTAGATCTTATATCATAATAAATTCCCCATAATCTCATCTCAACCCCCAAAAATACCACAATCAATCTCTCTAATCTAAAAGTCAACCAATAAAAACAAGACTAATCATTGTACCACTTGTGGGTGCCGATTTTAGAGATCTTAGGTATTCCTGATTATTTGGCTACTTCCCTTCTTGCTAAAATTTCTGATTTTATTGTGGAAGGTAGTTGGGTTCTTCATGAGGACTTCAAGGTTCGTTTTCTGAATTGTCTTCGGATTGAATGGATTGTGATTTCTCCAGTCAAGGACTCTCTTACGTGGCCTCTTTCTAGAGATGGCTTGGTTTCTTGTAAGGCTACTTACCGAGAGATTATCTAGGAGATTCCTCAGGTATCTTGGTGGAAGGACATTTGGTCGAGTTTTATTCCTATTTTTTGATCAGCTTTGTCTTGACATTTGTTGCTTAATAGACTTTCCACGAAGGATCATTTGTGTAAAGCTGGTTTTCACCTTGCTACCCGTTGCAGCATTGGTGGTAGTGGTAGTGAGATAGTTGAGCATCTCTTTCTCTTTTGCATCTGGTTGGTTCTCTTAGGGGGGCTATTTTTTTTGTTTTCCAGCGTCGAGTTTCAGTTGACTCCTAAAAATTGTTCTTTTTGAAAACCATGACAAATTTTTTTAGTGACCATATTCTAATCTTTTGGAAGGCCATTTTTCATGCTGTTGTGTGGAGTGTGTGGTTTACTTACAACTGGAAAATCTTTGATGATAATCCTATTGATCTCCAATTTGCTTTGTCTCTGGTCTGGCATACGGGTTCAAATGCATATCATTTAGGGCTTGGGTGCATGCATAATACTGTGGATGATCTTTTAATCCTCAAGAATTTTGGTCTATGGGGTCGCCCTCCTCATGCACCTACCATCAAAAGTGTGGTTTGGTAACCTCATTCTCCTAGTTAAGTCAAGGTTAATGCATATGTGGTTGCCTTAGGTTCTCCTGGTGTTCGGGGTTGCGAAGGTGTATTTCACAATTGTCGTTGGTTTGTAAAAGATTGTTTTGCTGTTTCGCTTGATTCAATGTTTGCTTTTGAGACTGAATTGTTGGCAGTGTCTATTGCTATCAACTTTGCTTGCATTAATGATTGGCATGAAGTCACATTTGGCTTGAGAGTGATTCTTCTTATGTGATTATGCTGCTTTGGCAGACTTGGCAGATGTGTCTTTCTCAAATTACTCTTATGGATTTCCAAGTTTTCATATTTTCAAGGAAGGTAATCAGGTAGCGAACGCTCTTTTTAAGCATGCTTTGGATTTGGAGGTTATATCAGAACGTCCGCATGAGAACGAGACTAATATATATATATATAAATGTTCAAGTCAATGCACACTGATATAACTTCGTCAATGCACACTGATATAACTTCATCAGTGCGTTGGATGTGAATCATTAGATTTACATACTTTCACTCAAAGTATATGCACTTGTCAAAACTTCTCCATAATCAATGGTCCACATACATTGATACTGATGTAGTTACGTTAGTGCGCACTGACCAGAACGGGACCGTGTATATATATATATATATGGATACTGCCTAGGGGCTTTTCAGAATATGATCATTTGTGATGTTTTTTTTCCTTTAGGTCAATCCAATTTTAGATTTAAAAAATATATATATATATATATCCATGTAGCAAATATTAGATTGGTTGTAAGTTGTAACAATTCAACCCAATCCAATCTTACGTACATCAAAGACTCAAAGTATATGTACTTGTCAAAGCTTCTCCATAATTAGTGGTCCACATGTATTGATACTGATATAGTTACATCAGTACGCACTGACTGGAGTGCGCACTGACCAGAACGGGACCGTGTATTTATATATATGGATACTGTCTTGAGGCTTTTCAGAATATGATGTTTTGTCCAATTTTAGATTTTAAAAAAGTAAAAAGAATAAATTATCCATGTAGCAAACATTAGATTGGTTGTAAGATGTAACAATTCAACCCAATCCAATCTTACGCACGTCAAAGACTCAAAGGTGGACTAATTTAGAGGATTTGTAGCGAAAAAAGTGGGCCTATCCGCTTGTGGGCTGCAGCCTTTTCGCTACTTAGTTTGACAGAGTAGAGATATTTGCATCATCATTCAAAAACTGGATGTAGATCCTAAATTAATATGTTTTTGAAAATCCAATAATACCCCTTGAGTAAAATTACCAAAAAGACTAAATAGTTTGTATGTACCCCACAAATAATTATTAATTAGTTTCTTATTTTAATTTTTATGGAAAAAAAAGTATCATATTAATGATTAGATATTAACATATATCATTAATAACTCTTTTCATTTTCTTAAACCCTAGATTCTCTTTTAAATATTAATTTCAAATATATTTTCAATTTCGTTTAAGGAAATACAAATTGATTACTAAGTATGGAGAATAAATCAAAATCATCCAAAATTGGTTGTGAAAGTTTTGAATTAATTATTATTAGTTTCAAAATCAAAATCTCTTTAGATTTTTATTTTATCAATATCAGTTATTCTTCAATTTCATCAAAAACTTTTCTACTTCCAAATCAGTTGGGACATAGTACAAACCTTGCATCCCTACCACTTTGACAAACAGAAAATGGATCTCCAACCAGAAAATCTCAAATTATAGTGATTTTGTAGACATAAAACAATTAATAAGAAATTGATAGAGTTGTTTGACATGACAAGAGAGAGAAAAATAAAGAAAAATAAAGTCTGATTCTATGAAATGAAAACATAAAAGAGAAAAGGTAAAGGAAGAGAAAGAATCGTGATAGAATTAAAGATAATAATAAAATTGATTAAATAACATAATAATAGGTGTAAGTAGTGTGTACTTATACAAACATAATACAATATAATTTAGAAAATGATATTTTTAGTATTAAGTGGGGTTTATTTATAAATTATAAATTTTTTTAAAAAATTTGATAGGTATGATTACGAAATAAATGTACATACAGTTTTTAAATAGTGCTATTATGGTCACTCAATTTGAAATTTCACACTCTAATAATCGGTCATGAAAGTTGACTCATGATTCCTTCTCTACCGGGTCAGGAAATTGACAAAATAATAGAAAATGTGTATATAGGAGGTAATTAGGTATGAAACAAAGAAGTATTGGACCTGGTAGGGCTCCAATCTGCTACAAAAATTGTTCTTTGATTCAAATTAATATTATCATTCTGCGACGTCTTCTCTGAAATTTCTCCCCTAGCTTTGCTATCGAGTAAGTGAGTAGGCTTGTTCGTTGGGTGGTAATATAGTTCTAATTTGTATGAAAGTGTGGTTTGATATTATCAAAAGCCTTTTTAATTAGTCAGGTTACACCTTAATTTGTGAATAAATAAAAAAATAAAAAAATAAAAAAACATCTATGATATTGATCATATAGTATGTATACATTAACATTGTTTTATTAATTAGTTTAATGCAAATTTGATGAATCTCAAAACAGTACCACAAAGGTTTTGTAGAAAATTATTTAGATTAATGTTACATTACCATAAGACTCGCTTTATTTTATTTTATTTTATTTATTTATTTTTATCTAAATGATATGGGAAAGTGATTAATAATATAAGGTATTATCACTAAAGTCCCTACTTTTTCTCTCCAATAGGATTCAAACCCTCAACCTTCAGGTTAAAAGGTTGAAGCTTTAACCAACTGAGCTACCGTAGCTCATTATTGATGATTTGTTGATTTAAATGTATATATAGTTATATAATTCGCTTAAACTAATTTTAATTTGTTTATATAATTTAAAATAAACTCATATTTAATAACAATATACAAAAACATATTTATGAAAATAAAAAAGAAAATAACAAAACAAAATGAAACCTAGAAAATCTAGAAAATCCAAACCGTACATTTTGTTTTTCTTTCTTTTTTTGGATTTTTTTTTTTTCCTTTTGGTACAGCCATTTACCAAAATCATGATTTAAGAACACAAACCCATATATCTTTGTAAGTTTGAGCAAAGTAGGTGAGTAAAAAAAGAAAACGATAACAGTCGGGAAAGTTAACCCAAAACCAGAGGGGTGGGATTAGTGCGGATGGAGGAGGAGGAAAGAGGGAGACGACTGGAAGGGGAAGGAAGAAGACGTCCGGAGGAAAGGCAACAGTCAAACGTTAATGTTTTTTTTTTTTTTTTTTTTCAATGAGAAACTTTTGTTTTTCTAAGGATTGATGACGACAACCGTGACTAGAGATGCACATTTTTTCCTAGGGTCCCAATTCCCTGTGTCATCCCCAAATTGACCCCATTTCCCCATTTTCCCCACAATTATATTGAAATGGAGATGGGGGGAGGTCCCTCATCCCCATTTCCCTATTTCCCCCAAACATATATAAATATAATTATAATATATATATATATATATATATATATATATATATATATATATTATTCTTTGAAAACCCCAACTCCCTAAGTATATATACACATTTTATATATAAAATGCACTAATGAATTTTATTTTGTATTTGTAATGGAATTTTTGTTTTTTTAGTTTAATTTGTAATTTTTAGTTAAATTGGGGAACGGGGGAAACGGGGAAAATAGGGAAATAGGATTGGGGATGGGGATGGGGATGGGGATAAGTCCCTCCAAAATTTTCCATCCCCATTTTCCCCAATTGGGGAAATGGGAGGGATGGGGGAAGGGTCTGAGAAGTGGGGATGGGGATGGGGATGGGGATGGGGGGATCTATATCCATCCCTATTCCCCAAATGTGCATCTCTAACCGTGACGAACATCTTCAATGAGAAACTTCTAGTTTTCTACGGAGAGAGAGAGATTTTTTTCCAAACCTCAACTATATTTTCCTTCTATAAAATTCAATTTTCAATTTTAAATTCAAATTAATCTAACATGTTCCAAACCTCAATTATTTTTTCCTTTTATAAAATTCAATTTTCAATTTTAAATTCAAATTAATCTGACATGCATTTAATGTTTTTGATTGACATACTTGTACAATACAGCATAGTTGAAAGACAAAACTACCATTCCTTACACCGTCAAATGTTAATTCTAACATCCGTTGACTAACATGAAAGGAGTTGAGTGTTAATTAATGAGAAAGTTGTTTCTGGGTGTAAGAGAACAAACCTCGAGAAGGTTTAGTGCAATTTGCTCTATAATAAAAAAATGATGTATATACTCATGATTCATGAATATCATAACCTAATAGATTGGTCAGGTACCCCTGGGTGCCTCTCATACAGGTCTTTAGAGTTTTCCCCACAATGGCGGCCTAACCACGGCCTGAACAGGGTACTAACTTTCCAACCCACTAGAGACAGACAGGGACCTTAAGCCAAAAAGCCAACAAATCTCATCTTCTGATGTGCAGGATCCTCAACCTAGAGGCAAGCACAGAGCATACTGAGATAATTACAGACTGCTACTTATATGAGTGACATGGTATTCAAAGGAAGAAGAGGAACAATTTAGCAAGACATGAGAGTTAACACACAAGGAAAATTTTTATAGATGTGTTTCTGCCTTTTACACAAGTGACGAGCTCTCCTTATATAGGGGGAGAGATAGAGTGCAGACAAACCTATTATACAGTAAGGCCACAAACGTGGCAGATACCTAGCTAAAGCAAAGCAGGGCCATCGGCCAAAGGTTACAGACTTTCAAATTGAAATAAAGACAAAAGATGCCTAATAAAACGAAATAGCATAATTAAACCTAATAAGGCCAAACAGTTGCCTAATAAAACAAAATAGTAAAAAGAAAGTGAATTATTTCATTTCACGTGACGGGTTGAGATCTTTGACTTGAGCGAAGCTGAATCACGGACTAGAAGACATATTACAGTTGGCATGATTTTCATCATCTGAATCTTGGGCTCCACAGATGAAGTAGGGCCATGCAGCGTCAAAGGGGGCCTGAGAGTCAATCATGTATGAATTCAGAAAAGGGTTACAGCTTTGAGAGGGGTCCCTGGGAACATTTGGTAGGATGAAAACTTCGTCGGTGGAGACATAATTAACATCACAGAGGAAATTGAGCAGACCGACTTGAAGGATTTGTGGATACATTTTTGGATAATCATATGTGGTATGCCATTCATAACTGGAGTTGGCAGTCCAGAGGAGTCTTTTGTGGGGATTGTACCTGTAGGGCCTATTGAAGATCCATATACAGCATACGGAGGCAGCTGATTCATAATCAAGTTTCCAAATGTTATATTTGCCCATGAGCTCAGTGAGTTCGCGCTTCCAGTTGGTCAAGGACGTGAACCATTGGAGGAAAACCCATAACAGAGAGTTCCGCTGAGAAGGATCATGGAGATGACCATATAGAGCCTGAAGAGGGAAGACGATG
Organism: Acer yangbiense; assembly: GCA_008009225.1. Taxonomy (NCBI): domain Eukaryota; kingdom Viridiplantae; phylum Streptophyta; class Magnoliopsida; order Sapindales; family Sapindaceae; genus Acer; species Acer yangbiense. The sequence continues at coordinate 59,841,785 of CM017762.1, forward strand.
GCATGATGATGTAGAACTGATAAACACCAGAGGAACCAAAGGAGTTGAGGAGAGAAATAGTAGAAAGGTGGCATGATGAACGGGTCAAGAAATGGTCTGGACAAGTTGTTGACAGTGTGACGACAGTCTTGTCTGTTGATCTGAGCTAGGTAGATCGGAAGTTGAGTCTTGGCGAAAGACTGGATCTGATTTAAAGAAGGTTGATGATCAGGTGGCAACGTGGCCAAGAGTTCTGGTGGGAAAGAGTAATCAGGTATGGCTGGTGAGGATGATGAGGAACCAGCATGAGATGATGAGGGACCAGTAGGAGAAGTCATGAAGACAAGAGGATAATGACCTGTGGATGTGATGAGATGAGTGAGTGGAGGTCTGGAGAGCATGTCAGCAATTATATTATGATGGCCCTTCACGTGACGAACAGTGAAGTCATATCGGGCAAACCAATCTTTGAGTCTCAAAAGGAGAGGATTGGGAGGAATCTTATTGCGAAAATCGAGTATCTTTGGAAAAGATGAGTTGTCCATTTCAACAATAAAGTTTCTTGTCCTGAGATGAAAATCCAACTTTTGGATTCCGTATTTGACAGCAAGAATCTCTTTATAGATAGTGTGATAATGTTGTTGGGCATCTTTGAATTTTCCACTAGCATGACCACAGTATCTGTGTTGACCGTCTCGATCTTCAATGAGAACGGCTCCCCAGAAAATATCACTGGCATCAGTCTGGAGGATGAGCTGGCCCGAAGAAGGGATGACGAGGGCAGGAGGAGATTGAGTGATCTCCTTTAATTTGATGACGGCCTCAGTGTGGGAGGAACTCCAGGGAGGAGGACGCTTCTTGAGGAGCGTAGAAAGAACTGAGGTGTAATGACTGACATGTGGAATGAAATCTCTGACATAGTTGACGATTCCGAGAAACTGTTGAACTTGTTTCACACTGAGATCAGAATCGGGGAAGTCCAACAATCGGACAGCCAAATGAGGACCAGGACGGAATTGGCCGTTGAAAATGTGCATTCCAAGAAATTCAATTTCAGATTTCCCAACTATGCTTTTCTTCTCAGAGAGCATGATACCATAGTGATGAACAATGTCATGGAACTGTTGGAGAAGGAGATCGTGAGAGGTATCATCTGGAGAGAATAGGAGGATATCATCAATGTAGACGAGTGCAGAGTGTAAGAGAGGATGAAAAATCCTGGTAACAGCCTTTTGGAAAAGGGATGGAGCAGTCTTTAAACCAAAAGGGAGAACAGTCCATTGGTATTGAGCATTAGGAAGACAGAATGCTGTCTTATATCTTTCATCTGGATGAATACCAATTTGCCAAAAAGCACCTTTGAGGTCAAATTTAGAGAAGATCGTAGCACCTGGAAGTTGAGAGAATAAGACATTTGGTCTGGGAACAGGAAACTTATCATCTCTGAGAAAGAGGTTGAGAGGCTTGTAATCCACGACTAATCTCTTTTTTCCTCTGAGTAATTCTGTGCGTTTTTCAACGTAAAAGGCTTGACACGCCCAGGGAGAAGAGGTATGTTCGATCAGACCTTGACGGAGGAGCTCATTGCATTCGTCATTAGCGAGCCTGAGATCTGAGGGAGACATGCCTGAGTGGGTAGCCTTGGTAGGATTCGTATCTTCATTAAGCTTAAAGGGAAGCTTGATAAAGAAATCTGGATTCTTCCACAGAGGAGAAGGATGAGAGAAAGTGGCATGATTGTCAGCACAAAGCAGGAGCAATTTCTGTTGGATATGTTCAAAAGGGGCTTGGATTTCTGAGAGCGGGAAAATCTTCGGAATGTCAGAAAAAGCTTTGAAATGCTTTTTGTATCGGATGCCAGTAGGGAGAATCCGAAGAGAGTAACATTGGCGAAAAACATCCCAGCCGATGAGAATATCTTTATCTGGAAGAGGAGTGCCGACGACTTGGACCCAAAGAGTAAAGGACGGGAAAAACTGAATACCAATCTTCTTTCTGGAAATCAGATTAGTGGAAAAAACTTTTCCATCAGCGGCCCGAAAGTGTCGAACTTGGGATTTCCAAAATTCTGGAGGAAGGACCTTTGGGTTCATCATTGTAGTGTGGGAACCTGTGTCAAAATAAGCAATGACATCAACAGGTTTGGAATACTTGTCAGGTAGAATCCGAACCGGAGCCTGGGGACCGGAATGAGAATCGAGCTGAGTAGCCTGATAGGATTCTGGGATAGAACTGTAGTCAGAGGAGCCAGAATATTCCGAATCAGAAAGATCTTCTTGAAGAACAAAGGTCGTGGAGGAATCTGCCTGATCTTGTTCAGAGAAGATGGATTCAATGTCTGCATCGGATGGAACTTCATCAGCAATATCTTTCAACTGCTGAACTAATCTGGCGGACTTTGCCTTTTTGTTGGGACATTTCTTAGCATAATGTCCGGATTTGCCGCAAATGTAGCAGCGTTGGGATTTATTCCAACCGCGCTGTGCTTTCTTGCGGAAGAACTTGAATCGTTTAGGCCTGCCTTTCTTGTTTTTGAAACGCTTGAAATGATTCTTCTTCTTCGTGTTGCAGGTGCAAGAGCCCAAGGATTTGCACTTGATTTGAAGAGAAGGTTGACGGCATTGGGACTGCAGGTGTTTGCCTTCTGTGAGCATCTTGGAGAAGAATCTTTGAGTGGCACAGAGTTTATCCAGAGAGCTGAGAGCATACATGTGGAGCTCACCTAAGGATGTATCATTGAGAGATCGTCCTGAGGTGTCTATTTTTCGTTGTATCTCATCTTGGAGGTCATCTGGAAGAGAGTTGACATAGACTTGTTTAAGACTATGATCATTAATTCCACCAAGTGTATGATATCGTTGAGACATCCGCTTGTAATGGAACATAATGTCATTTCTTTTGAGAGAGCAGCAACGCATGTCAAAGAATTCTTGTCGCGCCTGTTTATAGAGATGGTCAGGATCACCAAGGAATTCTCTGAATATGTATCCCATGGCTTGGGAGGCTAAGGGGACTCTGACAAATTGGAGTTGTCTGTATTCACCAAGAGCTTGGTACCAATCTCTGAGAGAACCAGTAAAACGAGAGACGAACTCACGTAGAATTGTTTCAAGGTTCTGTTCAGACTTCGCCAGTTGTAGGTCAAGCCATGCGCTCATTTCTGAAACCCTTTTTCTCCAGGAACCAGGAGAAGTGTCATCAAGAGTAAACCAAGGGCCATTGGTAGGTTTAGCAGGAGAACGGCCAGGAACATGTTCTGGAGGTTCTTCGACAAAGGGAGCAGGAGTGGAGGAGGCAGTCTCATCGGGAGACTCATAGATTCTTGTTGAGGGCTGAGGATCTGTGCGAGATGCCATGAAAACTTGAGTAAGGTCTGCATGAGCAGGAGGAGAAGATGCAGCAGTATCCAGCCAGGATGAAGGACAGGAAGTCTGTGACGACTGGGAGGAGACGTCTCCAGAAAAGGATGTTGAATCAGACTTGGAGGAGGAGGAAAACGTCTTAGAAGCAAACAGAACTGGGTCATATGAACTGGAAGCAGCGTGCTTGTCTTTCTGCTTCGAAGGAGACCTGGTCTTAGGTTTTGCTTGAGGGGAAGAGAGGACGGGATATTTTCGGAACAATTCACCAGTGGATTTAAAGTGATTGGAAAAATCATCAGATCTGGAAGGGGGTGAATGTGTAGGAGATACAGGGAAAAACAGTGATTGTGAGTGATGAGAGTAAGGTTTTGGTTTGTGAGAATGATCTCTGGTCAGCTGCTCAAGCTGTTCTTTAAGTTGTTTGATTTCTCTTTCTTTTGTGTCAAAGTCTGGGCCAGAATAGCCATGAGAAATATATCTGTGAAGATCTGCATGAAGTTTTGCTATTCTCGATTGAAGGTCAGAGGCCAAATCTCTGAAGGAGGCATCAAGACTTTGGAGATGGTGATCATGTTGAGAAACATGTCGTGTAACACGATCAATCTTCTGATCAATAGAGTTAAGAACTCTGTTCTGAGCTCTAGCATTATGAGATTGCCAATTAAGGACTTGTTCAGCCTGGGAGGGCTGTTTGTAAGAACCATCGGGTTGAACTTCGGTAGATTGGACAAAAGGTTTTGAGAAACGAGTTTTTTCTTGGTTTGAGGAAGGTTCAAGTGGAGGGAAATCACAATCATAATCTGAGGTCATGTAACAAGGGACTGGTGCTGGTTGATTAGGAACTGTAAGGGTAGGTTGTGGAGGCAGGAGACCTTCAGATCGTAAGATCTGTAAAGCTCTATCATAAATGGGTAGAGGTTTATTTTTGATAGGATGGAGGCCTATCCAAGGACTATCAGGATGATCTGGTTTGTAAGGTTTGTTCCAAGGTTTGCAGAAGGTAGGAGAGGTGTCCTTAAGACATCGTCGACAGATACAGTCTGCATCACACATGGTGGGATCATCATCCCAGATGAAGTGACCACGGATCTTATCAGTGTAGATCGGAGATCCGTCAGCCTCAAAACTGTGGATAGGAATGTCAGCTTCAGTGGTAACCGGTTGAATCATAAGGGCTTGGAATATCGGAGGAGTCTCCGAACTGGAAGAAGCCTGAGAACCGGTGAGTGGAGCATAGATAGTTTTGATGGAGCCATCTGGTTGAGGAACATATGATGTATCAGCAGCAACGACAGGAGCTTCGTCCTGGAAAACCTTTTCATAGTTTGTGAGCCATTCAAGAGGCATGATCTCTGTGAGCTTTTCTCTGGGCAGTTGTTTTGGAATTTGAAGGATGGTGGGAACTTCATCTTCTCTTTCTGCTTTGATGAAGATGGTGTCACCATTATGGCCAGGAAGTGGGAGATCAAGAGCATGATCTTGAAGTCTGTAAGCAAGCTGATGATGGACAGTAGCCATGTAGGAATTGGCTTGCATGGGAGCACCAAGAATCTGAACTTGGATCTTGAGACATTTGTGAAGGTTCTGGTCTCGCAAAGGAATGTTGAAGTTGGGATAGTATGTGAGGGATATGCTACCAGCATGAAGAGTAGATAGGCAGGTGCCAATCACAGCATGTTCATACTGAGTGTAGATGGTGTTGAGCAAGGCCAGTCTGGCAGTGACAGGTAAGCCTTTTCGACCATGTAGGGAGAGGATGATTCTGACAGCACCTATGTGGAGATGGGAGTATCCTTCCTTGATCCATTGATCTATCATGTTTTGATCAATGGTGAGAGTGACATATTGTTCACTGGAAGAGGATGGAATCAAACATTTATCTAGGCCTGTGGACTGGACATATTCTTTGATGGGAAGCGGTCTGGTATGGACAAGACGAGTTAACCGGGTGGCAAGAGATTTGTTTCTCTTGAAGATGTTGTATGGATTGAGTAGGGGGAAAGTAGTTTCATTTATCTGGGCAGAAGCAGGGATATGGGTGTATTCTACCAGATCTTGGATTCTGTTGGACTGGGTTCTTTGGATAGTAGGAGAAGGTAAGGATATAGAAGAAGACAATCTATTAGGAACTAGAGAAGCAGTAGAGGGATTAGTGTTTGCCATTTTTGAGAAGTTTCTTCCTTCTATACCAGTCTAACATACTCATAGCAGTCTAACTCTTTTCCTGGACTCCAGGGACTCGAGACATGGCTCTGATACCATTCGGGTGGCAGGTACCCCTGGGTGCCTCTGGTGTTTATCAGTTCTACATCATCATGCCATCGTCTTCCCTCTTCAGGCTCTACATATAAAAATTCACAAGTACGAAAATTTGACACTTATAGATTCGAAAATTCTACTCATTTTCGTTGTTTACTTCAATTTTCATTTAAAGTTTTCCTATTGGTCCATAGAGAACTTGTAGTTGGAAATTTTTATGCAAAGTAGTACTGATATAGAGATTATAGATATGATATATTTTCAAGGGATGATCTTTTTGACTTGACTATTATGTTAAATTGAATATCTTTATTATTATTTTTATTTATTATTTTTTTTTTTTATTACAACAACAACTGCCGGGACTGGCGAGACAGTACCCACATATAATGGGACAATAACCACACTTTTTTTGGTGGGAAAATTTACACATATTGTGCATACACCAGGTCTTGAAACTTGATGGTGGGGAGTTCCCATGGGAAGGCTCACCACCATGGCAAGTGACCATGTGTTATTATTTTTATTTCATATAGACTGTAATAAAGTTGTTTTTTCTTTGCAAAGTGTTTGTGTAGCTCCTCCTCACTTACATAAATAGTTGTATAATAGATTTTCGAGTCCCGCATTCATGCATCAAATTGTAAAGTGTGGAAAGACTCATCTCCTAAAGGCTAAAGTGGGACTACATTTTCGGCAGTTGATCTCGCCAGCGATAATTGTTTGGAAATAATGTTTGGTAGAAATAATTTGATCAAACAACTAAAAAAAATTGAAAATAACTTCTTGATCACCCTAGGGTGAATTTGTAACCCTTAATATCATTGTGACCGATGAAGGTACAATTATTACAAAAATGTAAAATTAGAAGGCAAATAAAATAAAAGATTGTTTAGGTATTTCAATTCTTTCAACATTATGTTTTTAATGTTTAATTCCTTTTTCAACTCCTTAAAAAAATAAAAAATAAAAATTCTTTTTTCAAGCTATAGTTCTCGACTTCTCCGGATTTTTTTTTTTTTAGATTAATGATACACTTTTCAACAACGATATCAACATTTTTGACTTTGTTAATAAGATGTTGAACCTAACCCATATCTTTGACTTATTTTATATATTTTATAAACATGAGGTTTTATTTATTTATTATTTCGGCCTTATTATTCTTCAAATAGAAATTTCTGACTCCGCTTCTCTCGTTGAATTTCTATATGAAACTTGAATTTCTTTTTGCCAGTAAATTAGAGTATTAGACATTGCAATTCGTCCAATTGAATAGAATACGTGTCGAATGGGTTTGAAAACTCATTTGATATTTATATGGTTAGTCCCAAACCGATCCGTCTATATATAGATCATTGTCTTGTAATAATTGGTGGGTATGCCAACAAGTGGCGTAGCTCAGCTGGTAGACGGACGAGCTTGGAGCTTGGAGCTTGGAGTAAATACACAAACCTTCCCTGAGTTTAAGCCTAATTGCAGCTAAATGGACCCTTTGCTCAAAATTACACAAACCTCCCCTAATATTGGTTGACTTCCATTAAAATTAACTTTGACCAAACTTTTAGGATAAAATGACTTTAATGCCCCTATTTGTATTATTTTAAAACCTAAAATAAATAATCAAATAAATATTACATAATAAAATCAATTTTAATAAAAATAATGAGGATAATGTTATAATTTTTTTTATGATATCCATCACCCATTTTCAGAGATATATTATATAATATATAATAAAAATGTTAAGGATAATGTGCAATTAACCCGAAAAAAATAATAACAACATTATCCATAATATTTTTATTATATATTATATAATATATCTCTGAAAATGGTGATGAATATCTAACAAAAATTACAACATTATCCTCATTATTTTTAATAAAATTTTAAATTATTATTATATAATATTTATTTAATTATTCATTTTAGGTTATAAAATAATACAAATAGGGGCATTAAAGTCAGTTTATCCTAAAAGTTTTGTCAAAGTTAATTTTAACAGAAGTCAATCAATATTAGGGGAGGTTTGTGTAATTTTGAGCAAAAGGTCCATTTAGCTGCAATTAGGCTTAAACTTAAGGGATGTTTGTGCAATTACTCCTTTTTATAAACATGAGGTTGATCTTCTATATTGGACTTTTATTTATTTATTATTTCGGCCTTATTATTCTTCAAATAGAAATTTCTAACTCCGCTTCTCTCGTTGAATTTATATATGAAACTTGAATTTCTTTTTGCCAGTAAATTAGAGTATTAGACATTGCAATTCGTCCAATTGAATAGAATACATGTCGAATGGGTTTGAAAACTCATTCGATATTTATATGGTTAGTCCCAAACCGATCCGTCTATATATAGATCATTGTCTTGTAATAATTGGTGGGCATGCCAACAATGGCGTAGTTGAGCTGGTAAACGAACGAGCTTGGAGTTTGAGTAAATAACTTCCAGATCAGCGACTCGAATCCTATCAACAATGCAAGCTTTAAAAAAAAAATACATGATCTCGGATTAATGGATATTGTCAAAAAAATAAATTAAAAATAAATAAATAAATAATAATTGTTGGGCTTGTATTCGTGGTCCGGCAACATGATATAGGATATTTTGATCCCTTTATATTAAAAAGGGGAAATTGCACTAAAGGACTTTGACCTTTGCTAAAATTGCAACTAGATCGTATTTTTACTAAAATAGCAGATTAATATCTTTAGGCTCCGTTTGGCACGTGAGATATGATAGAATTATTTTTATGGGATAGGATGTGATGGGATTAGATAGAATAGGATTGGATTAATTTTAATGTTATTTGTGTTTGGTGTGATATATGATAGGATGACAAATAAAGTAATATTGTGTTTGGTACAACATCGGATAAAATTAAAAAAAAAAAAAAAAGGTAATTCTAGATTTAAAAATCAGGATTAACTAAAAAAAAATAAGAATTTAAAAAAAAATTATAAAAAAAACTGCTAGAGTCCAACACAAAAATTCAGAATTTCAGATCACACCCAGCAAAAAAATCTCAAACCAATCCAAAATATTCAACATCACATCTCTTCTTTTATATAAACAAAAAAAAAAAAAAAAAACAAAAAAACAAAAAAACAAAAAACGAAAAATCTTAAATCAATCCAACAATTTTCTCGAAAGAAAAACTGGAGATCTACAATTTTCTTCCTGAAATGGAGATACGCACATCTCTTCCCGAATAGATTTCTTCCCAAAATGGAGATATGCAATGTTCTACAATGATTTTTTTTTATTAAAAAGGAAAAGTTGTTGGAGTCCAACACCAAAAATTCCAGATCACACCCAACAAAAAAAAAATTAAACAAAAAAATCTCAAACACAAAAAATTGAAGAGACATTGAGCCATATTTCTTGGTTGGGTCTCCTCCATAGACCACAAAAGGTATTGATAAAAGATGAAAGGAGATGAGTCTTCTCACCATGGAGGGGAAAAAACGACGACGACGACGTGTGGGAATTGGAGTGGAGAGAAGCATTAACTGGAGTTGAGAGAAAAGAGAGATAGATGTTGATGAAAGATGAAATGAGATGGGATTATTTTTGAATCTTGTCATTTTGCTCGGTACTATTTTATCCCACATTGATAGGATAAATTTTTTTGATGGGATTAATTTTCCCATCACACAAAAAAGCCAAACACAAGAAATGGACTAAAAATATAACCCATTTCCCATCCTCTCCTATTACCTATATGCCAAACGTGACCTTAGGCTTTAAGGGTGTGTTTGGTACGCGGGACAAGACAACGTGGGACAGTTTCTTCTTGTTTCACGTTTGGTGCGACTTTAGCATAGGGCAGAACGGGACAAGGTGGGACAAAAATCACCAAATTATGTCCCACCCAAGACCCTAGGCCAGACTTGTTGACTTGTCCCATACAAGGAACAAGTCTCTAAAAGACCTTTTTACTCTTAAATCTTCAAAAAATCCTAAACTTGTGCAACATTATATATATATATATATATATTATAATATTATATATATATATAATTATAATATTATTATATAAATTATTTAATATTATAATATATTATATATATTATATTTTATTATAATATATAATTTAATAAAAATTATTACATATACAATAATATATATAAGATAATATATATAAATATATTATATTTTATTATTATTATTATTATATATATATATATTATAATATTATATATACATATGAGGGGCACTCTGGTCATTTGAACCTCTTGTCTTGTCCTGTCTTGTCTCATCCATACCAAACGCATAACAGTATAGTTAACAGTTCTGTCTCAGACATTCCAAACCCAATATGGAACAACTATCCCGCCATGTCCTGTCTTGTCCTGTCGTGTCATGTCCTATCTCTATGCCAAACGCACCCTAACCAAACGATTGACTGTTAGAGGACCAGTCAATTTTATTTAAATATCTTAAATGATAAATAAAATAAACAAAAATTATAAAAATATTTAAAGAAACGAAAAATAATTTAAAATCGTATAAATTTTTAAAAAAAACCAGATAATAATGAAATTAAAAAAAAAAAATCAGATAATACAATGATAGTTCCCTTTTTCATCAGACAAACTTTTTTTTTTTTTTTTTTTTCAAAAGTGCAAGTATGGTCAAATTAGTGAATGTTACACATCAAACAATCACATTCATCTCATTTTTATTTTTCTTTGTATACTGCACATCTTATTTTTACCCACTCTTTCACTTCTATCACTCAAATTATCAAACACCTTATGGGCACCCATACACAAAATCTTTCAAAACATAAAAGCTCTATGTAGACCCATACAAACCCACATGCTTCGCTCAAATTTAGACACACCGGTGATACCAACAATTCAACATCACCAAAACACAAACTACTGATACAAAATAAAAATAAAAAGGTAAAAAAAAAAGGAGATGGAATGAAAACAGAGCCCTTAAAATCGTGTTTACTCTGTCAACGCTGTTTCTTTTCTTCCACCAAAAACAGAGCTCTTGACAACACCCACAACTGTTGGATCTCAACCCATCTATCGTAGTCTTCAAAAGAGAGATAATGAAATTTGTGATTGTCACTAAAAAGAATCTTAGAAATTGATGGAAGATCTGATCCATATTTTTTGTTTTTATTTTCTTCTTTGTTTTTATTTTCACCTCTTAATGAGATTTTTTAAATTTCTTTAAATATTTTTTCAATTTATTTTTAAGGGTAAAATGACCTTATTACCCTTCTAATATCAAAAGAGGAGTTAATTTTAATGGTCAACTATTTCGTCAAGGGTAATAACCTATTATTTTGCCAAAAGTACAATCTGGGTGTAATTTAAGAAAACGTTAGGGTACTCCGGTGCAATTTACCCTATTAAAAATCGCTATGTGATGTCTTAAATATATAAAGAAAAGGAAGCATGTGACTTGTAATTTTTTTTAGAGTAATTGGTACAAATCCCCCCCAGACTATACCAGGTTTTGCATGTTGCCCCATAAACTATTTTATTAGTGAACTATCGCTTATGTCTTAAATATATAAGCGAAGAAGTGCCTAATAAAATAAGGAAGCATAGTCTGATTCGTATTACTTTTTTTTATATATAGTTATATACCTCCACTTGCAATGGCAACTCGAATGTAGAACATTGCTATACTAAAGGAGTGCTCTCTTAGCCTCATTGGATGGTAGTGTGACTTGCAAGTTTTATATCAGTGAGAAAAGAAAAATATAGTGTGGGCCGGTTTGATAGAAATGAGAGAGAGAGAGATATGCCAAAGAGAAATTATAGAAAAATTAGAACAATTATTGAATCAACATAAGTCTAGGTGTCATTTTTTTTTTCAAGTTATTAGTCTATTCAATAATTCATACAAATAGTATTAATATGATCCCTAACAATATTTTTACAATTCATAACTAAATATTTAATAAATCAGTATATTTATATCATTCATTACATTAGCTTATTGATGAAATGAAAGTGATAGGTTTCTCAAATTCATGAGAGAATTTTGCTTAAATAGACAAACAAAACTTAACAAGAAAATATAAATTTGACTTAAATCGAAAACCTAATGGACCAATCATAAATAAATTCAAAGAAACAAAACTTGATGAAAAAAGAAATTGTTAAAATGGGTCCAAAACGGACGTTGTTTGCGTCAAATTAAGGATCGAGATCATCTACTGTGTTGATTTTTTTTCCTGATCTAAAGAACTTGAGAATAAGACTTTGTATTTAAAGATAATTATGAAAGTGAAATAAATAAAATAAATAAATTACAGTCATTGATTACACATGTCAGTAGATCTATATAGATCAGGACAAAAATCAACTCAGTAAAGGCTCCAAATTCTCAAATTAAACCTCAAAAACGAATATCAAGAAGCAAGCTAGCTAGAGGATTCCTCTCTCTTAAATTCCTACATAAATTAATTATAGAGTATTAATTAAAATTCTGAATCAAATAACATGATTGTTGATGGTGCTTGTATATGGATCTTCACACCATGTCAGAGTAGACCTGACACGGTTCCGGTTCCGGTTCCAAGGTTTGGTGGAACCAGAACCGGTATATGCTGGTTCCGGTTCCGGTTCCGGCCAAACCGGCGGTTTTGAACATTTATTATTATTATTATTATTATTATTATTAATAAAACTCAGTCTCAGTCAAGTCTAGAGCTCACCCAATATGAATAGAGTTGCAGCTTATTGCTACCATCGTTTACACTTGCCTGATCATCGAAACAATAATAATAATTACATTGAAGCAATAATCAATAGCCATTTACAAGATGAAGATTTTCCATGGTATACTGACAAGAGATCAAAGGACCAAGAGTCGGTCCAACACTCCAACAGTCCAACCCACATCAGTCCAACTAAATCAACTGTCCAAGAAGAAGAAGAAGGAAAAAAAATAAATCAAAATCTAATGGTGCCATACTGCCATGGTGGTGATGCCGTGATGATGTTGGATCGAATAGATTTGGGGTGGATCGAAGAAGAAGACTGCCATGGTGGTGATGCCGTGATGATGGTGGATCGAAGGGATTTGGGGTGGATCGAAGAAGAGGAGGAGGAGATCGATCAAAGAAGAAGAGGAGGAGGAGATCGAAGAAGAAGAACAAGAGGAGGAGGGAAGAAGAAGAACAAGAGGAGGAGGAAAGAAGAAGAAGAGTCTACGGCTGTGAGTCTGAGAGAAGAGGATTTAGGTTTAGGTTAGGTTTAGTATTTATGTTATAAAAAAATAAAAAATAAAAAAAGAAGGAACCGCCGGTTCCATTCCGGTTCGAACCGCCCGGTTCCTCAAACCTTGGAACCGGAACCGGAACCGGAACCGGCCTCCTCCGATTCCGGTTCCGGTTTCGATTTTTCTGATTCTGGTTCCATTCCGGTTCCACGGTTCGAACTGGAACCTTGTCAGGTCTATGTCAGAGTACAAACATTCCGCTACAAAAAATAATAATAATAATAAATAAATAAATAAAAAAGGGTGAGGAGGACGAGATAGCTAGCTTGTTAGCTACCGGGAGGAGGACAAGGGAAATGGGCTCTGCCAGCTAAACGTGTGCTGCCACAAGCAAACGCAAGCTCCCTAAAATGTCCACATGAAACCTCACCTTGAATAAATTATCAAACTTAATTTTATGCTTATGATATATTTTCAGATCTTAAAAATATTGTGTTTAATTTCTTATTTTGACGGTTAAATATCAAGAGCTGTTTTCAATTTTGGATCGTTTGATTTTTTGTCTGAAGACTGAATAGTTCTAAATTTTTCTAAAAACTGAATAAGAACTGAAATCTGAACTTGAATGACATGTTTTTTTTTTTTTTTTTTTTTCTTACATCTGAATATATTGTCAACACGTTTGTTTTTTAAAAGTAAAATTGTCTGAAAATAAGTAATTTTACATTAATATCCATGTTAAACAATTATACATATAATATGAAATAAAAACAATCCAAAAATAATAATTATATATGAGCACATATGATCATAATCTTCCTCTTCTATTACAAACAAACTTCATTTTTACTAAAAAAAAAGATAAGGGTTTTTTTTTTTTTATAAAAACAATAAATAAAAGAGGCATCATGAAAACTCACACAGAACACTCTAAAAAAAATAATATATAAATACATCACCATAATATCATACTAAAGTATTGATATTAAACACCAATATGAGAAATGATTAGGGTTTTTATTTTATTTTTAAAGCTATTTAAAATAAGGAATATATTAAAATAAAGATTTCTATACCATATATAATTATGATGAAATTAGAAATATGTTATATATGGAGGATAGTATCGGAAGAAAATATTTTGGATTGCATTTAATGCAATTTAGTGATTTACAATTAAGTGAAAAGTCAGGATTTTTTACTTTTTATTATAAGTTGTTTTTTGGTATTTTTAAATTGTTTGACCACTTAACAAAAACAAATAAAATAACTTAATAATTATGATTTAGACTCATTAAGTTTTAAGTGAAAAAAAACAAACGACCCCTAATTTCTTATTCTCAAGTCCTTTAGATTAGGAAAAAGATCAGCATAGCATATTAGCAGTTGATCTGAATCCTTAATTTGATGCAAACGACATCCTTTTTGGATCCATTTTAACAATTTCTTTTTTCATAAATTTTTGTTTCTTTGAATTTATTTATAAAGTGAAAAAAAAAAAAAACTAAGAAGAAAATAAAAACAAAAAATATGGATCAGATTTTCCATCAATTTCTAAGATTCTTTTCAGTTATAAATTATAATCACAAATTTCATTCTCTCTCTCTCTTGAAGACTACGATAGAGGGGTTGAGATCCAACATTTGTGGGTGTTGTCAAGGGCTTTGTTTTTGGTGGAAGAAAAGAAACAACATTGACAGTGTAAACACGATTTTAAGGGCTCTGTTTTCACTCCATCTTTTTTTTTTTTTTTACTTTTTTTTTTTTATCAGTAGTTTGTGTTTTGGTGATGTTGAATTGTTGGTATCACCGGTGTGTCAAAATTTGAACGAAGCATGTGGGTTTGTATAGGTCTACATAGAGCTTACATGTTTTGAAAGATTTTGTGTATGGTGTATGGTGTATGGGTAGGGTTGCAGGGGGGGGGGATGATTTTCATCCCCAAATTGAAATGGGGATGGGGATGGGGATGGGGAGACCCTCCCCCATCCCCATTTCCCCATTTTCCCCATTAATATAGTGAAATGGGGATGGGGATGGCCCCATCCCCATTTCCCCATTCACCTAAAATATTATAAAAATAATTATATATATATTTTGTAATGTATATATATATATATATATATATATATATATATATATATATATATATATTTGACATTATTTTGTAATGTATTTTCTTTTGCATTTGTAATGGAATTTTTTATTTTTTTTTTAGTTTAATTTGTAATTTTCAACCAAATTGGGAGATGGGGGAATGGGGTAAACGGGGAAATGGGGATGGGGATGGGGATGGGGATGGGGGGACCTCCCCCCAAAACTCCCCCATCCCCATTTTCCCCAAATGGGGAAATGGGGGGGGGGGGGGGGGAAGGGTTTGAGAAGTGGGGATGGGGATGGGGATGGGGGGACCTATATCCATCCATCCCCATTTCCCCAATGTGCAACCCTACGTATGGGTGCCCATAAGGTGTTTGATGATTTGAGTGAGAGAAGTGAAAGAGTGGGGCATTTAAGATTGCTTATTTTCTGTTTCTTTAAATATTTTTGTTATCTTGTTAATTTTTAATTATTATAATAATGACAAATAGGTTGCTTAGGGGCATTTAAGATATTTAAATAAAATTGACTGTTCAACCGTTAACTCTAACGGTCAACCGTTTGTTTAAAGCCTAAAAGTATTAATCTGCTATTTTAGTAAAAATGCAATCTGCAATTTTAACAAAAGGTCAAGTTTCTTTAGTGTAATTTTCCCTTTTTAATATAAAGGGATCAAAATATCCTCTATCATGTGGACCGGACCACAAATATTACAAGACAATGATATATATAGATGGATCGTTTTGGGACTAACCATAAAAATAGCGAATGAGTTTTCAAACCCAATAGAATGATATATGGGTGGATTTTGATAGATTAAAATTTGAGTCAATGTATTTACAACTTGACAGTCGACACTTATTCTATTCTGTTCCACGAATTGCAATGTCTAATTTATTGGCAAAAAGAAATTCAACGAGAAAAGCGGAGTCAGAAATTTCTATTTGAAGAATAATAAGGCCAAAATAATAAATAAATGGGTTTTATTGATAACTAACCCTTTTGGAAGGGTTGTGTTGAAATCTAACCCTTTTTTGAAAAAATTGCAATACTAACTCTTTTTTAATGCGTAAGTACAATTTTACCCCTATTTACTAAATTTTCTCTTTTACTCAATATATCCCTCTCTCATCAGTTCTTCTTATCAGTTCACGCTTCTTCTCCTCCTCACGTCAGAAATTTTATTCTCCATCTCCAATTTTTTTTTCTTCTTTTGTTCTCTCTTCATTTGCAAATACAAATTAATCAACTCTACCATTGATCAACTCCACAAGTGTTCCTTCCATTGAAGCTTTTAGGTGAGTTTTTTATTTCATTTTTTGAACTTTCATAACATTCTTCATCTCAACCATGTCCGAATTTCTTGAATTTGTGTAATATTTTGGTGAAAATTGTTTACATTTACATAACAAAGCATGGGTCTTGGTTGAACTTAAAGTTGTTGTGGTCAATTTAGAGTTCACAAGCAGAAATTTTAGTTTATTTATTGTTAAAAATGTGTTATTTACTTAGATTTGTGTATTGGGTTCTTTATTTTTATGAAAATAGCTTACATTAATGTAATAGAGCACGGGTCTTGGTTGAATTTAATGTTGTTGTGGTCAATTTACAATTCACAAGCAGAATTTTTAGTTTTTTTCTTGTTAAATATGTGTTATTTACTTAGATTTGTGTATTGGGTTCTTTATTTTTGTGAAAATAGCTTACATTAATGTAATAGAGCATGAGTCTTGGTTGAATTTGATGTTGTTGTGGTTGATTTTCCATTATAGTATTGAATCTAGAGAATTGAACAATTTTTTTGGAATGTGTCCAGCAGAGAATTCGTAACAGTCGTTTGGAATTCCTAACGGCCGTTAGGAATTTCTAACGGTGGTTAGGAATTTCCTAATGACGTTAGGAATTTCCAACTAGCGTTAGAAAATTCCTAACTCCGGTTAGGAATTTCCTAACGCCGTTAGGAAATTCCTAACTCTAGTTAGGAATTTCCTAACACCATTAGGAAATTCCTAATTTTTTGATTAGATTTCCAAATAGCGTTTGGATTTAGAATTTTTTATTTTATTTTATTTTATTGTTATCGTACTATGAATTTAGAATATTTGTTTAGAAATTTAATCATTAATTTCTTATACATGTGAAAGGTGGCTTGAATGGAGAAAGTTCGGTTTGCTGATTTATACGACAGAGAATGGAGCGTTATACCATCCCTGCTGGAATAAGGAGCGTGTGCGGAATCCAGATATCGACAGTGTTGACGTTGGCCAATTGTTGTGTAATGTTAGTGTTATTTGACAGTGTTGGTGTAATTTTCACATTGTTGTTTAATTGGATTGTTGTGTTGGGATATCAAATATTCAGAGCTTACATTGTTATGTCAATGTCTGCATATGCAAGCTTGATTTATATACATGTTTCTGTTTTCAATAACATGTATATAAAATACCATCACAGTGTAATTCGAAAGAACTAATTTTGAATGTAGTTAATAGCTATCTAGAAAACAGAGGGGTGGTTTTTTGTGCATTTTAGAACTATATTTATTCACCAAAATGATCGCAGTACAACATTGCTCTACAATAGCAAGATATTCAAATAAATGTCACAGTCAAAGCTCAATATTTCAAATTTCTCATACATGGCAACAAGCCAACAAGAGATACGAATTTCCTTCGGTAACGGTTGTTGGGAATTCCTAACTGCGTTAAGGAATTCCTAACGGATGTTTGAAATTCCTAACGGCTGTTGGGAATTCCAAACGGCTGTTATGGAATTCCTAACGAATGATGGGTTACATGGATAAAGTCTGGTTTGTTGTTTTATATGGCAGTGAAACTCTCGGGACAAAAAACCCAACAAAAGCAGCACCAACACCAACACCAGCAGTAGCAGCAAAACCAGGCGGTTGTCGGCAGTGTAATGGGATCTCTACGCGTTATAGAGCTCCAGATTGTAGCTTTCATTATGGTTTTCTCTGCAAGAGGTCTGGTTCCGTTCGAGGGCAGAGCCAGAATCAAGTTTGGGAGCCATTATACAAAAACAAAAACAAAAACAGTAAGAGAGTGGTTAGTTGTATGTTGTATGTATCATGTATGTATTGATTATTCCGAAAGCAGTAGTTGTAATGGGAAACCTTATCTTTAAATAATTAACTTGTAATATTATTGGATCCTTTGTTTGAACAACATGGTGTCAAAACAGATTTAATAAGAGTCATTTATTTGAACTTTCCCAGATAGTCTTCACAAATGGGTTTCCATTTCCATGAGAGTAAATTACATTACAGCTAGCTAATTCAAATTTCCCAAATAAATTTATTAATATAATTACTAAAAAACTGAAATTTGACAGTGATCATAGCTAGTCATCATTTTGTAAAGGCTGTTGATCAGGAGGAGGAGGAGGAGGATAATTGATCACCACACGATAATTTTCTTCCTCGTCTTTTTTATTCTCTTTCTTTTCCTCCTTTTTGATTGCTTCTTCTTTCACAATCTCTACATGTTTTCCCAATCTTTTGGTAATAATTTCAGCAAGTTTTGGTGGATCAAACACTCCTTTGACTCTCACTTGAGACTTACCCATATCTAATTCTTCTATAAAAACTCCTGCAAATTTACATCACAAGAATTAACAAAGTTCAGTATTGAAAATTTAAACAACAAAAGTTCATGAATTTTGTTTATCTTCGCCGCGAAATGTTATGCAGCCTTTACTAACAATTTCACCTCCTCCCATTTAATTATCTTGAAATATAACATAAAACAATAAAATATTTATATCAGTACAAATGTTTTAACCGAAAAAGCAATTTAAGGTTATATTTATTACTGTAGTTCAAAATTCCTAACTGCTGTTGGGAATTCCTAACGGGTGTTAGGAATTCCTAACACCTAACACCAGTTAGGAAATTCCTAACGGGTGTTAGGAATTCCTAACACCCGTTAGGAATTCCCAACTTGTGTTAGGAATTCTTAACACCCATTAGGAATTTCCTAACCGGTGTTAGGAACTCCTAACACCCCTTAGGAAATTCCAACTGGCGTTAAGAATTCCTAATACCCGTTAGGAATTAGAATTCCCAACTTGTGTTAGGAATTTCTAACACCTGTTAGGAAATTCCAACTGGTGTTAAGAATTCCTAATACCTGTTAGGAAATAGAATTTCCTAACGGGTGTTAGGAATTCCCAATAGCAGTTAGGAACTCCCAACTGGTATTAGGAATTCCCAACGGGTGTTGGGAATTCCTAACACCGGTTATAAACCTTTGATCCCACACAATTTCATTTGAAATGTAAATAGAAAGATCAAGACCAGAAAATTGATTTCACATTAATATAGAAAATAAGATATTAATATATTTGGATTTTGAATGAAGCTATGTTGTTGCCATGGATAATTAGCATAAACCAACAGTGTACAGTCTAGACTCTAGATGGTAAATCTGCTTTAACAAGCGAACTATTCTATTTTTTTTTTTTTTTTTTTTTTGAAACAGCATATAATGAGACAGGCCACAACAGCCATAGGAACAACAACAGCCTAGCAGCAAGGCAAAGGCAAAAAAACAACCCAAACAAAAAACGCACAAAACCAGCAAGCCAAAAACAACCAGCGCAACAAAGAACAGACGCACAAAAACGCAAAGAAAGCTACAGAACAGACCACACACAAACAAGACCACAGCAGCAGGGAACCAAACCGCCCCAAAGAAAACAAACAACAGCAGCAGGGGAAACAAAGCCTCTGACACAGAACAGAAAACCAAACAAAAGAAAAGGCTACTGCATCCTCCAGAGTGCCTATCTTTACCCATATAAAGTCCCGTTTCTTTTCCAAGTAAATCACATGTCTTTGATGCATGATTTATAGCTTTAAATTGAAGCACGGTTTACTTTCCATCCAGAACTACTCACTCCAATTTGTGAGATTGCAGAATCAAGAACAATGATAATCAATTTCACCATTAAAGTCCCACATGAAATATATAAAATCTCTAAAATCATATCACGACCGCAATCTAGGATCCAAAATTAGATTTTCACCACCATTATATTCAAGCACCGAATTATTGTTTCTACTACCATGCATAGGAATACTTCCAAAGAAAATTACATCACTATTCATATCATAACCTAGTATCACAAAATTTTGGCAATCTAAAATGGATAATATATACATAGTAAATATCAATCTAAATATTAAAAGTAATAAAATCATATCAAAGAGGAAGCATACCATGATTCACTAGAACTGGGCCGATTCCCACTCGATCTAGGTCTGTTCATCAAACCCAGATCCGATTCGCCGCCTCTCCCCATTCTCTCATACCCACCCGACTTGGGGCGTCCATCTTCTCCATACCGACTTGGAGATCCGAAATACTTCTGACCCGATTCCCTGCTCCATGAAACTTCAGGTACAGGCTTCTCCTCCCTCCCAGCAAAACCAGGCCTAAGATGCGGCGGCACGAACTTGCCCGTTTTGGGCGACCCAACAATCGCTACGACCTCCTTGTCCCTCTCCTGACCTGGAATTGGAGAGAAATGCTCCGGACTGATCCCGGTATGACCAAGAGGACGCAGAGAAATCTGGTCTGGAGCGGGTCCAGGCCTGGTACGATCCGGGATTTGAGTTTGAAACTTTTGATCGACATTGAATATAAACCTTTACCTAGGTTTTTGGGAGGAGGGATTTGGGGATTTTGATTGGGGTCGATTTTAAGAGGAGAAAAGAGGGCTTTTGAGTGTTTTGATTGGGATGTCATTTTTACATTGTAAAAGGGCATTATTGTCTTTCAACAACCTCAATTGAGTTAGTTTTACAAGTTTTTCAAAAAAGGGTTAGATTTCAATTTCACCCTCCCAAAGAGGTTATTTTTTAATAAAACCCATAATAAATAAAGGTCCAGTATAGAAGATCAACCTCATGTTTATAAAATAAGTCAAAGATATGGGTTAGGTTCAACATCTTTATTAACAAAGTCAACAATGTTGATATCGTTGTTGAAAAGTGTATCGTTAATCTTTTCCGGAGAAGTCGAGAACTATAGCTTGAAAAAAGATGATTATTATTATTATTTTATTATTTATTTTTTTTGGAGTTGAAAAAGGAATTAAACATTAAAAACATAATGTTGAAAGAATTTAAATACCTAAACAATCTTTTATTTTTATTTGCCTTCTAATTTTACATTTTTGTAATAATTGTACCTTTATCAGTCACAATGATAATAAGGGTTACAAATTCACCCTAGGGTGATCAAGAAGTTATTTTCAATTTCTTTTAGTTGTTTGATCAAATTATTTCTACCGAACATTATTTCCAAACAATTATATCAACTGTCGAAAATGTAGTCCTACTTTAAGAGATGAGTTTTCCCATACTTTACAATTTGATGCATGAATGCACAAGCACAAGCACTTTGCAAAGAAAAAACAACCATATTACAGTATATGTGAAATAAAAATAATAATAAAGATATTCAATTTCACATTAATAGTCAAGTCAAAAAGATCATCCCTTGAAAATATATCATATCTATAATCTCTATATCAGTACTACTACTTTGCATAAAAATAGGAAAACTTTAAATGAAAATCGAAGTAAACAACGAAAATGAGTAGAATTTTCGAATCTATAAGTGTTAAAATTTCGTACTAGTGAATTTTTATATGTTTATGATATGTGGCATATATAATGGTGGATAGTTTTATAATCGAAAAGACTAATCTATTTCTTTAAAAAAAAAAAAAAAATCAATCTATTAGGTTATGACATTCATGAATCATGAATATATATATCGTTCTTTTATTATAGAGCAAATTGCACTAAACCTTTCTGAGGTTTGTCCATTACACTCAGAAACAACTTTATTATTAATCGACACTCAAACCCCTTCATGTTAGTCAACGGATGATAGAATTAACATTTGACAATGTAAGTAAGGGTAGTTTTGTCTTTCAACTATGTTGTATCGTACAAGTATGTCAATTATGTCAGATTAATTTGAATTTAAAATTGAAAATTGAATTGTAAAAAAGGAAAAAATGGTTGAGCTTTGGAAAAAAAAAAATCTCTCTCTGTGTAGAAAACCAGAAGTTTCTCATTGAAGAGTTCGTCACGGTTGTCATCATCAATCATTAGAAAACCAAAGGTTTCTCATTGAAAAAAAAAAAAAAAAAATTAACGTTTGACCGTTGCCTTTCCTCCGGACGTCTTCTTCCTTCCCCTTCCAGTCGTCTCCCTCTTTCCTCCTCTAATCCCACCCCTCTGGTTTTGATTTCTTTTTTTTTTTCATTTCTTCTACCTTGTTTTTTGAAGCACAATTTCTTTTGCTTACATTCTTTTAATTGTTTAATGTTATTAATTATTTTTTTTAAATTATTTTTTACTTTTTTATAAAATGGTAATTCTTCAATTGCTTAGAGCATCTCCAATAGACTCCATTAGCTTAATTAAGGGAGTATGTGTATTTTTGTAACTCCAACAACTCCCTAAATGACTCCCTTAATTGTGTTCAAGTGGAGTTCACTCCCTTAATTAAGGGGTGTTTTTAGACCCCCTTAAAGTGGGCTCCACCTATTTAAGATTATTTTATTTCTTAAAAACTTCATCTAACATTTATTATATAACATCTAACATTTAAATAATAATAATAATAAATTATTAAAGGGACCATTTAAGGGAGTATTGTTGAAGTACATACTCCCTTAATGGCCCCTTACAGCAATATCCACCCTTATTTAAGGGAGTATCTAAGGTAGACTGTTGGAGATGCTCTAACAGACTCCCTTAATGACATCTCTTAGCTTAATTGAGGGAGTATGTGTATTTTTACAACTCCAACAACTCCCTAAATGACCCCCTTAATTGTGTTCAAGTGGAGTTCACTCCCTTAATTAAGAGGTGTTTTTAGACCCCCTTAAAGTGGACTCCGCCTATTTAAGATTATTTTATTTCTTAAAAAAACTCCATATAATATTTATTACACAACATCAAACATTTAAATAATAATAATAAATTATTAAAGGGACCATTTAAGGGAGGATTGTTGGAGCACATACTCCCTTAATGGCCCCTTACATCAACATCCACCTTTATTTAAAGGAGTCTCCAAGGTAGACTGTTGGAGATGTAAGGGCAGTTTTGTACCAATTCCATTTGCCTGGGTTTAATTATAATATACTTGTCATCATACACACCACGAAGTATTTGAAAAAAAAAAGAAGACTTTTTTATGATTAGATAAGGTAGTTCCGGATAACCGGATTGTGTTTTCGAATTATATTTCACTTCTGAAAATTATGATTTTATTGTAATAGTTTTTTTTTTTAAATAAAAATAAAAATAGTTTTTACTTTTTATCTTCCAGCTGGTGAGGTTCATGGTGATTCAACCACAGCTCCCGGAAGTCGAAGATAGTTTTGAGGTTGACTTGATTAATCATTAATATATATTTATGTTTGTCTGCTGAATATAACGTACAATTATGCTTGTTTGTGGAATCTTTAATGAGTAATGCTATTTTGTCCAAATTTGGTGTCCAAATCTGATGCCCAAATGATGTGGCAACACTCTCATCCATTTATATAAACCCGGTGACTACTGACTTTTGCACCTAGAGAATAAAACTAACTCAACTCTTCTTCAACAAGTCTCAAGGCTCTGATACCAAAACGGAGGCATTAGGCTGACCGCCAGACAAGCTGTGAGTCAAAACCTAGGTTTATATCTATCTTAGACTTTTCTTTACCATGTCTGCAAGTAGTTATAGGTCCGAGATAGAGCATGACGATAATAATAGTATTGCATGTCAATCTGTAGCCAATTATGAAACAAATTGAGACGATAAAGACTTAGTAAACCGGCAATTGCCCAATATTCAACAATATAGCATTTATAGGAAAAGCAGAACCCTAGATTTTAGAACTATTTTAGGACAGAAGACTAAAGAGATTAATGTCAAATTCCATAACAATACATTTAGCACAAATTTATTGAATAAAAATAGTTTGAACTATTATCATAAAATTGGTTATAATGACTTGCATATAGGAAGCGTTCAAATTGGTTTAAAACCCTTAGCCAAGATTGGTCTTAATCATTCTCTTTTGGTTGTCTTCCGCGATAAAAGGATCATCAACTATAAAGAATCTATTTTAGGAATTGCTGAAACTAGTTTGACTTATGGACCTATCTATTTTCAATGTTATCCAAATTTCACTGTTGCTTTAAATTCAGATGAGCATAAAGAAAAATGTCTTGCTATTGATATTCAGACTCATAATTATCAATTTTTAAGGCGTTCAAGCCCTTATAAACTCATTTACAGAATTCATTATCGTGTACTAACCACTGGACTTATCCCTAGTTATATTCCTCATGTTGTTCCTGCTGGACAAACTATATGTTATAATGCTTGTCCTACAGTTAACCTGATGGTTCCCACACCAGTTAGATGGGAAGATATCAACTTCCCTGAAACCTGGTTGAAGGGACATGCAGATAGGCACACTTATCGACCACCCATGAGAAATCTCAGAGATTGTATATCAGACCAAGATGAGACTCTTCGAATCTCTTTCAGAGATCGATCGCTATCATCCAGAGAACCTTCACTACGAAATCCAAATCATGATGATGATTTCCAGTCAGCAAGAAATTCCCTATCTAGCCTATCTAGACTTAATATCCGAAACCAAATCCCCAGCCTGGTAGAACAATACCAATATAGACCCAATCCAAACACTAGAAATCGGTTACCTAGCCTTGAAAACAGGTACAAGCCAGGTGCTAGTGAATTATTTGAACCCATAAACCTGGTACCTAGACAAAGACATCCACATATTCCTACCACTATTGAAATACCCAAAATACCCACTCATATCTCCAGAGTCCATAAAACTCCAGAACAAGTTGCTCATCCTATCCATACATATGACCAAGAAGGACCAAGCTCTCCCACTCCATCGCAAGTCCTCACAGAAATACCTGACACAGAACCACAAATTAGAACCATAAATGTTCTTGATACCAATCCTATCAATTATGAAATTCTTATAGCAGATTATCTTAGCCACAAATCCAGGACCAAATATGAATCCAGTTATAGCCAGAAAAAGCGAGACCAGTTCAGGATAAGATGGCTTCAAAACGTCAGAACTCTTAACAAAAGCATACCTTTCTTCGAGTGGTATACTGACAGAAAGAGCATAGAGAATGATTGTCAATGCCTTGTCATGGACCGCTCAACATTTAGAACTTATAAAACCAGGAGAGGAGAAGAAACACTTTCCCATCCTCCTCCAAGAACGTGTGAAATAGAGTTGGAGAATGAAGACCGAGAGGTTCCAGGAGCTCCTGAAATTATGACTTGCTCCCCTTACATCCTTATTGACTCATCCCTATCCAGCACTCTTCCAGCTTCTTCACAACAATTGGGAATAGTAATGAAGCAAAACAACTATACAAATGCCTATCTAAAAACTGTTGGAGACTAGCTTGACAGAATCGAGATCAACCAATACCAAGCTCTAATGAGATCTGCCCCTGAAAGCATGTCCCAAGACCCCCAGTCCTTATATCAACCTGGTGTCCTCTTATTTCCTGATACCACAGGAATTGAGAAATGTTTTGATAACCACAACCTTCTTGACACAGAAGAACTTTTGAAACTCCTAGAAGAAAGACTATCACAAATTCCTAGACCAGAAAACCAACCAGAAGTCCAAACCTTAGACACATATATTGACACCTTAGAACCCAGCAACAGTGAACCTACAAAAGACTTTGACCAAATGATCTACAAATTAACCAACCAAAATACAGTTGACAACAATAGCTATACCCGATTTTACCATGGCACAAAACCCTATTATCCAAAACCTATACCACCTGACCTCCAATATGAAGAAATTGTTCCTTACAAGGCATACAGTGGCAATGCTTGTTATCAATTTAACATTGATGGTCTATCAGAATACCAAATTATGACCATCATCAGACAGATTCACACTGTTGGCTATATTTACATCAAGAAACAAAGCATGACCCATGCTGATGCCGTCACAGCACTAACTGGTGGTTTTGAGGACCAACTACTCGGATGGTGGACGCATACCCTATCTCTAGCGGCCAGAGTAAACATTATTAACCACACGAAAACCATATCAGTTCCCTCTACATCTACCACCCCAGGATCTTTCCTACCCACTACCACTACCACTACCACTACCTCTCAGTCTGATGGTATAGATGTACTTTGTTATACCATCATTTTACATTTTATTGGAAACCCAAACCGATTCCAAGATAAAGACTATTCCAAACTCCAGAACTTGAAGTGCAAGAAGCTGAGTGACTTCAAGTGGTACAAAGACATATTCTTGACCAGAGTATTACAGAGAGAAGACAATGCCAAAGCATACTAGAAAGAAAAGTTTATATCAGGACTACCGTCCCTTTTTGCCAACAAAGTCCGAGACAAGATGAGAGAACAGATGGCTAGTTCAGATTGGTCCCAAATCGACTTAGAAACGTGGACCTATGGAGAAATCATTGCAACAATTAATGTTGTCGCCCTAATGATATCAGACTAAAGAGCTAACTAAAACAGCAAAAGTTAACAACCAGACGAGAGCTTGGCTCATGGTGTGAACAGTTCGGATTTGATAAGCTCCCAAGCCAGAAACATCGGAAGTCTCACAAATCCAACTATCAACATTCCAAAAGGAAGAAGCGCACCAGTGGAGATAGACCACCCAAAAAGGAGAAAGCAGAGAAGAAAGGCAAGAAGCCTTTTCGAAGGCCCTTCACAAAACACTCTAAAACCTATTATGGATGTGGAAAAAGGAGACATTTTGCTAACAAATGTCTTGATCTTAAAAATAATATCAAGTCTTTAAATATTGAAGAAGAATTCAAAGACAGACTTATCCAGGTTATTTTCGAACAATAGTATACCTCAGATGAAGATTCATCGAGTTCCGAGGAGAAGCTCCTAATCATTGGCCAATCCAGCACAGAAATTTCAACACAACAAGAATCAAATCACATTTAGGCCTGCCTCTACAACCAAGTCAATGTCTTGGATCAATCCGACTATTCCATGCTAATTAGCATGATTGATAGTATCAGTGACCCTATTCTTAAAGCAAATTACATCAAACAAATCCAGGAGAAAATATCCACCCAAGATGCCAATAAACCATCAACCAGCCAAAAAATCCCAGACTTCGAGGAGAATGTCATGAAACTATTTTCCCCTAAACAAAGAAAAGTGACCATCCCTGACCTACAGAAATAAATCAAACAGGTCAAAGAAGAAATAAAAGATTTAAAGTTCACAACCCAGAAGCTCCAAGCACAATTACTAGAACAATCTTCAAAGGCAAAAGGAAAATCATCCACACCAAGCAGCTTCAAGAGTTCTAATGATTCGGAAGAAGAAGCACAAGGAGAGGATCAATCTAATCATGAATTGGCAAGCCTCCTCCATTCTAATCTTATCCAACAACATGAGACCTCCATTGTCAGAGAAATCAGGATCCAGAAATGGTACACTGAAGTAGACATACGCATCTCTTCCAATTTTCATCTAAGGGTCCATGTGTTAATCGATACAGGAGTTGATCTCAACTGCATGAGGGAAGCTCTTGTTCCCACCAAATATTTCGAAAAAACCACAGAAACACTTTATGGTGCCAACAAACAACAGCTCAGCATCCAATACAAATTGACCAATGCCAAAGTCTGCAATGACGGAGTCTGCTACAATGCTAGTTTCCTCATGGTTAAAAACCTTTCCCAAAACGTAATCCTTGGATTACCCTTCATTCATCTTATATCCCCTTTCAAAGTTACCTCAGAAGGACTTATTTCAGAATACCTAAAAAAAGAAATACTTTTCCCTTTCACTTTCACTTTCACTTTCACTTTCACTTTCCCTGCCCTCATTCGAGACTTAAATGCTTTAAAAAACAAGCCAGTTTCCTAGAACAACAAATTGCCAATATTAACATAAAGCAGGATTATTTATCTTTCTTAAAAGATGACCTGCATTTTGAAAGACAAAAGAAACACCTAGAGGATCCCAAACTCCAACAAAGAATCCAAACCTTCAAAAAGAAACTCAAAGATGAAGTTTGTTCTTCTTTTCCAAATGCTTTCTGGAACAGAAAAAGACACATCGTCTCCCTTCCTTACAACAAAGAATTCTCCGAAAGAGGAATTCTCACCAAAGCCAGACCAATCCAAATGTCCTCCTCCCTCCTTGAACATTGCAAAAAAGAAATTGCCGACTTATTGCAAAAAGGTCTAATTAGGCCTTCTAAATCCCCATGGAGTTGTCCAGCCTTTTATGTCCAAAAGAATGCAGAAATCGAGAGAGCAGTCCCAAGACTAGTCATCAACTACAAATCTCTGAACGATGCTTTCAATGGATTTGGTATCCTATTCCTAACAAATCTGACTTATTAAAGAGACTCTATAATTCTAACATTTTTTCTAAGTTGACATGAAATCAAGGTTTTGGCAGATACAGATAGATGAAAAAGACCGCTATAATACTGCTTTTACTGTCCGTTTTGGCCAGTATGAGTGGAATGTTATGCCTTTTGGTCTCAAAAATGCCCCCAGTGAATTCCAGTCCATCATGAATGAGATCTTCAATCCTTATACTGAATTTTCTATTATCTATATAGATGATGTCTTAATTTATTCCGATAACATTGACCAACATTGGAAGCACTTAGATATTTTCTTTCAAATAGTCAAACACCAGGGTCTAGTTGTCTCCGCACCCAAGATTGTTTTATACCAAACGAAAATCCAATTTTTAGGTCACAACATTGAAAGAGGAACTATTATACCCATCCAAAGAAGTCTTTAGTTTGCTGATAAATTCCCAGATGTCATCAAAGATAAAACTCAGCTACAAAGGTTTCTAGGATGTCTTAATTATATAGCCAATTTCTGCCAACAACTCCGTATAATTTGCAAACCTCTTTTCCAAAGGCTCAAGAAAAACCCTGCACCTTGGACCAATGAGCACACTTTAGCTATCCAAAAGATAAAAGCCCAAGTCAAAAGTCTCCAATGTCTTGTTATTTATCATCCCACTGCTCCCAAAATAGTTGAAACCGATGCATCTGAGCTAGGATATGGTGGCATATTGAAACAGGTCATCAACGACCAAGAATGTCTAGTAAGATATGTTTCAGGTGTCTGGAATGATACCCAGCAGAAGTACTCCACTGTTAAGAAAGAAATCCTGGCCATTGTCTTAACTATCCAAAAATTACAAGATGATCTAATCAACCAAAAATTTGTTTTGAAGGTTGATTGTCAATCGGCAAAGTTCATTTTGAAAAATGATGTTAAAAACCTTGCTTCCAAACAAATATTTGCTAGATGGCAAGCCTTATTATCTGCATTTGATTTTACTATTGAACATATTAAAGGATCCGATAATAGTCTACCAGATTTCTTGACCAGAGAATTTTTACAGGGCGGCCCATGAGTAGCAACAAAAAGAAGGAACAGGGCCTCAAGCCCACTATGAGCCAGGGTCCCAGACCCACTTTGAACCCATCTATGACTAGATGCATGCCTGACTTATCAAATGAGAATAGTGCTTTGGTGACTTATCATGGCAACAATACTGCTGCTATTGTGACTTATGATGAACAAATATCCAGCCTAGAAAGAAAGCCCAACTATAAAGATAAATACTCTATTGCTTCCAGCCATTTAGCCATTACAACCCAATCACCAAGACCCACCTTATCAACCCCACTACAAATCACAAATAGCTTCTCCCCTTTAAAATCAGACTCATCCATCCTTTAAAACAGTAGCATCTTCCCATATCAGCCCACATTCAGTAAAACAAGACAAGATGATTGAAAAGCAAAAGACTTATGCTCCCTCCACATCATCCTTCCCTAAAATCAACAACCCGACTTATCATTATCATGAAAAATCCTATTTTGACAATTTTTTTGTAGTAGAAACCCCACTACTACTCGAGACTTATTTCAAGGAACCTAAAAAATTGGCGGATGCAATTATTGATCCCCTGTTTTGTAGTATTCATGAAGACATATTAAAAAGACATATTTTTTATGAATTCATTCTTGTGGATACATATTCAATCTATATTTCAAATGTTTTTGACAAAATTGACACTAAAAAATTAATTTTTCGAAAAATAAAGTTTTACAAAATCATTACCCTAGAACAATGGGGAAATGCCCCAAATAAGAAAAGAAGTTTTTCGAGACCTTTCCATGTTTCTGAATTTTCCTATTGGGATTATATTGATGCTTGGACATATGTTTTGTATGGCCAAAATCCAGGAAACTCTTTATCCTAGTTTATCTACTTTGACAAAGATTTTCCCCTCGACATACCATTTTGGTTTCTAGAATGGTAGAACAAATATGGGCCAAATATTGATTTCCTTTCAACCATCATCAAAGAAGGTTATCAGTATTGGGTCACACATATTGATAAACCCAAAGATTGAGATTTTATTCCTGACTTATTAATCTTTTTCAGGATTTTCAGTCTCACCTGGATTTTGATGCTTGATTATAAGATTCAAGAGCAACTTATTGGCAATGCCAATGTTCCTTATTTTGGGAGACAAACGAAGATCAAATGGTGGAGTGGCATGAACATGGCTGACCATGGGAAAAATAGAGTAGCAAAATGGTTTAACGAAAACCCTAGCTTCTGCAACTTAAGCAAAGACCAGTCCCAATTCTTAATGGCCAAATCCCATAATCAAGCTAGAATTGCAGCTGCAAAGACTCCTGAAGAACTCCTAGCCATCGCTGTTGAAATGAGAAAAACTATGACAGCTATTTCCTAAAAAGACTCAGATTTAGAAGATCATGATGATTTCCTTAGTGAAGATGACCTCACCGAGGGTAACAGCTATTCTCAACAGCATTGTGGGAATACTTTCGGCCATGACTTATCACAGTTCCAGGGGCTTTAGCCCCATAGATTTCACCATACTTATTCTTAGAGAGCATGGGATACATTATTAGCATTTATCACCATCCATTCCACTTTCAACAACTATAATCATGACTCATCCACTATCAATACAGTGTCGGCAGAGAGAGAGAGAGAGAAAAAGAAAGAGTAAAAAGTAAAGTATCGGCAGAAGAAAACAATTGAAGTTACCTTTCGCCCGTGACTATGCTTCAGCAGCAATAATTCCTCCACTACCAGACCCATGTGACAAGCTTATGGAATCGTCAAGTACCATCATTATCTTTTAACCAGAGTCAAGTTTAACCTTGGTTATCATTACCATGGTAATTTGTGTGGTCTATTTAAAGAACTCTTCTCTGGTTGAGAAGGCAGGTTCTGATTTTCATGTTCTTTTCTACTTTGTAATCTTCCTCTCTTAGTCTTGTAATCTTCCTCTCTTAACCTTCCCCTCCTTTGTAAAAAAGCTTGAAGTTAATAAAAGTGTGCGACTTATTTGTGTATATCTACATTGCTGTAAGACCAATACTGACTACAATAAGTTTATGTTAATTTTATGTTCTATTATTCAAGTTGGAATTCGTTTCAATTTCATGTTTTATTATTTTCTGCATATTGTTTTGTGCATTCTGTTATATTTGTTGGTTCTCCGTTTTATCTAAATGAATGAATGAGAGTGTTGCCACATCATTTTGGTACCAAATTTGGGCAAAGTAGGCATTATTCATTTTTAATATATATTTATGCTTGTTGGCTTCCGGACGAAATGAGGTTGGTCCGGTAGTAAACCCTTTATACTTACGCCATGATATTATGGATTCGAGTTCTTTCCGTAAAAATAATAATAATAATAATAATAATAATAATAAAAACCCTGAATTTATGTAATATTTTTAAAAAATAATAATATATATTTACGCTGTATTATATAAATGAAAGTAAGGGTGATGAATCTTTCTTCTTCATCTTTTATGAGATTAATCAGTTTTTGTTGTTTATACTCTATATATTATGCAATCAGCGAATTCGATCGCAATAATAAGTTGTGTAATGAATAAATTAAAGTCTTATTTCTTTTTACTGTTTTTGACTCTATTACATAAAGGTAGAAATTTCACTAAAATCCCTATTTTTTTTATAAAATGTGTAAACGTCTTTGTTATTTTAGTACGTCTAGTCCCTACTTTTTTAAAAATACAACACTTTAGTAATATGGGTTGATGGAAAATGGCACTCATACAATTTGAGAGTAAATAAATAAAAATTCCACTGTAAGAAAAAATATTTATTTCATGATGAAATTTTCATCAAACAACCCAAAACAATTAAAATGATTAAAGAAGGCAGAGAAAAACAGAAAAACAATTGATCAAAAGGACGATTATGGCTTTCTCGCCTCCTCAAGTAAAGCCCTTGTTAGCTCCAACATCAATTCAGTTTGCTTCTCAAAAAGTTTGAGCTTAGAATATGTATCAACTTGGAGTTGACGACTTGGTGTCACATTTATTAACTTTTAAGTGAGGGATCTATTACTTTAATTTCGGTAAGGACATTGATGAAATCACATCGATTTTTACGAATTTTGAAATGAATTTTTTTTTTTTTTTATGGATGATAAGTTCATTAAAATCTACATATAAATAAAATTTGAGAATTTTTCAAGTACTAGAACTATTTATCTATATTTTGTTAAATATGAAGTATCAGAAAAATGAGAGAAATATTTGAAAATTCAAAAAAGAAAAAATAGTTCTTGTATATGAAAAAAAAATTCAAATTCTGTACATCAGTAGATTTCAAAGAACTTAGCATCCAAAATAAAATTCATACCAAAATTCGTAAAAATCAGTGTGATTTCATCAAGGTCCTTACCGAAATTAAAGTAAAAGATCCATCACTTTACCTAGACATTGCCAATGAAAAAGGGTTATTTGTCACCGATAATAATCTAATCTTATTTAATTTTGTTAAATATTATTATTATTATTATTATAAAAATGGCTATTTTTATGTAATTTTGAAAATTTTAACACCATTGTGTTTTTTTTTGAAGTATGAAGACCATTTTTTTTTTTTAAAGTATTACAATTTACAAGAACTATTATAATAGGATTGCCAGTGCCGGGACCTAACGAGATCAAACAATTCATGTGCGGTTTGGATAACTTCTCTCACAAATCGGGAAGAAAACTCCACACATATACTTGTAAAATACGTATGGTGGGATTTGAAACTCTCACCACTAATTTGGAAGGGTGAGGTGCACAACCACCTGAACTAAGAGTTATGTGTATGAAAACCAAAAAGTTAATAAACATAAATCATGTAAAAACGACATCTTCTAAAAAGCATATTTTTAAATTAAATTGAAAAAAAAAAAAAAAAAAAAAGGAAGGATCTTCACTCCATCTTTTTTTTTTTTTCTGTTTTTTAAAATATATTTTTTTTGATTTTTTTATATTATTTTTATAAATATCTTGAGGATACAATAGCCAATTCTAGATTATATTGAGTGGTAAAACTGTCTTTTTCAATGCAAATCTTACCAAAAGTTAACAAGATGGTGAATTTTGGCTAAAAATGAAACTAGAGATGATTTTTGGCCAATTCATCAAACTAGAGGGAATTTTTTTTAATAATATCTCATACTATAATCTTTTTTTTTTTTTTTTGTTAAGTATTACATTAATTCAGGATTTTTTGGAGAGGGGGAGGACTTGAACCCGCAACCTTGTGTTGCAGTTATGAGGGGTTTACCACTGAACCAACCTCATCTCGTCATCCCATACTATAATCTAATCATGATAAATTATATATATATATATATTAACTTTCAAGTGAGGGATCCAATACTTTAATTTCGGTAAGGACATTGATGAAATCACATCGATTTTTATGAATTTTAATCTGAATTTTTTTTTATGGAAAATAAGTCATTAAAATTTACCTATAAATAAAATTTGAGAATTTTTCAAATACTAGAACTATTTATCCTTATTTTGTTAAATATGAAGTATTAGAAAAATGAGAGAAATATTGGAAAATTAAAAAAAAAAACAGTTCTCGTACATGAAAAAATTTCAAATTTTGTTCATTGGTAGATTTTAAAGAAATTATCATCCAAAAAAAAATTCATATCAAAATTCGTAAAAATCAATGTGATTTCATTAAGGTCCTTACCGAATTTAAAGTAAGGGATCCATTACTTTACCAAGACATTGCCGATGAATAAGGGTTCTTTGTCACCGATAATAATCTTATTTAATTTTGTTAAAAAATAATAATAATAATCTTATTTAATTAAACACGTATCGGCGTCTACTACAGTACTACCTACTACTGTAACCTGATTAATATTCAATTTCTCATTAATAGTCGGTCAAAAAAATCGTCCAACGCAATGATGCAAGACTACGAGTTCTGTATGGTATAACATCTAATCTACGAGTTCTTTGAAGTTTCAACTTTCAACCCCAAGATGAAGACTTTGACTAAAATTTATAAGTCGAGTCTTGAAAGATTGTCGAGTTGTGTGACATTAGAGCATATGATTCAGTGGGTCTCAACTATGAAAACAAAATTCAAGGATGCATTAAATTTCCCAATTGAACAATTTGATTACTTCTTCTCCTGTTACATTCAGCGGGTCATCTCCGGATCGTTATCACGAACAATAAAGTTGACATTCAATAATATTCCAAAAAAATTGTTCACAAGGTCCGCATAAATACATTTTTTCCAAATATGCTTTTGACTTTCGTGTGTAAATTGTAATGGACTAAAGTGGCTCTGTTCTAAAGAAAAAGAGAAGAGACCTCGAGTCCTTGAATAAATTTCTATAATACCACCAGGATTCTTGTTATATATATGCAGAGAAAATTTTATGAATTATCAATTCAATATACAAAACCGAAAACAATGGCAGAAAAATTAAATTTGAAAAACCTACTCTTCCCTGTTTTCATTGTCCTGTTTTTTAACATATTTGCTTTGCTACCAAGTGCTGCTTCTACTTCTACCGATGAAGCAAATGCTCTTCTCAAATGGAAAGCCAGCTTTGCAAACCAAACGCAGTCTCGCCTACCTTCTTGGACTCTGCTTTCTCACAATGCCACCAATTCAAAACCAAGCATAAGCCAATGCACTTGGTTTGGAATTTCATGCAACTCTGCTGGAAGTGTCATCAAAATAAACATGACCGGTTTTGGTTTGAAAGGTACGCTTCATGAGTTTTCATTCTCATCTTTTCCTAATCTTGCGAAACTTGATCTTGCTGTGAATTCACTCTCTGGTAACATCCCATCTCAAATTGCATATCTTTCCAAGCTCACATATCTCGATCTATCCACTAATCAGTTCTCTGGAGAAATCCCATCAGAAATTTGTCTCCTTACAAATCTTCGGGTACTGCATATTCTTCAAAATGACTTAAATGGCTCGATTCCAAATGACATAGGACGTTTGAGATATCTAGAAGATCTTGCCTTGTGTAACAACGGTTTACATGGTCCA
This sequence comes from Acer yangbiense, assembly GCA_008009225.1. Classification (NCBI taxonomy): domain Eukaryota; kingdom Viridiplantae; phylum Streptophyta; class Magnoliopsida; order Sapindales; family Sapindaceae; genus Acer; species Acer yangbiense. Next base: position 59,877,206 of record CM017762.1, read on the forward strand.
ATTCCTGCTTCTTTTGGTAAGCTCAGTAACCTAGCTCATTTGTATCTCTTCAACAATTCCCTTTCAGGTTTCATTCCTTCAGAATTAGGAAATCTAAAAAAATTAATTGACCTTTACATTTTTACCAACAGTTTCATTGGCCCTATTCCTTCCACTTTCGGAAACTTGAAACAACTCACTGTGTTACACGCATACAACAATAACCTTTCTGGTCCAATTCCCAAAGAAATAGGAAATTTGAAGTCTCTTACCTCTCTAAGCTTCTCTGCAAACAATCTTTCTGGTCCCATTCCAGTGTCCTTAGGTGGTCTGAGAAACCTCACTTTTCTACATCTCGATCAAAATCAACTTTCAGGCCCCATTCCGGAAGAGTTAGGAAACTCAATATCTCTGACTTATCTAGTGTTGAGTGCAAATCAATTGAATGGTCCAGTCCCTGCTTCCTTTGGTAATTTGGTTGATTTAGAATATCTATATCTCAGCCAGAACAAACTTTCTGGTTCCATTCCTCAAGAATTAGGAAATCTTGTGAAATTGAAAGATGTGCAACTATACGAGAACCAGTTTACTGGTTATCTGCCGCAAAACATTTGCCGAGGTGGGTCACTTCAAAAGTTCACGACATATAAAAACCGTTTCAATGGTCCAATACCAAGAAGCTTGAAAAACTGCAAAAGTTTGGTCAGAGTCCGTTTGGAGGAAAATCAACTCACTGGGAATATAGCTGAAGACTTTGGTGTCTATCCAAACTTGAATTTTATAGATCTGAGCTACAACAAGTTCCATGGTGAAATTTCATCTAACTGGGGAAGGTGTCCAAAATTAGTTTACTTGCATATTTCCGGGAATAATATCTCCGGACGAATACCACCTGAGATTGGAATTGGAACTCAGCTACAAGAACTTGATTTTTCTTCCAACCATGTAGTTGGGGAGATTCCCAGGGAACTCGGAAAGTTGACTTCTATTAGTAGGTTGATGTTGGGTGACAACCAACTTTTTGGGGGTATACCACCAGAATTGGGGGCACTGACTAATCTAGAGATTTTGAACCTGTCTGGAAACAATTTGAGCGAATCAATTCCGGAGTATCTGGAGAACTTCAGCAAGCTGCACGATTTGAATTTGAGCAACAACAAATTCAACCAAGAAATTCCAGCTCAGTTGGGGAAGTTGCCTATACTGTCCAAGTTGGATTTAAGTCATAACCTTCTCAGAGGAGAGATACCATCACAAATAAGCAATATGGAGAGCTTGGAGCATCTGAATCTTTCCCACAATTGTCTTTCAGGTTTCATTCCAAAGAATTTCAATGAAATGAATAGATCGTTGGAGGTCGATATCTCCTACAATGATTTGCAGGGTCCTGTCCCAGACAACAAAGCATTTCAAGATGCTTCCATACAAGCATTTGCAGGGAACAAGGATTTGTGTGGCATTGTTCGAGGACTAAGACCTTGCAATCAACTGGTGTCGAGGAGAGGTCACAATAAACTGGTGTTTTCGATCACATTCCCTCTTTTGGGAGCTCTTCTACTTTTGTTAGTGTCCATTGGAATTTACGTCATTTTACAGAAAAGAAAGAGAGATGCTTCAACAGAAAACAGTGAAGAGTTGCTCTCCATATTGGATTTGGATGGAAACATTTTGTATTCAGACATCATAAAAGCAACCGACAATTTTGATGATACGCATTGCATTGGAAAGGGAGGATATGGAAGTGTCTACAAGACTAAGCTACCATCGTCAAGAATAGTAGCTGTGAAGAAACTCCATTCTCTTCCTAATGGTGAAAGGAATTTCAGGAAAGAGTTTCTGAATGAGATAAAGGCATTAACGGAAGTCCGACATAGAAGCATTGTGAAATTTTTTGGATTCTGTTCAAATGCACAACATTCATTTCTGGTGTATGAGTATCTTGAAAAGGGTAGTGTGGCCACAATCTTGAATGAAGAGGAAAAAGCTAGAGAATTGGATTGGAGTAAGAGACTGGATATCATTAAGAGCGTGGCTCATGCTTTATCTTACATGCACCATGATTGCTCACCACCAATCGTTCATCGAGATATATCAAGCAAAAATATTTTGCTGGATGGAGACTATCAAGCTCATGTTTCAGATTTTGGCACTGCCAAGCTGATGAAGCTAGACTCTTCCAATTGGACTCAAGTTGCTGGCACTTATGGATACGTTGCACCAGGTACTCTTAAGATCATTATTCTTTTAGTTTGAGATGTCTTTCTTTTTCTTTTTTTTTCTTTTCTCTAACACAATTTTTAGACTAAATATCACATTATGCTAAAGATGGCCATTTTCTTTTTCTTCCAGAGCTTGCATACACAATGAAGGTAACGGAAAAATGTGATGTGTACAGCTTTGGGGTATTGGCATTGGAAGTGATTAAAGGAAGGCATCCATGTGATCTCATCCCCTCTCTGTCATCTCCATTGACTAGGGAGAACTTGGTGTTGACAGAATTTTTGGACCAACGCCTTCCAATTCCTCCACCTGAAGTTCAAGATGAAGTGATATTAATGTTAAACATTGCAATTACTTGCTTACATGACAATCCACATTCTAGGCCGAGCATGAATATGATTACTACGATGTTATCAGTCTGATCAACAGAAAATTCACACGATGAGAAATAATTTTGCAAAAGGAAATCAAGTCTTCCAAGGAAATATCAGCTGAAAAGCTATGTTGTGTGCTGTACTGCTGTGCTTGAAGCATTGGTATTTTTTTTTTTTTTTTTGAAAGAGAAGTACCAGTATTTTATTACTCTTCAAAGTATTTACATTTGCTTGGACGTTGCTGTTAGATTTCAAGTGCTTATGAAATAAAGCATGGAATGAGATAATTGAACTTATCACATTACAAACATATTTAATCAAATTATATGATTGCTAAGTTTACGTGGGTGCACTTAATAATTTCTTATCATATTATATGAATAACTAATTAACTATACTTTTCATATTACACTATATGAGTATATGATTTTCGTTTTCAGGATATCAATGGCGAAATCTGCACTGGCTTGGCTGAGACTGAGCTGTATTTAGTTCTGTTATTTATTTATTTATTATTTTATATTATTTTATAAATAATACAATAGGCCGGTGTCTAAAGATTGTGTTCGTTTGAGGATTGAACACTTATTCTTACACCCAAAAGATGTTCATTACATTGTGGGTCTGAGGTCGTTTATTTTTTTCCACTTAAAATTTAATGAGTCTGAATTGAACTTGTTAAGTTGTTTTGTTTGTTTTTTGGAGTGGTCAAACAACTTAAAAATATCAAAAAAACAACTTAAAAAATAAGTAGAATTTTAGGGTTTAATATTGTGATGATTTATTCTTCTCTCAATGAGGTATGTATAGATATACAAGAGTAGTGAACAAGAAAGTAGTGGGGACCACATAAGAGTGGTGAACAAGTAAATAATGTGGGGATCACATAAGTGTGGAGACCAAGTAAAAAGAATTCATAACTAAATAAGTAAATATAATATTTACATTCCAACTAATTAAAGTAAGAAATCATGACTTTTAACTTAATTCTAAATCACTGGATTACAATTAAAATATTTTCTTCCAAGTCTATCCTCCCAAAGAAGATATATTTCCAAATTTATCCTAATTTGATGTTTTGTAGAGATCTTTCTTTTAACATATTTATTATTTTAAATGGTTTTTAGAAAGAAAAAAAAAACCTAATCATTTCCCATAGAAACCGGTGCATATAATTCAGGAACCTATTTCAAAAAAAAAATCAATAATCTTTTTTTTTTATTTGGTTTCCGATGCATATGATCCAGGAAATAAAAAAATAAAAATGGTTTCCTCAATTATATACACCGGAAATGCAGACAACATGCAAAATAACTCAAACTTTTTTTTTTTTTGACAATAAATTGAACTTGAACTTTATTTGCAGAATATGCATAATTATTTTCATTAATGAATTTTTTGTTTTGTTATATTGAACTTTGTTTGCAGAAGAACAAGCATGTTAAATTACTTCTTTTAATTAGCATGGATATAAATGTAAAATTATTTATTTTCGGACAATTTTATTTTTAAAAAACAAACATGTTGACAATACATTCAGATGTGAGAAAAAAAAAACATGTCATTCAGGTTCAGATTTCAGTCCTTATTCAGTCCAATTTAGGATTGTCCAGTCTTCAGACAAAAAAACAAATGATCTCTATATCTGTTTTCTTCTTAAAAGACTTTTTTTACATGCCATTGATGAGGCTTTACTTGCCATCAAAAGGTTATTATTTTTATACTCAGTGTTGAAACATTTATTAATTGTTGTTTATATCAACATATCGTTATTATTTTTATACTCAGTGTTGAAACATTTATTAATTGTTGTTTATATCAACATGTCGTTAAATATATATATATATATATATATATATATATAAATATGTTTACAGGTAAAATTGATAACAATAGTCAAACCACCACATATGTCGTTTGATCAGCTAGTCAACGAGATAAATTGAAGACTAGCTAGGTTTTGATATGTGTTTTGGATGAAAGGTTAGCGTTTCGGATGAAATGTTGGTTTTGGGCAATTCATGTGCCTGAAACATGGATGATCATGCCAAATATGTGTTACATTTTGGTTCTCAATTTCACATCCTTTGGCTTGTTTTCGAGTAAGTTCTTGTGTCTAATGGTTCTACTTTAGTCAATGTAGGCATGCAATGTGTTTTAGGTGTTGGAGGTTCAAAACCGGGATTTTTGGGTGCGAAACAAGGCAAAGTTCAAGGATGGAGCCTAGTTCGCGGGTCCCATCGTGAGTCCATACCCATGCAAGGCAGCAAGGTCACCCGCGCACTGAGGATTAGAAGATTTCAAGGCCCAGTTCGCTGGTACTGTGCAGGTAGACATGCCCGCGCATTCTCAACTGCGAAGTTCCCTGCAAGGCAAAGTGCACTAGTCCATACCAACGCAATGGCACGCGACCCGAGAGCCACAAGTCCTCCACGAAGACCAAGAGTGCCCAAATCATTGGTAGTGCGTGAGTCCCTACCAGCACACTACCTGCGAACCGAGAACATGAAGATTTCAAAAAGTGCCCAGTGAGCGGGTCCCAACCCGCGCTCTAACCCCCAGACCGAGAGGTAGAAACCCCAAATTCAAACTTGGTGGGTACACAGCGCGGGTCTATACTCGCGTATATTGGGCCACACACTGCACCAGATCCGCTAACATCAATAAGTTTAGACCTATTTTTGGAAACACTATAAATATATTCTTTTCTGATTTCACCCACACGCCCTCACAACACACTTTTCAGACCCTTACATCACTTAGATCTAGGAATCATCTCCCTTGTCATCCAAACCCATTTCCTACCCAAATCCTTTACCAAATCAATCCTTACATCACCCATTCAACCTCCATTTCACCAAAACCCAATTACCCACTCAAGGAGCTTTTGATTTGCAAACTTTGGAGGAGGAGAGGACTTGAAGAAAGGAGAATCTCAGCACTCCAATGAGTTCTTCCTTGACTATTGTTCCTTTACTTTTCCTTTGTATTATCTATATAAGTAGCTAAACCCTTTGTAGGAGTTGATGTAATAATTCATGGATTGTGGGTCTTCCACCATATTTTGAGTATTTGATTTATCTAGTTCCATTCATTGTGCTTAATTGTGTTTGATGTTCCTCCTGGATTAAGTAGGCACTCCAACTCTTGATCCTTGTTGGATATTAAACTTATTTGGGTTATTGAACTTTTTATTGAAATTCATTGTGGATTAAGTAGGCACTCCAACTCTTAATTAATTTAGAGGTTAAATTTGATCTTATAATGCATTTGATATTCTTCTTGGATTGGGTAGGCACTCCAACTCTCAATTCATGTTAGATGTTAAATTGTGATGTCTTCTTGGGTTGAGTAGGCACTCTAACTCTTATCCCCATATATACTTAAGGTGATTTTAAACAAGCTCACTTGAATAGAAGGGATGGATTGTGAGCACTCAGCTCCAATCCAAGCCATCCCTGCTAAGTAATCTACCTAAGCTTAATGTGACTCTTCTCTACACTCAATTCAGCACTCCAATGGTTGGGTTATGGATAAGGATTAAGTGGTCTTACAACCACATTTAAAGGTAGATTGCCCTAAATAGATCAAATCGGTGTTTAAAGAATGGATTGTCCACTATTCGTGTATGAATTGCATCGACTCCCATATTTCTTGGAACAAATTAAGGAGTACAAAATATCTAGAGGAGGGGTGAATATATTTTAATCAAGTATTACTCAATTTTCGCTATTAGTCAATTTTCTGAAAAATGCCCATATCTAGTCAATTTATATAACAAGTGCAATAAGTGCAGAATTTAAATAACACTTGAAATATACGTGGAAACCCTCAATAGGAAAAAACCACGGACTGGTAAGTGCACCACACTCGAACCTCGAATCCACTAATGGTAAAGGTGATTACAACCTAATCCCGGTATATTCTCACCACCACTACCTAATCCCGGTATAAGTGAACCTAGTCCAATTGCTTGTGATTTACGCAACCTAATCCCGGTAGCTACACAAGACTTAATTCTCAATGAAGAGATAATATACCTATGTGAATATATAATAATATTCAAAGAGCAAATAGCGCTAGGAAACCCTATATGCTTATCTATGATGATAATATGTCAATTAATACAATCCTAAATATCAATGGCTAAATAACATGTCATAAAGCTTAGCTAAATATAGATTAAACAACCTAGATATAGCTATTAAAATACAACACTCAATCAAAACAACACACAATCTCTATCTTGTATAATAGCATATGAACTAAGAACATACAAGCAAATAAAGAGATATTTATTATTCTAATCTAGTTCTTATTTGATTCACATGCTTAGGTTTCTAGATAACTTTGTGATTGATTGTTGAAAGCCTATTCTAGCTCTCCTATTGCATGTTCATAGAGTTTGTGTGATCTACTTTCTCTATTTGGTTGTGTTTGCATCATTTGCATCACTTAGATCATTTGTCTTGCATAAAGTGGGAAGTCTCTTGTTGTTGAGTGATTCTTCAACATAGAGCAAAGAAGACTTGGTTATGACATGCGGTCCGGTTAGCCAAGCAAGAAGTCTTAGCTAAGAGCATATGGCTTGGAATAGCTAAGCAAGGAAGTGTTGGCTTGAAGCATGTGGCTTCGGTAAGTCCGAGCAAGGAAATCTTCCTAAAGACTTGTGGATAGTCTTGGTTAGGGAGTGACTTTCTAGAGGCATGCAATCTGTCTCGGTTAGAAAGTTGAGGCAATCTTTTCATTAGTAAAAGACCTTAAGGGTAGGATAGAAATGATATTCAAAAGAGAGCATTTCGTGTGAGTTGATTGCTTTTGAGAGTGTACTTCTTTCCAACTAGTGAATTGTGTGTTGCCGGTGTTTGTTGGTTCAACCCGTGAATGTTTCCTCTTAGGAGGTTTACCACGTAAAAATATCTTATGTCAAGTTTCGCTTTAAGTTTCTTTACTTCTATAACTTGTATTGCTTATAACACTTGTGTAATTGAACTCTCATTGACTTGTTAAAGCAATCTATTTGTTAGACACACCAAATGTGCACATCCTTGTTGTATTGAAAAAGGAGTTTAGAGAATTTTGAGCACAACCCCTAGGTATAATGGCCCAACAAAGATACAGAAAGTCAATCGTGGTTCCCTTTCATTTTTAGGCCTTTAAAATTTTCAAAGTTTGCATTACTGTTACTTTACTTTTGTTCTCTGGTCAATTAATTCAAAGTCTTCTCATAGCAAAATTGGAGATAAACTTAGGAGACCTTCCGATTTAGCTGAAGTATTAATAAAGCTAGTACTCTCTAATTATCGCGCTCATTTAAATATTCTAATTTAAAAGTTCACAAAAATATGTTAATATTATTATTAGGGCAAATTGCACAAACTTACCCTAACATTTCCCATTATGGCATAATATTCAACTAATGCCTTTAATTGCACAAACAATCCCTCCTTTTAGTCAACTTCAGTTAAAAATAGCCATTGACCATGATTTTTTTTTGAAAGCCCAAAATTGCCCTTGCACTTTATTACAAAAAAATCTTAATTGCCCTTTACTTAAAACATTATCTACTTTAAATTATTAGAATATAAAAAATAAATACTAAACATAATCCTTTTTAAATAAAAAAAAAATTCAAAAATAATATATTAAAAACAAAACAATTTAAGAAAACGTTATTTTAAGAAAATACAATTTAATAATATATTAAAAACAAAACAAACAAAAAACATTATTTTGAAAAAATATAATTTAAAATTATGCAAGTCCAATATGAATAGTGGTAATGTGCTACATATTTTTAAAATTTAAAACATTTTTTTTTATTTAAAAAGGATTATGTTTAGTATATGTTTTTTTAAATTTTTGAACCAAAATATAATGCGTAATTTATATTGAGTCAAATTATTTTGTCTTATAGAGATGAACATTGAACAAATTTTCGGTTCTACTGTATTTTATTATGACAAATGATTATATTTTTATTTCAAACTCTTGATGATTTTATTTATATTTGTGTTTAGAATAATAAACATAATCCTTTTTAAATAAAAAAAAATTCAAAAATAATATAATAAAAACAAAAAAAAAATTCAAAAATATGTAACATATTACCACTATTCATATTGGACTTACATAATTTTAAATTATATTTTCTCAAAATAACGTTTTTTTGTTTTGTTTTTAATATATTATTAAATTGTATTTTCTCAAAATAACGTTTTCTTTAAATTTTTTTGTTTTTTATATTATAATAATTTAAAGTAGATAATGTTTTAAATAAATGGCAATTAAGATTTTTTTGTAATAAAGTGCAGGGGCAATTTTGGGTTTAAAAAAAAATCATGGTCAATGGCTATTTTTAACCAAAGTTGATTAACATGAGGGGTTGTTTGTGCAATTAAAGGTATTAGTTGAATATTATGCCATAATGGGAAACGTTAGGGAAAGTTTGTGCAATTTTCCCTTATTATTATTATTTAGGAGAATTATTACTTTGATCCCTATATTTTTTTGAATTATCTATTTTCTAACTATCTTTCATTTTTTTAGTATCCATGGTCCTAATGTTTTTAAAAATCCATCAATTTAGTCTATTTGGCCATATTTCTAACGGTCAATCCTCACAGAAAACGCACAATGACATTTGTAGCCTTGACTTTAATAAAATAATAAAATTAATTTTTTTAAAATATATTAATGAAAATCTGATTTTTTATAAGTAAAAGGGTAATTATAATTTTGGTCCATATGTTTTTGTGAAATATTTGTTTTTTTTAACTATCTTTCAGTTTTTAGTGCCCATGGTCCCTATTTTGTTTTTTTCCAAAATCTATCAATTTAGTCATTTTGACCAAATTTTTAACGGTCAACCCTCACAGAAAAAGTAAAATGAGATATTTAGCCCTGACCATTTATTTTCTTTTAAAAAAATGGAAGAAAAAAAAAAAAAAAGGGGGAATGATCATTTTGGTCCCACCAAACAATAGATAACAATTTTTTAAAAATATTTATATAATATAAAAATAATAAATAAAAGGAAAAAAGTTATAAATCTACACCGTCCAAATCGTAAATGGACGGTGGAGATCCATTTATGTAAAAAAAAAATATATATTAAAAACAGGTAGATTGATCTCCACCATCCACCTCATATATGAATGGTAGTGATCAAATTATAAAAAAAATGGAAAAAAAAAAAAAAAAAAAAAAAACCTATAAAAACAAGTAGATTGATCTCCACCATCCACCTTTTTTTTTTTTTTTTTTTTTTTTTTTTGGGGGGCCGGGGGGGGGGGGGGGGTTCCTTTTCTTTCGTTTTAGTTTTTAGAAGAAAACAAATGGTCAAGGGTAAAAATGTCATTTTTCTTATTCTTTGAGTGTTGACCGTTAAAATCTAGTCAAATTCGTTTTAGTTTTTAGAAGAAAACAAATGGTCAAGGGTAAAAATGTCATTTTTCTTATTCTTTGAGTGTTGACCGTTAAAATCTAGTCAAATGGACCAAATTGATGGATTTTGGAAAATATAGAGACCACGGGCACTAAAAAGGAAAGATAGTTATTAAAAATAATAATAAAAAAATAAAATAAAAAAACCTTATATTTCGCTTAAAGATAGGGACAAAAATGTTTCGCGTTGACAGGTGGTATCTTTTTTTTTATAAAGACAAAAATACCCTTGAAACCATTATATTTGACTAACGGTTGATTCATAGAGGGAACAAATTGATGGATTTTAGAAAACATAGAGACCACTAGCTCTAAAATAAGAAATATATTTTAAAAAACAGATATTTCATAAAAATATAAGGACCAAAATGATAATTCCCCTATTATTTATACAAATTGAATGTGCAAACAAAACCCATTTGAGGTTCACGGTATAATATGGTGAAGTAAACTGAAGATTTATTTAAGTTTATATACACGGTGGTTCTCTAGTCATGATGTCCTTAAGTTATAATTTCAGGATGTCTAACCACAACCACTAATTCACATTAGGCCCACAGCCTCATATTAACAAATACCCACACCCAATATGAATATGTAGTTGTGGTTGGACGTCCTTAACTTATAATTTTATGACGTCCTTACTAGAGAACCATAATATATATATATATATACAATATTTCTATTATCAGTTTGAACTGACAATAAATATATCAGGACGAATAATGTGGACCACAAATTATAGAGAAGTTTTGACAAGTGTTTACACTTTGAGTCAAAGTATGTAAATCTAGTTGTCCACATTCTTCATCCTGATATATTTATTATCAGTTCGAACTAATAATAGAAAATTTATATATATATTTATTTATTTATTGTAAGTTTTCCGACTGGTGTTTGCTTATATTTAATAGTGTTGCTGTTAAAGTTTTCATAAGATAAAAAATACCCGTAACATATATGTTACTGGGAAACTGTAACACATATGTAAGGGGTATTTTTTATATATTTTTATTTTTAATTTGATATATGAATTTTGATTGCATTATAATATGCTTATTTATATTTAATCATTCCCTAAGAAATTTCTTAGTTTTACGGTTTTTATTTTTCTTCTTTAATTACAAATCAGATTGTTAATTACTAAAAATAATATCTATAAAAGATAGTGGGTTAGATTGATCGGTTTTAGGCTACATATTAAAATAGCGAATAAGTTTGGATTTTTGTTTATTCTGATTTTTTTGAATATGAAGACATGCATTAGAAAAACAAAGCAAAATATATGAAAAATCAAGAAAAAAAGTTCTTGTGTTAAAAAAATTCTCAAATTTTGTTCATAGGTAAATTTCATTTAACTTATCATCCACACAAAATTTCAGTTCAAAATTAATTAAAATCGATGTGATTTCATGAAGGTACTTACCGAAATTAAAATAAAAAATCATTTATGAGAGAAACACCCATTGAATTATATATATATACAATTTTTCTATTGTCAGTTCGTCCTAATATAAAATATATCAAGACGAAGAATGTGGAATAAATATACTTTGACTCAAAATGTATGCACTTGTCAAAACTTCTCCATAATCTATGGTCCACATTTTTTCCTTATATATTTTGGTTAAAAAGTTTTATTTTCTTATATAATATATTCAATTTCACATTATTAGTTAGTGTTTGTTTGGTTTGGCTTTTTACTAGCTCAAAAGGTCTACGAACCTCTACTTGAGTTTTTTAGAGTTGTTTGTTTGGGTTTTTGAAATTATCTATTTTAAATTCAGTAGAGACCAGTAGAGTTTAAACCTCTACTAAACAAAAGCAACTCCCTATGAGCTTTTCTAAATAAACCTTTTAAAAAAAGAAGTATTTAACTTATATATCCCTAATTTTTTATTATTAACATTGAATACCCTTATTAAAATAAAACCCTGGAACCTTTTTATATTCTTTATTCTTTATTCTTTATTCTTTACAGATAGGTTATTTTCTTTGCTCTACACATACTAAAAGATTGGTATGTATAATATTTATTCATTATTATTTTTATTGTTTATTTGTTTATCTTTATGTTTGTTCTACTGGCTTTGATTCAATTTTTTTAAAATTTCTTTTTAATGCTTTTGATTACTTTATTTTTTGTCAAAAGTTTTGAAATACCGTCCATGTTTTTGTATATTCATTACCAAGTTGTTTGATTATTGTCCCATGACGTTTTGAGCTTTGAATTTCCTGTTCGTTTTTTTTTCTCGATTATTTTGTTAGGGTTTATCGCATACTAGCTTTGAGTATTTGAAACTTGTGTTTTCTTCTGTATGGTGTCATATTTCAAATGGCTAATGTAAATTTTGGCATCAAATAACTAGACTTTTACAAGCATTAATTCTTGAAATGAAACCTATAGACTTCAATGATTTATTGTTGATAAAAAATAAAATAAAAATGAGAATTAATAACAGCTTTGAATTGTCCCAAAAAAACCGATGATCACTCTTAGAGTCTGAGATCGCAAGCTTATACTTAGAAAATTTTTCTAATATCACAGGGTTTCACCAAAATAATTTCCAAGAGAGTCAAATAATTACTCGAGATCTTATTTCTTGTATTGTAAACAGTGCAACCAGTGACAACTCACAAAGTCAAGGGAGCCCACAATTGACTCCAAAAAATTTGATTTTAGTTCCGTAAAATCATATATATATATATTTTTTCTTTCTTAAATTCATTTTTTTTGGTTGGTTTTGGCTTTTCATAAATATTATATGATGACGATGAGGATAAATTACCAACTGATGATGAAGAAGAGAATGCTACTCAAGATGTTTATGATGAGTGACATCATAATCGTGAAATAGATAAAGAATGTGACAGTATTGTGACTCTTCTTATGCTTCGATGATAACTTATTTAATTTTGAATTTTTTTCCATTTAACTTTTTACCCTTGTATTAGATATTGATCATTTTCTTTTTATTTAATCTTTAACAATGCTTCAACTTTGTTGAAAATTTAATATTTTCTGGTTATTATTTTAATCTTTTAAGTTTATATGGTGAAAGTTTTGAATTTTATTATTATTGTGCAATAGAAAATGTAGTTAACATGTAGAAAATCTTTTAAGTTCAATTTATTTTAGAGTGAATAAATAATGTCATTTTCAGTAATTTATTATCTCAGTAGACTTTTTGAGATTTTACAACTAAACAGTCTACTATTATAAAAATGTTTTTTTAATTACCAACCAAACGACTATATATATATATATATTCAAAAGCTCTATTTTAATTAGATTTACTATAAATAGACATTTTACGAATAGACGTTTTTCAAAAGCCTAACTAAACAAGCCCTTAGTCAAAAATACCAATACTATGTACTTTGCATAGAAATTTCCTACTACACGTTCTCAATGGACCAATTATCAGCTGCAGGATGACTTTGACTGAAAATTGCAGTAGGTAGAATTTCCGAATCTATAAGGAACATGCAAGGAAATTAACTACGTTTATTTGACTTTTTTTTATTTTATTTTTTTGAAATTACAACAACTGCTCCCACAATTGGGGAGAGGGCACCCACACTTGGGATTAATGGCCAAGGAGAGACAAATAATATTTGTATATATATACATGCACCCAAGTGTTGAACCGTGGTGAGGAGGGCTCCCAAGGGAGGTTCCAACCACATTGACAAGAGGCCTTATATGTATTTGACTTTTACATATAAACTACACACATGCATTTATCAATATAAAAAAGAAACACACAATATATGTATAGTAGCTAATTAACTATATACAGTCTTTCTATTATCAGTTCGAACTGACAATAAATATATCAGGGCAAAGAATGTGGACCATAGATTATAGAGAAGTTTTGACAAAAGCATACACTTTGAGCCAAAGTATGTAAATCTAGTGGTCATCATTCTTCGTCCTGATATATTTATTGTCAATTCGAACTGATAATAGAAAATCTGTAACTATATATATATATATATGTATATTTTGAAACCTTGCTGAACCAATTGACCAAAATACCACATTTAGGTATCAATTTACGGTTTCATAAACATTTGTAACAATTGACCAAAATACCCTCTTTTATGTGGACTGGACCAGGAATACAAGCCCAATAAATACAAGTCTAAACCGCTCCAAGAAGACTTCGAATTAACAACAGTGATGCAGACTTTTAAATTAAAGGCCATTAAATGAACGGGAACTACTTGTGATGACTTTTAAATTAAAGTCCATAAAATGAACAGGAATTGGGAACTACTTTTGATGACTTTTGTATCATGCCTGGCCGCCATGATGCTCCATGAAAAATTAATTTGAAATGTAAATGTTTTTGTAGTTTAATCATTTTTTAATCGCACATAATTCTATTAAACAGTAGTGCAGGTCAGGGTTATAAAAATTTCCAATAACGTGCTCTCTAGATTATGGAGTCCACTTTGAGCCAGAGAAGACTTGGACAAAAATAGACAACGAATTAATTAAAAGACAGTGATAGTACGTGTAGAATAATTAAATTCACTTGGCTTCTATATATAGCCTGCATGTGTTCTAAGCATCTGTGCTCCATTCATGTATAAAATAAAAAAATAAAAATAAAAAATGGGGTCCAAGAATTGCTTAATTGCTTGGGTGATTCTCCTCCTGGTTTATGTGCTTCTTCTAACCTCTCAAGTGTCTGCAAGGAAAATTTTGAGGGCAAGTAAGTTGCTTTGCCTTATTTATATTGTTGTTATTTTTTGTGTTTTGTTAGTTTTATTTCCATGATTAATTTATGGTGGTGATGATGTGCGTGTTTTATATATAATTGAATTGTGACATGAAAATGAGCAATATTGTTTTCTTTGAAAGTTTTAAGATCCTTAATCGTTGAGTTTCGGTTTTTCAAAACCTTTAGTTGGCGTTCCGATCCCCCCTGCACCACCTTGTTGTTCCGGCTATGTACCTCCAGGGGCTACATGATTATACTGCGTTGATTCTGCTGAATAATGAAGATCGTCAATCATGTTTGTTTAATGAAAATTTCAATATATATATGTATTTGAATTATTGTATAAATGAAAATAAGATTTGAGAAATAATCCTTTCTCAATCATTTATATATGAACCTAGTTAATTCTTTTAGTTTCTTGCTCGGGATCATATGAGCATTAGAATATATATATATATATATTAGTGAATTCAAATAAAGGAATTGAAGTTTATGAAGTGTTACTTCAATTATAATTTGTTTATCATCATTGTATGATATTTAATTCTGAGCAAAGATATGTGTAGTAAAACAATTAAATAATATTAAACTTCCCAATTACTATTATAGCTTTACATTTTTATCTTAGTTTAATACAACGAATCACAATTGCCAACTCAGTTGCTATAAGAAAAATGATATTGCAAGTGGATTAAAACAACTTGGTTTTTCTTCAAAAAAAAAAAAAAAAAAAAAAAAAAAACTATCATATCAATTGGGATAAAATGTTGATACTATTGCTGATGACAACTGTTTTATTATTCTAAGAAATAAGAATTTATCTGGACAACTATAGTTTAAAAAAGAATTAAACATTAAAAAAAACAAAATGTTTCATGAATTAAATATTTAAATGGTAGCAGAGCCCAATCTTGCTTCAAGTTCATTGACTATGCATGAGCTTGCTTTAATGGTGATTTGTGAAACCAAAATCACGTTTTCGGATGAACTCCAAGAAACCCATTTTCGGTTTTGTGTTTATTTTGCTTAGATCTCTTTAGATCTGTGTTTTGGAGTTGTTGGTGGTCACGAAAATGTAAATTTCGAGCTTTTGTTTACTTCTAAATGGCCGTCATTTGGTCGGATCGGAACCGGGAGAACTGGCTGGCTGGATGTAGGAGACGACTGGCGCATGTTTCCCACGCGCCAGCTTCAGCATTTTTGGCTTGTGTAACAGACGCGCCATCATGTCTTCTGCAGGCGCGTTTGTTTCACGCGTATGACCCACTTCTTTTTCCCTTGCCTTTTTGCACGCCAAAGCCCAAAGCCATTGCATGGCCACACACGCCTATTGACTGTATTGACCGAATCTTGTTATTATAATTAATGTTATTATATGAATTGTAACGGGCCTTTCCTGTTTTGGGACATTTCTATAAAATGGGTCAATTTAATGAATTTAAATGGGGTTGTTTGCTTGGACATATATTTATTTTGTTTTGTTTGGGTCTATTTACCCATTTTAGCTTATGATTCATTTAATTCTGATACCCATTTATTTGTTTGTGTAATATTTGGCTATACATTATTTCGAGGGGTGATATCATTAAAGCCCCTGCTTTTTTTCATGAATTATCATATTTTTAAACGTTTTTGTCATATTAATCACTTTAGTTCCTTATTTTTTTCAAATTACATCACTTAGTCCTTCCATCAGTCACCCGTTAGTCAAAGATAACAGATCCAAGGGTAGGATGGTAAATGACTGGTAAAGTCAATAAATAATATTTAATGAAATAAAAAATTCATTTGACGAAGGGTGCCGATATTGACACCCATAAAACTTATTAGTACACCTACATTTTATTAAAAAAAATTAATTACAAAAATGTCCCAATAAAAATTTACCACTAAGGACAAATTACTTAAAATAAAAATAAATCAAATACTATATATACTCATTAATTAAACCCTATTTTCAACTATATTTCTTTATTAAAAAAAACTTACCTTAAAAAAATTTATGATAAACCCTAACATATGATAAACCCTAATTAAACTCTAATTTTATTTCAAGTATCAAACTTTCTCATCATTACATGATTATCATATTGTTTTTGTCTTTCTTTTATGTATAGCTATGAACTCTATCAATAAACAAACTATATATATTTTTAAAGATTGTTGTAGATATCAACATGTTTATATATATATTAATTATTTTTAAGATAGCTGTATAAATAAGAGAATTTCAGATTGAAAATCTCGACCTCATATACGGTTCCACATAATCCCTTTTATAAAGCTCATGCATTCAAGATATTTTCAAAAGTAAATTGGACCATAATTAAAAGAGGATTTAATTCCAAAAATAATATGATTTTTTTTTATAAATTGGATGTGATAATAATTTAAGAGTGTTTATAAATAATATATATTAAAATGAATATACTTTTTCAATGAGGGTACTATCGACATTAGAGATTAAGAAATCAATAATGGTATCCATATAACCTTTGTCTATTTTCAGTCCTTTTTTGTTGTTATACTCTCTAACACTTAGTGGCTAGATACTAGTGCAGATATTAATACAACCAATCTTTTTTAGGAATTGAGAAGCAGCCGAAAACCTCTTGGAATAGAGATGCTTATGAGCATCGAGAATGGAATGGAAGTTTTTTTTTTTTGAACAACAAACTTAAAAAAAAGCCTAAAATAGGCAGGGAAGACAGAACAGAAGCGCAAGCCTACAAACACAAAAGCGCCAGAAACAGAGGCCAAAACGAAAGAGATGGACCACAAAAGCAAAGACAAACAACGACCACAAAACAACAACAGCTGCAACAACAGCACCAAAACGAAAAGAAAAACCAAAAAACAGAGACAAAAAACGCAGCATCAGTCCAGATTCCACAAAAACGAGTCCCCTCCCATGTTGGAGCCATTCTTAGCCAGAGAATCCGCAACACTGTTACTTGACCATAAATTGTGAGAAACCGTTGTCTTTCCCAAGTAACGCAAAAGAGACCTGATTTCATAAATGATTTTAACGTGATTCAGACAACCAAAACCACTTCCGTTAACCCAAGAGACCGCCACCATCGAATCGCTTATTATGCTGATATCTTTACCCAGAAGAGACGGGGAGCCGGCACATAAAACAACAGCCTGATGAATAGCAATAATCTCCGCTGTATTTGCTTCCGCAATCCCTATATGCTTAGAAAAAGATCCGAGTAAAATTGAATACATAGGAGTAGCTAGATTTCATATGTCATTAAACCATTATTTAGAATTAAATGATACGGTGTATATTCCAAGTATTAGGAGAATTTTGGTATTTGTATAATTTTTTATATTGTCGGCTATACTTTTCATTTATATGATGGATAAGTATTTTTGTATTATGACAATGTGTTTGTTGGTTCTGGCTCTCTATGTGATGGTCTATATATGGTTGACTTACATTCTAATATTGTTCAATTTTATCAGATTTTGCATGTTGTGAACAATATTGTTGCATCTACATATAGTAGAATAAATGCACATTCCTCTATTTTGTGACATAGTGTTTGGGTCACAATTTTAGACAGAAGATGGAGGGTTCTGTTAAAGATAATGTTGTTCACAACCTTGACATTTCCTGTTTTCGACGCTTGTATTGTTTGTGTCAAAAGGAAATTTTATGATAAAAGTAGCAAGGACATGATTAGTAGAAGTTAAGAAGTTTTGGACTGAATTATACCGATACTTGTGGATCTTTTACACCTATTATACTAGGTGGACATAAATACTTCATCACCTCCATCTATGACTACTCTTATTATGGTAATATAGAGTGCATTTCTGAGAAGTCTGACTCTTTAGAATTTAGATGCCTTTAAAGTTTAGTTTAATTTAGTTTAAGTTTTTTTTTTTTTTTTTAATCCGCTGCTGAATTTTTCAAAGAGTAATAAAATTAAGGCAATAAAATTTGGCAGAGGTGATAAGTATTATGGAATATATGAAGGTTTGATGAAACTGAGTATAATCCTGAATCTTTTGTAAGTTTTCTACAGGATTGTGGTATTAATGCTCAGTATGCAATACCTAGGACACCTGAACAGAATTGAGTTGCAGAAATGAGGAACCGTACATTTCGTGATATGGTATGGTATATGCTTAGTAACTCCACATTACTAAATTTCTGGTGGGGTTGAAGCTTTAAGAACTGCAACTTATATTTTGAACTCGGTTCCTAGTGAGTCAGCACTTGAAACTCCTTATTGGCTATTGTGTTGACTTGAGAGGTTCTAGATTTTGTTGTCCTTCCCACACTGCTGGAAGCAGTGACTATGACAATGTTGTATATTATGAGGATGATTAAGATAGTGGGAATTCTGAGCCCCACAATGTTGTCTTTAAGAAAAAAAATGTGTGGATGTACGAATACCCATTGTACATGCTATTTTTGATGGGATGCCACCAATTATTCATCCTATGGTTGATCATCCTACGGCTGATGTTGATTCCTTAATTCCTAAACCTGCACCATAATTTGAAGAGATGATTATGATGATCATGTGAAGGATGTTCCATTAAAGAGATCATATATGTCCGTGATACTGCAACTTTCGATGTTTATGTTGTTTTATTTGCAGGAACATGTACATGAAGTTGATATGTCTTTTCATTCTGTTAATTCTTAGAAGACTATCAATAATTCTAACTCTTCTATTTGGACACACGCCATGCATGAGGGGATGGCTTTCATGTGTCATGATGAGGAATGAGATTTGGTTTAATTACCAATTTACCATATGGTTGTGAACAGGTTCGCAAAACCAAAGTAGACTCCAAAGGCCAGGTAGAAAGACAAGGTTTTTGGCCAAAGGCTTTAGCCAAAGAGAAGGTATTGTTTGTATGTGAACCTTCTCATATTTCTACCAAAGATTTTTTTCCGAATCATTATGGTATTGGTAGCTCATTTTGATTTAGATCTACATCAGATAGATATATAGACAACTTTTCTTAATGGAAATATATCTGTCTAAAGATTTATTTATGGAGTAGTATTATGGTTTTGTGATTCCTAGCATAGAACATATGGTGCATAAGTTGAATAAATTCATTTATGGACTTATGTAGGCATCCAGGAAATAGTACTTAAAGTTTGATCAGATTGTCACCTCTTATGTTTTTAATGAGAATGTTATGGATAAATGCATATACTATCATTGTTTTCTGGTCAATTCATTGTCTATTTTTTCCAAGTCTTCTCTGGCTCAAAGTGGACTCCAGAGATCCCGTGATTGGAAATTTTTATCACCCTAACTTGCAGTACCGTTTAATAGAATCATGACTAATTGAAATAAAAAACGTACGCGTAATTACTAGTTTACTACATTTTAAATGAAATCAAAATTGATTCAAGAGTCAATACACGTTTTGGCAGTGCTTTTTGGTACAACTACAAAAACATTTTTAAACAGTTAATGACGGTACCCTGTTATGTTTATATTTTAGCAGATAAACCTGTTTTGTGATTATTAAAAAAAAAAAAAAAAAAAAAAAAGCATTTATAATTAATTTTTCATGGAGCATCATGGCCGAGGAATGATACAGAAACTCAAAAGTAGTTCCTTCATTTTCAGGCTTTTAATTTCCAAGTCTGCATCAACGTTCCTTTTGTTTTGTTTTGGGTTGAGTTGGGGTTGTTGAAATTTTTTCAAACACCCACCTCTAATTGTGCACACATAATTTTTTGAGAGGAGATTTTTTTAAAGCATATTTAGCTTTAAAGGGGTGGTTAATTGCCTCTCTTAGGCCACTCCGATAGAGAGTGAAAATTATAATTATATTTTGTTCTCAAATAATTCTGAGAGTGATACTTATATGTACTTCTGCTAACATATATAATCAAGTAAAAGAGATCATTGAAAGACAAAAAATTGATGAGGCGGACTTACAAGTCACATGAGGCTTGGAAGTCTGTCCGAGTTCCCTTGCAGCATACAACCATCCACGAGATCATTAGCAGAAGCACTAAACACTTTTTGAAAAGTCATTTGTTAATTATTAGATTTTATTTTTTTCCTGGAGCAGCTACCATGGCTAGAACAAAGCATATATACAACCCAAGTTTGGTTAATTTATGTTACAGTTCCCAAATAAATTCATCGCCACTACTTTGAATTTAAACCTTCACAAGTAAATGAATAATTAGACATAGTAGATTTTACAATGTCCAACTGATAAGAACTTCAAGATACTTATACAACTTCAAAATAAACCACAGAAAGCTATTCTACATTACAATTCGTTGCAGGCATATTCTACATTAGAAATTAAATAACAAAAAGAGAATTCTGTGCAAACTCAGCTGGAGTGGAATTGAAGTTACAATACTTATTAAATTAAATACATGACATGACTCATGAGCATATATGATGTTTTTACAAGAACAGCCAACAGAGAAATTAATGCCAATAAGTTTTAAGAACTAAAAAATGTATTACATAGAGTTAGTACAAAGGAAAATTTTGTTGGACACAATGAAAGGGAAAACTTACAAGCTCTAAAAACTCAGTATCCTCTAGCAAGAGAATTATTGTGCATCTTCAGCAAAGTGTCGAGTGTTACCGGGATCCATCCTTCTTCCTTTTTGGCGTACACCATTTGATTTTGAGAGTCCACATAAATGCTTATGTTATCAAACCCATATACCTGCTGACCATTATGCATCCTCCCTGGTTTCGGCTTGAAAAGCAACTCATTCTGCTGTGCATAAGCCTCGATAACTTCTTTTAAAGTCAACTTAGCAGCACCTTCTTTTCGAGCTTCTACCGCTGCTGCTGCTGCTTTCTGCTGATGAGCCTCCAACGGCCTCTGCTCCATGATGATCACCTTCAGTCCATCGGCAGCCTGGGACATCATGTTGAGACCGATATTAAGCTGAGCCCGGATATTTTCATTTGCCAGAAGTTATTGTGGAATAAGTCCCTTCCAACCCATATACCAATTATGAATCTGTTCAAAGTCCGGAGTAGTGCTTAACCGGTGATACAAAACATGCAGCCACTTCACAAAGAAAAATCTCTCTGTCAAATCAACCATAAGGTGCATAGGAATAATGGAAATCCATGACATAACCCAACAAAATTCATCTATCTTCTGATTTGTAGGGTTTATTTGCAACTCTTGTAAGGCAACCTGCAGTTTCGGAACTATGTATCGACACATTAGTTGCTCCCAATTTTCTGAACTAAATACAATCTTCCAAGGCGACAGTATAGTGTGAGCAATTCGACCACTTGGGTGCCGACCATCAAGAACATTGCTCAGCTTTATGCATATCGAATGACACAAACTCTTCGATTTCTGGCCCAAAATTGGTAGCCATGGATGCACCCAAAGATGGATTGGGACAGTTTCTCGACGAGGATCCCATGAGTCCACAGCACTTGACAGTTTCGGCATAACTATGGTATCCAATATGGTGTGAAGAACCGAAGGAGGCATCAATTTATCCCATGATTCCAAAAATCTAAGCATTGGCTCAGGATCTCTAACATCCCATGTATTGATGCCAAATATTCTCACCGTGGGTAGAACAATTTCCGAAACCAGCTGCGTATACAATGTTGATACATCCCATATATCCGACAAATCCTTCCACACTGACATCTCATCCAGTTTATGTGATGGATTTCGAAGAGGATCCCAACCTTGAAATGCTCTTTTAAACAAAGGCAAAGCAAATGAGCATGCAATACATAACAGATTATAAAGCTTATAGTCATCACCATATCTCCTCTGTAAGTCACTGAAACAATTTGCAAGTGAGTCCAATGTAATGGTTCCAAATGAGCTCTCTGTCTCAACTTGGCCTAAAACGTCAGCAATTTTCTCCATGCTATCCAATTGCTGGTTCTGTTCCTCCGCCATCTTTTCCAACTTCTCCTTCTCTTTTAGCAGACTCAATGTTGTCTCCTTCTCGTTCCTCAAATCTTTATCAATCTTTTGAATATCAAGCTCAGCCAAATCCACAATCAATCTCACATTATGCTGTAGCTCAGGCATTGAAACATCAAACTCCCTCACTTTCTCATCTGCATCCAGATTCTCCAAATTTGTCAAAATCCTAACATGTGGCCCTCACATATCAATCACCTTCTGATCAACAACCTCAAAACCCTGTTCCTGCATCTTTTCCAACAGCTCCTCTACTGTAATATACTCCTCTTCTTTGTTCCTCGCTCTGGTCTGCTTCCAAAGCTTCTCCTGCCCAACACTCTTCTTCTCCTCCAAATTTTTCAAACCCGAAAACTCTTCTGGTGGGGATGTTCCTTTAAAATCATTGAACCCCATCCCCATATTCTTAGGCCTAATCTTGGCTTTAATCGGCGTGACGATCCCTTGCTCATTCTTCCCAAGTCCACCACCTTTGTACCCCATTTTCTCTAATAACTTCAACCCAATTCCCTTTGTATGCTTCTCAAAACCCCCAACATCTCCAACGCCAATGTCTCTCCCTTTCCTCCTTGAATCTTTCTCTCCAACTCCAGCGGCTTCGTGAAATCGGGTTTGCTTCCAAAGTGGCAGACTTTCCTCCGCTTGTTATTGTCATCGCCGTCTTTGGTGGGGGCAGAGGTATGTCTCTGCTTGCGTTTGTTGCAATAGAATTTGCACTCGTTGTCCATCCTCAATCTCTGAATTCAGTTCGTTTTCAAATACAAAATATATAATAAAAAGATTGTCGAAAACTGTTTATATTAATTATTCTGTGCAAAGCAGACACTACCATTTATACAAGTACATTACTTGAAACACAAGGAAAACTTAACCGATGAAATAAGAAAAGGAGTAGACTAGGAATCCTGAAGGCTGAGTGTAATGGATTTCCTACAAACCTCTATTCAATTAGATTGGTGTATTCCTACAAACCGATGTAATGAAATCTGATGCTAATACAAATATAGAAATTTAAGTACAGCAGCTATTCAACTAATTCAATCATTCCTCTAAATCAAACCAATTTAGCTCAAGAATTGAAAACCCAAAAAACAATTTCAACTCAAAAGTTAGGGTTTGAAAATCAAAATACCTGAAATGGAACCCAAATCGGGGATGTATGGCTGCGTCAGAAAGAGACGACGCCGTCGTGCTGTTGACGTTGCGACGAAGAGGTTACTGTTGCTACTTGGCGAAGTCGACGGCGGCTGGCGGGATGGGCAACTCGACGGCGGCGGCTGTTTTTTTTTTTTTTTTTTTTTTTTGAAGTTAAGGTAACAAGTTTATTTCAGGAATTCAGGGCAGTGTTGAAAATTATTTTGAATTTAGGGTAGATTTGCAAATGGCACCCTAAAATAGGGCATTTTTACTAAAAAAACCCTATATATTTTACCGGATACATAGAGAATTATGCTTTTAATTAATTAACAACCATCCTGTAAGGAGATGTTTATTTTAGCAATATTATTCAAATTCTATTCCACCCATTCTCATTTCTATCCCAACAAATTTCAATACCAAATGTAGTATTTAAGGGAAATTTATTATAGAAGTCAATTACATTAAAATTGATATCTAAAATTCTAAATATTAATGTATGAGAACGAGATGAAGTTAGCTCAATAATATACCCTTTACACCAACAAGATGAGGTTGGTTTAGTGGTATGTCTCTCACACGAGATTGTGACTTGTGGGTTCAAGTCATTCCCCTCCCCCCAATCTCGAAATATTTTAGTTCAAACAAAAAATATTCCGTAAAATGTATATTTTAAATAAGTACGTTACCAAATTTTATTTCATTTTTAACAAGTCAAAACAAATTATAAGAGAAAAATAAAATGCAAATACGAATACTAATTAAATTATCAATTATGAAATCTGGATCAATGATGACGATAATCTCTCTTTCAATGTAGACAACCATGGAGTTTGTTAAAAAATTCAATTTCATTTTAATGTGAAATAATGTTTTAATAAGTTTCACCTCTAAAAAAATAATAATTTAAATATACAATGTTCTTTTATTATTATATTAGTTTGATTTATTCAAAATATACTAATACAATGTTTGGAGAAATTTAATAAAATTCATTTAACGATATTATTACTCTGTAAATTTAAGATTGGATTAACTAAGAATTGAATTACTTCTAAAATCCCATTAACTAAAAATTATGGTAACCCAAAAATTTCAAAACAAAATAAAATATTTAAAACTATAATATTTACTAAAAACATATTTAATTTGAAGACTAATTGTTGATTTTGATAAAGAGATTGAGTCAAATTTGAGCAAATTTGGAGAATGGGAATAATGAATTGTTATTATAAAAAAAGAAAAAGAAAAAAAATCTGCTTTGAATAGTAAATAAAATTAATTCTTTAATTATTTTTTAGTTACTTTAAAAAAATATATATATAGAGGCTAGCTCCCACAGAGGTACGTCTATGAGTAACGTTCATTGTAGTAAAAAAATAAGTCACGTGAAGGTTAAATATGTAAATAATCAATCCATTGGGTCTTATTGTTGAAAATCCTTCCTATCTTCATACATACTTGGAATTAAAATTTGCTTACCTTGACTCTTGGGTATACACGGCTCTCCTTCTGCTTTTGTGACGGAGAATTATTTATATCCCACCATGCATATTTAACAAGTTAATTCGGTATATTTCTCTTTGGTGTTGTAGGATTTAGGGGCGGAGCCAAAAGTTTGTGTGGGGTTAATATACCAATATATAATATTTAGAGGACAAAGTAAAGTTTTTAAAATATATATCCCGGTAGATCTTTAAGTCTCTAACTAGATTAGTCTAAAAAAATAAAATAAATAAATGAATAAATAACAAAACAAAATTCAATTGTCATACATCTAAAATATGTTATTAGATAGGTAGGAGCTTGTCGTACTTCAATTTATTCTGAAAAGTTTGAAATTATTTTGGTTCTAGTTTTTAATTTGGGAAGTATTACAAGCACTATTACACAATAGTACTGCCTATTAAACATAATAAAGTTTGAACCTGGGAATTTATAAAGTTGAACCGTGCATCCATTAACAAAACAACAACAACAATAAAAGTATTAAACACGGATTGTGTCTATTCTCTTTTGGTAATAGACCTAAAACCATAAACAGCACAAGACTCAACCTCCAAGTTGGATCAAATCTATCCGTGACGACTCCCTGGAGCATGAGGTACAGGACTAGGCCTAACCGTCGCTCTATCTGAAACCGGCAGTTTATCTAAAAGATCAAAACCCAGATGTTATATGCTCAAGGCTTTTTTTAAACTTCTTATTTTGTATGCCAAATTTCCAAGTATATTTAATTAAAATGATAGTTAATGTAACAATAAATTAAAGTTCATGCCATGGGGATTTTTTTTTTTTTTTTTCATTTTTCATTTTTTTACCTTAACGAAGATGATCTTGTAGAGAGTAGTAAGGTGAGGGTATATATACAAGTTCTATGTATGCTATAATCTACAATTCTTTAAAAAAAAATGAAAATAAAAATACAAATGTTTTTGTTGTATTTGCAAAGTATGATCCATAAAAGTTCTTAAAATATCTAACATTGGTTGGTGCAAATTTTCAGAGACCAGTAATATAGTGTTTATTTTTTTCATCTGAAATCTAAATTTAGGTAATATGTTTGTTTTTTTTATTTTCGAGGTGTGAATATAAATATCTTCAAACTAATAAAAAGACATTTATACCCTTAACAATTATTAATATGATATATTTGTATTTAAAATAAAGCTAATTTTATTTTTATTAAGAAATAAAAAAACAAATAATAAAGTAAAGTAAATATATATAAACATATTTGGAGCATTATTTATAATAAAAAAATTGTTTTTTAAAGTAAAAAATGTGGAGCAAGATTTATAATTAAAAAAACCGATATTTTTTAAAAGTAAAAATTAAATAAAAAATAAAAAATAAATAAAAATAAAAAACCTGGAGACGAATTTCGTCTCTAGATTCAACATGAATGATTAAGGATCTTAGAACATACAAAGAAAATAATATTGCTCATTTTCATTTCACAATTCAATTATATATACAATACGCACATCATCAACCCCCTTAAATCATGGAGATAAAACTAACAAAACACAAAAAATAACAACAACATAAATAAGGCAAAGCAACTTACTATTCTGATCAAAGTCTCTTGCAGCCACTTGAGAGGTTAGAAGAAGCACATAAACCAGAAGGAGAATCACCCAATCTATTAAGCAATTCTTGAAGTCCATTTTTTCTCTCTCTTTTTTAATTTTATACATGGATGGAGCACAGATGCTTACAACACAGGATATATATAGAAGCCAAATGAATTTAATTATTTCCCCTTGAATTGTCTCTTAAAATTCAAAATCATACACTATCATTGTCTTTTCTGGTCAATTCAGTGTCTATTTTTTCCAAGTCTTCTTTGGCTCAATGTGGACTCTAGAGATTCCGTGATCGGAAATTTTTGTCACCTTAACTTGCAGTACTATTTAATAGAATCATGAGTGATTGAAAAAAAAAAAAAACGCATAGTGTTGCTACATCATTTGAGTACCAGATTTGGACACTAAATTTAAACAAAGTAATATTATTGATTAATTTTTAATGGAGCATCATGGTCGAGGAATGATACAGAAAGTCAAAAATCAAAAGTAGTTCCCATTCATTTTCAGGCTTTTGATTTCCAAGTCTGCATCATCGTTCCTTTGTTGGTTGAATTTTTTTCAAACACCCACCCCTAATTGTGCACACATAAATTTGTGAGAGGAGATTTTTTAAAAGCATATTTAGCTTTAAAGGGTTGGTTATTTGCCTCTCTTAGGCCATTATCAGAGTGAAAATTATAGTTATATTTGAGTCTCAAATAGTTCTGAGAGTGATACTTACATGTAACTTTTGCTAACATATATAATCAAGTAAAAGAGATCATTGAAAGACAAAAAAAAAAAAAAAAAAAAAAAGTTGATGAGACAGGCTTACAAGTCACATGAGGCTTGGAAGAAGTCTGTCCAAGTTCCCTTGCAGCCAGCAACCATCCACGAGGTCATTAGCAAAAGCACTATACACCTCTTGAAAAGTCATTGTTAATTATTTGATTTTATTTTGTTTTCTTGGAGCAGCTACCATGGCTAGAACAAAGCATATATACAACCTAAGTTTGGTTAATTTATGTTACAGTTCCCAAATAAATTCATCTGCCGGCCACTTCTTTGAATGTAAACCTTCCCAAGCAAATGAATAATTAGACATAGTAGATTTTACAATGTCCAACTGATAAGAACTTCAAGATAATTATACAACTTCAAAATAAACCACAGAAAGCTATTCTACATTACAATTCGTTGCATGCATATTCTATATTAGAAATTAAATAACAAAAAGAGAATTCTGTGCAAACTCAGCTGGAGTGGAAGTTACAATACTCATTAAATACATGACATGAGCATATATGATGTTTTTACAAGAACAGAGAAATTAATGCCAATAAGTTTTAAGAATTAAACAAAGAATTGTATTGCACAGAGTTAGCACAAAGGAAAATTTTGTTGGACACAATGAAAGGAAAAACTTACAAGCTCTAAAAACTCAGCATCCCCTAGCAAGAGAATTATTGTGTATCTTCAGCAAAGTGTCGAGTGTTACCGGGATCCATCCTTCTTCCTTTTTGGCATACACCATTTGATTTTGAGAGTCCACATATATGCTTATTTTATCAAACCCATATATCTGCTGACCATTATGCATCCTCCCTGGTTTCGGCTTGAAAAGCAACTCATTCTGCTGTGCATAAGCCTCGATAACTTCTTTTAAAGACGACTTAGCAGCACCTTCTTTTCGAGCTTCTGCTACTGCTTCTTTCCGCTGATGAGCCTCCAACGGCCTCTGCTCCATCATGACCACCTTCAGTCCATCAGCAGCCTGGGACATCATGTTGAGACCGATATTAAGCTGAGCGCGGATATTTTCATTTGCCAGAAGTTCTTGTGGAATAAGTCCCTTGCAACCCATATACCAATTATGAATCTGTTCAAAGTCCGAAGTAGTGCTTAACCGGTGATACAAAACTTGCAGCCACTTCGTGAAGAAAAATCTCTGTGTCAAATCAACCATAAGGTGCACAGGAACAACCGAAATCCATGACATAACCTAACAAAATTCGTCAATCTTCTGATTTGCAGGGTTTATTTGCAACTCTTGTAAGGCAACCTGCAATTTTGGAACTATGTATCGACACATTAGTTGTTCCCAATTTGCTGAACTAAACATAGTCTTCCAAGGTGACAGTACAGTGTGAGCAAATCGGCCACTTGGGTGCTGACCATCAAGCACATTGCTCAACTTTGTACATATCGAATGACACAAACTCTCCGATTTCTGGCCCAAAATTGGTAGCCATGGATGCACCAAAAGATGGATTGGGACAGTTTCTTGACGAGGATCCCATGAGTCCACAGCACTTGACAGTTTCGGCATAACTATGGTATCCAATATGGTGAGGCATCAATTTATCCCATGATTCCAAAAATCTAAGCATTGGCTCAGGATCTCTAACATCCCATGTATTGATGCCAAATATTCTCACTGTGGGTAGAACAATTTCTGAAACCAGCTGCGTGTACAATGTTGATACATCCCATATATCCGACAAATCCTTCCACATCTACATCTCATCCAGTTTATGTGATGGATTACGAAGAGGATCCCAACCTTGAAATGCTCTTTTAAACAAAGGCAAAGGAAATGAGCATGCAATACAGAACAGATTATAAAGCTTATAGTCATCACCATATCTCATCTGTAAGTCACTGAAACAATTTGCAAGTGAGTCCAATGTAATGTTTCCAAATGAGCTCTCTGTCTCAACTTGGCCTAAAACGTCAGCAATTTTCTCCATGCTATCCAATTGCTGCTTCTGTTCCTCTACCATCTTTTCCAACTTCTCCTTCTCTTTTAGCAGACTCAATGTTGTCTCCTTCTCGTTCCTCAAATCTTTATCAATCTTTTGAATATCAAGCTCAGCCAAATCCACAATCAATCTCACATTATGTTGTAGCTCAGGCATTGAAACATCAAACTCCCTCACTTTCTCATCTGCATCCAGATTCTCCAAATTTGTCAAAATCCTAACATGTGGCCCTCGCATATCAATCACCTTCTGATCAACAACCTCAAAACCCTGTTCTTGCATCTTTTCCAACAGCTCCTCTACTATAATATACTCCTCTTCCTTGTTCCTCGCTCTGGTCTGCTTCCAAAGCTTCTCCTGCCCAACACTCTTCTTCTCCTCCAAATTTTTCAAACCCGAAAACTCTTCTGGTGGGGATGTTTCTTTAAAATCATTGAACCCCATCCCCATATTCTTAGGCCTAATCTTGGCTTCAATTGGCGTGACGATCCCTTGCTCATTCTTCCCAAGTCCACCGCCTTTGTACCCCATTTTCTCTATTAACGTCAACCCAATTCCCTTTGTATGCTTCTCAAAACCCCCAACATCTCCAACACCAATGTCTCTCCCTTTTCCTCCTTGAATCTTTCTCTCCAACCTCAGTGGCTTCGTGAAATTGGGTTCGCTTCCAAAGTGGCAGACTTTCCTCCGCTTGTTATTGTCGTTGTTGGAGGAGGCAAAAAACCCCGTAGATAACGCTGTCTTTGGTGGGGGCAGAGGTGTGTCTCTGCTTGCGTTTGTTGCAGTAGAATTTGCACTCGTTGTCCATCGTAAATCTCTGAATTCAGTTCGTTTTCAAATACAAAATATATAATAAAAAGGTTGTCGAAGACTATTTGTATTAATTATTCTATGCAAAGTAGACACTACAATTTATATAAGTACATTACTTGAAACACAAGGAAAACTTAACCGATGAAATAAGAAAAGTAAACGTTATAGGAGTAGACTAGGAAATAGGAATCCTGAAAGCTGAGATTGGTGTAATCCTACAAACCGATGTAATGACATCTGACACTGATACAAGTATAGGAAATTTAAGTATAGCAGCAATTCAACTAATTCAATCATTCCCCCAAATCAAACCAATCTAACTCAAAAATTGAAAACCCAAAAAACAATTTCAACTCAAAACCATAAAAACCTAAATGGTCCCCTAAAATAGGGCATATTTGCCATAAAACCCTATATATTACACCAGATAAATAGATAAGTACCAATGGCCCATTGCCTTGGTGGTTGGAGTCTCCCAAAGGATGTTCCACCACCAAGGTTCAAACCTTGGCCTTGGTATGTATATGTATACATTATTTGTCCCACCTTGAGTGTGGGTGCTCTCTCCCCATTAGTAGGAGCAGTGTTCCGGGCCGTACTTTAAAGTCTAATCTCGCTGGTCCTGCCAATTGTTGTAACATCAAAAAAAAAAAAAAAAAATTAGATAAGTATGCTTTTATTAACAACAATCTAGCAAGGAGATGTTTATTTTAGTGGTATGCCTCTCACACGAGGTGTGGGTTCAAGTCATTTCCCTTCCCCCAATCTCGAAATATTGTAGTTAAAACAAAAAATATCCCTTACTCCTACACAATGAACTTACGGGCTTGAATCAAGTTAGGTATTCCCCCCTTCAAGTTCTCATATTTTAATAGAGTTTTTTTTTTTAATTTTTAATTTTTTTATTTTTTAACAACCTATCTAGGTCTGATATTTTTTTTACAGATTTTGCCCTTGGTAAGATTTGAACCGCTAACTTATGAGTTATTTGGCCAAGCTCTTGTTAATAGCAAGATTAATGGACAATTACGTGAGAGAGACAGAGAGTTGATTTATTTTGTTATAATTTTCAAATCCTGAATTTTTATACGCTCTTGAATTGAAATATAAAGATTGGAAATTAGCACAGTAACACTGCTATTAATAGCAACTTAGCCAAAAACCAATTTTTTAAAGTTTAAAAAATATATAATATATAAAAATAAGCAAAAGCTATCATAAAAAGAAAATTTTCTTGTAATGACTCTTCTTTCCTGAACTCATGTACCTTTTACATGTAGAGAAAATTTGTGTTGTTTCAAACTCATTTGTCCAATGTTCAAATTTCTTAAGTGGGTAGAAAGTGAAGTTAATTAACTGTGAATACGGTGGTCTGCAAAGTTAGGGTTTGATCATTTCATAAAAATCTATATAAGTACTTTTATTGTGAGAGAATACACAAAGCTCTACAATTACAAACAATTGATCAAATTCTCAAAAGCATAGGTTTGGAAGGTTTGGGGGGTTTTTGACAGAAAATTTAAAAGAAAAATGTAAATATAAAAAACAATTGGGATAAAAATTAGATAGAATTAACTATTTTTTTAGTAAAAATTTAAAAAAAAATGTTGGGCTTAGCTTCACCACTGCTCAAAACCCATGAACGTGTACCCCTGAAATTTGATGGGTTGGGCCTAGCTGTGTATTCTTTCTAGGCCCATAACTTCAAAATTCTTATTCAGAAACTAGGCATTTTAATAGCATTGTCCCTAATATTTATTTAATTCGTAATTAATAAAATTAATTAGAATAAATATTACAGTACTTATTAACATCGCATTGTTTTTTACATTTTTTTTTTTTTTTTTTACAAAAATATTACAATAATTCAGGTTTTTTTGGATGGGAAGAGACTCGAACTCACAACCTCATTGTGTTGGTGTGAGGGGCTTAACAATTAGGTCAACCTCATCTTGTCTTATTAATATCACATTGTTGTTAAAAAAGAAAAGTGAATGCTACTTCTTCTGTTTATAAAAATAAAGTAATATATCTCAATTCTACATTATTTTTTTCCACATAAAATAACTTTAGTAGAATTTAGTGCATGGTAGTTAAAAAAAATAAAATGTGCATGGTTTTCCATTATAAATTGTACTAATATTAATATAATTTTTAATATATTGTCAATTACTGGGTATAAAAATCATGCATCACCATGTATCAAATGTAATTCTCATTTCTCCTGTATTTCATCTATGTCAATTTAATAAAGTAAAATAGTAATTATCAACTTTGAAATTCACCATATCATTTCTCCCGTGTTTCATCTATGTCACTTTAATAAAGTAAAATAGTAATTATCAACTTTGAAATTCACCATGTCTTAATCTGCGAGGGCTTTTCAGTCCCAAACGGTGGAGATCGACCTGCGGGGATTTTTGACATCTCTAATAAGTATGCTAGACCGGACTGTATCCTAGTTTAGAATTTAGAATATATAATTTCTAAAATCAACTCAATAGCCTATTATAAAGCCCACTATCAAATCAAAATATTTTTCAGCTAATTAACTTGAGGAAGCTGACCGTAAAACAAATAAATCAAGCACAATAGCGATGCACTTGTCCTAAATGTTATTTCTTTTCTTTTCTTTTTTATCTAATTTTAATATATATGTTTTTTTTTTTGATAATATCTATTAATTCAAGATCCGGTATTTTTTTGAAAACTTTCGTTTTTAGTATGATTCGAGCCGCTGATCTGAGAGTCATTTGCCCAAGCCCAAAGCTCGTCCATCTACCAGCTGAGTTACGCCCATGTTGACAAATATATGTTTTTTTAGCTTAAGCATTTTAAAGAGTAAGGTTGGTATTAAATTCAAAGTCTTCTCTAATGATTCTAAAATTTGAAGATGAAGATGTACAACTAACTCGGATGAACAATTAAGACCAAAGGTTATCTCAAAAATGTCCCATTCAATTTCTATTTAGATAATTGGTGATAATCTTTAAAATGTCCCAATTATTTTAAGTTTTAAATCTAATTAAGGCTTTATATCATAACACAATGAAAATGAACACTTTTGAACACCTATGAAAACTTCTCTCTGCACCCAAATACCCATTGCACCCGCCCGGTAGGATTATTATTATTATTATTATTATTATT
Source organism: Acer yangbiense (assembly GCA_008009225.1). Classification (NCBI taxonomy): domain Eukaryota; kingdom Viridiplantae; phylum Streptophyta; class Magnoliopsida; order Sapindales; family Sapindaceae; genus Acer; species Acer yangbiense. The sequence goes on from CM017762.1 coordinate 59,910,823, forward strand.
ATTATTATTATTATTATTATTATTATTAGGGATAATTACCCCGGTGGCTATCAACTTATGACACTACTATCAAAATAGCCATTAGATGGGGATAAAGATGGAAAATAGCCATTTTTGGTAAACATTGTTACACTAATGGCCATTCCATCAATTTCCATCCAATTCCATCCAATAAGTGGCATTTTAGTAAATATGAGGATGACATTAATTTATTTTAGATATTTTTTGGAAATCAATTTTTTCTTTTGTTTTTTGAAACAAATAATTATATTTAGTGTGTACATATACATATAGTATATCTAAACATATATATATATATATATATATATATATATATATATATTTTCTATTATCAGTTCGAACTGACAATAAATATATCATGACGAAGAATGTGGACCACTAGATTTACATACTTTGACTCAAAGTGTATGCACTTGTCAAAACTTCTCCATAATCTGTGGTTCACATTTTTCGTCATGATATATTTATTGTCATTTCAAACTGATAAAGCTCATCATTAACCGATTATAGATTCTCTAGATGACAACCTCTTCCGTTTGTCAATACTTAATGAAGCCAAAGTCATCAATGTGATCTTTCAAATGGTGAGTTGTCTCCTGCTATGAAAGGGTCCTAAATCTTCAAAATATGCAATCGAGATAGAAATATAGACAGCCAATACGAGCTTTTGGTAGAGCTCTTATTTTCATTTGTCAATAAATAAAGGAAGCTTCAAGACAAGCTTCGGTTGTCAATTCCATTACCCTAAGCCCCTAATATTCTTTGATTGATTTTTTAAAATTTAATTTCTTTACTTTTTTTTTTCATTGCTTGTTTGAAATTTTATTTGATTTAATTTACTTGAATAAAGTAAAATTTACTTTGTATTATGCTTAAAATTTAATTTCCTTATCATTAATTACTTGTTTTGATTTTTTTTTTTTATATGCCACTTTTTGTAGCAGTGATTCAAACATGTAATATTGTCAGGTTGAATATGAACGCTCTTACCAGTGAGTCACATTGAATAACGGGAGTTTTTGAATTTATAATTAAATTAATTTTCTTGCCTCCTCGCATAAAGTATAATTTATTTTTCTTCAAGAAATACAGTAATTTTTTGAACTACATTAGAAATTAAATCATAGGAAACGTTGCTTTAGCAACTTGCCTCTCAGTTGCCTAATTTAGCACCTGAATATCGTAAAATTAATTAAATTTATAGTAGCCTGTTGTGGTCAGATGAATGAAGAGCAAATTAATGTAATGGTGGCATGGCTTGACTCACGTTTTGGAGCTGAAAGGGCCCAATTAAGCGGGGCCGCTCAATTGGGTTGCTTTCTTAGTTTTCTTAATTAGCAATTAATGTGCCAACAAGAGCGTAGCTAAGCTAGTAGCTATTAATGTGTTAGGTAGCTTCTTTTTTTTTTTTTTTTCTCTCTTTTTCACTAAATCCGATTATATGGAGAGAGATATTAAGCAAGGGAGGATTAAAAATTCAATAATTAGATGGCTTGAGAGATATTAAACAATATGATACCTATAAAATGGTTCTTTTGCTAGTTCGTGATGGTTAACTCTCAATTGATAGGTTTTCTCTAAGTATTCTATACCGTCTTCATATTGTTTAGAATCTGTTGTTTGGTTGCTTGTCCATGTTCAAAAAGATTGTGTGTCTTCGTGCTGGATCAAAGTTGCTGGGATATATTGGCATATGTAAGGCAGACTCTTTTACAGTTTTATTATTGTTCTGTATGCATTTGTATGTTCAGTTTGCTTTTAGTTCATATATATTTCACTTACATGAACTAACACCACCTTTATGTAGATGTATCCTCAGGAGAGTCAATAAAACAAACTAGTGCAAAGAAAATGAGAGTTCAGGGGTGTAGTGACCATTTTAAGAATTCACGGGGCATATCAGCAATTCGGGAACAATTCAAGAGGCAATTATACCATTAAATCTAATTTTTTATGTCAAAGAAAAATATGATTTGAATCCATAATCTTAATTAAAAAGGAATGTGTTAATCTATACCCCTAATACAAAGGATAAAACTTAAAAAATATGACTCAATCAAAATAACTTTTTTATTTTGTAGTTATTTTCTAAATGTTTTAATACTATCCTTATAAAAAAAATATATATATATCTAGGTATTAAGGAGTTTGTATAATCTTAATTATTAAAAATATCTGTGTACTTAGGGGTTTGCTAATAAATTAAAATAAGGTGATGAGATGATAGATGAGGAGGGGAATCTGAAATCATCCAATCGATGGTAAGTCTTTCACACTCAAATTATCTTATTTCTGAAATTCTAAAATTTATTATAAAAAATCATTTTCAAACAAAAAATTCAACGTAAGGCAGCCTCATACAAGTGACGTCATATTCTGTACGTCATGAAAAATAAATTTCGGGCAAACGTTATGTCCAACAGAAAAGGCCACGTAAAGCTGGTGACGCAACCAGCATACCTTATGAAATATCCAAGAGTGCAAAATGACATTCACGCCCATGGATTTCACACTTTCATAATTGTTCTCTATTCTGATCTGACACAAACGAGTGAAAATTTTGGCAGTTTGTGTCTAAAGTCTCCAGAGTCTGCAGCGCGTGAAATTTTTTAGGAAAGGATGGAGTTCGGCATATGTGTTGGCGTGAACGGCATACCAATGAACTAATCCCATCTTATTGGTTAATACGTATCTTGTGTGTATATATAGTTTAAAAGAAAAGGCCCGGGTCAAGAGGTGGTGGGCTTTTCGGGGAGTTGGAAACTCTGAATTCGTGTGGTTTGATTGGCGAGAGATGGGGGTCCAGTTGAAGCTGTCGACATTCACTCAAAGACTCACTTTTTTTTTCTTTTTTTTTTTCGAATCACGGTCAAATAAATATGCTGACAAGACAAAAAGTGAAGTAACCTCGAAACAACAACGAATACTAAATTATCAAATTTAATTTAATTTAATTGAAATTTAGATTGGTGGGGGTCCCACTGACGATTGGTCTGCTAAAAATGTGGTTATGTTTAGGTGTTTGGGGTTGGTGGTGTCACAAAACAATTTGATGGAATCTTCCAATTCAACGCCGCGTTTTGTGGGTAATAATGCTCTAGGATTTAATTAAATCCTGCATTTTTCTATTGTTTGATTTTTTGCAACCACCCTCTGACAATAATGTCTTCCTTGGTTTTTGAGTGTGGACTTTGATTTTCTTTTATAACTTTTTCTTGGATAACGTTAGACATCCAACATTTTTGTCTAACACTTGTGTCTAACATTTAATGTGTCAATTGATAAGTGAATACACATTAATAATGATTTATCCATGTATCCATTCACCAATTGACACATCAAGTGTTGGACACAAATGTTGGACAAAAGTGTTGGATGTTTACCATTGTCCCTTTTTCTTTAGTCTTTTTTGCTTTAGATTCTGCAGCGCGTGAAAATTTTCTTATCTGACACAAATAGCTTATAAAAAAAAAAAAAAGTTAAAAAAGAATTGAAAGATTCTGACATTTTTTTAATTAATTAAACGTACAAATAATAGACGATTCATATGATATATATTTCACACAAATGGTTTGGTTTAATTTAATTTAGTAGAGATCATCTCACTAGATTCATTATAGTGATTGTTGTCCAAAAAAAAAAAAAGATTCATTACAATAATGTACTCAATATTTTGTATGGACAATTCAAACACATCAAAGTTTTCCTTTATTCTCTTCATTCTCAATTCATTCCATAAATAAAAAGAAATAAAAATTTTGAATTACTTACTTCCTTTACTAAAGTCCGAACAAGTATGCAGTATGTATTTAGTTTATTTCACAACAATTTTTTTTTTTTTTGTTTCATAATGAATCATTTTTTTTGACATTTTTAAAAATATTTTTTGGGGAAAAGGTCATTATATCTTTTTTATATAGATACATATTTTTAATTAGAAATTTTTTATTTTAAGGTTTGTTTAAAAAACTTTTACTACCGAAAATACGGCTAATTGGTGATAAATTATGTTCTTTTAATTTGACAATGTCTTAGGTTTGAGTTACTAAAAAAAAAATTGTATTTAATTTAGCCCACCCGGACACCTGGCTACGCCCATGGTCTGAAGTACAATTATATGTGAGTGACGGACTTGAATCAAAATATATCTGCCAAATGAAATGAATTCCGGATACGTTTGAAATTATGCAACTTGTTTTCGTTTTTCGTCAACATGAAATTGAATCTGCAAAACTTTTCAAGTGTATTATAATTTCCAGGAAGCACAAACTATCAGCCACTATGCATTTCATGATTGACAATTGACTCCTTGGAGTAAATTTCCATATAGAAGTAAATATAATACTTGGATTTCTGATTCTAAAGTAAATTTGCAAAGATTTTCCAAGATGACTTTATTACAAACTTTTATGATCATATATATATTAAAAGATAAATCACAAAAAAACTTAGTATAGATTCGATTATAGATGATTTAAAAGACCATCGAGTTCCATTTGGTTTTTTAATAACTTATTTTAAAAATATTAGTAAATTTATCTTACGTTTAACTTGAATATTTGTTTTTGTCTTAGTCCTTGTAAAGATAAAATCCTGGCTTTGCCCATACTTATTGGAATCCTGGAATCCTATGTCTTGGCAGACTTACAAGTCTCTAAGTCATGCTCCGTCATTTTAACTGATCATACTAGTCTAGGGGTCTAAACCAGTGAAGGATCCAAAGGCAAGCCCACTTCAATAAATTTGGGGAGTTTGAGGGGTATGCCAAAAATATAAAGAATAAAAAAAATGGGTAAAGTTAAATAAATTTTTACCATATATATATATATTTAAAATATGGGTTTGGGGCCATGTCTCTTCTAGGCACCAAAGTGGTTTCTCTACGGGGAGAAAAACTTGCATGGGACGGTCTCATTGTCAAGTGGTGAGACCGTCCAATGAAAATGCACCATTTATATTTGAAACATAAAAATATAATTTGATTATGTAATGTTATGAAGTGGGAATTATTCTACAACCCTGCTAGCTAGTATATAATTCAAGGAAGGTGGAGGTCGCCCCTGTCAAGTTTGCAGAAATCCAAAGTTTGCTTCTTCCACTTGAATTTTCCCATTGTTTTGATCTGATTTCAGGCCGCCTTATCAGTTGACAAGAAGTTACTGCGGGCCAACTTTCTAGGAAACGTAGAATGGGAACAAATTCAGTCTCAAAAAATGAGTTACCTACAAAAAAGCTGAATACTGTGTTTTTGTTTTGGATTATTTCAATCACAGTGGATCCTTTGCTTTACTACGCTATTGGGATCCGTAACAAAACCTATGAGATTAACGGTTTATTGATCTTTTTTCTCCTTGTATTTTATACCGTCTTCATATTGTTTAGAATCTGTTGTTTGGTTGCTTGTCCATGTTCAAAAAGATTGTGTGTCTTCGTGCTGGGTCAAAGTTGCTGGGATATATTGGCATATGTAAGGCAGACTCTTTTGCAGTTTAATCATTGTTCTGTATGCATTTGATTTGTATGTTCAGTTTGCTTTTATTTCATATATATTTCACTTACATGAACTAACATCACTCATTGTACTCTGTCCAGCTGAGGATGATGATTTTTCTCGTTTTATTTATTTCGGATTCGAGGACTACAGCATTTAGGATTGCTGTGATTCTAGTGACAATATTTCTTATTTTCTACTCGACAAGGATTTTTCAAATCTACAGATTGTTTACGGGTAAAGCTAAAAGGATTACAGGCCAAATCGTGATTAATCTTGTACTTTACCTGTACGGCGGTCATGTAAGTTAAATTGTCATTTAATTGTTGATTTAAAATGATTCAGAACAATTTTTTTACCGAGCAATTTGGTTCTTAATGCTTTACCTAATTCCTACCAATATGATTTTTTTTTCAAGGAAATATATTTAGGTGCCGTTTTATTTTTATTTTTAAAAAATTGAATCTTAATGATCTTAATTAATTAGTAAGTCTTGAACGTTAAAAGTTAAAACTCTTACCCCCAACCCATATTACTTGGCCTGTTTCATTAGTTTCGTTGTAAGTTTAATTTATATCATTAAACATACGATTATGATTTATGTCTCAACTAACTGTTCATAACTTTGTGATTATATATAACAAGTAACTTGGTGGTCTTTTTAGCTATTTGGAGGCATATGGTACGCATTTGCCGTAAGGAAAAGGATGGATTGGAGCGACGCTTACAGAAATTGTGTTATAAGCCAGGCTGGGAAAAACATCACAAAGTTACCGGAGATGCTTGGTGGTCTGAATGGTGTTTGTCAAAACGAGACAGATTCAAAAAGCAATGAGTGGGGAATATTCAAGGATGCTTTTGAGTCTGGTATTCTGGAGGTGAATAAGAGTTTACCGGAGAAGCTGTTATATTGTTTCAGATGGGGCCTACAAAATCTTAGGTTTGTGTAAAAACTTTTCTTGAGGAGAGTCTGGGTTGAAGGTTGTGGTAACAATTAATGATCAAGTCTTATTTTCTGTCCTCCTAAATTTTGACATATTGAAACTACGGATTCAAATCAGTTGTCAAAATTTTGGTGTCCTAATTTATGTCTAACCAACCAAATTGGGACATGTGTGCACATTTATGGAAGTGGTTGAAAAAAAATAATTAAATGTGCACATATATCTCAATTTGGTTGGTTGGACACAAATTGAGACACCAAAATTTAACAGCTGATTTGAGTTTTGAAACTACTGTCTTGCAATTAACACGTGTTATTCTTGCTTTATAATATTTCAGTTGTTATTCTTGCATGGTTCTTCAACTTTACAGACATACTAACAAAACAAACTATATAGTTCAGGCTTGCTTACTTGTCACTCGGATTCAATTTTTTGCAGCGGTTTTGGTCAAAACCTCGAACCAAGTAGCAGTTTTTTGGAAAATGCTTTTGTGATTGTCATTGCTATCTACGGGGTTGTAATGTTCACCTTTTTTATTGGAAATATGCAGGTTGGTATTATTTACTTATTTTTGTATTTTATTTTTCTCTCTCAAATTATTTCTTAGAAGTTTATAAGATGAATCAAGATTAATTTTAATTTCTATTTATGAATCATGCTTCTTGTGAAACAGATGTATATAAAGGATGCAACTAAAAAATGGAAAGAGAAGAAACGTGAAAAAGAGGAGAAAAAGCAAGAGATATTAGAGAAGTGGTTCCCTTTTAGAAAACTCTCTGAGAAGCTGCAAAAATGTATTAAGGAACACCAACTGAAAAACAAATGGAAACTAAAGGGAGATGTTGATGTAGAAAATTTGCTCAGTAATCTCCCCACGGATCTCGGGAACAGCATAAAACGCGAACTCTGTCTAGATTTTTTACAAAATGTAAGTTCTTTTGTCTCTCCATAGAATTTGCCAAAGTTGGTGACAGCTATGTCCAGCAACTGGTTTCACATTATGTTTTTTTTTTTTTTTTAATATTTATTATATTAAACATATTTTTAATATTATAATTATATTATATTATATATTAATAAATAAATACTACCTATTCTCCATTGATTTACAAATTTAACAAAGAAAGTCAATAAATTAACATCATTAATTATTTAATCTTAGACATAATTTCTATATTTCTTGTTATATCTCAAAGGATTAAAGTATATTTTAAGGGACCATCTATGTAAAAAGTTAAAAGAAAATGTTTTCAATATCCATTATTATGTCTAAATTAAAGTCTTGAACTTTTTATTTATTTATTTATTTATATTTTTTATGTGATCACTTTACATAGAAACTTTCCCTTATCACAAATAATAAAAGTTGGTATAATCATTATTGTGATTACATGATTTTTGAGTTTCTTATAGAACAAGCAGTTCATGTGCAATCACGAGGAAGGGTACTATATTTTAACTTCTTTTTTTTTTTTTTTTTAATTTTTTTTTAATTTTTTTTTTTTTTATCACAAATAACAAAAGAAATAAAACGTTGAAGTAATTGTTCAGTACATGAAGTACTTCTCACGTATTTTTTTTATAAGAAACTTAATGGAATAAAATTAACAAGGATGTTAATTAGAAATGGAATTCTGTTTCTCCGCATTGAATCCCATTAGATTTCCAGAAATTGCAAAGTTGTAATAATATAGCCTGTAGATTTCAATCCACCCATAAAATTTCCTTAGACTGAACAATTTCTCATTCTTATTCTTGAATATGTTTTATCAAGGTTGGGAGGTTCAGGTCGTGGAATGAAGTATCATTGGTTCATGTATGTGACCGTCTCAAGCCTGTTGTCTATGCTAAGCGCGCTAATATTGTCCGCAAGGGAAAACCAATTGATGAGATGTCAATTGTGCTGCAAGGCAAGCTATGTACTTTCTCCTCCAAAGATACTGGCTCTTCGAGCAATGTTTCTCGTGAAAGCAGAAAGGATCTTTTGAAAGAAGGTGACTTCTGTGGAGAAGAACTTGTCAATTGGGTTCAAGATGAACCCTCCTCATCCAAGAAACTTATTTCAAACAGAACCATTAAAGCACTTACAAAAGTTGAAGCTTTAGTTCTTAGGACTGATGACTTGAAAGATATTTACAATCAAAAGGCTAAGGTCATACAAGCATTCCTTCGTAAAAGAAGAATCATGATTTCTGGAAGGAATGGACAAACACCACCAGGAGAGTTGACTGCTCCAGAGATTGTTGTTGAAGGAATAAACTCTTCTGTGCTAGAGATAGTTGTTGAAAGTGGAGTGGAGTGCGATGAAGATGAGGATGAAGAAAAGGGGTTTTTAAGTCATTTTAATAGTAGATTTTTTTCATAAATTATGGGTGTTGTGTAATGAGAAAAAATATATGTTACAAATTAAAAAAAAAAAAAAAAATACTTAAGCGATAATTTTAGTATTTTAAAGGGCTTAGGATTTTATTATTGGTGTAGAAAGATATTTTGTGTTTTGTGGGTAGTAATAAAGCCACACTTATATTAAATTGAGTGAATTTGTAATGATTGTCTTGAAAAAAAATAATATATGACTGTTCTATCATTTAATAGTTTGAAACAAATTAAATATATATATATATATATTATTTCACCATTTTCAAAAACATTATTTCAAAACAAATCACAACTTTTCCTTCGAAACAAATACTTTACCTATTTAAAAAAAAAAAAAAAAAAAAAAAACTAAATATTTTTACATCGTTTTCCATTTTAAGAATACTACTTTTTTTTTTAAATAAAAAAAAAAAAAAAAAAACACTATCAAACACATTACATTTTTAAAAACATCAATTTTAAAACATGATTTTTATTTTAAAAAATAATTTTCAAAAACATCATCTTAAAAATAATACCAAACACGCCATTATTTTATAAAGAAAAATATGGCATCAGTTGATAAATGAGGAAGAAACAACATATTCATTAGGAAATTGCTTGGGTATTGACGTCAGTACCCAAGGTGCTAACCAACCAATAGGGTGTTACCACGTTGCTTTTTTCTTTTAGCTTTTTGCATTATTCATAAATGGGTTACGTGGCAAAGCCTCATTGGTTGGTCAGTACCCAAGCATTGTCCTATTCATTAACCCCAATTTCAAAGTCTCCTAAATGAAGTGTGGAATATGCACTAACCTTTAATAAATTCAAATTACTGTCATCATGTTGAAGTAATTAATTGTTGTACTTTTTATACTTTCAAGGATATAAAGTTATATATCTCAATACATATTTTTTCTTTAATTTTCTATTTCTCTCAATATTGGATAGAACATGTAGAGTTTAAATTATCTTTTTCTTTTGGTTGACTCTGTAAAGGATGTTGTAGTTTAGTTATACTTGGTCTCTTTGTATCTAGCTGTTGTAATCCTAACTTAGCTCTTTTAGGTTACGGTCTTCTTTTTAACTTAGGATTTACAGCTTTCATAAGTTAACTTGCACAAGTCTACTGCAAGTCTGTTTATGTATATATTGGTTTGGTTTTCTTCAATAAGATTAATATCGAAATATATTCAATTTTTATAGACTCGGGGTCAAGCACTACTCAAATAATGTAAGGTTGATAATACTTACATGTGAGTAAGTGACAACCGAAGTGAACATCACTATCACAATGGAAAATAATGGCAGCCATGAAGAAAATAAATTCGTGTCTGTAGCTTTCAAACGTGACAATAATAATAATAATAATAGTTTTAGGGCTCGTTTGGTGCGTGGCAGTGACGGATTTAGAGAGAGCCCATAAGGGCCATTGCCCCCCAACCAATAAAATTTCAACAAATTTTCAACACATAAGTTATCATACTCCAGCATGTACACAATAATATTAGGCATTTAGAGTTTATTTTTGCTCACCCTTTCAACAAACGTATCATGAACCATGAGTGACAGTGTACATAGTATAAAACAAATCAGAAAACCGAATTGGCCATGATAACTCACTTAACCCATCTTCTTCTCCTGTGCAGAAATTACATAGCCAAGCAACATCATTGTGCAGAAACAAAGCTTTTAAGAGGAAGTTGAAATAATTACACTAATATTTCAGCCTCATTGTAGTTTATACCCCTTAAAATATGATTTGCGAATCATCTGAAATAAGAAATTGTGAATATCAAATTTTGATAAATAAAGTTCATATACTACCACTTACCTTTCACCCTGGATGCCGATAACAATAAGCCTCCTTTAAAGTCCAATTGGAGGCTTCAATCTGCAAAAAAAACAGAGTATATATAAAAACAAAAGAAGGCCAACAAATGATACACATAGAAATCAAACTATTTCACTTTCAGGCATGCTAAAATTTAACTAAATAAAAATAGAAACTTAGATTAGAAACAACACAACCAAAGCAGTACAAAAACTTCTAAAAGAACCAAATTAAGTTCAAAAATCAATACGATAATATTGAGTCAGTGTAGAACGAACCAAGCAATACATTCAATTGAGTTGACTCACTCGGGAAAACCACCAAGCGACGGCTAAACAGCGAACGTTGAATGACAAAGCAAAAAGCAGTGAACAAAACGAGCAATGAGCAGGGAGCTATGAGTGACGAGCAGTGAGCAGCGAGCGCCGAAAGACGGTGTCGAACAACGACCGATGAGCGTTCGAAAGATGACGTCGAACGGCATGCAGCGAGCGTCAAATCCGATCAGAGAGAGATTTAGGGGGGTGTATTCAATTGGGATGACATTTAAAAACATTATAAATCCAGGTGTATTCAATTCGGACATTTAAAAACTTTAAAAGAGTCTATATTAATCCAATGGTATTCAATTCAGATTTCTATAGACTTTTAAAGAATCCTTCCAAATCCGAGTGTATTGAATTGGAACTTTAAAAATGTCTATAAGAATCAAGGTGTATTCAATTAGGACTAGATTTTAAAGGATTTTCTTATATCATGGATTTTGGTGGATCTTGGTGGACTTGATAGTGAGAGATATAAATATCAAATGCCATAACATGTCCAACCTTCTCCCCAAAGATTTTGGTGGACTTTGCTCTCTCTCTCTCTCAATATTATAATAAATTATATATATTATATTTTATTATATATAATAATATATAATTTAATAAAAATTATTACATATACAATAATATATATAAATATATTATATTTTTATATACATATGAGGGGCACTCTAGTCATTTGAACATTTTGTCCCGTCCTGTCCCATCCATACCAAACGCATAACAATATAGTTAACAGTTCTGTTCTAGACATTCCAAACCCAATATGGAACAATTGTCTCGTCACGTCATGTCCTGTCATGTCCCATCTCTATGTCAAACGCACCCTAACCAAATGGTCGACGGTTAGAGGACCAGTCAATTTTATTTAAATATCTTAAATGCCCCTAAGCAACCTATTTGTTATTATTATAATAATTAAAAATAAACAAAAATTATAAAAATATTTAAAGAAACGAAAAATAATTTAAAATCGTATAAATTTTTTAAAAAATCAGATAATAATGAAATTAAAAAAAAATCAGATAATAAAGAAAAAAAAAATCAGATAATACAGTGATAGTTCCCTTTTTCATCAGACAAACTGCTTTTTTTTTCTTTTCTTTTTTCCCTTTTTTTATTTTTTTAATTCAAAAGTGCAAGTATGATCAAATTAGTGAATGTTACACGTCAAACAATCACATTCATCTCATTTTTTTTTCTTTGTATACTGCACATCTTATTTTTACCCACTCTTTCACTTCTATCACTCAAATTATCAAACACCTTATGGGCACCCATACACAAAATCTTTCAAAACATAAAAGCTCTATGTAGACTCATACAAACCCACATGCTTCGCTCAAATTTAGACACACCGGTGATACCAACAATTCAACATCACCAAAACACAAACTACTGATACAAAATAAAAATAAAAAGGTCAAAAAAAAAAAAAAAAAGGAGATGGAATGAAAACAGAGCCCTTAAAATCGTGTTTACTCTGTCAATGCTGATTCTTTTCTTCCACCAAAAACAAAGCTCTTGACAACACCCACAACTGTTGGATCTCAACCCATCTATCGTAGTCTTCAAAAGAGAGAGAATGAAATTTGTGGTTGTCACTAAAAAGAATCTTAGAAATTGATGGAAGATATGATCCATATTTTTTGTTTTTATTTTCTTCTTTGTTTTTTTTTTTTTTTTCACCTCTTAATGAGATTTTTTAAATTTCTTTAAATATTTTTTCAATTTATTTTTAAGGGTAAAATGACCTTATTACCCTTCTGATATCAAAAGAGGAGTTAATTTTAATGGTCAACTATTTCGTCAAGGGTAATAACCTATTATTTTGCCAAAAGTACAATCTAGGTGTAATTTAAGAAAACGTTAGGGTACTCCGGTGCAATTTACCCTATTAAAAATCGCTATATGATGTCTTAAATATATAAATAAAAGGAAGCATGAGACTTGTGATTTTTTTTATATATTTATATATATTTCCACTTGCAATGGCAACTCGAATGTAGAACGTTGCTATATTGGAGGAGCGCTCTCTTAGCCACATTGGACGGTAGTGTGACTTGCAAGTTTTATATCAGTGAGAAAAGAGAAATATAGTGTGGGCCGGTTTGATAGAAATGAGAGAGAGAGATATGCCAAAGAGAAATTATAGAAAAATTAGAACAATTATTGAATCAACATAAGTCTAGGTGTCATTTTTTTTCTTCAAGTTATTAGTCTATTCAATAATTCATACAAATAGTATTAAAATGATCCCTAACAATATTTTTACAATTCATAACTAAATATTTAATAAATCAATATATTTATATCATTCATTACATTAGCTTATTGATGAAATGAAAGTGATAGGTTTCTCAAATTCATGAGAGAATTTTGCTTAAATAGACAAACAAAACTTAACAAGAAAATATAAATTTGAGTTAAATCGAAAACCTAATGGACCAATCATAAATAAATTCAAAGAAACAAAACTTGATAAAAAAAGAAATTGTTAAAATGGGTCCAAAACGGACATCGTTTGCGTCAAATTAAGGATCGAGATCATCTGCTGTGTTGATCTTTTTCCTGATCTAAAGAACTTGAGAATAAGACTTTGTATTTAAAGATAATGAAAGTGAAATAAATAAAATAAATAAATTACAGTCATGAATTACACATATCAGTAGATCTATATAGATCAGGATAAAAATCAACTCAGTAGAGGATCCAAATTCTCAAATTAAACCTCAAAAAGGATTATCAAGAAGCAAGCTAGCTAGAGGATTCCTCTCTCTTAAATTCCTACATAAACTAATTATAAAGTATTAATTAAAATTCTGACAAATAACATGATTGTTGATGGTGCTTATATATGGATCTTCACACCATGTCAAGACTCAAGAGTACAAACATTCCGCTACAAAAAAAAAAAAAAAAAAGGTGAGGAGGACGAGATAGCTAGCTTGTTAGCTACCGGGAGGAGGACAAGGGAAATGGGCTCTGCCAGCTAAATGTGTGCTGCCACAAGCAAACGCAAGCTCCCTAAAATGTCCACATGAAACATCACCTTGAATAAATTATCAAACTTAATTTTATGCTTATGATATATTTTCAGATCTTAAAAATATTGTGTTTAATTTCTTATTTTGACGGTTAAATATCAAGAGCTGTTTTCAATTTTCAAGGGATTGTTTGATTTTTTGTTTAAAGACTGAATAGTCCTGAATTTTTCTAAGAACTGAAATCTGAATTTAAATGACATGTTTGTTTGTTTTTTCTTACATCTAAATGTATTGTCAACACGTTTGTTTTTTAAAAATAAAATTGTCTAAAAATAAGTAATTTTACATTAATACTCATGTTAAACAATTATACATATAATATGAAATAAAAACAATCCAAAAATAATAATTATATATTAACACATATGATCATAATCTTCCTCTTCCATTGCAAACAAACTTCATTTTTACTAAGAAAAGAAAAGGGTTTTTTTTTTTTTTTTTTTTAAATAAAAGAAGCAGCAGGAAAACTCACACAAAACACTCTAAAAAAAATAATATATAAATACATCACTATAATATCATAATAAAGTATTGATATTAAACACCAATATGAGAAGTGATTAAGGTTCTTTTTTATTTTTAAAGCTATTTAAAATAAGGAATATATTAAAATAAAGATTTATATACCATATATAATTATGATGAAATTAGAAATATGTTATATATGGAGGATAGTATCGGAAGAAAAGATTTTAGATTGCATTTAATGCAATTCAGTGATTTGCAATTAAGTGAAAAATTATGACTTTTTACTTCTTATTTTAAATTGTTTTTTGGTATTTTTAAATTGTTTGACCACTTAAAAAAATAAACAAAACAACTTAATAATTATGATTCAGACCCATTAAGTTTTAAGTGAAAAAAACAAATGACCCCTTATTCTTAAGTTCTTTAGATCAGGAAAAATAGCAGCATAGCAGATTAGCAGTTGATCTCAATCCTTAATTTGACGCAAAAGACGTCCTTTTTGGATCCATTTTAACAAATTCTTTTTTCATCAAGTTTTGTTTCTTTGAATTTATTTATGAAGTGAAAAAAAATAAAAAATAAAAACTAAGAAGAAAATAAAAACAAAAAATATGGATCAGATCTTCCATCAATTTCTAAGATTCTTTTCAGTTATAATCACAAATTTCATTCTCCCTCTCTCTCTGAGACTACGATAGAGGGGTTGAGATCCAACAGTTGTGGGTGTTGTCAAGGGCTTTGTTTTTGGTGGAAGAAAAGAAACAACATTGACAAACTAAACACGATTTTAAGGGCTCTGTTTTCACTCCATCTTTTTTTTTTTTTTTTTTTTTGACTTTTTTTTTATCAGTAGTTTGTGTTTTGGTGATGTTGAATTGTTGGTATCACCGGTGTGTCTAAATTTGAACGAAGCATGTGGGTTTGTATAGGTCTACATAGAGCTTACATGTTTTGAAAGATTTTGTGTATGGCGTATGGGTGCCCATAAGGTGTTTGATGATTTGAGTGAGAGAAGTGAAAGAAGTGAAAGAGTGGGGCATTTAAGATTGCTTATTTTCTGTTTCTTTAAATATTTTTCTTATTTTGTTAATTTTTAATTGTTATAATAATGACAAATAGGTTGCTTAGGGGCATTTAAGATATTTAAATAAAATTGACTGTTTAACCGTTAACTCTAACGGTCAACAATTTGGTTAAAGCCTAAAAGTATTAATCTGCTAGTTTAGTAAAAATGCAATCTGCAATTTTAACAAAGGTCAAGCTTCTTTAGTGTAATTTTCCCTTTTTAATATAAAGGGATCAAAATATCCTCTATCATGTGGACCGGACCACAAATATTACAAGACAATGATATATATAGATGGATCGTTTTGGGACTAACCATAAAAATAGCGAATGAGTTTTCAAACCCAATAGAATGATGGGTGGATTTTGATAGATTAAAATTTGAGTCAATGTATTTACAACTTGACAGTCGACACTTATTCTATTCTGTTCCACGAATTGCAATGTCTAATTTATTGGCAAAAAGAAATTCAACATTTCAACGAGAGAAGCTGAATCAGAAATTTCTATTTGAAGAATAATAAAGCCGAAATTATAAATAAATAAAAGTCCAGTATAGAAGATCAACCTCATGTTTATAAAATAAGTCAAAGATATGGGTTAGGTTCAACATCTTTATTAACAAAGTCAAAAATATTGATATCGTTGTTGAAAAGTGTATCGTTAATCTTATCCGGAGAAGTTGAGAACTATAGTTTGAAAAAAGATTATTATTATTATTATTTTATTTTTTATTTTATTTTTTGGAGTTGAAAAAGGAATTAAACATTAAAAACATAATGTTGAAAGAATTTCAATACCTAAACAATTTTACATTTTTGTAATAATTGTACCTTCATCAGTCACAATGATAATAAGGGTTACAAATTCACCCTAGGGTGATCAAGAAGTTATTTTCAATTTCTTTTAGTTGTTTGATCAAATTATTTCCAAACAATTATTGCTGGCGAGATCAATTGTCGAAAATGTAGTCCCACTTTAAGAGATGAGTCTTCCCACACTTTACAATTTGATGCATGAATGCGGGACTCGAAAATCTATCATACATCTATATATGTAAGTGAAGAGGAGCTGCACAAGCACTTTGCAAAAAAAAAAAAACAACCATATTACAGTATATATGAAATAAAAATAATAATAAAGATATTCAATTTCACATTAATAGTCAAGTCAAAAAGATCATCCCTTGAAAATATATCATATCTATAATCTCTATATCAGTACTACTACTTTGCATAAAAATTTCCAACTACAATTTCTCTATGGACCAATAGGAAAACTTTAAATGAAAATTGAAGTAAACAACGAA
The DNA here is from genome assembly GCA_008009225.1 of Acer yangbiense. Lineage (NCBI taxonomy): Eukaryota > Viridiplantae > Streptophyta > Magnoliopsida > Sapindales > Sapindaceae > Acer > Acer yangbiense. The sequence continues at coordinate 59,927,692 of CM017762.1, forward strand.
AATGAGTAGAATTTTCGAATCTATAAGTGTTAAATTTTCGTACTAGTGAATTTTTATATGTTTATGATATGTGGCATATATAATGGTGGATAGTTTTCTATTTCTTTAAAAATATATATATATATATATATATATTTATTAGGTTATGACATTCATGAATCATGACTCATGAGTACATATATCATTCTTTTATTATAGAGTAAATTGCACTAAACCTTCCTGGGGTTTTCCTGGGGTTTGTCCATTACACTTAGAAACAACTTTATCATTAATTGACACTTAAATCCTCTCATATTAGTCAACAGATGATAGAATTAACATTTGACAATGTAAGTAAGGGTAGTTTTGTCTTTCAACTATGTTGTATCGTACAAGTATGTCAATTATGTCAGATTAATTTGAATTTAAAATTGAAAATTGAATTGTAAAAAAGGAAAAAATGATTGAGCTTTGGAAAAAAAATCTCTCTCTCTCTGTAGAAAACCAGAAGTTTCTCATTGAAGAGTTCGTCACGGTTGTCATCATCAATCATTAGAAAACCAAAGGTTTCTCATTGAAAAAAACAAAAACATAAACGTTTGACCGTTGCCTTTCCTCCGGACGTCTTCTTCCTTCCCCTTCCAGTCGTCTCCCTCTTTCCTCCTCTAATCCCACCCCTCTGGTTTTGGGTTAACTTTCCCGACTGTTATCGTTTTTTTTTCCTCACTTACTTTGCTCAAACTTACAAAGATATCTGGGACGTTTGTGTTCATGAATCATGATTTTGGTGAATGATGGTACAGTGATTAGTCTTATTTTTATTGATTGACTTTTAGATTAGAGAGATTGATTGTGGTATTTTTTGGGGTTGAGATGAGATTATGGGGAATTTATTATGATATGAGATCTAGATTTTTTTTTTTTTTTTTTTTTTTTTATATAAAATTTTCTAAAATGATCAATCAGATCTCTTTGATTTCTTTTTTTTTTTTTTTCATTTCTTCTACCTTGTTTTTTGAAGCACAATTTCTTTTGCTTACATTCTTTTAATTGATTAATGTTATTAATTATTTTTTTTTTAAAATTATTTTTTACTTTTTTATAAAATGGTAATTCTTCAATTGCTTAAGGGCAGTTTTGTACCAATTCCATTTGCCTGGGTTTAAATGTTTAATTATAATATACTTGTCATCATACACACCACAAAGTATTTGAAAAAAAAAAGACTGTTTTTATGATTAGATAAGGTAGTTCCGGATAACCGGATTGTGTGTTCGAATTATATTTCACTTCTGAAAATTATGATTTTATTGTAATAGGTTTTTTAACAATAAAAATAAAAATCAGTTTTTACTTTTTATCTTCCAGCTGGTGAGGTTCATGGTAGTGATTCAACCACAGCTCCCGGAAGTCGAAGATAGTTTTGAGGTTGACTTTATTAATCATTAATATGTATTTATGTTTGTCTGCTGAATATAACGTACAATTATGCTTGTTTATGGAATTTTTAATGGACAATGGTAGACATCCAACTATTTTTATCCAACTTTTTGTCCAACTCCTGATGTGTCAGTTAGTGAGTGGATATAAGGATAAATCATTTATTAATGTGCATCCACTCACCAACTAACACATCAGGGGTTGGACAAAAAAATTGGACAAAAAGGTTGGATGTGTAACATTATCCATTTTTAATATATATTTATGCTTGTTGGCTTCCGGACGAAATGAGGTTGATCCAATAGTAAACCTATAAATAAAAAACTACATATAAATAAAATTTGAGAATTTTTCAAGTGCTAGAATTATTTATCCATATTTTGTTAAATATGAAGTATCAGAAAAATGAGAGAAATATTTGAAAATTCAAAAAAGAAAAAATAGCTCTTGTATATGAAATTTTTTTAAATTTTGTTCATCAGTAGATTTCAAAGAACTTAGCATCAAAAAGAAAATCATATCAAAATTTGTAAAAATCAATGTGATTAATTTCATTAAGGTCCTTACCGAAATTAAAGTAAGTGATCCATCACTTTACCTAGACATTGCCGATGAATAAGGGTTATTTGTGACCGATAATAATCTTATTTAATTTTGTTAAATATTATTATTATTATTATTAAAAGGACTATTTTTATGTAATTTTGAAAATTTTAACACCATTGTGTGTGTGTTTTATTTTTTTGAACTATGAAGACCCATTTTTTTTTTTTTTTTAAGTATTACAATTGACAAGAGCTATTACAATAGGATTGCCGGTGCCAGGACCTAAAGAGATCAAACAATACATGTGTGGTCCGGATAACTTCTTCCACAAATTGGGAAGAAAACTCCACACACATACTTGTAAAATGCGTATTGTGGGATTTGAAACTCTCACCACTAATTGCCGATGCCAGGACCTAAAGAGATCAAACAATACATGTGTGGTCCGGATAACTTCTTCCACAAATCGGGAAGAAAACTCCACACACATACTTGTAAAATGCGTATTGTGGGATTTGAAACTCTCACCACTAATTTGGAAGGGTGAGGTGCACAACCACCCGAACTAAGAGTTATGTGTATGAAGACCAAAAAGTTAATAGGCATAAATCATGTAAAAAACGACATCTTCTAAAAAGCATATTTTAAAATTAAATTGAAAAAAAAAAAAAAAAGGAAGGATCTTCACTCCATCACTTTTTTTTTCCTCTGTTTTTTAAATAATTTTTATTTTGGTTTTTTATTATTATTTTTATAAATATCTTGAGGGTACAATAGCCAATTTTAGATTATATTGAGTGGTAAAACTGTCTTTTTCAAAGCAAATCTTACCAAAAGTTAACATTATGGTGATTTTTGGCCAAAAATGAAACTAGAGATGATTTTTGATCAATTCATCAAACTAGAGGGAATTTTTTTTTAATAATATCTCATACTATAATCTTTTTTTTTTTTTCGTTAAGTATTACATTAATTAGGGATTTTTTGGAGAGGGAAAGGACTTGAACCTGCAACTTCGTGATTCAGTTATGAGGGGTTTATCACTGGACCAACCTCAACTTGTCATCCCATACTATAATATAATCCTGATATCATGTAATTTCAAATGATATATATATATATATATATATATAGTGATCCCTCATGAGAAACTCACTATATCATGAGAAACTCACTCATATATAGTGAGTTTCTCATGAGAGATCCCTTATTTTAATTTCGGTAAGGACCATGATGAAAACACATCAATTTTAATTTCAATTGATATATATATATATATAGTGAGTCTCTCATGAGGGATCCCTTATTTTAATTTCAGTAAGGACCATGATGAAAACACATCGATTTTAATGAATTTTAATCTGATTTTTTTTTTTTTTTTTTTTTTGTGGATGAGGAGTTCATTGAATTCTACCTATGAACAAAATTTGAGAATTTTTTGAATATTAGAACTATTTTTCTTGAATTTTCCTATATTTCGCATATTTTCCGATGCCTTCATATTTAACAAATTTTGGATAAATAGTTCTAGTGTTCATAAAATTCTCAAATTTTGTTCATAGGTAGATTTCAATGAACTCATCATTTACAAAAAAATTCAGATTAAAATCCATTAAAATCGATGTGTTTTTATCATGGTCCTTACCGAAATTAAAATAAGGGATCCCTCATAAGAGACTCATTATATATATATTAACTTTCAAGTGAGAGATCCAATACTTGAATTTCGATAAGGATATTGATGAAATCACATCGATTTTTATAATTTTGATCTGAATTTTTGTTATGAATGATAAATTCATTAAAATATACCTATAAATAAAATTTGAGAATTTTTCAAGTACTAGAATTATTTATCCTTATTTTGTTAAATATGAAGTATCAGAAAAAATGAGAGAAATATTGGAAAATTAAAAAAAAAAAAATATAGTTCTCGTATATGAAAAATTTTTAAATTTTGTTCATCGGTAGATTTTAAAGAACTTATCATTAAAATATATATATATATATTAATGATGCAAGACTACGTTTAAAATAGTCGTGGCACTCTTTGAAGTTTCAACTTTCAACCACAAGACGGAGACTTTGACTAAAATAGTAAAATGTGAACAACTTTATAAGTCGAGTCTTGAAAGACTGTCGAGTTGTGTGATATTGAGCATATGATTCAATGGGTCTCAACTGTGAAAACAAAATTCAAGGATGCATTAAATTTCCCAATTGAACAATTTGATTACTTCTTCTCCTGTTACATTCAGCGGGTCATCTCCGGATCGTTATCACGAACAATAAAGTTGACATTCAATAATATTCCAAAAAAATTGTTTTTTTCCAAATATTCTTTTGACTTTCGTGTGTAAATTGTAATGGACTAAAGTGGCTCTGTTCTAAAGAAAAAGAGAAGAGACCTCGAGTCCTTGAATAAATTTCTATAATACCACCAGGATTCTTGTTATATATATGCAGAGAAAATTTTATGAATTATCAATTTAATATACAAAACCGAAAACAATGGCAGAAAAATTAAACTTGAAAAACCTACTATCCCCTGTTTTCATTGTCCTGTTTTTTAACATATTTGCTTTGCTACCAAGTGCTGCTTCTACTTCTACCGATGAAGCAAATGCTCTTCTCAAATGGAAAGCCAGCTTTGCAAACCAAACGCAGTCTCGCCTACCTTCTTGGACTCTGCTTTCTCACAATGCCACCAATTCAAAACCAAGCATAAGCCAATGCAATTGGTTTGGAATTTCATGCAACTCTGCTGGAAGCGTCATCAAAATAAACATGACCGGTTTTGGTTTGAAAGGTACGCTTCATGAGTTTTCATTCTCATCTTTTCCTAATCTTGCGAAACTTGATCTTGCTATGAATTCACTCTCTGGTAACATCCCATCTCAAATTGCATATCTTTCCAAGCTCACATATCTCGATCTATCCACTAATCAGTTCTCTGGAGAAATCCCATCAGAAATTTGTCTCCTTACAAATCTTCGGGTATTGCATATTCTTGCAAATGACTTAAATGGCTCAATTCCTAATGACATAGGTCGTTTGAGATATCTAGAAGATCTTGCCTTGTGTAACAACCGTTTACATGGTCCAATTCCTGCTTCTTTTGGTAAGCTCAGTAACCTTGCTTATTTGTATCTCTTCAACAATTCCCTTTCAGGTTTCATTCCTTCGGAATTAGGAAATCTAAAAAATTTAATTGACCTTTACATTTTTACCAACAGTTTCACTGGCCCTATTCCTTCCACTTTCGGAAACTTGAAACAACTCACTGTGTTACACGCATACAACAATAACCTTTCTGGTCCAATTCCCAAAGAAATTGGAAATTTGACGTCTCTTACCTCTCTAAGCTTCTCTGCAAACAATCTTTCTGGTCCAATTCCAGTGTCCTTAGGTGGTCTGAGAAACCTCACTCTTCTACATCTCTATCAAAATCAACTTTCAGGCCCCATTCCGAAAGAGTTAGGAAACTTGATATCTCTGACTGATCTAGTGTTGAGTGTAAATCAATTGAATGGTCCAATCCCTGCTTCCTTTGGTAATTTGGTTAATTTAGAATATCTATATCTCCGCCAGAACAAACTTTCTGGTTCCATTCCTCCAGAATTAGGAAATCTTGTGAAATTGAAAGAGATGATACTAGATGAGAACCAGTTTACTGGTTATCTGCCGCAAAACATTTGCCGAGGTGGATCACTTCAAAATTTCACGGCATATAAAAACCGTTTCAATGGTCCAATACCAAGAAGCTTGAAAAACTGCAAAAGTTTGGTGAGAGTCAGTTTGGAGGAAAACCAACTCACTGGGGATATAGCTGAAGACTTTGGTGTCTATCCATACCTGAATTTTATAGATCTGAGCTACAACAAGTTCCATGGTGAAATTTCATCTAACTGGGGAAGGTGTCCAAAATTAGTTTACTTGCATATTTCTGGGAATAATATCTCGGGACAAATACCACCTGAGATTGGAATTGGAACTCAGCTACAAGAACTTGATCTTTCTTCCAACCATTTAGTTGGGGAGATTCCCAAGGAACTTGGAAAGTTGACTTCTATTAGTAGGTTGATGTTGGGTGACAACCAACTTTTTGGGGGTATACCACCAGAATTTGGGGCACTGACTAATCTAGAGATTTTGAACCTGTCTGGAAACAATTTGAGTGAATCAATTCCGGAGTATCTGGGGAACTACAGCCAGCTGCACAATTTGAATTTGAGCAACAACAAATTCAACCAAGAAATTCCAGCTCAGTTGGGGAAGTTGCCTATACTGTCCAAGTTGGATTTAAGTCATAACCTTCTCAGAGGAGAGATACCATCACAAATCAGCAATATGGAGAGCTTGGAGCATCTGAATCTTTCCCACAATTGTCTTTCAGGTTTCATTCCAAAGAATTTCAATGAAATGAATAGATCGTTGGAGGTCGATATCTCCTACAATGATTTGCAGGGTCCTGTCCCAGACAACAAAGCATTTCAAGATGCTCCCATACAAGCATTTGCAGGGAACAAGGATTTGTGTGGCAATGTTCGAGGACTAAGACCTTGCAATCAACTGGTGTCGAGGAGAGGTCACAATAAACTGGTGTTTTCGATCACATTCCCTCTTTTGGGAGCTCTTCTACTTTTGTTAGCGTCCATTGGAATTTACTTCATTTTACAGAAAAGAAAGAGAGATGCTTCAACAGAAAACAGTGAAGAGTTGCTCTCCATATTGGATTTGGATGGAAACATTTTGTATTCAGACATCATAAAAGCAACCGACAATTTTGATGATACGCATTGCATTGGAAAGGGAGGATATGGAAGTGTCTACAAGACTAAGCTACCATCGTCAAGAATAGTAGCTGTGAAGAAACTTCATTCTCTTCCTAATGGTGAAAGGAATTTCAGGAAAGAGTTTCTGAATGAGATAAAGGCATTAACAGAAGTCCGACATAGAAGCATTGTGAAATTGTATGGTTTCTGTTCAAATGAACAACATTCATTTCTGGTGTATGAGTATCTTGAAAAGGGTAGCTTAGCCACAATCTTGAATGAAGAGGAAAAAGCTAGAGAATTGGATTGGAGTAAGAGACTGGATATCATTAAGAGCGTGGCTCATGCTTTATCTTACATGCACCATGATTGCTCACCACCAATCGTTCATCGAGATATATCAAGCAAAAATATTTTGCTGGATGGAGACTGTCAGGCTCATGTTTCAGATTTTGGCACTGCCAAGCTGATGAAGCTAGACTCTTCCAATTGGACTCAAGTTGCTGGCACTTATGGATACATAGCACCAGGTACTCTTAAGATCATTATTCTTTTAGTTTGAGATTTTTTTTATTTTTTATTTATTATTTTTATTTTTATTTATTTATTTATTTATTTCTCTAACACAATTTTTAGACTAAATATCACATTATGCTTAAAGATAGCCATTTTCTTTTTCTTCCAGAGCTTGCATACACAATGAATGTAACGGAAAAATGTGATGTGTACAGCTTTGGGGTATTGGCATTGGAAGTGATAAAAGGAAGGTATCCATGTGATCTCATCCCCTCTCTGTCATCTCCATTGACTAGGGAGAACTTGGTGTTGACAGAATTTTTGGACCAACGCCTTCCAATTCCTCCACCTGAAGTTCAAGATGAAGTGATATTAATGTTAAACATTGCAATTGCTTGCTTACATGACAATCCACATTCTAGGCCGAGCATGAATATGATTACTCCGATGTTATCAGTCTGATCAACAGCAAGTTCACACGATGAGAAATAATTGTGTATAAGGAAATCAAGTCTTCCAAGGAAATATCAGCTGAAAAGCGATGTTGTGTGCTGTACTGCTGTGCTTGAAGCATTGGTATTTTTTTTTTTTGAAAGAGAAGTATTAGTATTTTATTACTCTTCAAAGTATTTACATTTACTTGTACGTTGCTGTTAGATTTCAAGTGCTTATGAAATAAAGCATGGAATGGGATAATTGAACTTATCACATTACAAACATATTTAATCAAATTACATGATTGCTAAGTTTACGTGGGTGTTAATCGGATACGCTGGGTGCACTTAATAATTTCTTATCATATTATATGGATAACCAATTAACTATACTTTTCATATTACACTATATGAGTATATGATTTTCGTTTTCAGGATATCAATGGCGAAATCTGCACTGGCTTGGCTGAGACTGAGCTATATTTAGTTCTCTTTTTTTAATTTTTTTTTAATTTTTATTTTATTTTATAAATAATACAATAGGCCGGTGTCTAAAGATTGTGTTCGTTTGAGGATTGAACACTTATTCTTAGACCCAAAAGATGTTCATTACATTGTGGGTTTGCAAGACTGCAACTATGAGGTCGTTTGTTTTTTCCACTTAAAATTTAATGGGTTTGAATTGAACTCATTAAGTTGTTTTATTTGTTTTTTTTAAGTGGTCATACAACTTAAAAATATCAAAAAACAACTTAAAAAATAAGTAGAATTTTAGGGTTTAATATTGTGATGATTTATTCTTCTCTCAATGAGGTATGTATAGATATACAAGAGTAGTGAACAAGAAAATAGTGGGGATCACATAAGAGTGGTGAACAAGTAAATAGTGTGGGGATCACATAAGAGTGGAGATCAAGTAAAAAGAATTCCTAACTAAATAAGTAAATATAATATTTACATTCCAATTAAATAGAGTAAGAAATCTTGACTTTTAACATAATTCTAAATCACTGGATTACAATTAAAATATATTATTCCAAGTCTATCCTCCCAAAGAAAATATATTTCCAAATTTGTCATAATTTGATATTGTGTAGAGATCTTTCTTTTAATATATTTCTTATTTTAAACGGTTTTTAGAAAGAAAAAAAAAAACTTAATCATTTCCTATAGAGACCGGTGCATATAATTCAGGAACCTATTTCAAAAAAAAAAAAAAAAAAATCAATAACCTTTTTTTTTTTAATTTGGTTTCCGGTGCATATGATCTAGGAAATAAAAAAAAAAATTGGTTTTCTCAATTATATACACTGGAAACGCGGACAACATGCAAAATAACTCGATTTTTTTTTTTGACAATAAATTGAACTTGAACTTTGTTTGCAGAATATGCAAAATTATATTCTTTAATGAATTTTTTGTTTTGTTAAACTGAACTTTGTTTGCAGAAGAACAAGCATGTTAAATTACTTCTTTTAATTAGCATGGATATAAATGTAAAATTATTTATTTTCAGACAATTTTATTTTTAAAAAACAAACATGTTGACAATACATTCAGATGTGAGAAAAAAAAAAAACATGTCATTCAGGTTCAGATTTCAGTCCTTATTTAATCTTCAGAAAAATTCAGGACTGTCCAGTCTTCAGACAAAAAAACAAACGATCCCTATATCTCTTTTCTTCTTAAAAGACTTTTTTTTACATGCCATTGATGAGGCTTTACTTGCCATCAAAAGGTTATTATTTTTATACTCATTGTTGGAACATTTATTAATTGTTGTTTATATCATCATATCGTTAAATATATATGTTTACAGGTAAAATTGATAACAATAGTCAAACCACCACATATGCTGTTTGATCAGCTAGTCAATGAGAGAAATTGAAGACTAGCTAGGTTTTGATATGTGTTTTGGATGAAAGGTTGGTGTTTCGGATGAAACGTTGGTTTTGGGCAATTCATGTGCCTGAAACATGGATGGTCGTGCCAAATATGTGTTACATTTTGGCCCCCAATTTCACATCCTTTGGCTTGTTTTTGAGTAAGTTCTTGTGTCTAATGGCTCTACTTTAGTCAATGCAGGCATGTAATGTGTTTTAGGTGTTGGAGGTTCAAAACCGAGATTTTCGGGTGCGAAACAAGGCAAAGTTCAAGGATGGAGCCCAGTTTGCGAGTCCCATCGTGAGTCCATACCCGTGCAAGGCAGCAAGGTCACCCGCGCACTGATGATCAGAAGATTTCAAGGTCAGTTTGCTGGTACTGTGTGGGTAGACATACCCGCGCATTCTCAACCGTGAAGTTCTCTCCAAGGCAAAGTGCGCTGGTCCAGACCAACGCAATGGCACACGACCCGAGAGCTACAAGTCCTCCACGAAGACCAAGAGTGCCCAAATCGCTGGTAGTGCGCGAGTCCCTACCAACGCACTACCCGCGAACCGAGAACATAAAGATTTCAAAAAGTGCCCAGTGCGTGGGTCCCAACCCGCGCACTACCCCCCGGACCGAGAGGTAGAAACCCCAAATTCAAACTTGGCGGGTACACTGCATGGGTTTATACCCGTGCATATTAGGTCGCGCACTGCACCAGATTCACTGATATCAGTAAGTTCATACCTATTTTTGGAAACACTATAAATATATTCTTTTCTGATTTCACCCACACGCCCTCACAACACACTTTTCAGACCCATACATCACTTAGATCTAGGAATCATCTTCCTTATCATCCAAACCCATTTCCTACCCAAATCCTTCACCAAATCAATCCTTACATCACCCGTTCAACCTCCATTTCACCAAAACCCAATTACCCACTCAATGAGCTTTTGATTTGCAAACTTTGGAGGAGGAAAGGACTTGAAGAAAGGAGAATCTCAACACTCCAATGGGTTCTTCCTTGACTCTTGTTTCTTTACTTTTCCTTTGTATTATCTATATGAGTAGCTAAACCCTTTGTGGGAGTTGATGTAATAATTCATGGATTGTGGGTCTTCCACCATATTTTGAGTATTTGATTTATCTAGTTCCATTCATTGTGCTTAATTGTGTTTGATGTTCCTCTTGGATTAAGTAGGCGCTCCAACTGTTGATCCTTGTTGGATATTAAACTTATTTGAGTTATTGAACTTTCAATTGAAATTCTTTGTGGATTAAGTAGGCACTCCAACTCTTATTTCATTTAGAGGTTAAATTTGAGCTTATAATGCATTTGATATTCTTCTTGGATTGGCTAGGCACTCCAACTCTCAATTCATGTTAGATGTTAAATTGTGATTTCTTCTTGGGTTGAGTAGGCACTCTAACTCTTATCCAATGTTAGATGTTAGTTAATGGTTTTTAACCATATATACTTAAGGTGATTTTAAACAAGCTCACTTGAATGGAAGGGATGGATTGTGAGCACTCCAATCCAAGCCATCCCGGTTAAGCAATCTACCTAAGCTTAATGAGACCCTTCTCTACACTCAATTCAGCACTCCAATGGTTGGGTTGTGGATAAGGATTAGGTGGTCTTACAACCACACTTAAAGGTAGATTGGCCCTAAATAGATCAAATCGGTGTTTAAAGATTGGATTGCCCACTATTCGTGTATGAATTACATTGTCCACTATTCGTGTATGAATTGCATTGACTCCCATATTTCTTACCATATCTTATCACCTCGTGATCGTACTATTTTTATATCTATTTTGAGGTCCCCAATTCCTACTTATTGTGCTTGTTCCTCGGGTAAAACCGGGTATTTAATATAGTAAAATAAGTGTTTCATGTATTTTTGGAGTTTAGGGACATTGGCGTAATTTTGGAGAATCAGAGGCTAAAGTGAAAATATGAAGACTATTTTGAAGATTCTGTGATTAGAGAAGAGTTGAGGGATACATATTGTAATTTGCCAGCCAGCGCGCAACATGCCACGTCATTTAATGAAGCTGTGCGTTTGGGCTGGTGGGCGCTGACGTCATCATGACGTCACATCGTCTTCAACATGCAGCTGACCTGTTTTGCAGACCCGCGACCCGGACTTGACCCGACTCGATCCGGCTTTCGACCCGAACCCAAACCCAAACCCAAACCCAAACCCAAACCCAAACCCAAACCGTTGTCGTCCGACCGTTTTTTGGCATCGTTTGCGACCGTTTTCTGCCCAGAACGACGGTGCGCCTTCCCCTGGTCCGTTTTCCACCACTTCCAGGCCTCCATTCGATGTTTTTCCTAAACTCCAATTCTTTCAAACGTCCATGGCCAACCAAGCTCGAAGTGGTCGCTGCCAAGGTCGCCACGCACCAGCCAACATGCCAGCAACCTTTTTGGCACCAAGGGGCAGTGATGTTCGCCCCCTAGCCGGTCGCCACCTAACAGCGACTTTGGGGGCGAACTTCTCAGCTCCAACATTCCAGAGATCTTCGCCCCCTAGCTGGTCGCCCCCCAACAGCGAACATGACAGCGACTTTTCCGTCCAGCTAAGCCCAAGTGACGAATTTAGACCTAATTTCTGGGCAGCCATATATATATATATATATATCACGTTTTTTTTTGTACAAAACACACTTTTACACCACATTTCACAAAAAAAAAAATCCTCTCCTTTCATTCCACCATCAACACCTTACATCACATTCACAAACCTTTTTACACACCTCTCATTCTTTAAACCCTAGATCCAAAATAACTACTCACCCAAAAGAAAACCTTTCACATTCCACCATCTTCAACCTTACAAAAATCACCCAAGCTACCACCTTTCTACATCATTTTCATCATCTTTTCACATTTTCTCCTTCTCCACTACTATTCCATCCATCTCTGGAGGTTTTGCAAGCAAGAGTAAGCTCTCAAGACAATGGGTTTTCTCTACTCTTTTGTTTTCTCTTTCATTTCTCCATTGATGTGTAACTAATTTCTTAGCTAGGGGATTGATGTAACCGGATTGGACCACTTTACGAATTAATTAGTCTATTTTCTTAATTCAATTCGATTTTAGTCTCTTTTACTTGATTATTTTGTGTTTGCCTATTACTCATGTTATTTTGAGACCTCAATTGATGTGGGTGTGTAGTGTAGACTATCTATGAAATTGGGTTTTGGTGTGAAAGACCTTTCCACCTTAATACCAATTATGAGTTTGGTAATTGAGAAAGATAATATGTGCATGACCATGCCATGTTGTTTTGGCTTAGAGTTTATACAAGTATTGGGTAATGACCATTGCTTGGCACATGACCTTGTGGAGGCAATGGTAAGAACCTAGCTCTTAATGTTAAACAAGCCCTAAAATTGGATTGAAGTGCTTAATGAGACTAAGTAAGAACATAGAGTGGTCTAAGAAGGTTGCATCGATTCCCTAGTGTTTTCTCCCATATATCCATACGTTGTGTGTTGCTTGTTGTGTTTAACTTAGTTTTTAGTCACAATATTGCATTTTTATTTCTCAAGTTTGCATCTTTAGTTGTAAGTTTACATTTTAGTTTGCAAGTTCGCATTTTTAAGTATTTTCAAGAAACCAAATCACTTTTTCAACCCAAAGCATTATGCAATTTAAATTTCATGCACTTAGATTAGTTTTAATTTTTCTCTAAACTAAGTATTTTTAGCTAATTGAATCACCGATCCGAATGAACGAACTTAAATTAAATTGAAAGTAATTTTTACTGCATCACCTCGCATTCTCATTATCTTAGTTTAATTTTACTTGTAGTTTAATTGTAGTTCTCATTTTTAGTTGTTAATTTTCAAAGCCAAACATCTCATTTTACTTAATTGCATAACTAGTACTATAGTGTTAATTTAATCACTATTCCCTTCGATCCCTATGGAATAATACCTCAGCCATTATACTTGTTTTTGAAAATATTTTGAGAACATTTGAGGTCTTTTATAAATTTCTTTTGAGCTTGCAATTTCTATTGACGAAATAGTAAAAGGCAACTTCAATGGAGAATGGACCACTCGGGTGAAGATGTGTCTGGAAGACAAGAAACGTCATCAGGATAGCCGATGGGTTCTTGCGAGAAGTAGATGACTAGTTCCCTTAAGGGTTGATTCGGGACATAAACGATTAAGAGCGCTCTCCTTCTTCCGTGAAGGAATGAATGATATAATCGTTCATTAGAGAATCAATGGTACTTAAAGGAAAAGATATAATTAGAGAGGTATAACAAACTCTATGACCTAGCTTTAATTATAAACTACTTGTGGAGGATCATACCATATGTAATAGTTATATCGATGGACACTGATAATTTGGTTGTGTAAAACATCTACAGTTACGAGAGTACAACATTGGGTTTTTAGTGGAATAACTCTGAAGTTAATAATTGTGAAATATTAATTAAAGAGTTTAATTAATTTTTCTAAGTATTATTTGGGCTCAAAACTGTTGGTCCATTAGGTTCCCTTGTTGGCCATTTACGATTGATAGTAACAAGGTTCATAGAGAATTGGATGATCCAATTAATTATGTTACAAAAGTAACTTAAATATATTATGGGAATTAATTAAATGATGTGATTATTTAATTAATATATTATTTAATTGATAAATTAAATATTATTAAATAATATGATTATTTAATTGACTATTAATAATTAAGAATTATTAATTGTTATTTGAAGGTTTAAGTTTCGAACATTGACAAGAGTAAAAGAATAAAATAATAAGAGATTATTTTTATTTGTTTTAAAGAGGTCAAAGGTTCAAACCCTAGTGGTGACCGAATTAAAAATGATTTAGAATCGTATTTTAACTTGGTTTACTAAACCCTAGGATCCTAGTATATAAGATATACTTATCAGAAAAAAGAAACTAATCGAAACCCTAAGAGAGATAGAGATGTGTGGCTACACTAAAAAGAAAAATAAAAAAGTTCTTCTTCCTTGAAGCTTGGTCGAATTCACAAGAGGAAGCAATGTGTTGTCTTCCGGATCTCTCAAGCCTCCATTCAACTGTTCATGGAATCCGTGACTTGCCCCCACACACAGGTACTAGATCACGAGACATAGTTCGAAAGGCTTAGTGGTGAAGGATCGAAAAGAAAATGAAGGAGTGTTCTTCAAAGGTATGAAAACAAATATCTTCCTCATATTCGTGTATATAAAAGGTGCGAAGGCGGTAAATTTTTTAAAACCTATCGTTCTTATCTCTTTGAATTTTCCGCTACACGACTTACAGATCCCTTCTTCATGCGAGCAATCATTGTGGAACGAACAGTTTAGTGTTGCTTTTGCTCAAAAGGTTGCCTAAACATGGCCTACAATGACTCAATTATCTCATATACTGTAGTCATTGCTTCATGCTTTGAATAAAGCACCTCGGTCATGCTAGCTAGCAAATAAATGTGGGCCTTTTCATTATCTGAAATTTATTTTTCGTGGGCCTCACGAACAGTTCGTGCTACGTTGGGTGCAGGCTGTGGAGGACATTTCTCCATAAGCACAAATTTTAGGTCTTGGGTGACCAGGATTGCATTAATGTTGTTTTTCCATTTTGTATAGTTATCCCCGGTTAATTTGTCATTAGCAAGTATTTGAAGTAAAGCAGAAAACATTGCTGAAATAAACATGAATAATAATAATAATAATAATAATAAATCATTCATTCATTCATTCATACATTTAAATCATATGTAAAGTATTCGGCATATAACTTACCGGGCGTCGTTTTACCCGGTAGAAAAGATATTTCTATTCTAATCACCTCGCAAATGCACGAGTCAAAGGACAAGTATAGCAAGTAACGAAGGGTCTCGTTCCACAAGGAGATGGATCCGTTAACTGCATCTAGTTCTAGTGTTTATTAAAGCATGTAAAAAGGAAATACGTGTGTGGTGTGTGCGTGTGGAGGTGCAAACTAACTAAACTAAGATAGAAATGTAGCTGGGTGTCTTGGCTATCTAATTAATCTACTATTAATTAAGTTAATCTACTCCTAAAGGCAAGACACCCTAGCTACGAAAACAAAGGTGGCTTGGAGATAAGCAAGATATATAACACATATGGGATATTGGTTCACCAAACACACTATGCAATTTATGTCGATTGTTTAACATGTGAATCCAATTAATCCAGTAAAGGGTTCGTTCTCTTAATTAGGGAATTCCCGAAATCATGTCATCACTCTCCAATTGGAAGAGTGATTATGTCTAGGGTTTAGACCCATTAAGTACAAGAACATATGAACCAAAACTAAAGTGGCATAATTATGCACACATAAGCGATTTCCATTCCATATAGCTAATATCTAAGCTCATACCCGGAATGGTAATCCAAGCACAAACTCAACTCACTCTAATAATTCTAAACACATACATAGTAAATCATACATCAACATACATAAACAAATGAGATTTTTGATTAAAACTACTCCTAATCATTTAGTTAATCTACTCCTAATCTCATCCATACATACATATCAACACATAATCATCCATACATATGAAATCACAAAAAGAGCTTAATCAATATACATCTAAGGAACGAATCAATACTAAATCAAATCAAATGAACAACACAAACATATATTAACATAAGTGTAGGTTACAATTACTCCCAAATGGGTTATACATCAATAGAAATACAAGAGATGAGCAAAGTAAGAAATAACCCTTGAAGACAAGCCTCCAATAGCTCTTCCTTTCTATGAAACTCCTTTGGTTCGGTTTTGACACACAAGCCTCTCATATCTCTGCATATCTACTCTCTATGGAGGAAAATCCCCCATGGAAGGCTTGGAGTTGCTCTCTCTCTTTTGTGATGATCAATCTAAGAAAATGGGTTTCTTGGAGCAAAGTTGGTGTGGTGCACACTTAGAAAGAGAAGCAAAGTGATGTATATATAGGTTGGAAGTGTGTAGGGCAAGAATGGGGATCAAAATATCTCAAAACATCTCAATATCCTCATATGTCGGCCAGCTTCGCGGGTTCAGACACCTTGCCTCACGGGTTTGTTCCCGCCGCACAAACTCGAGGTGGAAAAATGGAAGAAACCCGCGAGTTTGAACCTTCTGTCTTGCTGGCTACTTCCCGCTGCATGAAACCGTGAAGAATCCATGGGTTTGGACGTGCTAGTTCGCTGGAAAGAAGCCGCTGAACCAAGCTTGTGAGCTTGAATGGCCATGGAGTTTGAAGGATTTGGTGGAGAGTGAAACCTTTGCATAGGAGGCTCAAAGTTGGTCCATCGTGACCGGAAGGAGACCGGCTGCCGATCTGGGCTGAGATTGGCTGGAAAAACCGTCGAAAACGGGTCGAAAAAGGTCGGGTTATAGTCGGGTCTGAACCGGGTCAAACACTGGTCTAGTCGGGTCGGGTGAATAGATTTTAATCAAGTTATATTGCCAAATTTTCTTGATTAGTCAATATTCAATTAAAAGCCCCAATCTAGTCAAAATAAAAAATCAAGTATAAAATGCGGAATTTAAATGACACTTTATTTTTTATGTGGAAACCTTCAACAAGGAAAAACCATGGGCTGATATGTGCACCACACGATCCTCGAAATCACTACTTGTAATGGTGTTTATAACCTAGGTTGACCACGTCAAACCCTACATGGTCACTAACCCACCACCACTACCCAGCGGGCCTTTAGTAGCAACTCTATATCAAATTGCTTGCGCACTAAGCTATCTTAGCCACAAGACTTACTTCTCAATGAAGAGATTAACAACCTAATGTGAATATGCAATTTAATGCTAGGTTACATTAAATGCTTATCTAGGATTAAAAGAAGACAATTAAATCAATCATAAATATCAATTGCTATATGTCCTGGCATACAACATAGCTATTAAGATAAATCAATCCTAGGCAATAGCTATCACAATACAACACTCAATCAAACAACACAATAATCTCAATCTTGTATGTAGAATATGTTCTAGATGCATACAAGTAATAAAAAGAGATTTATTGTTAAGTAAATCACTAAGATTAGATGAAATTAGTGAAAAACTTACCAAACTATGTGTGTTGTAGAAAACTCATGCATGGATGCATCCTATTTGGTCATAGATGATGCTAGACGAACTTAGATGCACATGGAAAATGATTTGAGTGATCAAAAATGATTTCTTGAATGAATTTCTCTCTTTGAAAAAAGCTCTCAATTAAAAATATGATTTTTGAGTCATTGGGGCGACCTAAAGAGAAAGCAATGTATATATAGGTGACCAAAACAAAACTGCAGCGTTTTGTGCAAGGCGGACTACCGCGGTTGGTCAAGACGGCAGTCGACCACGGCAAAGCAAATGACGTTACTGTCGCTTGCTTGCCGCAGTTCACCAAAACGGCAGCACAATCACGGAAGTTACTGTCGCTGGCTTGCCGCGGTTCACCAAAACGGCACATCAACCGCGGTAGTGAGAGGCAAGGTCTTCTCATGCGGTTTAACACACAGAGTAAGTAAGCAATTAGTGTGAGCATGAAAAGTGAAGAGAATGTTCATAGAAAGCAATAAACACACATGAAAACAAGATGAGGTGTGTGTGTGTACAACTATTCTCTTCGATGTAAGTAAGCACAAGTGTTTTACCTTTGGTGTGCTTCTTATCTTGAGGTCTTGAGAGGGCCTTTGTGGTGCATGAGCACCAAAAATTATACGCCTAAAGCTACCCTTACATCAAACCCCAAATGTGGTTTGTCACCGAAATAAGCTAATCAAACTTGAGGAACTTATAATTTTAATTAACTATTTAATTAAATCCTTGTGAATGTAACTCATCATTTCAGATCTCTTGAACTTAACTTGAGAGTTGCTACCTTAGGGTCAGTCAATCCCAAAATACATCCAAAAATCCTATCAATTAGGAAGTTAACCTTGGTTATGACTCTTATGGAGACCTTCCTTAAGGAGGATGAAAACAAAGCCGTCTCTAGGCCCCACTTGAATCGCATGGTGTTAAACTAATTATGGAAACTGTGGGATATAATGTTATATATCCCTCTCCCATTCACTATTTATGGTTAGGGTTTTCTAATTCACCTAGACGAACCTAGATTAAATGGCTAAGAAGAATCTAGTTCTTTTAGGTTATGTTACTAGAATCTTATCCTATTAACATTTAATAATAAACCGGATTTTTAGCTATTAAAAACTAATTTATTATTCGAATTCTAATCTATGTAAACTATTTTAAATAGACTAAAATTAAATGTGAGAATTACCAAGTTTTAACTATTAAAACTAAAACCACATTATTCGGTCCAATTATTATTAAGGCCTTAATCAAATTAATCTTGATAATGAATTGGGCTTTACTAATCTAACTAATTAAACATTTTAATGAAAGATTAGTAATTAATGAGAATTACCAAGTTTTTACTCCTAAAAACTAATCTCATTATTAATAGTCATTTATGTGATTATTCAATTTTAATCATATTAAAAATAATAATAAACATATAAAATAAATGGGTTATTAATCATGTATGATATATTATAATGCAAGTGTAGGCACTTCTAATCTATATGGCATAAGTATGCATGACAATGCTTTAATTATCTCATAAATAAAACATAAACGAGTTGACCGAGTACGATGAGCCATCTAACTTTAAAAAAAAAAAAAAAAAAAAAAAAAATTAATATAATTACAAAAATTAATTCAAAACATTCATTGGTCTTCATGTAATCCCTCTTTTCTTCAAGTCCATCTTCTTATATCTTATGGGCTTTCAATCAAGTCCAACTTGATTAATCCCTTTTTTTTTTTTTTTTTGGTGATCCATCTCATGAATCAAAAATTAAGGCTCCAATGTTACACTAACATTTATTGGAGGCCCAAAGTGTTTAAAAAAAAATATCGACCCATACACGCTACCGAATACGCAACCTTAGTGTCACGAACACTCGGCCTTGCGCTTTTGGGGCATAGCCGTCGTCCGCACAAAGAGGGTGGTTGTGCGCAGCCCTTGTGCTTAAGCGTGCATCTGCCTTGTGTGACACTCACACACTGTTGCCACCCCTTGCGCAAAACAGCGCACGTGCGCTGCAGCCCTCTGTGCAAACCAGCCCAGCTGATGCGCCAAGAGCCATTCAGCAACCTTGCTTGTGCGCATGGCTTGTGCACAGTAGCTTGCCGCTGCAGCATGTGCGTGCGGCGCTTCTGTTTCGCAAGACCAACGCACAGTTGTTTGCGTTGCTCCAAGCATGCGCACGGCTGTGCCTTGCGTGCATAGCAGCTGGTGCTCTTGTGTGCATGGCTGCCATATGTGTGTCCTACACACGCTCAGTTTCATCGTCTTCTCGAATCGTCTTCTTCGTACAATATTACATAATCATATTACAACAAAAGAAAATTTACAAAGAACGATTACATCCGAAAAAGAATAAAATTAATTATTACAACACGGAAACAATTTAACTAAACTCATCGTACCATATAATTAACAATCAACCATGTTTATATAAAAATAAATAAATAATTAACATCATACAACCCTAGATTGTGCCTACACATATCATACATATCGAAAAGAATTTAAAAACAAATTTAACATATTCGTGTATAACAAAAATTGGCTCTGAAACCAATTGTAAGTCACGCACCGAAAAATCAAAGAGTTAAGATCGATAGGTTTTTGA
This sequence comes from Acer yangbiense, assembly GCA_008009225.1. Lineage (NCBI taxonomy): Eukaryota > Viridiplantae > Streptophyta > Magnoliopsida > Sapindales > Sapindaceae > Acer > Acer yangbiense. The sequence goes on from CM017762.1 coordinate 59,947,961, forward strand.
ATTTATCGTCTTTGGGACCTTTTTGTATATATGAATATGAGGAAGAGATTTGTTTTCAAACCTTTGAAGAACACTCATTCGTTTTCTTTTCGATCCTTCACCATTAAGCCTTCTGAGTTATGTCCCGCGATCTAGCAACTATGTGTATGGGCACGTCATGTATTCCAAGAGCAGTTGAATGGAGGCTTGAGAGATCCAGAAGACAACGCCTTGTCTCCTTGCTTGAGTTCGGCCAAGGTATGAGCAAGGAAAAAAAAATCTTTTTCTTTTCCTTCTTACTATTGCCGCACCCTATGTCTCTCAATTAGTTTTAGGTTAGTTTATTTTTCCTGATAAGTATATCCTATATATCAGGATCCTAGGGTTTAGTAAACCAAGTTAAAATAGAATTCTAAATCCTTTTTAATTCGGTCACCACTAGGGTTTGAACCTTTGACCTCTTTAAAGCAAATAAAAATAATCTCTTATTATTTTATTCTTCTGCTCTTGTCAAGGTTCGAAACTGAAACCTCTGAATAACAATTAATAATTCTTAATTTTTAATATGTCAATTAAATAATCATATTATTTAATAATATTTAATTATTCAATTAAATAATATATTAATTAAATAATCACATCATTTGATTAATTCCCAGAATATATTTAAGTTACTTTCGTAACATATTAATTGGACCATCCAATTCTCCGTGAGCCTTGTTACTATCAATCGTAAAGGGCTAGCAAATGGACCTAATTAACCCACAAATTTGAGCTCTAATAAGTCTTAGAAAAATTAATTAAACTCTTTAGTTAATATTTCACAATTATTAACCTCGGAGTTATTCCACTAAAAACCCAAGGTTGTACTCTCGTAATTGTAGATGTTATACACAACCAAATAATCAGTGTCCATCGATATAGCTATTACATATGATATGATCCTCCACAAGTAGTTCATAATTAGAGCTAAGTCATAAAGTCTGTTATACCTCTCTAATTATATCTTTTCCTTTAAGTACCATTGATTCTCTAATGAATGATTATATCCTTCATTCCTTTACGGAAGAAGGAGAGTGCTCTTAATCGTTCAAGTCTCGAATCAACCCTTAATGGAACTACTCATCTACTTCTCACAAGAAGGAGTGGATTCCACTAGTGTGCATACTTTCCCAGCCATAAGCCAAACCGTGATTCCAAGATATGAGTTATTGACCGGGAATGCTACTCCGATCTCACCCATGGTATTTCAAGAAACATGGTCTAACTCAAAGGAGTTAGTAAGTTACTCAGGATTTAGATCACCCATATACAGCCATCATTTGTCGATATATATGAATCTTTTCAACTAACGGATCTTAATGACAGATTCATATAGATCATGGCCTAGTCTTATATGATCACATCATATAAGGTGCTTCCATTCTCTTATCACCATATGAGTAGTCTAGGAAAAGACCACCGTACATTACAAAATGGACCGCAGTTGTAGATTAACCATAAATAAAGTACCCAACTTTATTTACTTTCTACGGACTCTTTAGATTGCAAGTTTCAAAATGAATTCCTATGTATATGACATTCATATACTCAGTTTGAGATTACATCTAGCAATCTTGGATGTTTAGCACATATAATATAAACATATGAGGCATGTTAATTGAATGAAATAACTACTTCTTTTATTAATGAATTTATAACATTTACATTTTATAAGCTTTATAGCATAAATCCCAACAATCTTCCATTTGCACTATAGCATGTGAGACATGTCTCGTAATCCCGGACCCTCTAAGTGACCTTCAAATTCTTTAGCCGTTAAGGTCTTTATAAATGGATCAGCATGATTATCTTGCGACGCGATCATAGTCACGGTCACATCTCCTCTCTACACTATCTCCACTGCTTTCCTCTTTGGAATTAGCCACTTTGTAAGTGTGTGAATGTGTTATACAAGTTTAGCGCAACGATGCATGGACACAAATGTATGCAATGTGTTTGTGCGCACTTACGCCTTTCAAGAGGAAAAAGTATCTTGATACCTTGGTGCTTTTCCTCTTGAAGACAATCTTCACATGAGAAGTTGTATTTCTCCTTTTAAAGCTCCTTTCAACCAAGAATCATCTAGCAATTGTATGTGTGGGCACATCACGGATTCCGGGAGCGGTTGAATGGAGGCTTGAGAGAATCGGAACGCAACCCCTTGCTTCCTCTTGTGAATTCGGCCAACCCCATGAGAGAATAAAAAATTTCATTTTTTCTTTTTCCCCTCTTGTTGCCGCCCACCTCTGTTCTCCTTATGGTTCCGAATAGCTTCTTTTTCCTAACTAGTATATCTTATATACTAGAAACCTAGGGTTTAGTAATCCAAGTTAAAATAGGATTCTAAATCACTTTTTAATTATTACTTTACTAGGGTTTAAACCTTTGACCTATTTAGAGTAATAAAAATAATCACTTATTATTTTATTGCCCCTGTCAAGGTTAGAAACTGAAACCTCCATATAACAATTTAATATAATTAATTCCCAAAATATATTTAAGTTATTTTCGTAACATAATTAATTGGACCATCCAATTCTCCGTGAGTCTTGTTACTATCAATCGTAAAGGGCTAGCAATGGGACGTAATGGACCCACAGTTTTGAGCTTCAATAATACTTAGAAAAAATTACTTAAACTCTTTAATTAATATTTCACAATTATTAACCTTGGAGTTATTCCACTAAAACCCAAGGCTGTACTCTCGTAACTGTAGATGTTTTACACAACCAATTTATCAGTGTCTATTGGTATAGTTATTACATATAGTATGATCCTCTACAAGTAGTTCATAATTAGAGCTAGGTCATAAAGTACGTCTGTTATACCTCTCTAATTATATCTTTTCCTTTAAGTACCATTGATTCTCTAATGAACAAAAAATCCTAACTTCCTTACGGAAGAAGGAGAGCGCTCATATCGTTCAAGCCCTGAATCAACCCTTAAAGGAACTACTATCTACTTCTCGCAAGAAGGAGTGGATTCCACTATTGTGTACATACCTTCATAGCCACAAGCCAAACCGTAATTCCAAGATACGGAGATATTGACCTAGAATGATATTTCGGTCTCACCCATGGTAAATCAAAAACCACGATCTAATTTGAAGGAGTCAGTAAGACACTCAGGATTTAGATCACTCATATATAGCCTTCATTAATCGATATATATATGAATCTTTTCAACTAACGGATCTTAGCGATAGATTCATATATATCATGGCCCAGTCCTATATGATCATATCATCTAAGGTGTCTCCATTCTCATAACACCATATGAGTAGTCTAAGATAAGACCACCGTACAATACGGAATAAACCGCAGCTATAGATTAACCACAAACAAAGTACCTAGCTTTATTCGCTTTCTATGAACTATTTAGATTGCATGTCTTAAACTGAATTCTTCTGTATATGACATTCATATACTTAGTTTGTGATTACATCTAGCAATCTCGGATGTTAGCATATATAATATAAGCATATGAATTAATATATTTGAATGAAATAATTACTTCTTTTATTATTTATAACATTTACTAATTACAAGCTTTAGGGCATAAATCCCAACATTCTCCCCCTAAAGACAAAGTCTCAATTATGCACAAAAAGGTACATTTCTCCCCACACATGGAACATTTCTCTACACATGGCGAGGTATACATTTATCCTCCTTTTTGTCAAGGAATAGACAAGGGACACATGAGATAGAATATGAGATATTATGCAAACAAGTCGTATAGAAAACGAAGTTGAATAAACTAAGCTCCCCGTTAACATATGTTCCATATTATGATCAACAAGTAGACTTGTTCACAAGGGAATCACACAATCACACATTCAAGCAATAAGAGAATATTTCATCACTTTTCAAAGTTCAAGAGAGAATCATAGATTTTCATTAATCTCTTAAAAATATTCTCACGCTGTTAATGAATCAAGCATTATAAGAAAAATGTGTGTGTATGTGTGTGTGTGTGTGTGTGTGTGTGTGTGTGTGTGTGTGTGTGTGTGTGTGTGTGTGTGTGTGTGTGTGTGCGTGTGTGATAATGCTTTTAGCATATACAAATGGAGTAATTGTGATATCAACAAGCAAACCATATCAACACCTATCCACCTAAAGCGTTTCCAATCTAGGTCAAACCAATTATCATCTGAAATTTTCGCTTTAAAGAGAATATATTTCAACATATGAGCGTGTGTGTGCATGTGGCTCGTTTACTCATTTCTATTTGACAATCCGAGCATTTCACAATTCTCAACTATATTCTATTAAGCCTTTTATTTTATTTTTTTCATTTCTTTTAAGCTTAGAATCAAATATATATTTTTTTTAATGATTCTTTTCAACACTTCTTTGATTTTTCTAACATAAACAAGTACGCTTTATGACGGCTTTCACTTATCATAATGGTGTAGCCCTTTCCTACATTGGGTGGCTTCACAACCAAAATGTGTAGCCCTTTCCATGAAGGTGCTCGTTGAGTTCTATGTAGTTGCCGAAGCAAAATGGATACTAACCATAGGTCATCTATCATGTACTAAGCAATAGGCTTCTAAATGCATCCATAATCTACACATTTTCAAACTCAACTACTCAAACATAAACATATAAGAGAAGCATTAGTGCATTTTCAAAAACAAGATTTTTAAGCTCAAGTGCATGATCTAAAAACAATAAAAGTTACTTGTTTAAGATCATTACTTCTCAAGTGAGTAGCTCTCAAAGATATTGATATTCAAATTAAATTTTGCTCATCAAGCTACTCAACAATCACACAACGACATTAATCAACACCAATCGCCAATGGACCTTCTAAGAGATTTAAATCTCTCTTTGTCCAAGGGCATGGTGAACAAGTCCGTAAGTTGATTCTTTGTAGGCATATGCTCTAGAGTAACAATAGAATGTTTAACTAGATCTCTAATGAAATGATGCCTAATATCAATGTGCTTTGTGCGTGGGTGTTGAACCGGATTTTTAGAGATGTTAATAGCACTTAAATTATCACAATAAAATGTCATTTTTCCTTGTTCTATCTTATAATCCTTAAGGATTTGCTTCATCCAAAGTAATTGTATACATGCATTTCCGGCCGCAATGTACTTGGCTTCGGAAGAAGAAAGGGAAACGAAATTTTTTCTTACTTGACCAAGAAACCAAGTTATTCCTAACATAAAAGCAACCGCCTGATGTGCTTTTACGGTCATCTATGTTTCCTGCCCAATTGGCATCACAATAACCAACAAGTATGTCATCAGTATCAAATGAATAGAATAGACCAAGACTATGAGTTCCCTTGATATATCTAATGACCCTCTTGACGGCTTTTAAGTGTGATTCTTTAGAATTGGCTTGGAATCTAGCACACAAACCTACACTAAAGCAAATGTCCGGTCTGCTAGCCATTAGGTAAAGTATACTTCCTATCATGCTTCTATATAGGCTTTGGTCAACACTATTCCCCATTTTATCTTTGTCAAGTTTAAGAGTAGTACTCATGAGAGTTTCAAATTCTTTTCCACTCTCTAGGCCAAACCTCTTAACTATGTTTCTAGCATACTTAGATTGATTCAACATAATGCATATGCTAGATTGCTTCACTTGCATTCCTAGAAAGTAATTTAACTCACCCACCATACTCATTTCAAACTCACTTGACATCACACTAACAAATTCATCAACCTTGGTTTTATTGGTAGACCCAAAAACAATGTCATCAACATATATTTGTGCAACAAAAATATAATTTTCATGAAGTTTGATAAACAATGTTCTATCAATGCCACCTCTCATCTAGTTGTTCTCAATGAGGTATTAAGTCAATCTATCATACTAAGCTCTTGAAGCTTGCTTAAGACCATAGATAGTCTTTTTCAATTTAAACAGATGATTAAGAGAGTGTGGGTCTACAAAACCCTTAGGTTGTTCAACATATACTTTCTCTTGAAGGTATCCATTGAGGAAAGCACTTTTGACATCCATTTGAAACAATTTAAACTTTTTAAGACAAGCAATGGACAACAAAAGTCTAATGGACTCAAGACATGCAATGGGTGCAAATGTCTCATCAAAGTATATACCTTCAACTTGAGTGTAACCTTGAGTCACTAGTCTAGCCTTATTCTTCACTATCTTGCCATTTTCATCGATCTTATTCTTAAACACCCATTTAGTGCCAATCACATTAATGTTTTTAGGCCTAGGAACTAAGGATCACACCTCATTCCTCTCAAATTGATTTAATTCATCTTGCATAGCCCCAACCCAATACTCATCAACTATTGCTTCATTAATAGTATTGGGTTCAATTTAAGAAGTGTAGCAAGCATATGAAATTTGGTTAGCTAGTTGATTCCTAGTACTAACCCTTTCATTCAAATCACCTATGATGTCTAATTGATAGTGTGAGCTTCTAAGTCTAGAGTGTGAACGTTCAACAACTTGGTCATTTTGTTGATTCTCATTTAATTCATTTTCTACCTCTTGACTTCCTACTCCAACAACACTATCAATTTCAGACTCACCACTAGCCACATCAATAGGTGTATTAGTGTCATTCAAAAGATTTTCTTTAGGTTCATTGACACTATTACCATCACACAAATCAAGCATGCTAAGGTCATCTATCTTCACATTGATAGACTTCATAATAGTCTTAATAGTCAAGTTGAAAACTCTATACGCATGACTATGATAATATACCCTAGAAAGAGACCAATATCACTCTTAGCATCAAGCTTACCTAAGTGATCTCTATCATTCAAAATGAAACACTTAGTTCCAAAAGTGTGAAAGTAACCTACATTGGGTTTCCTGCCCTTCCAAAGCTCATAGGACGTTTGTTTTGTGCCAAGCTTTCGAAATACTCTATTAGAGACATAATGATGTAACGGAAGCTCTGTCGAGAAAAACCTGAAAGAAACAAATTGAAAACAACCTACTAACGTTCCGTTGATTCGCGCACGAATACCAGAATATTAGGCTTCAAATACAATAATCAACTTCGCGCACGAAGGATGTTGTAAATGGATAGTTGAGAAACATTCTTTGTATTTTTTTATTAATCAAAAGCTCCCTTTCAAACCCTAATACAATCTACTTAAATAGAATTTTAAAACTTGACTAACAAGAAAATCCTAAACAAACGGGAAAGAATCCTAAATCAAAAAGATATCAAATCTCCTAAAAATCAAAAGAATCCTAAAACATTAAAAACCTATCTAAAAAGGAAATAGGATTTGATTTAATAAAATCAAATCATAAAATAATTAATAACCTAATTATATAAAAACTAAAAGGAAATAAAATAAACGTACGGAATCATGACAACAATTAAAAACCATAAAAATCGAAACAGCTGTCTTGGTGCGCATGAAACTTAATGGCCAAATTCTGATATGCTGGAGCCCGTTATAGAAGATGAAGTCTTCCTAACATTTGTAGGGCTCGTCTTGGGCTTTCTGAAAACATATTATAATAGACGATCCGATCTCATATGCCCTCTATAGAGGTCCAAGAAGGTGAGCCCAGATCATCTCGTCCAGCTCACTGTGTCCAGCTCAAGTCCAGCTCAAGTCTTCGCGCAATAATCTAAATGGCCGAATTTGGGCCTGTTGTGATCTGTTACGGAGGACGGAGTTTTCATAACATTTGTAGGACTCGTCTTGGGATTTCCGGAAACATATTATAATGTTGATTTGGAGTTTGTTTTCCTTCTGAAAAGGCCCCCGAAATTTTCCCATTCTGACAGTTAAAACCATTCCGAGTCTTTGCTTCCTTCTTTCCGCACCCTTTGTCTTTGAGTCAATTCCTTCGCTCCATGAAATCCAAACCTTTGTTTGCCGTATCGTATTTGCTTGCTGCATCACATAGCAAGCGGTATTGACCGCTTCAGCCCAAAGTTTCCTAGGGACTTTCTTGCTATTGAGCATGTCCCTAGCCATCTCTTACAAGACACGGTTCTTCCTCTCAATAACACCATTTTGTTAAGGAGTTCTAGGTGCCGAGAACTCATGAGATATCCCTAAGTCATCACAAAACATACCAATTTTGGTATTTTCAAATTTCGTCCCATGATCACTCCTAATGCGACATATTTTCTTAATACCAAGACCTTTCTCATTTTGAACTTGATTACATAACTTTTTAAAGTAATCAAAGGCTTCAGTCTTATTCTTAAGAAAATAAACTCAAGTAAATCTAGAGAAATCATCAACAAATACAAAAATGTACTTTTTACCATTGATGCTCTCGGTTTGAATTGGCCCCATTAGGTCCATGTGCACAAGTTCTAAAGGCTTCTTGGTAGCTATGGAAGTGCTCTTCTTGTGAGACACTTTAGTTTGTTTATCTAATTGGCAAGGTTCACAAACACCATCTAGCTTCCTACCAAGACTTGGAAGACCTCTAACAATGCTATGTTTTTCAAGCTTCTTTAAGTCTCTAAAGTTCATGTGGCCTAATCGTTGATGCCACAAATCAAGTTTGGTGCACTCATGTGTCATGTTGCAAGTTAGAGGATCTATCTCAAGATAATAGCAATTGTCTATAAACCTTTTGACTTTTAGGACAACCTTACCCTTTTTATCAATTATTATGCACACATCTTTGTTAAAGCTAACTTCCTTAAAAATTTCACACAAGTGAGTTATACTTGTCAAGTTAGCTTGTAACCCATCAACGTACAAAGTATTACGAAGTTTAGGCAATTTGGGAATACATATTGTTCCCTTGCCTAGAACTTGCTTTTTGGTGTCATTACCAAAAGTGGCCCAACCTCCATCCTTAATGACAAGATTCTTAAAGAACTCTTTGTTACCTGTCATGATCCTAGAGTAACCGCTATCTAGGTACCAAGAGTAGGAGGAGTTAGCTCTAAGAGCATATTGTGCAACTAGACATTTAGATGTGTCTTTTCTAGCCCACACACTCTTCACAGTATGCCTTTCACTCCTACCACTAACATGCTTCGACACATTGTTAGACCTTTTAGCATGCACATTGACATCATTTGACATCTTCAAATAAATCAAACAATGCACATTTGCATTTCCGAATGTATTCAAAGCACCTAGGTCATATGTGTCATACCATATTACAATGATGACAAATAGGTATAAATTTAAGAAGTTTACCGTTTGCATGTATTTACAAGGCATTTGGTTTTCTCATAATTTTACCTCTTTGTAGTGCAACCTTTAATGCTTCACCTCTTGCATTTGAGGTTGATGCTCTTTGACTTTGATCTTGTTGAGTCCTTCCATTGAAGTTCCTTGTTGATGTAGAGGCATCTCCGGTAGCATTCATTGATTTACCTTGAGAGAGAGTACCTATATTTGTTTCACCATTTGCTTTGACAAAAACAAATTTGTTAGATGAAGGAGTTTCCTTCTCATTTACATAACCTAAACCTCTTTTGTCACATGGATGATTACCACTTTTAACGAGGGTTTCTACCTTGTTTGAACTAGATGACATCTTACTAATCATCCTACTTGCCTCATCAAGTTTATCACTAAGCATCCTATTTTTAATGGCATATTTCTCTAAGATATCATCACTTTTCTTAACATCTTCACGAGATTTACTAAGCCATTTTTCATACTTATTCTCTTGATTTAAGTGCTCACTAAGTTTGGCTTTAAGCATATTCTCTAGCCTCCTAGCACAATCAAGAGAGCCATCCTTTTGCTTAATCTTTTGCTTCAAAATGCTAAGTCTATCATTGCTATCTTTTAGGTTCTTTTCTAGACTTAAGATTTTGTCTTTAAATTCATTGAGTTCTTTTGAGCCTAGACCATGATTCTCTAGCTTCTTATTGAGGGACACATTGACCTTAGATAGTCGTTCATTTTCTAGAATAAAATCATTGAGCTTTTTCTCATCTAAGTCAATAGGTTCAACAAAAGAAGCCATATAGGAATACACTTCCTTAATCATGACTCTATCACAAACAAAACACAAACATTATAAAGAAATGATCTATCTAATTGCGTCTAGACACCCGTTATGATACCAAATGAAATTCCCTTAAGCAATTATAGTGTAATAATACCTAGAGGTAGGGTGGGGTGGGGTGGGGTGGGGGGGGGGGGGGGGGGGGGGGGGGGGGGGGGGGGTGAATAGGTATGTACTCAAAATTCTTCAAACTCCTTAACCAACACAACAAGTATGTGCACACTTGGTGTGTCTAACAAATGGATTGCTTTAACAAGTCAATGAGAGTTCAGTTACACAAGTGTTACAAGCAGTACAAGGTATGGAAGTAAGGAAAACTTAAAGTGAAACTTGACACAAGATATTTTTACGTGGTAAACCTCCTAAGAGAAGACATCCACGGGTTAAATCCATAACCACCGGCAAACCACGATTCACTATGACGAAAAGGAGATACACACTCAAAGGCAATCAACACATGATACACTCCCCAAGCTATCAACTCCTAATCTACCATCGGGCCTAGTGAGTCACTTTGCTTACTTCCTATCCAATATGTGACCAACACACCTCTAGGAAGCCACTCCCTAACCAAGACTATCCTCAAGTCTCTAGGAATATTTCCTTGCTCGGACTTATGGAAGCCACATGCTTCAAGCTAAGACTTCCTTGCTTAACTAGTCGAAGCCATATGCTCTTAGCTAAGACTTCTTGCATGGCTAACTGGACCACATGTCCTAACCAAGTCTTCCTTACTCTATGTTGAAGAATCACTCAACAATAAAAGACTTCCCACCTTATGTAAGGCAAATGATCTAAGTGATGCAAATGAAGCAAACACAACCAAATAAAGAAAGTAGATCACACAAACTCTATGAACATGCAATAGGATAACTAGAATAGGCTTTCAACAATCAATCACAAAGTTATCTAGCAACCAAAGCATGTGAATCAAATAAGAACTAGAATAGAATAATGAATATCTCAATCAAAAAATCCTAGTTTTTAGATCATGAAACTAAATCTAGAAATCAACAATCAAGCTCATTACACAAAACATTTCTAGAATCAATTTCATGTGAATCAAGTTTAGCTTTGAAATATGTTCAATCAAAATCACAAAAGCTTCAACTCGAAAATCAATCAAACAAGTCTAAAATTGGAATCAAAATAATTCTAAACATTTTTCATCAATCAAGTAATAAGATCCATCAAGTTGATCATAAGAAAAATGTAAAGAAGATGATTACCAAAAGAAAAGATGAGTCACGAACTGAAATCAGATCACTGCAACTAATTTGGACATATTTTCACCTTGAAAATGCTTGGGACTTGTTTCTCTCTTCAAGACCAACAATTTTGGCTTTTTGATCGCTCAATTCGGAGTTGAGATGAGAGAGTTATGACTAAAACAAAAATTTAAAAGTTGTGAGAGTTTTGGCACGAAATTTGAATATATAAGGAGGGAAATCAATTGGAGAAGAAGAAGAGCAAAGAGGTAAAATGTGCCACCATCAGCCATGATTCCCGTGGTGGCCACGTGCCTCCATGGGAAGGAAGGGTGGTGGCTTCTGCCTCCTCTCTTCTCCTTCGCTCCCTTTCGTGTACCTCACGCGTTCTTCGACTGTTCTCCGGCCTCCAAACTCTGAATTTGAATCCGCTTTTGGATTACGAACCGTAACTCAATGACACACAAGGAAGACTACAAAAATTTGACCAAAGAATATGAATTTGACTCGATACACGGTGACAAAGACAATGCATTGTAAGAGAATGCAAAGTATCGTAACTTCCTCGTTTGAACTCGAAAACTAATGAGTGAGTAACCGAAATGACTGGAACTCAACAAGGAATCATATGAGAACATATTAAAGTTTAAAACAATAAAACCCAAACAAATAAACATAAGATCACACAACTATGCAATTTCCTAGAGATAGTCCTAGAACATACAATTCTACAATGTTTGTCAAATTAAGACAAATGCATGTGCATACTTAAACAAGTGTGTGAATGTGTTATACAAATTTAATGCAATGATGCAGGGACAAAAATGTACGCAATGTGTGTGTGTGTGTGCACGCTTACGCCTTGCAAGAGGAAGAAGTATCTTAATACCTTAACATCTAAGTAAGTGTTTTTCCTCTTGAAGACGATCTTTGCATGAGAAGTTTCTTTTCTCCTTTAGAAGCTCCTTTCAACCAAGATCACTTAAGCAACTAACCATTACAAATAAAGAGAGTTTTGTAATGGAATCAAGCGAATACAAATCTAAAACCTTACACGTGGCCACCACGGGAGGAAGACCTCTCGGCCTTCCCGTGGTGGCCACGCGCCTCCACGGGAATCATGGCTGATGGTGGCACATTTTACCTCTTTGCCCTCCTTCTTCTCTAATTGATTTCCCTCCCTATATATTCAAATTTCATGCCAAAACTCTTACAACTTTTGCATTTTTGTTTTTAGTCATAACTCTCTCATCTCAACTCCGAATTGAGTGATCCAAAAGCCAAAATTGTTGGTCTTGAAGAGAGGAACAAGCCCTAAGCATTTTCAAGGTGAAAAGATGTCCAAATTAATCACAGTGATCTGATTTCAGCTCGTGACTCATCTTTTCTTTTGGTAATCATCTTCTTTACATTTTTCTTATGATCAACTTGATGGATCTTATTATTTGATTGATGAAAAATGTTTAGAATGATTTTGATTCCAATTTTAGGCCTGTTTGATTGATTTTCGAGTTGAAGCTTTTGTGGTTTTGATTGAACATATTTCAAAGCTAAACTTGATTCACATGAGATTCATTCTAGAAATGTTTTGTGTAATGAGCTTGATTGTTGATTTCTAGATTTAGTTTCATGATCTAAGAACTAGGATATTTTGATTGAGATATTCATTATTCTAATCTAGTTCTCATTTGATTCACATGCTTAGGTTTCTAGATAACTTTATGATTGATTGTTGAAAGCCTATTCTAGCTATCCTATTGCATGTTCAAAGAGTTTGTGTGATCTACTTTCTCTATTTGGTTGTGTTTGCATCATTTGCATCATTTGCATCACTTAGATCATTTGTCTTGCATAAGGTGAGAAGTCTCTTGTTGTTGAGTGATTCTTCAACATAGAGCAAGGAAGACTTGGTTAGGACATGCAGTCTGGTTAGCCAAGCAAGAAGTCTTAACTAAGAGCATGTGGCTCGGAATAGCTAAGTAAGGAAGTGTTGGCTTGAAGCATGTGGCTTCGGTAAGTCCGAGCAAGAAAATCTTCCTAGAGACTTGTGGATAGTCTTGCTTAGGGAGTGGCTCTCTAGAGGCATGCGATTTGTCTCGGTTAGAAAGTTGAGACAATCTTTTCATTAGTAAAAGGCCTTAAGGGTAGGATAGAAAGGATATTCAAGAGAGCATTTCATGTGAGTTGATTGCTTTTGAGAGCGTACTTCTTTCCAACTAGCGAATTGTGTGTTGCCGGTGGTTGTGGTTTCAACTCGTGGATGTTTCCTCTTAGGAGGTTTACCACGTAAAAATATCTTGTGTCAAGTTTCGCTTTAAGTTTCTTTACTTATATAACTTGTATTGCTTGTAACACTTGTGTAATTGAACTCTCATTAACTTGTTAAAGCAATCCATTTGTTAGATACACCAAGTGTGCACATCCTTGTTGTGTTGGAAAAGGAGTTTAGAGAATTTTGAGCACAACCCCTAGGTATAATGGCCCAACAAAAATACAGAAAGTCAATTGTGATTCCCTTTCATTTTTAGGCCTTTAAAATTTTCAAAGTTTGCATTACTGCTGCTTTACTTTTGTTCTCTGGTCAATTAATTCAAAGTCTTCTCATATCAAAATCGGAGATAGACTTAGGAGACCTTCCGTTTTAGCCGAAGTATTAATAAAACTAGTACTCTCTGATTATCGCGCTCATTTAAATATTCTAATTTAAAGGTTCACAAAACTATGTTTTATTTATTTATTATTATTTAGAAGAATTACTACTTTGGTCCCTATATTTTTTTGAATTATCTGTTTTCTAACTATCTTTCATTTTTTAGTATCCGTGGTCCCTATGTTTTTCAAAATCCATCAATTTAGTCTATTTGACCATATTTCTAACGGTCAATCCTCACAGAAAATGCACAATGACATTTGTACCCTTGACTTTAATAAAATAATAAAATAAATTTTGTAAAAATATATTAATGAAAATCTGATTTTCTTATAAGTAAAAGGGTAATTATAATTTTGGTCCATATGTTTTCGTGAAATATTTGTTTTTGTAACTATCTTTCAGTTTTTAGTTCCCATGGTCCCTATTTTGTTTTTTCCAAAATCTATCAATTTAGTCATTTTGACCAAATTTTTAACGGTCAACCCTCACAGAAAAAGTAAAATGACATTTTTAACTCTGACCATTTATTTCCTTTTAAAAAAATGGAAGAAAACAAAAACAAAAAAGGGGGAATGATCATTTTGGTCCCACCAAACAATAGATAACAAAAATTTTAAAATATTTATATAATATAAAAATAATAAATAAAAGGAAAAAAGTTATAAATCTACACTGTCTAAATCGTAGATGGACGGTGAAGATCCATTTATGTAAAAAAAAAAAAAAAAATTATATAAAAAATAGGTACATTGATCTCCACCGTCCACCTCATATATGAATGGTGGTGATCAAATTATAAAAAAAAAAAATGGAAAAAACAAGAAAAAACCTAAAAAAATAATAATAAAAAAATAAAATAAAAATAAAAACAAGGTGGATCTCCACCTTGTTTTTTTTTTTTTTTTTTTTTTTGGGGTTTTCTTTTCTTTCTTTTTAGTTTTTAGAAGAAAATAAATGGTCAAGGGTAAAAATGTCATTTTTCTTATTCTTTGAGTGTTGACCATTAAAATCTAGTCAAATGGACCAAATTGATGGATTTTGGAAAATATAGGGACCACGGGCACTAAAAAGGAAAGATAATTAAAAAAAGCATATATTTCGCTTAAAGATAGGGATAAAAAATGTTTCGTGTTGACATGTGGTATCTTTTTTTTTTTTTTTTGAAAGACAAAAATACCCTTGAAACCGTTATATTTGACTAACTATTGACTCATAGAGGGAACAAATTGATGGATTTTAGAAAATATAGAGACCACTAGCTCTAAAATAAGAAATATATTTATAAAAAAAAAAAACAAATATTTCGTAAAAATATAGGGACAATAATGATAATTCCCCTATTATTTATACAAATTGAACGTGCAAACAAAACCCATTTGAGGCCCACGGTATAATATGGTGAAGTAAACTGAAGATTTATTTAAGATTTATTTAAGTTTATATATATTTATTTAAGGTTCACAGTACACGGTGGTTCTCTAGTCATGACATCTTTAACTTATAATTTCAAGATGTCTAACCATGGCCACTAATTCACATTGAGCCCACAACCTCATATTAACAAATACCCACACCCAATATGAATGTGTGGTTGTGGTTATGGTTGGACGTCTTTAACTTATAATTTTAGGACGTCCTTATTAGAGAACTACCGTGTATATATATATATTGTAAGTTTTCCGATTGGTGTTTGCTTATATTTAATAGTTTTGCTGTTAAAGTTTTCATAAGATAAAAAATACCCATAACATATATGTTACTTGGAAACCCTAACACATATGTTAGGGGTATTTTTTTATATATTTTTATTTTTAATTTGATATATGAATTTTGATTGCATTATAATATGCATATTTATATTTGATCATTCCCTAAGAAATTTCTTAGTTTTACTGTTTTTATTTTTCTTCTTTAATTACAAATCAGATTGTTAATTACTAAACATAATATCTATAAAAGATAGCGGGTTAGATTGATCGGTTTTAGGCTACATATTAAAATAGCAAATAAGTTTGGATTTTTGTTTATTCTGATTTTTTTGGAATATGAAGACATTAGAAAAAACGGACGAAATATAAAAAAAAAAATCAAGAAAAATAGTTCTTGTGCTAAAAAAATCTCAAATTTTGTTCATAGGTAAATTTCATTTAACTTATCATCCACCCAAAATTTTAGTTCAAAATTAATTAAAATCGATGTGATTTTATAAAGGTACTTACCGAAATTAAAAGAAAGAATCCTTTATGAGAGAAACACCCATTGAATTATATATATATAATTTTTCTATTGTCAATTCATCTTGATATAAAATATATCAGGACTAAGAATGTGGAATTTACATACTTTGACTCAAAGTGTATGCACTTGTCAAAATTTCTCCATAATCTATGGTCTACATTTTTTTCCTTATATATTTTGGTCGAAAAAGTGCTATTTTCTTATATATTTATATATTCAATTTCACTTTTTTTTTTTTCTTTTTTGTTAAGATTCAATTTCACATTATTAGTTGGTCAAAAATATCAGCACTATGTACTTCGCATAGAAATTTCCAACTATACGTTCTCAATGGACCAATTATCATCTGCAGGGTGACTTAGACTGAAAATTGCAGTAGGTAGAATTTCCGAATCTATAAGGAACATGCAAGGAAATTAACTACGTTTATTTGACTTTTATATATATACACTACGTACACACATGCTGTATTATCAACATAAAAAAGAAATACACAATATATGTATTTAACTTTTTTTTTTTTTTTTTTTTTTTTTAAAACCTTGCTGAACCAATTGACCAAAATACCACATTTAGGTATCAATTTACGGCTTCATAAACATTTGTAACAATTGACCAAAATACCCTCTTTTATGTGGACTGGACCACGAATACAAGCCTAATCCGCTCCAAGAAGACTTCGAATTAACCAGAAAACAAAAGAAAAACAACAGTGATGCAGACTTTTAAATTAAAGGCCATTAAATGAACAGGAACTACTTTTGATGACTTTTAAATTAAAGTCCATAAAATGAATAGGAATTGGGAACTACTTTTGATGACTTTTGTATTATGCCTGGCCGCCATGATGCTCCATGAAAAATTAATTTGAAATGTAAATGTTTTTGTAGTTTAATCATTTTTTATTCTATTAAACAGTAGTGCAAGTCAGGGTTATAAAAATTTCCAATAACGTGCTCTTTAGAGTCTGGAGTCCACTTTGAGCCAGAGAAGACTTGGATAAAAATAGACAATGAATTGATTAAAAGACAGTGATAGTGTAGATTGTAGAATAATTAAATTCACTTGGCTTCTATATATAGCCTGTCTTGTAAGCATATGTGCTCCATCCATGTATAAAATAAAAAAAGAAAAAGAAAAAACATTTAGGACAAGTGCATCGCTATTGTGCTTGATTTGTTTGTGTG
Source organism: Acer yangbiense (assembly GCA_008009225.1). NCBI lineage: Eukaryota > Viridiplantae > Streptophyta > Magnoliopsida > Sapindales > Sapindaceae > Acer > Acer yangbiense. Next base: position 59,965,227 of record CM017762.1, read on the forward strand.
CACAATTAGGGGGTGGGTGTTTGAAAAAAATTCAACCAACAAATGGAACGTTGATGCAGACTTGGAAATTAAAAGCTTGAAAATGAGTGGGAACTACTTTTGACTTTCTGTATCATTCCTCGGTAATGATGCTCCATGAAAAATTAATTAATAATATTATTTTGTTAAAATTTGGTGTTCAAATTTGATGTCCAAATCTGATATCCAAATGATGTGACAATACTATAATTCATTCATTTAAATTGTATAATTTAAATGAATGAATTATAGTATTGCCATATCATTTAGTCACTAGATTTGAATACCAAATTTGGACAAAGCAGCGTTGTTCAAAATTAATTATAAATACTTTTATTTTATAATCCCAAAAAATGCTTATCTGTATTTTCCATCAAACACTAAAATATAAACATAACAGGGTACCTTCATTAACTGTTTAAAAATGTTTTTGTAGTTGTACCAAAAGTCCAAAAGTACTGCCAAAACGTGTATTGACTCTTGAATCAATTTTGATTTCATTTAAAATGTAGTAAACTAGAAATTGAGCGTAAGACCGTAAGGTTTTTATTTCAGTTACTCATGATTCTATTAAACGGTACTGCAAGTTAGGGTGATAAAAATTTCCAATCACGGGATCTCTGGAGTCCACTTGAGCCAGAGAAGACTTGGAAAAAATAGACAACGAATTGACCAGAAGACAATGATAGTGTAGGATTTTGAATTTTAAGAGACAATTCAAGGACATATGGCTGCGCTTGGAAGTCATTTCTCGATGGGTCCCAGTTATTGTTGTAATCATGTAATCATGTATTCATGTCCTGGATCTGTATTCCAGTTGTTGTATTCCAATAAAAAAATAAATAAATAAAATAAAAAAGAGAAAATTCAAGGGAAATAACTAAATTCACTTGGCTTCTATATATAGCCTGCATGTGTTCTAAGCATCTGTGCTCCATTCATGTATAAAATAAAAAAAGAAAAAGAAAAAATGGGGTCCAAGAATTGCTTAATTGCTTGGGTGATTCTCCTCCTGGTTTATGTGCTTCTTCTAACCTCTCAAGTGTCTGCAAGGAAACTTTTGGGGGCAAGTAAGTTGCTTTGCCTTATTTATATTGTTGTTATTTTTTGTGTTTTGTTAGTTTTATCTCCATGATTAATTAATGGGGGTGATGATGATGTGCGTGTTTTATATATAATTGAATTGTGACATGAAAATGAGCAATATTATTTTCTTTGTGAGTTCTAAGATCCTTAATCATTCACTGATTGAGTTTCGGTTTTTCAAAACCTTTAGGTGGCGTTCCGGTCCCCGGTACAATCCGTGGTGGGCATTTCTTTCAACCTCCAATGGCTCCATGATTATATTGCGCTGATTCTATTGAATAATGAAGATTGTCAATAACGAAAATTTCAATATATATATATATATATGTGTTGAATTATTGTATAAATGAAAATAAGATTGAGAAATAATCCTTTCTCAATCATTTATATATGAAACTAGTTAGTTCTTTTAGTTTCTTGCTCGAAATCATATGAGCATTAGAATATATATATATATATATATATATATATATATATATATTAGTGAATTCAAATAAAGGAATTGAAGTTTATGAAGTGTTACTTCAATTATAATTTGTTTATCATCATTGTATGTTAGTTTAATTCGGAGCAAAGATATGTGTAGTAAAAAAAATTAAATAATATTAAACTTCCTAATTACTATTATAGCTTTACATTTTTATCTTAGTTTAATACAACGAATCACAATTATGTGATGGTAAATGATATGGTAGTTAAGTTGACACAATTTTACATCACAATTGCCAACTCAGTTGCTATAAGAAAAATGATATTGCAAGTGGATTAAAACAACTTTCGTATCAATTGGGATAAAATGTTGATACTATTGCTGATGACAAGTGTTTTATTATTCTAAGAAATAAGAATTTATCTGGACAACTATAGTTTAAAAAAGAATTAAACATTAAAAAAAACAAAATGTTTCATGAATTAAATGGTATCAGAGCCCAATCTTGCTTCAAGTTCATTGACTATGCATGAGCTTGCTTTAATGGTGATTTGTGAAACCAAAATCACATTTTCGGATGAACTACAAGAAACCCATTTTCTGTTTTGTGTTTATTTTGCTTAGATCTCTTTAGATCTGTGTTTTGGAGTTGTTGGTGGTCACGAAAATGTAATTTTCGAGCTTTTGTTTACTCCAAAATGGCCGTCATTTGCTCGGATCGGACCCCGGGAGAAACTGGTTGGCTGGATGTAGGAGACGACCAAGCGCCAGCTTCAGCATTTTTGGCTTGTGTATCCGACGCGCCATCATGTCTTCTGCAGGCGCGTTTGTTTCACGCGTATGACCCACTTCTTTTTCCCTTGCCTTTTTGCACGCCAAAGCCCAAAGCCATTGCATGGCCACTGTTATGCGTTGATGCACACGCCTACTGACTGTATTGACCGAATCTTGTTATTATAATTAACTTAAGAACGAATTACACCCACCACCCCTGAGGTTTGCTAAATTACAGATGAAAACGACTTTATCATTAACTAACACTCACCTCCCCTCTCGTCAGTCAACGTCCGTCAGACTTAACCTTTGACCAAATCAAGAAGGGTAATCTTGTCTTTCAACTTATTAAACCCACTAAAAGACAATAAATATTTAAAAAACGAAATAAACTGGGATTTAAATATTTAAAAATACAAACAACATTTAAAAAAAGTTAACAAAAAATATCCAGACTCTAAAACTAATTAAATTTATAAATAATTAAATTTAAAAATAAAACTAATTCAATTAATAATTAATAAATATAATAAAATAAAATAAAAAATAAAAAATAAATGTTTTTTTAGAGTTAGAAAAGTTATGTTTTTTTTAATAATTAAAAAAATTGAAAAATGAAACACAAAAATGAATTATCCAATCAAATATAGCCACATCAGCCCTAACAATAATTTAATTAAGTATACTACTCATTAATAGTAATTAAAAATTAAAAAACAAACATAAAATCTTCTTCTTAACACACTCAAATCCTCCGGTCTCCACTCCAACAACCACCATATATATCAATCGAAAAATATCTGAACTTCACAAAACACAAATTGAATCCCAAAATAAAACCTAGAAACAAAAATAATTCACCATCTTCAACATCACAAACCTATTTGAATTCCAAAACACAAACCAGAAACCAAAATAATTCCAAACAAAAGAAAGTTTGCAGAGTTTCTTTAAACCGGAAAAAAAAAAAGAGCATATTCAATCAAATACAATTTTTCTGCAATCTGGACAAAAAAGAAAAGCATAGTCAATCAAACATCATTTTTTATGCAATCTGGAAATAAATAAAATAATAATAATAATCTTCAATCAATAACCATTTTTCTGCAATCTGGAAACAACATAAAAAAAAAAAAAAAAAAAAAATTCATCCTCAATCAATCACCATACATTTTCTTGGCCCCCAAACACCACAATCCAAGAACAAAATCCTATATTTTAATCTTCAAATAAAACTCCACAACCCTTTCCAAAAAAAAAAAAAAAAAAAATCGAACTCCACAACCCAACTTCATCTTTAATTATCACCCAAAATCCAATATCTCCATCACAGTATCACACTATCAATCTTTCATCATCAACAAAATGATCCGCATCGTTGATGTGGGCGCGCGGAGGAGCGATCTGCTCTATTGGGCGATCCGCACCGACACGGAGGATCGTGCTCCGTCTCTCGATCGCGTGGAGGAGCTGTGCTGTGGACCGGAGATCTCCCGCGAGCTTCATCTCACCAGAGATGGAGGTCTCTCCTCCATGGATCTGGATCTGGAGATCTAGATCGATTTCACTTTTGAAAGAAAAAAAATCTGGAAATTTTGAGATTGAGGATGTTGACTATGGTGGAGAGATGAGGGAGAGATGAGAGATGAGGGTGATGATATAGTCTGGAAAAAAAAAATCGTGATAAGTCATTTACTCATTTTAAAGATTTTTAATTTTATTAATTTTTCATTTTTATTAAATTTTTTTTGTAAAATCTGTACTAATGAACTAATGAAGCTCCTATTGTGATGAGTCAAATCAGATTTTTTTTTTTCTATTGCTTTGGATATGCGTGAAGTTGATAATTGTTTTTATTTCTTTTTTATTTTTTAATTTCTGTTTTTCAAATTTAATTAAAAAAAGTTTTAATTTCTGTTTTTGGTTTTTTTTAATTATTTGTAATATTAATTGTTTTAATAAGTTTAGGGGTATTTCGGACTTTTAAACAGTCTGATATGGTCAAATGTTAAGTCTGACGGACGTTGACTGACGGAAGGGGAGGTGAATGCTAGTTAATGATAAAGTCGTTTTCATCTGTAATTTAGCAAACCTCAGGGGAGGTTGGTGTAATACGTTCTTAACTTAATGTTATTATATGAATTGTAACGGGCATTTCCTGCTTTGGGACATTTCTATAAAATGGGTCAATTTAATGAATTTAAATGGGGTTGTTTGCTTGGGCATATATTTAGAGCGGCGATAATGGCACCTCAAAAATTGTATCTACACCCCTTTCGTAATTACACTAATCAAAATTTTTAAAAAATCTCTAATTTGTAAATAAACCCTGCTTAATGCCAAAAATGCTCTTTCTTTAATTATAATGTATTGTAGTTCTGTATACACACCACCTATAACTATATATATATATATATATATATATATATTTTGTTGAAAAGAGAACTTTATAAAAGAAAGCAAAAGCTACAAACCTCCTTGGGAATCACCCAGGACCAGACTCTCTACAGACAACGGACAGTCATCCAACCAAACAAAACGACCCACATGATCAATAGCTAACCGAGCTAAACCATGCGTAACCTTATTAGCTAATCTAGGAACAAAACTAATAGAAAAAACACCAAAAGAATTAAACAACTGAAGGATGTCCTGAACAACAACCCCAACCTCAGACAAAGGCACAGACTTAAGGCGGATAGCATCAACCACAGCTAAAGCGTCAGATTCCAGCACAGCAGGTAACAGTCCAAGATCAGCAGCTAAACGACAGCCATGGAGGATATCCAAGGCTTCCGCAACCTGAGGATGATAGCAAACATCAAAACTCTAACAGAGGGAAGCCCGAACAATACCAGAACTGTCCCGAATGTCACATTCAACACTAGAAATCATGTGGCGAACCCGAGTAGCAGCATCTGAATTAATCTTAAAACACCCAACTTGGGGGGGACTCCATTTAGGAGGCGGACAGACCACTAGTGGCCTCTTAATATCCATAACATTGGCCAAGCGAAAATCATTGACAAAGTTATTAGCCCATTCCCAAATATCAGACACAGGAAACACCTCTTTACCATGGAGAAATTGATTCCTCCTATGCCAAACCCGCCACCACATAACACAGCACACTTCAAACACCTTAGCATCCACCATCGAAAAATAGGAAATAATAAAATGCATGAAAGAGTCAGAATTTGTCATCTTAGCCCCCCCATTAAGGTTACAAGCAGCCTGTAACACCTTCAACAGAGAACAATTCCAGAGGGCATGAAGAGAGGACTCAGCTTTCTTCAAACAAAGAGGACAATAAACCATCAGCTTCATCCTGTGAGAGGACAGATTAACCCGAGTAGGAATCCAATTATTGCAAGCTTTCCAGAAGAAGATTTTCACCTTCGAAGGCAGATGCAAACGCCAAAAAAATTTCCACCAAGACTCAGCAGAACTAAGACCCGAACAGCTAGGATTCGAATCGAGACATCTAGCCACCCAATACCCACTCTTAACCGAATAAATGCCTGACTTCTCCGAATGCCAAAAAAAGGCTATCAGCCACCCCTACCGAGCAAGGAGGAAGCCTCAGGATGGCACCAACATCCTCTATATTGAACAACTCTCGCACCAGAGAAAAATTCCAGTCCCTCGAAGGCAGCTTCAGAGAGTCCACCGTCACCTCCAAACCAAGCAAAGGAGGAGAGGAAATATATAAAGTCGATTCCTTTGGAATCCACCTGTCTTTATAAATCTTAATTTCAGAGCCATTACCCACTCTCCAACGCGAACCCTTCTCCATCAACTCCTTTCCCCACATCAAGCTTTTCCATAAAAAGGACCCAGACTTACCCTTTTTAGCAGCAAGAAAAGACCCATCAGAGAAGTAACAGCTCTTAAGCACTCTAGCAACCAAAGACTCAGGATTCTCGAAAATGTGCCAACATTGCTTGGCCAACATAGCTTTATTAAACGCCCCCACATCTCGAAAACCAAGACCCCTAAGCCCTTTAGGCTTACAAAGATGCTCCCAGGTACACCAATGCATCTTTCGACTATTACCATTCCCACTCCACCAGAATTTGGCACACATACGATGAATGTCAGCAACGAGAGACGTAGGAAGTCTGAAAAGGTTCATCGAATACACGGGGATTGATTGGATCACCGCTTTAAGAAGAACTTCGCGACCACCTAACGAAAAAAATCGATGGTTCCAACTCTGAAGCTTGCTCCAAACCCTTTGCTTTAAATTATCAAACATCAATCTCTTACTTCTACTAGTGTGACAAGGGAGGCCTAAGTAAGAATCATGCGAATCCACCACCCCCATTCCGAGCAGCCCAGCCAACTCATCCATCCGCACCCGAAAGATACCCATACTAAAGCAAACAGCTGACTTGTGGAAATTTATAAGTTGCCCCGAAGCCAACGAGTAAACCTCTAAAATCCTCTTAATTTCGAGACACTCCTCCAAACTCGCCTTAGAAAACAGAAGACTATCATCCGCATAAAAGAGATGAGTAATCTTAGGGCCATACCGACTGCAACGAAACCCCGAAAAAGTCCCAACCCTCTCCGACTTCTCAATCAAACACGATAATCCCTCCGCACAAATAAGAAATAAATACGGAGAGAGAGGGTCGCCTTGTCTCAAACCTCTTGATGGGATAATATCACCCCTGATGTTACCATTAAGGATAAAAGAATACCGCACCGAGGTAACACACCCCATAATCAAAGCAATCCACTTCTCAGAGAAACCCAACCGGCGCATCATGCCCTCCAGGAAACACCACTCCACCCTATCATAAGCTTTTGCCATATCCAATTTCAGAGCCATGAAACCTTTCTTATTTTTAACTTTCCGACGCAACGCATGCATACATTCAAAGCCAACCATCGCATTATCCGTAATTAATCTACCCAGGATAAAAGCACTCTGAGAATCAGAAATTACCCACTTGAGAACATGACGCAGTCTATTAGCAATGACTTTAGAGAGGCATTTGATTACACAGACTAATAGGCCTTAAATCTAACACCCGATCCACCTTTTGCACCTTAGGAATCAGACATAAAAGAGTATGATTAAGTAAATCCACTGCCTGACCATTATTAAGACAATCCAGACAAAGCTTCGTCGCATCATCCCCCACAATCCCCCAGAATTTTTGGAAGAAATCCACTGGAAAACCATCAACCCCTGGAGCCTTAGAAGGATTCATCTGAAAAATAACCAACCTGATTTCCTCTGCTGTAAACGTAGCATCCAAGGACTCCCTCGAGGAAACAGGAAGTCTTGGCCTAACAGTATCCAGAATCCAGAATCGAACCCATATGAACCTGAGAAGGAGCAGAACTAGTAAAGATATCAGAAAAATACTCACCAATAATGCACGCCATATCCTCATCTTTCTCTTTCCAAACCCCGAACCTATTGAAAAGCCCCCGAATGCAATTACGAGACCTCCGCGAAGACGCTTTGGCATGGAAATACTTCGTATTATGATCTCTATCTTTCAACCAAGAAACTCTTGCTCTTTGTCTCCAAAAACTCTCCTCACATTTTAATAAGCCATCTAACTCCAACTCCACCCGATTTCGTCTGTCCCAATTTTGGACACCACCCCCCTCCTCCAAACACGCCAGCTCCCTTTTCTTACCCCTAATATCTTTGAACATCTCCCGTTTGTTAGAAGAGTTCCAATTGGACAGATATTTAGAGCAGACCGCAAGCTTCTTAACCACCATAATTAAATTATCTCCACCCTCCCTCATACGCCAAGCATCACCAACAACCCCAACACACCCAGCCTTGCCCGCCCAACACTGCTCATAATGGAACCTGCGCCCAGATTTAAAACCCGTATTTTTTTCTAAAATTTCAAGAAGAATCGGACGGTGGTCCGACTTCCAAAAATTCAAGTGCCTAACCAAAACAGCCAGGAACAAGCCTTTCCACTCCACCGTACTCACACAACGATCAAGCCGCTCTTGAACCACATGACCTGCAGCCCGCCTATTTGACCAAGTAAAAAGAGGCCCTTGGAAACCATATCCTTCAAACAACAATCTTCCAAGGCATCGCGAAACCCATTCATCTAACTATCAAGCCAAAAATTACCACCATCTTTCTCAGCCACACTCAAAATCTCATTGAAATCCCCTCCTACCAGCCAAGGAAGAGAGGACATGATCGCAAGACGTCTCAATAAGGTACAGCCATGACATTTCTGTGCCGTCACCGGGTGACCATAGAAACCAGTCAACCTTCAATTTTTACCATTATGAGACACAATAGTTGTATCAATATGAAAACGGGAGAAGGAGAGAAGAGAAATCTCAATTCCCGACTTACAAAAAAGACACAACCCACCACTATTTCCTTCTCTTTCCACCACTAACTTAGAATCAAACCCTAACTTCACACGCAAGCTTTCCATAACAGAATGACAACAAATAGTTTCCATCAAAAACACAATCTTCGGCTAATGATCCTGCATTAACGAATGCAGAACCCGGAACGCCCGACCTCCACCAGCCCCTCGGACGTTCCAAAACAAGATTTTCATTTTGTCCGGCAAGCCGGGGACCCTTCCCGACTCGCCAATATCTCAATTGATGTATTGTCAAAAGCATCCATTTTTTGTTTCTTCGTCACCGAAGTATCGCGTATCTCCTCACAAACATCATTCCCTCTCTTGTCTAACATCTTCTCATTTCCGGAACTTTCATTATTTCGCACCCCAGTCTCGCGAGCCCACATTTTCCATCTCCCCTTAATCTGAACCGCTCCCACCTCTACCTCCGCTCTTCCTACAGGAATCTGACCAGAAAAAGAATCAGAACCCGCCTCTACCTCCTCCCTCATAAGTATTGGGGAATTTAAAGCCACTGCAACCTTATATAAACCCTCACCAGGTCCCACAGCAGCATTCTGAATATCATCAAACTCGACATCCCTAAAACCACCAAAATTTGAGACCCCCGAAACATGATTTCTGTCCAGCCCCTCAACAACCTTTGAAGAAACACTGCAACCTATTGCACTTGACTCTGCAGAATTCCCCTTATAGCCCTGACCCTCGTCTTCTATGTTTCCACCCAAGCTAGTAGCCTCATCAGCCAAGAGACCTTTACCTGTTATGAGCGATTTCGACACCCGCTGACCCCGGACCCCTTAATCTTCGCCTACATCCCCATCATCCAGAATAATATCTGAATCCTGCCTACCATTATTCTCTGTCAACCCTTGATCCTGCAACAACTGACCCTTCTCCATATCGCTCTCCCTTCTTAGCTCACCAAATTTTTTATAATCCTAAAAGCCTGTATTTTTATACGTCGGACCACAGGAAACAAAAGAATCACCAAGTACAAACCGTCTCCCCGATGATTGCTTGAAATTTCCCGACGAATTTGTCACTCTCATCCATGGACCAAAATCGAAATCCTAACCCGCCGTCTGAGCCCCTCCTGTCAAATTCGTCGTACACATAGGGTAAGAGTGACCCACAAGACCACAGCAAAAGCAGTAATCCGGGAGTTTCTCATACCGTAGAAGTAGAAGAGATTCGCTACCGTCCTCCGCAAGATCCATCATAAGGAATCTTTTTAAAGGTTGTGAAATATCAATGGCCACTCTAACCCTTAAATATTTGCCGAAACATTCCCCTGTCAACCCTACATCAATGTCCACTAAGTCTCCAATAATCTTCCCCAAGTATTCCCCTAGTTCCTTCGTCATACACAATAGAGGCGCGTTATGAATCTGAACCCAAAACTCCACTCACTGAAACTTCACTTTACCAATCTCACCCAAGCCATTCAACTTTTCTATCACTAACAAACTATTATCAAAACTCCATGGCCCTCCTGCAAGAACTTGACACCTATCTTCTTGATTACGAAAATAAAACAAAAACATATTGTCCTGTATAACCTCAATCTCCAAACCGTGTGCTCTCCAGATCCTAGGCATCACAGCCCTAAAAGCATCCCTATTAACATTTTTTGAAGATAATAACTTACCAACCAAGCACAACTCTAGTTTCTTACCAGCCGCAACCTTTAACTGATCTTTCACCCCCCACAACTTTTCCTCCTTGCTTTGAATCGAAAGAGATTCACATAAGCGAGCGATCTCATTCGGATCCATAGAACAAGAAGAAAGAAATAGAATAAAAAAACCAAGAACAAAATGTAAACCCTAAAAAAGAGACCCCGCTGCTTCTACACTAGGTTTTAGAGAGAAACCCTAAACCCTAGGAGAAGAAAAAATAATAATACCACCTATGACTATTATTATGATATTTAATCAACTTTATTATTATCTCAAAAAGAAATTGTTACCTTTAATTCTCTTACTATTATTTCTCTTCCCTACTTCTCTTCTCTTTTTGGTTTTATCAAAATCAAACTCCATTTTTTCTTGGATTTTATTTTATTTTACTAGAGAACCACTTTCTGTTTGAGAGAATTGTAAAAATGCAAGATTTGCGTCACGTCTCAATTGATGTGGAAGTAGATAAGTATTAAATAATATTTCATAAAAAAAAAAAGATAGGCATTTGATGAAATTGAAGAACATCTAATAATTTATTTATTTTTAACAAGAAAGAACATATAATATTGATAAATAAATAAATAAAAAGTCAGTGTTTGAAAGAAATAAAAATATATAGATAATAAAATTAATTTAAAAGTCTGTTTATATACATAATGATTTTGTTCTTCTAATAAAAATTAATTTAAAACTTTACTTTTTCACAACCAAATTTGTTTCATGATTTTGATTCATTTTCCATACTTAGCAATCAATTTGCATTTCTTTAAAAGAGAATCTAGAGTTTATTAAAATTGAAAGAGTTTTTATGATACATGTTAATATCAAATCATTAATAGGAAAAAAAAATACAAAAGATTAAAATAGGAAACTAATTAATAATTATTGGTGGGTGTACTAACATACATTTAGTCCTCTTAGTAATTTTACTCAAGGGTATTATTGGATTTTTAAGAACATACTAATTTGGGGTGTATATATGGTTTTTAAGGGGTGCAAATATTGTCACTCATATATTTATTTTGTTTTGTTTGGGCCTATTTACCTATTTTAGCTTATGATTCATTTAATTCTAATACCCATTTATTTGTTTGTGTAATATTTGGCTATACATTATTTCGAGGGGTGATATCACTAAAGTCCCTATTTTTTCACGAATTGTCACATTTTTAAACGTTTTTGTCATATTAGTCACTTTAGTACCTTATTTTTTTTTCAAAATACATCACTTAGTCCTTCCATTAGTCACCCGTTAGTCAAAGATAACAGATCCAAGGGTAGGATTGTAAATGACTGGTAAAGTCAATAAATAATATTTAATGAAATAAAAAAAAAATCATTTGACAAAGGGTGCCGATATTGATATCCATAAAACTTATTAGTACACCCATATTTTATTAAAAAAATTAATTACAAAAATATCCCAATAGAAATTTACCACTAAGGATAAATTACTTAAAATAAAAATAAACCAAATACTATATACACTCATTAATTACACCTTTTTTTTCAACTATATTTCTTTATTTAAAAAAACTTACCTTTCAAAAAAACAAAAAAAACAAAAAAAAACTTTAAGATAAACCCTAACATATGATAAACCCTAATTTTTATGATAAACTCTAATTAAACTCTAATTTTATTTCAAGTATCAAACTTTCTCATCATTACATGATTATCATATTGTTTTTTTATGTATAGTTATGAACTTTATCAATAAACAAAAAATATATATTTTTAACGATTGTTGTAGATATAACAAGATTTTTTTTTTTTTTTTTTTTTTTTTTTAAGATAGCTGTATAAATAAGAGAATTTCAGATTGAAAATCTCGACCCCATATACGGTTCCACATATTCCCTTTTATAAAGGTCCTGCATTCGAGATATTTCCAAAAGTAAATTGTACCATCATTAAAAGAGGATTTAATTCCAAAAATAATATGTTTTTTTTTTTATATATATAAATTGGATGTGATAATATCAAGCAATAATGTATATAATATAATAATAAATATATAATAATATTAAATGATAAAAATATATAATATATAATAATATATAACATATATATATATATATATATATATATATATATATATAATAATATGATATATTATATTATTATATATAATAATATATATAAGATATATATAGATATATATAATATTAAATATTAGTACATATAGAAAATATAATATATATAATATATATATATATATTATATTGTTACAATATATATATATATATATATATATATATATATATATATATATATATATATATATATATATTATTGTATGGATAATAATATTATTATATACGTAATAATATTTAATTTAATATATTAGACACGACCGTAATTGTTTGAAAATTTAAAGGGTAAATTGGTCTTGTTGACACTTGTCCCATGTTATGGGACAAGTTGTCCTAGGGTCTTGGGTGGGACAATTTTTGGTGATTTTTGTCCCACCTTGTCCCGTCCTGTCCCATGCTAAGGATGCGTCAAACGTGGGACTAGAACAACTTGTCCCACGTTGTCCTGTCCCATCCCGCATACCAAACACACCCTTACTCCTACACAGTGAACTTACGGGCTTGAATCAAATTAGGTATTCCCCTCTTCAAGTTTTCATATTTTAATAGTTTTTTTTTTTTTTTTTAACCTATCTAGATCAGATTTTTTTAAAAAAAAACTTTTGCCTTTGATAAGATTCGAGTTGCTAACTTGGAAGTCATTTGCCCAAGCTTCTGTTAATAGCAAGATTAATGGACAATTACGTGAAATAATTGATTTATTTTGTTTTAATTTTCAAATCCTCAATTTTTATACACCCTTGAATTGAAATATAAAGACCAGAAATTAGCCCAGTAACATTGCTCTTAATAACAACTTAGCCAAAACCAATTTTTTAAAAGTTTAAAAAATATATAATATATATAAATATAAGCAAAAGCTATCATAAAAAGAAAATTTTATTGTAATGACTCTTCTTTCCTGAACTCATGTACCTTTTACATGTAGAGACAAAATTTTGTGTTGTTTCAAACTCATTTGTCCAATGTTCAAATTTCTTAAGAGGGCAAAAAGTGAAGTTAATTAACTGTGAATGCGATGGTCTACACTCTGCAAAGTTATGTTTGATCATTTCATAAAAATCTATATAAATACTTGTATTGTGAGAGAATACTCAAAGCTCTACAACTACAATTGATCAAATTCTCAAAAGCATAGGTTTGGAAGGTTTGGGGGTTTTTGACAGAAAATTTAAAAGAACAATGTAAATATAAAAAACAATTGGGATAAAAATTAGATAGAATTAACTATTTTTTAGTAAAAAATAAAAAAATAATAAAAAATGTTGGGCTTAGCATCACCACTGCTCAAAACCCATGAACATATACCCGTGAAATTTGATGGGTTGAACCTGGCTGTGTATTCTTTCTAGGCCCATAACTTCAAAATTCTTATTCAGAAACTAGGCATTTTAATAGCATTGTCCCTAATATTTATTTAATTCGTAATTAATAAAATTAATTTGAATAAATATTACAATACTTATTAACATCGCATTGTTTTTTACTTTTTTTTTTTTTTTTTACCAAAATATTACAATAATTCAGGTTTTTTTTATTGGGGAGAGACTCAAACTTACAACCTCGTTATGTGGGTGTGAGGGGCTTAACAACTAGGTCAGCTTCATCTTGTCTTATTAATATCACATTGTTGTTAAAAAAGAAAAGTGAATGCTACTTCTTCTGTTTATAAAAATGAAGTGATGTATCTCAATTCTACATTATTTTTTTCCACATAAAATAGCTTTAGTAGAATTTAGTGCACGGTAGTTTTAAAAAAAAAAAATGTGCATGGTATTCCATTATAAATTATACTAATATGAATATAATTTTTAATATATTGTCGATTACTGGGTATAAAAATCATGCATCACCATGTATCAAATATAATTCTCATTTCTCCTGTATTTCATCTATGTCAATTTAATAAAATAAAATAGTAATTATCAACTTTGAAATTCACCATGTCATTTTTCCCTTGTTTCATCTATGTCAATTTAATAAAGTAAAATAGTAATTATCAGCTTTGAAATTTACCATGTCTTCATCTGCGAGGGCTTTTCAGTCCCAAACAGTGGAGATCGACCTGCGGGGATTTTTGACATCTCTAATATTTAGTATGCTAGACCGGACTGTGGCATAGTTTACAATTTTAAATATATATAAATTACTAAGTTAATAATGAGTTATAACTTCTAATCAACTCAATAGCCTATTAATCTATTATAAAGCCCACTATCAAATCAAAATACTTTTTCAGTTAACTTAATTAAGGAAGCTTAGCATAAAACAAACAAATTAAGCACAATAGCGATGCACTTGTCCTAAATGCTTGCCAATAAACGATAGTTCAGGAGGTTTAATGTCTAAAAAAAAAAACTAAAACTTAGGGGCTAACATACGAATTCACATACACCCCAAGGGATATTGGTGCCAATTACTCTTATATTAAATTGAATGAATTTAAGATGATTTGTTTTTTTTTTTTTTTTTTAACTTTCTTTTATATATTTAATTGTTTATCTTTTTAGGCCCACTCTCTCTACAGAGTTACCAAATTTCAATCTCTCAACTTTTTTGTACATTTTTTTTTTTCTTTATATCTTCATCAAGTATGATTTATGACACCGAATCTGATGTGATTCTATGAGCAAGCAGCACCAAATAAATTTTAAAAAAAAAGGGGGAAAAATAGTAGAAGGGATTCGTGTTTATCACCAATATTTTCATGTTTGAGAAGATAAGAAAACGACTCTACGGAAACAAAAAGATGATGATGATGATATAGGATTTTTTTTTTTTTTTGGGCTGTGAAATATTTAAAACGATGACAGCTTCAAAAGATCATGCTGATTATATATTCATATTTCATTTTTAACGTATAAATTATTGAGACTTGAACCTGAAATATTATCAGGGCTAAGGCTGAATGAACATTCTTTATCACCGAGTTATATTGGGTGTGGTAACTCTTTTAAGTTTTTAAAAAATTAAGTGATTACTATTAATTAACCATCAAGATCCTATCCTATATTATATTTTTTTTTAATAAAAAAATTCATACCTTTTATATATTACAATTATTCGTAGGAGAATTCAAATAGGAGAGTACCAACGACCGAAATTTTTAAATTTCTAATATATATATATAAATGTTCAAGTCAGTGCGTACTAATATAACTTGCGTTGGATGTGGACCATTAGATTTACATACTTTGATTTGAAGGTTTGTAGCTTTTTTTATTAAAAAAAATTATTTAAATTACAAAATTGTGATTAAAAAACAAAAAGAATTACCCACCAAATTTGAGAACTTCCTTTTCAATTAACTAATTAATTGTTTCCAAAGCCACTATGGAACTTTTGGTCACAATAGAGTCATCAAACACACACGGAGAGAATTTCAACAAAGCAAAAAATTAAATAGTTTTTAAAAAAAAAAAGAAAAAAAAGCAAGCAATTAGAGAGAGAGCCTGAATGGCTGAACGTTGGAACAAAAACGTCGGCTCGTGAATTGGAACGTGCTGCCATTGAAAGTGGGTCGGTGAGTCGTATGCGTCATATTTTCTACTTTCAACTTGTTAGCGAACAAACCCTTCACTAATACGCGCGGAAGTGTTGCCGGATAGAACACAAACAAACACAATGATAAAGAAGAGATAAGATGAAGAGAAGTAATTTAAATCCAAATCACACAACACAAGAATTTACGTGGAAACCCAAATTAGGGAAAAAACCACGGCCGTCAAGACGACAAGAGAAAGTTCCAATATGTAGTAAATTGTTGCAACCACACACTCTCAGGATCTCTCTCTAAATAATACCCCAAACCCAATTACACCCAATGCTCACTTTGAGATCTCTCTAGTATTTGCTATTTTGCTCCACCACTCTCAGGTGTTTTTCACACACTCAATAACCTAGTTATTATGGTCTATTTATAAGAATTACAAGGAGTTGAAACTAACAAGGAAATCCTACTCCTAGTCATACAAGAATACTTATTCCACATAAATACTATTTCCTATTTAATATAAGTCTTCTTGCAAAGGAGAAATCATTTTCCCATTAGAACTTCCAGAAGCAACCAATTTCCTCTTCCATGAATATTTCATGATTCAACGCATGCTTGTGATTAACTACGATTTAAGTTGCAGTTGGCCACCCGCTTCCTAAACCGTGTTGAACTTGACCACTCAGAAAACCGTGATCCATACGCCATGTCACCAAGATCCATCTCGACCGCTGTCGGTACTGCTGCCATGACCACAGCGGTCACCGCAGTGGTACAAACTGGAATGAGACCGCTGCCGTAGCGCTGTCAAACAATTGGCAGCGGTGTCCTACCGCTGCCATGACCGCTGCCAAAGCCATAGCGGCTTGGCAGCGGTTTCGGCTGTTCTCCGCTTCTTTAGTTCGTTTTGCCTCCAAGCCTCCCTCAATCATAACCTCATACTTCCAAACGCTCTCACGTCTCCAAGAAGTCTTCGCATTGGTAAATTGGGTTTGGTAACCATTGGAGAAGTCAAGCCATATCCAACAATCCTCTCTTATGGCGAGAATTCCTAAAACTTGTCCTCAGCTACGATCCTATTATCAAGAATCAACATACCCACCACTAGGTATAAACACTTAGGAAACAAACCATCCCAAGATTTCACCAGTACATGTCGAAATTCACCTTGCTGAAAATTGTGGTGCAACTCCTCACGTTAGGTTCCCAAGGAGTTCGCTCAGCCATCGACATCCTTTGTCCACCACACACCTTGCATCACTTCCTAACCAATGCCCGTGTGCAATTGTGGACCTGCTATCAGCTACATCCTTTTCACGGCAACTAGCGGTCATGCCATGAGGATGTTTATGCCCCCCTTTAGAGGACATCGCTGTAGTCGTCAAACTCAAGAGAGGTGATTGCCGGATCACCCTCTTTGGAGCTCTTAGCCACACTTGTTTTCTTCTTTTGATAATCCTTCCTTATGTGTCCAGACTGTCCATATCCCCAACAAGTGACTTTCCCTTTGAAGTTCCCATTTTTCTTGTCAACCAAAAGAAGAGAGTTATCAGAAGATTTACCTTCACTCTTTAGCCTTCGTTCCTCAGAGATAAGTTTGTTTGCTATATCTCCAAAGCATATAGTTGAACTCCCATGCATCAAGATTGGCTTCATGTGCTCATATGACGATGGAAAGGACCAGATGAATCTAAGACCTTTGTCTTCTTCATCTATCTTTACTCCAATCGACTCTAATTCTAAAACTATCCCATTGAGCACTCCCAGATGATCAGAAATTTTCATACCTTCAGTCATCTGCAGCATGTGAAACTGCTCCTTCAGGTAGAACTTGTTACAGACGTTATTCGCTTGATACAATTCTTCAAGCCTCTCCCAAAGTTCTTTCGCTGAATATGTTCCACGAATATTTGCAAGAACATTCTTGGCTAGGCACAATCGTATCGCACTCACAGCTCTCTCATCCAAATCCTTCCAATCATCATCGCTCATCTTTTGTTTTTCAGAAGTAGTACTAGTCGTTGCTTTGTTTGAATCTCCAGAGCCTTCAGGGTTCGTAGGGGTTGACTTGCCCTTCAACGCCTTGTGTAATCCATGTTGGATTAATATATCTTTGACTTGAATTTGCCACAAGCCAAAGTTCATCTTTCCGTCGAACTTCTCAATATCGAATCGCATCATCCTTGCCATAAAGCTTGTTAAGACCACTACCAAGCAACCTAGGGCTCTGATACCAATTGTTAGCGAACAAACCCTTCACTAATACGCGCGGAAGCGTTGCCGGATAGAACACAAACAAACACAATGATAAAGAAGAGATAAGATGAAGAGAAGTAATTTAAATCCAAATCAAACAACATAAGAATTTACGTGGAAACCCAAATCGGGGAAAAAACCACGGCCGTCAGGACGACAAGAGAAAGTTCCAATATGTAGTAAATTGTTACAACCACACACTCTCAGGATCTCTCTCTAAATAATACCCCAAACCCAATTACACCTAATGCTCACTTTGAGATCTCTCTAGTATTTGCTATTTTGCTCCACCACTCTCAGGTGTTTTTCACACACTCAATAACCTAGTTATTATGGTCTATTTATAAGAATTACAAGGAGTTGAAACTAACAAGGAAATCCTACTCCTAGTCATACAAGAATACTTATTCCACATAAATACTATTTCCTATTTAATATAAGTCTTCTTGCAAAGGAGAAATCCTTTTCCCATTAGAACTTCCAGAAGCAACCAATTTCCTCTTGCATGAATATTTCATGATTCAACGCATGCTTATGATTAACTACGATTCAAGTTGCAGTTGGCCACCCGCTTCCTAAACCGTGTTGAACTTGACCACTCAGAAAACCGTGATCCATAAGCCATGTCACCAAGATCCATCACGACCGCTACCGGTACCGCTGCCATGACCACAGCGGTCACCGCAGCGGTACAAACTGGAATGAGACCACTGCCGTAGCGCTGCCAAACAATTGGCAGCGATGTCCTACCGTTGCCATGACCGCCGCCAAAGCCACAGCGGCTTGGCAGCGGTTTCGGCTGTTCTCCACTTCTTCAATTCGTTTTGCCTCCAAGCCTCCCTCAATCATAACCTCATACTTCCAAACGCTCTCACGTCTCCAGGAAGTCTTCGCATTGGTAAATCGGGTTTGGTAACCATTGGAGAATTCAAGCCATATCCAACACAACTGTTTGAAGTTTGAAGATGAGAATAGATGATGGAGGGAAATCGTCCTCGTTCATGCATTCCTCCCCAATAATTCACAAGCACATAGTTTCACGCTTTTCAAATGGCGCCCCCCCCCCCCCCCCCCCCCCCCCCCCCCCCCCCCCCCTCACCCTCACCCTCACCCTCACCCTCATAGGGAATGCAATTTTGCTCACCCACATTAACTATAGGTAAGTATTACCTCCCACCTCAAGTGTTGCTACGTGTCCCAAACCTTGGGTTAACTTTGGACTCTGGATTAAGTTTAGGACACGTGGCAACACCTGAGGTGGGGGGTAATGCTTACCTCTAGTTAAAGGGGTGAGTAAAATTGCACTCCCCCATGGGCCCCATGATGATGGAGGGAAATTGTCCTCGTTCATGCATTCCTCCCCAATAATTCACAAGCACGTAGTTTCACGCTTTTCAAATGCCCCCCACCCCCCTATGGGGAGTGCAATTTTGCTCACCCACATTAACTATAGGTAAGCATTACCCCCCACCTCAAGTGTTGCTACGTGTCCCAAACCTTGGGTTAACTTTGGACTCTGGATTAAGTTTAGGACATGTGGCAACACCTGAGGTGGGGGGTTATGCTTACCTCTAGTTAAAGGGGTGAGCAAAATTGCACTCCCCCATGGGCCCCATGATGATGGAGGGAAATTGTCCGTGATGATGGAGGGAAATTGTCCTCGTTCATGCATTCCTCCCCAATAATTCACAAGCACGTAGTTTCACGCTTTTCAAATGCCCCCCACCCCCCTATGGGGAGTGCAATTTTGCTCACCCACATTAACTATAGGTAAGCATTACCCCCCACCTCAAGTGTTGCTACGTGTCCCAAACCTTGGGTTAACTTTGGACTCTGGATTAAGTTTAGGACACGTGGCAACACCTGAGGTGGGGGGTAATGCTTACCTCTAGTTAAAGGGGTGAGCAAAATTGCACTCCCCCATGGGCCCCATGATGATGGAGGGAAATTGTCCTCGTTCATGCATTCCTCCCCAATAATTCACAAGCACGTAGTTTCACGCTTTTCAAATGCCCCCCACCCCCCTATGGGGAGTGCAATTTTGCTCACCCACATTAACTATAGGTAAGCATTACCCCCCACCTCAAGTGTTGCTACGTGTCCCAAACCTTGGGTTAACTTTGGACTCTGGATTAAGTTTAGGACACGTGGCAACACCTGAGGTGGGGGGTAATGCTTACCTCTAATTAAATGGGTGAGCAAAATTGCACTCCCCCATGGGCCCCATGACATATCTAAGGTGTGCGCACGTGTTTAATAATTTTATTTCTGAAGACTTTTTTTTTTTCTTTTCTTTTAACTTCTTATTAAATGTTTTATGTGCTGATCATGTACAACAATATATTTTTGGGTTCATGCAAAAGTAAAAAGGACTTTGAATGGTTAAATATATTGCATATTTACTGTTAATTCGAATGATCACTTCTCCGTGACCTTATCCATATTAATTGTTAGAGTTTAAGTCCGACTAAACTACTACGGTCCATGTTATGGAAGTAGATATCTTTCGGTTATCTGACTCACCATATTTAGTTTTAAAAATAGTTCAATCTATTTAAGGTTTTTTCTTACTAATTTATGAAAACAATTTTATTACAAATTAATTATACCTCTATTTATATGTGAATAGACTCCGAAAGGTGTTGGACTGTGTGATTTCCGAGAATTAGAGTGCTTTTGTCACATGTAGGTTGATTACGGACAATGCCATGGTGAGCTTTGAATGTATGTATGCCTTGCGAATAATGTCGCTCATGGTTTGGCAAAGCTTGCTTTGTCTCATGAGGGTGAATCTGTTTGGTTTGAAGACTGTCCGTTATGTGTGGAGAGTTTGGTTCTGGGTGATACCCCAAATTCTTTGTAGCTCTTTCTTCTTTGAATGAATGTACTTTTCACTATATATATATACTTCTATTTATATGATATGTGATACTATTATAATTGAACGTATCTTAGAAAGAAAAAAATTATTTACTTTTTTTTTTTTTAAATTAGAAACAATAACTTAAATTCTTTCGTTTCCAACAAAAACTCAGTTCATGATCTGTATATAAATTTCATGTAATTTAACATCTACAAGTTTTTGTAAAGTTCAGAATTCATTAAAAATCAATTAATTTAGTTTTCTTTGATTAAAATTTCTGATTAGTAAACATAACTTAGAAATATGAAACATAATTGATATTAAATATGAATAGATAGTTTTTTTTTCTTTTCTTTTTGTTGTGATTTTAGATATCAATTTATGATTAAAAAAAAGGAAAACTACAGGTTTTTTATTTATTAATAAAATAGTCTGAATTATTATTATTTTTTTTAAATTTATTAAACCGTCCAAATTATTTTTCCACATGTAAGTTGTAATTAACCACTAGGTGGTATATATATATATTGTAATCACCATATTAATAATATTGTGATGGATATACCACATTATTTTTGACAATCTAATATCACTCTTTACGAACATATTCCAATTTCCAACCAATTTTTTTCAACAAAAACAATTCATATTCTATACTTTGAAACACTGTTGAAAAATGTGTTATAAAAAGAAGATTTAAAGGTGTATGGAGTAACGGGAATAGAATCTAGTTCTTAATTATTTTTTTTCTTGATTTTGCTACCTTTCTATTAACAGCAAGATTACTAGGTAGTTATATGAAAGATAATTGGTTACTGTTAACAGCAAGATTAAGGGTTTAATGAAGACTGGCCACAAGATAAATTCCAACATGTGACGTATCACGTATGACGTATCCATAGGAGAAGCAATTAACTTGGTGGAACCTTCCATTGGGAGTCTGGGACCTACTCAACTTTGTCCTATTAAAAATTATAGAGAGAAAAAAATGGATTTGAACTCTCTCCTGACCTCATCTAATCTTATGACATATAAGCATTGCAATGAATGTATGGTTAAGATGTAATTGGTTTTCACAATCACTTTATTACCAACCAATCACATGCTTTAAAATGGTTAGGAAAAAGATGAGATAAGGAGAGAATCCAAATAAATAAAAAATTAGTGATGTTTTGTCTTCATGTTGGGTTTGTTGGATTTTTAAGAGACGTTTCACACTTGTTCTCTAGAGTCTGCAGCAGACAGTCTAAGAGAGAAAAAAATTGGTGATGTTTTGTCTTCATTTTGGCAGTTTGTGTCTACAGTACAGTCTAAAGAGTCTGCAGCAAGGGCGAAGATATGTAGAACTGTAGAACTGTGGAAGCTAGTGCTTTTTCCAAAAAAAAAAAAAAAAAAGTTTAAAAAGAATCGATAGATTCTGGGATTTTTTTTTAATTAAATAAAAATTCAAATGCTAGACGATTTTAATGGTATGATATACAATTATACATTGTTTGATATATATTTCACAAAAAATGGTTTAGTTTACGATTTTATTTAATTGAAATCATCTCACTAGATCCATTATAGTGATTGTTGTCACAAAAAAAAAAAAAAAAAAGATTCATTATAGTGATGTACCCAATTTTTTTTATTAATATTTAAACACACTAAAGTTTATCGATATTCTCATTATTCTTAATTCATTCCATAAATAAAAATAAATAAATTTTGAATTACTTACTTCATTTACCAAAGTCCGAACAAGTATGCAGTATCCATTTAGTTTATTTCACTACAAATTTTTTTCATTTGTTTTTTTTTTTTCCGTTATGTGGAACTCTGCTTTAGTTTTCAGTTTATTACTTTATTTAGTTGTGATATTGTGAATTTGGTATTTTGTTTTATTCTATTTGATAGATTTGTGTTTCATTTCTGTGTTCATATTATGTTTCCAGATCTTTCCCCTTTTGTCTTGCACTTCAATTTTAAACATTGAGGACAATATTGGGTTTGGGTTTAGGGGTGTGGTATTTTATGTAGTATTTTGTTTTTGAGTGTCTAAATTTTTCAAACATTTTGTTTTTAGAGTATGTCTTTCCTGTGGATTAACCAAGATTAAGATACTTTTATATTTGCCTTAAATATGAGTATGCATTAATCACTGAGTTTAAACTAACGTCTTGCCACTTCGAATAGTGCATTGCATAGTTCAAAATTTATGAAATACTCTTGATGTGATAGTGGATATGATGCTTAGTTGGATAACCATGATTAATAGTGGAGACTACCCTTGTGAGTTTATTTAGCCAAAAAGCATACATAAATAATATTATATGAGGATTTGTTTGTTTCTTCTCCTACAACACTCAATAGGTTTTTAGTATTATATCCGATCTCTATAGGTTATACATTAGCATTATTGAACATTCTTCTTACAAGATTTCACATGTTAATTTCGATTTTGAGCAAGACGAACCAATGGAAGTGATGTTAGACTATGTGTGCTTGAACTTACTTAAAAGGTCTTAAAATATTTCCTACCTTTGTGTGTGTGCTCCATAGCCCTATTTGAAGCTAAACACTAAATAAACCTTTTTCTCTTTTCACCACATTAACTGTAACCCATATAAACCTATATTATAGCCATACATTATAGCTTGGGATCATACTTTATGAATGTGAAGAAAATGCAATAGTTCTAGACGTGAATTTGTGCATAATTCGATCAAAGGCCGATGAAGGAAAGAGTTGCATTCAATCCAAAGGTGTAAAGCTGAAAGTTGTTTATTCTTATGTAATTCTCCGATTCTCGATTTATTCAAGAAAAACTAAAAATTGAAAATTGCCACCAAAATAAATGGTGTGTTTGAGAGAATCAAAGAAGTGGTTGTTTATGAGTGCAATAAAATCAATAAATTGCAAAGATTGTATCTTTTCAAAATGAGTATGAGAAAGAAATGATGGTGAATTTTGAGATTTTGAGAACTTGAGTAAGTGGTGAGTGGCAATATTCCACTTACAATGAAAACAATGAAGACCAAAGAGATTTGTGCGAAGACATAAGGTAATTGAAGACTCTCATGGTATGGTCCTAAGTTTTTGAATTCCTTTTTCCTGTTCTTTCTCATACTTCACCCAATGGCCCCATTACAACCTTAATGAAAAGTCTAACAGGTCTGCTGGTTATCCTTGCTATGAAAGAATAAGTGAGTCATGTGTTTATCTTGTTCATAATGCTTGATTCTTTTCATGAGATCTTCTGCATACAAATCAAGCATTCTTTCAATGATATATTCATATGAAATTATAACTTGAAATTTCTTGTGCATAACTTCATTCGCATATGCTTGATGAGTGTATTTACCTATGTTCTGTGTGAAATTAATGAGCGATATCTTGTGAGAATTAGAGTCGATGCGAATTATATCTATGGCGTTTGACGAATGTGTCTTTGAAGCTAGAATGTCTTGAGTTTGGGCTTTTCATTAAAATTAAGCAATGCATTCAAATTTGTGGCATAATTTTAGTCTTTACTTAGTGGCTTTTGCATGCATTGTTTCAATATGGGCACACTTCGATTATATCTTGGATGACTAGTTTTTACAGGATATGTTTATGGTGTCATAGCTGGAAACCCTCAAGAGAAAAAACTCTTCCTACTAGGGGCACATAAAGGTTTAAAGGCTTATAGCATACGCTCAATGCTATCATGTTCCTTACGAAAATAGCTAAGTTCGGATTTTTATTTCCAGGCTTAGTTTTTAATTTTTGTTTTCTTAGTTTTGCTTGAGGACTAGCAAAATATAGGTTTTGCGGTATTTGATCGGTCATTATTTGTATATGTTTTTTATCCTCATTCCCTATATCAATTGCTTGTTTCTCGGGTTATTTAGGTATTTAATTTGTTTGTTTGAGCATTTTCAAGTTATTGTTCTCAAAAGTTATGTTTGGAGATTTTCAGAGGTCAAAAGGAGATTTTAGGAGATTCAATGGGCTTAATTGCAATTTTTGCAAACCGCTGTGGAAACCGTCATTCCTTGCACAATGGTACACACAGTGTGAAGAACCAGTGATTAACACCATGCAAACCGCTGCCCAATCGCCATGCAATTTCCACAGCGGTTCAATTCCAGAGAAAACCGCCATGCAAACTGCTCTCCATTTCGTTGTCTATTCATCAACCGTTGTCCAAACCGTTATGCTACCCACAACGGTAGGCACATCGGTTTGGAAAATCCGTGTAAATGAAGAGTCCCGAAATCAGTCCAACTCTCGGGAGCATATATATACACCAACTTTAGGGTTTCGAGACCTAATCACACAAACCACACCATACTTCTAGCTACATACATACCTTCATAACTCAATTCTCTATTATCCATCTTTACATATTGAAGATTTGAAGACGAGGACGATTTCATCATTGAAGACTTGAAGAATTCATTGAAGGCCTCAATGGGTTTTATCTTTTCTATCTCTTATCTTATTATTTTCATCATGTGCAACAAACTAGGGAATCGGTGTGAACTTTTTGTTCATGCTGATGTATTAATTATTATTTTATCAATTCAATTCTTGATTTATTCATTATGCCTAACTTCTTGATTCCTTATTTCTGTTGATTTTTATTCACACCATAGACTAGGGGTGGATAATTATTTGACATGAATTTAGGGTTAAGATTATCTGAGAATTAGGGTTAGAGTATAAACCAAATCTAATCTTGATTAATGCTCACTTGAATGAATAAATTTTATCTTTAGCATAGACCAAGCAAAGTATAGAATTTGGTTCTTATTTCTTGTGCTTAACGGGTTTCCGATCGTTGTTCACACCATAGACCAAGGGTGAATAGTGGTTGGGAATACGTGACTCATCCCGCGATCATACGATAATAGTCATAATTAAGATGTACAAAATTATGAAAATACCCTCAGGGGTGCTGACTGTAAATTCATGGTCTTGAATTTCGTTGACCAGGACAGTGCAAGTTCAACCGCGAGAATCACTGGAACTTCTGGCTTGACTTTCATGGCGAATTACGTAAAGATCCCCTGTATTATTCCAAAATCACAAAAACTTGTCTTTACTTGAATTTTATCGTACCCTTGATTTATAAAAAAATACACCAACTTTTCTGAACTGCCAAAATCACCTGAAATACTTATTTAAACCCATTAAATGCATAAAAATTCGCGGAAAACAAACTTAAACAATAGGAAAAGGGAACATAAAATATGTATATAAAAAGGTACAATCAACTTACAAGTCTCCAAGTCATGCTCCATCATTTTAACTGATCATACTAGTCTAGGGGTCTAAACCAGTGAAGGATCCAGAGGCAAGCCCGCTTCGATAAATTTGGATAGATTGAGGGGCATGCAAAAAATATAAAGAATTAAAAATTGGGTAAAGTTAAATAAAATTTTACCAATTTTTTTTTTAAAAAGAAAAAAATTAGGTTTTGGGCCATGCCTCCTCTAGGCCCCAAATTGGTTTCTCCACGTGGTCTCTCACATTTTAACTGATTAGACCACAGTCAACGAAAAACTAATTGTAAGTCTCAAAGCGAGACTAATCGCAAGTCTCAAGTCTCAACGACTCTCAAGTGGCAAGTAAAAAATAAATAAATAAATTGTATAAATTACTAGTAAGTATTGATTTGATACTTATGAGACTTAGGGGCTATTTATTTTTTTATTTAAAGTCTTATAAGATCTTAATTTGTTAGACATATGGATAAATCTTATAAATTAAGATACTATGATATGTTTATTTTTTTCATTTTAGATGACTTATTACAAATATACAATTGATTAGGTTGTGTTAGGGTTTCTTTAAAATTTGGAATTTTTGAAAAATTGATTTTTATGATTTTATTATATGCACAAAAAATTATAAATATATGAATTGATATAGAACATTTGTGGAAATTTACTAAAATACTCTACTATATCACTTTTTGAATAAAATAAAAGTCAAAAAAATTTACTTTTTCTAAAAGACATATATATCTTAAAATAAGATATAAGTTGGAAAAACAAACAAACTGATTTATCTTAATTTAAGATATAATAAGCAATAAGTCTTATATTGAAAAAAACAAACAGCCCCTTACACTTATAAGTCTCAAATAAAGACTTATTGCAAGGCTCATCCTTTGATCTAGACTTTGTGGGTGGATTTGTTTTGAGTGATGGATTTTGATAAAATCCACGAATTTTATAGATTTTATTTGGATTTTGTTATAATCCTCTATAGAGTTTGTTGGACTTTTAGATATAATTATATTAAATTGAATGAATTTAAAATGATATTTGATTGTTTTATTGTACAATAGTTTGAAACACATATGACGTATCCCATAGGACAAGCAACTGGGACCTACTCAACTTTCTCCTATTAAAAATTATAGAGAGAAAAAAATTGGTGATGTTTTGTCTTCATTTTGGGTTTGTTGGATTTTTAAGAGACGTTTCGCACTTGTTCTTTAGAGTCTGCGGCCGACAGACAGTCTAAGAACGGTGGCGCTTTTTTCAAAAATAAAAAAAAAAAAATTAAAGAAGAATCGATATCTGCCATTTTTTAATTAATTCAAATGGTATGATATATATTTCACAAAGATGGTTTAGTTTAGATTTAATTTAATTGAAATCATCTCACTAGATCCATTATAGTGATCGTTGTCGACAACCAAAAAAAAAGATTTATTGACGTACCAATTTTTTTATTGATACTCAAAAACATCAGAGTCTATCTTTATTCTCGTTATTCTTAATTCATTCCATAAATAAAAAGAAATAAATTTTGAATTACTTACATTATTCACTAAAATCCAAACAAGTATGTGGTATCCATTTAATTAGTTTATTTCACTGTAATTATTGTTTTTTTTTCATATTGAATCATTTTTTTTTTTTTTGACATTCTTTTAAACGATTTTTAAAAAAAATGTGATTATATCTTTCTTATCTAGATACATATTTTTTAATTAGAAAATTTTTATTGTAAGGGTTGCTTAAAAACCTTTTACTACAGCCTAATCATGGCTTCGCCCATGCTTGGAATCCTAGAATCCTATGTCTTGGCCGACTTACAAGTCTCTAAGTCATGCTCCATCATTTGACAGATCATACTGGTCTAGGGGTCTAAACCAGTGAAGGATCCAGATGCAAGCCCGCTTCAATAAATTTGGGGAGATTGAGCAGCATGCCGAAAATATAAAGAATAAAAAAAATTTACCATATATATTTTAAAAATATGGGTTTGGGGCTAATGTCTCCTCTAGGCCCCATACGAGGAGAAAAACTTGCATAGGACGGTCTTATTGCCACATGGTGAGATCGACCAATGAAAATGCACCATTTACATTTGAAAAATAAAAATATAATTTGATTACGTAATGTTACACAGTGGGAATTATTCTACAAACCTGCTAGCTAGTATATAATTCAAGGAAGGTGGAGGTAGCCCCTGTCAAGTTTGCAGAAATCCAAAGTTTGCTTCCTCCACTTGAATTTTCCCATTGTTTTGATTAGATTTCAGGCTGCCTTATCAGTTGACAAGAAGTTATTGCGGGCCAACTCTCTAGGAAACGTAGAATGGGAACAAATTCAGTCTCAAAAAATGAGTTACCTACAAAAACTGTGCTTTGGTTTTCGATTATTTCAATCACAGTGGATCCTTTGCTTTACTACTCTATTTCAGTCCCAGTGGATCCTTCGCTTTCCAACGCTATTTCAATCACAGTTAACTCTCAATTGATAACTTTTCTCTTAGTATTCTATACCGTCATCATATTGATTAGAATCTGTTTTTTGGTTGCTTGTCCACGTTCAAAAAAATTGCGTGTCTTCGTGCTGGGTCAAAGTTGCTGGGATATATTTGCATTTGTAAGGCAGACTCTTTTGCAGTTTAATCATTGTTCTGTATGCATTTGATTTGTATGTTCAGTTTGCTTTTAGTTCATATATATTTCACTTACATGAACTAACATCACTCATTGTACTCTGTCCAGCTGAAGATGACGATTTTTCTCCTTTTAATATTGATTCCGGGCAATGCGAGGACTACACCATTTAACATTGCTGTGATTCTAGTGACCATTTATGTTATTTTCTACTCGGCAAGGATTTTTCAAATCTACAAATTGTTTACGGGTAAAGATAAAAGGATTATAAGCCAAATCGTGATTAATCTTGTACTTTACCTGTACGGCGGTCATGTAAGTTAAATTGCTATTTAATTTTTTTACCGAGCGATTTGGTTTCTTAATGCTTTACCTATTTCCTACCAATATGATTTTTTTTCAAGGAAATATATTTAGGTGCCTTTTTTTTTTTTTTTTTTTAATTGAATCTTAATGATCTTAATTAATTAGTAAGTCTTGATCGTTAAAAGTTAAAACTGTTACCCCCAAGCCATATTACTTGCCCAGTTTCATAATTCCTTCGGTGAAAGTAGTTTCGTTGTAAGCTTAATTTATATCATTAAACATACGATTATGATTTATGTCTCAACTAACTGTTCATAACTTTGTGATTATATATAACAAGTAACTTGGTGGTCTTTTTAGATATTTGGAGGCATATGGTACGCATTTGCCGTAAAGAAAAAGATAAATTTCTGGAGAAATGCTTGCTCCAATGGTGCTTGTCAAAACGAGACAGATTCAAAAAGTAATGAGTTGGGAATATTCAAGGATGCTTTTGAGTCTGGTATTCTGGAAAAAACAATTCTGGAGAAGCTGTTATATTGTTTCAGATGGGGCCTACAAAATCTTAGGTTTGTGTAAAAACTTTTCTCGAGGAGAGTCTGGATTGAGGGTTGTAGTAACAATTAATGATGAAGTCTTATGTTCTGTCCTCCTACATTTTGACATATTGAAACTACTGTCTTGCAATTAACACGTATTATAATATTTCATTTGGATTCAATTTTTTGCAGTGGTTTTGGTCAAAATCTCCAACCAGGTAGCCATGTTTTGGAAAATATTTTTGCGATTGGCATTGCTATCTACGGGGTTGTAATGTTCACCTTTTTTATTGGAAATATGCAGGTTGGTATTATTTACTGATTTTTGTATTTTTTTTTTCTCTCTCAAATTATTTCTTAGAAGCTTATTAGATGAATCAAGATTAATTTTATTTTCTATATATGAACCATGCTTCTTGTGAAACAGATGTATATAAAGGATGCAACTAAAAAATGGAAACAGAAGAAACGTGAAAAAGAGGAGAAACAGCAAGAGATATTAGAGAAGTGGTTCCCTTTTAGAAAACTCTCTGAGAAGCTGCAAAAATGTATTAAGGAACACCACCTGAAAAACAAATGGAGACTAAAGGGAGATGTTGATGTAGAAAATTTGCTCAGAAATCTCCCCACAGATCTCGGGAACAACATAAAACGCGAACTCTGTTTAGATCTATTACAAAATGTAAGTTCTTTTGTCTCTCCGTCGAATTTGCTTACCTCTATACCAGAGTTGGTTATGATTTTGTGGTTTGTATCATACAAACCAACAAAGAAAGTCAATAAATTAACATCATTTATGTAATCTTAGACATAATTTCTATATTTATCTCAAAGGACTAAAAGTACATTTTTATCAAGGTTGGGAGGTTCAGGTCGTGGAGTGAAGTAACATTGGTTCATGTATGTGACCGTCTCAAGCCAGTTGTCCATGCGAAGCCGGATAGTAATAGTATTGTCCGCAAGGGAGAACGAATTGATGAGATGTCAATTGTGCTGCAAGGCAAGCTATGTACTTTCTCCTCCCAAGATACTGGCTCGACGAGCAATGTTTCTCGTGAAAGCAGAAAGGATCTTTTGAAAGAAGGTGATTTATTTGGAGAAGAACTTGTCAATTGGGTTCAAGATGAACCCTCCTCATCCAAGAAACTTATTTCAAACAGAACCATTAAAGCACTTACAAAAGTTGAAGCTTTAGTTCTTAGGACTGATGACCTGAAAGATATTTACAATCAAAAAGCTAAGGTTATACAAGCATTCTTTCGTAAAAAAAGAATCATGATTTCTGGAAGGAATGGACAAGCACCAACAGGAGAGTTGACGACCGCTCTAGAGATTGTTCTTGGAAGACAATAGCTAGAATGGTAAGAGTTTGTGGTTTATGTTCTTGATTTTGTTACCTACAAAACAATATGTTGGAAGAATCGGTAACAGTTTATACTTTGTACTTTGTTCTATTGTAGCAATAGATTTATTTAATGAACTTTAAATGTCAACCCTGAAATAAATGGCTCATGGCTGAACAGTAGCACGGGCTTCATGTTTGCTTTCATATGAACGTCTTATGTTTCTGTGGAGGATGGTATCTAGAGTTGAAACGGTTTCCACAATTACCCTTCCTAGAAACCAAAGCCAAAATTTATTTTGTGGTATAAACTATAAAGTGGCCGACTCTAAAAGGGCATCTTAGCAACTATCAGAAAATAACACTTATTGAAAGACACTAGGAACAGAAAATAGAGAAGAAAGTATATGATCTATATACTCTGATGCTCAAATTAAGAGAGAGAGAGAGAGAGAGAGAGAGAGAGTTAATGAAAATAAGAATGGATTCAAAACTTAAGCTCTGACAAGTAATTAAAATGTAAATCCTTCAAAATCATAGAGGTATGTATACAGGAGAACTTGATTGACAAGATAAATATCCTTCACTTGCTCTGCTTAGCTACCATCGTCTGAACCGTAGAAACACCATCCACGAATTTCGTTCGGAAAAGAACATTGGCATTATTGAACATACCCTCTTTTAGTGAAACCACAATAAACTTTGTGGAACAAAACTAAAACATGTCAGAAATTCTACAAGATGGAAACTTTGTGTATGAACTTCTTTTGACGTATTTTTTTTACTGCAATGAAAGTTACTTTCACGAGAGAAAGAAATATGAAATTTTCAAATTAAAAGGAGATGTGTAGCTAAAAATCATTAAAACAAAAACAAAAAGAGAATCAGCAGACCTGGGAGTGCGGGAAATGAGTCTTAATCATTCTCCCTATGTTTTGAGTGTGGCTCAAATCAAGGGCTGCATCAACCTGTCAACCACCTCAAGAATGAGACTAGCAGATACAGTATATCTCATACCAGAGAGACAAGCAATAGAACAAAACGAGTATATTGACATACTAAGGTGCAAATGAGTCTTGCATAGTCAAGCTAGTTAAGGCAATGGATATCAATTTTCAATTCTCTAAGAAATTATCTTTTTCATTTGATTGTAGGGTTATCATGAACATGAACATGAGAAAATTGATTTATAGACAATTTTTATATCATTTAATCCCAACTTCGTCTAACTCTTCACAACAAACTTTCAAGTATAGCTGTAATCTCAACCAACAAATAAGCGGATTTCCATATTTTTTAATATCTCCGGCAATACATTTTCGCAACAACAAAGATATTTCTAAATTTTCTAGAAACTTCACGAAAGGAAGCCACTTTAAAAGTAAATCAAAAAGCTAAAAAAGTCATTAAGTAACTAAATCTTTTCATGTAAACATAATTTTAAATAAGTCAGATTAGATTTGGAGACTAATACCCTAGATATTAGAATCAACTCTATCCTGACCTCTAAAACCTGAACCGTCTTCTATAGTGTTATTATGCTATATATAAAAATAAAAAAAAAACAGAATAGACAATTTACATAGATCGACATACTTGGGAATCCCACTACAAGGACCTATCTTATAGACAAATCTAAATTTAAAATGAATTAGTTGTATTCGAATTCAACTATGAAGCACCAATAATAAAAGAGTAATAAAAAAATCAAGAAAAATCAAAGTTAAAAATACCTCATCCAGTATATAAAGTGGAGCTGGCTTGAAGAGAAGCAATGCCAAGATTAAAGAAAGTGCAAGTAGAGATCGTTGACCTCCACTTAGCTCTGACAATGACTGTTTCCAAACACTACCAAATGCAACACAAACTTCTAGTCCGTCCAGGAAACTGCAACCTTCAGGAGGTTCTAGCTTCGCCATCGTGCCAGGTAGAAGAGTAGAAAAGATTGATCCAAAGTCCCTAAAAAAATGAAGATTATAAATGAGATTAATAGTATTTTCCAAATGAAAAACTGGCAGAAAAATAGAGACTAAAATGGTTAAATCTACACAATTATAATAAAGATAACAAGAACAAAACAAACTCACTTGTTCACTTTGAACCAAGTAACTTTTATTGTTTCCTTCTTCTCATCTAGCTCTTCAATCACCTTCTTGATTTTCGACTTGTCATTCTAGGAAAGGATATCATGGACATGAGTAAAGAGCAGGTGAACAACATTCAAACAAATCACGAGAACTAACCTCAATAATACTTTTCTTGGACATCAAATCATTGTACTCATCTTCTGCTTTCTCAAACATGGTCATAACTTTCTTGTTCACCCTTTTCTCGAGGCTTCATGAGGAAAATAAACAGAATAAGAACATAAACTAAGAATAATACTTATGAAATTTCTTCTGAGTATATAAATCTTGAGAAAAAGGGAAAATTCTTAGAAATAGAACCATTTCAATAAGAATAAAGAAACAAGTATCAACTTTCTAAGTTGCATACCCTGATTGTTCGGCCTGCAGTTTCCCAAGCTCTTCTATTGCTTTACGAGGATCACGAGATACAAAATCATAATCTGTCCCACTTCTTCCAAATAGCGGTTTCTCAGATGCAATCCAGGCATGCTTCTCA
This sequence comes from Acer yangbiense, assembly GCA_008009225.1. Taxonomy (NCBI): domain Eukaryota; kingdom Viridiplantae; phylum Streptophyta; class Magnoliopsida; order Sapindales; family Sapindaceae; genus Acer; species Acer yangbiense. The sequence goes on from CM017762.1 coordinate 59,999,008, forward strand.
ATCAATTTGTCAACCTTCATAGAGCAATCTCTCTGATCCATCTCCATCCGTTTTACCTAGCACAGATAAAAAGTTGAAACTAAGTGTCTCAACAAAAGATAGGAATGTATACGTGAATTAAGCAAACATTACCTCATTCTCCAACTTCTTTCTCTCAGGCTTTATCTCACTAACTTTATGTTCAAGCTTCTGCTGTTCCTTCAGAATGCTACTAATTTGGGAATCGCATTCCTTCATCTTTAAACGAATCGCATTGAGTTCAAATTGTGCCTGATCATGATTATTTTTCGTGAAAGCAACCTACAACAGAAAGATAAGTTGCAATTATAATTATACCATACATCAGACATTTCATATATCAATGTTTACCTTGGCCTTTTGTTCTTCCACTTCCAAAGCAAGAGCATCAATCTGTGTTCTCAATGAAGCTAATTGATTCTCCAAAGATGCATGTTCCTGTATGACCGCTTCCTGCTCCATAATGAGTCTCTCTCTTTCATTTTCATGCCCCTATTAGTAAGCAAAAATCATGTCACAAGATATTCAAGAGCTAAATTTATTTGAGCATCAAAATCAGTAAAGTGAAAAGGGAAAAAAAGTTGCAGACAAGTCTAACAAAAGGTGAAGACTTTATGCAATTACAATTCATATAGAGAGACCTAAATTTCAGAGCGTGGTCTACACCAAAAAACTTCAATAGTATAGAGCAGGGAACAAAAGCCTCAACTCTTTAATGAATGAATCTCAGTATGAAATTGTGCTATAATATAAAGTACTCAGAGTCAATGAAATTTCAAAAGAAGTGAGGTCAAATGCTGTAAAAGGGAATCTTCAATCATTCCAATAGCCACACAAAAAAAATAAAAATAAATAAATAAATAAAAAGTTAAAAGCGGAAAATATCCATCGTTATTAATGACTTTTTGACGCTTTCTAATATCAAAATATCAAGTTGAAATACAACTAATGAGTATACTACATTCAAATTTAATGATTGTTCATTTGTGCTACATCATGTTGATGAAATTTACATGTGAGCATCTTAAAGGACTTTATGGGCATATCATTTCAAGAATAAGGACAACAGTTTCTAATACAAAGATAGCAAATTATTGAACAAAATCTAAAGAAATATAGCTTGGGCAATCTTGTTATGGGCCGAGCAATATCAAAACTAACCTTGAGGATCCTTTGAACCTGCCTGCATTTTAACTTTAACAGCCTTAATCTTCTTCTCGAAATCCTTGAGCCTCCCCTCTCGATTGTTATCATGCTCTCTAATTGTTTTCTCGAGCATTGACACAGTACCGACACATTCTTCATACAAAAGTTGCTTTTCTTTGGCAGCAGATTTTGCTTCTTCAAGCTCTTGCTCAATCTTCTTTATTACTTCACTTGCTAAATCCAGGCAAACAAGATAGAGAACAGAAATAAAAATATGGTAAATAAAATTGTACAACACAGAAAGAAAATAATGTTTATTTTGCAAACCTTTTGATGCTCATTTTGCTCCACCCTGCCTTGAAATAATGAAAGGTCATATAATTTAAGTTCTAATTGCGCTTTAAGATCCATAAACTTTTTTTGAAGAGGCAAGAGTTCATTGATCTGAAATGTCAAGACAAGAAAACAAAAGAATGATATAAAAAAGAGAAAGAAAATATGCCATTGCCCACAGCCAAGACTCTGGAAAAGGGTAACGAGAACTTGGAATAGAGAAATGTACTTCAAAAAACCCAAATGCAGCAGCACATAATAGTTAGGAATCAACAATCAATTGTGTGTAACCATCATGAAATGAAATCAGAAGAATATTTGGCACTGTGAACATGAGTGCAGCATGTTCTATTTTTTCTATGAATGCATAAAATCTCCAATATGTTTGAATAACCAACGTATCCTGATTTGAATAACTGCAAAAACACATTATTATTGATTTCTAATACAAAGAGAATTAATGTTTATAACCATAAGTTCTCTTTTTCCTTTAATGTCTCATCTTTCTTTTGGAAAAGGAAGAGGCCTATACCTTCAATTCGATTTCAGATAGCCTTTTCTGATGAATTAAAAGGTTTGATTCAGCATCTGCTAATCTATGAAGTTGCCTTAATAGATCACCACCACCCCTGCAAAAATACACTATTGCTGTAAAATATTCACCAGCTTGAACAAGAAGTACGGCTGCACGGGTAAAACTTAAAGGCATCTTTTAATAGCATCATAATAAAAATGGCTATTTAAATTGCATTGCATGGAGAAAACAAAAAAGGTTCTGCAAACATAATCATGAACATTTCAAATAATTGGTGAAAGATATCTGCCTTTAACAACCCAACCCCACCCACATGGAAGATTAAAAAAATTATAGATGCCTATGAATATTTTAAATTGATAAACAAGCACAGTAGTTACCTGCGGCTTCCACCAGTTAGAAGACCACTTGGTTGAAATATATCACCATCAAGAGTAACACTTGGAGTGCGAGTGTCACGATTAAAAGCAACCTACAAAACATCCATTGTAACGAACATCAAAATACATTAAAAAGGACAACAACAAAAATTATATGAATGAATAATGAAAAATTAGTCTCTGTTCTAAATAAACAAAAATGGAGGATTACTTTGAATATAATGGCTTTTAGGGAACACAAGAGCAAAAGCACCAAAGGACTTCTTATAAATCATAAATGATTTACTTCTCGTAAGGTTTCAACATGATTACATGATCATTACTTAGCTTTAGTAAAATGAAAAGGAAATTTGGATTTGCAAAAAGTTAATTGTTATTTGACATCTTTTATCAAAGAGCTTGATGCAATCGATTTGACAGATAAAAAATTCTCAACCTTAACATAAACAAGTGAAAAATTCATAAAAACCAAAGGCACTTAACCCCAAACCAAGACATACTATTTATTTAGTTGAATGACATGTTAAATTCACTTCAAACCTAAGTAAAGATTCATGTCAAATTTGAGGTACTTGGGCCATATGATAAACATAACAATTATTTAATTGGATACCTTTGGACAAATGCCTAACACAGTGGCAGCTCTGTTAATTGTTGCCAACAGCCAACGTAGCATATAAATAGATCAAATAAACATAATATTATTAAAACAAAAACAAACATCCGCAATGATTTGAAATATGAGCACAACACATCTATCAAAAAGTCTTTTTTATATAAGGTATAAGCCAATGATGAGAATCAGATTAGAAGGAACACCTGCATTTTGAAAATTCCAATCATCAGCAGGCTCTAAGGCTCTTCTATTTTCACTCTTCAAATGTCTATTTGCTTACCTAAGTGGCAATTTGAAGAGTGAAAAAGAAAGTCATTCCAAAAGGCTCTTCAACTAAAAATAGGTTTATATTGTTTTAATCTTAAAATCAGACTGTTTGAAATCTTTTAGATAAAGGTGTTTGAAATCAAAAAGAGATGTTCAAATACTGTTGGTAATAATAATGATGTGATATAAAAAATAATAAAATATAAATTGAAGAGAGAGAGAGAAGTCACTCGGTATTATTGAAGAGAGAAACAAAATCTCAATTGAAGAATCTCATTTAACGAGTCTGTTGGAGACACATATGCTGATGTGGCTCATTTGACTTTCACACAAAACTCATTTAACGAGTCGATTGGAGTTGCTCTAAGAGGTTTTTCCATAAACAATATTTTCTCCTAGTAAATTGCTTATACAATCTTTTGCTCAGGAAGAAATATACCGATATGTAATAGCTTCATGTTATAAGGAATTGTATCTATTTTTAATTTATTTTTCAAGAAACTATTTACAGCACTAAGATATCAAACCGTAGAACAAAAAACTGAATATGATATTGATAACTCGAAAAAGAGTTGCAGATGCGCCGGAAAAAAACATTGCTAAAGATGGCCTTACCTCCTCTGCAACATCAGTGGTTTTGCAAACAAATGTTGAACCAAAAACATATTCCATAGCAGTCTGCAAAGTAAATCAACTTAGAAATACAACCCATAATGGGACATTGTAAATTCTAATAATCTAGCAAAAAAATTGAAAAAGTAAATTACAGTTCAAATCATTAGATTTCCATGACATTTTTTTCTAACCAAAACAAAAGAAGAGACTATCATAAACATGAAGTTTCCATGACAAATGTACAAAAAGAAAATTCCAAAATGAACTTCCAAGTTCCAAGTTTCAAACTCAAAATTGCTTAGCCACAAAACCAGACAATTTAAAGGTCACGCCATAATTATAAACAAATAGAGCCATATGCACAATATTAGAAAATTGTGTCTATAAGAAACAAAAATGTAAGTAAATCAAGCAACAGCATGACATGATCAGGTTTGATGAGATAAAGAGGCATATGGAAACATACCTTCAATTCATCACTGTAACCAACCAAAGAAAGTGCAAGTTCTGCATTTTCCTTGCTTACCTGTCCAATAATAACATCAAGATACAGGGAAAAGGGCTACTTGACTTTAAACATTGGAAAACTTGACAGCAATAACTAACCAATCTAACAGCAGCCTGTTGAACTCTAGGAGGAACAGTATAGGATTGAATCTTATTCAAAGGTATAATTGTTACTCTCCTTCGAAGATCACCATGCTGAAGCAGTTGCTTTCCAGTATTTTCAGTGTCTACAATAACATTAAATAATTTTCCACCGGCAGTAACCTGCAAGTGAACTCAATGTTAGAGAATCGCCATATGGATCTCGAGTTTTGAAAACAATTATGTGATATGCATTACAGACCTCTAAGGCAGTCATGGTGGAGCTGTTCTTCACTTTGATAAGCTTTGCAACCACACCCTTGACCTTTGACCTGTCAAAATTCTTCACGGGATCACGATATGAGAACTGCACATTTGATAACTGTGCAGAAAGATCGCGAATTTCATCTTTCAACTTCTGCACCAACTCCATCTCAGTTGCACGGTCCTGAAAATGGATATGGTTCAGGATAAATCTGATTAAGAAACAAAAAAAAAATAGAAATATATGCATGGGGAATGTAAAAACATGTGAGGCTGTTTTTTTTTTTTTTTTTGTTATCTTGTGGTGGTGTTGTGGGTAGTGTGGAGGGGAAGAGGCAGACATGCCTTCTGTAGAGCTTCCATCAGGCCCTCTTTATATGAAACAGACTCAAATTCAAGTTTAACTTTCTCTACATCTTTCCTTCTAGCATTGAGCTCATTCTCTGCGGCAGCAGCCTCTTCACGCTTTGAAAGTAACTGATGTCTTTTCTCTTTCAGCTCTTTCTCACAATGACTTATTTTAGTTTTCAGCTGTTTCAATTCTGTTTCAGCACTTCCAACAGCAACCTTGGCATCACCTAGCTGGTCTTCAAGACATTTTTCTTCATTTCCACTACTCTTGCCAGCTAATACGCCCTATTCAAAGTAATCACACCACTTTCTTTAAATACCACAATTTGAAATAAAGAAGGCAATAACAGCAAATCAATCAAATAGAACAAATCTAAAATATATTGGGACTCCACACCTGGTAGTCCTTTTCATACTCTTCCAAACTTTTAGATAATTCCTCCACTCTCTTTTTGAGATCAGCTGCTCCTTCTTCAGACCTTCTGACAGCAGAGGCCTTCTCCTCTATAGATTGCTTTAGGTCTTCAATATTTCGAACAATCTAGCACCACAAGGATGTAGAATCCAAATTTGATTAAAATGGCAAAAAATAGGTAGGAATAAAACAGATAGAAAATAGGACTAAAAATATGGCAAAAATACAAAGCTAAAATGCATATGAAAGAAGTGACAGAGTTTGACATAAATCTTAGTCACCTTTTTGGCATTCTCTTTCTCACTCCTAAGATGTCATCTTTATTGCTCAATACAGACCCTTCAAACACAAGACCTTGAGATAGTTTATCTACTTTATACGACAGAATTTTGACTTCCCCACCCATGCTGGCTTCCTTTTCAGCAGTCAAATTTGATACTTGCTTCTCCATTTCCAGTATTTCCAATCGTTTCCTTTCTGTATTTTCGTCAATTTCAGCGATCATAGCCTTTACTTGTTCCACGTCACCAACTGCACTGTCTCTGATCTTCTCAGCTTGAACATATTCATAGGCAATGCAAAACCTTCTAAGTCGATCTAATTCAGCACTGCCATTAGCCCATTGCATGTATTGAGTCCGCTCTTTCCTTAGTTTCTCCAAAGCAGGTAATATTTCTTGATCAAGAAGCTTATTAATCTCATCAACCTTACTCTGCTTCTTTTCAAGTGTTTTTAATGCAGCCTCTTTCTTTGTTTCATACATTCTTGTCCCAGCAGCCTCTTCAAGCATAGATAGAATCTCAGGGGGTTTCATATTTAAAACCTTAGTGATACAGCCTTGCATTATGAGGAAATGCGGATTATTAACATTAAGTTGTACTGAATGAAAGAGTGTTTGGACTTGATTAGGCTGTGAAGCTTTTCCATTGATAAGATATTTGTTCCTTCCACCAACCACGATCTGCACAGTAAGAAATGTATCTCAACAATACAGCCTGTGTTTCAGCACTTTACTTTCAGGCAAACATAAAATAACCCCACTGTAATGCACATCAAATTAGTTACATAGACTATTAAGTCATCGCCAAAATGGAAATAGACAAATTATAGTTATGCTAACATACTAGAATCATTGCCAACTTCATTTTAGTTTAGAAAGAAATAGATTAACCAGTTCAAAATCCTATTTGGAAAAACCACGAAATATATTCAATTCAATTCTAAATCAACAATCGACCATATGAAAGCAAACCACCATCCTACACTTGGGTAAACAAACTCAAACTTTTTTACAAAATTTGACTACTTCAACTTAATTTCTTTGACGTTGTAAACTACAAAACAAAAACCACACATAAAATTTCAGGATATAAAAAAAATTTGAACAATAACAATTTTACAACAGTCAATGAAACACGACCAACCTGTCGAGTGACTGTAATCTCAGGATGGTCCTCATTACCCAGCGGGCTTCGTCTCTGGTCTGAATTATCAAACACAATTGACACTGTGGCCTTAGTAATTCCCGCTTGACCTTGCTTGTACACGCGCTCCTGAAGGTTCAAAGCACGAACCTGCTGCAGATTGGTTATACCCAATGCGAAACAAATCGAATCCAGAATGTTCGATTTGCCCGAGCCATTTAGACCCGTTATCGCGTTAAAATACGGATCAAAACCAGGGACAACTGTCCTTGAAGCATAGGATTTGAATCCCTCCAAACATATCTCCTTTATATACATTTTTCACAATTCTCAAACCTAGAATACGAGGATGGAAAAAAATAAGTAAATAAATGAACATAAATAAACGCATCATTAGTTCAGAAACCCTAGAATTGAACATAAATTGAAAACATTTTCACCAAGTAACTGTGAAAGTCCCCAATTAGCTTTAACAATGAATAAGAGGTGTTTCTTCTTCTTCTATTTTGTAATCTTAGTTGTAAGAATTGAAACCCTAAACTTTAAACCTCAAAATAAATTTTTTAAAAAAAAAAAAATCAAGTATATCGGAGAATTGGCCGTAAAATGAGTGAGTGGCTGACCTTGAAAGCGAACGAGACAGTGAATTCGAGTGACTGAGACTGCGAGTTGAAGATAACGTGCGTGGAGTTGAGGGTTTACGAGTCGAAAACCCTAAAATCGGTGGAATCATTGCAGGAGATCGAGACCTCAGAGAAATATGTGTAATTCAAAAGAAGTTCTTTTTTTTTTTTTTTTGGTTGAAAGTTGAAGAAGCAAAGTGCGACTCAATGAAGCAACTGTGGATTCAACAAAAAAATTGAAAAATGAAGAGCTAAGAAGCGGGAAAATGGTTTGTGCTACCAAGGAACGTAATATCGGTATCGGTATCAATATCGGGCTTCTAAATTTACGGATATATCGGGGATATTATCGATATCGGTGGATATTCCGTCAAAAATTAAAAAAATGATGGATATTTATATCTAAAGTTAGATTTTTTTTGTGAAATTTTAGGACAAGCTTAAACAAGTAATTATACATCAAATGAATCATATTTCAATGATAAATTATCATAGTTATGAGTTTATTATAAATTATAACATAGATAGAGTCTGTATATAATTTTTAAAATTGAGTATTTAATAGAATAATATTTTGTTTCACTTTTACAATATTATATAAAATATAAAGATATTAAATATTTAATAAACAAAATTATCATTAAAATATATATAGTAATAGTTCCACACTTCCAAGATTCTATCATAAATCATAATTCATACATAATAATCTGATATTTAAAACCAAAATGAATTCCTTGCTTGTTCAAATACATAAGATACATTTCTATCTTGATTCGAACAATAATTTTCCCAATAAAACGTGCTTGCATAGTTTTCAATATAGTTATTAATATGCCACACGTATGTTGCTTGATCTCTTCCAACTGATCCATGAATTGGGTAGTTTGGATTTACCCAACTTGGTGGATATTGTTAATCTGCATGCATAGGTATTGCATATAACATTGTGGAGAAGGATAATTAAATATATTGCAGCCACCATAACTACCATAATTTGGTACATGAGAATCTGACATTGTCTGCGAATCACCCAAAAAACTGTTTTCTGTGTCTATACTCATTGAGTAGAGAGTCATATTCAAATAATCTTTAACATTTTGACTTGTTCCTACATGTTGTCTACCACGATTTTGATCAAAATTACCTGCATGAGCATCCCAACCCGCCACACTAGCATTTCAACTTGTTGCACCAGCATCCCAACCTCCAGCACGAACATCCCAACTTGTTGCACCAACATTCAAACCTCCTGCACCAGAATCCCAACCTCTTGCCTCATCCCCATCATCTCCATCATATTTTCCTCCACTATTTACATCAGAGGTATGTTGATCATCGGAAGAGCTGGTAACAATAACTCCAAGATCTACACCAACTTCTTCTCTAATCACTTGTTCAACATTTATTCTCATGTCTTGAGCATGAGAAGCAATATGTGAATCAGGATTTTCTTCATCATTATCCAAGGAGGCAAGTTTAACCCAATTGAAAATAGGATTCTCATTATCGTCTCCTGCTTCAGTAGCTACTTGAAGTAGATCCATAAAATCAGTTTCATTTACTTTATCTTTTTCAGCTGCCATATCCCTAAGTTTCAACTTCATATTATAATAACAATAAACAAGTTGTTCAAGCTTAAAATAGGCAAGACAGTTCCTTTGTTTTGTGTGGATTAAAGCAAATGTGGACCAATTTCTTTCACATGCAGAAGATGATGATGTTTATGATAGTATGCGAATTGCTATTGCACTTAATGATGGAGCATAATTTCCATACATTACCCACCAATCAGCTGTAATAAAAATTATTAAGTATTATAAGTATGAATATTATTTTAATGATATTATTATTTATTATTAATATGTAAATTTTTGTAATAAAAGTTATATACCTGGTTGCATTTTGCTTCTAGTTGCAATGACTGCTCGTTCACCAAAACTTTTATTTCCATCCTTAAAGTATGTGAGCTACATTCATGAGATCAATATGTATATAATATATATTAATATGACACAATACTCAGATGCAAAGAAATTATAATATTGGAATTATAAAATTGGTTGTAAATTGTAACTTTTTGCCTCATTTCCAAAATTAGCAATTCCTACAGCTTCAGTGTCTAATTGCACATAGACGTTATGTACGGCTTTCAGAAGATCCGAATTATCCTCAATATTGTCTCTATATTGGTACTTTGGGTTCAAATAGTAAGTTAGAATAAAAAAAAGAATAATTTTAGTATAAATACTATACTAAATTTTAATTATGAATGACAAACAATCCAAAATAAAATTTACCTGCAGCATGTAGTGGGTGATTGAGCATTTTATCCCATCGGTCTTGTATAATGTTTAGAACCCATTTACTCCCTCTCTGTTGTTTTACTGTATCTTTCATTACACGCATTAACTCATACATGATAGGCATGGTGGGTACAACTTTTGTATCAACCAATCTCAGAACTTGGTACAGTGGCTCATATATTTTAAGATTCTTTTATTTGGAATGTCGGCACAAAGTTACAAAAAAATCAATTCTACATATTTATAAATTGATTGGTACATATTTAATACTATTTGGAATTAGTTTTACACATTTGAGTCACAAACAATTTTTTTTTTCAGATTGCTTTCACAAAATTTTACATATTTTACACGACCACTCTTTGGTTTTTTATCCAATTTTACTTCAAGTATTCAATAATTTTACTATTTACTATTATGTTGGAAATTTTTATAAATTTGTTAATGCTTCTTCTAAAATAATTTTCAAGCTAAATTATTTTAACAATAATTTAATTGTTTAGGATTAAAAAAATTATTTTAATAATATGCAAAATATCCATAGACTTTCAGGGTGAAATTCATGAAATTTCGGGAATTTCGGGATATTTCGGGAATAGCGGTGGATTTTTACGGATATTTCGAAATCGGCCGGATATTCTGCAGGATATTGGATATTTGCCTGTTTCGATATCGATCCCTCCAAAATACGGATATATCGATGGATATTTTGGTATATCTATCGATTTTAAGTACCCTGTGTGCTACTGCTACTCAAATGTTAAATTTTTTAAAATTAATTGTGACGTCATGTGTCAAATTGGCGCCAGTGGGCCGGACTTAATAAACCTACCGTTAGACCCGAAACTTGGCCTTTTTGACCCGCTAAATATTTTCCATTCTTTTTTCAAGTACACCCACACCGTTCTTTCTCCTTGTCGGTTCAAATTATAGACATATTTATAATATATTAATACCGATTTTTCTCTCATACGCACAAATTATTAAGTATATATATGACAAAAATGTGGTGATGTATATTAGTATACTATAGATAATATCTTTCTCTCATGAGCACACAACTTTGAGCATTTCTTTTTCTTATAAAAAAAAAAAAAGAATTTCGAATATATCTTAAGCATACTAATATAAATCAGTAAATCACCACATTTTTGCAATATCAGCAATATAACATCGATCATAATAATATGCATGGCAAAAGTATGGTGACGTTTATTAGTATACTCAAGATATGCTCAAAGTATATGCTCATGTAAGAAAAATTGGCTATAAATTATTTTAATTTATTGGCTAAATATTTTCCATTCTTTTTTCATGTACACCCACACCGTTCTTTTTCCTTGTCAGCACAAATTATAGACATATTTATAATATATCAATACCGATTTTTCTCTCGTATGCACAAATTATTAAGTATATACATGGCAAAAATGTGGTGATATATATTATTATGCTATAAATAATATATTTCTATCATGAGCACACAACTTTGAGCATATCTTTCTCTCAAAAAAAAAAAAAAAAACTTTGAATATATCTTGAGCATACTAATACAAATCAGTAAATCACCACATTTTTACCATATCAGCAATATAACATCGATCATAGTAATACGCATAGCAAAAGTATGGTAACGTATATTAGTATGCTCAAGATATGCTCAAAGTGTGTGCTCATGTAAACAAAAATTGGTTATAAATATACCTATAATGCGTGCCTACTTCAATTTTGTGCACATCATAAAGGGTCATAATCTACCGGAACCTGCCGAGATCAAACATTACTTGCATGGACGGAATCCTAAATACTTATTCCCATAATACTGGAGAAAAAACTCTCCGCACATACTTATAATGTGCATAGTGGAACTCAAACATAGATGGAGATATGCACACCCCCATAAGCTAAGAGGAGATGAAGTTGTGAATTTCAAATATAGAGAACTAGGTTTTCCAAATAGTAAAAAAAAAATTTGCATTTATATTTCTTAGAGATTAAATTTTCACCTTCTGTACTTTATCATCAGCCTCAAAACTCAAAAGTCAAAAACATCCATAATTTTTCAACAATACAAAATTGGTTCGTTCTAGAAAGCTATAAAAACAATAGCAAAATGCATCTTAAATTTCAAAACATCTGGAAGCAAGAAAATAATTACCTTCAAAATATTAAACAAATAGTTCCAATAAATATGTTCACAATGTCAAATTCGATTTCTCCAAACCACGGTTAACCATTACAAATGAATCATGTTGTTACATTTCCTAACAAATCCACTACAAATCCTACCATAATTCACAAACAAACAAATTACACATTAAAAACTATCAATCACAGTCCAATTCCGTCAGAAATTCCCCTGAGAGTAGAATCCGGCGGAGTTTGGGCAGGGAACACCACATTGTCATAGACAAGTCCAGCAACCGCGGCTCCAGCCAAGGGACCAACCCAGTACACTGCTTGGTTCTTGAAACTACCCGCAACAATGGCTGACCCAAAAGCAGATGCCGGGTTCATCGAGCCACCCGAGAAAGGCCCCGTTGCCAACACGTTGGCACCCGCTATCATCCCTATCGCCAGAGGTCCAATGCTGCCCATAGCGCCACGTTTAGGGTCTCTGGCTGCGTAAACCGTGTACACCAAAGCAAATGTCAGGATGGCTTCCAGTATGGCAGTATAGATGCACCAAAACCTGTCAATTCTTGTGCAATTGTGTATGTTGGTACAACCTGCCAAATTACGTATGCATTTCAACGTTATCATGTTTCAAAATTAATTTAACAAAAAAATTTGAAAATCATAATCGGATCAATAGAATAGAAATTACTATAGAAATGTATACAAGATCCAAAACATAGAAAAAGAAGTGTTTGTGGTGTGTTACCTGGCCAACAGTGGTTACTTTCAATACAAGGCAAGCCATAACAGAGGCCAACATCTGAGAAACCCAATAAAAGAGAGCAGTTAACACACTTATATGTCCTCCAACCGCCTTCGCAAAGGTCTCTGCCGGATTTATTCTGCAAAGATCCAACAACAGCAAAGACATAAAAGAAAGTGGAGATAAATTCTGCAAAATATGATCTGAGAGCGTCTTTGGTCACTGATTGCTTAATCGTTCACTCAACGCAGTGGGAGCCATTTTCTTCTCTAACGAAAATACATGGAAAAAAATAAAAAGTGGTCTTTTCGCTGAGAATTAAAAAAGTTTATATAACTGTACAAGAGAACGTTGTGACTTGTGATGTTTCCAAAAAATTGTAAAAAATTCAAGGGGTATTATCACTAAAGTCCCTACTTTTTCATGAATTATCATCTATTTAAACGTCTTTGCCATATTAGTCACTTCAGTCCCTTGTTTTTTCAAAATACATCACTCTAGTCCATTTGACCAAAAAACTAACGGTCAACTATAACAGAAAGTGTAAAAATACAATTTTACCCCTTATTGTTATTTTTTAATTTTTTTCTTTTAGTCTCTCTAGTTTCAATAATAGCTGGTCAACCCCTAAAAAAAATTAAAACGCTTCCATCAGGAACCCTTAAGGTTAAAACTTAAAAGCCATAAGCTTTAACTAGCATAGTAAAGCCATAAGCTTTACTATATAAATAGATTTAAATTAGTTTAAACAAATTATATTAACAAACCTTCAACAATGAGTTAGAGTAGCTTAGTTGGTTAAAGCTTGTGACTTTTAACCTTAATGTTGAAGGTTTGATTCCTGATGGAGGTATTTTAATTTTTTTAGGGGTTGACCAACTATTATTGAAACTAGAGAGACTAAAAGAAAAAATTAAAAAATAACAATAAAGGGTAAAATTGTATTTTTACACTTTATGTTATAATTGACCGTTAGTTTTTTGGTCAAGTAGAATAAAATAATGTATTTTGAAAAAACAAGGGATTAAAGTGACTAATATGACAAAGACGTTTAAATAGGTGACAATTCATAAAAAAAATAGGGACTTTAGTGATAATACCCCAAAATTCAAAAACTAGGGCGTCCTGTAACATTTTTTTTAAAGCTGTTTTTGTTTTTGTTTTTTGAAAATAAAAACGAAAATGAAAATAGTGTTTTTGGTTTCAGTTTCGAAATCCAAATACGCGTCTGGTAGCATATCCTAAAAGCTAGATTCCAAATATAAAAACTTAAAAACGCGTCTGGTATCATTTTACAGGCCAAAATTAATGAGTTGAATTTTTATTTTTTTTTGTCAGATATGGGCAACGCCCAGAATAGGAAGAAAAGAATTTCTCTGATTTTTCAGATTCCCTATATTTTTGTTTAATTTTTAGACTTGATTTTGATGAGAATTGTTTCAAATTATTATGTTTTCACAGCAATAGCAACAACCATGGAGCTACTAGAATTCTATAAAACCAGATTCAATGAAGAGCTTTTCTCCCGAGATTTCAACCTTACACAACAGTCATAGCAATAATGGGTTCCAAAGATACAAAAAGAAAACAATATCGAACCTCAATCTACCATAAATTCTGCCCTTCGAATCCCGTCAAAATTCCACCCCCTGCCGCCGTAGCCGCCACCACTGAACGACCCGTCGTAGCTTTCGCCACCGAAGAACCCATTGTTGTTTCCGCTGACAACGAACACGTTGCCCTCGCCGCTTTTATCGGAATCATCTCCAGACGTGGACGATCTCCACTTCATCCACCGTTTCATGTGAGTGAGAGTCCGGGTAGCTGTCGTGGTCGAACTGGATTTGATAGAAGGCGGCGCGAGCACTTCGGTCGGGAGGTTCGCGGCGGAGATTAGGTAGTGGTGGCTTCAGAGAAGGAACTTCGCGAAGCTTAGGGTTTGAGAGGTGGCAATTGTGACAATGTCGAAAAAGAAGAAGAAGAGAGAAGCAAAGGAAGAAGAAGAAGAAGAACAGTGATGGAGACCAGAGATTCGAAGAAGAAGAAGAGTGACAATGAAGAAGAGAGAAGGAGAGGAAGAAGAAGTACATCGGTCTGGAGAGTAAGAAAGAAGAAGAAAAAATGAAAAAAAAAATTGAGTTTGTTATTTAAAGTGAAAAACAAAATGAAAAACATCTAAAACTTGTTTTTCAAAATTTTCACTTTTAACACTGATGTTGTTTTTGCTTTTGTTTTTGTTTTTGTTTTTGTTTTGAAAATAAAATGAAAAACAAAATGGAAAACGGTAACGAACGCGTATTCCAAATCATTTTCGAAAAATGAAAATGAAAATGGGTCTGAAAAACGATACAGGAGAGCCCCTAACCGACACAATCCACGTGGCTGCGAGTTTGCTGGATTGTTGGGTGCGGTTTATACAGTTATTATATTTCTGAAAATTGCAAATACGTCCCTGGAAATGATCGAATTTATGCTTGGAGTTGCCTGTTGGTTGGCCAGCCCGAGGCTGGTTGCACGTGCAACTGAAGAATATTAAATTTTATTAAAAAAATAAAATAAAATTTAAAAAGAGAAGGGTTTTCGTTAACTGGCTACAGCTCTAGCTTCTTTAACTGTTAACACTCCAAAATTTGTGCTTCCTTGTGTCTTTCAATTGAAATCTCAGGTTTTTGGAGAGTGTTGTTGACTGTCAGATCCACGAAATCAACGGCGACGGCAGCCAAATGCAAATCTCCGATAAGGTTTACCACTGCAGGTAATTACTTCTTTATTTTTAATCCTCTTCTATTTTTGTTCTGTGATCTGGAAATTGCTTTACATTTGCTGCAATGTGGTTCTTGTCAAATTTGTAAAAGAAAAAAGAAAAAAGAAATGATAAATTGGTGTATGCCTATAGTTATTCGAGAAGATAAATAATTTAATTGATTAATGTTTTTTATATTTCAGTTCATCAACTTTTGAAATAGTAATTATAAGGATTTTAATTGATTTTGTAACGTTTCGATGAACGAGTTTGGTTGATTGCAATTAAGCAAGTAGAGAGTGGTAGCAATCATGAGTTCTGATGAACAAATGGTCATTATTTGGCTGAAATAGAAGGACAAATGGTAATTCTAAGTGGGCGATAACGAGATCGAGCTTCGTGTTTTAGATTGTTAGTTTGTTAGAGTAGAGGGATTGCTGTTTAGATTATTTATTTGTTACGTAACAAGAAGTTTCTATGTCATCTTGGCTTCTCTGTTGAGGGAATTTTAGTTTATTTTTGATAGACTTGTGAGTATGCATGTTACCTGCTAACAGCAGGAAGGATTTTGCAGAAGTAGCTAGTGCTTATCCAGCTTAACTGATTGTTAGATTTCGCTATGGTGTAAGTTCAACTCCACGGTTTTGATTGATTTTGTCTCGTCTAACAACAAAGGTCGTTGTGGAGAAATTGTTTTCGTTATTATTTTTTTCTTTTTTCATAGGTGGGCATTTTTTATAGTGCTACTACGGACAAAGTTTAAAGTTTTCATTTATAATTGACAAAACAGCCAATCTATGAATTTACTGTATTTGGTGGTGACTTGTTTCAACATATAGAAGCCTTTTTTACTGTCTGTTGAATAATGAACTTTAAAAGAAAGCTAAGATTTGTTTTGTGATATTTAGTTAATCTGTAAATTTTTGCTAGGACCTATAACGATCTTTGCTTTTTGGTTAATAGTTAATATGACTTCCTGATGTTAGCTATTTGGATGACAACCATTGGCAATTTATTATTTTTACATGAGATATTAATGGGTTGTTGTCAGGAGTTGCAACCTTTGCTTTTTTCTATAGCAAATACATATATTGTCTGTCTAATAAAAAGTTGATGGTTTACTTCTGATGTCTAAGGATGAAGAGAATCCAACAGTTGTCAAAACTAAACATGGGTCAGAAGCCTCTGCTCCCTCCAGCGAAATACAAGTAACATGGTATGGAAGTTTACTCCAGCAAGCCTTGGTTTATGGTTTAGCTGCCTGGTATTGCCTCTCAGCTTCTTTGCTTTCCATCATCAACAAATGGACTGTCATGAAATTTCCTTATCCAGGGGCGCTAACTGCTTTACAGTACTTCACAAGTGCAGCTGGTGTCTTTCTTTGTGGGTATTTTAAATTGATGGAGCACGATGCTCTTGACCTCCTGACTATGGCGGTTTCTACCTGCAGCGATTATATTTTACCTCTCTCTTTTCACCAATAGTGACCTCCTCCTCCATGCCAATGTTGACACTTTCATTGTCTTTTGTTCAGCTGTTCCCATCTTTGTAGCAATAGGAGAAACTCTCTTTTTGCACCAGCCATGGCCATCAATCAGGACGTGGCTCTTGCTTGATACCATCGTCGGTGGAAATGTGATTTATGTTCTAACAGATTATCAATTCACAGTCATGACTTAAGTTGGGCTCTAGCTTATCTGGTTAGCATGTCCATTGATTTTGTTTATATAAAGCATATGGTAATGACTATTTGTTTAAATACATGGGGTCTTGTTCTATACAATAATCTCGAGACTCCTACTTTTTCCCTTAGAGCTACTTATAATGGGGGAATTGAAGAAAAATAAAGCATGAAATCACAGACGAGTCAGATTGGCATACCTTTGGTGTTGCTTTGCTAGTGGGATTATCTTGCATATTTGGTTTGGCTATCTCTTTCTTTGGGTTCTCTTGTCGGGGGTCAATTTCTGCAGCTGGCTTTACAGTTCCTGGTATAGTGAACAAGTTATTGACGGTTGTGATTAATTTTGTTATTTGGGACAAACATTCAACATTTGTGGGAACAGTTGGCAATATCTGCAACTAATCTTTGTATGAACTCAAAGCCAAAGGTAACGGCTCAGACCGGGTTTGGCATGGCAAATTGCTTCTAGCATCCTTACTCTACACAAGCTCGAGTCACGAGACACTGATAGTTGATTCCTGATTTCATCATCCGACCAGAACGAGCGGGTACTGGATGGAATATTCTATTCTTTAGTTTGTAATGTTGTTATCAATACTTCATTCATTTAAATAGCATTTTGTAGTAAATACCAAATTGCAGAAAGTATGCAATAGAAATAGGCTCAATTTTTTCAATATATTCTGAGACCTTAATATGAAATCATTGCTGTTTATCTTTTTCTTTTCATAGAATATCCATTTAAACCAGGATTAGGGATTTTATTCTATATAATTTGTTAATTTGCTTGACAGGAAAATTTATTGATCAGCGAATAGAAAGAAAACACAAAACAAATTGGCAGTTAATAAGATATAAGACTGATAAGTAATAAATCTTAATCACACACTAGCATTTTTTATTGAGAATTGGGATCCAAATGCTTGTGAAAACTGTCGCTAACTTGTTTTAAGATAGGTTCTCGTTCAGCAAAGGTTATTAAAGAAGGATTCAAGGTGATTGTAGGGTGTGGTTCGAAAGTCAGGTTTTGGCAAGATGCTATGGTGGAGTCGGTTCCTCTGATGGTAGCTTTTTCTAGAGTGTTTGCTTTGACAAAGGACAAGGAAGGTTACATTGTTGACTTCGGTCAGTGGATTGATCAAAAATGGGCTTGGAAGGTAGAATTGAGAAGACAACCATTTGATTGGGAGAATAATCACTGGAATTGCTTCCTTAAGTGCCTGGACTGTGTCACCGTCCGTAAATCCATCAAGGATTCTATTGCCTGGGGTTTTAGTTCGCCTGGTATTTTCTCTGTAAGTTTTGTCCCCCAAAAGTTGAAGTGTTTACTTGGCAACTTCTTAGAGGTAGAGGTTTTTGTTGCTGAAGTTCTTCAAAAATTGGCTTGGGGTTGAATTTGAACTGTATGTTGTGCAACAATGAGAAAGAGACTCTGAATCACGTTTTTCTCCATTGTGCCCGGACTTGGGAGTTGTGGTTTAGTTGTATGGGTTGATGGGGAGTTCAATGTTGCCCGTCTGTTTCTATTAGGGAGTGGTGGTACAGTTGGGATGGATTAGTTCCTTCCTCTTATGGTGTTAGAGCTTGGGATTTGTTGTTTTTTGTTGTGGTGTGGACGACTTGGGAGATAAGGAATAATGCGGTTTTCAGGGGCTAAGAGGTGAGCGTTGTTCAAGCTGTAGACATGGTGAAGTTCAGATTAGCTTGGTGGTTCAAACACCATGGCAAAGGGTCGAAGGAGATGCTTACAGTGATTCTCTTGAACATCAAAGACTTGTGTGTGGATTCCAAGCTGAGAAAGAGGCAGAGGATAGAAGCTTGGATTCCACCCACCAGCGATGGCTTAAAATTTAATGCGAATGGCTCTGCTCTAGGGATGCCTGGACCGACAGGTATATGTGGAGTTTTGAGGGACTTAACGGTAAAGTGTTGTGCTCGTTTTCACTGAATGTTTGTTTGCAAGACTCTAACTCAGCAAAGATTCTGGAAATTCACAAAGCCCATGCTCTTTTGCGCTTCTATCCCTTCGTTGTTGGGGCACAATATAGAGATCGTGAGTGACTCGAAGGTAGCGGTTCCGTGGATCAAGAATGGTGGTGTTGGAAATCTCAAGCATGTCAATATTATCTATGACATTCGTTGTAATCTGGAGTTTCTAGGTGACTTATAGCTCGAGCGCTTCTAACTATTTTGTAGATAACTTAGCAAAGATGGGTTCAAGAATGATGGGGGACTTTGTTGAGTGGGGCGATATTGGGTGCTGTTGTGGCTTGGGTTGCCTTCAGTGATCAGCCCTCCTTGCTTGCTTTTGCTGTTTGTTTGGGTTGCAGTTTTGTTGGGTTTTGTCGAGTGTTCTGTTGGGTTGTGCTGGCCTCTTGGTTGCTGCTTTTTCTGTTTTGTTATTGTTTCCCTTTCTCTGGTTGTTGGGTGTTTTTCGTCTGGGTTCTCTTCTTGGGTTTTTCTTGTCTGTTGTTCTTTGTTGGCCACTTTGGGCTTTTAATAAAATCCACGGTTCAAAAAAAAAAAAAAAAAAAAATGGCGTCCAGGTTTACAATTTGATTATATTGTGTTACATTTTTGTTACTCTTTTTTTTTTTTAAGACTTTGCTTTGCACAATTCACACATACAAAAACGCAAAATGCCTCGGTACACGCCTTGCACAAATTAGAGCTTATTAATACATTTCTAACCAATCCTACACCTTAACGAGATCAATTAGTTATGAGGGGTGGTCTAGTGTTTAGGTTTTAGGGGAATGGATATTGTGGGTAATGAAATGGAAGGCTTTATAAAAGTAAAACAATATATTATTCTATTAAATACTTAATTTTAAAAATTATATATAGATTCTATCTATGTTATAATTTCTACTAAGTACATAACTATGCAAATTTACTGTAAAATATGATTCATTTAATGTATAATTACTTATTTAAGATTGTTTTAAATATTTACTAAAAATTCAAACCGTAGATGTAAATATTCATTTTTTTTTTTATTTTTAAATCTTGACAAAATATTTGCCGATATCGATATCATCCTCAAAATTTCCATAAATTTGGAAGTGCGTTACTGATTTTTTCTTACTTGTGACAAATCTAAAGGAGAAGCAACTTGGTGGAAGCTTCGACTAGGACCTATTCAACTTTGTCCTACTAAAAATTATAAAGAGAAAAAAATTGGTGATGTTTTGTCTTCATTTTGGGTTTGTTGAATTTTTAAGAAACGTTTCACACTTGTTCTCTGTTCTGATATGACAGTTTGTGTGAAAGCTTGCTTTTTCCAGAAAAAAAAACGTTTCACACTTGTTGAATTTTTAAGAAACGTTTCACAATTGTTATGAGTGAAAATTTTGGCAGTTTGTGTGGAAGCTTGCTTTTTCCAGAAAAAAAGAGGTTCAAAAGGAATTGAAAGATTCTGACATTTTTTTTTAATTAAATAAAAATACAAATTAATGAAATGATAGACAATTCAGATTGTATGATATTGATATATATTTCAGAAAAATGGTTTAGTTTACAATTTAATTTAATTGAAATCATCTCACTGGATCCATTATAGTGATTGTTGTAAAAAAAAAATTCATTATAGTGATGTACTCAATTTTTTTTATTGACACTCAAACACATCAAAGATTCTCTTCATTCCCAATTCATTCCATAAATAAAAAGAAATAAATTTTAAATAACTTACTTTATTTGCTAAAGTTCGAACAAGTATGCATTATGCATTTAGTTTATTTCACTGTAAATTTTTTTTCTTTGTTCCATAGTGAATCATTTTTTTTGACATTCTTTTAAATGTTTTTAGGAAAAAAAAAAGGCATTATATCTTTCTTATCTAGGTACATATTTTTTAATTATAAAATTTTTATTGTAAGGTTTGCTTAAAAAACTTTTACTATCGTCTAATATGGCTTGGTGATAAATTATGTTCATTTAGTTTGACAATGTTTTAGGTTTGAGTTGTCACACTATATGTGGTATACTAGAAAAAAATATATTTAATTTAGCTCACCCGAACAATAAATCCTATTTACGCCCCTTGTTTGCAGTACTATAATATGTGAGTGATCGATCTTGTATGTTTCTCGTGAGTGAGGGAGACTTGAATCGAAATATATCTGCCAAATGAATTGAATTTCGGATACGATTGAAATTATGCCAACTTGTTTTCGTTTTAGGTGCTGATATTGACACCTTTAAATATGATAAGTACATCCATATTTTAATAAAAAAAAATTAATTACAAAAATATCCCAATAGGAATTTACCAATAAGGACAAATTAGTTTAATAAAATATAAAACAAATACTATAGTAATAAAGATAATTTAAAATATTGTTTATTTTCATTCTTAATTAGCAAATACATAGATATAATTATATATATATATAAATTAGCAAACAAGTAATTAAAACAATGAATTGAAAAACTCATAGTTGACTCAATATAATTTATCTGAGTTTCCTAGCTGGGCAGGTGACTTTTATGAATCATATCTCAATTCGTATGAATCAAAGCTGGGCAGTCTAAGGGGCCGTTTGTTTTTTTCACTATAAGACTTATTGCCTCTTATATCTTAAATTAAGATAAATCAGTTTGTTTGTTTTTCCAACTTATATCGTATTTTAAGATATATATGCCTTATAGAAAAAGTAAATATTTTTTACTTTTATCTTATTCAAAAAGTGATATAGTAGAGTATTTTAGTAAATTTTCACAAATGTTCTATATCAATTTATACATTTATAATTTTATGCGCACATAATAAAATCCTAAAAACAATTTTCTAAAAATTCCAAATTTTAAAGAAAACCTAACACAACTTAATCAATTTTATATTTATAATAAGTCATCCAAAATGAAAAAAACAAACATATCATAGTATCTTAATTTATAAGACTTATCCATATGTCTAACAAATTAAGGTCTTATAAGACTTTAGATAAAAAAACAAACAGCCCCTAAATCTTTTTTCTTGCGTGTTTGTTTCTCACAACCTACTTGTCAATTCGTCACATATTGAAATTTATTCAAAAAATTTATCGTCCAAAGTTTAGGTATGCAAATCATTATCAAGAAGTTTCAATGGTCAGCGTTTTTGTTTGAACTAGTAATTTAAAGCGACCTCTGTTTTGTTTTCTATTTTGTCTCGATCTCTGTTTCAGATTTTTCGGTTTTTTTTTTTTTTTTTTTTTTTTTTGGGGGGGGGGTTGGTTTTCTAAGCAGAAAATTTCGTAGAATTATCATATTTTCAAGTTTTCAGTACTCTTTAAAAAAAAATTCTTTCTTTTCATATCTGCAACCATTGCATATGCCAAGTAATTCATTACAATTCTTCAATTGAGAATAATGTTAGCTAGTATATAATTCAAGGAAGGTGGAGGTAGCCCCTGTCAAGTTTGCAGAAATCCAAAGTTTGCTTCCTCCACTTGAATTTTCCCATTGTTTTGATCAGATTTCAGGCCGCCTTATCAGTTGACAAGAAGTTACTGCGGGCCAACTTTCTAGGAAACGTAGAATGGGAACAAATTCAGTCTCAAAAAATGAGTTACCCACAAAAAATCTGAATACTGTGTTTTTGTTTTGGATTATTTCAATCACAGTGGATCCTTTACTTTACTACGCTATTTCAGTCACAGTGGATCCTTCGCTTTACCGCGCTATTTCAATCACAGTTAACTCTCAATTGATAACTTTTCTCTTAGTATTCTATACCGTCATCATATTGATCAGAATCTGTTTTTTGGTTGCTTGTCCATGTTCAAAAAAATTGTGTGTCTTCGTGCTGGGTCAAAGTTGCTGGGATATATTTGCATTTGTAAGGCAGACTCTTTTGCAGTTTAATCATTGTTCTGGCATTTGATTTATATGTTCAGTTTGCTTTTAGTTCATGTATATTTCACTTACATGAACTAACATCACTCATTGTACTCTGTCCAGCTGAAGATGACGATTTTTCTCGTTTTAATATTGATTCCGGGCAATTCAAGGACTACACCATTTAGGATTGCTGTGATTCTAGTGACCATATATCTTATTTTCTACTCGACAAGGATTTTTCAAATCTACAGATTGTTTACGGGTAAAGCTAAAAGGATTATAAGCCAAATCGTGATTAATCTTATACTTTACCTGTACGGCGGTCATGTAAGTTAAATTGCCATTTAATTTTTTTACCGAGCGATTTGGTTTCTTAATGCTTTACCTATTTCCTACCAATATGATTTTTTTTCAAGGAAATATATTTAGGTGCCGTTTTTTTTTTTTTTTTTTTTTTTTTAAAAATTGAATCTTAATGATCTTAATTAATTAGTAAGTCTTGATCGTTAAAAGTTAAAATTGTTACCCCCAAGCCATATTACTTGCCCAGTTTCATAATTCCTTCGGTGAAAGTAGTTTCGTTGTAAGCTTAATTTATATCATTAAACATACGATTATGATTTATGTCTCAACTAATTGTTCATAACTTTGTGATTATATATAACAAGTAACTTGGTGGTCTTTTTAGCTATTTGGAGGCATATGGTACGCATTTTCCGTAAGGGATACGATGGAATGGAGCCAGATTGGGAAAAACATCACCAGTCTGTATGATGTTTGTCAAAACGAGACAGATTCAAAAAGCAATAAGTGCGGAATATTCAAGGATGCTTTTGAGTCTGGTATTCTGGAGGTGAATAAGAGTTTGCTGGAGAAGCTGTTATATTGTTTCAGATGGGGCCTACAAAATCTTAGGTTTGTGTAAAAACTTTTCTTGAGGAGAGTCTGGGTTGAGGGTTGTACGTAGTAACAATTAATGATCAAGTCTTATGTTCTGTCCTCCTAAATTTTGACATACTGAAACTACTGTCTTGCAATTAACACGTGTTATTCTTGCTATATAATATTTCAGTTGTTATTCTTGCATGGTTCTTCAACTTTACAGACATACTAACAATTAACAAAACAAACTGTAGTTCAGGCTTGCTTACTTGTCACTTGGATTCAATTTTTTGCAGCGGTTTTGGTCAAAACCTCGAACCAACTAGCAATTTTTTGGAAAATTTTTTTGTGATTGTCATTGTTATCTACGGGGTTGTAATGTTCACCTTTTTTATTGGAAATATGCAGGTTGGTATTATTTTCTTATTTTTGTATTTTATTTTTCTCTCTCAAATTATTTCTTAGAAGGTTATAAGATGAATCAAGATTAATTTTAATTTCTATATATGAATCATGCTTCTTGTGAAACAGATGTATATAAAGGATGCAACTAAAAAATGGAAAGAGAAGAAACGTGAAAAAGAGGAGAAACAGCAAGAGATATTATTGAAGTGGTTCCCTTTTAGAAAACTCTCTGAGAAGCTGCAAAAATGTATTAAGGAACACCAACTGAAAAACAAATGGAAACTAAAGGGAGATGTTGATGTAGCAAATTTGCTCAGTAATCTCCCCACAGATCTCGGGAATAACATAAAACGCGAACTCTGTTTAGATTTGTTACGAAATGTAAGTTCTCTTGTCTCTCTGTAGAATTTGCTTACCTCTATACCAGAGTTGGTTATGATTTTGTGGTTTGTATCATACAAACCAACAAAGAAAGTCAATAAATTAACATCATTTATGTAATCTTAGACATAATTTCTATATTTCTTGTTATATCTCAAAGGACTAAAAGTATATTTTTATCAAGGTTGGGAGGTTCAGGTCGTGGAGTGAAGTAACATTGGTTCATGTATGTGACCGTCTCAAGCCAGTTGTCCATCCGAAGCCCGCTAAAATTGTCCATGCGAAGCGTGATAGTATTGTCGTCCGCGAGGGAGAACCAATTGATAAGATGTCAATTGTGCTGCAAGGCAAGCTATGTGCTTTCTCCTCCAAAGATACTGGCTCTACGAGCAATGTTTCTCGTGAAAGCAGAAAGGATCTTTTGAAAGAAGGTGATTTATTTGGAGAAGAACTTGTCAATTGGGTTCAAGATGAACCCTCCTCATCCAAGAAACTTATTTCAAACAGAACCATTACAGCACTTACAAAAGTTGAAGCTTTAGTTCTTAGGACTGATGACTTGAAAGATATTTACAATCAAAAAGCTAAGGTCATACAAGCATTCCTTCGTAAAAGAAGAATCGTGATTTCTGGAAGGAATGGACAAACACCACCAGGAGAGTTGACTGCTCCAGAGATTGTTGTTGAAGGAATAAACTCTTCTGTGCTAGAGATAGTTGTTGAAAGTGGAGTGGAGTGCGATGAAGATGAGGATGAAGAAAAGGGGTTTTTAAGTCATTTTAATAGTAGATTTTTTTCATAAATTATGGGTGTTATGTAATGAGAAAAAATATATGTTACAAATTTAAAAAAAAAATACTTAAACGATAATTTTGGTATTTTAAAGGGCGTAGGAGTAAAATTAACAATTTTAATTTTTTATTATTGGTGTAGAAAGATATTTTGTGGGTGACAATAGAGCCACACTTATATTAAATTGAGTGAATTTGTAATGATTTGTCTTGAAAAAAATAATATTTGATTGTTCTATCATTTAATAGTTGTTTGGTGGTAATAAAAGTTTTGAGGTATTTAAGGCTAAAAAAAAAAAAAAAAAAGTTTGAAACACATTAAAAATATATATATTATAGTTTGAGACTATATATATTATTTCACCATTTTCAAAAACATTATTTCAAAACAAATCACAACTTTTCACTCGAAACAACCACTTTGCGTATTTTAAAAATAAAAACCAACTATTTTTACATCGTTTTCCATTTTAGAATACTACTTAAAAAAAAAAAAAAAAAACACTATCAAACACATTACATTTTTAAGAACATCAATTTTAAAACATGATTTTCATTTTAAAAAATAATTTTCAAAAATATCATTTAATAAAAAAAATACCAAACACACCATTATTTTATAAAGAAAAATATCGCATCAGGTGATAAACGAGGAAGAAACAACATTTTCATTAACCCCAATTTCAAAGTCTCCTAAATGAAATGTGGAATATGCACTAACCGTTAATAAATTCAAATTACTATCATCATGTTGAAGTAATTAATTGTTTTACTCCTTATACTTTCAAGGATATAAAGTTATATATCTCAATATATATTTTTTTCTTTAATTTATATGTACATTCCATATATTTAATTGATATCAACATTTATGAAGATCCATATACAAATTGTAGATTGATCTCAATTCAGTTTCTAGATTACAATAATAAAAATGGATAGTATGGTTGAACGATTCATTTTTAAATCGTTCGACCATACTATTACTATCGGATCTTAGAGGCTACTGCGGATTCTAGTATGTTCATTGCATTTGGGAAATTGATTTTTTTTTTTTTTTTGAGTTCTTAAATCATTGATAAGAACTAAGAAAGCAAGTACTGTAATTCAAATTAATCACTTTAATTACTTTGACTAACCGTTTTACATATATTATAAGCAAAAAAGTAGTAGGAACTAGAATGAACAGCGCAGTAGCAATAAATGCGAGAATATTTACTTCCATAATCTCATTGTTTCGTTTTTTTTCTTACTTCGCAATAACTCGGGATTTAATCCCATAGAGATGATAAAACTTTCGTTTGTCAATTCAATGGGATCGATTAGATTTCAATGATATTGAATCGGATCAATATCATGAATAACAATATCTAAGCTATCAAGTCGATTTATCATCGAGAATTGAATAGTATAACATAGGCAGATCTTTTATCCACATACCAATACAAACTTAGATTCCTGATTCACTCAAAAGAATTCCTTTCCTTTATATTTTAAGACTTTATTTTGATTTATCATTCTTTTCCATTCTGTCTTTTCGATAACCTACTGCCTTTCTTGTACAATCATCTACCCGCTTTCCACTTCCATAGTTCCATTGTTTCCAAACGGTTTACAAATAAACCCAAACAAACAAAAAATAGAAAAAAGGAAGGAGTTTAGTTCTAAACTCATTTTTTTTAATGATCTAATTTTCTTGAAAAACAAAGAAAAAGAAGGATACCTCGGGGAATGAAACTATACCATTTGTACCCCGTTTAACAGAAAATGGAGAGAGATATTTATGTATTTTTTTTATTGTATTTGGATCCGTTGGGACTGATAGGGCTTGAACCCGCAGCTTCCGCCTTGACAGGGCGGTGCTCTGACCAATTGAACTACAATCACAGAGAAATAAAACGTACATCATCCATATTCTTATGATTTGATTCAAACCATTTCGATTTCAATTAATAGGGCGGGCCCTATTGTAACAAAGACGTGAGTGATATCCACATGAATATACACTTTAGTGAAAGAAGAAAGCAACACGGATTATTGATTATTAGTAATCCTTTCGTTATTGCCAAATCGATTGAGAATCCATTTTTCATTGAAAAAAGCGTCTTTTTGTCTTTGCTTTCTTCTTTTCATTAGACTTTATACTTAATAATCTTGATAGAAATCTAGATCACTAGCAAGATCAGAATCAGAATTTATGAGACCAAATAAATGGAACAAATAAAAAAAATTGTGGTAGGATATATCAAAAAAATTGACTTTTTTGATTCTTTCATATCTTCCATTTCTGGAAAACTAAAGGGGTTGTTATATCATTTCACGGTGAATCAGCGAATTATCAATTATTGGGTCGAGCTGGATTTGAACCAGCGTAGACATATTGCCAACGAATTTATAGTCCGTCCCCATTAACCACTCGGGCATCGACCCAGAAAGAGTCTATTCGAGTCTTATTGATAATCCATGATCAACTTCCTTTTGTAGTAACCTACCCCAGGGGAAGTCGAATCCCCGCTGCCTCCTTGAAAGAGAGATGTCCTGAACCACTAGACGATTCGGGCATAGACGTTGTAGAGTATTAGTAGCGGGATCATTCCGCCAAGTGAATCCATTATATTGCAATTTGCAAACCAAAATTCACCAAAGAATCAGCAACTTCATTCATTTCCTTTGTCTAAATATATATGTAAGTAGTTGAAGACTTAATAAATAAATAAAATTGAACTGCGAAATTTATTAAACAAGCCAAAGCGGCACCCGAAACACACAAGGCAAAACCCAACACCAAGAACAGGCACAAGAACAACACGGGCAAGACCACAGAACACCGCCAAAAGCAAGAAACAAACAGCTAAAACTCACTCAGCAAAGAGTCAAAGACTGAACACCCTGTTGAGTTGGATCAAATCTTTCTATGACTCCCGGGAGATCGACGATTAGGTCCTGGCCCAACCCATGATCCTCCTGAAACATTAAAACCCAAATTTCAAATTTCTTGTTTAATCTGTATTCCAAATTTCCAACTATATTTCATTCAAATAATGATTAATGTAACAATCATTTATTTATTTTTCACCAACTTAACAGAGATGATCATATACAGAGAAGTGAGGGTGTATTATTGTTAGGTTTTGACTTGTATTCCTAAGCGAACCCGATGTGAACCAAACAAGACTCAACTGATGTGGAGCTTCCTAGAGACATGGGATATGTTTGGAAGTTGAATTATGGTGTCTGAGGGAGGTTGAAGATTGAAGAAGAACTGAAGAAGCGGAGATTAGCTTAAACTGCTGCCGAGCCGCTGTGGCTTACGGCAGCAGTATGGCAGCGGTAGGACACCGCTGCCAATTGTTCAGCAGCGCAAAAGCAACGGTCCAATTCCAGTTTGTACTGCTGCGATGATCGCTGTGGTCATGGCAGCGGTATCGGCAGCGGTCGTGGTGGACAGCGGCAACAAGAGTGGTCAAGAGCTGACGTGTTTTTCAACGTGTTGGAAGCGGGGTGCACACCGTAACCAATATGGCGAAGACGATGTATTGCTGAGATAGGGAATGTTGTGCATAATAGGAAAAGGTATTCTTCTGGAAGTTCTTGTGCTTGAAGGAAAAAGATTTACTCCCTACAAGAAGACTTGTCATAAAAGGAAATAGTATTTATGTGGAACAAGTAAGTCTTGTACGTTTAGGAGTAGGATTTCCTTTTATATTATACTCATTGTAACTAGTATAAATAGACCTTGTATTTAGGTTATTTTTGTGTGGAGCAAAAAAGAACACCATGTAACATCAGAGAAAGTGTGTAGTGAGATCCGGGGAGACCCAAAAGGAATATCCAGGGAGGGATCCAAAGGAATATCGGTGGATCAAGTTAAATCCGTGGGTGATATTTAGGGGAGACCTAGGGGATATTGTGGGGTTCTTGGTGAGGATCTTGTGAGTGGGGTTTGGGGTTAGGTGTGAGAGAGAATCCTGAAGTATATGGTTGTAACCGTTTATCATATAGTGGAACTTTCTCTGTCATCTTGACGGCCCGTGGTTTTTTACCCGTTTTGGGTTTTCCACGTATATCTTGTGTTATGATTGTTTTATTCTCTCTCATCTATTTTTCTGCTTATTGACGTTATTATTTGCTATGAATTATGGGCGTATATTAGGCACGGCGTTTCCGCGTTCATCGGTACTAGAGGATTATTCCCAACAATTATGTATATATATATATATAGCAAATAGGCCTTTTTAACCAAAAATTCAGGCCTTTTATTGTTTTTGTCCCAAATTAGTAAACTGATTGTATTTGTCAAAAAAGCCACTATTTGGACAAAAAGGCCCTTCAGTTAAAAAGAATTGAAAAACAATAAAATAAACTAAAGGACAGAGGAGAGAGAACAGCAAAAATGAACGGTGGTTTTCAAAATAAACGAGCAAAAATAAGTGGAAATTGCCAAAACTGACCCATCTAATTATGGGATTTTCTTTTTTAACCACATGCATACTTTTAATTGTTTTTAACCATGTTTTTGAGAAATTACTCAAAAACCCTCATATAAAAACCCCCCTCAAAACACTCTCTCTCTCTTTTCTCTCTTTTCTTTCTCTCTCCTCCTCTCTGTCACCAATCTCTCTCTCTCCCTCAAAGCCACCGCCGGTGTGGCCGTGCGGCGTCGCCGAGGGCCGACGAAGGCCGACGAAGGCCGACGAAGGCGTCGCCGAGGGCCGACGAATGCCGACGAAGGCGTCGCAGCGGGCCGGTGCCCTTCTGGGCTGCACGACAGCGCCGTCGTCGTGCAACTGGGTCGTGCGAGCTGCTCCTTCGCGAACGAAGGGGTTGGCCGTCGTCGTGCAGCGCCGTCATCGTGCAGGTGGGCCGGCGTCGTCGCTGCTGCTGCCGTCCTTCTACGCGATCGCCAGCGAACAGATCTGCAAAACAAACAAAAAACCTAAACCTAATTTGAATTTGGGGAAGAAGAAGAGGAAGAAGAAAGAGGGGAAAAAAAAAATTATCATAATTTCAATTTAGTCCAGATTTCAAGTTTGAATATTTCTATTTTAGGCATGATTTCAAGTTTGAATATTTCCATTTAGGCATGATTTCAAGTTTGTGTATTTCAATTTAGTCGTGATTTCAAGTTTGTTTCGAGGTTTAAAGAACACTATTTTCAGGGGTACTCTGGTAATTCATGGTACTAAACTGAATTTTTAAAAAAAAAGTGGTTATTAACAATTAAAAATTCAAAAGTGGTTAAAAACAAAAGTATGATAAGTTGGATGGCTAGTTATGGTTTTCTCTCCAAAAATAAACCCTTCAGTTGTGTTTTTATTTTTGTGAAAGAAGAGAGAAGAGAGAGAAGAGAGAAAATTTAGGGCTTTTGAATTCAAAGAAAGAAACCAAAAGGAGACGAGATCGACCAAAAGGAGATGAAATCGATGGGCGTGCGGTGAAGAAATCGACCGGTAGAGAAAGGAAATCGGTGGAGTGCGTGAAGAAATCGTGGCAGATGGCGGAGAACGAACGACAGACGGCGAGCCTTTCTGGGGGAGAACAAGTTGCTGGACAGGTTCTTGACTTCTTTGAAATATATATATGTTTAATTTGTTAATTAATCTCTAATTTTTTGGATTATTGAATTTGAATTGGGTTTATAATTGTTGATTATCGGTTTAATGATCTGGGGTTTTAATTGTTTGGCAATTTTGTTAATCGATTTTTGATTTTTTTTGCTGTGGTTGGATCTGCCATTGCAATTTTTGGAACTTTCTTGTACTCGCAAGTTACGGCTAAGAAGAAAACTGGAGATGAAAAGAACAGTTAAAGATTCAGTTGGTTTTGATTTGATCACTTTTCATCTCTGTTCAACTTTTGTGTCACATTTATAAAATCTCATTAACTTTTTTGGTTTTTCTCTTACATTATGTTCTCTGTTTCTACGATTATGTGTCACTGTTTCTTGCCTCTTGTGTTAATGGTTAATTGGAAATCTTTGCACCTGGTCCTTGAACTAGCATAGAAAAATATATTTTTCTACATTGTTAATGATGAGTAGTTCTTGAGTGCTACATCTGAAGTGGGTTTATAAAGATCATATGGTTTTGTGAATGAAAAACCTGGATTAGAGCAATTTATTTGACATATTCTAGACATTAGATCATTTTATTTGATATATTTTAAATTCTAACTTTTAATATGCATATCACCAATGTTTTAAGGATATTCAAATTTTTATATTTACTTTCTTGTTTTGGCATCTATCCTATCTATAAGTGTTATGATTTCCGTTGAAAATTTGGTTATCAGTGTGGGTTCAATTGGTTATCCTATCTATATTGTTTTCTTCCAATGGCTTCAAACCTAACCAGTGATTTGTTTTTACACTTAATTCTGTGTAAATCAGATGAAGTGAAAGAAAATTTGTGTCTGTCTGTGTCTGTGAGACCAAAAGTTATACAACAGTGGCATAACATGCAATTGTGAGACAGTGATCCTGATGCATTTATGTAGAGTTTCATGGATTTATTTCAAAGGAATCAAGCTCTATACATCTGTTGATTTAATAAAATCGTTGAATATAGAAGTTGTTATTTTTCGTTTTTTCTTTTTTTCTTATGAAAAAAAGAAAAGAAAAAACTATATTGTATATAGAAGTTATTTGTTGTTTTTCTTTTAAAACTAAATTCTATAAATTCATATAGCAACTTGTGTAGTTGTGTTAAACAATAAGGATACTTGATCTGTATGAAGTCTTGGAAGAAAACGATCTGCTAGGTCTATGGCATTTGCTATTCCTGCAAAATGCAAAGATTGTGTCAGTCTTTTGTGTGGCAACTTATAATCCATTTTCCATTCCAATTTATAACAGTAAAATGAATGAAAGATTCTTAATAAGACATTGGCCTCATATAGTACCTATCAGTATACATCTAGAGAATGGAAAGGTTGTAAGCATGAAAAGATCATGGAGGACAGCCCGGTCTCTAGTGATCAAATAATCCAACTCATCAGCAATAATTAGCCTGCAAAAAATGTAAATTTAGTTGAGAACCGCAATTCTAGTGATTTGCATTGTCTGTTTTGATAAATGACATGGTATTTATTAAACAACCAAAATATTATGAGATGCTGAATTTAAAATTAAACAATGGGCAATGTCTGCATTCGAGTAAGCTAGGCACAGTCCATTGCTTATGTTGAATTTAACAAGTAACTGATGAGGACTGCATTTATGCATCTAAGCTAGGCAGAATCTACTACAACACTCGGTTGAGGATATATTTCTTACGTCATTAGATTTAAGGAGTGAGATTTTTCTTTTTAATTGGATGTGCTCAGAGGCCGCATTAATCACATACATTTAGACACAGCTGTCTTAAATGAGAATGACTTGAGTTTAGGCACCTTAGTTGGAGCTTTTCCCCAGAAATAATGCTCTTTAAGAAAAATATTTACAGCAATGATGCAGTTCCAAAAATATTTTCTTTGATTCTTTTTTTCCTTGGTTCTTAGTAGCAGGCAAGTAAAATTATCAAGTGAGAAACTAGGGAGAGATAAATTTTACTTCCGATGTTTTTAAATATTTCAGACTATTCCCCTTTGAGTCGTTTTATTCTTGGATCAGATTGTGGGATCCACTCATGTGCATACTCCAAATTTTCCATCTGGAACTAGAAGCAATCAAGTAGAAACCCATACCTCAAAAACTTAAAAGAAAAAAAAAGAGGAAGAAAAAATGCAGACAGATCAAGTGGAAAGCTGCTAGAAACCTCCTCACAAATTGGTGTTTTTGAAATTGAAAATTTACTTGTTTTTGTGTCTTTAACTGGACTGAAGGGGGAGAGCATAATGTAATATTGTGGCATGGCTGGCAAGCCTGCAATATTTTGGATTATTTTTCTCCAAACAACACAATTTTCAAAACAACAAAGTAAATTACTTGAAATTGCATAATTTATGCTGTTGTTTTAGAGGCTTTGCATCTTTGATTCTTTTAGTAAGTAAGGTACAACTATAGTTTTTCTTTTCCTTTTTTTCATTTAGCTTTTATTTTCGCAAATAATCCGGGATTGTTTCCTGGTGTGTTTAATACCTTTTTGCCTGGTGTGTTTAATTTTTTAAGCCTGGTGTGTTTAATACCTTTTTGCCTGGTGTGTTTAATTTTTTTTGTCTGGTGTGTTTAATACCTTTTTGCCTGGTGTGTTTAATTTTTTTTGTCTGGTGTGTTTAATACCTTTTTGCCTGGTGTGTTTAATTTGTTTTCTCTAGTGTGTTTAATTTTTTTAGCCTGGTGTGTTTAAAGTATTTTTGCCTAGTGTGTTTAATAGGTTTTGCCTGGTGTGTTCAATTTCTTTTTACCTAGTATGTTTAATTTTTTTAGTCTGGTGTGTTTAATTTTTGAGTAAATTACCCTGGTAGCCACCACTTTTAGGCATAAATACCAGTTTAGTAACCAACTTTACCCAATGCACCAAAATGACCACTTTTGACAAACATGTCATTAACGGTGGCCATTCCGTCTATTTTCTAACGGAATTGCTGATGTAATGCTGATGTGGCAAACAGAAATCACTATTTACCACATGAAAAGCCATTTTTGCCCTTACTTCATCATCTTCATCAACAAACTTCATCATCTTCATCAAACTCATATTTAAATCAAACCCAGATTAAAAAAAATAAAAAATAAAAAATAGGGAACCTAGATTTTTTTTTTAAAATAGAAAACCCAAATCTCCATCAAATTTGAACCCAGATGTACAAAGGCAAGGGAGGCACCATGATCAATACAAGTGTACAACAAGAATTTTGGATCTCCAGATTTAAAAAAAAAAAAAAAATTTAAACATTTAAATATATATAACACATCAATCCAACTCCCAACACATTCAACTTCATCGATATTCAACCCATCTATCTCTAGATTTTTTTATAAAAAAAATTAAACATTTATATATATATATATATATATAACACATCAATCCAACTCCCAACACATATTCAACTTCATCGATATTCAACCCATCTTCAACCCATCTTCAAATCCCTAATTCTTCTATAAAAATCCCTAATCAAATCATTTGAAACCCTAATCAGATCCTTCGAATCCCTAATCCAATCTTCTCTTATTTGATTCACCCTCAAATCCCCCAAATCACACAGAGATAGATAATTCTTGTGATTGTCGCCGGAATTGCCACCACCTTGCTCCTACTTGAATTGCTCATGAATCCGAATAAAGAAGTCACGGCGGCGTCTGATGGAGGTTAAGGTTTGATTTATGGTGCTTTTGGAAAATTGATTGATTCGGGGTTGGGTTGGGTTAGTGTGGTGAACTGGGTGAGATTTTTTTTTTTTTTTTGTTTTTTTTTTTTTTGTTTTAAAGGGTGGTGGTGGTGGTGGTGTTGTAGATGATAAAGATGGGTGTCGGGTGGACATGTTTTTTCTGGAGATGGGTGTTGGGTGGGTGTTGATTTTGGGGTTATGGGTTTGTGAGTTAGGGTTTGGTTATTAAGATACAGATGGTGGTGTGTTGATGATGATTGGGAAGAGATGAATTTAGGTTTCCATTTACAGATCTTGTGTTGGATGATGGAGATGGGTTTTGAAATTTGAAAAATTGTGGTTTGGGATGTGAGAAAATGAGAAGAAGGAAAGAATTTATATGAAAAAAAATAAATTCTGCAGAAACAAAATTCTGCAAATTTGTTGTTCTTGTGAGAAAATGAGAAGAAGGAGAGAATTTGTATGAAAAAAAAAAATCTGCAAATTTGTTGTTCTTGGATGAAGATGGGTGATTTTTGGATGATGGAGATGGTTTTGAAATCTGAAAATTGTGGTTTGGGATATGAGAAAATGAGAGAAAATTTTGAAGATGATGAAGATGATGAAGTTTGCTGATGAAGATGATGAAGTAAGGGCAAAAATGGGTTTTCATATACAAATAGTGAAAATGGACGGAATACATCAGCATTACATCAGCAATTCCGTTAGAAAATGGACGGAATGGCCACCGTTAACGACGTGTCTGCCAAAAGTGGCCATTTTGATGCGTTGGGTAAAGTTGGTTACTAAACAGGTATTTATGTCTAAAAGTGGTGGCCACCAGGGTAATTTACTCTTAAAAATTAAAGCCTGGTGTGTTTAATTATTTTTGTCTGGTGTGCGTAATTATTTTTGCCTAGTGTGTTTAATTTTTTTAGCTTGGTGTGTTTAAAGTTTTTTTGGCTGGTGTGTTTAATTTCTTATTAAACCCAACTTATTTGAATTGTGCAAATGGAAAATATGGACTATGAATAGTTTCTCAAGGTCAAAAGAAAAAATG
Organism: Acer yangbiense; assembly: GCA_008009225.1. Classification (NCBI taxonomy): domain Eukaryota; kingdom Viridiplantae; phylum Streptophyta; class Magnoliopsida; order Sapindales; family Sapindaceae; genus Acer; species Acer yangbiense. The sequence continues at coordinate 60,034,791 of CM017762.1, forward strand.
GAATGAAAAAGTATTAATCAATGTGGGTTTTCGGTTGAAGAAAATAGCTACTATAGAGAATATCATACGCAAGGAAGGGAAGCACAAGGAATTCATGTCCAGTTGCTTCAAGAATTCATGGTGATCATCGCACAACAACATTTCCACATCGCTATCATTTTTAATCTTTGGTCGGGCAGGCTTAAGCCTAACACCGGTATCAACCAAAGTTCTTAACTCAATGGTAAACCTTTTTAAATCAACATTCGTAATGCCTTGTACCACCCTTAACAACTCATCATACGTCAAATTTTTATGAACTTTGAGAAACTCTGTTTCACCACCCTCGTAAAAGTTCCCCACATATTTGCTACCATAAGTGATTACTAATTTCTTTGGGTCATTTCCTGCATTTCATCCAATAAAAATCTCACATTTAGAATTCAATTTATTAAACCACTCACATTAAACACAGCAGGGGCAAACCAATTAAACAAACCAAGGAAAAATAATTAAACACACCAGGGCTAAACAATTAAACACACCATGGCTTACCAACTAAACACATTAGGACAAAATAATTAAACATACCAAGCAAAAAAATAATTAAACATACCAGGTAAAAAGGAATTAAACACACCATGGCTTACCAACTAAACACATTAGGACAAAATAATTAAACATACCAAGCAAAAAAATAATTAAACATACCAGGCAAAAAAAATTAAACACACCAGGCAAAAAACAATTAAACACACCAGGTAAAAATAATTAAACACACCAGCCAAAAACAACTAAACACACCAGGAAAAAAATAATAAAACACACCAGGTAAAAACGACTGAACACACCAGGCAAAAACGACTAAACACACCAGACAAAAACAATTAAACACACTAGGCAAAAATAATTAAACACACCAGGAAAAAACAACTAAACACACCAGGCATAACGAATTAAACACACCAAGCACAAAGGCATTAAACACACCAGGCAAAAACGACTAAACACATTAGCTACAAATGACTAAACACACCAGGCGTGATGAAGTAAACACAGTAGGCCAAAAAAATAAACACACCACTGCAACCAATCTTCTTCAACCTAAAATCATGGAACAAATTAAATTAGGGTTTCAAATACATACCACCGAAAGAAGGACCTGGATCATCTCGATTCGTCATCAAATACGAAGCCAAATCCGTGAAATACGATGCCCAAATTAGTCACAAACGACGCCGAATCCGCAAAAAAACGAAGCCCAAACAGAGAATGAAGAGAGAGAGAGAGAGAGAGAGAGAGAGAGGAAATGGTGGAGTTGTGGAGATTGAAGGGAGAATAAAAGTAACAACAAAAAATGTGGAGTTGTGGACTCTTGGTTCTCACAAAAGAAGGAGAGAGCAGAGACAGTAAAATGGTGGTGGTGTTGACTCTTCGTTCTCACAAAAGAAGGACAGACAAGACGGCATTCACAGGAAAAAAAAACAAAAAAAAAATTGATGTAAAATGGAAAAATGAGGGGCAATTTTGGATGTTTAGTGGATTTTTTGACAAAAACAATCAAAACACTAATTTGGACTAAAAACAATAAACCTCCCTAATTTTTGGTTAGTTTCCATTTTCTCTCAGATCCATTTAAAAAGGACCATTGAATGAAAAAAGAATTTAGAATGAAAGAAATAAAAACAAGACGAAATGAGGATGTCATGTTGACCATCCACTAGAATGACGCCCCTCACACCTAAATCATTGAAGTTATGGCCTATGGGTTCTACCGGTGTTTCTCTCCCAAGCCCCAAACCCCAAACTATTTGTAATTATTAAAAAATAAAATAAAAAGCTACTAGTCTCATACTCGGATCACCCTTGCTAAGAGAACCAGAAACAGATCCCCTTTGAGCCACTACAGAGGTTAGTAGAAGCACAAAAACCAGAAGAATAATCACCCAAGCAATTAAACCATTCTTCATTTCTTCGTACCTATTTCTTTTCTTCTTCCTTTTTTTTTTTTTTTTTTTTTTTTTTCTTTTTTCAGATGGAGCAAAGCATACCTGGAGCACCGTATATATAGAGAAATTAAATTAATACAATTTTGTAAGAGAGCACACGTGGACATAAAAAAACCATATGAAATTAAATTAAAGTGGGAGCACACGTGGTTTCATAAAGTCTGAACTCTGAAGTGTTGGTCATTTTAGTCCCTCTAATTTGAGAAATGACCATTTTGAACCTTCTGTTAATAATTCTCTTTCAGGAAGTTTTTGCATGTCTAGCTACCACTGCTGCGAAATAAGGGTGTTGAAGCTGATGATTATATTTGATACCAAAAATGATGTATTGTTTATTGGTTCAAATATTGCTAATAATTAAATGTAGATGGACCTGATAACTTGTCCCATATTGTTAACTCTGTAAAAACTAAAAACTGTCAAATCTGTGATCTGCTGTAATATGAGTTTTAGAAATTTCAGTGTCAATTTTTAATTACCATATTGTTAAATATAGACGGACCTGATAACTTGTCCCATATTGTTAAATGTTCATGATGACCCTACAATCAAATAAAAATGAAAATTTCTTGGAGAATTGAAAATTGATATCCATTGCCTTAACTAGCTTAACTATGCAAGACTCTTTTGCACCTTAGTATGTCAATATACTCCTTTTGTTCTATTGCATATCTCTCTAGTATGAGATATACTGTATCTGCAAGTGATCTCATTCTTGAGGTGGTTGACAGGTTGATGCAGCCCTTGATTTGAGCCACACTCAAAATATAGGGAGAATGATCAAGACTCATTTTCCGCACTCCCAGGTCTGCTGATTCTCTTTTGGTTTTTGTTTTAATGATTTTTACCTACGCATCTCCTTTTAATTTGAAAATTTAATATTTCTTTCTGTCGTGAAAGTAACTTTCATTGCAGTAAAAAAAAAATGCGTCAAAAGAAGTTCATACACAAAGTTTCCATCTTATAGAATTTCTAACATGTTTTAGTTTTGTTCCACTCAGTTTATTGTGGTCTCACTGAAAGAGGGTATGTTCAATAATGCCAATGTTCTTTTCCGAACAAAATTCGTGGATGGTGTTTCTACAGTTCAGAGGACGGTAGCTAAGCAAAGCAAGTGAAGGATATTATCTTGTTAATCAGGTTCTCCTGTATACATACCTCTATGATTTTGAAGGATTTACATTTTAATTACTTGTCAGAGCTTCAGTTTTGACTCCATTCCTATATTCATTAACTTCCCCTCTCTTAATTTGAGCAAATATTGCTAATAATTAAATGTAGACGGACCTGATAACTTGTCCCATATTGTTAACTCTGTAAAAACTGTCAAATCTGTGATCTGCTGTTAATATGAGTTTTAGAAATTTCAGTGTCAATTTTTAATTACTGATTACAAAATTAGTAGTTGCAAAAGTTCAGTTCAATTCAATTATATATATACACACACGACATTCAAGTGTATATACACACGACATTCAAGTGTCGGATCAAAACTTTTATACAGTTTTCATACTCATTTTTGTTAGCATGTTAAATGATGAATGAATATATGGATGAACATATATATATATATATATATACGGTCTTTCTATTATCAGTTCGAACTGACAAAAGTTATATCAGTTCCTTGTATGTGGGCCACTGGATTTAAATACTTTGACTGACAAGTGCATACAGCCAAGTCAAAGTCAAAGTATTTAAATCCAATGGCCCACATGTAAAGAACTTATATAACTTTTGTCAGTTCGAACTGATAATAGAATTTCTGTATATATATATACAGATTTTCAATTATCTGTTCGTCCTAACAATAAATATATCAGGACGAAGAATGTGGACCACTAGATTTACATACTTAAAGTCTATGTACTTGTCAAAACTTCTCTATAATTTATGGTCCATATTCTTCGTCCTGATATATTTATTGTCAGGACGAACTGACAATAAAAAGACTATATATATATATATATATATATATATATATATATATATATAAATATTTTTTTTTTAATTGAAAAGTGTAATATATATATATATATATAGATATATTGAGAAGCAAGATTCTTTATAAAGGAACCGAGAGCAACAAAGCCAACAAAACAAAGGAGCAAAAAGCTCAAACACAACCAAGCCAAGGAACAACACCCCCAAAAGGCAAGAAAAACGAACAAAAAACAGAGCCAAGGGCCACAACCTAGCAAACAAAAACCGACTAGTAAACTGATAATGCCTATTTCTACACTTGGTGTAGCCCCATTTCCTATCCTTTTGCATCCGTTTTCCGGGTAAAACCTGTTGGAAATTTTGTGATATACTCATGTTTTGAGAGAACTGTTTGGGTATGATTAATTCCATGAAAAATGGAAGATTATAGTATATTCAAATTCTCCTTCGTGAGAGCTTTAAAATGGTATACTTAAACTCACAAAATGATTAATGGGTGAATGAGAAATTGAGTCTCAAAGTGAACCCATTGTGTAGGGAATAAAGTGAATCCCACATTGCTTAAGGAAATCATTTATATGTAGTATATAAGTGAATGTGTGATATGAGCTATCAACATGTGTGTGGCATAGAGGCTCTCTCTCGCGCATGTAGGGGGTGGGGGGTGCAAATCATGGACCTCGAACTTTAGAATGCACGACTCGTATGTAGGCATGACCTGCGTACACGAATGCCGCTCCGATTGGACCGTGAGAGTGCATTTGACTTTTTACCACTTCCCTAAGTCAACGTTTTTGTGTAATTAATAAGGAAAGTATTTATTGTTTGGGTTCTGATTTCTTACTTGATCACTAAGAATACAGAATCAGTGTTTAATTAGAAATAGATCTATAGGAGATTATTATCTAATTAATTGTTTAAATTCCAAAAACAATCCCACGGAACCCTAGTGACTCTGTTTTCATTTCCTATATAAACCCTATTATACTTCATACTATTATTCATTTTGAAAATAGGTTGTATTACAGAGTAGTAGGGTTATTATTTCTGATTTTCCTTTTGTGGTAAGTTTAAACTCGATTTGAGTTCGCTGGTAGTGGATAGTGCTTAGGCCTACCACTATTGAACCGTTGTATCCTGGGAGACGATCGCCAAAACACATACGGCGTTACCCGGCGAAATTGTCTTAAGGACACCGTATGAAACACGGGCCTCGGTTCTAAAACTGTTTTCTAACGTGGTTTTCTTGTGTTGTTGCTTTCTGTTGTTCCAGATATGAGCCAGGTTTGTTTTGGACTTATAAACTACAAAACCAAGTATTTAACACTTAAAATAAGTTTGTGCAGGTTTCTTAGCTTTCAAGGGCATTTTGCCAAAGAAAGAAGAAGTTTGGGCAAATATGGAATTCTTGGAGAATTAAAAGGCAAAGCCGATGTATACCCGCTCTTCGTACAGTGGGTGAACAGTGGATTCACTTTAGAGGATCACCGCTTCTCACTCATCTTTGAATGGCCCTATGAATAGCAGTTGGAAGACAAAAATCAGAAGACCTGCTATACACCTGCCCTACGAACAGCGGGTGAACAACGGTTTCAACTCTAGTAGGCTACCGCTTCTTGCTTGCCCAAAAGCCACTGTTCAGCATAACATGAAGAACCGATGTACACCTGCCCTACGTACAACAGGTGAATAGCGGCTGGGCCATTTTCTAGAAAGAATGCCTAGAGTTTCGTGCCCTAATTCCAAGTATATAAATACCCCATTTCTGTTCTTTTCACCTAACTCTCTTACACGACTCTTGAGCTCCAAAATACTCCCAAATCACTCCAAACCATCCAAGAACCAATCTTTAACCCAAATCCTTCACTAAATCACCCAAAACCTCCATCAAATCACCATCTAAACCCAAATCACACTTCACCACCTCATTTCTTTACCTAGATCCACCATAAAAATCACACCTTGGAGCAAAAGAAGTCAATAAGAGAAGAAGTCTAGCACAACCAAGCAAGAGAGGAGGAGTTCTTCACATTAGTTTACTCTAATCCTTTCTCTCTTTACATTTATTTGTCTTCATTTATGGCTTGTACTCATTACACATTTTTTGTAGTCATTTATTATATCATGAACTAAAACCACCTTGGCTAAGGCCAAGATGAAGCCTTTTCCATGAATTTTTAATAAAGGCCATCACTTTATCACTATTACTTGTGTTGTGTACATTTATTTCATGTTCTTAATTATTATTGAATGTCTAGCTAGCATTTGGTAATTATTTGGTTGTTGTGTGAAGCACCGGAGGAAAAGCACACAACGTGCTCGATGAAATGAGTGATAAGAGTTGGTAAAATAGAGATATGCGATGCTAGCCTCTAGGATTCATTTGTGTGCCATAAAACTTAATGAATTTGTATGTAGTTCGGATAAGTGATAACCATTGAGAAATATATGCACGGAGAATGTAAAAACATGTGAGGCTGTTTTTTATTTTGTTGTCATGTGGTGGTGTTGTGGGTTGTGTGGAGGAGAAGAGGCAGACATGCCTTCGGTAGAGCTTCCATCAGGCCCTCTTTATATGAAACGACTTCAATTCAAGTTTTAACTTTCTCTACATCTTTCCTTCTAGCATTGAGCTCATTCTCTGTGGTAGCAGCCTCTTCACGCTTTGAAAGTAACTGATGTCTTTTCTCTTTCAGCTCTTTCTGGCAATGACTTATTTTAGTTTTCAGCTGTTTCAATTCTGTTTCAGCACTTCCAACAGCAACCTTGGCATCACCCAGCTGGTCTTCAAGACATTTTTCTTCATTTCCACTACTCTTGCCAGCTAATACGCCCTATTCAAAGTAATCACACCACTTTCTTTAAATACCACAATTTGAAATAAAAGAAGGCAATAACAGCAAATCAATCAAATAGAACAAATCTAAAATATATTGGGACTCCACACCTGGTAGTCCTTTTCATACTCTTCCAAACTTTTAGATAATTCCTCCACTCTCTTTTTGAGATCAACTGCTCATTCTTCAGACCTTCTGACAGCAGAGGCCTTCTCCTCTATAGATTGTTTTAGGTCTTCAATATTACGAACAATCTAGCACCATAAGGATGTAGAATCCAAATTTGATTAAAATGGCAAAAAATAGGTAGGAATAAAACAGATAGAAAATAGGACTACAAAATATGGCAAAAATACAAAGCTAAAATGCATATGAAAGAAGTGACAAAGTTTGAGATAAATCTAAATCACCTTTTTGGCATTCTCTTTCTCACTCCTAAGATTGTCATCTTTGTTGTTCAATACCGACAGTTCAAGCACAAGACCTTGAGATAGTTTATCTACTTTATCCGACAGAATTTTGACTTCCCCACCCATGCTGGCTTCCTTTTCAGCAGTCAAATTTGATACTTGCTTCTCCATTTCCAGTATTTTCAATCGTGTCCTTTCTGTATTTTCATCACTTTCAGCAATCTTAGCCTTTACTTGTTCCACATCACCAACTGCACTGTCTCTGATCTTCTCAGCTTGAACATATTCATAGGCAATGCAAAACCTTCTAAGTCGATCTAATTCAGCACTGCCATTAGCCCATTGCATGTATTGAGTCCATTCTTTCCTTAGTTTCTCTAAAGCAGGTAATATTTCTTGATCAAGAAGCTTATTAATCTCATCAACCTTACTCTGCTTCTTTTCAAGTGTTTTTAGTGCAGCCTCTTTCTTTGTTTCATACATTCTTGTCCCAGCAGCCTCTTCAAGCATAGATAGAATCTCAGGGGGTTTCATATTTAAAACCTTGGTGATACGGCCTTGCATTATGAGGAAATGCGGATTATTAACATTAAGTTGTACTGAATGAAAAAGTGTTTGGACTTGATTAGGCTGTGAAGCTTTTCCATTGATAAGATATTTGTTCCTTCCACCAATCACGATCTGTAAAGTAAGAAATGCATCTCAACAATACAGCCTGTGTTTCAGCAATTTACTTTCAGGCAAACATAAAATAACCCCACTGTAATGCACATCAAACTACTTAGCCTAGTAACATAGACTATTAAGTCATCGTTGTGTAGCGGAAGCTTAACAAGAAAGACTCACAAGCTAATTCGAAAAGCAACCTACTGGCAACGATCAACTTTATGCACAAAGGATTGTTGTCACGCTTCAAATACGACTATCTTCGCAAGGATATTGTAATTGGATAGTTGAGAAACAATTCTCTATAAAAATTACAGGTCTATTTAAAGTAAACAAACTCTAACCCTAATCCAGAACTTGTTGAGCAAGGAAACGGTCTAATTACCCTAATTAATGAAAATTACCAAAAAAGGTAAATTTGAGCTAAATGCGGAAACAAATAAAACTAAGAATTCAAAGCAAGCCAGAATTGACAGAAGTCGATTCGGACTTGAAAAACTTAACTTATTATGAAAATAAAACTTTCCTAAAATGGCAAAAAGGGCAATTTCAGAGCTTAAACGATAGAATTTGGCCAAAAACGGGCAACCATGAAAGTTTCATGCTAATCTGACTCCGACACCTGAACTAGTAGAACTTATTTGGCCTTCTTGCAGTCCCATCCCTCAATGTAATCCAATGCCATGTCCGTTGCTGCATCACATCACCAAAATGGAAAACGACAAATTTGTTATAATATATGTGGCTTTTAACACGTGTTATACACACAAATATCATACAAATATCTCCAAATATCTTCCCCTAAATCACCACCGCCTCTCTTCACTTGCATCACCTTGCCTTATCCACTCTGTAACTTCATCACTAAGCAACTGATTGCCTATATATATGGGGCTTCTATTGTAATTGTTTGGGTTGCTCAGCTGAAGTGCTCCAAAAATACAATACAAAGAATATATGTTATATCTCTCGTCTCTCTCTCCCTCTCTTGTTTGATACTCTGATCTCTCTCACTTTCATCTCTCATTCTTTTATTTATTATTTATTCTTTTACAACAAAATTATATTTATGCTAACATACTATAATCATTAACAACTTAATACTAGTTTAGAAAGAAATAGATTAACCAATTCAAAATCCTATTTTGTATCAACAGTCGACCATACGAAGCACCAACCTGCTGTTGAATGGTTATACCCAAATAATTTTGTATCGAATTATTTTGTGCACGAATCTAAGTATCTTTATAAAAGAAGTGTGGAAAGAAATAATTGGATTGTAAAAAGAAGCACTCTAAATAATTTTGTAACTTTTTATCCCCAATTTTACTCTAAATCGCTAAATTAACCAATTTTACCCTCTGCTCCAGTTTTCACTCTCTCTTGACTCTCACCTCACCAGCCCTCCTTATCCAATCCTCTTCCTCTCACCGCTCACCACTCATCCTCCGCCTCTCCTCCCGATGCCGCTTCTCCACCGGTTATTCCACCACCGTCAGCGTCTTCAACGACGACTTCGTCTTCAATTTCGACATTTCAAATCTTCAATTTTGACACTGAGTGACTTTTTGATTGATTTGTGCTGTGTTAGGTTTCACTTAAACTTCATTTTCAACTTCAGTGTTTGAATTTTTGTATTTTGAAATAGGTTGAGTCGATGCATAATTGATTGTTTTCTGATGGTCGCCGTCCAGACGTCGTCGTCCAGTTCAGAAGATCCTACAACAGAGCACAAGCTTTGCACCTTGCTGTGACTGCGGTACACACCATCTTCTCTCTGCTTTTGTGGTTGTAAATAATTTGGTTTTCTTTGTAAATAATTTGGTTTGCACGTTATTTGACTGTGTTTGTGAGAATTTGACTTAGTGTATTTAACACATTTGAAAAGAGAAGTTGTCATAAATTTGAAAAATAAAAATCATAAGCTGCAATTGTGTGTACTTGATGTTAAAACTTAGAGCAGGAGTAAATGAGTGATTTTGATACCACAAACAAATTACATGGTGATCCGAGGAATTACTGTATTTCTACAATTCTACTATATGTTATTGTGAATATTAGATTGAAAGTTCTATATAGTTATTTTTATTTGAAATATTCTGTGAAATCAACATGTTCATCACCCTGCGAGTGGTTCATTTGTGACGATGATCAGAGTGGTAGAAGATTCTTTGTAATTCAGGTAGGAAAATTGGGTTTATATAGAGGACTGGTGTATTTCTGAATTTTGGACAACAATCTAAGATGTTTAGATCATTAGATGTGCTGAATTATGTTTTATGTCTCCCCTTTTCTTTTTATTGTAAAATACTTGAAGCAGATCTAGCCAGAAATTAGATTTTGTTTGAAGGTCTTTATTTGCTCTGTTTTATTTTTCCTGTTTTAAGTATTGTTGAAGTTAAATGAAGATAATGACAACTAGCCAGTCTTTGTGTAGCTGCTATGTTTTGATTTTCTACATACTTTCATCATTATAGGTTGTAATTATAAATTTTCAGAAGATATATGTAACCACAGTCTCCATCAGAGCATTTTCTTTATAGGGTATATGCATAAATAACAGCCAGTAAATTTTCTTTCATAGGATGTGGTTTTGAAATTAAATAAGAATAATGACAGCTGCAATTTATCCTTTCTTTTATTTTCTTGTTACTGATCTTGCAGAAGAGGAATTAGGAAATGATTCTATGATGAAAAATGTTATCTTCTTTTTGTTTAAGTAATTCAGCTACTGTTCTTCAGCCCCATTGCACAAAATGTCTTCTCTTTAAAGTTCTGTTGTCTAAGTTTTAACCATTATTTATAGTTTGGTTGACATGATTTATCCTGCTTATTTGAATAGTCCTGTAAAATATTGATTTTGGGATACTTTGAATGCTCAGAGAAGGGTTTTTGTCTTAACGGTTCATCTTATGAATCTTCTCCATCTTTCTGCAGTTATTTTGGAGTGTATATTAGTGTCTGCTTTAATAACATTTGCTTTGAGAGTTTTGTGTATTGTTTGCTTGGGAGGAAGTTTATGCTGTTTGAGTAGTTATCTGAATTCATTGTACTCTTTTTTCCAATGATAGATGCCGTGAAGCAGATAAAGAAGCCTCCCGACAATTGTTGATGGTAGAGAATGACCGTCTGCAGAAGCAGGTTTCGCATTTGGTTTATGAGAATGGATACATGCGAACACAACTGCAGAGTGTAAGCTCCTCCACCTTTATCTGCTACTCCTTCCCCTCCCTGTTTTTCTTTTATTCTTGGTTGTCAAGTTCATTGTAAATAGGTAAACTGTTTTTACATTGACAAGTTATTCAACCTGTCTCCTAACATGTGTTTTAGCTGTGTTGTATTTGTATTGATAACTAAAATTCATCTGTTAATGGGTTTCCAACCCTTAGCTGCTTTTAAAGTTAATGATGCTTTCTGCATCCCAGGTGCACATTTCAATATTTTTTGTCAAACTTTAAATTTGCAGCAATTACAGATTTTGTTAGCCCAAGTTTTCTCTCCCCTTGTATTTTTGTTTTTATAAATGAAATGGTTTGCCTAATATCAAATGCCAAGATATTCTCCTCTAAAGAGTTTAGAAAATTAATGTAAAACTTCTTGGGACCTGATTTCATTTTGTGGATTTCTGAGTAGGCATCTGCAACGACCACAGACAATAGCTGTGAGTCTATGGTAATGAGTGGTCAGCATTCCCAAAGGGATGCTAACAACCTAGCTGGGTGAGTAATTGTAGCCTGGTCCGGATTATAATGGTATCGTTGTTGTTTCCCGCAATTGTAGTGGAGTAGCAGGACGAGCTTGCGGTCTTGTGAGCCTAGAACCCACAAAGGTGCATATCTTCTAAGATTTTCCTTTTGTTTTTCCAATGATGTAACCATATTGTTCCCCTTTAATGGTGGTGCATAGTTTGTTATTAATTCATTTATACAAACTGAAATTCTCTAAGATCGTCCATCTTGGTTTCGGGATTGCCGATGCCTTGACATATTGAGGCATATTGAGGGTAACCATATTGTTCCCCTTGGCATTTCGTATGTGGAAAGGCCACTTCTCGTTTGTTACATCCCCACCATTCTTTTTACCTGCACATGTCGATGCGTCCACATGGGACCTCTACTCCCATGGCGCTCTGTGCCTCATTAATTAGCTGGGGTCTTGCCAAATGGTGTACAAATCGCTTTCCCTAGCTTATGTTGCTGTTTTGCTCTAGTCAAGAATCCAGGAGAGGTTTACGATCATCATGACATATCTTTCTTCATTAATTGTTATTCTTATATATAAACACCACAATTATCCGTTATCACAATAACTTATTAGCGGACCTTATTAAATAACTTATTAACTTATTGAAAACTCACATTACAAAATACAAATACTACAACACAACTACACAACTGACAAACACATCCGCATCTATATGGATTAACTTACAAACATGTAGAATTAAACTATTAAATTATAGCAAATGTGACACTCGTTCCTTGTAAGTCCGTGAGAAGCTCCTTTGGTTGGGTGTCGAATTTTTTACATTAACACGGTTATTCAATACACAAGTTCTTTATGTGTGAATTCACTAATTAACAACATAAAATTCTAATTGAAAATGTTCCAAAATTAGTACATGGGTGGCTGTATTTCCACCCAAAAAACTACCCTTCACACTCAATTTTATAATTAATATATTACCAGAATACCATAAGTAAAATTACTTGCGAGGACAAAGTGATATAAATAAATTGGTAATTTATACTCACACAGTCCAAGACTCCAAATGAGAAAACCATTCATTTATAACTTTTTATCAAACAACCTATATGCATGGATCATACCAACTAACGATTGTTTAAAGCCTCCATTATTTTTAAATTATATCACATAAACTCAATAATTTCAAAAATACGGCACTTCAGAATGAGTTTTAAGAAAAATAATATTAATATAATGTCTTCAAGATTTGAGTTCCACACTCAATTGTCAAAAACGCCCCAACACCATCCATAATTTACGATTTTCAAAACCTTTCTAACCCGATTTAATGTTTTACGCACCAAAAGATCCACAACATTTAATCTCAGAGTTAGTTCCGGTCGCAAACAACGAACCCATAAATCGAAGCACTTAAAGTCAATTACAAATTTACAATTAACAAAAGAAGTTTAAATAGGAGAGAAAAAGATTTACACCGGTTAAATTAACCCATTGTCTAATTTTATTTTATTTTTCCAAATTCCAAGTCTTCTTACCGTGACGGCCTGACTCAAACTTAAAGAGTCCGATTGGAAATTTTTATCAATAATGCTAGAGGACCCAAAAAAATGACTTAAATTTTGGATTCAAACCTACGTAGCAACATCACATGAGATCTTTGGGAAGAGTGACGTGGGCCCATGTTGTATGTGATGTTGCCACATAGGTTTGAGTCCAAAATTTGGGTCATTTTTTTTGAGTCTTCTAGCATTATTGAATTTTTATACCCATAGATTGCAATACTGTTAGGGGCCATTTGGTATGATGTAATCAAATTTTTTTGATACCAAAAAAAGTTAAACACGGTAATGTGATTCCTAAGAAAATTGTATACTTGTATTTGGTTGTGCATGAGAATATTGAATTTTTAATTGTTATGATTTTATAATTACATAATAAAAAAATAAAAAAAATCTCAATCACAATTGCAAAATAAAATTCTCAACCAATCTCCATCTTAGTCTATGTCGTCGTCTATCTTAATGGATCCCTACGGAGATCCAATCTGGAGATCCAGATTGGATCTCCACCTCTCTCGTTTATTTATTTATTTTGATAAAAAATCTATTTAATCTCTACATATCTAAAAGGATTTTTTTTCCAGTATTTTTTTTTTTTTTTTTTTTTTTTGGTTTTTCAAAATTGCTTTGACTTTTGGGATTTTGTTGGAATTTGTTGTGTTTAATGTTTGTGTAGTGTTATATGGATTTTTGTTGTGTTGTTGGGGATGAAATTTGTTTAATGAATATTGGTAATAATTTGGATGAAGATAAAAGGAATTTGTTGTGTTTAATGTTTTGTTTTGTTTTTTTTAATTGATTGTGGGTCCCATGATGGGAATTAGATAGAGGTTGAGATGGGTTCAGATTACCCCCATAGAGGGTAAGTGATTACCATCTAGGTTTAAAAAAACTCAAAATTGGTAAGAAACATGAGAATGTTATCGGATCATCAATCCTTTGTAAATATTACTTCATACCAAACGGCCATTTATAATCAATTATGTCCACTGTCCATTTTGAGATGAGCGATGAGAGATTCAATTTTTTATTTTTTTAAAATAATCTTTTGTTTCTATAAATGGGTCTAAATGGATCTCTACTGTCCATTTTAAGATAAATGGTGGAGATCTAAAATGTGTTTTTTTTCTTTCTTTCTTTTTTAATAACGTTAATTTAAGTTAATGGCATTTTTAGTGATTTTATGGTCAAAAGTTAAGGACATTAATTTAAGGGGTTAATTGCAATAACTCACCCTGGGTTTTTCATAAAAGACTTGATATTCAATAAATTGACTTAATTGCAGCAAACCCCCTTGTCAACAGTAGTCTTCCATCTAATTTAACGGTTGACTGAGGTTTGACTAAGAAAAGTAAAAAATACCCCTACAATTTATTTATAAAAGTCTTATTTACCCTTTACTCTTAAAATAATCCATTCTAAATTATTAAATAATAAAAATTAAAAGAAATTGAAGAAATAAAAATCTTTAAAAATTTGATAAAAAAATATCCTTGATAAAAAAAATATCCTTAAAAAAAAAAAAATTGATTCCCAGATTTTGTGTAAACCAAAAAAAAAAACTAACCGTTCCTTATCTCCTACAACACTTGATTAGAACCCAAAAAGATGAATGGAATCTTGATGAATCCCCAATAACTACTTGTGTGAGTATTTCAATGCTTTGAAATCCTAATAAATTCTGCACACAAAAATATTTGAATCTTTTCTCCTCTAGTTTTTCCTTCTTCTTTAAAAGAAAAGCAGATGGCTTGAAATCAAGAGGGTACCCAAACAATCCAAAATAAGTTACATAGATGAAGATATGGAAATTCTTCAAGCAAATCCATAGTTGACCACCAAAAAATCAAAATTTTGCCAATCAAGCCAATGGAGTAGACCAATCAAGCGAGAAATTGTCGATCCCTAATCTCATCCTCGTCAGAACCAAAAATATCCCTCTTTTTTTTTTTACAGGAACCAAAATCCATCCTTGGAACCCTTCAAAACCCATAAAAAGAAAAAAGAAAAAAGAAATCAAAACTCTTTTACATCATCAAAAACCAACCTAATCACGAGTTCACAAACCAAACCCTTCAAATCCAAGCCAATCTCGTATCTCTTTTGAGCTTCAAAGTCATTAACATAGCTCTGATTTTCTATTTTTTTTAGGAGAACCATGACAATCTCCATTAATGGAGCTCGTTGAAGATCTGGACTAGATCTTCTCCATGGAGATTGGTCATGGAGAGAGATAAGATCAAGGAGAAGATCCCTCCAATATATAATATATATATTATGTATTTTGTATTTAGTTTTAATTAATAATGATAATTAGTTGATTATATTACTGTCCAGAAAATCTGATGAACTTTTCAAAAAAAAAAAAAAAGATCAAGTGAATGACGATTTTACCCTAAAAAATAAAGTCAACCGATATCTCTAACAGAAGTTGACTAACAGCAAGAGGGGTTGCAGCAATTAAGAACATTAGTTCAAGATTAAGCCTTCTTAGAAAAACTCAGGGCATGTTATTGCAATTAACCCTAATTTAAGTGACCAGTACAAAAGACATTTTACCGGCCAAATGTGGCTAATAGTTTAAAGTAACGAAACTAACGGAGTAGAGGTAAGTGTTATATATAACAGTAATACTACACATCCCACCATTTTCATCCCAACACACGTGGCAATTGAGATGCCACTTGGTGAGTGGACAAACATTAATTGGTGAATGAATACATGGGTAAGAGAGATAAGTATCAATTAATGTGTGTCCACTCACCAAGTGACACTTCAGCTGCCACGTGTGTTGGGATGAAAAATGTGAGATTTTAGGTGCGATATTTAGCATTATTGTATATATATATATATGTAGGTGGGATGTTTAGCATTATTGTATATATATATATATATATATATATATATATATATATATATATATATACAATAATGCTAAATATTGCACCTAAAATCTCACATTTTTCATCCCACTACATGTGGCATGTGAGGTGTCAAATTGTGAGTGGATACATATTAATGATGATTTATCTCACCTACCCCATGTATCCACTCACAATTTGACATCTCACATACCACATGTAATGAGATGAAAAATGTGGGATTTTATCAAATTGTGAGTGGATACACATTAATGATGATTTATCTCACCTACCCTATGTATCCACTCACAATTTGACATCTCACATGCCACATGTAGTGAGATGAAAAATATGGGATTTTAGGTGGGATATGTAGCATTACTGTATATATATATATATAGATATCAATAATGCTAAACATCCCACCCTTTTTATCCCACTACATGTGGCATGTGAGGTGTCAAATTGTGAATTGATACACATTAATGATGATTTATATCACTTACCTCATGTATCCACTCACAATTTGACATTTCACATGCTACATGTAGTGGGATGAAAAATGTGAGATTTTAGAGCATCTTCGATGGTAATATGGCTTGCATTTGAAAAAATGGTGATATGTCAACATTGTCAAGCCAATTACTTTATATCTGGTATGTAACTAAACTTGATAGACATTCAAATAAAAAAGTGGTCTCCAATGCTTCAATTGTAAATTATATGTTTTTAATGATGTGTCAATTTATTATTGGTCTCCTTAAATATACTTTAGAATTGTTGAATAAAATAAGGTAAAAGACAAGAATGGTTGCTGACTGGGCCAACAAGATGGCCGTTCAACAGACCGTCTGAAATCAAAGAGTCATGTTGACAGCCTCTAAAAAAAAGTTGCCACCTCAGCTTGAAGTTGTACTAGAGAGGTTGCATTGGAGATAGATTTTTTAACAAAATAGATGTCCATCTTACGTGGCATCTAGTTTTTTCACAACCCACATTAGTATTGAAGATGCTTTTAGGTGGTATGTGTAGCATTACTGTATATATATTCATAAGGTTGTTTCCTTGGGTCAGCCAAACCTCAATAAGTTTTGCGTAATTTCCTCTCATTCATCGTCAACTATCTCCGTTGACAACATAAGTCGTCGATTGCTAGCATCAATTGTCGTTTCGATCAATCAGGAGCATAGCTATTAGTATGCTAGACCGGACTGTAGCCTATTTTAGAATTTTGAATATATATATATATATATATATATATATTACCAAGTCAATAATGAGTTATAATCAGCTAATTTTGAATATATATATATATATATATATATATATATATATATATATATATATATATATACTAGTTTTTTAACCCGAGCGTTGCACAGGCTTTGTATAAAAAATTGTTTGTAAAACATTGTGTTGTTTATACCGAAATTTTTGATGCAAATATGTTTAAACCTAATGAACATATAGTTTTTTCTTTCGATAAAGCATCAGTCATCATCCGATAGCAGGAAAAAATAAAACAAACCAACATTGATGATATACATAGATCCTCAAATTAAGGAGAAATGTTCAAAGATTTTATTTGTTTATCAGAGAAGTTGACATGTCAATTGACTTTCCCAATAAATAATGTTCATTGAATTGTTGATGTTTTCAACTGTACATTTATATAGATTTCCCCAACAATTGATTGTTATCCACTCTCCACCTTATATATCTGATTATTATAAAATAATAAAAATAATAATAATATATTAAAAATAATATTTATGATTGTCACGTGTCACTTCCATATGAAAAAAAAGAAAAAAAAAAGGCTTTTATATTATTTGTTATTATATTATATTATATTATATATTATATACTATTATACGATATATAATTTTTATTATATTTAATAAATATAATAATAACATTTAATAAAATACACGTGTCCCAACCACATCAAAAGTAGAAATGTGCAGGCACCACAAAATATAAATCAAAATTCATACTTATGGAGCTTTTTTATCTTAAAAAAAAACTTATTGTTATTGTAAAATATTCTAGGCTAACAATTGAAATTATTTCATAATATGAAAGTGACCAAAGAGTCAAAAAATACTATTAAAGTCGATGATGCATTACACAATCTAAAGATTCGTAATACTGAAAAACATAATGTACAAACCGTATAAATTAAAGACATGAATAAAAAAAAAAAACACCATTCACATCACCAAAGTCCAACTGAAGTACTGAACCACCAACACCATTATTTCATGACTTCTAAGAGAGAGAGAGAGAGAGAGAGAGAGAGCAACTCATTTATAAGATGCATCCCTAACCATTACAGGAGAGACATGTTTACTTACATTGATAAATTGAATTCTTATAGATGTATTTTTATTTTCTAAAAATAAAAAAAATAAAAAAGACAAATCAACTCATTAATCTTCCTTTCCAAGTAGAGTGTAGAAGGAAGGATTTAACTCCAAAAATGTCCTTGGCCACAGCTTGATCAAGAGACACAATGTTCCTTTTTTTTCTCTTGTACAGTAATAAAACTCATTGATCTCTTTTAAGTCCTCTACCATGAAACAAAATCACCGATAATACTTGCATAATAAGAAATTGAAACAATCATAAACACACAAATATACAAATGTTTTTACTTGTTGAATTAAAATAATATTTAACTAAAGCAAAAATTTAATAAAAAAAGGGAGAAGAGCATTCCTACCTACACAACAAAATTTTGGGTTGAAAGATTCAGTTGCAACTTGTTCTCTGTAGCTTTTAAAGCCTTCAATTATAACCTAAATCGAAATCCATATAATTAATAATATAATATATGACATAAAAAAATAATGAAAAAAATACCTCCAAAACATATATAAGACATGATTATCATCCGATGACAAGAAAATCACCTGCTTTATGTATGTACTTGGTGTATTAGAAACCATCTAGCTTCTATCAGGAATCAAGAAGAGTCAATGCATTCTATCAGTCCTCATCCTCTTCATTGCATTATAAAGATCCTTTAAAACCAAAAACAAAATAGAAAGAATCAATCATGATTTGGACAGTTATACATCACCACCCTCACCCAACAACTTGTATGAAAAAAAATAATAATAATAACATACGCGACTATTTGAATGGATAGCATTTTATTTCTCTATACAACCATCATGCATGTGTATATTTATATACATAAGAATTGTTTGGATAAGATATTCAAGAGTCAATACATTGTATTTGTGAATCTAATTAAATTTGATTAAATAATTTTTAATAAAGAATCATATCAGTTTATTCATCTAGGACACCGAAAAGTTATACTTTCAATTAATAATACTAAATACAATCATCTAGAACACCAAAAAGTTATAACTTCAACTGAAAATATATATATATTAGTAATATAGATGGAAGATGGTATTAATAACATAAGATGACTGATGAAGCCATGATTGTTTTTTATTATAGATTATTGTAAAACAAAATTATATTTTTGTAAAATCGATTTAGAATGGAGTGAATTGTAAATTAAATTCTGAATTTAATTAATTTATTAATATCTAATGATAAGACTTTTGGTTCATATTTTTTATCAACAAAACTTTTGGTTCACTTTAAGATTTTAATTACATACTTTTTCAGGTTAGATTACATGTAGCATTAATATTAACAAGTAATAATAATATATGTAGCACGGATACGGATACGGATACGGGATACGGATACGGCACGATACGGGGATACGGTAAACTAGGATAAACGGCAGGATACGATAATCCAAATAAAACATGTCATATAACTACATAACATAACTAGATTTTCTATTATCAGTTTGTCCTGACAATAAATATATCAGAACGAATAATGTGGACCACTAGATTTACTAACTCAAAGTGTATGCACTTGTCAAAACTTCTTCATAATCTGTGGTCCACATTCTTCGTCCTGATATATTTATTGTCAGGACGAACTGACAATAAAAAGACTGATAACATAATACATAAGTCATAACAATGTAACATATTACATGATTCTACATAGTTGAACAATACAAAATCCAAATAAGAAGATAAGTAAGGTTAATTGTTAATATTCAGTTTAGTACCTTATTATATTACCTACTTGAAATCACGACTATTGAAATACACAAACTTGAAATCATGCCAAATATTAAAACTTGAAATCACTAAAATAAAATACAAACTTGAAATTTGGACTAAATTGAAATTAGACTTAAAAAAAAAAAAATTAATAATTTAACATCCGGCAAAGCTCTCTCAGAGGAGAGAGAAGGAGAAAGAGAGAAAAAGAGGAGAGAGAGAGTGTTGGGGAGGTTTTTATACGAGGGTTTTTCAGTAATTTCTCAGCATGTAGTTAAATCCATAATTAGATGGGTCATTTGGCATTGTTAGAAGATCTAAATAATTCGGCATCTAACTCTGGTTCATCAAGAGAAAGGATCTCAAGTATCCCGGCACTCTGGAATTATCCTTACAAATTCATTTTGACCCCTAATATTTTATATATGATATATTATTGCCCCAAGTCAATAATCCGTCAAGTATCCGCCAAGTAATCAAACAGTCAACGGATACGCCATTTTTGAATAGTATATTACGAGTTCGATAAGTCAATAATGAGTTATAATCAGCTCAATAGCCTATTATAAAGTCCAATATCAAATCAAAATATTTGACAGCTAACTTAAGGAAGCTCACCATAGAATAAATAAATCAAACGCAACAGCGACCCATTTGTATTATATGTTTTTTTTTTTTTTTTGTTATCTATTTTTAAAATATATGTTTTTTTTTTTTTTTTTAGTATCATAGTATATTCATTTAAAAAAATAAGGTATCATAGTATATTCATTTTAAAAAGTAAGGTTGGTGTTAAATTCAAATTCTTGTCTAATGTTTCTGAAATTTGAAGATGAAGATGTACAACTAACTCAGACGAACAATTAAGACCAAAGGTTATCTTAAAAATGTCCCATTCAATTTCTATTTAGATAATTGATGATAATCTTAAAAATGTCCTAATTATGTAAGTTTTAAATCTAATTAAGGCTTTTCTACATGAACTAACATCACTCATTGTACTCATTATCATCAATTATCTAAATGAATTCTGGATACGTTTGTAATTAGAGTGGTGCTATTGGCACACCCTCAGCGATCTATTTATACCCCACTTTTTAAAATTTAGATTTAATTAAATAAAATTAAATGTTTTTATTAATTATTTTGATTTATTTCCAAAACTACCCTTTTTACTTATTTTTCAAACTTAATACACCCCATCTCTCTATCTCTGATATCTGTATACGTCTCTCTCTCTCATTTCCATTGAACGATTTATTTTTTCTCCCTTATTTTTTTGGGTGATTTTTATGTTCCATATCGAACTGATAAGTGCATAAGTGAGCCTTTTTTTAATCTCTTAATACAAATGCATTTTTGGTGTATATGGTTAATTTCCCCTTTCAAGAATTGTAAAAGGATAGCATAATATCAATACACAATCGGTCCGTGGAGCTATGCAGACAGTAAGATGTATGGTCAATACATGAAATTAGAATTAGATGTCCCCAAGAATCTGATTTCTATGTAACGAGCATTTTAACTTTCACTTTCTAAATGAATTCCAAAGCACACCCAGATAAACATTACCTCCTGAAAGTATAATTCCTATGTTTTTGCAGTCTCGCCAAGCTGGATTCTTTATGAAATTGTCTGATAAAGCTGCAGCAAGGCCAATGGCTCCACTAGGTTCTACGGCAACCTTCAGAATATCATAACAGAGTCTTATGGCTTCAATTATCTCCTTATCTTCCACTGTTATAACATCATCAACAAGAACTCGTACTAAAAAATTTTAGGGTTTAAGAGTTAAGATTTTTATTTTCAAGAAACACATTACCGTCTTTTTTGTTTTGGAAAAGGAATGTGGGGTTTTAATAGATTTACTTTGTAGAAGATTTTTTTTCCTTAAATTGTATGTCTCTTTAAGTAATTTTGAAAAAAAAAAAGAAAAAAAAAAAGAAAACTATATAATTAAAAAAGTGGGGCATAAATAGTTCGGTAGGGGTGTGCCAATAGCACCACTCTTGTAATTATGCCAACTTGTTTTCGTTTTTTGTCAACATGAAATTGAATCTGCAAAACTTTTCAAGTGTATTATAATTTCCAGGAAGCACAAACTATCAGCCACTATGCATTTCATGATTGACAATTGACTCCTTGGAGTAAATTTCCATATAGAAGTAAATATAATACTTGGATTTCTGATTCTAAAGTAAATTTGCAAAGATTTTCCAAGATGACTTTATTACAAACTTTTATGATCATATATATATTAAAAGCGAAATCACACAAAAACTTAGTATAGATTCGATTATAGATGATTTAAAAGACCATCGAGTTTCATTTGGTTTTTTAATAACTTATTTTTAAAATATTAGTAAATTTATCTTACGTTTAACTTGAATATTTGTTTTTGTCTTGGTCCTTGTAAAGCCAAAATCCTAGCTTTGCCCATACTTATTGGAATCCTGGAATCCTATGTCTTGGCAGACTTACAAGTCTCTAAGTCATGCTCCGTCATTTTAACTGATCATACTAGTCTAGGGGTCTAAACCAGTGAAGTATCCAAAGGCAAGCCCACTTCAATAAATTTGGGGAGTTTGAGGGGTATGCCGAAAATATAAAGAATAAAAAAAATGGGTAAAGTTAAATAAATTTTACCATATATATATATATATATTTAAAATATGGGTTTGGGGCCATGTCTCTTCTAGGCACCGAAGTGGTTTCTCTACGGGGAGAAAAACTTGCATGGGACGGTCTCATTGTCAAGTGGTGAGACCGTCCAATGAAAGTGCACTATTTATATTTGAAACATAAAAATATAATTTGATTATATAATGTTATAAAGTGGGAATTATTCTACAACCCTGCTAGCTAGTATATAATTCAAGGAAGGTGGAGGTCGCCCCTGTCAAGTTTGCAGAAATCCAAAGTTTGCTTCTTCCACTTGAATTTTCCCATTGTTTTGATCAGATTTCAGGCCGCCTTATCAGTTGACAAGAAGTTACTGCGGGCCAACTTTCTAGGAAACCAAGAATGGCAACAAATTCAGTCTCAAAAAATGAGTTACCTACAGAAAAGCTGAATACTGTTTTTTTGTTTTGGATTATTTCAATCTCAGTGGATCCTTTGTTTTACTACGCTATTGGGATCGATGATGATAAAAAGTGCTTTGTGTTTGACTATAAATTGATGGGTTTTCTCCTTGTATTCTATACCGTCTTCATATTGTTTAGAATCTGTTTTTTGGTTGCTTGTCCATGTTCAAAAAGATTGTGTGTCTTCGTGCTGGGTCAAAGTTGCTGGGATATACTGGCATTTGTAAGGCAGACTCTTTTATAGTTTTATTATTGTTCAGTTTAATTTGCTTTTAGTTCATACATATATTTCACTTACATGAACTATTAACGTCACTCATTGTACTCTGTCCAGATGAAGATGATGATTTTTTGCGTTTTATTGTCCTTGGGGCATATAGAATTTGGGATTGCTGTGATTCTAGTGACAATATTTCTTATTTTCTACTCGACAAGGATTTTTCGAATCTATAGATTGTTTACAGGTAAAGCTAAAAGGATTAGAGGCCAAATCATGATTAATCTTGTACTTTACCTGTACGGTGGTCATGTAAGTTAAATTACCATTTAATTGATGATTTATATCATTAAACATTTGATTATGTCTCAACTAACTGTTCATAACTTTGTGATTATAACAAGCAACTTGGTGGTCTTTTTAGCTATTTGGAGGCATATGGTACGCATTTGCCGCAAAGAAAAAGATGGATTGCTGGACAAAAGCTTGCAAAAAAGATGCCAAAGCTAAATGCTATTTTGATGACAACATTAATTGCTTCAAATTTCTGAATGATGATTGTCAAACGAAGACAGATTCAGAGAGCAATGAGGGGGGAATATTCAAGGATGCTTTTGAGTCTGGTATTCTGGAGGTGAATAAGAATTTTCTGGAGAAGCTGTTATATTGTTTCAGATTGGCCCTACAAAATCTTAGGTTCGTGTAAAAACTTTTCTTGAGGAGAGTCTGGATTGAGGGTTGTAGTAACAATTAATGATCAAACTTTCCTCAAACTTTTCTACATTTTGCATGTTGAAATTACTGTTTGCAATTAACACGTATTATAATATTTCAGTTGTTATGTCTTCAACTTTACAGACGTACTAACAAAACAAACTGTATTTCAGGCTTGCTTACTTTTCATTTGGATTCAATTTTTTGCAGTGGTTTTGGTCAAAACCTCAAACCAAGTAGCAATTTTTTGGAAAATGCTTTTGTGATTGTCATTGTGACCTACGGGGTTGTAATGTTCACCTTTTTTATTGGAAATATGCAGGTTGGTATTATTTACTGATTTTTGTATTTTTTTTCTCTCTCAAATTATTTCTTATAAGATGAATCAAGATTAATTTTATTTTCTATATATGAATCATGCTTCTTGTGAAACAGATGTTTATAAACGATGCAACTAAAACATGGAAAGAGAAGAAACGTGAAAAAGAGGAGAAACAGCAAGAGATATTATTGAAGTGGTTCCCTTTTAGAAAACTCTCTGAGAAGCTGCAAAAATGTATTAAGGAACACCAACTGAAAAACAAATGGAAACTAAAGGGAGATGTTGATGTAGAAAATTTGCTCAGTAATCTCCCCACAGATCTCGGGAACAACATAAAACGCGAACTCTGTTTAAATCTGTTACAAAATGTAAGTTCTTTTTCTCTCCGTAGAATTTGCCAAAGTTGGTGACAGCTATGTCCAACCGGTTTCACATTATGTTTTTTTTTTTTTTTTTTTATAATATTTATTATATTAAATATATTTTTAATATTATAATTATATTATATTATATATTAATAAATAAAAACTACCTATTCTCCATTGATTTTCTCCATTGATTTACAAATTTAACAAAGAAAGTCAATAATTTAAGATCATTAATTATTTAATCTTAGACATAATTTCTATATTTCTGGTTATATCTCAAAGGACGAAAAGTATATTTTAAGGGACAATCTTTGTAGTTAAAAGAAAATGTTTTCAATATCCATTAATATGTCTAAAGTCTTGAACTTTTTATTTTTTATTTTTTATTTTTTTTTATGTGAACACTTTACATAGAAACTTTCCCTAATCACAAATAATAAAAGTTGGTATAATCATTATTGTGATTACATGATTGTTGAGTTTCTTGTAGAACAAGCAGTTTATGTGCAATCACGAGGAAGGGTACTATATTTTAACTTTTATTTATTTATTTATTTATTTTTTTTTATCACAAATAACAAAAGAAATAAAACGTTGAAGTAATTGTTCAGGACATGAAGTACTTCTCGCGTATTTTTTTTATAAGCAACTTAATGGAATAAAATTAACAAGGATGTTAATTAGAAATGGAATTCTATTTCTCGGCATTGAGTCCCATTAGATTTCCAGAAATTGCAAAGTTGTAATAATATAGCCTGTAGATTTCAATCCACCCATAAAATTTTCTTAGATTGAACAATTTCTCATTCTTATTCTTGAATATTTTTATCAAGGTTGGGAGGTTCAGGTGGTGGAGTGAAGTATCATTGGTTCATGTATGTGACCGTCTCAAGCCAGTTGTCTATGCTAAGCGTGCTAATATTGTCCGCAAGGGAAAACCAATTGATGAGATGTCAATTGTGCTGCAAGGCAAGCTATGTACTTTCTCCTCCAAAGATACTGGCTCTACGAGCAATGTTTCTCGTGAAAGCAGTAAGGATCTTTTGAAAGAAGGTGATTTATTTGGAGAAGAACTTGTCAATTGGGTTCAAGATGAACCCTCCTCATCCAGGAAACTTATTTCAAACAGAACCATTAAAGCACTTACAAAAGTTGAAGCTTTAGTTCTTAGGACTGATGACTTGAAAGATATTTACAATCAAAAAGCTAAGGTCATACAAGCATTCCTTCGTAAAAGAAGAATCATGATTTCTGGAAGGAATGGACAAACACCACCAGGAGAGTTGACTGCTCCAGAGATAGTTGTTGAAAGTGGAGTGGAGTGCGATGAAGATGAGGATGAAGAAAAGGGGTTTTTAAGTCATTTTAATAGTAGATTTTTTTCATAAATTATGGGTGTTGTGTAATGAGAAAAAATATATGCTACAAATTTAATAAAAAAAAAATACTTAAACGATAATTTTGGTATTTTAAAGGGCATAGGAGTAAAATTAACAATTTTAAATTTTTATTATTGGTGTAGGAAAATATTTTGTGAGTGGCAATAGAGCCACACTTATATTAAATTGAGTGAATTTATAATGATTTGTCTTTAAAAAAAATCAGGATAATGTTTGGGTACTGACCGGTCAGTACCCAAGATACTAATTCACCAATAGAGTGTTAACACGTGGCATTTTTTCTTTCATTTTTTACATTTATCTCCTTGCATTTTTCCAAAATGGGCCACGTGCTAACACCCCATTGTGTGGTCAGTATACAAGCATTGTCCAAAAAATAATATTTTATTGTTCTGTCATTTAATAGTTTGAAAACGCATTAAATATATGAGTGGTGTTATGGACACACCCACTACTGAACTATTTATAGTCCACTTTTTAAATTATTTAATATTCATTTTTTTCCTTTATCAAATTACCTAAACAGACATACAATTTTTATTATAAAAAAAAAAAAAAAAATCTTATACAAAGTAAAACTAATAAAACCCCATTTTTCCCTAATCTTAAATCTTTTTCCTTTATCAAATATTCTGGGGAAGGCAGCTGATAACAAAACCGAATCCAGAAAAATATCTTGCCAAAAATTAGCACTCTCCCCTCTACCAATAACCACTTTGAAGCCGGCCTTGATGATCATAGCCGAGTGAGTACCTTGTTTGTGAAGATTAGCAATTGCTTTCACAAAGAAAGAGGGAGCAGAGTTACACTGCCAATTCTATCTTAAATTACCTTCCTTAATGCCATATTTAGCACAAAGAACTCTCTTCCAAAGGGACACATCTTCAGAGCCAAATCTCCAAATCCATTTAGCTATCAACCAATCATTCTTGTCTCTAATCCTCCTTATGCCTAAACCTCCCTTTTTCTTGCTATCACAAACAGAAAACCAGTCAACCGCGTGCAATTTCCTCTTTTCTATCCCATCGCCCTAGAGAAATCCACGTTGAATCTTCTCAATCTTCTGCGCCACCCCCACCGGCATTTTAAACACCGACATGAAAAAAGTTGGAAAGCTACTCAAGACCGACTTAATCAAGACCAACCTCCCGGCTTTGGAAATAAACTTTCTCTTCCACGGAGCCAACCGATTCTCAATAGTTTCTACCACCGGGTTCCAGAAAGCTTTTGAGAGTGGTCTAGCCCCAAGAGGGAGACCTAGATAAGTGATTGGAAGAGCTCCCAACTTACATTTGATCAAATCAGCCCATCTTTCCTCTCCAGTCACACCTTTCCCGATCCTAACGAGGCAAGACTTATGGAAATTGATTCTTAGCCCCGAGGCTAACTCGAAACACCTCAGAGTCCTCTTTAAGTTCAACAAATATGATTCTTGTGGTTTTAGGAAAACTAAGGTGTCATCTGCAAATTGGAGATGAGACACCTGCAAACCGTTTCTATCAAAAACCTCTCCTTTTAGCATCCCTAGAACCGAAGCCTTCTTAAAGAGCAAGCTCAACCCTTCCACCACAATGTTGAAAAGGAAAGGGGAGAGCGGATCCTTCTGTCTTAACCCTCTCTCAATACCAAATTGGGGCGTAGGACTACCATTGACAATGACTGATAACTTCGGAGTCGAAACACAACCCTTAATCCATTGTCTCCACCTCTCGCCGAAACCCATCCCTTCCAACATATCATCCAAAAAACCATGGTCCACCATGTCATAAGCATTTTCAAAATCTAATTTAACCAATACACCACCTTCCTTGTCCTTCCTCCACCTATGGATCACCTCTTCCGCTATTACGAAGCTGTTCAAAATTTGGTGATCTTTTATAAAGGCCATTTGACAATCACCAATGATAGATCCCATAACCACTTAATACGGTTTGCAAGAACCTTTGCAACCACTTTATAAACATCTCCCACCAAACTAATAGGACAAAAATCCTTCAAAGAATCCGGCTTCGCCACCTTCGGAATAAGAGCCAAAAAAGTATGGTTAAATCTCTTAATCTTAAACCCATCTCTATAGAATTCCCTAAAAAACTCCATAACATCCTTCTTAATAACCTCCCAATTTGCCTTAAAGAAATTCAAGTTGAATCCATCAGGTCCCGGAGCCTTGTTACCATCACAATTATTTAAAGCATCCCACACCTCATCCATTGTGAACTCTACCTCTAAACTCCTACACTCAACCGCCGACAACTTCTTGAGACCAAGACTCACAAGATTTGGCCGGCTCCACCTCTCATTCTCATAATGATTTTAAAAAAACCCAAATACACCTTGCTTGATAAGATACGGATCCGAGATAATCCTCCCATTAAAGGCGATATCACCTATACCATTTCTTCTACGTCTCTCGTTTGCAAAAAAATGGAAGAACTTAGAGTTCCTATCACCCTCCTTGAGCCATTGGACCCTAGATTTTTGTCTCCAATTTTGTTCTTCCACCCGATAACTTCTCCATAATTTCGACAGAATTTTCATGCAAGAAGTTCTATGAATTTCGGTCCAGCCATCTACCTCAACTTTACTGTCAACCACCACCAATTGCTTTTCTAAATCCTCCACCGAAGTCATCTTCTTGTTGTTGGCCAACCACCCCTTCAAGACTGTTTTTGAATTATAAATTTTATCCCATAAAATCTGCACATTACAACTTCTCACAGACTGTCCCTTCCACACCTTTATAACCTCGTTCATCATCTCCTTGTTGTCTAGCCAAGAGTTGAAAAAACAAAAAGGATGGGGGCCCCAATCAACCTTAGGAACGCCTATACTGACATCATTGTGATCCGAAAGACTTCTTTGCAGCCCCTTCTGAACCAAATTAGGAAACCACAACAGAATTTCAAGGGAGAGAAGAAACCGGTCAAGCTTAGACCACGCAACACAGTCCCTAAAATTAGTCCAGGTGAAAGTTAAACCTTGCATAGGTAAATCCACCACTCTAACCTTACTAACAAAAGTCTTAAAATTCCTCATTAACATCACATTACAACCTTCCCCAATCCTCTCTGAAGAATTCAGCACCACATTAAAAATCCCCACCCATCCACCATGGAAAAGGTAGAAAACATTGAGCATCAATCAAAAATTCCCACAATTCCATCCTTTCCGACTCAATATTAGCCCCATAAACATTACAAAAAACCATCTCCTTTTGTTCCTTAACCACTACCCCAGCCAAAATGATACAATGTTTATTATGAATGCAAGCGTTTACCTGAAAGAAGTTGTCATTCCACAAGGAGATCAAACCTCCCGAGGCCCCCTCTGCATCAACACTCAGACCCCTGTTAAGCACCGCTCCACCTAAAGCTTTTATCAACCTAGAATCGACCTCCCTAAGCTTAGTTTCCTGTAAAAACAGAATCGAAGATCTATGAAACTCCACCATCTTACGAACCGATCTCCTCTTTTCCTTTTTACCTAAACCTCTAACGTTCCAAGTGATTGCTATCATTAAAAAATTGAAGCCAAAACCCCACCACAAAGCCCAACATCGAACCTACTTGGCATATAAAGCTTCATCCTCCAACTCCCTCCTAGCCACTACCTTCCGGATCTCCTCCTCCTCCTCCTCCTCCTCCCTCCCTTCAATGTCTAACCCAAGCATCATAGCTCAATAACCCTTGCCACTTCATCTTCCAATTCCCACCCAGCACTTCTACTGACATGAACCTCATCTTGATTCTTAATTTGAATTGCGTCTCCCAATTGACTCCTTTTAGAGTTGCAAGTCTTCATACCATGAGTTCTTGAAGAACTAACCTTTTTTCTTCTTTTCTTAGGAATTGTCATTCCAGCCTCGGCACTATCAATTTGTCCCTCTTCATTTGAGCTTTTCTCTGTTTCCACATGATACTCTATATACCGAGTTCTAGCCCATGAGTTTTGACTTCCTTTATCCATTGGGCTACCAACTTTGGACTCAGAGAAAATGGATTCTTCAACCCCGAGTCCCACCATCGGTCCCAGCAGATCCAACAACATAACCATCATCAACCTTCTCATGGTCTACCTCCTTAGGCCTAATTTCAATCCAGAATTGGGTTGCCTTACTTTCAGTACAAAGAGGAACAGGCCCAACAGTAGGCCTATCAACTTAAATCTCCAAAGGTCCATCTACCAGCCTAACATTTCCCATTCCCCTGTTTGAACCATATCTCCTCTAACAATCCCCAATTACAAAGCCACCCCTAACATCCTTCCAGAAATCATCCTCATGATCTGAGCTTGATGAGCTGTCATCACATTCATACCCATTTTTCTGACAGCCCTTTCTCCTCTTCTCAATAATCAACTTAGCCTTTTTGTTCTCTTGAGCCGTAGGTTTTGCACTAGGTTTCCTTAAAAGTTGCAACTTGCCTTTGCCCTTTTCCTTCTTGGGAAAGGAAGCCAAATGCCTTATCTTACCTACATTTTCTGAAACACGGTTGTAGACATTCCCATTTATCCTTTCCCTATTGTCAACCTTCTGTCTGATATCTCTTTCCATAAAAAACTGCTCACTGACACCTGTGGCAGACCTGCCCTGCTCTACCGACTTGGATGCTTTGTCACCTATCTCTGAACCCAAACCACCCTTCACCAAAACCGGGTAGGTATTCAAATTTTGAACCCCAATCTTCAGACCTAAGTGGTTTTCCAACCACTGGCTCTACACCGGCTGATTATCCACAACCACCATAGAAACGAAGGAAGTTCCTTCTACCTCAACCTCAACCTCGATATTATCCGGACAGAGAGCTTTGAATGGTACTGCAATCAAAACTCTTCCTCTATCCATTTTGATTTTTTTACATGTTTCCTCTTCCACCATCAGAGCTTCACCAATGGCCTCTCCCATCTTTAAAAACAAATCATTCTGCCAACACTTCAATGGCACACTCCAGAACTCCACCCACATAAGTCTCAACTTCGAAGCTAACCAAGGATACCCTAACTCCATGGAAGAGAAACAATCATTCCAAAAAAACTTATTCTTGACCACCCCAATAGCTTTAATCTCTAAGTCAAACATCCACAAGATTTTCTTCTCCCCCAAGTAGCTTGCTGTAAATGAAAACCCTCTATCCGTCAACCGTTTCACCACCGTAGCCACGCTAGAGAAGTTTTTGAGGACACCAGTGGTACACGTAGAAATCCAGTTATCAGAATCAGAATTTCTATTCCAGACAATTTTGGATGACTTCCATTTTTCCTTAAACTCTGCCTTCTTCTCTTCTGGACTGTTCTTCTTGACAACATCCGCAAAGGATACTGTGTCCTGTAGCTCTGGCCTGTATTTACTGCCTATTTCTTTAACGCCACCTCTCCGTTCACCACTAACCATCAGACCTGGCCCTTTTGACATTTTTGACCTGTGATTTGACCATCCATAGTTTGCCACCTTCGTCCTAATTGGCCAGCTATAAACGTGCATCCCATTTGTTAACTTAGCCACCTTCAATGCCTCTTCTGAAGTAGCAAATCGAATGAAAGCAAAAGCACTCCTTGAGCTGGATTTTGAAGACAAAAAAACATCTCTGACCTTCCTAAATACCTTAAAGATTCCCCACAGGCCACTAACATATACTTTTGGACTCAAATTGTCCACAAAAATAGAAAACAAGTTGTCCCTATAGTCTCGCCGTCCATCCTTCTCCAACCTCCCATAGTCTCTCTCTCTAGCTAGGTGAGCCAACCTAAATAGTGTGTCAGTTGAGTAGTTGTCATCAACATATAATATGGTGAATTGACAAATCAGCTACCACATCATTTGGATTGATTTTTAAACTTTTTTTTTTTGAATTGTTCAGCATTAGTGTTAATGTTTTATGAAGTAAAAGATACATAACAAAAATATCCTATAAGAATTTGGATCTTCTACTGATCTGATCTTTTCCTGACCTCACCTAATCTCATGACACATAAGCATTGCAATGAATGAGTGGTTAAGATGCGATTAGTTTTCATGACCACTTTATCAACAACCAATCACATGCTTTAAAAATATCAGAAAAAAGATCACATCAATAGAGGATCCAAATCCCACCTTATACGTGTTGTGAGGAACTTTGTCATTAAATTCATATTAATGGGATAATGAATCATTCCTCTAATGTTCAATGGTTTTAATGAATTTGATTTTAATTAAATCACTATCAATTATGATAAGAATTTGGATCCTCACAAATTTTTTTTCCTGACCTCACATAATCTAATGATATATAAACATTGCAATGAATGGGTGATTAAGATATGATTGGTTTTCACAACCACTTTATCAACAACCAATCACATGCTTTACAAATGTCAGAAAAAAGATCCCTCATATAATAGAGGTGTTCATTTTTGCTCATTACCCCCCTTCCCATTTCCTGCCATGTGTCTCAAAATTTAACCAGGGTTAATAAATTAATTATTATATGATTTAGGATTTGTTTTACCAAATTTACCCCTATTTATGTTTTTAATTTCTTAACAGAAATAAAAGCAATTGAGAAAATAACATTTAAATAAAAGCAAAAATTGAGAAACCAATATAATCCAAATCAACTTTATTTAGAAATTGAGAAACCAATATAATCCAAGTCAATTTCTGTTTTATAAACCAACATAAAAATTGACCTGGAAAAATGAAATTGAGAAACCAACATAATCCAGAAACAATACATAGTCCAACTCAGAAATTGAAAATCAATTAAAAAAAATCAATTGAAAAAGAAAAAGAAAACCTTTTTCCCAGATAACATCAGAAACCAACATCTTCTGAACCAAAACCCACCACCACCTATCTCAATCACCAAACCTTAACCCTCAAATCCAAAAACCCCACCAACAGCCACCCCAAACCCCTCGCCACGTGGTGGCAGCCACCCTTCTGTCATAGGATAGAAGAGGGAGAAGAGAGATGGTAAGTGATGTAGCGGAAGCTATAACGAGAAAAACCTGCAAGAAACAATTAGAAACAACCTACTAATATTCTGTTGATCCGCGCACGGATGCCAGAATACTAGGCTACTGATAACATTCAACTTCGCGCACGAAGGATTGTTAACAGGCTTCAAATACTACAATCTTCGCCAAGAATGTTGTACATGGATATTGAGAAACAATCTCTGTATTTTTTATTAATCAAAAGCCAAAAAACAAACAACTGGTTGCAATTAATTTAAATAGGAAAATAAACTAAACCTAAAAGATCCAAAACCTTGAATCCTAAACGGATTCAGACTCCTCAAATAACATAAATATAAAAAGGACTCCAAGACTCAATCCTAAACTAAAAAGGAAACTAACAATGAAACTAACAAGGACTCAAAAACATCCAGCTCGTCCAGCTCAAGTCTTTGCGCAACAAGATAGATGTCCAAATTTGGGCCTTTTTTGATCTATTACGGAGGACTGAGTCTTCATAACATCTATAGGGCTCGTCTTGGGCTTTTCGGAAACATATTATAATAGATGATCCGACCCCATATGCCCTCTGTAGAGGTCCACGAAGTTCAGCCCTGCAGCTCTCGTCCAGCTCAAGTATTCGCGCAACAAGATAGATGGCCGAATTTGGGCATGTTGTGATCTGTTACGGAGGAAGGAGTCTTCATAATATCTGTAGGGCTCGTCTTGGGCTTTCCGGAAACATATTATAATAGACGATCTGACCCTATATGCCCTCTGTAGAGGTCCACGAAGTTTAGCCCGGATTTGGTTGGTCCACGCGACCCAATTACGAATTCGCCACCCGCTCCACGTATTCCATTGCCTTAGCTGCTGCTGCATCAGTAAGAGAAAGAGAAAGGTATGGTGGCGAGATGAGATCGAGAGTTGCGGGAAGAAAGAGAACGAGAGCGACAGATTGAGTAGATCATGAGCGGTGGTTCGTGTGATTTCAATGAGTTGGAGTGGCTGTGGTTGTTTGAGTTTAGGGTTTGGACATTAGAGAAGAAGATGATGGGAAGACGGGAAGATGAAACGATAAGATGTGATTTGGGTGTTCTGGTTTAGATTTGCTTTTTAATTCTTTTACTAATTTACCTATTTGCCCCTGTAATTATTTTCATGTTAACTCTGGTTAAATTTTGAGATACATGGCAGGAAATGGGAATGGGGTAATGCTCACCCCCCTTAAAGAGGGGTGAGCAAAAATAAGCTCATAATAGAGCCTCACATTGACACTTGTCGTATCGTGAGGAGCTTTGTCATTAAATTCCTATTAATCTCCTAAATTGAGCCTCACCTTAAGGCATTTGGATCTTCTACTGATCACAACCACTTTCACAACCATTTTAGCAACAACCAATCACATGCTTTAAAAAGATCAGAAAAAAGATCATATCAACAGTGTTCGCCGATAAAATATTATAGGGTTTAGCTACGATGCAAGAATT
The DNA here is from genome assembly GCA_008009225.1 of Acer yangbiense. NCBI lineage: Eukaryota > Viridiplantae > Streptophyta > Magnoliopsida > Sapindales > Sapindaceae > Acer > Acer yangbiense. Next base: position 60,069,406 of record CM017762.1, read on the forward strand.
CTATTGTTAATGAGCAGCTATGTGAGAGAGAATTGGTTTCTTTTTGTTTTAATTTTTAAATCATTAATTTATATTCACACCCTTAGACTGAAATCTAAATGCTAGAAATTGAACTAGCAACCATACAATCCTATATAGTAGCGGAACCCAAATATTATATAGCAGGTAGTTATTGATTATTTTGTATTCAATCATGGGCTTAAGGTGTTTTATTGTTTTTTGAACAGCGTAATTAAAGGGCAATCAAGAAAAAGAAGTAACAGTGAATACTAAAAGTTAGGTAATAGTGAATACCATAAATAAAAATTAAAACATTTAATTTATTTATGTAAATATGAGAAGTACATAATACATTCACATAAGAATGTTTATACTTCTATTTGAGAGATCAAAACAGAAAATTCATTTTATTCTGTGGAAATAACCTTTCCTATGTTTTGGTATTGCCATAAACTGTTTGTTGATAAAATATGTAGTAATATTATACAACCCCAAAATTAAACCCAAATGATGTGGTAAATGAGTTGTCATAACCACACAAATTATGGGGTGATGTGGTGAATGATATGGTAAGAAAAAATCACTTGCCACATCATTTGGGCTAATTTTTTGGGTTGTCTATCATTACTCATTAGTGTAAAATATTATATGGTATTTATTATATATATATATATATATATATATATATATATATATATATATATATATTAGGTAATTATCAATTAATTTGTATTCAATCATGGGCTTAAGGTGTTTTAATTGTTTTTTGATCAGCATAATTAAAGGGGAATCAAGAAATAGAGAAAAGGGTGATTCAAAGCACACTAAAAGTTACCTATAGTGAATTCTAGAAATGAAAATTAAAAGTTTAAAACATTTAATTTATTTATGTAAATATGAGAAGTACATAATACATTCGTATGAGAATGTTTATACCTCTATTTGAGATATCAAAACAGGAACTCATGGCCACTTGTAGTATACTGTTATATTACTCTCTATACTGTACATCCATGCGCCGTCTGGGTTCATATGCCAATTACATTGATGAACACAACTACCATAATCTCTTTGCTGATCGTAAATATCAAATCTATGAAAAGCATTTGGCCAGGCGAAAGTACAGAAATACAACGTCCTTCCAAAGAAATGAGGTCGAAATTGGAACGTGTATTTTCCTGAATTAGGGAGTTTGTGTTCCCCTAAATCATCATTCTTAGACTTACAATGAAGGGTAAGATCAACCCCAGAACCCATATTGTTTTCGATACTAAGATGCACTTTAGGGTCTAAGAAACTAAATGCTTCGCATGCTGTTGTTATCAGCAACAAAACCATGATCACCAGCTGCAAGAAATATTTTCTAGAAGGTTTCATGTTTGCTATTGTTGTTTGTGGTGATAATATATAGAATAGAGAGCTTTTTATATATAAAATGGTTTGTGCAAGGTGCACCTAGAATTATATATTACATCTTGACTCTTGAGATTGTGCCATATTTGGTCATTCTTTAACATATTGGATTTATTCGTATTTAATGATTAAATCTCGTATATATGGATATACCGTATCATATATCAATATATTTTTAGATTATAATTAATAGGGAATTTATTATTATGTTTGACCAAATGCAAGGTCTTACACTCTTACGCAAGGAAGAATATATCGATATCGATATCGGGCTTCCAAATTTATGGATATTTTCGGGATTTTGGTGAATATTTTGTCAAAAATTGAAAAAAAAAATGGATATTTGTATCTAAAGTTAGAAACTTTTTGTAAAATTTTAGAACAATCTTAAATAAGTAATTATACATCAAATTAATATCTTTTAAATTATCATATTGATATCTGGTCCGGATTAATAGATATTGTCAAAAAAAAAAAAAAAAAAAAACATATTTATGAACTTATCATATATAATAATATAATAACAACTTTTTTTTTTTTAAACCAGAAACCGCCACCGTCAAATTAATAATTGCTTACAAAATAATCAAATCAAATAAATATTCATCATATCATAATAATAAGATGTCATATTATTTATTTTTAAGATGGAGGACCATTTATATTCCTGCATGAAATAACTTTCTTTAATGTATATAATGTTTATAAATTTAAATTAAACAACCTCTATTTTCTAACCATACACTTTTCGGTTTCTGTAAAACAATAATGAAAATATGTGCAGTAAATTATTATCTATTGTAATAATATGGGTTTTTTTTTCTTAAACAGATAGAGTCGTAAAGAGCAATTTATATTCATGCAATAAATAACATTCCTTTAATAATATGATTTTTTTTTTTTTTTTTTTATATTCCTGCAGTAAATAGCATTCCTTTAATATATATAATGTTTACAAATTTAAATTAAACAACCTCAATTTTCTAACCATTCACTTTTCGGTTTCTATAAAACAATAATGAAAATCTCTGACTATAAATTCTTATTAATTGTAATGATATAGGTTTTTTTTTCGTAAAATATAAATACATATATTATATAATTTTTTAAAATCTAAATTAAATAACCTTCCATTTTCACTACAAAAAAAGTGACCTATAGTGACACATTTCTTTGTGATAAATTTTGATTGTATCACTGTTGACATTATTTTATGACAAATTTTACTATTTGTCATTATGTTTTGTTCAATTGAAACTTTTTTAAAAATAATTGTCACAATTAGTTACAAAACTTGATAATTTGTGACAAATAATATAATTAGTCACGAAATTACCTTTTTAAAAGGAAAGATTTTATTTTATAAATAATTAGGTTTTTAAAAGGCATCAGAATCAGGTCTCCATGTGCGAGAAACATCTTGATGAGGTTGATAAAAAAGCAACCGCGATTGGATGGACTGAGGAGTTGCGTAAAGAAAGGCTGTGTACGTTGTCAGTTTTATGGAAAGAAATCAGACGGGAAGAGCAAATATGGAGGCAAAAATCTAGGATTAATTGGCTAGTTGAAGGGGATAGGAATTCGAAATTTTTCCATGTCATGGCTAATGGTAGACGAAGGAGAAATTTCATTGGGGACATCATTGTTAATGAGCAGAAAATTTCGGACCCTCCTATCATTAAATCTGAGATTCTGAAATACTTCACAAACCATTACAAGAAAGTCTCCTGGCAGCGCCCAAAGGTAACTGGTTTAAATTTTAAGCAACTTTCGACTGATGATATTACCTTGCTTGAGAGACCGTTTTGTTACGAAGAGGTGTGGGAGGCCTTAAGTCAATGTGATGGCAATAAGGCACCTGGCCCAGATGGATTAAACATCAATTTTATCAAAGCCAATTGGGAAGTTATCAAAGTTGATTTCATGAATTTTCTTGAAGAGTTTCACGTTGACAGCTCTAGTGTTAAGGAATTAAATAATACTTTTATTGCTTTAATTCCGAAGTGTAGTAGACCTGAGAAGATGACTGATTTCAGACCTATAAGTTTGGTGGGTAGCATGTATAAGGTGTTGGCTAAGGTGTTGGCCAATCGTTTAAAGGGAGTTATGGACACAATTATTGGGGAGAGTCAAACGGCTTTCGTCAAAAATCGTCAGATTCTGGATAGTTTTGTTATCGCCAATGAAATTATTCATTTGTGGAAGTTTGATGATGAAGGTGGGTTGGTGGTTAAGTTGGATTTCGAGAAAGCGTACGACACAGTGGATCACGGTTTTTTGGATTCGACTTTGGAGGATATGGGGTTTGGCAATAAATGGAGGTCTTGGATTCAAAGTTGCATCTCCTCCCCAAAGCTATCGGTTTTGGTAAATGGCAGCCCAACCTCTCAGTTTGGAATTGAAAGGGGTTTGAGACAGGGTGATCCCTTGTCCCCCTTCCTTTTTAATATTGTGACTGAAGCTCTTAGTCGCCTTTTTTCAGAAAGCTAGTGAGTTTGGGTTGATAGAAGGGGCATCGATTGGGACAAATTCAGTTCATGTCTCTCACCTCCAGTTCGCTGATGACACGATTCTTTTTTTAAAGCCTAAGTTGGAGTTTCTTAAGAATGCTAGGAGAATTCTAAGATGTTACGAGTTAGCCTCCGGTTTGAAGATTAATTTCCACAAATCTAGTGTTACTAGAGTTGGGAAGAGGGCTGCGAATGACGATATGTGGGCTGATGCGTTTAGATGTCAGAAAGCGACACTTCCAATCTCTTATCTTGGGCTGCCACTTGGCTTCAAGAAGAATTTGAAAATCACCTGGGAGCCAATTCTGTCTCGCATTAGGAGTAGGCTTGCTCCTTGGAAGAAGAGGTTCATCAATAAAGGGGGAAGGTTAGTTCTCATCAAGTCTGTTCTTTCAAGTATCCCAACTTATTTTATGTCGGTTTTTGAAATTCCGGTGGGGGTGGCCAAGGAAATAGAAAGGTTGCAAAGGTCTTTTTTTGGGGGCGACGGGAGTGAAAAGAGGAAAATTCATGCTGTCAGTTGGGACAATTTGTGTAAAAGTAAAAGAAATGGAGGTTTGGGGATTGGGAAGATTGTAGGCAAGAATAAAAGTCTTCTCGCCAAATGGGTCTGGAGATTTGGCAAGGATGATAATGCTCTTTGGAGAAGAGTAGTTTGTTCTAAGTACAATGTGCCGTCGTCTTCGCTTTTATGGAATTGGACCAGTGGGAAACCAGAATCTTTTTTTATAAAAGCTGTCGGCAGCTTATTTAGGAGTGAGTCCATTACTTCTAAAATCCTTGCTGAAGGTTTGTTAATTTCTGTTGGGAATGGCAGCAGAACCAGATTTTGGCATGATCCTTTTGTTATGGATTCTCCCCTCAAAGTTGTGTGTCCGAGATTGTATGCCTTGGCTGTCAATAAAGATGGCAATGTGGTGGATTTTGGCAGTTGGGCAAACTCTAATTGGAGCTGGGAGGTTAACTTAAGGAGACCTTTACTTGGATGGGAGGAAACTCAATGGGACTTGTTGAAGGCTATTCTTGATTGCATTATTATGCATGTTCATATCCCGGACTCCATAAATTGGGTGTTATGTCCGAATGGAGGTTTTTCCGTTGGTTCGTTTAGACGTGCTTTGGAAGATGTCAACTCGAATATCAACACGGATCACGCCCTGATTTGGCAAGGTCTTTGCCCTCCGAAAGTGGAAGTGTTTTTTTGGCAATTGCTCCAAGGTAGAATTATGGTTCGGAATGTGTTGAGTAAATTTGGCTTCGACCCTGGGACTTCCTCGGTTTGTGTTCTGTGCAATACGGACGAGGAATCGATTGATCATCTTTTCCTTCATTGTCCTTGGACGAAGGAGCTATGGATGAGATGCATGAAATGGTGGGGGGTGCAGTTTTGTGCCAATAAAACAGTCTTGGATTGGGCTAGGGGCTGGTCGGGTTTAATGTACAAGAAGAGATACGGTCATGTGTGGAACACTTTATTTTTCGCTCTTGTCTGGACCACTTGGGAAAGCAGGAATGATTTGATCTTCAATGGCAAGCAAGCCTCCATTTCCATGGCTGCCGACATGGTTGATTTTAGGGTGGCTTGGTGGATCAAGTATTTGGGGAAAAAAGGTACGGTTCCGTTAACTCATATGCTTCTCAACTTTCCAGACAGTGTTTCCAACAATTCAACCTCAAGATCTTTCCCTTTGAAGTCTGATTTTCCTCCATTACTTGATGGTTTGAAATTTAATGTTGATGGTTCTTCTAGAGGGAACCCCGGTCCTGCGGGTATTGGAGGTGTTTTGAGATGTAATACAGGGAAGATTTTGGGCCTGTTCTCCTGTTTCATTGGTCACTCTGATGCTTTGGTGGCTGAATCCACTGCTATTCTTAAGGCGTGTCAATTATGTTTTCTTTCGCTTGATTTAAGAAGGAAGCCAATCTCTATAATCTGTGATTCTAAGTTGGCGGTTTATTGGGTGAACGGAGAGGGGGAGGTTGTGTCTGGTTTAGAGATTATTATAAATGAAATTCGGAGCTTCCTGGGTTTGATGAATAGGGTGAGGGTGGTGTTTATGCCCAGAATCAGGAACTCCTTGGCTGATTTTTTTGCTAAGAAAGGGTCTGGTTTGCAGGAGGATTCTTTGATTTGGGATCATGTCTAGCTGGTTCCCTGCTCTGTTTTCTTTTGCGTTTGTTTTTGGCCTGCTTTGGCTTTCCTCTGTTTTTGGCGTTCTGTCTTTGTGGTCTGGTTGCTGTCTTTTTTTGGCTTTTTGTTTTGCCGGTTGTGGCTTTCCTTTTGGCCTTCTTGGCTGCTGTTGTTTCCTGTTTTCCTGGCTTTTTGGTCCTTTATAAAGTCCAATTGTTCAAAAAAAAAAAAAGGCATCAGAATCAATTAATATTTACATTTTTAAAAAAAATCAATTAATATTTCCTTTTTTTAGAAGCCAAAAAAAAAAAAAATGCCACAATCATGCTGTGTGTTTTTTTTTTTTTTTTTTTCCCTTATTATTATTTTTTTTTACCTTAAAAACACTTTTTAGGTTTGAAACAATGTTTCATCAGAAGAAGCACTAATATTATAAAGAAACTTTTGCCTGGATAAAAATGTAAGCTTATCTTGTTTTTTTTTTTTAGGGTTTGTTTTCTTATACTTGTTTTTCAGGGTCGGAATCTCAAATTTGAGTTTCATATATTCAAAGTGTCTTTGAATAAGGTATTATTATTTTTTTTATATATAATTTTTTTTTAATGTAGAATTGTATGTAGCTATTTAGAGATGCTTTTTTTAACTTTAATTTGTTTTCAATTTTTTTTAAGGAACCCATTATTATTATTTCATGATTTATAGTTGTTTATTCTTATATTTCCACAATATATATCAATATTAGTTTATGTGCTTACTAACTGTTTGATAAAATGATTCTTATGGAACAATCAATTGTTTGATGTAGCATTGAAAGAAAACTCTTAAGCTTCTTTTTTTCTTGATTTCATTTTTTTAGGGTTTGTTTTTTGGTACTTGTTTTTTCAAGGTTAGAATCTCAAATTCGAGTTTCATATATTGAAAGTGTCTTCTAATTAGGTATGATTTTTTTTTTTTTCTATATGTAGGATTATATATACATTTAGGGATGTTTTTTATTTATTTATTATTTAACTTTAATTTGTTTTCAAATTTTTTAAGGAATCATTATTATTATTTCATGATTTATAGTTTTTTGTTGTTAAATTTTCACAATATATGTCAATTTAGTTTATATGCATACTAACTGTTTGATAAAATGATTCTTATAGAACAACTAATTTTTATATGCATACCAATTGCTAGATAAAAGAGTTCAAACACTCAACAAGATATTTGATATTTGGCTAGATGAATAGATTGACATTATGGAGCATTTTATATGAAGATGAATAAATTAACAATTCCAATAAGTTTTATACTTGCATATATATCAAACTTATAGAATTTATTTTATACTTGTACTAAGTTTTGTCAGTATTGTTGCATTTTTCATCTGTTTTATTTTGGTGACTTTAATTTGTTCTCACTATTTTTTTTTTCTTCATGTCTTCATGTATATAGGTTTCTCTTGCAAAACCTAAAGATTCTTTAGCTACCTGATAACTGACAGTGGATCATTGACTTCTAATATTTCACAATTAAGACCTCGAAAGTTTCAAGTTTTTGGTTATGCAGTTGGAAGTTATTGTTTGTGACCTAACACTTATGTTAACTTAAGGGGGTGTATTCAATTAGGATTAATTAGGATTCTTGAAGACATTTAAAGACATTTTCTAAGTGACAGATTTTCATGGATTTCTACAGACTTTTATAAATCCACATGGACTTTCATTGATTTGTTTAGACATCCATCTCAGACTTTTATGGATTTGTTTAGACATCTATCTCAGATTTTTACGGATTTGTTTAGACATCCAAGGATTTTCATGGATTTGTTATCTCTGACTTATCAATAGTAAGCTAATTATAGCTAATTATCAAAAAAAACCTTTGAAGTTGAAATGAGCAAAATTTGATACACCAGTCAATCTATATTTGTGTATCTATATAGTATGAGGTTGTTGCTGATGCAAACAAAGCGATTGAATTAAACCCAAAATTGGCTAAGGCTTATCTGCGTAAAGGCACTACTTGCATAAAGTGCAGATGAATTATTTTTCTTTAAAATAAAATGCTAATAAAGAGTTTTTCAAAAGAAAAAAAAAAAAGTGCTAATAAAGAGTGAGCATTTTGGTGTTTGATTGAAGGCTTTACAGATTAATTTGGTGTTGTTTTGTACAGTTTTGGCACGTACTAAGTTTTGTACTTGTTATATATAATTATGTGACTGCAACATATTCTCACATATATAATTATGTGCAGTTTTTTTTTTTTTTTCCTTTTTAATTCACGGAACATGTTGGGGATGGAAGCTTATTATTCTCACATGCACTGGTTTTTTTAATTTTTACATATTAGTGCTTTTCGTTTCTATTTTGAGAGAGAGAGAGAAAGCAAAATCCATCAAAATCCATCAAAATCTTTGGGGAGAAGGCCGGACATGTTATGACATTTGATATTTATATCTCTCACCATCAAGTCCACCAAAATCCATCAAAATCCATGACCTAAGAAAATCCTTTAAAATCCAGTCCTAATTGAATACACCTTGATTCTTATAGACATTTTTAAAGTCCCAATTCAATACACCTGGATTTGGAAGGATTCTTTAAAAGTCCATATAAATCCTAATTGAATACCACTGGATTCATATGGACTCTTTTAAAGTCTTTAAATGTCCAAATTGAATATACCAGGATTTATAATGTCTTTAAATGTCCTTAAGAATCCTAATTGAATACACCCCCCTTAGACTAGCCGGCTTATATGTGTTATTTAGTAGTAGACTTTGAAAGATGTTGGATTACTTTTATATCAATTTGATATTATGTTAATTTTTGGATATTTTTTAATGGAATTATTATTTATGGAACTCAATGTCATTCAATGAGTGACATGTTTTATTTAGTTATATTTTTTATTTTTTATTTTTTATTATACAATTTAAATTTATATTAAATTTTGATAATTTATTACATTGTTACTATGTATCTATACGGTGACTTAATATTCATATTGTTAACTGTCACTAAGTCTGCGTTGCAGTGACAATTATTATATAGTTAACTTAATTGTCACTAAGTTTGTCTATAATGACTTAATTTTAAGATGATTATTTGTTACTAGATTTGTAAATAGTGACACTTTTTAAATAATAAATTGTCACTAAGAATATGTACAGTGACAAAATCTTCAAACGGTTAATTGTCACTAAATACTAATATAGTGACACAATTTTTATTTTGTTACTAATTAAGATCAAGTGATAATGTGTCACTAAAAGTTATGATTTGTGACAAATACCAAAAAACTGTCACAAATACTTTTAGTGACGGGGCAAAAGTAACAAATTGTTAGTGACACTTTTTTTGTTACAATATTGAATTTGTGACAATTTTTTCATTTATAGTGATAAATATTTTCTGTCACTGTAGGTCAATTTTCTTGTAGTGTTTGTGTTTCTAACCATTCAATTTTCAGTTTCTATAAAACAATAATGAAAATTTTTTGCATTAAATTATTATTAATTGTAATAATATAGTTATTATTAATCCAAATTCTTATGGGAATACCAAAATAAATGGGTATATTAGAAAATTAAATTAGGGTTATTATGAGAGGTTGGTGTATGATTATTGGTCAGATGTGCACTAATATTTTTTTTTTGTTTTTGTTTTTTGTTTTTTGTTTTTTTTGTTTAATACATATCTATATAATCTCCTATAAGAATTTGGATCCTCTATTGATTTGATCTTTTTCCCAACCTCACATAATCTCATGAACGCATGAGCATTGCAATGAATCAGTGGTTAAGATGTGATTGGTTTTTACGACCACTTTATCAATAATCAATCAAATGCTTTTAAAAAGTCAGAAAAAAGATCAGATCAGTAAAGGATCCAAATCCCACCTTGATACGTGTCGTGAGGAACTTTATCATTAAATTCATATTAACGGGATAATGAATAATTCCTCTACTATTCAATGGTTTTAATGAATTTGATTTTAGTTAAATCACTATCAATTATGATAAGAATTTAGATCCTTTAATGATCTGATCTTTTTTCTGACCTCACCTAATCTCATGACATATAAGCATTGCAATGAATAGGTGGTTAAGATGTGATTGGTTTTTACAACCAATTTATCAACAACCGATCACATGCTTTACAAATATAAAAAAAAAGCATGTGAGATCTACTAATTGTTTTGCTGATTTTCTAGCGAAGAAAGGATCTATTTTGGCTGGGGATAGGATTTACTGGGAGGTGGACTGAGCTTTTTTGCCTGCGTTCTCCCTGCTGTGTGTTCTATGTTGTTTCTGGTTGCTGGTTTAGGGTTGGGTGGCTGTGTTTTTTCTCTTCTGTTGTCGTTTCTTGGCTGCTGCTGTCAGCCTGGTTTTTTTGTTTCTTTTTCTGGCTTGTGGCCAGGTTCTTTGCTGTCTGTTTTTTTGCGTTTGCTCTTGTTGTGCTGCCAGGGGCTTGGTCTGCTGATGTTTGTGTTGTGCCTTTGGTTTCTTTAATTGTTTGTAGAAACCAGTTGGCTGTTGTGGCCTCTTGGCCTTGGTAATAAAGTTGATATTAAAAAAAAAAACAAATATCAAAAAAAAGATCCCTCCTATAATGGAGCCTCACATTGATACATGTTGTGTCGTGAGGAGCTTTGTCATTAAATTCCTATTAACCTCCTAAATGGAGCCTCACCTTGATGCATTTGGATCCTCTGCTGATCACAGCCACTTTCACAACCACTTTATCAAGAAGGTCAATAATCCACAAAGAGGTACATTCTCCCACATGAAGTACATTTCTCCCACACATGGTGAGGTATACATTTCTCCCCATTTTTGTCAATGAATAGTCAAAGAAACAAACAAGGGATAATCAAGGGAAAAAGAGACAAATGCATGAAATAAGTATCATGCATTTTCAAGGTTCAATTATGTCATGTTTTAAGCAATATAGAATCATGTGAACATATCATAAAAGAGAACAAAGTTTAGTATATAATGCTCCCCCTTAATAAGTGCTCTATCTAAGATAAAGATAGGATATTGTTCACAGTGATATTCACACAATCATACAATTAAGCAATTTTAAAGAAATTCAACAAAATAAGCTCCACAAACTATGAGAGATACACCAAGATTTACAATTTCTTTCATAATTCTTCTAAAATTGCTAGCATACCAAATTCACTTGAGAGCAAAACAAGTGTGTGTGCGGATTTGCTTCAAACATATATAAAGGAGTAATTTGATCATTAACATGCAAACCATATCAACATCTATTCGTTTTAAGCTTTTCCATTCAATGTCAAACTGATTATCATCTGGTATTTTTGCTTTAAGAAAATAGATTTTAACATATGAGCGTGTGTGTGCATGTGCTTTAAGAGATGGAGGGCCATTTATATTCCTGCAGTAAATAGCATTCCTTTAATATATATAATGTTTATAAATTTAAATTAAACAATCTCTTTTTCTAACCATTCACTTTTCGGTTTCTATAAAGCAATAATGAAAATCTCTAACAATAAATATTATTAATTGTAATGATATAGGTTTTTTTTTCATAAAATATAAATACATATATTATATAATTTTTTTAAATTTAAATTAAATAACTTTCCATTCTCTAACCATTCAATTTTCAGTTTCTATAAAACAATAATGAAATTTTTTGGCATTAAATTATTATTAATCGTAATAATATAGTTATTATTAATCCAAATTCTTATGGGAATACCAAAAATAAAATGGGTATATTGGAAAATTAAATTAGGGTTATTATGAGAGGGAGTATGATTATTGGTCGGATGTGCACTAATTTTTTTTGTTTTTTGTTCTTTTTTTGTTTAATACATATCTATATAATCTCCTATAAGAATTTGGATTATTTGCTGATTTTATCTTTTTCCCGATCTCACGGTAACATTTAATCTTAATGTTGGTTCCGGTTGCAAAAAACAAACTCATATATCGGAGCACTTAAACTCAATTAAATTCCAATTACAACTGAAAAAAGAAGTATGAATAGAAGAGAAAACAGATTACACTATTCTAGTCAATATTTGATAAGATAGAATGAGATATTTTTAAATTGATTGTTGTGTGATTGCTTCACTCCAAGCCGGACATGGTAATCATTGTTCATTAGAAAATAAAATAAATAACTATAAAGGGCAAATTTGGAATTACAAGAGGTGTACAAAGTAAAATATTTAATTTTTAATTTTAGTTATGGGTTTAAAAACTAAATGGGGCACATCATCTTTTAATAGAGCTAACAGTGCACTTCCCTCCCATATAAGTGGTGAGGGGTTCAAATCACTATACACATTTTACAAGCATGCGTGGGGAGTTTTTTTCCCAGATTGTGGAAGTAGTCATCTCTCCGTTATGGGAGTAGATATCCGGACCACACATGTATTATTTGATCTTGACAGATCCCGATAATCTTATTGTAATAGTTCTGGTAATACTTAAAAATAAATAAATGGGTGTAGCAAATAGTTTTTCGGGTGGCTCTTGGTACATACAATAGAAAACTTGACAAACTTAAACCACAGAAACGTTGAGCTAGGATTCCTTACTCTTAAATTAATTGATATATTAGAAAGTATTAGTTAAAATTATATTACAATCAATAACCATGATTGATGATGCTTAATTATATTGGTCATCAAAAAGGTGGCAAATTACGGAATAGGGCCGCTTCCGGGGGAATGATCTGGATCACTGCCACCAACACCCGCAAGCTCCCTTAAACGTCCACCTGAAACAACAAACAACGAATTAATTATAAATTATCAAACTTATTTTTATGCTAACTAATATATATTCTAGAAAGGGTTATTTTACCGTTGTTCAATATAATTTGTTAGTAAATGACAATAATTTTTGGGGGAGATTGAAAAATATAAATAATAAAAAATATAATTCCTTCTAAAAGCTTGTGTTTGTCTAAAACGAGGACCGAAACATATAAATAATTATATAATTAATTTAAAATTTTCTATTACTTCTAAAAGGATATGATTGTCTCAGCTATATCAATTCAGACTTGTTTTCACATTTACCTTTTATTTTTCAAAAGATATTGAAATATATTACCGATATATTTTCGGATCTTAAAAAATATTATTTTTAATTTCTTGTTTTCATGATAAAACATCTAGTGTTGTTTTCATAGTTTTGGAAAATAATAATAATAATAAATAAATCCTAATAATTGATGAATTGAGATTCACTGCATTTAAAAAAATGAAAGTGAAAAAAAAAAAACACACACACAACAGAAATTAATCTCAATCTTTTCAAATAATAATAATAATAATCTCAATTATTGATTCATTTACATGTCAACAAATTTGTTGAGATCAGAACAAATATGATAGTGCTAAAATCTTAAAAATAAAATTTATACAATAGTTTTTGAAAATGATTTTACAAAATCTAATAGTGACCCAAAATCACAGAATTAAATAGAAGTAACTAAGTAGGGTGACTTACGATAGAAACTGGGTTTGACAGTCCCGTTCTGTCTCTCTGAAAGCTCCCGTGCAGCCACCACTTCCCAGGTTAGCAGAACCATAACAACAATCACAAATATCATCCAACCGATTGAACTTTTTCTAAAACCCATTCTGTTAATTATAAATTTCATGCATAGATCGAGCATATATATAGATAACAGCATATGCATATGTGTTAATTTCCTTGCATAAAATCCTACCTAGTGCAATTTTCAGTCAAAGTCTTCCTGCAGCTGATAATTGGTCCATTGAGAACGCGTAGTTGGAAATTTCTTATAAATTGAAAATAACTTCTTGATCACCCTAGGGTGAATTTGTAACCCTTATTATCATTGTGACTGATGAAGGTACAATTATTACAAACATGTAAAATTAGAAGGCAAATAAAAATAAAAGATTGTTTAGATATTTAAATTCTTTCAACATTATGTTTTTAATGTTTAATTCCTTTTCCAACTCCTTAAAAAAAAATTAATAAATAAATAAATCTTTTTTCAAGCTATAGTTCTTGACTTCTCCGGATTTCTTTTTTTAGATTATTGATACACTTTTCAACAACGATATCAACATTTTTGACTTTGTTAATAAAGATGTTGAACCTATCTTTGACTTCCTATATATATATATATCCTATATATATATAAAAGCGTCTATAACTTTCAAAAGGGCAATTTTTCGTTTGCACAACTACCTTATTTCCCTCTCTATCCCCTTTTTCTTTTGCCCTTTCTCTCTTATATATCTATATATTATTTCTATATATAAGCCACTACACACAAATGCACTTCAGCTGGTTGCCTCTTCACTTAAATTCTATTTTTTTTATATATATTCTTCTTGTTATCTTCTGCGAATCCACTTGTAACCTTTTTCTCTTTTTAATACTTTATTCTAACTTTTGCCACCACTTCACCAACTCTTGCCACCTCTCACCCAACTTACCACCTTGCCTCATTCCTTGTTCGCCACCTATCACCCAACTTGCCATATTTCTCCGGCTACTGCTACCTGTCAATTAATGGCAACAAATCTTATTTTATTATTTTTAATCTCAGCTAGATCAACTTTTAAATCTTGGATCATGTGTTTGAGTTTGAATTATGGACTTGGGTACGGTGGTGAGAGAATGGTGGGAGAGAGTGGGAGGCGTAGCAGTGAGAGACTTTTTTTTGAAGAATGAGTGAGGGGAGAGAGAGCCATGGAGAAGAGAGTGAGAGGATGTGAATCTGTGATCTGATCAGATAAGGTGAGAGAGAGGTTGATAGTGGGGTTTAGCTATTTAGGTGTTGGATTTTTTTTTTTTAACTTTATTTTTAATATTGTTTTTCCGATTTTAAATTTTTTTTTTTTGTTGTTTCTCATTTTAGTTAAAATTTAAATATTGATAAAAACAACAACAATAATAATAATAATAATAAATTGAAGAATAATAATATTAATAAATTTAAAAAATAATAATATACAAGAAATGCTAAACTTTTTGGATCCCCACCTTTAAACAAGTGTTCGGAGACTGAAGTATCAATCACCATCACACACTACAATAGTAAGAGCAGAGACGTTAATAGATAAATAAATATATATATATATATCATTTAAGATAAAATTATATAAAATGATATTATTTTTTTATTGATCCAGTTCAATTTGATATTTTTTTGTGTTATTTGTCATATTTAATTATATATGTAATATAATTGAGTAATACTAGGCTTCCTAAATTTCTTACCAATCTGTGTTCGTGACTTGTCAACATTTTATAAATCATGAGATTATATAATGAGTGATAAGATGTTGACATGTCACTTGTGAACACTATTTAGTAAGAAATTTGGAAAGTCTAGCATTACTCAATATAATTATAATAGACTGCCTTTTTTCATACTTCTGATGTGAGATTGTGGGAGCGATACGTGGCAATTGTAAATGTTATTATTTATTTTATTTTATTTTGAAATATATAATAATAAAGTAATTTTAATAGACAGATCTCAATAAGATCTCGAAGTTCAATTCCAACATTAGATGTATTAACAATTTTTTATTATAAATATGTTGTAAATACATTTGTATTCACATATATACATATATATTATTTTCAGGTTAAATACTGCAAATTTGGCACGTGCATTGCACGTGCCTTCCCTACTCGTATATATATAAAAGAGGCTAAAACTTTAAAAGGGTATTTTTTTCGTTTGCACAATGGTCTTATTCCCTTCTGTGTCCTTTTTTTTCCCCTTTTGTGAATGATCGATGAATTTCCTTTTCTCAGATGTGAATGATTGAGATGAATTGCCCTCTTGTGTCTTTTCCCTCTTTGAACGTGTCTCGCATCACCAACATCATGAACACCAACATCAAACCCAGACCCAGCAAATCATGCAAACCACAAGGCAAAACTCAGTTCATCAACACAAGTACACAACCCAAATTCAATTAAAGTTAAAGAAAAAAAAAACTAAAAAATCAACTACATACACAGCAAAATCTAACACATTCAGGAGTGATCAATTGAATAGAGCTTGTAGATGTGATGATGATGGTTGAATATGAATTTTTTTTTTTTTTTTTTTTTTTTTTGTCTGGGTTTGTTGAATTTAAAATCACAATGATGAACATGGAGAAATCCATGAAAAACAAAAATAATTAAAATAAAAAAAATTAACCTTAAATCCATCAAATCTAAAATCGGAGAAAAAAAATTTTAACTTTCAAAATCAAGATTTAATTTTAAAAAATAAAAATTAAAACCCAATCTTTGAAATCAAATTTCTTAACATGCAAGAGACGAAACAAGAGAAGAAAATTGAAATAAAAACTGTAAATGAGAAATCTAAAAATCAAAACCAGAGATGAAATCTCAAGAAGAGAAGAAGAGATTGGTTAAAGTTTGCTTGAGTTCTATGTGGTGGCCCAAAAGTGGAGTTTCGACGAAGTCCCGCGTGACGAATGGAGATTCATACAGTGGGAAGCTCTGTTGCAAAAATGGAGATGGGACTTGGGAGGAAGAGAGAGTTTGGAGAGAGAAAACGTAAAAGTGAGATAAAAGGAAGAGAGAGAGAGAGAGAGTGAAATTGGGCAGTGTATTTTTTGGACAGTGTGTGTTATTTTTTATTTTTTTTTAAAATGTCTTTGCTAGATTGCTGTTGTTGAAACTTCCTGATATATATATATATAAATTATTAACTTTAAATATCGTCCTATTATATATCAAAAATAAACCTTGAAATATAAAAGGAGAAAAATAAAAATTAACCTTAAATCCAACAATAATCAAGAAAAAAACATAAAGAATCTTGAATACAAAATTCTGATTAATAGAAGACAAGA
Source organism: Acer yangbiense (assembly GCA_008009225.1). NCBI lineage: Eukaryota > Viridiplantae > Streptophyta > Magnoliopsida > Sapindales > Sapindaceae > Acer > Acer yangbiense. The sequence continues at coordinate 60,086,308 of CM017762.1, forward strand.
CATACATTTAAACAATAAAAAGATATTAAATTGTCTATGAAACAAAACAAAATATTAAAATCAAAAGTACAATTTTTAAGATAAACATGTAAGGCAAATAATAATATGGATCTAAACAAAAGAAGAGGTAAGTAATAATATGGATCTTAATAAAAGAAGAGGCACATAACAACATGGATCTGAATAAACAGAAGAGAACACCATTTAGTAAGAAATTTGGAAAGTCTAATATTACTCAATATAATTATAATAACTTATATTCATCTTCTAATGTGGGACCGTGGAAACGATTATTGTTGATTGTTTTTATTATATAATAATAATAAATAAATAAATAATAAACAGGTCTTAGTAAGAACTTCAAGTTCAATTGCAATATTAGAAGTATTAATAATTTTTTATTGTAAATATGTTGTAAATAAGTTTGTATTTGTTTATAAAATATATATATTATATTAAAGGTTTAATACTACAAATTTGGCACGTGCATTGCACGTGCCTTTCCCACTAGTATTTTATAAACATGAGGTTGATCTTATATATTGGACTTTTATTTATTTATTATTTCGGCTTTATTATTCTTCAAATAGAAATTTCTGACTCCGCTTCTCTCGTTGAATTTCTATATGAATCTTGAATTTCTTTTTGCCAATAAATTAGACATTGCAATTCGTCCAATTGAATAGAATACATGTTGAATGGGTTTGAAAACTCATTCGATATTTTTAAAGTGGCGATATTTACATTCCTCTAAAACTGTATATACAACCCAAATTTATAAATTTTCAAAATTCCAACATTACCCTGAAATTAAATTATTAATATTTTAAACAAAAGATATTGAATTTTTTTTTTTTGACTAACTAAACTAAATATAGAGAGGAATAGAATAAAATAAAAAATATTTTGTTTTATTAATAAAAGAATAAAAAAAATAAAAACCTAGATCTTATACTTGCCTTCTCCCAGTCTTTGTGATATAACAACCATCACAAATATCATCCAACCGATTGAACTTTTTTTAAAACCCATTCTGTTAATTATAAATTTCATGCATAGATCGAGCATATATATAGATAACAGCATATGCATATGTGTATACGTATATATATAAAAGTCAAATAAACGTAGTTAATTTCCTTGCATAAAATCCTACCTAGTGCAATTTTCAGTCAAAGTCTTCCTGCAGCTGATAATTGGTCCATTGAGAACGCGTAGTTGGAAAATTCTATGCCAAGTATGTAGTACTGATATTTTTGACTCACTAATAATATGAAATTGAATCTATAAAAAAAAGAAGTGAAATTGAATATATATATATATATATTATTCAATAGGTGGTTCTCACTTAAGGGATTCCTTATTTTAATTTCAGTAAGTTCCTTGATGAAATCATATCGATTTTAATCAATTTTGAACTGAATTTTTGTGTGGATAATAAGTTAAATGAAATCTACCTATGAATAAAATTTAAGAATTGTTTTAACACAAGAACTATTTATCTTGATTTTTCCTATATTTCGTCCATTTTTCTAATGCTTTCATATTCAACAAAATCAGGATAAATGAAAATCCAAACTTATTTGTTATTTTAATATGTAGCCTAAAACCGATCATGATCATTCTAACCCGCTATCTTTATTTGATATTAATTTTAGTAATTAACAATCTGATTTGTTTAAAGAAGAAAAATAAAAACCGTAAAACTAAGAAATTTTCTTAGGGAATGATCAAATATAAATAAGCACATTATAATGCAATAAAATTCATATATCAAATTAATATATATATATATATATAATACCCCTAACATTTATGACATATATGTTATGGGTGTTTTTTATCTTATGAAAACTTTAATAGCAAAAATATTAAATATAAGCAAACACCAGTAGGAAAGCTTAATATATATACAGAAATTCTATTATCAGTTCGAACTGACAAATGTTATATCAGTTCCTTGTATGTGGGCCACTGGATTTAAATACTTTGACTTGGTTGTATGCACTTGTCAGTCAAAGTATTTAAATCCAGTGGCCCACATATAAGGAACTGATATAACTTTTGTCAGTTCGAACTGATAATAGAAAGACTGTATATATATATATATATATATATATATATATATATATATATATATAGTCTTTCTATTGTCAGTTCGTCTTGACAATAAATATATCAGGACGAAGAATGTGAACCACGGATCATGAAGAAGTTTTGACAAGTGCACATACTTTGAGTCAAAGTATGTAAATCTAGTGGTCCACATTCTTCGTCCTAATATATTTTTTGTCAGAACGCACTGACAATAGAAAAATTGTATATATATATATGTTTATAATACTTCTCTAATCAGGATAGTCTTGACTTTATAATTTTAGGACGTCCAACCACAGCCACACATTTACAGTAGGCCCACAGCCCCACATTAACAAATACCCACACCCAATATGAATGTGTAGCTGTGGTTGGACATCCTTAACTTATAATTTCAGAACATCCTTACTAGAGAACCACCATATATAAGTTTATTTAAGTTCATATATATATATATATATATATATATATTCTATTGTCAGTTTGTTCTGAAAATAAATATATCAGGACGAATAATGTAAAATACTAGATTTACATACTTTGACTCAAAGTGTATGCACTTGTCAAAACTTCTCCATAATCTATGGTCCACATTCTTCGTCCTGATATATTTATTATCAGGACGAACTGACAATAGAAAATCTATATATATATATAACCACAGTCACACATTCATAGTGGGCCCACAGCCCCACATTAACAAATACCCCCACCCAATATGAATGTGTGGCTGTGGTTGGACATCCTTGATCGAGCCATTTCTATACTAGATTTTGGCCCCCATTTCCGTCGCTTTTGTTTGGTTCTCGGGTAAAATCGATTGTCTAATGGCTCGAAATTAGTTAATTCGCAGGTTTACAGTTTTTCAGAGGCAAGTGTGCATGTTGAACAAGATGGGGAAGCCGAGGGCGTATCTTGGTTGGTTCATGTTCCGAGTCAAAGTGAAGAGGAGTCGCTGCTCATATTTTCCAAGTGGAGGTCGCCGTGATGTTGGCCGCCGCAACAGCCAACTTGACAACCACCTTTTTGCGCTCCAAGATCAATGAAGTTGGCTCCCATGCTGGTCGCTCCCACTACAGCCAACTTGACAGCCACTTTTATTTTTGTAACAAGATCAGTGAAGTTGGCCCCCATGCTGGTCGCCCCCACCACAGCCAACTTGGGAGCGACCTCCCATTTTCAGCTCAACAAAGTTACGAATTCAGACTCAGTTTTTTTGGCTTCCACTATATATATATCATATTCTCTTAGCTGAAAACATATACCCACTACCTTGAACCCTAGATCCAAAATAACTACTCACCCAAAAGAAAACCTTTCATATTCCACCATCTTCAACCTCACAAAAATCACCCAAGCTACCACCTTTCTACACCATTTTCATCATCTTTCCACATTTTCTCCTTCTCCACTACCATTCCATCCATCTTTGGAGGTTTTGCAAGCAAGAGGAAGCTCTCAAGACAATGGGTTTTCTCTACTCTTTTGTTTTCTCTTTCATTTCTCCATTGATGTGTAACTAATTCATTAGCTAGGGGATTAATGTAATCGTATTGGACTACTCTATGAATTAATTAGTCTATTTTCTTAATTCAATTCGATTTTAGTCTCTCTTACTTGATTATGTTGTGTTTGCCTATTGCTCATATTATTTTGAGACCTCAATTGATGTGGGTGTGTAGTGTAGACTATCTATAAATTGGATTTTGGTGTGAAAGACCTTTCCACCTTAATATCAATTATGAATTTGGTAATTGAGAAGAATGATATATGCATGACCATGCTATGTTGTTTTGGCTTAGAGTTTATACAATATTAGGTGATGACCATTGCTTGGCATATGACCTTGTGGGAGCAATGGTAAGAACCTAGCTCTTAATGATAAACAAGCCCTAAAATTGGATTGAAGTGCTTAATGAGACTAACTAAGAACATAGAGTGGTCTAAGAAGGTTATATTAATTCCCTAGTGATTTCTCCTATCATTTCACTACTTGTGTGTTCATTTGTTGTGTTTAGCTTAGTTTTTGGTTACAAGATTGCATTTTTATTTCTCAAGTTTGCATCTTTAGTCTTAAGTTTACATTTTTAGCTTGCAAGTTTGCATTTTTAAGGATTTTCAAGAAACCAAATCACTTTTCCAAACAAAAAGCATTATGCAATTTAACTTTCTTGCGCTTAGAGTAGTTTAATTTTTCCCTAGACTAAGTAGTTTTGGCTATTTGAATCACCGATCCCAGTGAACGAACTTAAATTAAATTGAAAGTAATTTTTACTGCATCAATCCTTAACTTATAATTTTAGAATATCCTTACTAGAGAACCACCATATATAAGTTTATTTAAGTTTATATATATTGAGTCTTGATAAGCTCGCTTTTTGTGTCGTTACCAAATTGCGATTATCAAAAGATTAGTTATATTTAAAAAGTTCCTACGCAATGTACTCTAACTAGCAAAAGACTAGTAAAGCGGCAAGCGAGGGTATCGTTCCGCAAGGAGGTGTCATCCATCGACCGTTTCGAGTTCTAGTGTTTATTTGAAGCATGTAAATAGAATACGGATGTGGTGAGAATGGTGTGTGTGAGGTGTATGTGTGTGTGTGTGAGTGTGTGTGTGTGTGTGTGTGTGTGTGTGAAGGAATGTAAATAAAAAGAATGCTAATAAATTAAAAGGAATATGGAGGGGTGAGAATGGTGTTTAAAATGACAAATAATAAAAGGGTGGCTAGGAGAGATGTATGATAATGATCACACAAGGTACTTATTAGTTCACCAAAAACAAGTGCACACCTAGTTGATTGTTAGGCATTAAGTTCATCAAATTCAAGTTATGGGCTCATTCTCACGATTAAGGAGTTCCGAAACCAAATCATCTATTATTACGAATCATTCATTGATTAAGGAAACCAAAATCTATTCTTGCTCCCCAAAGGTCATAGAAGAGCATGTGTCTTAAGGTCAAAGACCCATTAAGCTCATGAACATAGAGCCAAAACCTATTCTAGCACGGTCATGCATAAAACAAGTTTCATCCATTCTTTTAGAGCTAAGTGGTCAAGACTATACCCGGAAGGTCATCCATAAAAGTACAATCCTAACCCACATACACTCAAACCCATCAAAACAAGGCATTTCAACCTTCCAAAGACATACACACACAAATGGGATATTTAATTACAACTACTCCTACATATTAAGTTAATCTACTCCTAATCCCATCCATGAGCACACATCAATTTCCAATTTCCACACACATGCTTATCAAGATAAGAGATTATGCAATAATAACAAGAATAAATCAAAACCCAAATAGATTTAAGAACAATAATAACATAAATGAGCACAATATAGGTTTACAAATATTTCCCAAGTGGGGTTACACATTTAGAAAACAAGAAATACAAAGAGAAGAGTGTAAAAGAGACAACCCTTGAAGATGTGACCTTCTCCAAGTTCTCCATGAATGCTAGCTCGAAATTGGTCCAAAGACCTCTCCTTTTTCCTTGCAATCTACTCCAAATGTGGTGGATGATGGGTAGAAAGTGGTGGTGGTGAGCTTCCCATGGAGGAGAACCTCCATGGGAGCTTTGGAAGCCTCTCTCTCTCTTGATTTGGTGAGAAACGAAAATGGAGCTGCTGTGTTCGTTCTTCTCTTGTGGCTGGTTGTGTTGTATCAAGAGAGGGCTCAAAATGGTGTATAAATAGGTTGGGAAACTTAGGGCACGATCTGGGTATGAAAGGACCGAAATGCCCTTCTGAATTGGCTTGAAATCTAACCCTTCGTTGAGCTGACAACGGAAGGTCGCTGCCAAGTTGGATGTCAGGGGGCGACCAGCAAGGGGGCGAAGATCTCTGCCCCTGGTGCTAAAATATTAGGTCGCTGCCAAAGTCGCTGTCAGGGGGCGAACTTGGCAGCGAACCTCTCGCGCACTGTTACGGAAATTCACATATCTCCCTCTAGAAAGCCCGGAATTACAATCCGTAAAAACCGCTGGAAAGTAGATTTCCGGGGCTTTCCAAATATATGTAGAGCTAAATGTGGTTCGATCTGAGGAGGGAGATATGCCCCCCGAAAGTTGGCTATTCTGCATAATGTACTCTGCCGAGGTCATGTTTCCAGCCTCGTGCACCGTTACGGAAACTGCCATAACTCCCTCTAGAAAACCCGGAATCGCGATCCGTAAAAACCACTAGAAAGTGGACTTCCGGAGCTTTCCAAAAATATATGGCACGAAGCCCAGTTCTCAACGAGAAGGGAGATATAGGCCCCGAAATTTGTGTGTTCTGCATGGGCATTTGCAATGTCAGCCCATCAACCTTTGGAAAGCTGAGTTGACCAGTACCGCGGTCTCAATGTTGCGTTCTAGCTCAACGGCGGATCCATCACGGAAACATGGTTTTGCTTGCCGTGATTGACCATGAATCACGCCACGGTTTGGGTCAACGGCGAGGTCGCGACAACTCTGAATGGCTTCCAATTCTCATTGTTTGCTCGGTTTGGCCTCCCAGTCTTGACTTTAAGCTCAAACATCAAATGTAGGGAACATGTACCTACACATGGCTCACAAAACACATTATATACAAAAATACGCTCGAAAACGAATACAAAAGCTAGGAAATGGGGACCTCAAATAGGTATATAAATCGTCCGATCAAATACCCCCAAACCTATCTTTTGCTCGTCCTCGAGCAAAACCAAAAAAGAAGAATAAACAAATAAATAAAACATAAGTAAATAAAAACTAAACTAGTCCACTTTCGTAGGAAACACGATGTCACTGAGCATGTGCCATAAGCCTTTAAACCACTAGGCGATCCCTAGTGGAGGAGTATAGTCTCCTGAGGGTTTACAGCTACGACACCCACAAACGTATACTCTGCAAGAAAAATTGAGATGCAATCCACACATACCAAGCAAAGACAATACACGCATGCTAGAATCTCAGATTATACCATTCAATAAACATGCATCACGCAATGCAAGTATGTCAATACCTAGGATGTTTTCGGTTTACAAAACAACTACGTTCGAATGCCCAAAATAAAATTCGCCTCGACTCTAATCCTCACCGGATTTCAGTCTTATTTTCACTCAGAACTTAGGCGCACTCTCTAGCAAACACATGCGATTTGGAGTTTAGGTACATGGAATCAAATATAATCGCATATGAGTATTTTCCAATGACGCACATTTTCTAAAATGGATCTCATAGAAGGAATTGAAATGCCACGAACGTGGAAAGACATGCATTGACTCGCATTCCCAAGTTAGACTTCCTAAGAGATCAAATGGGCTTTCCCTCACTTTTGTTGGGGCCAAGGTGATTTGTGGTAGTGTTTGGGATGTAAGAGATGGTGGGAGCGGGAAGGATAAAGTTATTAACCATGCTAAGGTGTGTTTACATATTACACTTTATAACAAAATTAGCTCTATCACACAATACAAACGTCTAGGCTTTGTGCTACATTTGTACCCTTATTAGTGAGTAACTTTACAATTGAAGAACTAGAAGGCTTAAGTGTTTTATATTTCAACACTTGTTCTATTTTTTTTTCTTTTTCTTTTTCTTTTTTTTTTCTTTTCTTTTTGTAAGCCTTTGCCTAGCACAATTTACATATATTTGCCTAAGTACACGCTTTTACAAAATTTAGAGCTAGCTTCTCTTAAGCTATACACCTCAACATGATCAATAACTAGGGAATGGATATGTGTTTGGCTTCAATTTGCAATGAATATAGAGGTATGGGAGTGTTTAGGCTATTTTAGTAGTTATGCACACACTCAAGCCCAAAATCATTTCTAAAAATCCATCTACCAAGGGAATACAAGTCTCAACAAGCAGTCCACATGATGAAGTTCTATGGCAATCAATGCAAAATTGATGTACAATGAGATCACAATGAAGAAAAAAATCGAAGAGTGTATAAGAGTAGAAACAAAACCCACAAACTTTCGTTATTTAGGCACAGTGTAGCTCACGGGTAGTCTCCCCAATTTTCCTAGGCTAAACAAGCATAGAAGTCTCATCCACCTCAACATCAAAAAATTGGCACTGTACAAGCAAATTTAAGCGACACACGGAGCTAAAAGCATACATGATATGTCTCTACCGGCACGCAAAGAAAAACAACTCAACAAAATGGACTCATTTCCAAAAAAAATATTTTAAATTGACCGTTTTGTGCAGAGATTTGAAAATTTTCTAAACGTAACAAAAACACATATAAACAACGGAAGTGTCCACACCCCCAAACTTAAACTCAACATTGTCCTCAATGTTGCTCAACTCATAAAATATGGACAATGTTTAGCAAGATTCGGAGATAAGAACACAACATCACAAACACTACAAACATAGCATTATAACATTTAAGCACATGGGCAATTCCGCCCAAATCAACAACTATCCACAAGCACTCCAATTTAGCTCAAAATTTAGAGGATACCTCTTGTGGTTGGGTCCAACGCGTCCGTTGTGGTGCTACCATTTCACTTGGGGAGTTGTTACGGCGCGATACGCGCACTCTTACTGTTCTTATGAGTTGTGCGGTCCATCCGACTTGAAAATTTCCTTTCCTTGCACAAGCACAACCCAAACAACATTAAACACATATGCTATTAAAAAATAATAATAATAATAAGAAAAATCCTAAAAACATACATATATATCCTCAAAGCAATTAAATCTAAACATTTACAGAACCTAAGCTAAAACAAGAAAGAATCAATGAATACGCCTCCCCGGCAGCGGTGCCATTTGATAAGCTCGCTTTTTGTGTCGTTACCAAATTGCGATTTTCAAAAGATTAGTTATATTTAAAAAGTTCCTACGCAATGTGCTCTAACTAGCAAAAGACTAGTAAAGCGGCAAGCGAGGGTATCGTTCCGCAGGGAGGTGTCATCCATCGACCGTTTCGAGTTCTAGTGTTTATTTGAAGCATGTAAATAGAATACGGATGTGGTGAGAATAGTGTGTGTGAGGTGTATGTGTGTGTGTGTGTGTGTGAGTGTGTGTGTGTGTGTGTGTGTGTGTGTGTGTGTGTGTGTGTGTGTGTGTGTGTGTGTGTGTGTGTGTGAAGGAATGTAAATAAAAAGAATGCTAATAAATTAAAAGGAATATGGAGGGGTGAGAATGGTGTTTAAAATGATAAATAATAAAAGGGTGGCTAGGAGAGATGTATGATAATAATCACACAAGGTACTTATTAGTTCACCAAAAACAAGTGCACACCTAGTTGATTGTTAGGCATTAAGTTCATCAAATTCAAGTTATGGGCTCATTCTCACGATTAAGGAGTTCCGAAACCAAATCATCTATTATTACGAATCATTCGTTGATTAAGGAAACCAAAATCTATTCTTGCTCCCCAAAGGTCATGGAAGAGCATGTGTCTTAAGGTCAAAGACCCATTAAGCTCATGAACATAGAGCCAAAACCTATTCTAGCACGGTCATGCATAAAACAAGTTTCATCCATTCTTTTAGAGCTAAGTGGTCAAGACTATACCCGGAAGGTCATCCATAAAAGTACAATCCTAACCCACATACACTCAAACCCATCAAAACAAGGCATTTCAACCTTCCAAAGACATACACACACAAATGGGATATTTAATTACAACTACTCCTACATATTAAGTTAATCTACTCCTAATCCCATCCATGAGCACACATCAATTTCCAATTTCCACACACATGCTTATCAAGATAAGAGATTATGCAATAATAACAAGAATAAATCAAAACCCAAATAGATTTAAGAACAATCATAACATAAATGAGCACAATATAGGTTTACAAATATTTCCCAAGTGGGGTTACACATTTAGAAAACAAGAAATACAAAGAGAAGAGTGTAAAAGAGACAACCCTTGAAGATGTGACCTTCTCCAAGTTCTCCATGAATGCTAGCTCGAAATTGGTCCAAAGACCTCTCCTTTCTCCTTGCAATCTACTCCAAATGTGGTGGATGATGGGTAGAAAGTGGTGGTGGTGAGCTTCCCATAGAGGAGAACCTCCATGGGAGCTTTGGAAGCCTCTCTCTCTCTTGATTTGGTGAGAAACGAAAATGGAGCTGCTGTGTTCGTTCTTCTCTTGTGGCTGGTTGTGTTGTATCAAGAGAGGGCTCAAAATGGTGTATAAATAGGTTGGGAAACTTAGGGCACGATCTGGGTATGAAAGGACCGAAATGCCCTTCTGAATTGGCTTGAAATCTGACCCTTCGCTGAGCTGACAACGGAAGGTCGCTGCCAAGTTGGTTGTCAAGGGGCGACCAGCAAGGGGGCGAAGATCTCTGCCCCTGGTGCTAAAATATTAAGTCGCTGCCAAAGTCGCTGTCAGGGGGCGAACTTGGCAGCGAACCTCTCGTGCACCGTTACGGAAATACACATATCTCCCTCTAGAAAGCCCGGAATTACAATCCGTAAAAACCGCTGAAAAGTAGACTTTCAGGGCTTTCCGAATATATGTAGAGCTAAATATGGTTCGATCTGAGGAGGGAGATATGCCCCCCGAAAGTTGGCTATTCTGCACAATGTACTCTGCCGCGGTCATGTTTCCAGCCTCGCGCACCGTTACGGAAACTGCCATAACTCCCTCTAGAAAACCCGGAATCGCGATCCGTAAAAACCGCTAGAAAGTGGACTTCTGGGGCTTTCCGAAAATATATGGCACGAAGCCCAGTTCTCAACGAGGAGGGAGATATAGGCCCCGAAATTTGTGTGTTCTGCATGGGCATTTGCAATGTCAGCCCATCAACCTTTGGAAAGCAGAGTTGACCAGTGCCGCGGCCTCAATGTTGCGTTCTAGCTCAACGGCGGATCCATCACGGAAACATGGTTTTGCTTGCCGTGATTGACCATGAATCACGCCACGGTTTGGGTCAACGGCGAGGTCGCGACAACTCTGAATGGCTTCCAATTCTCATTGTTTGCTCAGTTTGGCCTCCCAATCTTGACTTTAAGCTCAAACACCAAATGTAGGGAACATGTACCTACACATGGCTCACAAAACACATTATATACAAAAATACGCTCGAAAACGAATACAAAAGCTTGGAAATGGGGACCTCAAATAGGTATATAAATCGTCCGATCAAGTCTCTTATAAGGGATCCCTTATTTTAATTTCAATAAGGACCTTGATGAAATCACATTGATTTTTATGAATTTTGATTTGAATTTTTGTGTGAATGATAAGTTCATTGAAATATAGTTATGAATAAAATTTGAGAATTTTACAAGTACGTACTAAAAATATTTTTCTTGAATTTTCCTATATTTTGCCCATTTTCCAATGCCTTCATATTTAACAAAATTGGAAAAAATAGTTTTAGTGCTTGAAACATTTTCAAATTTTATTCATAGGTACATTTCATTGAACTTATCATCCATAAAAAAATTTAGATCAAAATTCATAAAAATCAATGTGATTTCATCAATGTCCTTACCGAAATTAAAATAAAGGATCCCTTATGAGAGATTCACTCATATATATATATATTAAATCTTGATTTGATTTTTTGTATGCATCCTAAGAAAATTAAAATACACATTTGGTAAAAATTTAGATTTTTTTTGGATTTGAGAACTATTTTTTCTTATATTTCCCTATTTTTAAATGTTTTATCTTCAAAAATAATTGGAAAAAATTAGTTATTGCACCCGATTTTTTTAAAAAAAAAATTCATATAAATTTATTTCAATGTTTTCACCATCTATACAAAAAATCAAATCAAGATTCAATATATTTCATGCAATTTCATCAAAAAATGCTTAAAGTGTGTATTATAAAAGTCCTCATTGGAAAATTACTATATATATATAAACAGATTTTATATTATCAGTTCGAATTGACAATAAATATATCAGGACGAAGAATGTGGACCACTAGATTTACATACTTTGACTCAAAGTATATGCACTTGTCAAAATTTCTCCATAATCTGTGGTCCACATTCTTCGTCCTGATATATTTATTGTCAGTTCGAATTGATAATAGAAAGATTGTATATATATAAAATATATATATATATACAGAAATTCTATTATCAGTTCGAACTGACAAAAGTTATATCAGTTCCTTGCATGTGGGCCACTGGATTTAAATACTTTGACTTGGCTGTATGCACTTGTCGGTCAAAGTATTTAAATCCAGTGGCCCACATACAAGGAACTGATATAATTTTTGTCAGTTCGAACTGATAATAGAAAGACTGTATATATATATATATATAAACTTAAATAAATCTTCATTTTACTTCACCATATTATTCCATGAACCTCAAAAGGGTTTTGTTTGCAAGTTCAATTTATATAAATAATAGGGGAATTATCATTTTGTTCCCTATATTGTTTTGCAAAATATCTGTTTCTTAAATATATTTCTTATTTTAGAGCTAGTGGTCTCTATGTTTTCCAAAATTCATCAATTTGTTCCCTTTGTGAGTCAACCATTAGTTAAATATAACGGTTCCAATGGTATTTTTTGTCTTTAAACAAAAAAATATGCCACATGTCAACCCAAAACTATAGAAAACAAAAGTTTAAAAGAATTATCATTTCGGTCCTTATGTTTAAGCGAAATATTTGTTTTTTTAACTATCTTTCCCTTTTTAGTGCTCGTGGTCCCAATGTTTTCCAAAATCCATCAATTTGGTCCTTTTAAAAGGATTTTTAATGGTCAACACTCAAAGAAAAAGTAAAATGACATTTTTACCCTTGACCATTTATTTTCTTCTAAAAAATAAAATGAAAGAAAAGAAAACCCCAAAAAAACAAGGTGGAGATCTAGTCTCTAGATCTCCACCTTGTTTTTATTTATTATTTTTTGGGTTTTTTTTTATTTTTATTTTTTTTCCAAATTTTTTATTTTATTTTATAATTTGATCACCACCATTCATATCTGAGATGGACGGTGGAGATCAATCTACCTATTTTTTCTATAATTCTTTTTTACTTAAATGGATCTCCATCGTCCATCTACGATTTGGACAGTGGAGATTTTTCCTTTTTATTTTATTTTTATACTAGATAAATATTTTAAAAAGTTTTGTTATCTATTGTTTGGTGGGACCAAAATGATCATTCCCCCTTTTTGTTTTTCTTTTCTTTCATTTTATTTTTTTAAAAGAAAATAAATGGCCAAGGCTAAAATTGTCATTTTACTTTTTATGTGAGGGTTGACCGTTAAAAATTTGGTCAAAAAGACTAAATTGATGGTTTTTGGAAAATATAGGGACCATGGGCACTAAAAACTGAAAGATAGTTAAAAAAGCAGATATTTCACGAAAACATATGGACCAAAATTATAGTTACCCTTTTACTTATAAAAAAAAATTAATCAGATTTTCATTAATATATTTTTTTTGAATTTTATTTTATTTTATTAAAGTCAAGAGTAAAAATATCATTGTGCATTTTCTGTGAGGGTTGACCTTTAAAAATATGGTCAAATAGACTAAAATGATGGATTTTGGAAAACATCAGGACCACGGACACAAAAAATGAAAGATAGTTAAAAAATAGATAATTCAAAAAAGTATAAGGAACAAAATAATAATTCTCCTAAATAATAATAATAATATTAAAATAAATAAATAAACATATTTTTGTGAACCTTTAAATTAGAATATTTAAATGAGCGATAATTAGAGATAACTAGTTTATTAATACTGCAGCTAAATCAGAAGGTTTCCAAAGTCTATCTCCAATTTTGCTATGAGAAGACTTTGAATTAATTGACCAGAGAGCAAAAGTAAAGTAACAGCAATGCAAACTTTGAAAGTTTTAAGGGCCTAAAAATGAAAGGGAACCACGACTGACTTTCTGTATTTTTGTTGGGCCATGAATCCATGAAAAATTAGCTTCAAAAAAAAAAAAATTCCATGAAAAATTAATTATAAATGTTTTTTTATACAAATAAAAGTTTTTGTGTATTTCAAATTTTCCATAAAGGGTTTAGTTGCTATACAGTTTCAGTATAGTTATTGAGTTGTTATTAGTCATTGGATTTCAATCAAAACATCTATACAAATCAAAGATTTAAAAAATTTTAAAAATAATATGAAAGGGTCATTAACCGTTTAAAATACTATAATATGAACATAAAAAGGGTCATTAACAGTTTAAAAAAATATTATGATCGTAACAAAAGCAAACTATGTTTTCATCAATTTACGGTAAAAGCTATTATTCAACCTGTTGATATCTTAGGTTCGAGTCACCGCTAATGAATAGTATATATATAAAAAAAAAAAAAAGGTGTTTTCATTTGATTTTTCTATACACGCGTACGTTTATTTAATCACTCATAATTCTATTAAATTTCCAACTGGAGGACCTCAATTGGTTTGGAGTCCGCTTTGAGCCAGAAGAATTGGAAAAAAAAAATAGACAATGAATTGATTAAACGACAATGATATAATAGGACTTTTGAATCTAAACAAACATGAAAAGGGAATTGGCTTGAAGCTTATATAGGACTTTTGAATCTTTTTCATTTGATTTTTCTATACACGCGTACATTTATTTAATCACTCATAATTCTATTAAATTTCCAACTAAAGGATCTTAGTTGGTCTGGAGTCTGCTTTGAGCCAGAAGAATTGGAAAATAAAATAGACAATGAATTGATTAAACGACAATGATATAGTAGGACTTTTGAATCTAAACGAACATGCAAAAGGAATTGGCTTGAAGCTTATATAGGACTTTTGAATCTAAACGAACATACAAAGGAAATTGGCTTGAAGCTTTTATATATATATATATATATATATATATATATATATAGGGAGAACTTTAAAACTAGTCAAAAATTATGGGGACTTATTGTTTCTGTCCACAATTATCATTTGTATTATTTTTGTTAACAAATCCACTTTTTGGACAAGATTGCCCTTGTTCATAAAAAAATTCTCTTTTTTTTTTCTTTTTCTTCTCTCTCCTTTCCACAGAATCTTTTTTTTTCTTTCTCTATCTCTCTCTCCTTCTCTCACACGTTCATCTTCTTCTTCTCTCTCCTCTCTTCTCTTTCACGCCTCCTTCTTTCTCTCCTTCTTCTCTCTCTCTCCTCCTCTCTCCTCCTCTTTCCTTCTTCTTTCACACCATCTTCTTCTTCTCCTCTTTCTCTTTCTCTTTTTTTTTTCCAGATTTTAAAAAAAAATTCAGATTTTTTAAAAACAAAAATTTTCATATTTGTTTAAAATTTTTCAGTTTTTTTTGTTTGAAAAATTTCCAGATTTAAAAAAATGTTTGGATTTGAGTGTTAGTTGTTGATTTGTGGTTGTATTTAAGTTTGGGTTGTGGTTGTTTTTATGAATGGTGGGAGTTGTATTTGGGTTTGGGTTTTGTTGAAATTTTTTTGAGATTTTTCGGATTTGATCTTTTTCAAACAAACTTTTCAGATTTTATTTTGTTTAAACACACCAGGCAAACGAATTAAACACACAAAGCAAAATGAATTAAACACACCGGACTAATTAAACACACCAGACAAAATGAATTAAACACACCGGACTAATTAAACACACCAGAACACCAATTAAACACACCAGACAAAAACAATTAAACACACCAGACCATCAATTAAACACATCAAGGCCTAGGGTGTTAATTGGTTTGGCCTGGTGTGTTTAATTGGTTTGCACTGGTGTGTTTAATTGGTTTGGCTTGGTGTGTTTAGTGTGTTTAATATGTTTGGCCTGGTGTGTTTAATTAGTTCGGTGTGTTTAATTGGTGGCATGGTGTGTTTAATTGGTTTTACTCTGGTGTGTTTAATTGTTTTTGTCCTGGTGTGTTTAATTGTTTTTGTCTAGTGTGTTTAATTGGTGGTTTGGTGTGTTTAATTAGTCCGGTGTGTTTAATCCATTTTTCCTGGTGTGTTTAATTAGTCCGGTGTGTTTAATTTATTTTGCCTGGTGTGTTTAATTCGTTTGTCTGGTGTGTTTAAACAAAATAAAATCTGAAAAGTTTGTTTGAAAAAGATCAAATTCGAAAAAAATCTTAATTTTTTTTCAACAAAACCCAAACCCAAACACAACTCCCACCATTCATAAAACCAACCACATCCCAAACTTAAATACAAGTATACAACCACAAATCTGAATTTTTTTTAAGCACAACCACAACCACAACAACAACTACAACAACAACAACAACAACTCAAATTCAAACCTTTTTTAAATTTGGAAATTTTTCAACAAAAAAAAAACTGAATTTTTTTTTAAAAAAATCTGGATACATTTTCAAATCTGAAAATTTTTGTTTAAAAAAAACCTGAATTTTTTTTTAAAAATCCCTAAAATCAACCACAAATACAACCACAACCACAAACCAAACTTTAAAATCTAAAAAAAAATTCAAAATAAAAAAAAAAACTAAAATTTAAAAAAAAAATCTGGAAAAAACGTGAAAGAGAAAGAGAAGAGAGGAGAGAAAGAAAAGAAGAAGGAGGAGGGAAGATCGGACGTCCGATCGTCGGTCGGTCGTCCGATCTGAATTTTTCTTTTTTTTCTTAAATCTGAAATATTTTTTTAAATCTGGAAAAAAAGAGAAAGAGAAAGAGAAGAAGAAGAAGAAGAAGAAGAAGAAGAAGAAGAAGAAGAGGGCGTGAAAGAAGAAGGAAAGAGGAGGAGAGAGGAGGAGAAAAAGAAGAAGAAGAAGAAGAAGAAGAAGAAGAAGAAGGAGGCGTGAATGGAGAGAGAAAGGAGAGAGAAAGGAGAGAGAAGAGGGAGGCGTGAAATGAGTGAGAGAAAGGAGAGAGAAGAGATTAAGAAAAAAAAACACAAGGGAAATTATGTCCTCACAGCTCAATTAATGACAAAAACAATAAAAATGATAATGGTGGACAAAAACAGTAAAATGCCTTAATTTTTGACTACTAACCCCTATTTCCTCTATATATATATATATAGTAAAATTCAAAAAAATAGTTATAGTACTTGAAAAATTCTCAAATTTTATTTATAAGTAAATTTCAATGAACTTATCATCTACAAAAAAAATTCATACAAATCGATGTAATTTCATCAAGATGTGGACCGAAATTAAAGTAAGAGATCCCTCACTTGAAAGTTACTATATATATATATATATATATATATATATATATATGGGTGAAAATGGAAACTAACCAAAAATTAAGGAGGTTTATTGTTTTTGGCCTGAATTAGTATTTTGATTGTTTTTGTCAAAAAATCCACTTTTCGGACAAAAATGCCCTTCATTCAAAAATTTTGCCTGGTGTGTTTAATTCTTTTTTGCCCGGTGTGTTTAGTCGTTTTGGCTTGATGTGTTTAGTTGTTTTGGCCTGGTGTGTTTAGTCATTTTGGCCTAGTGTGTTTAGTCGTTTTTGCCTGATGTGTTTAGTAGTTTTTGCCTAGTGTGTTTAGTCGTTTTTGCCTGGTGTGTTTAATCCTTTTTACTTGGTGTGTTTAGTCGTTTTTACCTGGTGTGTTTAGTTGATTACAACTGGTGTATTTAGTTGATTACAACTGGTGTGTTTAGTCTGGAAAAAAAAAAAAAAAAACAAATCTGGAAACCCAAACTCAACCACAACCACAACCCATGCTTTAAATCCGAAAAATATACCACAACCACAACCCAAACTCAAATCAACCACAACCAAAACTAAAAAAAAAAAACTGAAATTAAAAAATGTATATATGGAAAAAACGAGAAATATCTGAAAATTTTCAACAAAAAAAAACTGATTTTTTTTTTCAAATATGGGTTTGGGTCGCTCGATCTGGACCAAATCATGGTCAAATCGGAAAACCCATCGCACGAAAAACCCATCGGAAATTTTCTTTGAAAAAAAAACAAGATCTGAAAATTTTTGTTTCTAAAAAATTCTGGTTTTAAAAAAAAAAACTGGAGAAACAGAAAAAGAAGAAGGAGAGAAGAAGAAGAAGAAGAAGGAGAGAAGAGGAAGACGGAGGAGAAGAAGAAGTAGATGGAGGAGAAGAAGAAGAAAGGAAGAAGAAGAAGAACTCGTGAGAAATGTGAGAGAGAGAGATAAAAAAAAGAGTGTGCTGAAATAATGAGAGAGATAAGGAGAGAGAAGTGGTTTTGAAAAATAATGAGGGGTGTTTTTGTCCAAAAGGTGGATTATTTGACAAATACAATCAGTTTACTAATTTGGGCTAAAAACAATCAACACCCTTAATTTTTGGTTAAAAAAGGCTATTTCCTCTATATATATATATATATATATATATATATATGGTGCAATCGCCGATTCCAGAACCGGGTAGGAACTGTCGGTTTGGAAACGCTATTTCCTTACCGGTTCTATAAAATTTGGAACCGGAACTAGAACCTTATTGGTTCCGATTTCGGTCCAGTTTTGAGTGGGACAATTCCGGTTAAGTTCCACGGTTGGAATCGAATCTTGGTTATGTCTACTCCAAAGTCTATCTCCAATTTTGCTATGAGAAGACTTTGAATTTTTTTTTTTTAACGGCAAATATTATTCAAGAGGCCAATAGCCAAAGAGCAAGCAAGCTACAAGAACCCAAAAACCAAAACACAACCTGAAGCACACCAAAAAGACAACAGACAAAAAGAAAAACAACCCACCAGACAGCAAAAGCCGCCGCAAAACAGCCACATCCCACTAAACAAAGACACAAACCCAGAATCCAGCCAACCTCGGCAGCAACAGGCCCTAAAATAAAACAGCACCCACCCAATCAACAGCACAAAAATTGGTCATTGATTTTTTGCTATTTTCTGCCTAACACCCTTCAACTTCAAAATCACTTTTGCAAAGACATCAACCATCCTCACTTCCTTATCTTTGTAATTAATCAAATCCCAAAGCAGTACCCATGTCTATAATTTTATTAATCTCCTCCACAAGGATCCAAGACATCTTAAACTTAGAATTCCTAGTCTTCCTAATAACACATTCACCCTTCAAGAAATTGGAATTAGGAAACAACCTCTTTCTTGTCGTCAGAACCTTCGAATCAGACATAGACTCACCTTCCACAATAACAACATCAGCAAAGTTGTTTTTTATCTTCCTTGACAGTTTGGCAAAACAATTGGAGACTACCTCATACTTTTTTTTCTTATCACGAAGCCAGCTCCCCTCACCTTTGTCAGAAAAGGACAACCCATTCTTTCTTAACCCATGTTGAGATACCCAACAAGAAAGTTCTTAATTGATTAGAGAACAAAAGTAAAGTAACAACAATGCAAACTTTGAAATTTTAAAAAGCCTAAAAATGAAAGGGAACCACGATTGACTTTCTGTATTTTTGTTGGGCCATGAATCCATGAAAAATTACCTTTAAAAAAATTCCATGAAAAATTAATGTTAAATGTTTTTTTTATACAAATATTTTTTTTTGTTTATTTTAATAAAGAGTTCGGCTGCTATACAGTTTCAGTATAGTTACTAAGTTGTTATTAGTCATTGGATTTCAATCAAAATATCTATACAAATCAAACATTTAAATTTTTAAAAAAATAACATGAAAGGGTCATTAACCGTTTAAAATACTATAATATGAACATACAAAGGTCATTAACCGTTTAAAAATTATTCCGATTTTAACAAAAGAAAACGCGTTTTCATCGATTTACCACTGCTAAATGTGGCTCTATGGTAAAAACTCTCATTCAACTTGTTAATATCCTAGGTTCGAGTTGCCGCCACTACGAGTGGTATATATATATATATATATATATAAAATGTTTTCATTTTATTTTTCTATACATGCGCACGTTTATTCAATCACTCATAATTCTATTAAATTTCCAACTAGAGGCTCTCAGTTGGTCTGGAGTCCGCTTTGAGCCAGAAGAATTGGAAAAAAATAGACAATGAATTGATTAAACGACAATAATATAGTAGGACTTTTGAATCTAAACGAACATGCAAAGGCATGCAAAGGGAATTGGCTTGAAACTTTTATATTATATATATATTTATAGAGTTTATCAGGTCAGGTATACCTGAGATTAACTAGTCTCCTGAATCATGTAATCGTATGTTTTCTAATGTTTATCGCATAGTTACATGTGATCACATTAAAATTTTAAGTCTTATTTTTGTTATGATCACATGTAACTTATATGCGATAAACATTATAAACATGAAATCACATGGTCTCATGTAAGATCACATGATTTCATGTACGATCACATGATCCTAGAGATTTGTTAATCTCAGGTATACATAACCTGATAAGCACTATATATATATATATATATATATATATATATATACAGAAATTCTATTATCAGTTCGAACTGACAAAAGTTATATCAGTTCCTTGTATGTAGACCACTGGATTTAAATACTTTGACTTGGCTGTATGCACTTGTCAGTCAAAGTATTTAAATCCAGTGGCCCACATATAAGGAACTGATATAACTTTTGTCAGTTTGAACTGATAATAGAAAGACCGTATATATATATTAATTTTCAAGTGATGGATCCCTTACTTTAATTTCGGTCTACAGTCCACAGTCCACACCTTGATGAAATCACATCGATTTATATGAATTTTGATATGATTTTTTTTTTTGGATGATAAGTTCATTAAAATCTACCTATAAATAATATTTTAAAAAAATTCAAGCACTAGAACTATTTTTTTTTTTTTTTGAATTTTCCTATATATCTCTCATTTTTTTGATGCCTTCATATTTAACAAAATCGAGATAAATAGTTCTAGTTCTTGAAAATTCTTGAATTTTATTCATAGGTGGATTTCATTAAACTTATCATCCACAAAAATTCAGATCAAAATTCATATATATATATACAGATTTTCTATTATCAGTTCGAACTAACAATAAATATATCAGGACGAAGAATGTGGACCACTAGATTTACATACTTTGACTCAAAGTGTATGCACTTGTCAAAACTTCTCCATAATCTGTGGTCCACATTCTTCGTCCTGATATATTTATTGTCAGTTCGAACTGATAATAGAAAGACTATATATATATAGTAACTTTCAAGTGAATGATCTCCTACTTTAATTTTGGTCCACACTTTAATGAAATCACATCAATTTGTATGAATTTTGATAGGATTTTTTTTTTTGTTGAATGATAAGTTCATTGAAATCTGCCTACAAATAAAATTAGAGAAATTTTCGAGCATTAGAACTATTTTTCCCGATTTTGTTAAATATAAAGGCATTGGAAAAATGAGAGATATATAGGAAAATTCAAAAAAATAGTTCTAATGCTTGAAAAATTTTCAAATATTATTTATAGGTAGATTTCAATGAACTTATTATCCACAATAAAAAATTCATATCAAAATTCATATCAAAATTCATACAAATCGATGTGATTTTATCAAGGTGTGGATCGAAATTAAAGTAAGTGATCTCTCAAAAGTTACTCCGTAGTCACATGTGAAGCTTAAGCCTCACATTGAAAAAAACTTATAATGAAGAGCAAATTACACTAAACTTCCTCAAGGTTTAACCTCTTACACCTTGACGACACGTCGTTGTGATGTCGGTCAAAAGATGAACATTTAAGTTCGACCTCGCTAGCGCGCGAGTCACAAGGACTAGCACAGCGGCAAGTGAGGGTATCGTTAAATACCCGGTTTTACCCAGAAAACAAGCATAAAAGATAAAAGTAAGGGGCTACACAACGTGTAGAAATAAGAGTTATCACACTCCCAAACTTATCTTTTGCTCGTCCCCGAGCAAAACAAAACAAAAAAAATGAAAATAAAACAAAACAAGCAAAACAAACTAAAATAAATTAAAAGTAAAAACTAGGCTAGTCCACTTCCGTAGGAAACACGGTGGCACTTAGCATGTGCCACAAGCCTTTAAACCGCTAGGCGATCCCTAGAGGAGGAGTTATAGTCTCCTGAGGGTTTACAGCTACGACACCCACAAACGTATACTCTGCAAGAAAAGTTGAGATGCAATCCAAGCATACCAAGCAAAGACTACATGCATGCTAGTATCTCAAATATACCAATTAATAACAATGCATCACGCAATGCAAGTATGCCAAAGCTTAGGATGTTTTCGGTTTACAAAACAACTACGCTCGAATTGCCCAAGATGAAATTCGCCTTGACTCTAATCCTCCCTGGATTTCAGTCTGATTTTTCCACTCAGAACCTAGGCGATCACTCTCAATCAAATATATGCGAATGAGTTTGTGTACCGGAATCTAATATATCGCATATGAGTATTTCAATAAAAGCACATTTATAGTGATAGATCTCATGGAAGGAATTGAAATGCCATGAACGTGGAAAGACATGCATTGACTCGCATTCCCAATATAGACTTCCTAAGAGATCAAATGGGCTTTCCCTCACTTTATATTGTGGCCAAGGTGATTTGTGAAGGTGTATGGGATGGAATATATGGTAGGAGTGGAAAGGATAAAGCTATCAACCATGCTAAGGTGTTTACACATTACATTACAACAAAATTAGCTCTATTACACTATACTACAAGCGTCTAGGCTATAAAATTTACATTTCACATTTGTGCTACATTTGTACTCATATTTAAGAGTAACTTTACAATTGAAGAACTTGAAGGCTTAAGTGTTTATAATTCAACACTTTTTTTTTTTTTTTGTAAGCCTTGCCTAGCACAATTACATACATTGCTTAAGTACACGCTTTTACAAAAATTAGAGCTTTATAATACATAACTTCTATTAAGCTATACACGTCAACATAATCAATAACTAGGGAATGGTTGGGGGTGTAATGTTTGGCCTCAATTTGCAATGAATATAGGGGTGTGGGAGTGTTTAGGCTATTTTAGTAGTTTCGCACACACTCAAGCCCAAAATCATTTCTAAAAGTCCATCTAACAAGGGAATATAAATCTCAACAAGCAATCCACATTATTGTAGTTCTATGGCAATCAATGCAAAATGTATGTACAATGAGATCACAATTAAGAACAAAATCGAAGAATGTTTAAAGAGTAGAAACAAAATATACCCTCTGAATTTGGGGCTAATAGGCTCGAAACTTCACTAGGGTAGTCTCCACTATTTTCCTAGGCTAAACAAACATAGAAGTCTCATCCACCTCAACATCAAAAGATTGGCACTGTACAAGCAAATTTAAGTGATGCACGGAGCTAAAAGCATACAATGCATGTCTCTACTGGCACGAAAAGAAAAGCAACTCAACATGGAGGCCAAAGATTTCAAAAACTGTCGAAATTAAAATCGTCCAATGTCCACTTTTTGGTGCATATCTTTAAAAGCACTTAACATAATTTCACAAAAATTTTACACCATAGAGTAGACATATAAATACACACGTTTCATTTAAAAAGTATTTCAAAATTCGAATGGGAAAAGTGTGAAAATGGACGATGAAAACAGTGAAAGTGCAATTTCGAAAAACAGGGCATCGCCCATGACCTTTGGTCGAAGAAATGCTCATAACTTTTGATCCACAACCCAGAATTTTACGTTCTTTATATATTCGGAATCAGCACGAGAAATCAAAGAATGCAGCGCGGGCGAAAAAATTAATTTCCTCACCAATGAGTACAGTTTTAATGAAACATTTGCCTCAAAAATATTCAAAACAGGGCACTTTTGCAGAGATTTGAAAATTTTCTAAAACAAACACCCTAAAAATCCTAAGATCTAAACACAACACATATCCACTCTTAGATCTAAACATAAATAAAATCACAAAAATAAGCAAAGCATTATACCCTTGAAGCATAAGCCCTCGCGAGTGGTTATTCAAACCAACCAAGCCTCCGCAAAGCTCTCTTGAGTTGTGTGGTCCATCCGACTTGAAATTTCCTTTCCTTGCACAAAACAACTCAAAGAAAATCAAATGCATATGCTTTAAACAAAAATAAGAAAAGTAACACGACTTACACCCACAAACTTAGCCTAAACATTGTCGATCACACAATGAAAAGCATGAGCAAAAGAGATGTTTATTTTCAACATAACGAACTACTCCGCAAAGCAATAAATCGAAGATATTTACAGAACCTAAGCTAAAACTAGTAACTATCAACAAATAAGCCACCTCCCCGGCAGCGGCGCCACTTTGACGACACGTCGTTGCGATGTCGGTCAAAAGATGAACATTTAAGTTCGACCTCGCTAGCGCGCGAGTCACAGGGACTAGCACAGCGGCAAGTGAGGGTATCGTTCCGCAGGGAGGTGGGATCCACCGACCGTTACCGGTTCTAGCTATTATTACAACACTCCGAGAGAACTCGTGTGTTGCGGTTGCGGAAAAGTGTAAATAATACTATAAATAAAGAAATAAACTAACATAATATATACATGGATAGGATGGAATGGAGAGATGCATGAAATGTGGTAACACTAGGGAAATGACTCAACCGTAACAATCCTCCTAATTAAGCACTAGACTCACTTTGTCCCTCAATATGCAAGTATATCATATGCTCGTGTCCCCTTAATTAATCTCTAATCTCTCTCGATGTCTTAGAGATTACATCCATGCATAAATGCTTGGATTCATTAAGGACTGTGGGACACACACACGAGCTCTACACGCCAGCCTAGTGTATCTCTCACTGTCTGGTCAAATGTAGAGGATATCACGCTGGACATGTTAATGTGAACCACGCAATATATAACACATAGCCTAAATATCATCCACAAGGTGGCTAACAGAGTGAAAGCATTAAGCAATGAAATACCATATAACTACACAAGCACGAGAGGAATTCAGTTTGTCTTTACTCTAGATACGGATTCGGTTTTATCAATCTCCATATGATGGCTAGACATGAGAAACAAGTTTACCAAACAACAATGTGCAACAAGTTGGTTATTATTCATTAAGACCATTCAGTATAGGTCAAGGGTTCTCTTGATTTGGGAATTTTCCCTAAATCAATTCATCACCCAACCCAAGCCATTGGTGAGCAATTGTGCCTTGGAAACAAAGACCCATTAAGTACAAGAATATAGAACCAAAGTCTAATTTAGCAAATACATGCATCAATCAAACTTCTCCCACTCTTTAGAGCTAATACTCAACACTCAAATCATTCTATACATGGTATTTTGGATCATCCATCCATCAATCAATCAACAATCATGGGATGTTAAATTACTCTACTCCTAAATTAAATTACACTACTCCTAATCCCATTCATGGACACATATCAATTTAGACCCATCACACACATGAATATTACAACAAGAGATTTAATCATGAATAAAACAAAGAGTAGAACAAAACTCAAAGAACATAAGAGCAATCATACATATATTGCAATAATTGTAGGTTTACAAAATCCCCAAATTGGTGGTTACACAATTAAGAAAACAAGAAATACAAAGAGAATGAGTAAAAGGAGATACAACCCTTGAAGAAATTCCTCCAAGAGCTCCTTTCCATGCTTGGCTCGAAATTGGTCAAACACCTCTCCTATCTCCTTGCAATCTACTCTCAATTGTGGTAGAGGAAGTGAAAAACGTGGTGGTGGTGATGTATGGTAGCCTCCCATGGAGGAAAAACCTCCATGGGAGCTTGGATCCTCTCCTTATTTGGTGAGAAAGTGAAGAAACTGCAGAAAATGGAAGAGAGAGAGAGTGGGGCGGAAGAGAGAGAGAGGGGGGTTGTGGATTCTGTCAAAACTGATGAGAGGAAAGAAAATGGGGATATTTATAGTGTTTAGGAGATTAGGGCAGAAATGGGGGAAAGGACGAAAATGCCCTTAAGTGGTTGAAGATTGGGCATTTCGCGGATGGGTTTCCAGCAGCACGCATCGTTACGGAAACAGGCATAACTTTCTCCACAAACATTGGAATCGCATTCTTGAAGAACCGTTGGAAAGAATACTTCTGAAGCTTTCCAACCATATATAGCACGAAACCCAGTTCGATCGAAGAGGAGAGATATGGTCCCCGCAAGTTGAGTGTTCTGCAGGAGACTTTCGTCGAAATTCCGCCTTGGTTTTGCGCCCTATTCTGCGCCCTAGGCCGCAGAATTGCAAAAATGTGATGTTCTGGTCCCTTTATGTGCCCTGTTCTGCGGCCCCTAATCGCAAAACAAGGGCGCAGAACCAACTTCTTGAAATTACACTTTTGCCCCAGAATTTCCTTCTTTTTGCACAAAGGCCCTTCTTCTGGAAACAATCCTGAAACACTTATTTAAAACGTTAAATACCCGGTTTTACCCGGAAAACAAGCATAAAAGATAAAAGTAAGGGGCTACACAACGTGTAGAAATAAGAGTTATCACACCTAGAAACAACTTTATCATTAATTGACACTTAATCCCCTCACGTTAGTCAACAATGTTAGAATTGACGTTTGACCATGTCAAAACATGTAAAAGTCTAAAATACCCTTGACTTAACATGACGATGTTTATTTAATTTTATAACCTCAGTAAAAGACAAAAAAGATATTTATTTATCGAAGGCAGTAACATTAATTGCACGTTTTGGTGGTAAATTCTTTTCTTTTGTATAAAACTGCCTTACGCAATTGAAGAATTACCATTTTATAAAAAAGTAAAAAATAAATTAATTTTTTAAAGTGGAAAAATAATTAATATCATTAAACAATTAAAAGAACTTAATCAAATTAAAGAAATTGTTCTTCAAAAAATAAGGTAGAAGAAATGAAAAAAAGAAATCAAAGAGATCTGATTGATTATCTTAGAAAATTATATATATATATATATATATATATATATATATATATATAATAAATAAATAAAAATCTAGATCTCATATCATAATAAATTCCCCATTATCTCATCTCAACCCCAAAATTTTCCACAATCAATCTCTCTAATCTAAAAGTCAACCAATAAAAACAAGAGTAATCACTATATCATCATTCACCAAAACCATGAACACAAACCCATATATCTTTATAAGTTTGAGCAAAGTAAGTGAGGAAAAAAAACGATAACAGTCAAGAAAGTTAACCCAAAACCAGAGGGGTAGGATTAGCGTGGATGGAGGAGGAGGAAAGAGGGAGACGACCAGAAGGGGAAGGACGAAGACGTCCGAAGGAAAGGCAACGATCAAACGTTAATGTTTTTTTTTTTTTTTTTCAATGAGAAACTTCTGGTTTTCTAATGGTTGATGACAACAACCGTGATGAACATCTTCAATGAGAAACTTCTGGTTTTCTACGGAGAGAGAGAGAGAGATTTTTTTTTCCAAAGCTCAACCATTTTTTACTTCTGTGCATTGGCGTTGCTCGAGTTTAAAGGGTGTGAGAGCTACCTGTAGCTTCTCGGGGGGTGATGCGAACTTAGACTTGTTGGAAAATTTTGTGATTGACTCTTATTTTGAGAGGACAAATTGAGTATGATTAATTCCATGAAAATGGAAGATTAAAGTGTAATCGAATTCTCCTCCGTGAGAGCTTCGAAATGGTATACACAAACTCACAAAAGGGTTAATGGGTGAATGAGAAATTGATTCTCAAGGTGAGCCCAAAATGTGGTGAACAATGGCACATCCCACATTGGCTAGGGAAGAAACTTATATGAAGTATATAAGTAAATGTGTGATAAGATCTATCAACATGTGTGTGGCATAGAGGCTCTCTCTCGCGCGCGCAGGGGGGGCGGGGTGCGAGTCATGGACCTCGAACCTTCGAATGCATAACTCGTGTGTGGGCGCGTCCTGCGTACACGAATGCCGCTCTGATTGGACCGTGAGAGTCGTCCAGTTGACTTCTTGCCACTTCCAACGTTTTTGTGTGAAGAATAAGGAAAGCTTTAATTGTTTGGATTCTGATATTCTTGCTTGATCACCAAGAATATAGAATCGGGCTTTTAATTATTATTTAATTAAATTATTTTCCTTATTTAATCAGAAACGTGTTCAAGAAGCTTTGGTCTAGAATCATATTCAAGAAGCTTCAGTTTTGCTTATTCACCAAGAACCAAGAATCGTAGCTTCGGTTTTGCCTATAAATACCCTAGTGTTCTTCTCATATCAATCATCCAAAAAAAAAAATTACATATACCAGACGAAATTCTTTCTTCTCTTCTCTTCTCTATTCTTGGTAAGTTTGAACTCGATTTGAGTTCGCTGAGAGTGGCTTGTGCTTTGCACTTCCACTGTTAAACCGTTGTATTCTTGGAGACAATCGCTATACACATACGGTGTAATATACGGCGAAATCGCCTTAAGGACACCGTGTGTAACATGGGACTCGGTTATCCCTAACAGATTTTCTCAACTTGTTGGTTTGTGTTGTTTTGCTTTCGTTTTCTACAGGTCCTGACCAGATTGCTGACCAGATTGCTGATTTACAAATAACAAGACTGTGGCTCTTTCTTGGATTTTGTGATTTCTGTTAGCCATCGTATTGGGGTGCAAGAGTTTGAGGGCCTTTGTGTGACGTGATGGCGCATTTGGCATTGGAGAAACTCAGCAATCCATGGCTAGAGCTTGTTACCAGATTCAGAGGTTGTTGAATGGTCCTGTAATTTTGTCCAGGATTTCCGTGCTACGAATGTCAAAAAATACTGTCCGTTATGTGGTGTGTCATACTCCCCCCCAAGTTGAGTGGCTCCGCCGCGTGGGGTTTTCAAAATTAATACGGACGCAGCTTTAAACCTCCATAACAGAACTACTTGTTTGGGTGTAGTTATTCGGGATTCTCAAGGGCGGGTTTGGGCCTCCTTATGTCAGAGTCTTCAGACTTGTTATTCTCCTCAAACAACGGAGGCCTTGGCTATTTTAGATGGCATTCGTTTGGCGATGGATTCTGGTCTTCTTCCAGCCTCTTTGGAGTCCGACACTTTATCTGTCGTTCAGTCTATTTGCAACTGAGTGCCCCTCTCGTCAAATGTTGGTGTTGTTGTGAATGATATTATTGGGCTCCTTAGCCAAGTCAATATTGTTTCAATAGACTTCGTTCCTAGGTTGGCTAATTGTGTTGCTCATGGTTTGGCAAAATTAGCCTTGTCTTTCGTTGGTAAGTTTGTTTGGTTGGATGACTGTCCCTTATGTGTGGAGAGTCTAGTGTTGGGGGATTCCCCTTCTTCTCTGTAGTTTTTTTTTTCTTCTATTGAAGTTATTTTTAAAAAAAAAAAAAAAAAAAAAAAAAAAAAAAACTTTTTTCCTTGTTTAAAATTCAATTTTCAATTTTAAATTCAAATTAATCTAACATGCATTTAATGTTTTCGATTGACATACTTGTACAATACAACATAGTTGAAAGACAAAACTACCCTTCCTTACATTGTCAAATGTTAATTCTAACATCCGTTGACTAACATAAGGGGGGTTTGAGTGTTAATTAATGATAAAGTTGTTTCTGGGTGTAAGAGAGCAAACCTTAGGGAGGTTTAGTGCAATTTACTCTATAAAAAAAGAATGATATATATATATATATATATATATTCATGATTCATGAACGTCATAGCCTAATAGATTGATTTTTTTTTTTTTTTTTTAAATAGATCAGTCTTTTCGATTATAAAACTATCCACCATTATATATGTCACATATCATAAACATATAAAAACTCACAAGTATGAAAATTTAACACTTTTTTTTTTTGAAAAGGTAAATATATTAAAAGCCAACAAGCAAACGGGAACAACACCACAACAGAAAAAACAGAAACAAAACACACACAAGCTCAGACCAGCCACAAGAATCCAGGAAAAACAAAACACAAAAGCAGAAAAACTAAAAATCTCCCCACTCCACAAAATCCCCACTAGAACTGGAACCCATCTTAGCTAGGCTATCCGCAAAGGAATTGAAGATTCTGGAGTCGTGTACCACTTCCATAAGACCACGAGCATCCATATTTTGACGAATCTCATAAATAGCATTAACATGATAAATATTCCCGAAATCACCTCCATTGACCCACGACACGGCAGCCTACTACTATCAGACGAACTCAATCCAACCGAATCCAAGATCTTGTTGAATACAAACACATCCCTAAGTCTACTCAAATAAATGAAATGTCTCTGCCTCTTCTTAATCCTTACAACATTTTCAAAAGAGATAAGTCTTTGGGTTGACGAATTACCCATTTGATCCGCACCAGACCAGCTCCTATCAAGGAATATATCCAGTCCATAGCTCTTGACAACTGTTTGATCCCAGCTTCGCCAAGTGAACAATACATTGATCTTGCAATCGATCAAAAGATGATAGATCAATGGATCCGAGAAGGATATTCTCATCTGCACATAGGTGTTGTTTGAATCATCATATCCTTACATGGAAGGAAAGGTTTACCTGTCACTGCCAGAATTGCCTTGCTTAACACCATCTACACTCAGTATGAGCATGCTGTCATTGGCACCTGTCTATCCACACTCCATGCTGGTAGTATATCCCTCACATATTATCCCAACTTCAACATCCCTCTCAGGGATCAAAATCTCCACAACTGCCTCAAGGTTCAAGTCCAGATTCTTGGTGCTCCTATGCAGCCAAACTCCTACATGGCTACCCTTCATCACCAACTAGCCTACCGGCTTCAAGATCATGCTCTTGATCTTCCTTTACCTGGTCACAATGGTGACACCATCTACATCAAAGCAGAGAGAGAGGATGAAGTCCCTACTATCCTTCAAATCCCTAAACAATTTCTTAGAGACAAGCTTACAGAGATCATGCCACTCGAATGGATCACGAACTATGAGAAAGCATTCGAGGACGTTGCTCATGTTATCGCTACTGACACCAAGTATGTCAAGGAATCAGATGGCTCCATCAAAACAATCTATGAGCCCATCAATTGCTCGAAGTCTTCCACCAGCTCTGCCACTCCTCCAATTTTTCAGGCGCTCATGGTCAGGCCAGTCACAAATGAAGATGACATTCCAATCCACAATTTTGAAGCTGATGGAACTCCGATTTATACTGATAAAATCAACGGCCATTTCATTTAGGACGTTGATCCAAACATGTGTGATGCGGACTGTAACTGCCGAATTTGTCTACCTGACATTCGTACCACTTGCAAACCCAAACTCAAACCTCACAAACCAGATGACCCGGACAGTCCTTGGATAGGCTTACAACCTATCAAAAATAAATTGTTACCCATCTATGACAGAAGGTCTTTTGCCTTCCCAACCTGCCACTAGCCACTGGTATCAGAGCCAGTTATTGCTCTGGAGAGAGTCTCTCCGGGCTATAAAAGAGCAATCATGAGTAGGGGTTCTCACTGTATGACACGTAGTGACGAAGTATAGTCTCTACCCTACCATGACCTGCCGGATTAGCCAGCCGTTATGGGTTGCACATTCGAGAGGATGTGCGTAAAACTGTTTCTGAGGTATCTTGGGATGTCACAACAAGCGGCTCCTGCGAAAGGAGCTTTAGCTCGTGGTCTCAATGGTATCAGGTGTATTAATAGAAAATATAATATATATAATAATATATATATTATATTGTTACAATATATATATGATATATTAAATATTATTATATATAAGATATATTATATATTATTATATGTACAATAATATATATATATTATAACTGTATGGATAATAATATTATTATATACGTAATAATATTTAATATATTATATATTATTATATATAATAATAAAATATTATATATATATTATGATAATATATTAAAGATATATATATATATATATATATATATATATATATATATATATATATATATATATGATAATATTGAATATTATTATATATATATATATATATATATATATATATATGATATATTGAATATTATTATATATATAATAATATATTTTTATATATTATATATTATTAGATATAATATATATAATATTATATATGCAATTATAATATATATATATATATATATATATATATATATATATATATATATATATTATTAATATATATATATATATAATATTAGACACGATTGTAATTGTTTGAAAATTTAAAGGGTAAATTGGTCTTGTTGACACTTGTCCCATGTTATGGGACAAGTTGTCCTAGGGTCTTGGGTGGGACAATTTTTGGTAATTTTTGTCCCACCTTGTCCCATACTGTCCCATGATAAGGACGCGTCAAACGTGGGACAAGAACAACTTGTTCCACGTTGTCCTGTCCCGTCCCGCGTACCAAACACACCCTTACTCCTACACAGTGAACTTACGGGCTTGAATCAAGTTAGGTATTCCCCTCTTCAAGTTCTCATATTTTAATAGTTTTTTTTTTTTTTAATCTATCTAGATCAGATTTTAAAAAAAAAAAACTTTTACCTTTGATAAGATTCGAGTTGCTAACTTGGAAGTCATTTGCCCAAGCTCCTGTTAATAGCAAGATTAATGGACAATTACGTGAAAGAATTGATTTATTTTGTTTTAATTTTCAAATCCTTAATTTTTATACACCCTTGAATTGAAATATAAAGACCAGAAATTAGCCCAGTAACATTGCTCTTAATAACAACTTAGCGAAAACCAATTTTTTAAAAGTTTAAAAAATATATAATATATATAAAAATAAGCAAAAGCTATCATAAAAAGAAAATTTTCTTGTAATGACTCTTCTTTCCTGAACTCATGTACCTTTTACATGTAGAGACAAAAATGTGTGTTGTTTCAAACTCATTTGTCCAATGTTCAAGTTTCTTAAGAGGGCAAAAAGTGAAGTTAATTAACTGTGAATGCGATGGTCTACACTCTGCAAAGTTATGTTTGATCATTTCATAAAAATCTATATAAATACTTGTATTGTGAGAGAATACTCGAAGCTCTACAACTACAATTGATCAAATTCTCAAAAGCATAGGTTTGGAAGGTTTGGGGGTTTTTGACAGAAAATTTAAAAGAACAATGTAAATATAAAAAACAATTGGGATAAAAATTAGATAGAATTAACTATTTTTTAGTAAAATAAATAAATAAATAAATAAATAAATAAAAAACACAAAACAAAAAAAACAAAAAACAAAAAAACAAAATAAATAAATAAACACACAAAAAAACAAAATGTTGGGCTTAGCTTCACCACTGCTCAAAACCCATGAACATGTACCCGTGAAATTTGATGGGTTGAGCCTGGCTGTGTATTCTTTCTAGGCCCATAACTTCAAAATTCTTATTCAGAAACTAGGCATTTTAATAGCATTGTCCCTAATATTTATTTAATTCGTAATTAATAAAATTAATTTGAATAAATATTAGAATACTTATTAACATCGCATTGTTTTTTACTTTCTTTCTTTCTTTACCAAAATATTACAATAATTCAGGTTTTTTTGATTGGGGAGAGACTCAAACTTACAACCTCGTTATGTGGGTGTGAGGGACTTAACAACTAGGCCAGCTTCATCTTGTCTTATTAATATCACATTGTTGTTAAAAAAGAAAAGTGAATGCTACTTCTTCTGTTTATAAAAATGAAGTGATGTATCTCAATTCTACATTATTTTTTTCCACATAAAATAGCTTTAGTAGAATTTAGTGCACGGTAGTTTATAAATTATACTAATATGAATATAATTTTTAATATATTGTCAATTACTGGGTATAAAAATCATGCATCACCATGTATCAAATATAATTCTCATTTCTCCTGTATTTCATCTATGTCAATTTAATAAAATAAAATAGTAATTATCAACTTTGAAATTCACCATGTCATTTTTCCCTTGTT
The DNA here is from genome assembly GCA_008009225.1 of Acer yangbiense. NCBI lineage: Eukaryota > Viridiplantae > Streptophyta > Magnoliopsida > Sapindales > Sapindaceae > Acer > Acer yangbiense. The sequence continues at coordinate 60,120,008 of CM017762.1, forward strand.
TCATCTATGTCAATTTAATAAAGTAAAATAGTAATTATCAGCTTTGAAATTCACCATGTCTTCATCTGCGAGGGCTTTTCAGTTCCAAACAGTCGAGATCGACCCGCGGGGATTTTTGACATCTCTAATATTTAGTATGCTAGACCGGACTGTGGCATAGTTTACAATTTTAAATATATATAAATTACTAAGTTAATAATGAGTTATAACTTCTAATCATCTCAATAGCCTATTAATCTATTATAAAGCCCACTATCAAATCAAAATATTTTTTCAGCTAACTTAATTAAGGAAGCGCAGCATAAAACAAATAAATTAAGCACAATAGCGATGCACTTGTCCTAAATGCTTGCCAATAAACGATAGTTCAGGAGGTTTAATGTCTAAAAAAAAAAACTAAAACTTAGGGGCTAACATACAAATTCACATACACCCCAAGGGATATTGGTGCCAATTACTCTTATATTAAATTGAATGAATTTACGATGATTTTTTTTTTTTTTTTTTTTTTTTTTTTTAACTTTTTTTTATATATTTAATTGTTTATCTTTTTAGGCCCACTCTCTCTACAGAGTTACCAAATTTCAATCTCTCAACTTTTTTGTACATTTTTTTTTCTTTATATCTTCATCAAGTATGATTTATGACACCTAATCTGATGTGATTCTATGAGCAAGCAGCACCAAATAAATTTAAAAAAAAAAAGGGGGAAAAATAGTAGAAGGGATTCGTGTTTATCACCAATATTTTCATGTTTGAGAAGATAAGAAAACGACTCTACGGAAACAAAAAGATGATGATGATGATATAGGATTTTTTTTTTTTTTTTTTTTTTGGGCTGTGAAATATTTAAAACGATGACAGCTTCAAAAGATCATGCTGATTATATATTCATATTTCATTTTTAACGTATAAATTATTGAGACTTGAACCTGAAATATTATCAGGGTTAAGGCTGAATGAACATTCTTTATCACCGAGTTGTATTGGGTGTGGTAACTCTTTTAAGTTTTTAAAAAATTAAGTGATTACTATTAATTAACCATCAAGATCCTATCCTATATTATATATTTTTTTTTAATAAAAAAATTCATACCTTTTATATATTACAATTATTCGTAGGAGAATTCAAATAGGAGAGTACCAACGACCGAAATTTTTAAATTTCTAATATATATATATATATATATATATATATATATATATATATAAATGTTCAAGTCAGTGCGTACTAATATAACTTACGTTGGATGTGTGGACCATTAGATTTACATACTTTGATTCGAAGGTTTGTAGCTTTTTTTATTAAAAACAAATTATTTAAATTACAAAATTGTGATTAAAAAACAAAAAGAATTACCCACCAAATTTGAGAACTTCCTTTTCAATTAACTAATTAATTGTTTCCAAAGCCACTATGGAACTTTTGGTCACAATAGAGTCATCAAACACACACGGAGAGAATTTCAACAAAGCAAAAAATTAAATAGTTTTTAAAAAAAAAAGAAAAAAAAGCAAGCAATTAGAGAGAGCCTGAATGGCTGAACGTTGGAACAAAAACGTCGGCTCGTGAATTGGAACGTGCTGCCATTGAAAGTGGGTCGGTGAGTCGTATGCGTCATATTTTCTACTTTCAACTTATTAGCGAACAAACCCTTCACTAATACGCGCGGAAGCGTTGCCGGATAGAACACAAACAAACACAATGATAAAGAAAAGATAAGATGAAGAGAAGTAATTTAAATCCAAATCACACAACACAAGAATTTACGTGGAAACCCAAATCAGGGAAAAAACCACGGCCGTCAGGACGATAAGAGAAAGTTCCAATATGTAGTAAATTGTTACAACCACACACTCTCAGGATCTCTCTCTAAATAATACCCCAAACCCAATTACACCCAATGCTCACTTTGAGATCTCTCTAGTATTTGCTATTTTGCTCCACCACTCTCAGGTTTTTTTCACACACTCAATAACCTAGTTATTATGGTCTATTTATAAGAATTACAAGGAGTTGAAACTAACAAGGAAATCCTACTCCTAGTCATACAAGAATACTTATTCCACATAAATACTATTTCCTATTTAATATAAGTCTTCTTGCAAAGGAGAAATCATTTTCCCATTAGAACTTCCAGAAGCAACCAATTTCCTCTTCCATGAATATTTCATAATTCAATGCATGTTTGTGATTAACTACGATTCAAGTTGCAGTTGGCCACCCGCTTCCTAAACCGTATTGAACTTGACCACTCAGAAAACCGTGATCCATACTCCATGTCACCAAGATCCATCACGACCGCTGCCGGTATCGCTGCCATGACCACAGCGGTCACCGTAACGGTACAAACTGGAATGAGACCGCTGCCGTAGCGCTGCCAAACAATTGGCAGCGGTGTCCTACCGCTGCCATGACTGCTGCTAAAGCCACAGCGGCTTGGCAACGGTTTCGGCTGTTCTCCGCTTCTTCAATTCGTTTTGCCTCCAAGCCTCCTTCAATCATAACCTCATACTTCCAAATGCTCTCACGTCTCCAGGAAGTCTTCGCATTGGTAAATCGGGTTTGGTAACCATTGGAGAATTCAAGCCATATCCAACAATCCTCCCTTATGGCGAGAATTCCCAAAACTTGTCATCAACTACGATCATATTATCAAGAATCAACATACCCACCACTAGGTATAAACACTTAGGAAACAAACCATCCCAAGATTTCACCGGCACATGTCGAAATTTACCTTGCTGAAAATTGTGGTGCAACTCCTCACGTTAGGTTCCCAGGGTTCGCTCAGCCATCGACATCCTTTGTCCACCACACACCTTGCATCACTTCCTAACCAATGCCCGTGCGCAATTATGGACCCGCTATCAGCTACATCCTTTTCACGGCAACTAACGGTTATGCCATGAGGATGTTTATGCCCCCCTTTAGAGGACATCGCTGTAGTCGTCAAACTCAAGAGAGACGATTGCCGGATCACCCTCTTTGGAGCCCTTAGCCACACTTGTTTTCTTCTTTTGACAATCCTTCCTTATGTGTCCAGACTGTCCACATCCCCAACAAGTGACTTTCCCTTTGAAGTTCCCCTTTTTCCTGTCAACCAAAAGAAGAGAGTTATCAGAAGATTTACCTTCACTCTTTAGCCTTCGTTCCTTAGAGATAAGTTTGTTCGCTACATCTCCAAAGCATATAGTTGAACTCCCATGCATCAAGATTGGCTTCATGTGCGCATAGGACGATGGAAGGGACCAGATGAGTCTAAGACCTTTGTCTTCTTCATCAATCTTTACTCCAATCGACTCTAATTCTGAAACTATCCCATTGAGCACTCCCAGATGATCAGAAATTTTCATACCTTCAGTCATCTGCAGCATGTGAAACTGCTCCTTCAGGTAGAACCTGTTACAGACGCTATTCGCTTGATACAATTCTTTAAGCCTCTCCCAAAGTTCTTTCGCTGAATATGTTCCATGAATATTTGTAAGAACATTCTTGGATAGGCACAATCGTATCGCACTCGCAGCTCTCTCATCCAAATCCTCCCAATCATTATCGCTCATCTTTTGTTTTTCAGAAGTAGTACTAGTCGTTGCTTTGTTTGAATCTCCAGAGCCTTCAGGGTTCGCAGGGGTTGACTTGCCCTTCAACGCCTTGTGTAATCCATGTTGGATTAATATATCTTTGACTTGAACTTGCCACAAGCCAAAGTTCATCTTTCCGTCGAACTTCTCAATATCGAATCTCATCATCCTTGCCATAAAGCTTGTTAAGACCACTACCAAGCAACCTAGGGCTCTAATACCAATTGTTAGCGAACAAACCCTTCACTAATACGCGCAGAAGCGTTGCCGGATAGAACACAAACAAACACAATGATAAAAAAGAGATAAGATGAAGAGAAGCAATTTAAATCCAAATCACACAACACAAGAATTTACGTGGAAACCCAAATCGGGGAAAAAAACCACGGCCGTCAGGACGACAAGAGAAAGTTTCAATATGTAGTAAATTGTTACAACCACACACTCTCAGGATCTCTCTCTAAATAATACCCCAAACCCAATTACACCCAATGCTCACTTTGAGATCTCTCTAGTATTTGCTATTTTGCTCCACCACTCTCAGGTGTTTTTCACACACTCAATAACCTAGTTATTATGGTCTATTTATAAGAATTACAAGGAGTTGAAGCTAACAAGGAAATCCTACTCCTAGTCATACAAGAATACTTATTCCACATAAATACTATTTCCTATTTAATATAAGTCTTCTTGCAAAGGAGAAATCCTTTTCCCATTAGAACTTCCAGAAGCAACCAATTTCCTCTTCCATGAATATTTCCTGATTCAACGCATGCATGTGATTAACTACGATTCAAGTTGCAGTTGGCCACCCGCTTCCTAAACCGTGTTGAACTTGACCACTCAGAAAACCGTGATCCATACGCCATGTCACCAAGATCCATCACGACCGTTGCCGGTACCGCTGCCATGACCACAGCGGTCACCGCAGGGTACAAACTGGAATGAGACCGCTGCCGTAGCGCTGCCAAACAATTGGCAACGGTGTCCTACCACTGCCATGACCATCGCCAAAGCCACAGCGGCTTAGCAGCGGTTTCGACTGTTCTCTGCTTCTTCAGTTCGTTTTGCCTCCAAGCCTCCCTCAATCATAACCTCATACTTCCAAACGCTCTCACGTCTCCAGGAAGTCTTCGCATTGGTAAATCGGGTTTGGTAACCATTGGAGAATTCAAGCCATATCCAACACAACTGTTTGAAGTTTGAAGATGAGAATAGATGATGGAGGGAAATCGTCCTCGTTCATGCATTCCTCCCCAATAATTCACAAGCACGTAGTTTCACGCTTTTCAAATGCCCCCCCCCCCCCCCCAATGGGGAGTGCAATTTTGCTCACCCACATTAACTATAGGTAAGTATTACCCCCCACCTCAGGTGTTGCTACGTGTCTCAAACCTTGGGTTAACTTTGGACTCTGGATTAAGTTTAGGACACGTGGCAACACCTGAGGTGGGGGGTAATGCTTACCTCTAGTTAAAGGGGTGAGCAAAATTGCACTCCCCCATGGGCCCCATGATGATGGAGGGAAATTGTCCTCATTCATGCATTCCTCCCCAATAATTCACAAGCACGTAGTTTCACGCTTTTCAAATGCCCCCCACCCCCTCCCCCCTATGGGGAGTGCAATTTTGCTCACCCACCTTAACTATAGGTAAGCATTACCCCCCACCTCAGGTGTTGCCACGTGTCCCAAACCTTGGGTTAACTTTGGACTCTGGATTAAGTTTAGGACACGTGGCAACACCTGAGGTGGGGGGTAATGCTTACCTCTAGTTAAAGGGGTGAGCAAAATTGCACTCCCCCATGGGCCCCATGATGATGGAGGGAAATTGTCCTCGTTCATGCATTCCTCCCCAATAATTCCCCCCACCCGGGGAGTGCAATTTTGCTCACCTACATTAACTATAGGTAAGCATTATCCCCCACCTCAGGCGTTGCCACGTGTCCCAAACCTTAGGTTAACTTTAGACTCTGGATTAAGTTTAGGACACGAGGCAACACCTGAGGTGGGGGGTAATGCTTACCTCTAGTTAAAGGGGTGAGCAAAATTGCACTCCCCCATGGGCCCCATGACATATCTATACTCTATAAGGTGTGCGGACGTGTTTAATAATTTTATTTCTAAAGACTTTTTATTTTTCTTTTCTTTTAACTTCTTGTTAAATGTTTTATGTACTGATCATGTACAACAATATATTTTTGGGTTCATGCAAAAGTAAAAAGGACTTTGAATGGTTAAATATATTGCATATTTACTGTTAATTCGAATGATCACTTCTCTGTGACCTTATCCATATTAATTGTTAGAGTTTAAGTCCGACTAAACTACTACGGTCCATGTTATGGAAGTAGATATCTTTCGGTTATCTGACTCACCATATTTAGTTTTAAAAATAGTTCAATCTATTTAAGGTTTTTTCTTACTAATTTATGAAAACAATTTTATTACAAATTAATTATACCTCTATTTATATGTGAATAGACTCCGAAAGGTGTTGGACTGTGTGATTTCCGAGAATTAGAGTGCTTTTGTCACATGTAGGTTGATTACGGACAATGCCATGGTGAGCTTTGAATGTATGTATGCCTTGCGAATAATGTCGCTCATGGTTTGGCAAAGCTTGCTTTGTCTCATGAGGGTGAATCTGTTTGGTTTGAAGACTGTCCGTTATGTGTGGAGAGTTTGGTTCTGGGTGATACCCCAAATTCTTTGTAGCTTTTCTTCTTTGAATGAATGTACTTTTCACTATATATATATACTTCTATTTATATGATATGTGATACTATTATAATTGAAGGTATCTTAGAAAGAAAAAAATTATTTACTTTTTTTTTTTTTAAATTAGAAACAATAACTTAAATTCTTTCGTTTCCAACAAAAACTCAGTTCATGATCTGTATATAAAGTTCATGTAATTTAACATCTACAAGTTTTTGTAAAGTTCAGAATTCATGAAAAATCAATTAATTTAGTTTTCTTTGATTAAAATTTCTGATTAGTAAACATAACTTAGAAATATGAAACATAATTGATATTAAATATGAATAGATAGTTTTTTTTTCTTTTCTTTTTGTTGTGATTTTAGATATCAATTTATGATTAAAAAAAAAGGAAAACTACAGGTTTTTTATTTATTAATAAAATAGTCTGAATTAATTTTAAAAAAGAAAAATTTATTAAACCGTCCAAATTATTTTTCCACATGTAAGTTGTAATTAACCACTAGGTGGTATATATATATATATATTTTGTAATCACCATATTAATAATATTGTGATGGATCTACCACATTATTTTTGACAATCTAATATCACTCTTTACGAACATATTCCAATTTCCAACCAATTTTTTTCAACAAAAACAATTCATATTCTATACTTTGAAACACTGTTGAAAAATGTGTTATAAAAAGAAGATTTAAAGGTGTATGGAGTAACGGGAATAGAATCTAGTTCTTAATTTTTTTCCTTGATTTTGCTACATTTCTGTTAACAGCAAGATTACTGGGTAGTTATATGAAAGATAATTGGTTACTGTTAACAGCAAGATTAAGGGTTTAATGAAGACTGGCCACAAGATAAATTCCAACATGTGACGTATCACATATGACGTATCCATAGGAGAAGCAATTAACTTGGTGGAACCTTCCATTGGGAGTCTGGGACCTACTCAACTTTGTCCTATTAAAAATTATAGAGAGAAAAAAATGGATTTGGACTCTCTCCTGACCTTATCTTTCTCCTGACCTCATCTAATCTTATGACATATAAGCATTGTAATGAATGTATGGTTAAGATGTAATTAGTTTCCACAATCATTTTATTACCAACCAATCACATGCTTTAAAATGGTTAGGAAAAAGATGAGATAAGGAGAGGATAAAAAAAAAAATAGTGATGTTTTGTCTTCATTTTGGGTTTGTTGGATTTTTAAGAGACGTTTCACATTTGTTCTCTAGAGTATGCAGCAGACAGTCTAAGAGAAAAAAATTGGTGATGTTTTGTCTTCATTTTGGCAGTTTGTGTCTACAGTACAGTCTAAAGAGTCTGCAGAAAGGGCGAAGATATGTAGAACTGTAGAACTGTGGAAGCTAGCGCTTTTTCTATAAAAAAAAAAAAAGTTTAAAAAGAATCGATAGATTCTGGGAATTTTTTTTTTTTAACGATTCAAATGGTATGATATACATTATTTGACATATATTTCACAAAAAATGGTTTAGTTTACAATTTTATTTAATTGAACTCATCTCACTAGATCCATTATAGTGATTGTTGTCAAAAAAAAAAAAAAAAGATTCATTATAGTGACGTATCCAATTTTTTTATTAATACTCAAACACACTAAAGTTTATCTATATTCTCATTATTCTTAATTCATTCCATAAATAAAAATAAATAAATTTTGAATTACTTACTTCATTTACCAAAGTCCGAACAAGTATGCAGTATCCATTTAGTTTATTTCACTACAAATTTTTTTCATTTGTTTTTTTTTTTCCGTTATGTGGAACTCTGCTTTAGTTTTCAGTTTATTACTTTATTTAGTTGTGATATTGTGAATTTGGTATTTTGTTTTATTCTATTCGATAGATTTGTGTTTCATTTATGTGTTCATATTATGTTTCCAGATCTTTCCCCTTTTGTCTTGCACTTCAATTTTAAACATTGAGGACAATATTGGGTTTGGGTTTAGGGGTGTGGTATTTTATGTAGTATTTTGTTTTTGAGTGTCTAAATTTTTCAAACATTTTGTTTTTAGAGTATGTCTTTCCTGTGGATTAACCAAGATTAAGATACTTTTATATTTGCCTTAAATATGAGTATGCATTAATCACTGAGTTTAAACTAACGTCTTGCCACTTCGAATAGTGCATTGCATTGTTCAAAATTTATGAAATACTCTTGATGTGATAGTGGATATGATGCTTAGTTGGATAACCATGATTAATAGTGGAGACTACCCTTGTGAGTTTATTTAGCCAAAAAGCATACATAAATAATATTATATGAGGATTTGTTTGTTTCTTCTCCTACAACACTCAATAGGTTTTTAGTATTATATCCGATCTCTATAGGTTATACATTAGCATTATTGAACATTCTTCTTACAAGATTTCACATGTTAATTTCGATTTTGAGCAAGACGAACCAATGGAAGTGATGTTAGACTATGTGTGCTTGAACTTACTTAAAAGGTCTTAAAATATTTCCTACCTTTGTGTGTGTGCTCCATAGCCCTGTTTGAAGCCAAACACTAAATAAACCTTTTTCTCTTTTCACCACATTAACTGTAACCCATATAAACCTATATTATAGCCATACCTTATAGCTTGGGATCATACTTTACGAATGTGAAGAAAATGTAATAGTTCTAGACGTGAATTTGTGCATAATTTTATCAGAGGCCGATGAAGGAAAGAGTTGCATTCAATCCAAAGGTGTAAAGCTGAAAGTTGTTTATTCTTATGTAATTCTCCGATTCTCGATTTATTCAAAAAAAACTAAAAATTGAAAATTGCCACCAAAATAAATGGTGTGTTTGAGAGAATCAAAGAAGTGGTTGTTTATGAGTGCAATAAAATCAATAAATTGCAAAGATTGTATCTTTTCAAAATGAGTATGACAAAGAAATGATGGTGAATTTTGAGAACTTGAGTAAGTGGTGAGTGGCAATATTCCACTTACAATGAAAACAATGAAGACCAAAGAGATTTGTGCTAAGACATAAGGTAATTGAAGACTCTCATGGTATGGTCCTAAGTTTTTGAATTCCTTTTTCCTGTTCTTTTTCATACTTCACCCAATAGCCCCATTACAACCTTAATGAAAAGTCTAACAGGTCTGCTGGTTATCCTTGCTATGAAAGTATAAGTGAGTCATGTGTTTATCTTGTTCATAATGCTTGATTCTTTTCATGAGATCTTCTGCATACAAATCAAGCATTCTTTCAATGATATATTCATATGGAATTATAACTTGAAATTTCTTGTGCATAACTTCATTCGCATATGCTTGATGAGTGTATTTACCTAGGTTCTGTGTGAAATTAATGAGCGATATCTTGTGAGAATTAGAGTCGATGCGAATTATATCTATGGCGTTTGACGAATGTGTCTTTGAAGCTAAAATGTCTTGAGTTTGGGCTTTTCATTAAAATTAAGCAATGCATTCAAATTTGTGGCATAATTTTAGTCTTTACTTAGTGGCTTTTGCATGCATTGTTTCAATATAGGCACACTTCGATTATATCTTGGATGACTAGTTTTTACAGGATATGTTTATGGTGTCATAGCTGGAAACCCTCAAGAGAAAAAACTCTTCCTACTAGGGGCACCTAAAGGTTTAAAGGTTTATAGCATACGCTCAATGCTATCATGTTCCCTACGAAAATAGCTAAGTTAGGATTTTTATTTCCAGGCTTAGTTTTTAATTTTTGTTTTCTTAGTTTTGCTTGAGGACTAGCAAAATATAGGTTTTGCGGTATTTGATCGGTCATTATTTGTATATGTTTTTTATCCTCATTCCCTATATCAATTGCTTGTTTCTCGGGTTATTTAGGTATTTAATTTGTTTGTTTGAGCATTTTCAGGTTATTGTTCTCAAAAGTTATGTTTGGAGATTTTAAGAGGTCAAAAGGAGATTTTAAGAGATTCAATGGGCTTAATTGCAATTTTAGCAAACCGCCGTGGAAACCGTCATTCCTTGCACAACGGTACACACAGTGTGAAGAACCAGTGATTAACACCATGCAAACCGCTGCCCAATCGCCATGCAATCTCCACAGCGGTTCAATTCCAGAGAAAACCGCCATGCAAATCGCTCTCCATTTCGTTGTCTATTCATCAACCGTTGTCCAAACCGTTGTGCTACCCACAACGATAGGCACATCGGTTTGGAAAATCCATGTCAAAGAAGATTCCCGAAATCAATCCAACTCTCGGGAGCATATATATACACCAACTTTAGGGTTTCGAGACCTAATCACACAGACCACACCATACTTCTAGCTATATACATACCTTCATAACACAATTCTCTATTATCCATCTTTACATATTGAATATTTGAAGATGAGGAAGATTTCATCATTGAAGACTTGAAGAATTCATTGAAGGCCTCAATGGGTTTTATCTTGTCTATCTCTTATCTTATTATTTTCATCATGTGTAACAAACTAGGGAATCAGTGTGAACTTTTTGTTAATGTTGATGTATTAATTATTATTTTATCAATTCAATTCTTGATTTATTCATTATGCCTAACTTCTTGATTCCTTATTTCTGTTGATTTTTATTCACACCATAGACTAGGGGTGGATAATTATTTGACATGAATTTAGGGTTAAGATTATCTGAGAATTAGGATTAGAGTATAAACCAAATCTAATCTTGATTAATGCTCACTTGAATGAATAAATTTTATCTTTAGCATAGACCAAGCAAAGTATAGAATTTGATTCTTATTTCTTGTGCTTAACGGGTTTCCGATCGTTGTTCACACCATAGACCAAGGGTGAATAGTGGTTGGGAATACGTGACTCATCCCGCGATCATACGATAATAGTCATAATTAAGATGTAAAAAATTACGAAAATACCCTCAGGGTTGCTGACCGTAATTTCATGGTCTTGAATTTCATTGACCAGGACCATGCAAGTTCAACCGCGAGAATCACCGGAACTTCTGGCTTGATTTCCATGGTGAATTACGTAAAGGTCCCCTGTATTATTCCAAAATCACAAAAACTTGTCTTTACTTGAATTTTATCGTACCCTTGATTTATAAAAAATTACACCAACTCTTCTGAATTGCCAAAATCACCTGAAATACTTATTTAAACCCTTTAAATGTATAAAAATTCACGGAAAACGAACTTAAACAATAGGAAAAGGGAACATAAAATATGTATATAAAAAGGTACAATCAACTTACAAGTCTCCAAGTCATGCTCCATCATTTTAACTGATCATACTAGTCTAGGGGTCTAAACCAGTGAAGGATCCAGAGGCAAGCCCGCTTCAATAAATTTGAGTAGATTGAGGGGCATGCAGAAAATATAAAGAATTAAAAATTGGTTGAAGTTAAATAACATTTTACCAATTTTTTTTTAAAAAGAAAAAAACTAGGTTTTGGGCCATGCCTCCTCTAGGCCCCAAATTGGTTTCTCCACGTGATCTCTCACATTTTAACTGATTAGACCACAGTCAACGAAAAACTAATTGTAAGTCTCAAAGCGAGACTAATCGCAAGTCTCAAGTCTCAAGTGGCAAGGAAAAAAAAAAAAAAAAATTGTATAAATTGCTAGTAAGTATTGATTTGATACTTATGAGACTTACACTTATAAGTCTCAAATAAAGACTTATTGCAAGGCTCATCCTTTGATCTAGACTTTGGGGGTGGATTTGTTTTGAGTGGTGGATTTTAATAGAATCCACGAATTTTATAGATTTTATTTGGATTTTGTTATAATTCTCTATAGAGTTTGTTGGACTTTTAGATATAATTATATTAAATTGAATGAATTTAAAATAATATTTGATTGTTCTATTGTACAATACTTTGAAACACATACGTAATGAAGACTGGCCACAAAAACTCCAACCTAAGACGTATCCCATATGACGTATCCATAGGACAAGCAACTGGGACCTACTCAACTTTCTCCTATTAAAAATTATAGAGAGAAAAAAATTGGTGATGTTTTGTCTTCATTTTGGGTTTGTTGGATTTTTAAGAGACGTTTCGCACTTGTTCTCTAGAGTCTGCGGCAGACAGACAGTCTAAGAGAAAAAAATTGGTGATGTTTTGTCTTCATTTTGTCAGTTTGTGTTTACAGTACAGTCAAAAGAGTCTGCAGCAGGCAGCAGCGGCGAAGATATGTCGAACTGTAGAACTGTGGCGCTTTGTCCAAAAAAAAATAAAAAAAATAAAGGAAGAATCGATAGATTCTGGCATTTTTTTTAATTAAATAAAAATTCAAAAGCTAGACGATTCAAATGATATGATATACATTGTTTGATATATATTTCACAAAAATGGTTTAGTTTAGATTTAATTTAATTGAAATCATCTCACTAGATCTATTATAGTGATTGATGTCAAAAAAAAAAAAAAAAAAAAATTCATTATAGTGACGTACCCAATTTTTTTATTGTTACTCAAAAACATTAAAGTTTATCTTTATTCTTGTTATTCTTAATTCATTCCATAAATAAAAAGAAATTTTTTTTGAATAAATTACTTCATTTGCTAAAGTCAGAACAAGTATGCAGTATCCATTTAGTTTATTTCACTGCAAATTTTTTTCTTTATTTTATAGTGAATCTTTTTTTTTTTTTTTTTTTTTGATATTCTTTTAAATGATTTTTGAAAAAAATGTCATTATATCTGTCTTATCTAGATATATATTTTTTAATTAGAAAACTTTTATTGTAAGATTTACTTAAAAATCTTTTACTACCGCCTAATCGTGGCTTCGCCCATGCTTGGAATCCTAGAATCCTATGTCTTGGCCGACTTTGAAGTCTCTAAGTCATGCTCCATCATTTAACAGATCATACTGGTCTAGGGGTCTAAACCAGTGAAGATATAAAGAATAAAAAAATGGGTAAAGTACTAAAGTTAAATAAAATTTTACAATATATATTTTAAAAATATGGGTTTGGGGCTAATGTCTCCTCTAGGCCCCATATGAGGAGAAAAACTTGCATAAAACGGTTTCATTGCCACGTGGTGAGATCGTCCAATAAAAATATACTATTTACATTTGAAAAATAAAAATATAATTTGATTAAGTAATGTTACACAGTGGGAATTATTCTACAAACCTGCTAGCTAGTATATAATTCAAGGAAGGTGGAGGTAGCCCCTGTCAAGTTTGCAGAAATCCAAAGTTTACTTCCTCCACTTGAATTTTCCCATTGTTTTGATTAGATTTCAGGCTGCCAACTCTCTAGGAAACGTAGAATGGGAACAAATTCAGTCACAAAAAATGAGTTACCTACAAAAAAGCTGAATACTGTGTTTTTGTTTTGGATTATTTCAATCTCAGTGGATCCTTTGCTTTACTACGCTATTGGGATCGATGATGGAGAGTACTATGTTAACTCTCAATTGATCCTTTTTCTCCTAGCATTCTATACCGTCATCATATTGATTAGAATCTGTTTTTTGGTTGCTTGTCCATGTTCAAAAAGATTGTGTGTCTTCGTGCTGGGTCAAAGTTGCTGGGATATATTTGTATATGTAAGGCAGACTCTTTTGCAGTTTAATCATTGTTCTGTATGCATTTGATTTGTATGTTCAGTTTGCTTTTATTTCATATATATTTCACTTACATGAACTAACATCACTCATTGTACTCTGTCCAGCTGAAGATGATGATTTTTTTCGTTTTAATATTGATTTCGGACAATTCGAAGACTAGAGCATTTAAGATTGCTGTGATTCTAGTGACCATTTATCTTATTTTCTACTCGACAAGGATTTTCCGAATCTACAAATTGTTTACGGGTAAAGCTAAAAGGATTATAGGCCAAATCGTGATTAATCTTGTACTTTACCTGTACGGCGGTCATGTAAGTTAAATTGCCATTTAATTTTTTTACCGAGCAATTTGGTTTCTTAATGCTTTACCTATTTTCTACCAATATGATTTTTTTTCAAGGAAATATATTTAGGTGCCGTTTTTTAAAAAAATAAAAAAAAAATTGAATCTTAATGATCTTACTTAATTAGTAAGTCTGGATCGTTAAAAGTTAAAACTGTTACCCCCAAGCCATATTACTTGCCCAGTTTCATAATTCCTTCGGTGAAAGTAGTTTCTTTGTAAGCTTAATTTATATCATTAAACATACGATTATGATTTATGTCTCAACTAACTGTTCATAACTTTGTGATTATATATAACAAGTAACTTGGTGGTCTTTTTAGCTATTTGGAGGCATATGGTACGCATTTTCCGTAAGGAAAACGATGGATCGGAGCGACGCTTACAAAAATTGTGTTATAAGCCAGACTGGGAAAAACATCACAAAGTTACTGGAGACGCTTGGTGGTCTGAATGATGTTTGTCAAAACGAGACAGATTCAAAAAGCAATGAGTGGGGAATATTCAAGGATGCTTTTGAGTCTGGTATTCTGGAGGTGAATAAGAATTTTCTGGAGAAGGTGTTTTATTGTTTCAGATGGGGCCTACAAAATCTTAGGTTTGTGTAAAAACTTTTCTTGAGGGTTGCAGTAACAATTAATGATCAAGTCTTATTTTCTGTCCTCCTAAATTTTGACATATTGAAACTACTGTCTTGCAATTAACACGTGTTATTCTTGCTTTATAATAATTTCAGTTGTTATTCTTGCATGGTTCTTCAACTTTACAGACATACTAACAAAACAAACTGTATAGTTCAGGCTTGCTTACTTGTCACTCGGATTCAATTTTTTGCAGCGGTTTTGGTCAAAACCTCGAACCAAGTACCAGTTTTTTGGAAAATGCTTTTGTGATTGTCATTGCTATCTACGGGGTTGTAATGTTCACCTTTTTTATTGGAAATATGCAGGTTGGTATTATTTACTTATTTTTGTATTTTATTTTTCTCTCTCAAATTATTTCTTAGAAGGTTATAAGATGAATCAAGATTAATTTTAATTTCTATATATGAATCATGCTTCTTGTGAAACAGATGTATATAAAGGATGCAACTAAAAAATGGAAAGAGAAGGAACGTGAAAAAGAGGAGAAAAAGCAAGAGATATTAGAGAAGTGGTTCCCTTTTAGAAAACTCTCTGAGAAGCTGCAAAAATGTATTAAGGAACACCAACTGAAAAACAAATGGAAACTAAAGGGAGATGTTGATGTAGAAAATTTGCTCAGTAATCTCCCCACGGATCTCGGGAACAACATAAAACGCGAACTCTGTCTAGATCTGTTACAAAATGTAAGTTCTTTTGTCTCTCCATAGAATTTGCCAAAGTTGGTGACAGCTATGTCCAGCAACTGGTTTCACACTATGTTTTTTTTTTTTGTTTAATATTTATTATATTAAATATATTTTTAATATTATAATTATATTATATTATATATTAATAAATAAATACTACCTATTCTCCATTGATTTACAAATTTAACAAAGAAAGTCAATAAATTAACATCATTAATTATTTAATCTTAGACATAATTTCTATATTTCTTGTTATATCTCAAAGGATTAAAAGTATATTTTAAGGGACAATCTATGTAAAAAGTTAAAAGAAAATGTTTTCAATATCTATTATTATGTCTAAATTAAAGTCTTGAACTTTTTATTTATTTATTTATTTATATTTTTTATGTGATCACTTTACATAGAAACTTTCCCTTATCACAAATAATAAAAGTTGGTATAATCATTATTGTGATTACATGATTTTTGAGTTTCTTATAGAACAAGCAGTTCATGCAATCACGAGGAAGGGTACTATATTTTAACTTCTTTTTTTTTATTTTTTATTTTTTTTATTTTAATTTTTTTTTTTTTTATCACAAATAACAAAAGAAATAAAACGTTGAAGTAATTGTTCAGTACATGAAGTACTTCTCACGTATTTTTTTTATAAGCAACTTAACGGAATAAAATTAACAAGGATGTTAATTAGAAATGGAATTCTGTTTCTCCGCATTGAATCCCATTAGATTTCCAGAAATTGCAAAGTTGTAATAATATATATAGCCTGTAGATTTCAATCCACCCATAAAATTTCCTTAGATTGAACAATTTCTCATTCTTATTCTTGAATATTTTTTATCAAGGTTGGGAGGTTCAGGTCGTGGAATGAAGTATCATTGGTTCATGTATGTGACCGTCTCAAGCCTATTGTCTATGCTAAGCGCGCTAATATTGTCCGCAAGGGAAAACCAATTGATGAGATGTCAATTGTGCTGCAAGGCAAGCTATGTACTTTCTCCTCCAAAGATACTGGCTCTACGAGCAATGTTTCTCGTGAAAGCAGAAAGGATCTTTTGAAAGAAGGTGACTTCTGTGGAGAAGAACTTGTCAATTGGGTTCAAGATGAACCCTCCTCAT
Organism: Acer yangbiense; assembly: GCA_008009225.1. NCBI lineage: Eukaryota > Viridiplantae > Streptophyta > Magnoliopsida > Sapindales > Sapindaceae > Acer > Acer yangbiense. Next base: position 60,136,653 of record CM017762.1, read on the forward strand.
CCAAGAAACTTATTTCAAACAGAACCATTAAAGCACTTACAAAAGTTGAAGCTTTAGTTCTTAGGACTGATGACTTGAAAGATATTTACAATCAAAAGGCTAAGGTCATACAAGCATTCCTTCGTAAAAGAAGAATCATGATTTCTGGAAGGAATGGACAAACACCACCAGGAGAGTTGACTGATCCAGAGATTGTTGTTGAAGGAATAAACTCTTCTGTGCTAGAGATAGTTGTTGAAAGTGGAGTGGAGTGCGATGAAGATGAGGATGAAGAAAAGGGGTTCTTAAGTCATTTTAATAGTAGATTTTTTTCATAAATTATGGGTGTTGTCACATAATTTTTTTCATTTTAATTAATAACACTGTTGTGTAATGAGAAAAAATATATGTTACAAATTTTAAAAAAAATAGTTAGACGATAATTTTGGTATTTTAAAAGGTGTAGGAGTAAAATTAATAATTTTAATTTTTTATTATTGGTATAGGAAGATATTTTGTGGGTGGCAATAGAGCCACACTTATATTAAATTTAGTGAATTTGTAATGATTTGTCTTGAAAAAAATAATATTTGACTGTTCTATCATTTAATAGTTGTTTGGTGGTAATAAAAGTTTTGAGGTATTTAAGGCTCAAAAAAAAAATAGTTTAAAACACATTAAAAATATATATATTATAGTTTGAGACTGTATATATATAAATTATTTCACCATTTTCAAAAACATTATTTCAAAACAAATCACAACTTTTCCCTCGAAATAACTACTTTACCTATTTTAAAAATAAAAACCAAATATTTTTACAATATTGTTTTCCATTTTAGAATACTACTTTAAAATAATAAAATAAAAATAAATAAAAAAACTAAAAAAAAAACTATCAAACACATTTCATTTTTAAAAACATCAATTTTAAAACATGATTTTCATTTTAAAAAATAATTTTCAAAAACATCATTTAAAAAAAATACCAAACACACCATTATTTTATAAAGAAAAATATCGCATCAGGCGATAAACGGGGAAGAAACAACATTTTCATTAACCCCAATTTCAAAGTCTCCTAAATGAAGTGTCGAATATGCCCTAACCTTTAATAAATTCAAATTACTATCATCATGTTGAAGTAATTAATTGTTTTACTCCTTATACTTTCAAGGATATAAAGTTATATATCTCAATATATATTTTTTTCTTTAATTTATATGGCCAATCAAAATTTTCTATTTCTCTTAATATTAGATAGAACATGTAGAGTTTAAATTATCTTTTTCTTTTGGTTGACTCGGGGTCAAGCACTACTCAAATAATGTAAGGCTGATAATACTTACATGTGAGTAGGTGACAACCGAAGTGAACATCACTATCACAATGGAAAATAATGGCAGCTATGAAGATGAGGATGAAGAAAAGGGGTTTTTAAGTCATTTTAATAGTAGATTTTTTTCATAAATTATGGGTGTTGTGTAATGAGAAAAAATATATGTTACAAATTTTTTTTAAAAAAATACTTAAGCGATAATTTTAGTATTTTAAAGGGCTTAGGATTTTATTATTGGTGTAGAAAGATATTTTGTGTTTTGTGGGTAGTAATAAAGCCACACTTATATTAAATTGAGTAAATTTGTAATGATTGTCTTGAAAAAAATAATATATGACTGTTCTATCATTTAATAGTTTGAAACACATTAAAAATATATATATATTATAGTTTGAGACTATATTATTTCACCATTTTCAAAAACATTATTTCAAAACAAATCACAACTTTTCCTTTGAAACAAATACTTTACCTATTTAAAAAAAAAAAAAAAAAAAAAAAAAAACTCAATATTTTTACATCGTTTTCCATTTTAGAATACTACTTTTAAAAAAATAAAAAATAAAAATAAAAACCACTATCAAACACATTACAATTTTAAAAACATCAATTTTAAAACATGATTTTTATTTTAAAAAATAATTTTCAAAAATATCATCTTAAAAATAATACCAAACACACCATTATTTTATAAAGAAAAATATGGCATCAGTTAATAAATGAGGAAGAAACAACATATTCATTAGGAAATTGATTGGGTACTGACGTCAGTACCCAAGGTGCTAACCAACCAATAGGGTGTTACCACGTTGCTTTTTTCTTTTAGCTTTTTGCATTATTCATAAAGTGGAAATGGTGGAAACTGTCACCATTTTAAACTGAGTTGGTGAGAATGTCAGTGGGTTAATAAGTTAAGTTTAAAAGGCACCTATTATGGTGAACTACCAAAATTGCCCTTAGTTAATGATTTATGTTATTCAGTTTGGTCTTTTCTCTGTCCACACTTGCAACAAAAACGTCAGTAGGATTTAACTCAGTTACTCTGTCTCTCTACAAATAAAAGTTCAAGGTGTTGCCCCGACTTTCTTCTTCAGTAAAATAAGGTAATATTTCTTCATCCTGCTTGTTTGAATAGTTCGAGCATTTTAGTATTTTGTTAAACTGAAGCCATTGTTATAATTTAAGAACTTTTCTTTTTATTTTCGAGCCTTTTTGAAACAATTCGTGCCTTTTTGCTCATGAATCGAGCCTTTTTGAAACACAATCGTGCATTTTTGGTCATGAATCGTGCCTTTTTGAAAAACCTTTCGTGCCTGTTTGAAACAAAATCGAGCATTTTTGCTACAAAATCGAGCCTTTTGCTTACAAAATCGTGCCTTTTTGGTCATGAATCGTGCCTTTTTAAAAAACTTTTCGTGCCTTTTTGGTCATGAATCGTGCCTTTTTGATCATGAATCGTGCCTTTTTAAAAAACTTTTCGTGCCTTTTTGAAACAAAATCGAGCCTTTTTGCTACAAAATCGTGCCTTTTTGGTCATGAATCGTGCCTTTTTGAAAAACCTTTCGTGCCTTTTTGAAACAAAATCGAGCCTTTTTGCTACAAATTCGTGCCTTTTTGGTCATGGATCGAGCCTTTTTGAAACAAAATCGTGCCTTTTTGGTCATGAATCGTGCCTTTGTGAAAAACATTTCCTGTCTTTTTGCTACAAAATCGTGTCTTTTTGCTACAAAATCGTGCCTTTTTGCTCATGAATCGAGCCTTTTTGAAACAAAATCGTGCATTTTTGCTCATGAATCGTGCCTTTTTGAAAAAAACATTTCTTGCCTTTTTGGTCATGAATCGAGCCTTTTTGCTACAAAATCGTGCCTTTTTGGTCCTCATTCGTGCCTTTTAAAAAAAAAAATGTCGTGCATTTTTGGTCATGAATCGAGCCTTTTTGCTACAAATTCATGCCTTTTAGAACTGAAATCGTGCCTTTTAGAATTGAAATCGTAACTTTTTGAACTGAAATTGTGGCCTTTTCAAATCGTGCCTTTTTGAACTGAAATCGTGTCATTTTTAATGGTTTGTGATTATTAATTTGACAGCCTCATGAATCGGATTAGAATAGTAATATCTTACAACGGTCGATTGGAGCAGTTACTCGACGGAAGTCAGAGGTTCGTTGGATCTGATAACCGAGGAATGTATGTGTCAAAGAATTTGACTTACGATGAATTGGTGGCGATCGTGCATACTATTGTGAACTATGATGTAAACAAATACAACGTTGATTTGTCATCAATATCAATAGTTCCTGGCAGTACGTGTCGCACATTTATAAGCAATGACGACGATGTCCAGTTTATGCTAGGGGAAGATCGAGTGATCCCTCAAGTATGTGTCAGTCTTATTGAGCGGACAGCTGGAGATGTGTTAGGGAATGATATTCCTCCCCCTGAAAATACCCTACAATTTGGATCATTTAGTGGTAGCAACCAAGTGTTCACCCAAAGGAGTGGCAGCGAAGGTGGGAGAAACATGTTTGGTGTCCCACAAGTTGTGGTTGACCATGCAGATGCCGCTGAGACTCAATTTGGTGATGTGTTTGGTTGTCGAATTGAGCAGTTTGATGCGCAGTACAATGAGCAGAACAATGACAATTACCCGAACCATGAGGTGGATAATGAGGCAAATAATGAACATGTTGATGATTTGCAAAATGCGGATGAAGAGCATGCATATATGCAAACACATGGTAGACGTGTAGAAGGAATTAGTGGCACTACACTAGATATGCCTGGGACTTCTGAGGTCCGTTATAATGTGACAACATCTGATTCTGTTAATGGGACAACTTGGGTTATTCCGGGAGCAAATTCATACTCGTTTGGTACTGGTAGAAGCAGCACCTTGGAAGCGCAAGAACCGAGAACCATGATTTATAAGGGTCAATTTTTCCCGAGTAAAAAGGATTTGAAGAGGCTAGTTGGCGATTTTGCGATGCGTCAGAACTTTGAATGGAAGGTGAAAAGGTCCAATAAGACAACTTTACATCTGATTTGCATCATTGACGACTGTACGTGGAAATTAAGAGCGGTGAGGAGAGAAGAAGGGACTTACTTTCAAGTCAGAAGTTTTGTCAACGAACACACCTGTCCCTTGGAGGAGATTCACCGTCGCCATCGACAAGCTAGTGCAACCACAATCGCAGAAGTCGTTGCACCTAGACTTCAACAAGCCGATGGTCGTCTCATGCGTCCGAAGGACATAATCGCCGATATGAAAACAATGTATGGCATCCAAATCATGTACAGTAAGGCACATGATGCCCTGCAATATGCATTGTCATTGACCTATGGAACGCATGAAGAAAGTTTCCAACTGCTGCCATCTTTTGCATACGTTCTGGAACAGCAAAATCCAGGCACAATCACAGACTTACAGTGCGCAGATGATGGTAAATTCCTTTACTTTTTTATGTCGTTAGGGTCCTCAATTAGAGGTTTTCGAAGGTGTATGCGTCCTGTGATTGCAGTTGATGGTACCCATTTGAAGGGAAGATTCGGGGGTACAATGTTTGTGGCAACTGCACAAGATGGAAACGAACAGGTGTATCCAATTGCTTTTGGGTACGGTGACTCAGAAAACAACCTTTCATGGGAGTGGTTTTTGGAGTGCTTGAGAGGTGCCCTTGGTCATATAGATGATCTGGTTTTCATTTCCGATCGTCATGCAAGCATTGAAGCAGGGATTTCTAAAGTGTTCCCTTATGCAACCCATACCATATGTTGCTGGCATTTTGGTGAAAATATGAAGAAGCGATTCCACAGAAAAGATGTTGCCGACATAATGGATAACGCTGCTAGGTCGTACAGCCAAATCCACTACGATCGCCACATGGAGGAGTTACGTAGGTTGCACAAGGGTGCATACGATTATGCCATTGATGCCGGTCCACACAAGTGGTCCCGTGTTCATTGCCCCTAAAGAAGGTACAGGTTGATGACAACAAATGTTGCAGAGTGCATAAACTCATGCCTAAAATTTGCACGGCAACTGCCATTGATGACACTGGCAGAGTTCATTCGGAATATGCTACAAAAGTGGTTCCACGATCGTCATACAAATGCACGGTCAATGCGTCATCGATTGACCGACGCAGCACATCTTGTGATCCTCAAACGTGTCGAGAAATGCGGTTATATGACCGTAAATGCAGTTGACTGGAACATATTTTCCGTTAGACACAAGGCAAAACAGTGGACGGTTGACTTAGCCCGGAAGACATGCACATGTAACAAATTCCAAATGGACTTTTTACCATGTTCACACGCACTCGCAGCGGCAAGGTACATGACTCTGTCCATTTATTGCTTTATAGTACCTAAACGTGAATCTCACTGTTTTCATTGTTGCAGGGAGAGGAACTTGGATTTCACATCTCTTTGTGCGGACTACTACAAGAGGGAGACACTTATTGATGCATACTCGGTTCCTATAATGCCTATTGGTCATCCTTCTTCATGGGTAGTGCCATCCGACATCGCAGCGCGGGTGGTTTTAAATCCAAGGACAAAGAGACAATCCGGTCGCCCGATGGAGGGTCGACATGTCTCGTCTTCAGAGAGGACAGCCACACAGTCGTGTAGAAGATGTGGACAACCAGGACATAACAGCAGGAAGTGTTCCAACCCGCCTATGGTTAATGAAGGTCCTAGTACTATTGTACCCGAACAATACCGTCGCAAGTGCAGCATCTGTCATTCAACTGGACACAACAAACAAACGTGCCCTCAGAAGGACTCTATCGTGGAATGAATGGAGTCTTACAAGAGGAGACTTGACCCCACATCATAAATGCTGTCATGGAAGCGATTGAAGGGATGAGAGTTGCATTGGGTGCTGCTATAGGGGCTTTTCCATCCTGCTCGGAAGGTTAGAGAAGTGTACTGGAAGATTTACAACTCCCTATATATTGGCACTGAAGATGCTCTTGTGGCTGCTTATCCAACACTAGACGACGAGCATAATAACATATACAGTAGGCCAGAGTTAGTGATGTTTATTTGAGTGCAACGAGTTTCAGCTAGAGAGGACGAAAAGATGAACGATGCAATCATCTTAGGGCTTATGTTTTAGACATGTGTTTTGGATTTTAACTGCTGTAGTTTGTTTATTTCCACAAGTCACCATACCAGTTGATATACTCATATATGGTTGTTTTTTAACTTTTTGTATGCTTTGATAAATGTCAATATATGGTACTTTTTAACTTTGTGTATGCTTTGATATATGTTAATATTTTAGAAATATTTTATGTTCGAAAATATTTTTGAATTTAGTTGAACTTTGAACTGCAAACAACTTGAAATAAAAAATTAATAATTTCATTAACAACAGCTCTGTTATGTACAACAACTACAACGTCCTGGAGTTACAATAAACCTCCACGGCCATCTTTTGCCGGATGATGGCCATATCGGCTTCCGTCCAATCGAATGTATCCCTGTTCGCCGTCAGGTACTCAATCATTCTCAACGTATGGGCACCACAGTTTCCCCTGCAATTAACCACATGAACAACCATTAGCATTGATACATTTCTTCACCGATTGGGATAGAATAACAACTTGAAATAGTCATACCCCGATTCTTGTTGGGGCACCCGGTCGGCTGACACAAATAACATCCGAAACGGCCCATCCCTCTTTTTGTAAGTCTTGTCACCCGGTTGTCTATTCCTGTGAAAGTGCACCGTATAGAGTTGAGAGGGTAGCAAATAGCGCAGACATGCAAACTGGGCATTCCTGTGCCTAAATGGGACATCCCGTCTGAACGGGTCAAACACAAGAATGTGCCCATACTGCAGATCGATGCTGGCCATGACCCAATGCATACCTCCAACGTTGCAAGGAATCAGAACCTGCAGGTGTTTCTCCAAGGTGTTATCAAAACTCGAATAAACATAGACGCAAAACTCGAATAAACATAGATGCAAAACTCGAATAAACACTTACAATGTCAACATCGTGCCAAGGTCGATTCCCTAACGGGAGCTCCCCACGGACCACCATAAGCTCATCACGGGACCACTGCTGCTTAAACACAGACCAACCTGATGGGGGTTTCCTCTCCTCACCAGTGCCGATTCTGTCCCATTGGTGATCTAACAATGTCTGAAAGAAAATTAACTGAAACGTTAGGCAGAAGATGTATGAACACATCAATGTCGAAGCGAAAACCGTATAATATTAACACTTACAAAGAATTGTGAATCCAGTATGTTGATCCTCGAACCGTAGACAGTGGGGTGCAATCGCTGACGCCTCCGGACAATCTTCAAGTATGCGTCAATGTGCTAAAAATTTGAACAGTTTGTATTGTTAGGATGCAACCATTTATGACTGAGTTTTATAAAGACAGTTCAAGGAAGGAACATACAGTATCCTCCAACTCCATGAAGTTGGTTTGCAACCGGTGGAACCAAGTGACAGGAACACCAACTGGGTCGTGCAGATCCACATCACGTCTGCATAAGTAGGGAAAAAGTTACATAATACTGACTTACATATTTGTCAAAAAAAACTATAAACAGAATGTAATACTTACAATTCCCCCGACATGCTCCTCTTGTAGTCTGCGTACGCCGCAAGCTGTTCAGGATCTAACAGTCCATGTGGATTCCATTCATGTGTCGGCGGCGGCATCACCCGTGCCCTCTTTGGTAGACAGGGGTCTGTGTATGGGCTCCGTTCCATCCAACCTCGACGTCGAATCCGGTCTCCACGCCTTAGGGGTGGGGGAGTCTGTTCCGGACCATGGCGATCGGTGCGGTCTGAGGAGGAACTCGGTCCCTGTTGATCGACCTGTGACCGTGGAATCCGAAGAACCAAATCTCTCCTCGAGGATCGCCTGGAGGGGTCGGCTATGCTTTGGTCGATCGGAGGCTGCGACGTGCGGTCAGTGGACAGCTCATGGATTTCAACAGGATCATGCAGCAGCTGTGATGAGCGGTCTGCGGTGACTGCCTGCGATGGTATACGTTCCAATAATGCTGTCTCTGTATCAGCGGGGACCGCCGGTTGTCCTAACGCATCAGGAGCCTGCTGCTCGGGTACTGTGTCTGTAGTATATGCCTCCCCATGTCTGGCACCTGAGCCTGTCTCATCATGATCAGTACCTGTCCTGCCTGTACTGAATGCACCATCATGGTCATGAAATGGTTGGTCATCGAACGGTGGATCCTCCTCCATACGCCCCTACGATGACGGACCCTGCGACGGCGGACCCTGCGACGTCGGACCCTGTAGCGTCCGAATCATAGCCACCAACTCCAGATGCTGTGAATTTCTTTTCTCTTCATTCTTTTGGATAGCATCCATGACATCCGTCCGTAATGTTCGAACAGCATCCATCACTTCTGCTAATTTCTGCTCCCAGCCCTGAAAGGATTGCAGACTCTGTCAGTACTAAAACTATTAAGTCAATGGAAAGTAAAGCATGCGGTTAAAAAAATGCTGATGTACCTCCGGATGGTCTTCAACGCCTTCAGGTTGCTGACCTTCAGGTGCAGGCCGTCTGGGCAACGTGAATCGTACCCGCCTACGCCTCACGGGAATAGGACTGCGACCCTCCGGGTCTGAATTACTAGGTCTAGGTCGTGGTTGTCTGGCTTGACTGAAAGGTATCCGCCTAGACCTCGTGGGACTCTCAGTACCAATGTCAACCTCCGGCTCTGAGCCCTCAAGATCATAAGGTGCAGAATACTGAGGATCCATATCACTAGGTCCGTAATATGATTCCTCTGTATCACTGGGTCCGGCAGTCCTATGTCGATCGGGATCCGGGCGGTCACGAGGTAAATCTGCGGCATCGTCATCATATAAACTGCCTCCCAGGTTTATGCCTTCATAGTACTGTTGATGCCTCTCAGCCTCCGTAGGCACCAATTCAGCCCGCGCAAACATCTGCAATCGGAGTGACATCATTGTAATTGCAAACATACTGAAAATAATAAACATTAACAACATCAATACTTACCCTTTCAGTGAAAATCTTATCCAGCGTTTTCCCCCGTGGTCGCGCAGTCAACTCCCATTTCAGAATACGTGGAGGGGGTAGCTCGATTACCCTGCGTTCCCCACATTTGTGCTTATTGCTGCTAAGGTCCGGGATAACCTCAAAAGCAAATATCTGCATAATAGATAACACATTAGTGATATAAAATATTTTCTATTAAAGTACGGCTGTAAATTATAAATTCTCACCAATAATGCGTGCACTAGACCGTATATGTTATACGTCTCAGTGGTGTTAGCCGTGGCCTGTTGTTGCTTTCGTTGTTCGGACCGCTGCTGTTGACCATCCAAAGCATGCTTCAAACCAGATATAGTCCGCCTATACACGTATGCACCCCACGGGAATGCATCAAAAGCGTCCAAGTCCTCAACTAGCTGAAACTGCCATAATGGAATTTTATATCTCTCGTCCACCCCCATCAGTATCCAGTTCAGCAAAAACAATAATGACAGCTTCACCGCATCGTACTGCTGCTCAAAAAGACCACTCCGCAGCACCGCTTTCAGGTCTTCATTCTCTACGACTCGACCCCGAAAGTATCGGTCGTGTATGCCATTTTGTACCATCTCATAACTTGCTGGGTCGGGAATGATTCCGAACTTCAATCCGGTGATTACACAGAACTCAACCCTGGAGAACCGGACCGTATGCTTACCCAACAAAAATCTCATCTCATCTCATCTTCTGGCCCGTCGTGATGCAACTCGCGCAAAAGCATCCGATGGACAATTCCAGCCGAAAAATTCATCTCCTGATGCATGTGAAGTAAATGACCGAAGCAGGACTCAGTAAACCGACGATGGTCTTCCATCCGAAGAAGTTCATGTACACTTTCAAGTGCGTTGTGGACATCTGTAATGTCATTCACATGGTCATGCCGAATAATTTTTCCGTGGAACCATTCTCCCACAGGGATTTTCAGGAAATCCTTCAGATTCACCCTCTGCATATTCACATAAAAAAAAAACCATATCAGTTCATGAAAACTCCTAAAAAATCAAGGTTCAAAAAAGGCTCGAATGCAGTTCAGAAAGGTTCGAATATAGTACAAAAAGGCACGATCACAGTACAAAAAGGCACGATCACTATACAAAAAGGCACGATCACAGTGTCAAAAGGCACGATCACAGTGCAAAAAGGCACGATCACAGTACAAAAAGGCACGATCACTATACAAAAAGGCACGATCACAGTGTCAAAAAGCACGATCACAGTGAAAAAAGGCACGATCACAGTACAAAAAGGCTCGATTACTATACAAAAAGGCTCGATCACAATACAAAGTTCAAAAAGGCTCGAATACAGTACAAAAAGGCACGATCACAGTGTCAAAAGGCACGATCACAGTGAAAAAAGGCACGATCACAGTACAAAAAGGCTCGATTACTATACAAAAAGGCTCGATCACAATACAAAGTTCAAAAAGGCTCGAATACAGTACAAAAAGGCTCGAAAACAGTTCAAAAAGGCTCGAATACACTAAAAAAAACGCTAGACATAAATGTACAAAAAGGCTCGATCAGTTCAAAAAGGCACGATTACAATACAAAAAGACTCGATCACAGCACAAAAAGGCACGATTACAATACAAAAAGGCTCGATTACAACACAAAAAGGCACGATCTCAATACACAAAGGCTCGATTACAACACAAAAAGGCACGATCTCAATACACAAACGCTCGATTACAATACACAGTTTATAAAGGCACGATTACAACACAAAAAGGCTCAATTACTATATCAAAAGGCTCGATTACAAAACACAGTTCAAAAAGGCACGATTACATCACAAAAAGGCTCGATTACAACACCAAAATGCTCGATTACAATACACAGTTCAAAAATGCTCGATTGAAGTTCAAAAAGGCTCGATTCAACTACAAAAAAGCTCGACTGAAGTTCAAAAAGGCTCGATTCAACTACAAAAAGGCTCGATTCACAAAAAGGCACGATTCAACTACAAAAAGGCACGATTCAACTACAAAAAGGCACGATTCAACTACAAAAAGGCACGATTCAACTACAAAAAGGCTCGATTCAACTAATCAAACCCAGATCTTCATCGTTTTCAAAGAATTTTTTTTCCTAAAATAAAACCCTAACCTAACCTGATCAACAAACACACAATCTTATTCGAAAACGAGAATCAAAATGCTTACCTCACTCCTTCTGCTTCGCCGTTCAACTCTCGTCGACATCGCTACTGTTCCGGTGGCTCACCGTCGGATTTTGGTTCTGTTGTCCGTCCGTTCCTCTGTCAAAGGTTTTTCTTTCAACGTTTGAAAAAACTCACAAACCGACAAATGAAGGGGTATTTTTGTCTGGTCACCATAAATGGTGCCTTTTAAACTTAAGTTAATAAGTTGATGACTTTTCCCCAAAAGGCACCCCATAAAGTGCTATTTAAATTTCGAACCCTATTCATAAATGGGTTATGTGGCAAAGCCTCATTGGTTGGTCAGTACCTTAGGTACTGACCAGTCAGTACCTTAGGTACTGACCAGTCAGTACCTTAGGTACTGACCAGTCAGTACCCAAGCATTGTCCTATTCATTAACCCCAATTTCAAAGTCTCCTAAATGAAGTGTGGAATATGCACTAACCTTTAATAAATTCAAATTACTGTCATGATGTTGAAGTAATTAATTGTTGTACTTTTTATACTTTCAAGGATATAAAGTTATATATCTCAATACATATTTTTTCTTTAATTTTCTATTTCTCTCAATATTGGATAGAACATGTAGAGTTTAAATTATCTTTTTCTTTTGGTTGACTCTGTAAAGGATGTTGTAGTTTAGTTATACTTGGTCTCTTTGTATCTAGCTGTTGTACTCCTAACTTAGCTCTTTTAGGTTACGGTCTTCTTTTTAACTTAGGATTTACAGCTTTCATAAGTTAACTTGCACAAGTCTACTGCAAGTCTCTTTATGTATATATTGGTTCGGTTTTCTTCAATAAGATTAATATCGAAATATATTCAATTTTTATAGACTCGGGGTCAAGCACTACTCAAATAATGTAAGGTTGATAATACTTACATGTGAGTAAGTTACAAGTTACAACCGAAGTGAACATCACTATCACAATGGAAAATAATGGCAGCCATGAAGAAAATAAATTCGTGTCTGTAGCTTTCAAACGTGACAATAATAATAATAATAATAGTTTTAGGGCTCATTTGGTGCGTGGCAGTGACGGATTTAGAGGGAGCCCATAAGGGCCATTGCCCCCCAACCAATAAAATTTCAACAAATTTTCAACACATAAGTTATCATACTCCAGCATGTACACAATAATAATAGGCATTTAGAGTTTATTTTTACTCACCCTTTCAAATGGGGTAAACATTACCCCCCCCCCCCCCCCCCCCCCCCCCCTAATATCCCGGTATCCTGCCAAATGTCCCCCCCCCCCCCCCTTCTCCCTAATATCCCGGTATCCTGCCAAATGTCCCAAAATTTATCCCAAAGTTAACAGATTAATTATTATATAGTTTAAGATTTGTTTTCCCTATTTTAGTTTATAATTTTCTTAACACTTAAAAAAAAAAAAAAAAAAAAAAAAAAAAAAAAAAAAACATAATCCAAACTAGAAATTGAAAATCAATTGAAAAAGAAAAAGAAATATTTTTTTTGGATAACACCAGAAACCAACATCTTCTAAACCAAAACACACCACCATCCATCTCAATCAGAAAACTCTAACCCTCAAATCCAAACACCCCACCAACAGCCACCCCAAACCCCTCTCCATGCGGTGGCGGCGGCAACCCCTCTGTCAAAGGATAGAAGAGGGAGAAGAGAGATGGTAAGAGAAAGAGAAGGGTATGGCGGCGAGATGAGATCGAGAGCAGCAGATGGATGAGATCGTGAGCGGTGGTTGGTGTGATTTCAATAGGTTTGGATTGGTTGTGGTTATTTGAGTTTAGTTTAGGGTTTGGACATTAAAGAAGATGACGATCGGAAGATGAGACGATGAAAATGGGATTTGGGTGTTTGGGTTTAGATTTTTTTTTAATTTTTTAATTTTTTTACTAATTTACCTATTTGCCCATTTGATTATTTTCTTGTTAATTCTGGTTAAATTTTGGGACACTTGGCAAGATATGGGGAGGGGGTGAGCAAAAATGAACTCTTCTAATTAGGCTTGCCCCCTTGGTCCCCTCCTAATATTTTAATAATATAAATTAATTAATAAATATTTTTCATATTTATTGCCAATGAAGGTGGGAGATAAAATCAATCATTTTTAAGATTTTAATTTTCAATGCAGAATAATAATAATAATAAATAATTTCCTATTATTTCTTATATATATATTACACTATTACATAAATTCGGGATTATTTTTTTAGGGGGAGGGCTCGAACTCGCAATATCCTCCTTGTACAGGTGTGAAGGGTTTACCACTGTATAAACTTATATTGTCTTATTATTTCATATATTATTGCTAGTATAGTATACAATATATATATTATCACCATAACAAGCTATCTAGGATGAGGTTGACTCAGTGGAAAGCCCCACACCCAAAAGGTTGTCGTTTCGAGTCATTACCCTTCCTCCAATCCCAAAATATTATAATAATTCAAAATTTTTGAATTTTTTGGATGCGACTACCTATACTATTTTATTCTATAATAGTCATCTTATGTTGAGACAATTCTTTGAGTTTTACTCAACATAGTTCGTTTACTAGTAATTCTTCGATTTGATTATTCAGATTATCTTTATGATTTTCCAAGATTTTAGGTTTGGGATTATAAATTACAAAATATTTTATATTTTTATTCAAAATTTGTGTTAATATATATTTATTATTATTTATTTATTTATTTGTGACATTACCTTTAAAACTAAACGGTGTTAATTACATATTGTTTTTGATAACTTATTTTTTGAATATTAATATATTCATCTTACGTAACCTTGGTAAGTTTTTGTTCCGCCCCTGTGCACGAGATAGGATAAGATTATTTTCATAGGATTGGATTGGATTATATTAGATTGGAAGAGATAGGATTGGATTAAATTAGTGTTGTGATGTGTTTGGTGTAATATGAGATTGGATTAAAATAATTATGTCTCTTCTTTGGTGTGGTATGAGATTGGATAAAAATAAATAAATTATCATATATTTAATATGGTGTGAAATTGATTAATATAAAATTAAATTGAATTATTTTGAAATAAATAAATTTTTTAATTTTTAAAAAATAAATAAAAATATTTAAAATTAATATTAAAGAACATAAATTTTTTAATTAATATTATAATAAGATATATTAAATATAAAAAAAGAAGAAGAATTAAAAACAAAACATGGGACTAAATAGCCCCACCTCACCCGGATAAAATGATTGCATAGAATTGGATTGGTTAAAATAATTATTTAAATTAAATTTTGAAAAAAATTAAAAAAATTAAATTGTTTATTTAAAAATAATTTAAAATTTTTAAACCAATTTGAATCAAAATAATTTTTATTTTTATTTGTTAATATTGAAAACTATCATTTTAAAAATATTTAAAATAAAAAATTTATTAATTATTAAAAAATATTTATATTTTAATCATATAAAAAATAAAATAAATTGAAAAGAGAAGAAAACAGTAAAAATAAAATGAATAAAGTGGGGGGACTAATTAGTTCCACCAGGCCCCGTTTGGTACGTGCACGGGATTGGATTGGACTATTTCATGGGATTGGATTGGATTAAGATGAGACTGGAATTAGATGAGATTGGATTGGACTGGATTGGACTAAATTAATACTATACTATGTTTGGAAAAACATGAGACTGGACTAAATTAATACTATGTTTTGTTTGGTGAAACATGAGATTGGACTGAATTAATACCAATTTTACTCTTATAATTAAACTTTTTTTAAAATATAACTTAAGTTTATATATTCAACAACAACAAGTCAACAACAATCTCTCTTTCAATCTCAAAACAATTTCATTTTACTTTTTTCCAGTTTCTTTCAACAAACCCCAGAATCATTAACAAGGAAAATTATAAATATTATAAATAGACATATACTTTGATCATATTGAATAAAGTGATTGAATTATCAACGATTATCAACAAACATCGCACCTGATTCTGCATTGCACAATCCAATTGACACACACAGAGCTCTACTTACAAGCAGAAGAGAAACAAGGGTTTTTGAAAACTAAAAAAAAAAAAATGATTTCCAGAATTTTATTTTGGGTAAGATTCCAAAAAAAAATAATAATAATAAGAAAGAAAATAAAAACCCAAGATCTGGTTCCAGATCTCGCCCAAGCCTAATTTCAACCCATAATATCAACTTCGATTTCAAAGAGAATTTCAACTTCGTTTTCAAGTTTCAACCCCGAATTACAACTTAATTCGTTTTCCTAATCCAATAACCAGCCTATTCTTCCAACAATCTCATAGAGAGAGAAAGCGAGTCTAAAGAGAGAGAGAGATGAGGTTAGTTGGAAGAAAGGTTGAAGAAAGAGGGAGGAAAGGTTGGAGAGAGAGAGAGAGATGAGGTTTGGATGTCTGGTATCAGAGAAAGAGAGGAAAGTGATGAGAATGAATTATAAATGGGTGGGGTCCACAAATAAAAATAGTCCTAGTACAAATAGTGATGGAGTTGGGGGTGAGTATATTTAATCCCACTATCATGGGATTATTTTGTTGGTGGGACTAATAATCCCATGTCTTTAAACGTCACCAAACGTGGGATTGGGACTAAAATAGTCCAATCCCAGTCCAATCCTAGGCGCCAAACACGCCCCCAATGTAGAATAAGTTGATAGCATGGGATTATTTTAATCCCGTCCCATTCCATAACAAAGATCGGACTAAAAATTGTCCAATTCCAATCGTATCCCATACAACAAACAGCCCCTTAGAATTTTAGAATTCTAAATTCTAATGCAAAGGTGTGTGCTGGCAGCAGGAAATTAATTATTCTTCATAAGAAATTTAAGAAATTCATGGCCTCCTAAATTATTGCCAAGTAATGCCAACACAAAAAGATGGACTCCTAGAAAGATTATCCAATGAATCAATGATATATATGTATACGTAAGTATTTGTAGATTATATATGAAGCAGACGCTGTAGAGAATTAGTAGCGGGATCATTCCGCCAAGTGAATCCATTATATTGCAATTTGCAAACCAAAATGCACCAAAGAATCAGCAACTTCATTCATTTCCTTTGTCTAAATATATATGTAAGCAGTAGAAGACTTAATAATTTTTTTTTTGTAACTAAGAAATTTATTAAACAAGCCAAAGCGGCACCCGAAACACACAACAAAGCAAAACCCGGCACCAAGAACAGGCACAAGAACAACACGGGCAAGACCACAGAACACCGCCAAAGGCAAGAAACAAACAGCTAAAACTCACATAGCAAAGACTGAACACCCTGTTGAGTTGGATCAAATCTTTCTGTGACTCCCGGGAGATCGACGAAAAGGTCCCGGCCCAACCCATGATCCTCCTGAAACATCAAAACCCAAATTTCAAATTTCTTGTTTAATCTGTGATGTAGGACAGTTGGCTTTAGAGTTTGAAGAAGAGATGGACAGGAAATTGTCCAAAAGAGGTGCTCCAAAGAAACGGGCATAACTTTTGACTCGGTTGTCAGATTTCCTATTATAATATGTTTTCGGAAAGGGTTTTCAGAGATCTATAGCATGGCAACCTGGGTTCCCCGGTTGACGTCATTTGCATCCTCATCGGGGCAGTTTAAGTTAGGCTGTTGGGCAACCGAAGATTTTGTGTTTTTTCTTATTTTTCCGTTTTTAGTTGTTTTTGTTTAGTTTGAGGATATTTTAGTCTTTTTGCTTATTTTAGGGTTTCAAGAGGCTATTTAAGGCTCTTTGTTATCAGTTTCAGAATTATTCAATAATATTATCAATTTTTGGTTTACATACATTCGTTCTTTACTGGTGGATTCCAGTTTTGTTACTTTAGGGGTTACGCTGGTAAACCCTAGAACTTTCGTTCTGCGTCAAGTGGTATCAGAGCATAAGGATTTACCTTGTACGATGGTCAACAACGAAGCCGGAAGAGTTAACCCTGGCGACGCTGGTCGTAGGGATGGCGATGTGTGGGCGGCAATTGATGAGCAGCGACAGTCGATGGAGAGGTTGGAGGCAATGGTTCGGCAACTTATGGAGCGGCTGCCTACTCCCAACACCCCTACGGGCCAAGCTCCTGCTCCTATTCCTGCCCCTACCAACAGAGATGGAGTCGAGGGATTAACCCTAGGCCGCCCTGAAGGTAGACGTCCGCCTAAAGCCGCGAGACATGTGCAGCATGAAGATTTCAGTGATGAAGATTCTGAAGAGGATTTCGTTGGTTACCAAGGAGATCGTCATCTGAACCGAAATCAACCTGATTATCGGATCCGCGCAGACATACCCCTGTTCTATGGAAAATTACAGATTGAAGAGTTCCTTGACTGGATTTCTGAGGTTGAGAGATTCTTTGAGTTTACTGAAGTTACGGAAGAACGTCAAGTCAAATTGGTAGCATATAAGTTGAGAAGCGGGGCTGCTGTTTGGTGGGAGAAATTACAGATGGATAGACGACGACAAGGCAAGGTTCCTATACGATCCTGGAGGCGAATGAAACAACTGATGATGAACAGGTTTTTACCTCCAGATTATGAGCAATTTATTTTTCAGAGTTATCAGAATTGTGTGCAGGGTAACAAAACCGTTGCAGATTATACTGAGGAGTGGTCTAGGCTTTCAGTTCGTAACAACCTCAATGAGACTGAGGGACAACAGGTTTCAAGATATTTGGGGGGATTAAAGTCGACCATTCGAGATAAAATTGGGCTACAAGTTGTGTGGACAGTAGATGAGGCGCATAACATGGCCTTGAAAGCGGAGTTAATGGAGAAATCATCCAATCGTTTTTCTCACTACAAGAAGGGCATGGGTGAATCGTCCAATGCAGCTGCAAATAGGGGAAGATTTTCACCAAGTGATGGACAGGGTCAGGCTAAAGCTACTGTAGATCAGGTACAAAGGGGTTCGGTTCCAAATAATTTTAGTGGGTCGCGTCCGACAGCAACAGCAGCTACAAAGGAAACCCCACGAATGGCACCAAACCCGTACAGTAGACCGGGCGTTATGAAGTGTTATAGGTGTGGCCAACCAGGCCACCGTTCGAATGAATGCCCAGCCCGAAAACCAGTGAACTTCGTGGGTGCTGAAGGAGAAGAAGAAGACGAACAGATTTATGAAGAAGAGGGAAACATGGACGAATTCTTGGAGGGTGCAGATATTGCTGAAGAACAGGGGGAGCCTGTTAACTGTGTGATTCAGCGAGTCATGTGTGCAACGAAATTGGACGATATATCGCAACGAAACAGTATTTTCAAGACTTGTTGTAGTATACAAGGAAAGGTTTGTGATTTGATCGTCGACAGTGGGAGTTGTGAGAATTTTGTGTCGAGAAAACTTGTAGAACATTTGAAACTGCGTGCAGAGAAGCATCCCAAGCCTTATGCGATTGGGTGGATTCAAAAGGGTCCTAAGGCGAACGTGACAGAGGTGTGCAAAGTTCCTATTTCGATCGGGCAATACTATCGGGAAGAGGTGGCATGCGATGTAGTCGACATGGATACGGGTCACGTATTATTGGGACGTCCATGGCAGTTTGATGTGGATATAACCTACAGAGGGCGTGACAATGTTTGTGTTTTCAGTTGGGGTGGCAAGAGGATTGCAATGGTTCCGAAACGGGGTTCAGTCGGGAGTTCAACTAAGGCCACGGTAAATGAGCAGTCTTTGGTCACTTTAATCACGTCCGTAAGTGATTTAGAAGCTGAAATTAAGGAGGCACAGGAGGTACATGTTGTAGTTGTGCGAGCTTTGGTGATAGAAGGCGAGGAAGAGCAGAGATTTGTGGTACCCGAGAAGGTACAGACCCTGTTGGCCGAATTCAGTGATTTAGTGTCAGAAGACTTACCAAATGACCTTCCACCGTTGAGAGATATTCAGCACCATATTGACTTAGTTCCGGGAGCAAGCTTACCGAATTTACCACACTATCGGATGAGTCCCAAGGAGAATCAGATTTTACAAGGAAAAGTGGAGGAGTTAATGAAGAAGGGGTTTATTCGAGAGAGTATGAGCCCATGCGCAGTTCCCACATTACTTGTTCCGAAGAAAGATGGCAGTTGGAGGATGTGCGTTGATAGTCGTGCAATTAACAAAATAACTGTCAGGTATAGCTTTCCCATTCCGAGATTGGATGACATGTTAGATATGCTGGAGGGGTCGAAATTGTTCTCCAAAATCGACCTGAGAAGTGGGTACCATCAGATTCGGGTCAAACCTGGTGATGAATGGAAGACAGCTTTCAAAACTAAGGATGGACTCTACGAGTGGTTGGTGATGCCGTTCGGACTGTCTAACGCGCCGAGCACTTTCATGCGGCTTATGAACCAGGTATTGCGGCCTTTCATTGGAAAATATGTAGTCGTTTATTTCGACGATATATTGATTTACAGCCAGAGTGAGGAAGACCACATGGAGCATCTGCGGGCTGTGTTAGAGGTATTGTCAAAAAACGAATTGTTTATCAATTTTAAAAAATGCAGTTGGATGACAGCGAGGTTACTATTCCTTGGGTATGTGGTCAGTTCGAAAGGAATTTTGGTTGATGAAGAAAAGGTTAGAGCCATTCGTGATTGGCCGACACCGAAGACGGTAGGAGAGGTGAGGAGTTTCCATGGGCTGGCGACGTTTTATCGTCGATTTGTGAGGGATTTTAGCAGTATTGTGGCTCCCATTACAGAGTGTTTGAAGAAAGGGAAATTTCAATGGAGTGAAGCGGCCGACACAGCCTTCGCAGTCATCAAAGAAAAACTGTGCACCACTCCTGTTCTTGCTCTACCGAGTTTTGAGAAGTTATTCGAAGTGGAATGTGATGCTAGTGGGGTCGGGATTGGAGCAGTGTTGTCACAAGAGAAGAAACCAGTGGCGTTTTTTAGTGAAAAGCTGAGTGATGCACGCCGAAAGTGGAGTACCTATGATCAAGAATTCTACGCAATTATTCGTGCTCTAAAGAATTGGGAGCATTATCTAATTCAGCGCGAGTTTATCCTTTACACTGATCATCAAGCCTTGAAGTATCTGAACAGCCAGAGGAGCTTAAGTAATATGCATGCTCGGTGGGCAACCTATTTGCAGAAGTTTCTGTTTGTTCTGAAGCACAAGTCTAGGGTTCTGAATAAGGTGGCAGACGCGCTGAGTCGTCGTGCAAGTTTATTGGTTACTATGCAGCAAGAAATTATTGGGTTTGAGTTTCTGAAAGAACTGTATTTTGATGATGAGGATTTCGGAGAGGTATGGGAAAGGTGTGTTCTGAAACAGGCCGACGGGGAGTTTCATATGAACGAAGGCTACCTATTTTGTGGCAATCAGTTGTGCATCCCGCGGAGCTCTCTGAGAGAGAAATTGATTCGAGAGTTACACGGTGGAGGTTTGGGTGGTCACTTAGGGCGTGATAAAACTATCAGTGGGGTGGCCGAACGGTATTACTGGCCTCAGTTGAAGCGCGACGTCGGTAACTTTGTTCGCAAGTGTTACGTCTGTCAGACTTCTAAGGGACAGGCTCAAAATACGGGCCTGTACATGCCACTTCCTGTTCCGAATGCCATATGGGAGGATTTAGCAATGGACTTCGTTTTGGGTCTTCCGCGAACTCAGCGTGGAGTAGACTCCGTGTTTGTAGTGGTTGACAGGTTCTCAAAGATGGGGCATTTTATACCTTGTCGGAAGACATCTGATGCATCACATGTGGCTCAGCTGTTCTTTCGGGAGGTGGTTCGTTTACATGGTGTACCTCAGTCTATCACATCTGATAGGGATTCGAAGTTTCTTAGCCATTTCTGGGTTACATTGTGGCGGCGGATGGATACTGCTCTGAAGTTCAGTAGCACTGCACACCCACAGACTGACGGACAGACGGAGAACCTAAATCGAACACTAGGGAATTTAATTCGGAGCATCTGTGGAGACAAGCCAAAACAGTGGGACGTGGCTCTGGCACAAACTGAATTTGCGTATAACAATGCTGTTCATACTGCTACAGGTAAGTCTCCTTTCGCTTTAGTGTATCGGCAACCTCCTAAGCATGCGTTGGATCTGGCAAGGCTTCCCAAGGTCACTGGTATGAGTGTTGCTGCTGAGACCATGGCTGAGTAGGTTCGTGATGTTCAAGCTGAGGTGAAGGCGCGGTTAGAGGAGAAGAATGCGAAGTATAAGGCTGCAGCAGATGTTAAAAGGCGTGAGAAATTGTTTGCTGAGGGTGACCAGGTTATGGTGTTTCTGCGGAAGGAGAGGTTCCCAGTTGGTTCCTACAACAAGTTGAAGCCAAGGAAGTATGGTCCGTACAAGGTGATCAAGAAGATCAACAACAATGCCTACGTGATCGACTTACCTGCTAATATGAACATATCTCGTACTTTCAATGTGGCTGACCTTTATGAGTTTTGTGATGATGTTCCACTTTATCCTGATTATAACTCGAGGTTGAGTTCTTCACAGGTGGGAGAGACTGATGTAGGACAGTTGGCTTTAGAGTTTGAAGAAGAGATGGACAGGAAATTGTCCAAAAGAGGTGCTCCAAAGAAACAGGCATAACTTTTGACTCGGTTGTCAGATTTCCTATTATAATATGTTTTCGGAAAGGGTTTTCAGAGATCTATAGCATGGCAACCCGGGTTCCCCAGTTGACGTCATTTGCATCCTCATCGGGGCAGTTTAAGTTAGGCTGTTGGGCAACCGAAGATTTTGTGTTTTTTCTTATTTTTCCGTTTTTAGTTGTTTTTGTTTAGTTTGAGGATATTTTAGTCTTTTTGCTTATTTTAGGGTTTCAAGAGGCTATTTAAGGCTCTTTGTTATCAGTTTCAGAATTATTCAATAATATTATCAATTTTTGGTTTACATACATTCGTTCTTTACTGGTGGATTCCAGTTTTGTTACTTTAGGGGTTACGCTGGTAAACCCTAGAACTTCCGTTCTGCGTCAATCTGTATTCCAAATTTCCAACTACATTTCATTCAAATAATGATTAATGTAACAATCATTTATTTATTTTTCACCAACTTAACAGAGATGATCATGTAGGGAGCAGTGATGGTGTATTATGTATATATATGTTCTATGGATTTTATAAATTGTTTTCTGTTTACAATTCTTTCTTAAAAGAAATGAATATAATAAAAATGTATGCTCTAAGACTACAAACTATAAGGTCCCCTTTGCGCCACCACAGAGGTTAGTAGAAGCACAAAACCAGAAGAATAATCACCCAAGCAATTAAACCATTCTTCGTAGCCGTTTCTTTTCTTCTTCCATTTTTTTTTTCTTTTTTCAGATGGAGCAAAGCATACCCTAGAAAACCGTATATATAGAGAAATTAAATTAATACAATTTTGTAAGAGAGCACACGTGGACATAAAAAAACCATATGAAATTAAATTAAAGTGAGAGCACACGTGGTTTCATAAAATCTGAAGCGTTGGTCATTTTAGTCCCTCTAATTTGAGAAATGACCATTTTGAACCTTCTGTTAATAATTCTCTTTCAGGAAGTTTTTGCATGTCTAGCTACCACTGCTGCGAAATTAATGTATTGTTTATTGGTTCAAATATTGCTAATAATTAAATGTAGACGGACCTGATAACTTGTCCCATATTGTTAACTCTGTAAAAACTGTCAAATCTGTGATCTGCTGTAAATCTGTAATATGAGTTTTAGAAATTTCAGTATCTATTTTTAATTACTGATTACAAAATTAGTAGTTGCAAAAGTTCAATTCAATTCAATTATATAAATACACACACGACATTCAAGTGTATATACACACGACATTCAAGTGTCGGATCAACACTTTTATACGGTTTTCATAAAATGATGGATGAATATAGCATGTTAAAAGCTCAAACACAACCAAGCAAAGGAACAACACCCCCAAAAGGGCAAGAAAAACGAACAAAAAACAAAGCCAAGGGCCACAACCCAACAAACAAAAACCGACCAATAGACTGATAATGCCTATTTCTACACTTGGTGTAGCCCCGTTTCCTATCCTTTTGCATCCGTTTTCCGGGTAAAACCAAGTATTTAACACTTAAAATAAGTTTGTGCAGATTTCTTAGCTTTCAGGGGCATTTTGCCAAAGAAAGAAGAAGTTTGGGGTAAATCTGGAATTCTTGGAGAATTAGAAGGCAAAAACTCTGTACACCCGCTCTTCGTACAACGGTGAACAACGGATTCACTCCAGAGGATCACCACTTCTCACTTGTCTCCAAATGGCCCTACGAACAACGGTTGGAACACAAAAATCAGAAGACCCGCTATACACCCGCCCTAGAACAGTGGGTGAACAACGGTTTCAACTCCAACAGGCCACCGCTTCTTGCTCGCCCAAAAGCCAATGTTCAGCACAACATGAAGAACCGTTGTACGTACACCCGCCCTATGTACATTGGGTGAACAACGGCTGGGCTATTTTCTAGAAGAATGCCTAGAGTTTCGTGCCCTAATTCCAAACATATAAATACCCCATTTCAGTTCTTTTCACCTAACTTCTTGCTGATAACTCTTATTTCTACACATTGTGTAGCCCCTTACTTTTATCTTTTATGCTTGTTTTCTGGGTAAAACCGGATATTTAACGGCTTAAATAAGTGTTTCAGGATTTCTTCCAGAAGAGGGGCTTATTTGCAAAAAGATGAAATTTCTGGGGCAAATGTGCAATATTTGAAACTTGGGATTCTGCGCCCCATTTCTGCGTTAAGGGGCCGCAGAAAAGGGCGCAAAAAGGGACCAGAAGACCCACTTTTTGTAAATCGGCGCCCTAGGGCGCAGAAAAGGGCGCAAAATCAAGGTGGAAATTCTGACGAAAGTTTCCTGCAGAACACTCAACTTGCGGGGGCCATATCTCTCTCCTCCAATCGAACTGGGTTTCGTGATACATATGGTTGGAAAGCCCCAGAAGTCTTCTTTCTAACGGTTCATCAAGAGCACGATTCCGATGTTTGTGGAGAAAGTTATGCTCGTTTCCATAACGGTGTACGCTGCTGGAAAGTCACCCACGAGACCCCCTAAAAAATCTGCCACTTAAGGGTATTTTCGTCTTTTCCCCTCAATTCTGACCTAAACCCTTCTCCCCACTATATATATCCCCTCTTCTCTTCAGTTTTGACAGACCCCCTTCACTCCCTCTCTCTCTCCTCCGCCCAAC
The DNA here is from genome assembly GCA_008009225.1 of Acer yangbiense. Lineage (NCBI taxonomy): Eukaryota > Viridiplantae > Streptophyta > Magnoliopsida > Sapindales > Sapindaceae > Acer > Acer yangbiense. The sequence goes on from CM017762.1 coordinate 60,161,305, forward strand.
TCTCTCTCTCTTACATTTTCTTCATCTTCTTAACTTTCTCCACCAAATAAGGAGAGGATCCAAGCTCCCATGGAGGTTTTTCCTCCATGGAAGCTCACCATACTCCTCCACCACCATTTTTACCCCTCCTACACCACATTTAGGAGTAGATTACAAGGGAAAGGAGTGGTCTTTGGACCAAATCCGAGCTAGGGAAGCATGGAGCATCTTTGGAGGAGTTGTCTTCAAGGGTTGTTTCTATTTACTCTTTCTCTTGTATTTCTTGTTTTCCTTTGTGTGTAACCCTAATTTGGGAATTTTGTAACCCTAAAATTATTGCAATATATGTATGATTGCTCTTATGTTCTTTGAGTTTTGTTCTACTCTTTGTTTTATTCATGATTAAATCTCTTGTTGTGATATTCATGTGTGTGATGGGTCTAAATTGATGTGTCCATAAATGGGATTATGAGTAGTGTAATTTAATTTAGGAGTAGAGTAATTTAACATCCCATGATTGTTGATTGATTGATGGATGATCCAAAATACCATGTATAGAATGATTTGAGTGTTGAGTATTAGCTCTAAAGAGTGGGAGAAGTTTGATTGATGCATGTATTTGCTAAATTAGACTTTGGTTCTATATTCTTGTACTTAATGGGTCTTTGTTTCAAAGGCACAATTGCTCACCCATGGCTTGGGTTGGGTGATGAATTGATTTAGGGATAATTCCCAAATCAAGAGAATGAACCCCTAGCTTAAATTGAATGGTCTTAATGTAAAACAATTAACTTGTTGCATGTAGTTGTTTGGTGAGCTTGTTTCCAATTTTAGCCATCCTAGGGAGATTGATAAAACCAAATCCGTATCTAGAGTAAAGACAAACTAAATTCCTCTTGTGCTTGTGTAGTTATATGGGTATTTCATTGCTTAATGCTTTCACTCGGTTAGCCACCTTGTGGATGATATTTAGGTTGTGTGTTATATATTGTGTGGTTCACGTTAACATGCTCGGCGTGATATCCTCTACATTTGACCAGTAAGTTGAGAGATCACTAGGCTGGCGTGTAGAGCTCGTGTGTGTGTCCTACAGTCCTTAATGATTCCAAGCATTTATGCATGGATGTAATCTCTAAAACATCGAGAGAGATTAGAGATTAATTAAGGGGACACGAGCATATAACATACGTGTTGTATGGGTATCTCGTATTCTTAATGCTTTCACTTGGTTGCCATCCCGTATTTGGTTAGCCATTGTGAATGAATTATTGGCTGTAGTATGGCCCACGCGGTTGCGCATTACATGCCCAACGAAATAACCACTGTATATGACCAGACAGTGAGAGATACACTAGGCTGGCATACAGGGCTCTTGTGTGTGTGCCATGGCACTTAATGAATTCATGTGTACTTTGTATGTATGGATGTGATTTCTAAGACTCGAGAGAGATTAGAGATCAATTAAGGGGACACGAGCCTATAATATACTTGCATATTGAGGGACTAAGTGAGTCTAGAGCTTAATTAAGAGGATCGTTACGGTTGAGTCATTTCTCTAGTGTAACCACATTTCATGCCATCTCTCCATTCCATCCTATCCATGTATATATTATTTTAGTTTAGTTTATTTATTTATAGTATTATTTACACTTTTTCGTAACCGCAACACACGAGTTCTCTCAGAGTGTTGTAATAATAGCTAGAACCGGTGACGGTCGGCGGATACCACCTCCCTGCGGAACGATACCCTCACTTGTCGCTGTGCTAGTCCTTGTGACTCGCGCGCTAGCGAGGTTGAACTTAAATGTTCATCTTTTGACCGACATCGCAACGACGTGTCGTCACTTGCACGACTCTTGAGCTCCAAAATACTCCCAAATCACTCCAAACCATCCAAGAATCAATCTTTAACCCAAATCCTTCACTAAATCACCCAAAACCTCCATCAAATCACCATCTAAACCCAAATCACACTTCACCACCTCATTTCCTTACCTAGATCCATCATAAAAATCACACCTTGGAGCAAAAAAAGTCAAGGAGAGAAGAAGTCTACCACAACCAAGCAAAAAAGGAGGAGTTCTTCACATTAGTTTACTCTAATCCTTTCTCTCTTTACATTTATTTGTCTTCATTTATGGCTTGTACTCATTACACATCTTTTGTAGCCATTTATTGTATCATGAACTAAAACTTCCTTGGTTAAGGCCAAGATGAAGCCCTTTTCATGAATTTTTAATAAAGGCCATCACTTTATCACAATTGCTTGTGTTGTGTACACTTATTTCATGTTCTTAATTATTATTGAATGTCTAGCTAGCATTTGGTAATTGTTTGGTTGTTGTGTGAAGCACCGAGAGGAAAAGCACACAACGTGCTAGATGAAATGAGTGATAAGAGTTGGTAAGATAAAGATATGCGATGCTAGCCTTTAGGATTCATTTGTGTGCCATAAAACTTAATGAATTTGTATGTAGTTCGGATAACCTTTGAGAAATATATGCATGGATAATGTAAAAACATGTGAGACTGTTTTTTATTTTGTTGTCTTGTGGTGGTGTTGTGGGTGGTGTGGAGGAGAAGAGGCAGACATGCCTTCAGTAGAACTTCCATCAGGCCCTCTTTATATGAAACAGACTCCAATTCAAGTTTAACTTTCTCTACATCTTTCCTTCTAGCATTGAGCTCATTCTCTGCGGCAGCAGCCTCTTCACGCTTTGAAAGTAACTAATGTCTTTTCTCTTTCAACTCTTTCTGGCAATGACTTATTTTAGTTTTTAGCTATTTCAATTATGTTTCAACACTTCCAACAACAACCTTGGCATCACCTAGCTGGTCTTCAAGACATTTTTCTTCATTTCCACTACTCTTGCTAGCTAATACGCCCTATTCAAAGTAATCACACCACTTTCTTTAAATACCACAATTTGAAATAAAAGAAGGCAATAACAGCAAATCAATCAAATAGAACAAATCTAAAATATATTGGGACTCCTCACGAGGGCCGGCCCATGGGGGCAGCAAACCCAGCATTTTGCTGGGGCCCCCAAAAAGTTCATTCTACGTCTTCATCTTTTATAAAATTAGGGGCACCAAATGGTCCAATCTACTTCTTCATCTTTTATAAAATTAGGGGTCTCAGGTCCAATCTATTTAAGTTTAAGAAGGACTCAATCTCAAACATTTCCTTACTTTTATTTTTTAATAAGGCCCAATTATCTATATCTAGTACAATTTAATAAAAATAAACGTCAAAGCCCAACTGAATTTTAACATATCAAACTTAGTTTAACATCGTTTGAGTCCAATTGATTTTTTTTCTTCTTTTGAAAGATACTCCAATTAGTAATCTAGATGGTAGTAGTATAATTAGTAAATTTGCACTTCAGAAAGCAAGAAAAATAGAAATGTAAACAATGTTTTGTTTTTATATTTTTAGATAAGATTAAATCTTTTTTGTTTTAATTTATGTGGCTTACGCTGTATTTGGTAAATGAAGAATTATTTATTTAATTTTTTTAATGTTAATGGTAATAATTTTATATAGGACACCAATTTTTGTTAATATCATAAAGAGTGACGATATTTACATCCCTAAAAAATTGTCTGTACACCCCAATTTATTATATTTTTGAAAATCCAAGATTATCCTTCAGTAAAATTACTTAAAGGACTAAATAGTTTGTAAGTACACACCAATAATCATTAATTGGTTTTATATCAATCCTTTGTTAAAAATTAAAAATAAATAAATAAATAAATAAAAAACGAAGTTTCCTATTAATTGTTTGATATGATAATAAAAGCCTTTCTATTTTATCAAACCCTAACTTCTATTTTAAATATTAATTTCAATTTCTTTTATGGAATACAAATTGATTGAGTTGACAAACAATTTACTGCTATAATTGAGTAAAACAAAAATCAATACCAACAATAAACTTTCTTATGAACAATTAAAAAAAAAAAAAAACTTTCTTAGAAACAAAGGAATTGAGATACATTGTTGTGTGCTGAGAGCCTCTTTTTACATAAAAATTAAAATAAAATAAAAGTTTTAATGCAATGAAAATAAATTTTTTTCATACAAATTTTTTAGTGACATCAAATGTTTTTGCAGGAGTTAGAAATTATTTTTTTAAGGAGAAATTATTTATTTGAATAAAAAGATATAAAATAAAAATATTTTAAATAATTCTAATTAGATAACAAAATAGTGAGGTGTGCTAACAGAAATATAATACAATAAAATTAAAGAAAGGGTATTTTTGGCATTAAGTGGGGTTTATTTAAGAACCAGAGATTTTAAAAATATTTTAGGGGTGTACTTACGAAAGGGGTGTATATACAATTTTTTAGCGGTGCTAATATCGCTACTCTATTATAAAATCGTTTGAGCCCCAAAATGTTTGGAGACGGCCCTGCTTCTCACCTGGCAGTCCTTTTCATACTCTTCCAAACTTTAGATATTTCCTCCACTCTCTTTTTGAGATCAGCTGCTCCTTCTTCAGACCTTCTGACAGCAGAGGCCTTCTCCTCTATAGATTGCTTCAGGTCTTCAATATTACGAACAATCTAGCACCATAAGGATGTGGAATCCAAATTTGATTAAAATGGCAAAAAATATGTAGGGATGAAACAGATAGAAAATAGGAATACACAATATGGCAAAAATACAAAGCTAAAAAGCATATGAAAGAAGTGACAGAGTTTGAGATAAATCTTAATCACCTTTTTGGCATTCTCTTTCTCACTCCTAAGATTGTCATCTTTATTGTTCAATACAGACACTTCAAGCACAAGACCTTGAGATAGTTTATCTACTTTATCCGACAGAATTTTGACTTCCCCACCCATGCTGGCTTCCTTTTCAGCAGTCAAATTTGATACTTGCTTCTCCATTTCCAGTATTTTCAATCGTGTCCTTTCTGTATTTTCGTCAATTTCAGCAATCTTAGCCTTTACTTGTTCCACGTCATCAACTGCACTGTCTCTGATCTTCTCAGCTTGAACATATTCATAGGCAATGCAAAACCTTCTAAGTCGATCTAATTCAGCACTGCCATTAGCCCATTGCATGTATTGAGTCCGTTCTTTCCTTAGTTTCTCCAAAGCAGGTAATATTTCTTGATCAAGAAGCTTATTAATCTCATCAACCTTACTCTGCTTCTTTTCAAGTGTTTTTAATGCAGCCTCTTTCTTTGTTTCATACATTCTTGTCCCAGCAGCCTATTCAAGCATATATAGATAGAATCTCAGGAGGTTTCATATTTAAAACCTTGGTGATACGGCCTTGCATTATTATGAGGAAATGCGGATTATTAACATTAAGTAGTACTGAATGAAAAAGTGTTTGGACTTGATTAGGCTGTGAAGCTTTTCCATTGATAAGATATTTGTTCCTTCCACCAACCACGATCTGCACAGTAAGAAATGCATCTCAACAAAACAGCCTGAGTTTCAGCACTTTACTTTCAGGCAAACATAAAATAACCCCACTGTAATGTCCAAGCACATCAAACTAGTTAGCCTAGTAACATAGACTATTAAGTCATCGCCAAAATCGAAATAGACAAATTATATTTATGCTAACATTCTAGAATCATTAACAACTTCATTTTAGTTTAGAAAGAAATAGATTAACCAGTTCAAAATCCTATTTGGAAAAACTACGAAATATATTCAATTCAATTCTAAATCAACAATCGACCATACAAAAGCAAACCACCATCCTACACTTGGGTAAACAAACTCAAACTTTTTTACAAAATTTTACTACTTCAACTTAATTTCTTTGACATCATAAACTACAAAACAAAAACCACACATAAAATTTCAGGATATCAAAAAAATTTGAACAATAACAATTTTACAACAGTCAATGAAACACGACCAACCTGTCGAGTGACTGTAATCTCAGGATGGTCCTCATAACCCAGCAGGCTTCGTCTCCGGTCTGAATTATCAAACACAATTGACACTGTGGCTTTAGTAATTCTCGCTTGGCCTTTCTTGTACACAAGCTCCTGAAGGTTCGAAGCACGAACCTGCTGCTGTTAAAGTTGAAGAGAAACGGATAACAAAGAGAAAAACAGAGTTGCTAAAGATACAAAGAGATACAGGTGTTTGATAAAAGGTCTAGAAGAGCAAAAGAAGAAGATGAGAAACGAAAAACTCCATTGATAACTTTCAAGCAAAAGAGTACTTTCCATTTCATTTCTAGAGAATTCTAACTAACTAAAATCAATTACACGTGATCAATATATACCAAGTTAGCTAAATTCGAGTATAACTAACTTCTAACAGAGAGCCTGATGATCAGGAAAGTATATTAAGGAGGTGATGACACCTCAGCATTTGTAACTGTTTTGATCATCAACTTGCAACAGCCTAACTTCCAAGATTGACTTCATCTCTATTCAATTTTCTCGACCCTCTTCTTCTTTGATGAAGGTCTTTATCATTCTTTTCACTGGCCACATACACCGAAAGACCAGTATATGGATATGAGTTGTTACACATATGATCAAGTCCTTCACTAGCAGATATTTCCTTGTCTAATGTACATTGTACATGTTGCACACTACCAATTACTCTCCCATCCCCCTTCAAGTTGAAATGTGGTGAAGAGACCAAATTCAGCTTGGAACACAGAAAATTAAACTTTTCAGTTGGCAAAGCCTTTGTGAGAACATCATCAACTTGAGCATCAGTAGGAACCTATCTAGGCTCAACAATACCAGCAGCAACCTTCTCCTTGATGAAGTGTGTATCTATATCAATGTGCTAGGTTTTCAAGTGAAAGACAGAGTTTTGAGCAAGCATGTTTGCTCCCATATAATGGCTGGTGGAGGAAGCTGTACTTGAAGCTCACGAAACAGTGATTGAAGCCACAGAATTTCTGTGGTTATGTGAGCCATAGACCGATATTCAGCCTCAATACTCGATCAAGCAACCGCCTGCTGTTTCCTAGAGCTCCAAGCAAAAAGATTTCCACCTATAACGACACAATTTCCACTCGTCGACCTCCTATCATCAAGACAACTAGCCCAGTTGGCATCAGCATATGCCTCCAATCTGAGAGTCGATGTAGGCTTGAACCAGAGCCCCTTATGAAGAGTACCCTGAAGATATCGCAGCACACGTTTGCAAGCTTGCCAATGGACCTAAGTTGAAGCAACAAGAAATTGGCTCAGCTTGTTGACACTGAAGGAGATGTAGGGCCGAGTATAACACAAGTATTGGAGAGCTCCAATGACACTTCTATAGGCTGTCGCATTTTCAAGAGGCACACCATCCTGTTTGATCAGCTTCAACTCGAGATCATCGGAGTGGCACAAGGTTTCGAATCAAACTTACTTCGACACTTTTAGTCCGGTGGTAAAGCCATCCACAATTCGAGTAATTTTTGCCTTGGCTGTGCACAGGGCCGGCCCTGAGATTTTCGGGGCCCAAGACGAACTATTGAATATGAGGCCCTCGATACTCTATGTATATTTACTTGATTTTTTTTCTCTAGTAAATACTTGTAAAAATCAATATAACAACTCAAACTCAAGACTATAACACAACAAAATAGTAAAAATAAAAACAAAAAATTACCAAATTTTTTATTTTTATTTTTTATAATTGCATCAAAGAATATATCATTTAAACTTCACTCGTTTCACATTTTTAGTAACAAAAGTACTAATTAAGCTTACAAGTTTTTGAAAGAAGAAAAAAAAAATGAAGAGTATTGATTTAATTACCTTCGAAACAACAACTTTTGAATTTTCGTATAAAGAGAGTATTGAGTTTTTTTTTTAGAGATATAAAAGATGATTATATGTGACAAACATGAGTGTTGCTAGGATTCAACCCACATAGGATTTAACCCACCGCCACCATTAATCCAATGTTATTGTTGTAAGAATGATAAATGAGTTTCTATTGGTGGGCCTTTTACAAAAAAAAATTATATATGTATAGTGATCCATTTTAAAATTTATTTATAGGTTGGGTTTCCATTGGTGGGCCTCTTAAAAAAAATTAGAGTGACGATATTAGTACCCCTAAAAAACTGTATGTGCACCTCTTTTGTATGCACACCCCATTAAATTTTTTTTTAAAAATATTATAGTTTGTAAACACATCCCAAATATTACCAATATATCCTTTCTTTTGACTTTTGAATAAATACTATAAATTACTAATTTTCAAAATAATTAAAATAAATTAAATTAAAAGTATGGGAGGAGATTTGGCACCTTCCAAACATGGAAGGAACAGCCACTCTTTTTGTTTTGTTTTATTTTAATTTATTTTTATTCTAATTTTGTTTTTAAAATTAAATTCAACGGTTTTCAATTTTTAAAATTTTATAATAGTTATTTAATATTTGTAATTTTATACAATCATTATTTAGTTTTTTTTAATTAATAAATAATTAACATCTTGATCAAAGATATTATAAATCTTTGTTAATTTTTTCAAATTATTAAATATTTTAATAATATATAAAAAGCTTTTACAATACTGTTGCCAAAGGAACAAGAAGACAGGGATGAAGGCAAATACTGTTGCCAGAACAGCAAGCTCTCTAATGCCCTCTTTGAATAGGATGAATAATGTCACACAAAAGATCACCATCAATATTGCTAATAGTTATGATACAAATGGAGTCTTTTTTTTTTTGTTTTTTTTTTTTGAAAAAAATACAAATGGAGTTGAGATTCGAAGAACCAATTTAATGGCCAACGGTAAGAGGAAATCTTTTACTGCATATTCAAAAGTGAGAATCTTATATGGGAAATATTTTATTAAATATTTCAAAATATTAGATATTATATTGAAAGATTTAATTTTTTTTTTACTCTTTTTACAATGTTACATAAGGGTAATATTGAGATTTTGAAAATTACTAATTATGGGGGTGTACATACAGTTTTAGAGGGGTGTAAATACCGCTGTATGATGGACCTTTTTTAAAGTCATCTATGGGCCTGTTTTATTTAAAATCTTAGATAAACTATATTATAAAAACATTTTTTAAGAAATACAATTTGGGGGCCATTTACAATCGGGGGCCCTAGGCGGTTGCCTCACTGGGCTCCCCCTAGGGCCGGGCCTGGCTGTGCACTTCAATTGGGATATCCAATAGGTGGATAAAAACAATGCCTTCTTGAACGGAGACCTGCAGGAACAAGTGTTCATGAAACAACCTGATGGATTTGTTGATCAAAGATTTCGGCCGTCACATGTTTGCATGTTGAAGAAAGCCTTGTATGGTCTCAAACAAGCCCCTAGATCCTGGTTCAATAAGCTTCAGTCTGCTCTGATACCATGTTAAAGTTGAAGAAAAACAGATAACAAAGAGAAAAACAGAGTTGCTAATGATACAAAGAGATACAGGTGTTTGATTAAAGGTCTAGAAGAGCAAAAGAAGAAGATGAGAAATGAAAAACTCCATTGATAACGCAAATTGGTTATACCCAATACGAAACAAATCGAATCCAGAATGTTCGATTTGCCCGAACCATTTAGACCCATTATCGCGTTAAAATACTGATCAAAACCAGGGACAACTGTCCTTGAAGCATAGGATTTGAATCCCTCCAAACAATTCACTTCTCTGAGATCGAGACATCAGAGAAATGATATGTGTAAATCAAAAGAAGTTTTTTATTTTTTATTTTTAAGTTGAAGAAGCAAAGTGCGACTCAATGAAGACACTGTGGATTCAACAAAGAAAATTGAAAATTGGAGAGCCAAGAAGCGGGAAAATAGTTTGTGCTACTGCTACTCAAACGTTAATTTTTTTAAATTAATTGTGACGTCATGTGTCAAATTGGCACATGATAACTCCTTACTCCCGGCTTCGTCTCTAGTTAAATCTTGAATAAATATTCCTACAATATCGGAGAAGAGTGACGATATTTACACCCTTTTAAAACTGTAAGTACACCCCAAATTTATATATTTTCAAATTCCAATATTATCCTTGAATTAAATTATTAACATTTTAATCATGAACAATTATTTTTTAAACTTTTTTACTAACGAACTAATTTTTTCTTTTAAAAAAAAGGTACAATATTTTATGAAATTTTCACAACAATTTCCCAATTGCAAGTTTGCAGCCAAATCTATATCATATGATTTTATTTTATTTTTAAACGCAAAAACACCATGGTTTTATTGTCAACATACTCAAAATCATAATGTCAACCCAAAACAAATTTGAATTTGAAAAAATAATAATAATAATCCCATGCAGTCCCAGAGGATGGTCATTGACACGCCCAAACCGGTTCTACAAATGCTACGATAAATTACGCTATTCTACTACGGTTATTCTAAAGGGGCGCGTGGGTGGTTCACCCATCGCAAGTGTATGAGTCGTACGAGTAGTACAGGGACACGAGTAAGGGTGGTCGTTCCCACAAGGAGGTGAATTAGCTAACAAGTAAGTTCTAGGTTATCATTGATTATTGAATTCCTAATTCCTAACAAGTTCACTAGTTAATGTTATCTAGATCAATTATACTAAGTTTGCAATGAACTAAATTACCAACTCTACTACAACAATATGAGATTAAGCTAGATTAAGAGATGTTAGGGGATTGATTCATTCAAGTAATAACCATTTCATTAACCAATCATTCATTAAGCACATTCACAACATTCTAAGGCATGTATTTCATTATCAATAATGTTAAGCACCAAATCCATCATCTTACACATAATCTAACATCAAAGACAAGTGATCAAGAGAGAATTTTGGAATAATGATGTAGAGAATCTCTAATTAACCATAGTTATGAATTACTTAGAGATATCTCTATGAAATGGATATTGAAACCTTCATACACATAGTGTGACACTTTATGCATGAAATCAACTACCAAGTGTGTACAAATATATGTTTATGCAAGACATATCATCCACATATCATTAAAGTTCATAATACACACATACAAAGCCTTGGAGAGTGAAATAACAAATGGATTGATTAAATCATTGGTTTAATTACAAGAGTTACATCAATCCCTTAACAAAAGCAGTTAGTTACACATAGAAGTATATAAACTAGAGAACACAAAAGGAGAGCAAAACAAACCCATTTGGATTAGTTTCTTGGCCAAGAAGACTCCTCTTTGCAATCCAAGAACAATATCCTTCTAGAGCAACTTGAAAAGATCAAGTCTAAGTAACTCAAAGTGGTGTTTGGCTACCTAGAAAGTGATGGGAAAATGATGAAGAACTAGACTAAAGTTGAGGGAGTTATTCTCTTTCTTAATTCTACACTAGAGTAAGTTAACTAAAGTAAAAGTAAAGTGTGGTTATAATTAACTTACTAACTAAGATCTATGATAGATATTTTTTTCTAAAGTAAGTTATATGGAAAATATCTCAAAATATCTAAGTGGTAAGGTGTGTTGGACAAGCTTAAGTGATAGGAGAGGCAAGTGGGACGAGCTGCCTTCCTTTCCAGGTGTTCCGGCGACTTCGTTCGCTCTGGCTCGCGGGTTTGTTCCCACCGGCGTGAAGTCGCGGTGAAAAACTAAGGTTTCCCGCGAGTTCATACTTTCTGCCTTGCGGGATATGTCTCTTGGCATGAACTTGCAGGAATTCCACGGGTTTGGACGTGTTTCACGCGGGAAAGAGGCAGTTGGGAGGAGCTTGGAGCTTGAACTCGGCCATGGAGGTTTGAAGGTTTGAATGAGAGTTGGTGGAGATGGAAAGCACGTGCATGGGAGGCTAGAGTGGGTGGCAAACGGACCGGAGAGGCGTCGGTCGTCGTTCTGGGCGGAGAACGGTCGAAACAACCATCGGAAATGGTCGGAAAACGTCCGGGTTGCAAATCGGGTCGAACCGGGTTATCGAGTCACAGGGTCGGGTTCGCGGGTCTGTGCTACCCGGTTGGAGGTGAAGATGATGACGTCACGCTAACGCGTGCAAAGGCCAAAACGACGTCGTTCGTTGCTGACGTGGCACCCTTCTGCTGTGCTTTGCGCAATAATTACAGTATGTACCCCTAAACTCTTTGTTAATCACCGTATATTCTATACTTTCTCAAGAATTGCACTTTGACCCCTGAATCTTCATAATTACGAAATTGCCCTCTTTTGCCCTGATTTTGCTACTTTCTTCCAGTTTGGTCTAAAATACCCCTGATGAGCTGAAATACCTGAAAAACACTTATTTACAATATTAAATACCAAAAAGGGCTCGGAAAACGGTTACAAAAGCTAAGTAAGGGAGCGCTAAATGTGAACATTTGGAGCGCTATCAGTCATTTCGTAGATTATCACGCGAAAGAGAAAAGTGAAACCCTCAAAAAATAAAAAATAAAATGAGTAGAGAGATTTGAATGCAATTTTTGCTTTAAAAAAAAAAGTACATAAATATGGACTCAAGACTCAAGAGATAAGAATTGACTTAGAAAAAGAAATAGAGGACATGCAGCTGCAGCGGCTCCCTTCTAATAAGGACTCAGGAGAGAAGAATTTACTTGGAAAAAGAAAATGGAGGAGGTGCAACAGCTCCAGTTTATTAAATTTAATTAATTTAGAATCTATTAAATAATATTTCTATCAAAATTACAAAAAGTTATATTTGGTAATGACTAATGTGTGGGGGTGTGTATATAAAATATGGGGTACGGATATTGACACCCATAAATATGATAAGCACACCCATATTTATAAGTACACCCATGTCTAAAATTTAAAATTAAAACATTACTTTAAACACCCATCTTAATGGCAATAGTACCCTTATTTAAATGAATGTCTAGAATCAAATTATGTGCTTTCGTAATATTACTATCATTGAAGCTAGCTTTAGATTATGTAGTTTGAGAGATTCTTAATTAAGTAGTTTGGCTCTTCTACTGAAAGTTACTTATATGTGATTGAGATTTTTGCTGTTTTTGGAATCTTATTGCATTTCTAGCTGTTCTAGTTCATTAAATCCTATCCTATTGTTTATAGATCAGTTTTAAATCGAGTTTAACCCATTAAATCTTAATAATCTTTCTATTCTTTGTAGCTGTTGAAAAAATCACTAAAACACAAACCAAACATGTTAATAAAAAACCTCAATCCATCATGTTGTGTTGTGTGTAATCACACATTCAATCTTCCCTGGTAACACAATCAAAACGTTTGGGACAAAAAGAAAAGAAAAGGAGGCAAAACAAACCTTTCCAAGCAGGCATAATTCTACAAACATATAAACCATGAATCTAAAACAACCTGCTTGATGCATAAAACATCAAACTAAAATTCAGTTTACTTTAGAAACCTTACTTTGATTCTTTCGAAGTGGAATTGGTGAGAAATGTCACCTTTTTAAACTGATTTGGTGACAATGTCACTGCTTTAATAAGTTAAGTTTAAAAGGCACATATTATGGTGAACGGACAAAAATACCCTTACTTTACACATTCTTTTCTTACTTTGAAGTTTTCTGAGATTAAAAACAGACCTCCAATGGATAATTAGTTTTGTGGCTCTACGCAAACGCATTCGGGGGTCGAGCTCGAGATTTTTTTTGGTTTTGAATCTTCCATTGAAAAGGCTCGAAATGAAGTGTTCGAGCCTTTTCATACACCAATCGTGCCTTTTCATTAGTGTATGAAAAGGCTCGAACACTTAATGAAAATGCACGATTACTGTACAATCGTGCCTTTTCATACACCAATCGTGCCTTTTCATGTACAAAAAGGCACGATTACTGTACAAAAAGGCTGGAAACTTTGTTCAAAAAGGCTCGAAATATTTTTTAATTTTTTAATCGAGCCTTTTGGAAAAGTTATCGAGCCTTTTGGAAAAGTTATCGAGCCTTTTAGAAAGGTTATCGAGCCTTTTGGAAAAGTTATCGAGCCTTTTAGAAAGGTTATCGAGCCTTTTTGGAAAAGGCTCGATAACCTTTCTAAAAGGCTCGATAACTTTTCCAAAAGGCTCGATAACCTTTCTAAAAGGCTCGATAACTTTTCCAAAAGGCTCGATAACCTTTCTAAAAGGCTCGATAACTTTTTCAAAAGGCTCGATAACAACTTCAAAAGGCACGATGAGAAAGGTTATCGAGCCTTTTGGAAAAGTTATCGAGACTTTTCCAAAAAGGCTCGATAACCTTTCTAAAAGGCTCGATAACTTTTCCAAAAGGCTCGATAACCTTTCTAAAAGGCTCGATAACTTTTTCAAAAGGCTCGATAACAACTTCAAAAGGCACGATGAGAAAGGTTATCGAGCCTTTTGGAAAAGTTATCGAGCCTTTTAGAAAGGTTATCGAGCCTTTTGGAAAAGTTATCGAGACTTTTCCAAAAAGGCTCGATAACCTTTCTAAAAGGCTCGATAACTTTTCTAAAAGGCTCGATAACTTTTCCAAAAGGCTCGATAACAACTTCAAAAGGCACGATGACAGTGTAAAAAGGCACGAAAATATTTCAAAAAGGCACGAAATCATTTCGAGCCTTTTCCGAACTTTTTTCGAACCTTTTTCGAGCCTTTTCAAACCTTTTTCGAGCCTTTTTCGAGCCTTTTTCGAACATTTTTAAACATTTTCGAGCCTTTTTAACTATCAATATATTATGGTGAAGAAGGTTACTGTGGGGGGCAATTTTGTCCGTTCACCATAAATGGTGCCTTTTAAACTTAAGTTAGTAAGTTGGTGCCTGTTCCCAAAAAAGAGTCTCAAATAGTGCTATTTAATTTTTTAACCCCGATTTCGAATCCAAAGAGAACACCCAAAATTCAGTTTTCAAGTAAAAAATAATTTAAGTTTGTTTTCTCTTCTACAAAAACTAAAATTTTGATACTTGAAATAGAATTAAGGTTTAGTTTTTTATTTTATTTTAATAAAGTGATATAGTTGAAGATATGGATGTAATTAATGGGTGTACATAGTAGTTGGTTTATTTTTAATTAAACTAATTTGTCCTTACTGGTAAATTCCTATTGGGATATTTTTGTAATTAAATTTTTTATTAAAATATGAGTGTGCTTATCATATTTATGGGTGTCAATATCCTCACCCTAAAATATAATATTTTTAAAAAATTAATGAGATTTATATATAAAAAAGGGTGTACATACAGTTTTAGATGAATATAAATATCGACACTCATAGGAGAAATAACACTTCATGCATGTTTCGTACAGTGAAACTCAAACCCAGACGGAGATATGCACACCCCATAAGCTAAGAGGAGAGGAAGTTGTGAATTTCAAATTTAGAGAGCGAGGTTTCCAATTAGTTAAAAATAAAACTAGAAAGCTAAAACATTGCATATTTCCCTCAATATTTATACAACTTCCATAATTTTTCAACAATACAACAATAAAAACAATAGCAGAATGAATCTTAATTTCAAAACATCTTAAAGCTACAAAGTAATTACCTTAAAAATAACAAATAGTTCCAATCAAATATGTTCACAATGTCAAATTCGATTTCTAAACACGGTTAACCATTACAAATGAATCATGCTGTTACATTTCCTAACAAATCCACTACAGATTCTACCAGAATTCACAAACAAAAAAATTACACATTAAAAAACACCAATATCAATCACAGTCCAATTCCGTCAAAAATTCCCCTAAGAGAAGAATCTGGTGGATTTTGGGCAGGGAACAGCACATTGTCATAGACAAGTCCTGCAACTGCGGCTCCAGCCAAGGGACCAACCCAGTACACTGCTTGGTTCTTGAAACTACCCGCAACAACGTCTGACCCCGTTGCCAACACATTGGCACCTGCTATGCTGCCCAACACACCACGTTTAGGATCTCCGGCTGCATAAACCGTGTACACCAAAGCAAATGTTAGGAGGGCTTCCAGTATAGATGCACCAAAACCTGTCATTTCTTGTGCAATTGTGTAGGTGTGGAATTGGTGGAAAATGTTACATTTTTGAACTGATTTGGCGCCCAAGTGTGTGCTTTAATAAGTTAAGTTTAAAATGCACCTATTATGATGGACTACCGAAATTGCCCTTAGATAATCAGTTTTTTTATTCTGTTTGTACTTCCTTCTCTACACTTCCAACAAAAACGACAGTAGTCCCAACTCAGTAACTCTCTCTCTCTCTCTCTACAATAAACTTGTCCTCTATAGCAAAAGGTTCAAGGTTGCCTCCCCTTTCTTCTTCAACTTAGAAAGAAGTTGATGTTCTTCAGTACAATAAGGTAATATATCTCTTAAATACTTCTTTTCTATACCGGTGGGTTTCTGAGTCTTGTAACACTTTTTCCATTCCTTTTCTTTTGTTTTCCGAGTCTTTTGTAAACCTTAAGTTGATTGTGAGAATTTTGAATCTCCGAGCCTTTGTAAGCTCTGTCCGAGCCTTTTAAAGAAGTTTCTGAGCCTTTTAAAGATGTTTCCAAGCCTTTTCAAGTTGTGTCTGAGCCTTTTGCATAGCCGTTAGGTTTGTCAATGAAGAAGTTTCCGAGCCTTTTAAAGAAGTTTCTAAGCCTTTTAAAGATGTTTCCGAGCCTTTTCAAGTAGTGTCCGAGCTTTTTCAAGTAGTGTTTGAGCCTTTTCAAGTAGTGTCCGAGCCTTTGTAAATGTAATCTGAGCCTTTTCTATAAACCTTTTCCTGAGCCTTTTTTAACATCTTATTCAGACATCTGTGAAAATATTTTGTAGTCTTGGGTTTTTATTAATGGTTTGTGATGATTAATTTGACACCATAATGAATCGGGTTAGATAGTAATATCTTACAACGGTCGATGGGAGTAGTTACTCGACGAAAGTCAGAGGTTTGTTGGATCCGATAACCAGGGAATGTATATGTTAAAGAATATGACTTACGAAGAATTGATGGCAATCGTGCATATCATTGTGAAGTATGATGTAAACAAATCCAATGTTGATCTACAGTCAATATCAATCGTTCCTGGCACTACATGTCACACATTTATAAGAAATGACGATAATGTTCAGTTTATGCTAGGGGAAGATCGGGTGATCCCTCAAGTATGTGTTAGTCTAACTGAGAGGACAGCTGAAGATATGATAGGGAATGATATTCCTCCTCGTGAAAATACCCAACAACTTGGATCCTTTAGCGGTAGCAACCAAGTGTTCACACAAAGGAGTGCCACCGAAGGTGGGGAAAACATGTGTGTTGTCCCACCAGTAGTGATCGACCAAGCAGATGTAGTTGAACCTCAATTCGGCAATGTGTTTGGTTGTCGAATTGAGATGAATGATGAGCAAAACAATAAGGAGTACAATGACATGTACAATGAGCAATACAATGATCATGTAGATGATCTAGAAAATGTGGATAAAAGCTTGTACAATTTCAAAGACGTAGAAGACGTGTACAAGGAGTTAGTTGCACTGCACCAGATATGCTTGGGACTTCCGAGGTCCGATATAATATAACTGCATATGATTCTGATAATGCGACAACGTGGGTCATTCCCGGAGTAGATTCATACTCGTTTGGTATTGGTAGAAGCAGTACCTCAGTAGCACAAGAACCTACATGCATGATTTATAAAGGTCAATTTTTTCTGTGTAAAAAGGATTTGAAATGGTTATTTGGCATTTTTGCAACGCGGGAGAACTTTGAATGGAAGGTGAAAATGTTCAATAAGATAACGTTACATCTTGTTTGCATCATTGACAACTGTGCGTGGAAATTAAGAATGGTGAGGAGAGATGAAGGGACTTACTTCCAAGTCAAAAGTTTTATCAACGAACACAGTTTTCCCTTGGAGGAGATTCACCGTCGTCACCGACAAGCTAGTGCAGTTATAATTGGAGAAGTCGTTACACCTAGACTTCAACAACAAGATGGTCGTCTATACGTCCCAAGGACATAATCGTCGATATGAAAACAATGTATGGCATCCAAATCATGTACACTAAGGCACATGATGCCCTGCAATATGCATTGTCATTGACCTATGGAACGCATGAAGAAACTTTCCAACTGCTGCCATATTTTGGTTATGTTCTAGAACAGCAAAATTCTAGCATAATCACTGACTTATAGTGCGCAGACGATGGTAAATTCCTCTACTTTTTCATGTCGTTAGGGCCATCAATTAGAGGTTTCCGGAGGTGTATGTGTTCTGTGATTGCAGTTGACGGTATCCATTTGAAGAGAAGATTCAGGGGTACAATATTTGTTGCAACTACACAAGATGGAAACAAACAGGTGTATCCAATTGTTTTTGGGTACGGTGACTCAAAAAACAACCTTTCATGGGAGTGGTTTTTGGAATGCTTGAAAGGTGCCCTTGGTCATATAGATGATCTGGTTTTTATTTCCGATCGACATTCAAGCATTGAATCAGGGATTTCTAAAGTGTTCCCTTATGCAACCCATACCATATGTTGCTAGCACTTTTCTAAAAATATTAAGAAGCGATTTCACAGAAAGGATGTTGCTGACATAATGGAAAAAGCAGCTAGATCGTACAGTGAATTCGATTATAACCGGCATATAGAGGAGTTACGCAAGCTGCATAAGGCTTCATTCGATTATGTCATTGATACCTGTCCACACAAGTGGTTCCGCGTACACTGTCACCAAAGAAGGTACAGGGTGATGATAACAAATGTTACATAGTGCATAAACTCATGCCTAAAATTCGCATGGCAACTACCAATGTCGATACTGGCAGAGTTAGTGCTGGTTTCACAATCGTCAGCGAGCTGCACAGTCCATGCGTCATCAATTGACCGACACAGCACATCTTGTGATCCTGAAACATGTTAAGAAGTGCGGTTATATGACCGTAAATCTAGTTGACTGAAATATATTCTCCGACAAACTGAAGGGAAAGAAGTGGATGGTTAACTTAGCCCTGAAGACTTGCACATGCAACAAATTCCAAATGGACAGTTTCCATGTTCTCACGCACTCGCAACGGTAAGGTACATGAGAAGTTATAGTTAACGCTTTATATTACCCAAATGTGAATCTCACTGTTTCCATTGTTGTAAGGAGCGAAACTTAAATTTCAGATCTCTGTGTGCGGACTACTACAAGAGAGAGACACTTATTGATGCATACTCGATTCCTATTATGCCTGTTGGCCATCTTTCTTCATGGGTAGTGCCATACGACATTGCAGCGAGGGTGGTTTTAAATCCAAAGTCGAATAGACAATCAGGTCGCCCCAATAGAGGGTCGACATGCCTCGTCTTTGGAGAGGACAACCACACAATCAGACATAATAGCAGGAGATGTTCTAACTCGCCTATGGTTAATGAAGGTCCCAGCAGAATTGTTCCCAAGGAATACCATCGCAAGTGCAGCATCTGTCATTCAGTTGGACACAACAAACAAACGTGCCTTCACAAAGACTCTACCGTGGAATGAATGGAGCTGTGATATTGATGTAATTTTAATTATTTGGAATTGAATGACTTGTTCACTTTAATCGTGTTGAAATTGAATGACTTGTTCATTTCAATCGTGTTGGAATTGAATGACTTGTTCACTTTAATCGTGTTGTTTAAATCGTGTTGGAATTGAATACTTGTTCATTTAAATCGTGTTGGAATTGAATAAATTGAATTGAATAACTCAAAAAAAAAAATTCAAATGTTATGTACATCGTACTACAAAACAAAATTGGGCTTGGAGTTACAAAAAACCTCCACGGCCATCTTCTCCCGGATGGTGCCCATATCGTCTTCCGACCAGTCAAATGTATCTTTGTTCGCTGTCAGGTACTCTGCCAATCTCAAAGTATATGCACCACAATTACCCCTGCAATTCACCACATGAACAACCGTTAGAATGGAATGTTATTAAAACCAAACGGGATAGAATAAGATCTTGAAACAGTCATACCCTGTAGTCTGTTGGGGCACACGTGATGTAGACACAATTCTCATCTGAAAAGGCTTATCTGTCAAGTCGTACGTCGTATCATCCCGCTGTCTGTTCTTGTGAAACTCAACCCGATGCAACATCGAGGGTAAAAACCACCTTAAGCACGCGACCTGCTCCTTCTTGGTGTGCCATGTAACCTCCTGTCTGAACGGGCCTAATAGGTAGATCTTCCCAACTGTGAGGTCGATGCTGGCCCGGACCCAATGCTGCCGTCCAATGTTGCAAGAAATCAAAACCTGCAAGTGTTTCAACAAAGTGTTATCAATGTCAAATTTATTTATTATACACATTGAAACCATGTAAATTAAACACTCACCACGTCAACCTCGTGCCATGACCGGTTTTTGACGGGAGCAATTCGGTAAAGTCTTATTTATTTTGTAAGAAGAAATTCGATGAAGAAGACGAATGGTGAAAGTGTGAGATCGGAAACATGCGGTACTGTTCATGGCACTGTTTATGCGGCACTGTTCACGCACTGTTCATACGGTACTGTTCACACACTGTTCATGTGATATTGTTCACTGATACTGTTCATGAAATACTGTTTACACACCGTTCACTGGAACTGTTCATTGGCACTGTTCATTGAGACTGTTCATGGACACTGTTCACTAGACACTGTTCCGCGGTACTGTAAAAGATTTTGGGCTTTATGTTCGATTCATGAGATGGGTCACAATTTTTTTTTTTTATCAAGTTGGACTTGGTTAAAAGCCCAAAATAAATAAGAACCCTAAAGACTTGAAGACCAAGGAATGCCTTGGGTATTTTTTGTAATTAGATTCTTATTCTTGTAGGTTAAATAATCCACGATACTCGGTCAACTCATGTATACTTTTAATTATGTGATGATTAAGCATTGCCATGCATACAAATGTCATTTAGATTAGTTGTGCCTACACATAAATATATGTTGATATATCATACATGCATGTTAGCCTATTTTATTATGTGTTTTAGTTTTAATGTGATTAAAATGGGCAATACACATAAATGGCTACAGATTAATGAGATTAGTTTTAATAGTTAAAACTTGGTAAATTCTCATTAATTATTAATCTATTATTTATGAGTTAAATTAGTTTGACTAATAGGGCCTTTTTTAATAATATTAGATTAATTCGATTAAATCCCTTATTAATGGGCCTAATAACGTGTTTAGTTTTAATAGTTAAAACTTGGTAACACATGTTGAATAATTATAGCCTTAGTATATTGTTTACATAGATTAGAATTATTACTAATAGATTTTTTTTTTAAGAGTTAAAAATCATAATAATTTATTAGTTAATTAGAATTAGATTCTAATAAACAAAGGTTAATATGCTAGACAACTAGATTGAAGTTAGCCGTTTAATCTTGTAAAAATCTAGGTGCATTAACTACTATAGAAAACCCTAATTATAAAATAGTGAGTGGGAGAGGGATATTTGACATTATATCCCACGGTCTCCATCATTAGTTCAACACCGTGAGATTCGAGTGGGGCCTCGTGATGGCTTTGCTTTCGTCCTCCCTAAGGAGGGTTTCCATAAGAATCAATACCAAGGTTGACTTCCTAATGGATAGGATTTCTGAGGGGATTTCGGGATTGACCGACCCTAAGGCGGCAATTCTCGAGTTAAGCTCTAGAGATTTGAAATGATGGGTTACGCTCACAAGGTATTAATTAAATTGGTTAATTATAAACCTTACTGAAATAAACGATGGTTGAATGTTAGAGGAATAAGAGTTATTCTGGTATAACATTTGATTGAGAATGTCTCGATCCAACATGCAAGAATTTGACCGACCCTAAGGCGGCACTTGCTTGTGGTATGTTGGATTGTCGTGGCATAGTAACATTTTTTAGGGTTGTTCTTGTTCATTAAACATTTTCATGCGTCATGTTTAATTTTATTCCGAACATTTGCACAAGTTTTGAATGTATGACTGAATGAATTCTTAATTTATGTTTTTTCAGCCATGTCAACTGCACTCTTACAAATCATAGCCAATGAAAAATTAACCGGTGATAACTACACTAAATGGAAACACAATATCAATGCAATTTTGGTCACTAAGGACCTTAAGTTTGTGCTTACAGAGGAATGTCCTCCAGCCCCTACTGCCCATGCCGCACAAAGAGTTCGTGAGGCATACGAGAAATGGGTCTCATCTGATGAGAAGGCCCGAACATATCTGTTAACTAGTATGACAGACGTGCTTGTCATAAAGCACGAAGCAATGACTTCCGCATTCGAAATAATGGAGTCATTGCAGGCTATGTTCGGGCAACCCTCTGAGCAAAAGCGGCACGAAGCTGTTCGTTCCACTATGCTTGCTCGTATGAAGGAGGGTACATCAGTTCGGGAACATGTCCTGAACATGATGTCCTACTTCAACACGGTAGAAATCAATAGCGGGGCCATTGATGAACCCAGTCAGGTGAGCATCATACTGATAACTCTTCCGAAGAGTTTCGATCAATTCAAGAGCAACTATGGGATGAATAAGCTTAGGTTCAGTCTCACACAGTTGCTCAATAAGCTCTCTACCTTTAAGTCCTTGACTAAGGACAGCAAAGGCAAGACCGGTGAGGCAAATGTTGCCGAATCATCTTCCTCCAATAATAAGAAGAGGAAGAGGTCTGCTGGGAAGGCGAAGGGTAAGCCCAAACCCAAGAAAGCCCAGAGCAAAAAGAAAGGCACCTCCATCGACAAGAGCAAGGGAAAATGTTTCCATTGCGACAAGGTCGAGCACTGGAAGAGGAACTGTCCTCAGTATCTAGAGGAGGTAGCCAAGAAGAAGAAAACGAAAGGTAAATTTGATTTACTTGTTCTTGAGTCGTGTTTAGTGGAAGATGATTCTTCACCTTGGATAGTTGATTCGGGGGCCACTAACCATGTTTGTTCTTCTTTGCAGTGGACTGATTCTTGGACACAGCTTGAGGAGAGAGCCTTCTCTATGCGTGTGGGGTCAGGGGATGTCGTGTCGGCACGAGCAGTGAGCGTAATTAGATTGCGTTTTTGTAATAATAATTTTATATTGTTGGACAATGTATTTTTCATTCCTGGATTTACACGGAATTTAATTTCCGTTTCTAAGTTGTTAGAACAATTATATTCTGTTTCTTTTGATAATAAATCAGTTATTATTGCAAAGAATGGTCTAAATATTTGTTCAGGAATTAATGAAAACAATTTGTATGTGTTAAGGTCGTCAATACATACAACACTGCTCAACACCGAAATGTTTAAGGTTGAAAAACCAAAAACTAAACGACATAAGATTTCTCCAGAAAACGAAACGTATCTCTAGCATCTAAGGCTTGGTAATATTAACCTTGACCGGATAAACAGACTAGTTAAAAGTGGATCTTTAAGTGAGTTAAAGGTTGGCACCTTACCTGTCTGCGAATCATGTTTAGAAGGTAAAATGACCAAGAGACCTTTTACTGGAAAAGGACTTAGAGCTAAAGAACCACTTGAGCTTATACATTCAGACGTCTGTTGACCGATGAATGTTAAAGCAAGGGGTGGCTATGAGTATTATGTCACCTTTATAGATGACTACTCGAGATACGGATATGTCTACCTAATGCAACGAAAGTCGGAAACTTTTAAAAAGTTCAAAGAATTCCGAGCTGAAGTTGAGAACCAATTAGGAAAGACTATCAAGTCTCTACGATCTGATAGTGGAGGTGAGTACCTTGACCAAGAGTTTGAAGACTTTATGGTTGAGTATGTGATAGTATCCCAACTCACAGCTCCTGGTACACCACAACAGAATGGTGTCGCGGAAAGGAGAAATAGAACCCTAATGGAAATTGTGAGATCTATGATTAGTTTCTCATCATTACCAAATTCATTTTGGGGATATGCGTTACAAACAGCGGCATACATTTTGAATGTAGTGCCATCCAAATTTATTCTTAAGACTCCCTTAGAGTTGTGGAATGGTCGTAAAGTTAGTTTGCGACATTTTCGCATATGGGGGTGTCCAGCACACGTGTTGAAGAACAGAACTGGAAAGTTAGATCCCAAGTCTGTGGTCTGCTTGTTTGTAGGATACTCTAAGGAGACCAGAGGTAGATACTTCTATAGTCCCGAAGATAACAAAGTATTTGTATCGACAAATGCAACATTTCTTAAGGATAACTATATTAGTGACCATAAACCTCGTTCTAAAATTGTATTGAATGAGTTGGAGCCTGGTGAGACCAGTACTCAGTCAACAAGAGTTGTTGATCCATTAACATCTGAGAGTCAGATGATTCCTATTCATGATACACTACCACCTAGGCGTAGTGTTAGGGTTGTGAGACAGCCAAAACGCTATTTGGGTGTAAGTGAGGGACAAGATGTTGTCTCTGCTGATAGTGTGGATGATCCATTGACATTTAAGAATGCAATGGAAGATCCTGATAAAGAGGAATGACTTAAAGCCATGAATCTCGAGATAGAGTCCATGTACTCTAACTCAGTCTGGGAACTTGTAGACTTACCGGATGGGGTGAAACCCATAGGGTGTAAGTGGATCTATAAGAGAAAGAGAGGAGTAGACGGGAAGGTAGAGACTTTCAAGGCAAGGCTAGTGGCCAAGGGTTATACCCAGAAAGAGGGGGTCGATTATGAAGAGACCTTCTCACCAATTGCCATGTTTAAGTCTATTCGGATTCTCTTATCCATTGCTGCCTATTTTGATTACGAAATTTGGCAAATGGACGTCAAGACTGCATTCTTGAATGGCAATCTTGAAGAGATCATCTACATGATGCAACCAGAGGGATTCGTGTCTCCAGATCAAGAGCAAAAAGTTTGCAAGTTGCAAAGATCCATTTATGGACTTAAGCAAGCATCTAGATCTTGGAACATAAGGTTTGATGATGTGATCAAAACCTATGGCTTCATGCAAAATGTTGATGAGCCTTGTGTCTACAAGCGCATCATTGACAATAAGGTAGTTTTCTTAGTTCTTTACGTAGATGATATCCTACTCATTGGGAATGATGTAGGGGTATTATCTAAAGTAAAGGGCTGGCTGGCTAGCCAATTCCAAATGAAAGATTTGGGAGAGGCGAGTTATATTCTAGGAATCCAACTTATAAGGGATCGTAAGAACAAACTCATAGCACTGTCTCAGGTATCGTACATCGATAAGATTCTTGTGCGATTTTCGATGCAGAACTCCAAGAAAGGTATTTTACCATCCAGACATGGAGTTCACTTGTCTAAGGAACAGTGTCCTAAGACACCTCAAGAAGTTGAGGATATTAGACGTGTTCCCTATGCGTCAGCAGTAGGTAGTCTAATGTATGTTATGTTATGCACGAAACCGGATATCTGCTTCGCAGTGGGAGTAGCCAGCAGATACCAGTCTAACCCAGGATTGGATCATTGGGTTGCTGTCAAGACTATTCTCAAGTATCTTCGGAGAACGAGAAACTATATGTTAGTGTATTCTGGACAGGATTTGATCCCGTTAGGATATATGGATTTTGATTTTCAGTCAGACAGGGATTCTAGGAAATCCACGTCTAGATCAGTATTCACCATTGGTGGTGGAGCCATTGTGTGGAGGGGTATTAAGCAATCTTGTATTGCTGATTCCACCATGGAAGCTGAATATGTAGCCGCTTGTGAAGCTACTAAAGAGGCTGTTTGGTTCCGCAAGTTCTTGAGCGATCTGGAAGTTGTTCCAGATCTGGATAAGCCAATCACACTTTATTGTGATAACAGTGGTGCTATGGCTAATTCCAAAGAACCAAGAAGCCACAAGAGAGGTAAGCATATAGAGAGAAAGTATCATCTCATTAGAGAGATAGTGTAGAGAGGAGATGTGATCGTCACCAAGATAGCCTCACAAGACAATCATGCTGATCCATTTACGAAGACCTTACCGGCTAAAGTGTTTGAAGGTCACCTAGAAGGTCTAGGGTTACGAGACATGACTCACATGCTTTAGTGCAAGTGGGAGATTGTTGGGGTTTTTGCCCTAAAGCTTGTAATTTGTAAATATAATTTGAACATAAATAAAAGAAGTAGTATATTCATTCATTTTGTGTCATACTTTATATATATAACATGTGCACTTAACATCCAAGATTGCCAGATGTAATTTCAAACTGAGTATATGAGTATCATATACAGATGGATGCAGTTTGAAACGAGCAATCTAAAGAGTCCGTAGATAGCAAATAAAGCTGGGTACTTTATTTGTGGTTAATCTACAGCTGCGGTCTATTTTGTAGTGTACGGTGATCCTATCCTGGATCATTTATATGGAGATATAAGAATGGAGGCACCTTGTATGATGTGATCATATAGGACTGGGACATGATCTATATGAATCTCTCACTAAGATCCGTTTAACGATGAGATTCATATATATCAACTAATAATGGCTATATGTGGGTGATCTTAATCATGAGTGTCTTATCAACTCCTTCAAGTTAGATCGTGGTCTTTGATATACCATGGGTGAGGTCAGAGTTGCATTCCTGATCAATATGCTCCGCATGTTGGGATCGCAGTTTGGCTTGTGGCTGGGAAAGTTTGTACACAATAGTGGAATCCACTCCTTCTTGCGAGAAGTAGATGGTAGTTCCCTTAAGGGTTGATTCGGGGCTTGAACAATATAAGCGCTCTCATAATTCCGTAAGGAATGTAGGATTTATTGTTCATTAGAGAATCAATGGTACTTAAAGGAAAGATATAATTAGAGGGGTATAACGGACATTATGACCCAGCTCTAATTATGAACTACTTGTGGAGGATTATACCATATGTAATAGCTATATCGATGGACATCGAAAGTTATTGGTTTGTGTAAAAACGTCTACAGTTGAGAGAGTGCAGCTTCGGGTTTTTAGTGGAATAACACCGAAGTTAATAATCATAAAATATTAATTAAAGAGTTTAATTAATTATTTCTAAGGATTATTGGAGCCCAAAATACTGTGGGTCCATTTGGTCCCCTTGCTAGCCCGATCGATTTAGGTAACAAGGGTCACGGTTAATTAATTGGACTGTCCGATTAATTGTGTTACGAAAGTGACACGTATATATTTGGGAATTAATTTAATAATGAGATTATTTAATTAATAAATATTAATGATTAAATTAATTAAATAATTAGATTATTTAATTATGCGATTAATCATTAAATGGAGGGTGTTAGTTGATATTTGGATTTAGGTGAAGATAAATAAATAGGATTATTTTATTTTTACTAAATCAATTATCTAAGTATTTGAATTTAAGTTTGAATTTAAAATACTTATTATCCTTTTTTTAATATATTAGATATATTTGAAAAGGGTAAAAAAAAAAAGAAAAGAAAGGGTTTTTAGTTAAAAAAAAATATATATGATATATTGAATAACTAAAAGTGTATCCTAACAACGCACCAAAAAGTGAAGAGAAACAAAAGTGGGTGGCGGCCAAGAAGGATCAGAAGAAAAAATATATATATATTTTTTAAAGTTTTCTTTTTGTGTGGCCTAACCTAAGACATACAAACAACAAGAGTTGTTTTTGTGTGTTCTTCTCTTCTTCTTCTTCCATATAGGTTCCTGAATACCGTGACGCGTCCACACGCTGTTACCAGTTCCGGGAGATAGCAAGGAAGATCAAGTGAAATCAGGAGCAGATCGTATTAAAGTGAAGGAGCCTCCTACGTAGGTATGAAGAAAATTGTTTCTTCTCTTCTTGTTTATATGTTTTGATTTCGATTCTTTTGTTTTACTGTTCCGAAAAATAGATCCTAGGGTTTATCAATCGTAGTATTTCTTTATGAAATATATTTTTTAAAAAAACCTTCCGCTGCGTGATTGGTAAACCGGGGTCCCAACAGGGGGTGCACCGCGATGGAGCAACTCTGTCCCCATGGATCACTTGGAGGGGTGAGCTGCGCTGGGATCGACCGGAGGGGTGCGCTGTGAGAAGGAACTCTATACGCTGGGATCGCCTGGAGGGGTGCATTGCGACGAGGGGTCCACTGTGTGGTCCTGGGGATGAACAGGATGATGCAGTAGCTGCTCTGGTAAAATTTGAGGAGGTACATGCTCCAATACTACTGTCTTTGTACCACCAAGTACCTACTCTCGTTCTGTCACAACATGCCCCTACTGATCGGATACTGTCTCCGTAGTAGCTTGCAGCTCACGTCCGGTCTCTTGGTCTGTCCCGTCCTAATGACTACCTGTCATGTTGACCACTCCTAAATGAGCACCTGTAATAGTATGGAACCGTGGGAGTAGCGCAATGATAAATAAGATTCGTTCCACGAGGATTGATGTATTGAATACCACAATTGATTGATTAAACTACTATTTGGACAAACAAAGATTTGATGATTGGATTACGCTACTCAAATCTAACTAAATTAAACTACAACTATGATGTGATTAAGGACACTAAACAAGCAAACAAACAAGGCAAAGTCAAACACACACAAGTGATTATATTACTTTTGGGAAATTAGGCTAAAACTGTGAATTCACCTATCCAATTCTCATCAATTTTAGGCACATCATTGAAATAAAGTATGCAAGTGTGTGTGTGTGTGTGTGTAGATTCGTGATACCCTCAATTAGTCTATAACCTCTCTCAAGTGATGAAGACAATATTTATATGCACCAACAAACTATTTCTTAATGGTTATCTGAACTACATATAAATTCATTAAGTTTTATGGCACAAAAATGAATCCTAGAGGCTAGCATCGCATATCTCTAACCTCTCTCACGTTATGTGCTTCTCCTCTCAGTGCTTCACACAACAACCAAACAATTACCAAATGCTAGCTAGGCATTCAATAATAATTAAGAACATGAAATAAGTGTACACAACACAAGCAATAGTGATAAAGTGATGGCCTTTATTAATAATTCATGGAAAAGGCTTCATCTAGACCTTAGCCAAGATGGTTTTAGTTCATATTATAAAATATGGCTACAAAAGATAAGAATATTATGCAAGCCATCTCAAATACAAGTTAATAAATTAATAGAGGAGAGTGTAGAGAAAACTATAGTGAAGAACTCCTCCTTGGTGACTTGATGTGCTTGGCTTGCTTCCTCTCTTGATGCTTCCCTTTATGCTCCAATGTTGGGTTTTGATGGTGGGAAACGGTGGGAAAGTTGGATATTTGGTGTTCAGTGAAGTGGATTTGGAGTTTGGATGATGGATTTGAGGTTGGATGTTGTGATTTTATGGATTTGGAAGGTACAAATGTGTTCTTGGAGTGTTTGGAATGTCAAGGGTCGAGCAAGAGGTGGTAGAAAATAGAGGGAGTGGAATATATATTGGGTGTGGGAATTAGGGCACGAAAACCTAAAAATCCTGATATGGAAGTGAGGGGCGATGTACGTACATCGCTTTTGTACAGCGACCATACAGCGCCGATTCTCTGGAATGGTTTTTGGGGCCGGGCAGTTGTTGGGTGCTCTACAAAAGCGATGTATGTACAGCCCCTTGTACAACGCTTCTTGTTCTTCAGTGGTTTCCAACATCGTGCACCGTTACGAAAACGGGCATAACTTCCTCCACAAACATCGAAATCGTGATCCGTAAAAACCGTTGGAAAGTAGACAGCCGGGGCTTTCCGAAAATAGGTATCACAAAACCTAGTTCAATATGAGGTGGGAGATGGCCCCCAAAATATAGGTGTATTGCATAAGTCTTTCCCATTTCAGCCTTTTTAACTTCCAAAACTCATCACTTAAGCTCAAATACCTTATTTATGGTAAATAACCTACACAAAGCTCACCAAACACATTAAATATACAAATAAGCTCAAAAACGAGTACAATTGATAAGAAATAAGGGCTACACCGAGTGTACAAATGAGCACTATCACCTGTCCCTAGGACTAAAGTCTTGGTCATTGAACTGTGGACTATCCCTATGGGACTACGACGTCATACCCTGAAGCGCTCGGATCAAGCCCAACAACTTCTCATGCTGCTAATCTTGTTTCTCATCACTCTTTCGGACATCCTCCCTAAATCTCGGATGACATCCATCACTTCAGCGAATTTACTATCCCAGTGGTCCTAAGGATGACATCCATCACTTCAGCGAATTTACTATCCCAGTGGTCCTAAAAGGATTTAGAAATTGTCAGTACTAAAACCATTCACTCATTTGAAATTAAATAATGCAATACAAATATTTTTACGTACCTCACATGCCTTCCAATGCCTCCTCGTGAATCACCTCCATTTGGACACAGTCCGGGCAACGCTAATCAAACCCACCTATGCCTCACAGGAGTCCCACCGCCACCCTCAGTATCACTGGTTCTAGTAGTCGTACCCTCAGTATCACTGGTTCCGGCAGTCGTATGCTATCCGAGATTCGATACCTCAACGGGTCTATCGGCAGCATCATACAGACTGCCTCCCTCGTCTATGCCCTCGCAGTACCGTTCAGCCCTCTCAGCTACCGTCAGCACCAATTCAAGCCTTGAAAACATCTAAAATTGTAGTTAGACCATTGTAATTGTATACATACTAATAACTATAAACATTAACAAAAAATATACTTACCCTTTCAATGAAATTTTTTTCTAGCTTTTGCACCCTCGGTCGATGACTCCACTCCTATTTTAGAATACGAGGGGATAGGTCGATTTCCCTACGGGTCCCACAGTGGTTGCCAAGCTCGGGGATAACCTCAAAAGCAAATATTTGCATAATAGATAAGTACGACAAGAATCCAATATATGTATTTCATCAGTCATATGAAAACAATTATAATTAAAGTACAGATTCAAATTCTAAAGTCTCACCAACAGTGCGTAAGGTAGACCGTATATGTTGTACATCTCCACGGTGTGTACGTTAATGCCTTTTGCTTGCTGTAGTCTTTCGAACCGCTCCCGTCGACCGTCCAACGCATGCTTGAAACCAAAAATAGACCGCCTATACACGTGTGCACCCCACGAGAACACGTCAAAAGCGTCCAAGTCCTCGACTAGGCGCATTTGCCATATTAGAATTTTCTCTCTCTCGTCCAACCCATCAGTATCCAGTTGAGCATATACAATAAGCACAGCTTCACTGCATAGTACTGCTCCTCAAAAATACCAATTCGCATAACCGATCTCAACTGTTCATACTCGACCACCAAAGTACCGCTGGTGTATGCCATTCTCTACAATATCATAGCTCACCGTGTCAGGAATGACTCCAAACTTTAAACCGGTGATCAGAAAAAACTCAACCTTCGAGAACCGGACCGAATGACTACCTAACATAAATCTCATCTCATCTTCCGACCTATTGTGATGCAACTCGTGCATAAGCAGCTGATGGATAACGCTAGCCGAAAACTTCATCTCACGATGCATCCGAAGGAAATGTCCAAAACAAGACTCAGTATACCGACATCGTTCTTCGACCGCAAGATGTTCAGGTACCCTATTAAGTGCATCGTCGATATCTTGAAGGTCATCGAAATGGTCATGCCGAGTTATTTTTCCCTTGTACCATTCTCCCACCAGAGTTTTAAGCAAATCCTTAAGTTGATACCTCATCTGCATATTCAAAGGAAAAAATGCATATAAGTTCATTAAAAGGCTCAAACAATGTTACAAAAGGCTTGGAAACAGTGTTAAAAGGTTCGGAGATTCAAATTTGACAAACTTATTAATATTCATAAAAAAGCTCAAATTAAAATTTGAAAGGCTCGGACAGTGTTTCAAAACGCTTGAACACAGTGTTAAAAGGCTCGGAGATTCTAATTTGACAAACATATTAATAAAAAAGCTCCGATTACTAGTTAAAAGGCTCAACGGTGTTTAAAAAGGCTCAGACATAGTGTTAAAAGGCTTGGAGATTCATATTTGACAAACCTATTCATATTCATAAAAAAGCTCGGATTAAGTGTTAAAAGGCTCAGACATTGTTTCAAAATGCTCGGACACAGTGTTAAAAGGCTCGGAGATTCTAATTTGACAAACCTATTAATATTCATAAAAAAGCTCGGATTAAGTGTTAAAAGGCTCGGACAGTGTTTCAAAAAGCTCGGACATAGTGTTAAAAGGCTCAAAGATTCTAATTTGAAAAACCTATTAATATTTACACACAAAAAAAAAAGCTCGGATTAAGTGTTAAAAGGCTCGGAAATTAAGTGTTTCAAAAGGCTCGGACACTGTGTTAAAAGGCTCGAAGATTCAAATTATACAAACCTATTAATATTCCTAAAAAAGCTCGGATTAAGTGTTAAAAGGGTCGGATAATGTTTCAAAAGGCTCGTACATAGTGTTAAAAGGCTCGGAGATTCAAATTTGACAAACCTATTCATATTCCTAAAAAAGTTTGGATTACAATTTAAAAGGCTCGGACAGTGTTTCAAAAAGCTCAGAAACCCAGATCTCCATCGTCTTCTACAAAAAAATTTCAAAAATTAAAACCCTGACCTAACCCAGAACTATACTCAAATCGACAAATCAAACCTAATCTACAAGTCTAAACAACACCCAACATCAAACACACACATAAACTTTTCAAGAAATAAAAACGACAACAAAATATAACTCTGCTTACCACTATCAATTGCAAATGCTCGTCTGAACTCTCGACTTCAGGACTATAGTGCCACCGCCGGTTACTTCACTATCGATTTTCAGGCGTATGTTTTTGCAGCCGATGCTTTCTCTCTCTATTGTTTTCTCTCTCTAGTTTGTCTCTCTAGGTTTGAAAATGATAGAAAGAGACAAAAAATGGGTATTTTTTTTGTCTGGTCACCTAAATTGGTGCCTTTTAAATGTGAATTAGTAATGTAGTGACTTTCTTACAAAACCCGGTCCAAACAGTGACAAATAAATTTTGAGCCCTTGTGTAGGTTGGTACAACATGCCAAATTACATACGCATTTCACATTATCAAGTTTCAAAATTAATTAACAAATGTATTTGATATCATAGTTTGATGAATATAATAGAATAGAGAAATTACTACATAAATGTATACAAACAAATTTTATCAATCAAAGTAACATTTTTTGGCATAAATTTTTTTAATTCAAAACATATAGAAAAAGAAGTGTTTGTGGTGTGTTACCTGGCCAACAGTGGTTACTTTCCCCAATAAAAGAGAGTCTTTAGCACACTTATACGTCCTACCGCCTTCGTAGAGGTCACAGCCGGATTTACATTCCCACCCGAGATATTCGCCGCAATATAAGCAGTCGAAGAAAATGGAAACGCATTCGCAACAGTAATAATCACTAAACCAGATGGATCCGCCGCCATTTCTGGCATCAATTTCCCTGCAATAACACAACAACAAAAATAAACAAAAACAAAAAGCAACATATAACTAACTAATAACGTTTGGTATTATAGTTATCCAATCCAAAAATAATCAAAATAATATTCAATCTAATATAATTGATTTAATTTAATCCATAATAAATATAAATACTTATCACACCATAAAAGTTAAAACAATGTGATTTAGATTTAGTATTAGGATTAGAGACTTAGGGGTCGTTCATTTTTTCCACTTAAGACTTAATAAGTTTGAATTGAACTCATTAAGTTATTTTGTTTATTTTTTTAAGTGGTCAAACAACTTAAAAATATCAAAAAACAACTTCTTTTAAAAAAAGTAAGAAATCCTGACTTTTAACTTAATTTCAAATCACTGAATTATAATTAAAATATTTTCTTCCAAGTCTATCCTCCAAAAAAAGATATATTTCTAAATTTATCCTAATTTGATATGGTGTAGAATTCTTTCTTTTAACGTATTTCTTATTTTAAAAGGCTTTTAGAAAGAAAGAAAAAAAAAAAAAAAACCATAATCACTTCTCATATTGAAAACTTCCTGGGATTAAACAATTGAATTTCTCTCCTACCAAATCCTGGTAAGAACTCTTTAATTTTAAATTTTATTTTTATGTACGTGTAGTGGTAAATAAACTTGTCTATCATATTATGGTGTTTGTTATCGTTTTTTTTATTATGATATTATGATCATGATGTTATGATATATTGTTTTCTTCAGTAATCCAATTGTTTTTCCTGCATATCTTGATATATATATATATATATATATATATATATCAATATTTTTGTCACAATGATTTATATATCAATTGTTAATTCTTGGTGTTTCTTTGGTTTCTCTTGTAGCGTTTCATGGGTTTTTTGTTTTTTGTTTTTTGTTTTTTTGTCTCTTCTTTGGTTTCTAGAATTATATACTAGATATTCGGACGATACGTAAAATTGAACTTGAACTTTTTTTTTTTTTTTTTTACAATAAATTGAACTTGAACTTTGTTTGGAGAATAACATGTAAAATTATATTCCTAGATGAATTTTTTTTTTTTTTTGTTAAATTAAACTTTGTTTGCGGAAAAACATGCAAAATCTTATAAAGAGTATTGCATGTTAAATTACTTCTTTTAAATAGTATGGGTATAGATGTAAAATTACTTCTTTTCAGATAATTTTATTTTTTTAAAAAAAACATGTTGACAGTACATTCAGACGTGAGAAGAAAAAAAAAAAAAAAAAAAAAAAAACATGTCATTCAGATTCAGGTTTTAGTCACTATTCAGTCTTCAGTAAAATTCATGACTATTCAGTCTTCAGATAAAAAAACAAACGACCCCTTAGAGGTTTTATTTTTTATTTTTTAAGTAAATATATATATATATATATATATTTGGGGGAAACAATGAAATGGGACCCCCATACCCTCCCCAAAAATAAGGAAATAGGGACAGGGGGTTCCCCGCCTCCACTCCACCCCACCCTTATTTAGGATTTCCAGGTTAAATTTGCCCCCACCCCCAGCCTCAAATCTCATTTGGAGGTTAAATTTGCCCCCAAATAGAGATGGGAAATGCTCATCCTTATTCATAATTCCTCTCTTGTGAGACCAATTATCTCTCAAGTTCTCTTACTTATTTTTTCCCCTGTTTTGCTTTCTCTGTTCACACACTCAACGCCCTTCGCATTTACTTTTCAACTTTTAATTTTTGTTTTCATTTCATCTTACAAATATTAGGATTTTCGAGACTTTTTTAATGGAAAACTTACTGGGTTGAAAAAACAAAAAAAACAAAAAAAAAAGTAGTCTCCTGCAATGAAGAAGTTATGGACTTGTAGGTTTTTGACAGAAATAAAGTGCAAAAGCTGGCAAAAACAAACTTAATTTTGAGACTTGTTGAGCTTAATTTTTATTGATCATCAAAGCACTTATTTATACAACTTATCAAAACATAAAAAGCATAAAGAATGCAGCTAAATCTGCTACACGTTACATAACAGAAACTTCCAACAAAATAGCAGAAGATTAGGTCAAGCCTAACAGACTTTGACAACTTCAATTCAGCATGTGTTTTATTAAACCTCAACAACTCAAACATCAGCAACCCACTCAGCTTCACGTCAGCAGCTCATGAGGCATCATTCAACACTCATCCTTGGCTCTGGAGCTGCAGACTCCAAGCCTTTGCCTCAAGAACTCATACCTAGCTTTGGGAAGTCCCTTGGTTAGGATGTCAACATTTTGATTTTTTGTTTTGCAGTAGATCAACTATATTTCTCCTTCTCTTTGTACCTCTCTTAGGAAATAGAGTTTCAGTTTGAAGTGTTTTGTTTTGCCATGGAACACTAGATTATTTGCAATTGAAATTGCAGCTTGGTTGTCTACAAGTATCTGTATGCTTTCCTTTTTCTCCATATGCAGGTCTGCCATCAATTTCCTAATCCAGAGAGCCTAATTCATAGCAACAGCAGCTACATATTCTGCTTATGCTGTGGATTGAGCTATGACTTCTTGCTTCTTAGAACACCATGAGAAAATAGAATAACCAAAGCTAAAACAATAACCTGAAGTACTTCTCATGTCATCAACACAACCAGCCTAATCACTATCAGAATAACCATGGCGTGTGAAATTTTTAACTTGACAGAATCTCAGACCATAGTCAATCGTACCCTTGATATATCTAACGATTCTTTTTGCTGCTTGAAAATGAATTTCACTAGCATAGTGCATGTACCTTGAGAGTAGACTTATAGCATTCATAATATATGGTCTTGTTGCAGTCAAGTACAACAAGCAGCCTATTAATGTTCTGTAAAGCCTTTCATCAACCTTTAGAGCTCCATCTTCTTTGCAAAACTTCTCCTTTTGATTCATTGGGGTTGCTGTTGACTTGCACTTCTCCATGTTGAATTTTTTCAGAATCTCATTGGCATATTTATGCTGACATATGAAGATCTCATTCTACCTTTGTTTAACTTCCATGCCAAGGAAAAATGTCATCTTCCCAAGATCAATCATCTCAAAAACATCCTTCATTTCCTTTTTGAAAGTGTCAATCTGCTCCATACTGCTTCCTGTCACAAGCAAATCATCAACATATAGGGATACCACAAGTATTTCATCACTAACCTTCCTGAGATAGAGAGTAAATTCACTTAGGCTTTTTGTGAAGCCTAAGTCTAACAAATGTGCATCAATCATGTTGTACCAAGCCCTTGGTGCCTGCTTTAAACCAAACAGAGCTTTTTTCAACAGATACACTTTCTCCTATTTTCCTTGGACAACAAAACCTTCAGGTTGCTTCACAAAAATTTCTTCCTCCAAGTATCCATTTAAGAAGGTAGATTTGACATCTATCTGGTGTATATTCCAGCCCTTTTGAGCAGCAAGGGCCAACAGCATTCTTATGGTATCCAATCTAGCAACTGGGGCAAAAGTCTTAGAGAAATCCACCCCAAACATATGAGCATATCCTTTAACGACCAGTCTTGACTTGTGTTTGTTTACAGAACCATCAGGATTGAGTTTGATCCTGTAAACCCACTTGACTCATATGGCCTTTTTGTGTGCAGGTCTATCCACTAACATCCAAGTCTGGTTTTTCTCAATCATCTTAAGCTCCTTCTTCATTGCAACCATCCATTTTTGATCTGATGCAGCTTCTTCATATCCTGCAAACTCTATTATAGCAATATTGCACCTCTGATAGATGTCAGAGAGTGATCTAGTTCCCCTGACAGGTTCATCATCAATATCATCATTCTCCTCCTACAACTCAAGCTTTTTATCATTCTCCCAGCTCCAGCTATTTGACTCAAAGAATTGGACATCCCTGCTAACAATTACTTTGTTGTTTTGTGGAAGATAAATCCTGTAGGCTTTTGAAACTGAATTGTAGCCTACAAAGATCCTTGGTTCTGCCTTCTTATCCAATTTGTCTATCTTAACCTGAGGAATATAAGAGAGACAAAGGCAACCAAATGTTTTTAAATTTTGCAGCCTTGGTTTATAGCCATACCATGCTTCAAATGGAGTCCTTTGTTGCAAAGCTTTTGTTGGCAATATGTTCAGTAGAAAAATTACTGTGTTTGCAGCCTCGGCCCAGAGTTTCTTTGGCAACCCTTTGTCATGCAGCAAACACCTTGTCATCTCCATAAGTGTTCTGTTTTTCCTCTCAACCACCCCATTCTGTTGAGGGGTATAAGGTGTTGTCAATTGGTGCTTGATCGAGCCATTTCTATACTAGATTTTGGCCCCCATTTCCGTCGCTTTTGTTCGGTTCTCGGGTAAAATCGAGTGTCTAATGGCTCGAAATTAGTTAATTCGCAAGTTTACAGTTTTTCAGAGGCAAGTGTGCATGTTGTGCAAGATGGGGAAGCCGAGGGCGTATCTTGGTTGGTTCATGTTCCGAGTCAAAGTGAAGAGGAGTCGCTGCTCATTTTTTTTCCAAGTGGAGGTCGCCGTGATGTTGGCCGCCGGCCAATTTGACAGCCACCTTTTTTGCGCTCCAAGATCAGTGAAGTTGGCTCCCATGCTAGTTGGCCGTCACCACAGCCAACTTGACAGCCACTTTTATTTTTTTTTGTCGCAGGGGCAGTGAAGTTGGCTCCCAAAGTGGTCGCCCCCACCACAGCCAACTTGGGAGCGACCTCCCATTTCCAGCTCAGCAAAGTTACGAATTCAGACTCAGTTTTTTGGCTTCCACTATATATATATCATATTCTCTTAGCTAAAATGACATACCCACTACCTAGAACCCTAGATCCAAAATAACTACTCACCCAAAAGAAAACCTTTCATATTCCACCATCTTCAACCTCACAAAAATCACCCAAGCTACCACCTTTCTACACCATTTTCATCATCTTTCCACATTTTCTCCTTCTCCACTATCATTCCATCCATCTTTGGAGGTTTTGCAAGCAAGAGGAAGCTCTCAAGACAATGGGTTTTCTCTACTCTTTTGTTTTCTCTTTCATTTCTCCATTGATGTGTAACTAATTCATTAGCTAAGGGATTAATGCAATCGTATTGGACTACTCTATGAATTAATTAGTCTATTTTCTTAATTCAATTCGATTTTAGTCTCTCTTACTTGATTATGTTGTGTTTGCCTATTGCTCATATTGTTTTGAGACCTCAATTGATGTGGGTGTGTAGTGTAGACTATCTATAAATTGGATTTTGGTGTGAAAGACCTTTCCACCTTAATATCAATTATGAGTTTGGTAATTGAGAAGAATGATATATGCATGACCATGCTATGTTGTTTTGGCTTAGAGTTATACAATATTAGGTGATGACCATTGCTTGGCACATGACCTTGTGGGAGCAATGGTAAGAACCTAGCTCTTAATGATAAACAAACCCTAAAATTAGATTGAAGTGCTTAACGAGACTAACTAAGAACATAGAGTGGTCTAAGAAGGTTATATTAATTCCCTAGTGATTTCTCCTATCAATTCACTTCTTGTGTGTTCATTTGTTGTGTTTAGCTTAGTTTTTAGTTTCAAGTTTACATTTTTAGCTTACAAGTTTGCATTTTTAAGCATTTTCAAGAAACCAAATCACTTTGTCAAACAAAAGCATTATGCAATTTACTTTTCAAGCACTTAGATTAGTTTTAATTTTTCCCTAAGACTAAGTAGTTTTGGCTATTTGAATCACCGATCCCAGTGAACGAACTTAAATTAAATTGAAAGTAATTTTTACTGCATCAGTGCTCAATGCCTTCATTCTCACATAACTTGTTAAATTTTTCTGAGGTGTATTCAGTTCCATTATAAGACCTGATCACCTGCATTTTGCATCTACTTTGATTTTTCACCCAAACTTTAAACTTCCAGAAGATGTCAGCAACCTCAGATTTAAATTTCATGAAATAAATCCAGCACATTCTTGTGTGATCATCAATGAAAGCAATGTAAAACTTACTGCCATTCAATGATGGTGTTTTTTGAGGTCCTCCCATATCTGTGTGTACTAACTGTAGTTTTTGTGTAGCCCTCTAGGCCTTGTTTTGTGGAAAATGAAGCCTTATCTGCTTCCCATATTGACAGGCTGCACAAGTAGGAAGCTTCTTTTCTAATTCAAGCAAACCTTCCCCAAGATTGTTCTTCTTCATAAAAAGTAGGGTTGTATGATGAAAGTGCCCCAATCTCCTATGCCAAAGCATTGTATTGCTATCTTCTTTGTGTACTGCAATCTGCTCTTCTTCCATCAAATTCAAGGCAAAGCTTTTACCTTCCATTTGGACTTTAAACACCTCTTTGCCTTGTGCATCAGTAATCAAGCAATGATTATCCTCAAACAACACCTTATATCCTTTTTCCAATAGCTGACCAACACTCAAAAGGTTTTGATTAATTTCAAGAGCATATAAGACATTAGAAATTAATTTCAAACCTGTGTAGCCTTCGATTGCCACTGTTCCTTTGCCTTTTACTGCAAGATATGCTCCATTTCCAATTCTAACTTTAAAAATGGTAGTTTTGTCAAGCTCTTTGAAAAGCTCTTGATCATAAGTCATGTGGCCTGTACAACCACTGTCTATAAGCTAGCTTTTTGTGGGGCTACTGGTAGCAAAGCATAATGCCACAAACAGTTTCTCCTCTTGAGGTTGTTCAACAGTAATTTTGGCTTCTCCTTGCTGCTGTTGAGATTTGCATATCCTTTCCACGTGCCCTAACTGACCACACTTGTGACATTTTATATCCGGCCTCCACCAACACCTTTTCTATGGATGATTGGATTTTTTGTATCAAGGACATGGTGGAAATGTAGTATTGTTGCTGCTGTTATTGACGTTGCTTTGCTTCTCTTTCTTGTACATATTGTTCTGTGATATAGCTTGAAATGCACCCTCCACGGATCCATCTTGCCTCATAAGTCTCCTTTGTTCCTGAGCCTGTAGTGCATTCAACAGTTCTGCCAAGGTAATACTTGACACATGTTTTGAGTTTTCTATTGATGATATTGTAGCCTCAAATTTTTCAGGAACTGTTACAAGGATTTTTTGAACTATTCTAGAATCAGAAAAATCAGTACCAAGAAGCCTTACTTTGTTAACAACGTCAAGGAGTCTGTCAGAGTAATTCTTGATTGTTTCTGATTCCTTCATTCTTTGCATCTCAAATTCTTTGATCAGATTCAGAACTTGCATATCCTTTGACTCGTTCATTTCCTTTATACTCCTTCTTCAGGAAGTCTCAAATTTCATTTGTTGTCTTCACTGTCATGATTCTGGTGAAAATTGAAGATGAAACATCTGCAAATAAGCTAGCTTTTGCCTTTGATTTCCTTTGCCTCATCTCCTTGTGATTTTTTATTTGAACCATAGTTGGATTGTCGGGCAAGGGAGGAACTTCGTACATATTTTCAACAGCTTCCCACTGATCATTAGCATCAAGATAGGCTTCCATTCGGACAGCCCACACTTGATAATCCGTTCCATCAAACACTGGAGGTGTTATTGCATTCGATGAAGCTCTGGAACTCATCCTGCGTTGGTTGTAGGCTTTTGTGTTTTGGATAGGGGAGATGGTGGGTGTTTAAGGCAAGTGTTTAAGGTAAGTGGTTAGGCTCACTCAACCTCACAGGTCTCTCAAGAACTTATTGCTCTGATACTAATTTGTAGGTTTTTGACAGAAATAAAGTGCAAAAGCTGGCAAAAACAAACTTAATTTTGAGACTTGTTGAGCTTAATTTTTATTGATCATCAAAGCACTTATTTACACAACTTATCAAAACAGAAAAAGCATAAAGAATACAGCTAAATCTGCTGCACGTTACATAACAGAAACTTTCAACAAAATACCAAAAGAGTAGGTCAAGCCTAACAGACTTTGACAACTTCAATTCAGCATGTGTTTTATTAAACCTCAACAAATCAAACATCAGCAGCCCACTCAGCTCCACGACAGCAGCTCATGGGGCATCATTCAATAGACTTGTACAGATGGAATCTTTTAA
This sequence comes from Acer yangbiense, assembly GCA_008009225.1. Lineage (NCBI taxonomy): Eukaryota > Viridiplantae > Streptophyta > Magnoliopsida > Sapindales > Sapindaceae > Acer > Acer yangbiense. Next base: position 60,202,383 of record CM017762.1, read on the forward strand.
ACCAGGTTGATGAGAAATTAATATGAATCTTGGTTGGAGGAAGATGTAAAAAATAAATAAAGTCTTACTAGTGGGATAAGTAAGACAAAAAGGAACAAAAATAAAAAGCAAAAAACAAAAAGTCTACAGATGCAAAGCAAAAAGAAGAGATCAGGATTCTCTAATGTCTTTTTTTTCCTTAACTTTTCACTAGACGTTGACACCTAAGCATAAATGAAAATATATGGTCAAGATTTATTGATTTCTTTCTCTCTCATGCAAGTGGATGTTACATTTACACTTGAAAAAAAAAAAAAAAAAAAAACAAAGTCAACAAAAGGATCCTAACTTAAAAGGGAAAGAAGATTAAAAACTAAATTCTTCTCACCAAATAAGTCTCGGTGCCAAGGTTAATACATCGAGACTTAATGGTGAGCACAGTTTCTTTTTGCTTCCCACCAGACACCAGTAAGTCAGCCCAGTCCAGTTAGTTTCAATTGGAAAAAAACTAACTCACGATAAATTCCCCAATTAATCATGATTGAAGAGTAATAAGTCCCGATTTAAAATGTAACTAAATCTCTAGCACAGAATCACCCACCGTGACTTATTGGTGACAAAAAATTCATCACAGATTTCAAATTCCTCTACTCTAATAGAAATGTATCTGTTAACAAATTCACAACACAAGGAAAAAAGAACTACAAACTCAAAACAAACCAAATGCTACATACACTTAGTAAATAGAAATAATTTCCGATCCAACACAAAATCAGTTTTGAATTTTTACACCCAACTAATTAAAAATACAGTTTTTTTTTTTTTTCAATAGAAAATTGAAGACCGAATTTGTCTAACTCGTGTATGGTTCTTGTCATCATCGTGGTCTTAGGCTATGTGTGGGACTGCTTTGTTTATGAAATAATCTGCTTTTAGCTTAACTTATGGAATAATCAACTTACAAGATAAGTGGATAGGTGTGTTAGAGATACAAAAAACTCTAACTTAAGCTATGTTTTCTTCTTCATTTTTATGTTTTGTATTATTTATCAAACACCTTTTACAAACTTCAATATGGTATCAGAGCTCCTTAAAGACTAATCGTCTATGGCTTCGATCGCAAGCTCGTTCACAAATCATGGAGTAGAGAATCAAGAAGCATCGTCATCTTCACCAATGACATGAGGATTCTCATCTCTTGCAAAAGCATTGAATTTCAACCTTCAAGTGAAGCTTGACAATGACAACTACATATCCTGGAAAGCACATGTATTACCTATAATCAAAGCCTTTGAGTTACAAGATTTTATCTCAAGTTTAAGTCAGTACCACCAAAGTTTATAGAAATAGATTCAGGAGATGGAAGTGGAAAACAACTTGTAGTGAATAAAGAAACACACAATGGAACAAATCAGATTAGCTACTTTTGAGTTGGTTTTTTTCTTCAATTAATCAAGCTTTGATAGGCCAAAGTCATAGATTGCAGTAGTTCTTTTGAAGTCTGGAGTGTCCTAGAAAAACTGTTCTCGCAACAATCCATGGCAAAAGTACTTCAATTGAAGTATCAATTGCAAAATGTTAAAAAAGGATCTGGTTCCATTAATGATTTTGTCCTGAAAGTTAAAACAATTAGTGAAAGTCTGAGAGCTGTTGGTTAGAAAGTCAGTGAATATGATTAAATATTGAGTATCTTGAATGGAGTTGGGCATGAGTATGATTCAATAGCAGGAGTTATAACTTCTCAATGAGAAACGATGAGTTTGCAGGAGGTTAGTTACCTATTAATGACTCAAGAACAACGAATGGCTCAGTTGGACTCAGCTGGTCAAATCGATTTTCCTCAAGCAAATGCAAACTTTATATCTTCTGGAAACCAACAGGATAAAAGAAATCAAAGGGGAGGTTACAACAACAATGGAGGTAGATACATTGGTAACAGATCTAGAGGCAGAGGAAGGAGCTATGGAAGGTGGAACAATAACAACAGACCTACATGTCAAATATGTGGAAAAATTGGGCATGTTTCACTCAGTTGTTACCATCGTTTTGATCAAAACTTTCAAGGCAACAATCAGAACAACTCTTATCAGATTTCCTCATCACAGCCACACAATAATCAACCTCATGGACAAAATTTTCCAGCACTCACGAATTCACCTCATCGGGCCAATTTTCATCAATCAATAGCCTATTATGCAACACCTGAGACAATCTGTGATTCAGCTTGGTATGCAGATAGCGGCGCAACCAACCATGTCACATCAGACTTATTCGACCTCTCTTTACACTCAGAATATCGAGGCACTAATCGTTTAGCTATTGGCAATGGACAGCAGCTACAAATTTCACATACTGGTAAGACAGTTCTATCTCCAACTGGATTATCTTCTAAGATGCTACATCTAAATCATATTCTATGTGTTCCTAAGATAGCCAAAAATTTATTGAGCATTTCTAGAATAACCAAAGATAACAATGCCTATGCTAAGTTTACTTGTGATTCTTGTGTAATCAAGTACAAGAGTACCAAGGAAATTTTGCTTCAAGGCAAGCTTGAAAATGGGCTCTACAAGGTTTATTTGGAAGAAATTCACAAGAGATCAGATGATCCATGACTAGTCTCTTTATGACTCTTGCAATAGTACGAGGTCGAAGAGTAGCACAATGGTAAATAAGAGTTCGTTCCCATAGGGATTGAGTGACCGATTACCGAAATTGACTAGTTTAGGTGCTATTCAAACAAGCAAAAATTGAATGATTGAAATATACTACTCAAATATAAACTTAAACTACACTAATGCAATAATTGAAAATAAACAAGTAAGCAAACTTAAGCAAAGGCAAACACAAGCAAATGATTGTATTTCTTATGGGAAATTAGGCTAAGACCGTGAATCCACCTATCCAATTCTCATCAATTTTAGGCACATCATTGAAATAAAGTATGCAAGTGTGTGTGTAGATTCGTGATACCCTCAATTAGTCTCTAACCTCTCTCAAGTGATAAAGATAATATTTATATGCACCAACAACCTATTTCTCAATGGTTATCCGAACTACATACAAATTCATTAAGTTCATGGCACACAAATTGAATCCTACAAGCTAGCATCGCATATTTCTATCTTACTAGACTTGTATCGGGCATTTCATCAAGCACGTTGTGTGCTTCTCCTCTCGGTGCTTCACACAACAACCAAATATCAACCAAGTGTTAGCTAGACACCTAGAAGCATTAAGCAATTGAAATACACATACACAACACAAACAATAATGATAAAGTAATGGCCTTTACTAATGATTCATGGAAAATGTTTCATCTTGGTCTTAGCCAAGATGGATTTAGTTCATATTACAAGAAATGGCAACAAAAGATATGATATTTATGTAAGCCATAACGAATTACAAATGACAATAAGGAGAGAAAGGTGTAGAGAAAACTATATGTGAAGATCTCCTCCTCTCTTGGTATGTTGGTGTGCTTAGCTTGCTTCTTCTCTCTTAGTCCCCTTCTATGCTCCAAGGTTGGGTTTTGATGGTGGGAAATGGTGTGAAAGTTGGATATTTGATGTTTGGTGAAGTGGATTTGAAGTTTGGGTGATGGATTGAAGGTTGGATGTGGTGATTTGGTGGATTTGGAAGGTAAAAATGTGTTCTTGGAGTGTTTAGGATGTATTGTGGGAGTTCAAGAGGTGTTTGGAAAAGAGAGGAAGTGAGGTATTTATAATGTGTGGAGATTAGGGCACAAAAACCAAGAAAAAACCAAGCTGGAGCACTGTTGTGCGGGTGGGGCGCTGGTGGTCATGCGCAGGTGTGGGGCGCATGACCAGCGGCGACTTTCTGCCTCTCCAGCGCTGGTCCGGCGTTGGTCGTCCAGTGCAATTACTTCTTTGTCAGTTTTCAGGTTTTCAGCATCGCGCACCATTACGAAAATGGCCATAACTTTCTCTAGAAACATCGGAATTGTGATCCGTAAAAACCGTTGGAAAGTAGATAGCCGGGGATTTCCGAAACTATGTAGCACAAAACCTAGTTCAATCTAAGGTGGGAGATATGGCCGCCAAAACATAGGTCTACTGCATAAATCTTTCATATTTCAGCCCTTTTAACTTCCAAAACTCATCAATTAAGCTCAAACGCCTTATTTATGGCAAATAAACTACAAAAAGCTCACCAAACACATTAAATATATAAATACGCTCAAAAACGAGTACAATTGATAAGAAATGGGGGCTACACCGAGTGTACAAATGGGCACTATCAATCCATACTCTTTGAAGAACAATTCTCATTTTGCTTTTTTAGTTTCGAAAAATAATACAACCAGCTTCTTATGCTCACCTTATACATATAGTATGAATGCTGGTAACACATATAATAGATCTCTCTTGAATGAAAACATGTGGCATCTAAAACTTGGTCATCCAGATCCACTTGTGCTGAGAAAAGTTATGAACAGCCTGAATCTGAAAATATATTGACTCTCATTTTAGTTTTTGTGATGCGTGTAAGTTAGGAAAATTACATAAACTTTCTTTTCAACACTCATCATATAAAGCATCTGGTCCTCTTGACTTGGTTTTCACGGATGTTTGAGGTTCATCTCCCCTACCTTCACTGGAAGGTTACAGATACTATGTTATATTTGTGGACTCCTACTCAAGGTATAGCTGGTTGTATCCACTAAAACTCAAGTCAAAGGTCTCAACTATATTCTTTCAGTTCAAAAATCATGTTGAACTTCAATTCAAAAGCAAACTAAAATGTTTGCAAGCTGATCTTGGAGCTGAGTATAAACCGTTGATCTCATTTTTGAGAAACAATGGTATACATTTTAGAACTTCTTGTACTTATACGCACCAACAAAACGGTGTCCTCGAAAGAAAGCATCATCATGTTGTGGAGACAGGCCTTACAATCCTTGCTCAGGCCAATATGCCACTAAACTTTTGGGTTGAAGCATTTCAAATGGCTGTTCTTCTTGTCAACAATCTACCTACACTTGTTCTTAAGATGAAGTCACCGTATGAAGTGTTGTATCACAGACAACCTAACTATAACTATTTCAAAATCTTTGGATGTGCAGCCTTTCCATATATTAGGCCTTACACTTACCAAAAATTCAATTTCCACACATCAAAATGCATTTTCATCGAGTATAGTCTTAGCCAACTGGGCTATAAATGTCTTAATCCATCTGGAAAGATCTACATATCAAGAAATGTTGTGTTCATTGAATTTGAGTATCCATATTGTGTGTTTTTTCCTCCTACAACTGTCACTGCACAAACTCCAGGCAACCTTCCCACATCAGTATTGGCAGCTTCCTCATTCAAAAGCAAGTCTGCTTCATTATCTCCACCACCTAGTTCCACTGATCATACTGTTAGGATTATGCTCAATAATAAGAGTGTAATAATGTTTTTGACAATCTTCTCATATCAATAAAGTGATTTTTGGTTTAACAAATCTTATAGCATTTACATTTTAAATATTATTATTGTCAAAAGTAAATAATCATAAGGTCAAAAGACTATGAGAAATGAAGAATTGTTCGTACATCTGGATATGTATGAGGTAGACACAATTCTTTAGTTGGTCTTGAATAAGGTTCACAACTTAAGATAAAAATTGGGCACATTTACCTTATTAAAGTTGTAGATTCATTTGCTAGCATTTGAGTGGGATCAAATGTGCTATGATGAGTCTAAAATCATCAAAGTGTAGTGTCTTTAAATAAAAAAATCTAGTGCACTAGGTGCATTGAATAGGATCACAGTGAAATACTTTATCCAGAACTGTCAGTGGATAAAAGTTTTCATTTTGAGGACAATCGGAGAGTCTATCTTAATCCTGAAATAAATGATGGACTTATGTTTACAAGTGTTATCATTTGAGCTATCAATGAGTACGATTATATAGCATAGTATATCCTCGATAGTTTGGTGGTATTTATTTGTTAATCGATAGAGGACTTCATTTATAGATATGGACATCGTGGCTCCATTTATTAAATGTGAGTAGAATATTATCATATGGATATTTTGAGGTATTGGATATTAAATCTTAACGTTAAGTTTTTGATAATGTCTATTGAAACATGGCTTCTGGACAAGTCAGAATATCCAAGTTCAAAATATGGTCATATGAGTAAATATGGTAACTAGGAGAGCTATAGGCAGTCTATGAGCTCTTGGTGATTACTGATATTTTTCACGAGGATACATTATCTAAAATAAAGTTGTCTAGGGTATGAATGAGAAACATTTACTTATTCTATCTTTATTTTAAGAGTTCAATTTTAGTTCTTTAGTGGAATGAGCTAAAATTTATAGATCGAACCTAGGTGAATCATTTGTTGATTGTGATTGGGTTATGTCTATTGAAGCTTAAATTTAGATAGCCCGCCAAGATCCCCAATTTACACGGACTTGCATAAATCACTTGATATATTCTACCGGACTAATTTATGAGTCCATCTAGAATTGCAAATGGAGAGGTGCGGTCATATGTGATCAAGACTCGCGGTAACTCTTCAAATACCTGGAATGGGCGGCCAAGGATGTAGGAATCCTTGGGCAGTCCTAATGGGGTGCAATAAGCATTCCATTAATACATTAAGAATATAATTTGCACATTTTAATTAAATGGACTGTTAAATTATATTAATGTATTAATTTAAGGAATATGAACTTGTTTTTTTTTTTTTTTTTTTTTTTGTAAGAATGGGTCTAGTTCACATGTGGACTTTTTACTAAGGTCCAATGGATTTAATAAAATGGAAAAATAATATATTGCACATGATATGTACTTGGGCGGCAAGGCTAAGTATATTAGCCTAGTATATTGTTTTATTTTATTATTTAATAAAATGGAAAAATAATATGTTGCTCATGATCATATACTTGGGTGGCAAAGCTAAGGATATTAGCCTAGTATATTGTTTTATTTTATTATTTAATTAAATGAAAGTTAATTAATTTATTAATTAATTATTTAATTAAAAGTCAAAATCTTTTTCTAACTAGGAGAAGGTCTCTTAGTATGATAAGTATTAAAGACTTTATTTGATAAGTAGATAAATTAAAAGAATTTATTTATCTAGCCAAATTATGAAGCTTTTGATAAAGTCACAATTTAATTCATATTCAATAATATATTGAATAATACACTAATGAGTTAGATTAGGATTTAATTCTAAAGATTGATAGGATGTAGGGAAAATACACGTGGCAGAAGCGAAAAATTGATTTGTATAGTTTAAAATTTTCCTTTAAAAGTAGAACCTTAACCCTTAATTAATTAACATATAACGAAAGATATCGTACCTTTTACCACGTGACGATTGATGTTGCGTCGATTGTAATCCGTAAAATCTTCCAATCCAATCATGAACGTGAATCACCTAGGGGTGTGGGCTCTCTTTCTTTGAATTGTGTACTTGATGATGGATAACAAAAAACTTTTTCTTTTGTTAGTCACTATAATCTTCCTAGAGAAAAACGAAGAACGTTCGGTCACTTGTGAATTCTCAATCTTTTGATTGAAACTCGCATGAACCTTATTCGAATTTGTGCACAAAGCCTTTTGATGTAAAAGCTACTAGTGCACTATCGAAATAAAACGTATCTTCTCTCTTTTTCCTCTTGGCCGAATTTCACACTAGTCTTTAGAGTTGGATTTATTTTTCTAAGCAAATAAAAAATTCTCTCAATCAAGAATCTAGGGTTGGCCGAATTCTACACATAGAATATATAGGGTGGCCGAAATCCTTGCTCTAAAATTACTAGGGTTGGCCGAAATCCTCACTCAAAGAGGATTCTTTGTGGTGGCCGAAAATCCTCCCACCAAGAGGATTTGTGTTTCACCAAAACTCATATCAACCTTAGAATCCAAACCATAATCCAGCTCTTTAATGTATTATTAAATTGTGACTATATCAAAGACTTCCTAATTTGACTAGATAAATAAATTTCTTTTATTTATCTACTTACCAAATAAAGTCTTTCATACTTATCATACTAAGAGACCTACTCCTAGTTAGAAAAAGATTTTGACTTTTAATTAAATAATTAATTAATAAATAAATAAACTTCCATTTAATTAAATAATAAAATAAAACAATAGACTAGGCCAATTACTTAGCCTTGCCGCCCATATCCAAAACATGGGCTATGTATTGTTTTTTTCTATTTTATTAAATCCATTGGACCTTAATAAAAAGTCCACATGTGAACTAGACCCATTTTTACTAAAAGAAGCAAGTCCACACGCCTTAATACAATTTTAGATGAACCCATAAATTAGTCCAGTATAATATATCAAGTTATCCATGCAAGTCTATGTGGATTGGGGTTCTTGGAGGGGTTATCTAAATTTAAGCTTCAATAGATATAACCCAATCACAATCAACAAATGATTCACTTAGGTTCGATCTATTAATTTTAGTTCATTCCACTAAAGAACTAAAATTGCACTCTTAAATAAAGATAGAATAAGTAAATGTTTCTCATTCATACCCTAGACAATCTTATTGGAGATAGTATATCCTTGTGAAAAATATCAGTAATCGCCAAGAGCTCATAGACCGCCTATAGCTCTCCTAGTTACCATATTTACTCATATTACCACATTTTGAACTCGGATATTTTGACTTGTCCAAAAACCATGTTTCTATAGACATTATCGAAAACTTAACGTTAAGATTTAATATCCAATACCTCAAAATATCCATATGATGATATTTTACTCTCATTTAATAAATGGAGCCATGATGTCCATATCTATAAATGAAGTCCTCTATCGATTAGCAAATGAATACCACCAAACTATCGATGATAGACTATGCTATATAATCGTACTCATTGATAGCTCAAATGATAACACTTGTAACCATAAGTCCATCATTTATCTCAGGATTAAGTTAGACTCTCCAATTGTCCTCAAAATAAAAACTTTTATCCACTGACGGTTCTGGATAAAGTGTTTCACTGTGATCATATTCAATGCACCTAGTACACTAGATTCTTTTACCCAAAGACACTACACTTTAATGATTTTAGACTCATCATAACACATTTGATCTCACTCAAATGCTAGCAAAAGAATCTACAACTTTAACAAGGTAAAGACACCCAACCTTTATCTTAAGTTGTGAATATTATTCAAGACTAACTAAAGAATTGTGTCTACCTCATACATATCCAGGATGTGCTAACAATTCTTTATTTCTCATAGTCTTTTGACCATATGATTATTTACTTCTGACAATTATAATAATTAAACTATAAATGCTATAAGATTTGTTAAAACAAAAATCACTTTATTAATATGAAAAGATAGTCAAAAAACAATATTACACTCTTGCTATTGAGCATAATCCTAACATAGGAGTCCTTGGTGAAATATGATTCTTGCTAGGGTGAGGATTTCAGCCACCTTTATATTTCTATCATTAGAATTCAGCCAACCCTAATTTTTAGAGAGAGTTTTTTCTTTTGCTTAAAAAAAAAAAAATCCAACTCTTAGACATAGTGTGAGAATTCGGCCAAGAGAAAAAAGAAGAGAAAAGGCGTTTTGTTTTCGATAGTGCACTACTAGCTTTTATATCAGAAGGCTTTGTGCATAACATCGAATTAGGTTCACGTGAGTTTCGATCAAAAAGATTGAGAATTCACAAGTGACCAAACGTTCTTCGTTTTTCTCTAGGAGGGTTATTGTGACTAACAAAAAGAAAAAGTTTTGTTTTCCATCCTCAAGTACACAATTCAAAGAAAGGGAGCCCACACTCCTAGGTGATTCACCTTCGTGATTGAATTGGAAGATCTTGCGGTTTACTATCAACGCAGCATCAATCATCACATGAAAAAGGTACGATATCTTTTATTATATGTTAATTAATCAAGGGTTAAGGTTCTCTTTTAAAAGGAAAATTTTAAAATATACAAATCTATTTTTCGCTTCCGCTGCGTGTATTTTCCCTACAATTGGTATCAGAGCCTTGGTTGTACCCTTGATTAATTAATGTATATATACGTGGATCTATTTCTTTTTATTGTAAATATGCATGTTTTAGAAAGAGACTAGTAAAATGGCTCGCGCTTTGCTGCGGGAGTATTATACCGTTTTAATATTATTTTCAATTTTAATAAATTTTATTCATAATTTAAAATTTTATTTATCTAAATTATGAAACAAAAAAAAATTAAAATATAAAATATATATTGAGTCAAATAATAATAATTCTATACCAAATGAAAATATCAGTTATATGGACACATAAAATGATAATAAAGTAAAATAATAATTTTATACCAAATAAAAATATCAGTCATATATATATATATATATATATATATATATATATATATATATATACACACGAAAACAATATATTCATAGTGCATTGAATATTAATATGAGAAACAAAAGTCTATGCATTAAATATTAAAGTGAAACAAAAGTATCATGCTTTACACATATTTTGTCTGTTAAAATGAATTTATTTAATTAAATGGGAAAGTGTAGAGAACATTAAATTTATTTAATATTAAACTTATGACATCTCTTAAAAGCTAAGCAAGCTCAATAACTGAAAGGAAATAAGTTGAATCTTATTTTTTATTTTTGGATGCATAAATTTGTAGTCAAGTCAAATTGGATCACAAACCTTGAGATTTATTTTATAGTAATTTTTTTTTTCAATATTTGTGTTTTAAAATTCAGTTGCACTATAAAGAAAGCTTTGTTCATCAACCAAATTTAAGGAGCAAATCTAACATTTTTTGACTCTGCTTTATTGAAGTTTTAATTGTTATTTTGAAACGAATCTGTCATACAATGCTAGTAGTTTTTCAGCTAGCATTGCAATTGAAGAAAGGTAGGTAATATTTGTTTGATGAACCGAGTTAGTTTCTTAAATTGCAATTGAATTTCAAATCAGAAATATTGAAGGAATTCTATCTGTAAATTTTTCTACAATTTGGGGATCAAACCCAAATTTCAAGATCCAATTTGACTACAAATGTGTGTATTCGAAAACTTATCAATTAGATTCAACTAATTACTTTCATGTATTCAATCTGATTATATTTTAACAGATGTCCTAAGTTTAATCCAACGAACTAAGATAATCAAGTAAAACAATAATTATATACCAAATAAAAATATCAGTTATATATATGCAAATAATATGTGAAATAAAAGTAGCATGCAATACAGGTATTTTGTCTATTGCTTCCATATGACTAGGGTTGCACATTGGAGAAATGGGGATGGATATAGGTCCCCCCATCCCCACTTCTCTAACACCCCCCCCCCCCCCCCCCCCCCCCCCCCCCCCCCCCATTTGGGGAAAATGGGGATGGGGGAGTTTTGGGGGGAGGTCCCCCCATCACCATCCCCATCCCCATTTCCCCATTTTTCCCTGTTTACCCCATTTCCCCCATTTCCCCGTTTCCCTATTTGACTGAAAATTACAAATTAAACTTAAAAAAAAAAAAAAAAAAAACATTTCATTACAAATGCAAAAGAAAATACATTACAAAATAAAGTATTTCAATAATTCAAAGTTTGAAACCAAGGCAACTTCACATATAAAGCAACACAAACCTTTTTTTTTTTTTTTTTTTAAACACTTCATATAATAGCCAAATGCTAATTCATAGTTAGGTTTTCAAATATATATATATATATAATTATTTTTATAATATTTTTGGAGAAATGGGGAAATGGGGATGTGGGTACCTCCCCCCATCCCCATTTCACTATATTTGTGGGGAAAATGGGGAAATGGGGGTAGGGGTGGGGGTGGGGGAGGGTCTCTCCATCCCCATTCCCATCCCCGTTTCAATTTGGGGATAATTTTCATCCCCATCACCCCACTCCCCCACCCCCCATTTTACCTCAAAAAATTTCCCCCAAATGGGGATGGGGAAGCGGGGAAACGGGGATCCGGGGGAAAATGTGCAACCCTACATATAACAAAACAAAAGTACAACAGATTTTCACAACTATTTTAAAAGTCAATTAAGTGTTATAATATATTTTATCAAAATCATTATAATCCAAAACATTAAATATTAAGTGGTGATATTAAACTTTAAATATAATATACATAAATACAAACCTATTTATAACATATTTACAATCAAAAATTGTTAGTGCTTCTAATGCTGCAATAGAAGTTGGAGTTCAAATAGACACAATAGCAACTACATCTTATAATTTGCTGCATAATAATAATAATATTATTATTATTATTTGTAAGGATTCCCGTTGTTTTTAATTGGCTTATTTCGTGATCAAACCATATGTGGGGATTCTTTGTAAGGGTAGTTTAGATGTTGTTGTTTTTGCTTAGGCCCTTTGAAGACCTCATTATTGACAAGCACCAAAGGTAATACTCTAAGTGCTTACTTGTCTTGAAGAGATAGTTGCACACACTCACAACTCATGCATATGTTTAATCTTTGTATGTTGTGTTTCTTTTTGTTGTGCATCAATGCCTATTTACATCTCTTCTTGCTTGGTATAATGATTGCATCTTGTGTTTATAACATCATAGCATTTAGGCTTTTAGGATGCATCTTAGTTTACCTTTGTTCCCCTTGCATGATTGCTTGTGGGGTTCAAAGTTGTGGGCTGTGCGCTGGTCCACCTGCGCCTGACGTCCAGCGCCGCTCACCGGCGCAAAACGCCCAGTGGCGTGCCGCTGGTCGTGCGCTGGTCCACACCAGCGCAGCCCACCAGCGCAGATCGTCCAGTTCTCTGTCGCCGGTCGTGCGCTGGTCTACACCAGCGCAAGGTCACCAGCGCTGATCGCCCAGTGTGGCTCCGCTGGTATGGCGCCTGTGTGAGCGCATGTCGTCCAGCGCCAATGCAAAAATGTGCGTGTGCGCTGGTCTTGCGCCTGTCGTCCAGCGCAAGGCCACCAGCGCACAGAGCAATTTTTGGTGCGTTTTTCAAAACGACCACACTTCACTTATGGCCCCTATATATATAACACTTTGACTTTAGGTCAGAAAAGAGAGTTCATATTCATATTCTATACTTAGGATATTTTTCAAGAGAAGAAAAATACACAAAGAACTCATTTTTAATCTCTCAAACACTTTTTCATGATCATCAATCATCATCTAGCATCATCTTGGATCATCTTGCATGGAATCTTCATCATACTTTGCTTGGTAAGTTTTTCACTAATATCTTACATGTTTTGTGTTTCTCTTATCTAGCAATCTCAATTAATTACTTGTTGATTATTTTGTATGCTTTGGATACAATATTGAGATGAGTATGATGTATGTTTGAGAAGTTGTATTGTGCTAGCATATTAGGTTTTGTGCTTAATATTGATTAGCTAAACTAATTGACATGTCATTTAGTTTTGATATCTAGGATTGTTCTTAATTGCATATTAATCATCTTAGATAAGCATTTAGGGTTTCCCTTGCTCTATGTTGCATTTTGGATATTTACATATATTCACTTAGGGTTGTATTCTCTTCATAGAGAAAGTAAGTCTTGTGTGTAGCATCCGGGATTAGGTTGCTTAGAACGCAAGCAAATTGGACTAGGTTCACTCATACCGGGATTAGGTAGGTGTGTGATTACTTCCGGGATTAGGTTGTAATCGTTTGCACATTTAGTGGATTCGAGATTCGAGTGTGGCTTACTTACATAGCCCGTGGTTTTTCCCGTGAGGGTTTCCACGTAAAAACCAAGTGTTGTTTTAATTTCCGCACCATATTACAATTGCTTGGTTATATTATCTTGAGGGCATTTTCGTAATTTTGACTAACACGAAAAATTGGGTAAAAAGCGTAAAATCTATTCACCCCCCCTCTAGATAGCTTTATACACACCGTGCTATAATTTGTTTCAATTGGTATCAGAGCGGGTTCCTAGACATACATAGGTGATCCTTGCTTATTTTGGTGTGTTTTGCATTTTGTGTGATTTTTGATCATTCATACATTTGCATTCATTTCATTCATTCATAAACACTATGAGTGGAAACAGTGGAAATGGTGGTGGCCACGAAGGAGCTTCTAGCACAAGGCCTCCACTTCTTACCGGATTGAACTATTCCCAATGGAAAGGGAAGATGGAATCCTACATATGCCAAATTCATGACCGTGCATGGATGGCGGTGGAAGACGGATATGATCTCCCTATGATGACTCCCGATGGTGGAGGACAAGATGTTTTGAAGCCTAAGGCGCAATGGAACGCGCAAGAGTTTGAGGCTTCTAAGTGGAATAGGAAGGCTATGCATGCCATTATGTGTGCTATGGATGAGAATCAGTACAAGCTTATTCAGAATACTCAGATTGCCAAAGTGGCATGGGACATCCTTCTAGTTGCACATGAGGGAACCGAGGTGGTGAAGGAGTCCAAGCTTCAAGTCCTCCAAACTCAGTTTGAGCTACTTAGGATGGGAGAGGATGAATGCTTCAATGACTTCGAAATCAAATTGATGGATATTGTAAATCAAAGCCATCAACTCGGAGACCCGTATTCGGATAGGAGAGTCAAGCAAAAAATTATGAGATCTCTCCCCGATAGGTTTGAATCCAAGGTGACGGCCATAGAAGAAAATAGTGGCTACATGGATATGAACCCAAGTGAGGTGATTGGGCGTCTCCTTGCATATGAGTCTAGGAAGGCTCCTAGCACCACTACTCCTCCTAAGAAGTCTAAAGGAATAGCTTTGAAAGCATCTAAGGATGCAAAGGAGGCAAAGCATGAATCGGATGAAGACCTTGCCTTATTTGTGAAAAGGTTCAACAAGGTTATGGGGTTCAAGAAGAAGAAGGGATTTGGGTCAAGAGGACAAGATTTGAAGAAAATGAGTTCCTTCAAGAAGTTTGAGCCTAGACAAGAGAGGACCGAAAGGAAAGGTGTCCGATGCTTTGAATGTGGTGGGATTGGTCACTTTGCCCCCGAATGTGCTAATCACAATGAAAAGAATAAGAGCAAAGTGATGGCCGCCACTTGAAGTGGGAGTAGTGACGACTCCAATGAGGAAGATGAGTCTTCAAGTGAAGAAGAGCTCATGGCTAACCTCCTAGCTTTTGCCTCCTCACATAAGAGCAAAAGTGGTAGTGAGAAAGAGGAAATGAGTCAAGAGGAAAATGACTCAAGTGAAATAGAAAGTGACTCCTCTTCTAGTTCCAAAAAGAAATTTGTGGAGCAAAAGGTGCTTGCTAAATACCATGCCGAGTTCAATGATTTAGCACTTAAAAGCACAAGAAAGATTGAGAGGTTGAGAGAAGAAAACCTTTAACTTTCGGCTCACAATGACCACTTAAGTGAACAAGTGGAAAGATTGAAGAGGAGAGATGATAAGTTAATTGAGGAGTTAGACTTATCCAAGAGAAGTGAAGAAGGCTTGAAGAGGGAACTTGTAGAAGTTAAAGGGTCCTTGGCTAGGATAGATTCTAGCACCAAGAAGCTTGATCATTTACTTGGTGTTGGAAAGAGTCCAAGTGACAAGAGAGGTCTTGGGTATGATGATGGCAAGAAAATCTCAACCTCTAACAAGACCGTGTTTGTCAAGAGCTTGAAGAATGAAGAAACTTCATTTGTGCAACCTCCTAGGAAGAAGTTAGAAGTAGGACAATGTTCTAATGCTCAAGTGAAAATGGGACCAAGAATGAAATCTCAAGCTCAACCCCCTAGGGTCCCTCAAGCCAACACTCCTCCAAAATTGGCTCACAAAGGAAAGAGACCAATCATGCAACCTCAAGCTTGGAAGCAACCTAGACCGGTTCAACAACGAAGATGGATTGAACCCACTTATCCATAAAGACATGGACAAGCTCCCATACGTGCACAAAGGCAAGGTATGATTTCTTATTTCATCCCTATTTGTCACTTTTGTGGTTGTGATGGTCATATTAGACCAAATTGCTTTCAATATATTAAAATGTGTAGAAAACAAAGCATGATTGAGAAGAAAAAGAAAAGAGCCATGATGCATGTTCCTAGGAATGATAATATTATTATGCATGATCCTAGGACATCTAGAGCCCATATACCAAAGACCACTAAGAAAGCTAAGATTGTTTCTAGGTGGATTAGAAAGAATGACATTGTTTGCCATGTTGCTCAAATAGCCTTGAAGGTAAATTCTTCTAATTTTTGGTATCTAGATTGTGGGTGCTCTAGGCACATGATGGGAAACAAGAGTTTCTTCGAGACTCTTGTTATGGAGGAAGGTGGATATGTCACTTTTGGTGATGGATCCAAAAAGAAAGTAGTAGGGAAAGGAACCATTTCCGTTCCCGGATTACCCTCCTTATCCGATGCTTTATTTGTTGATGGCTTGAAAGCCAATTTAATAAGCATTTCACATCTAAGTGATGAAGGATATTCCGTCTTGTTTTGTAAAGATGATTGCTCGATCCTAAAGCCCGATGGACAAACCTTATTGAAAGGTATGAGATCTAGCGACAATTGCTATTGTCTTGAAGCTAGAATAGTCTCAAACAATGTGTCCATGGATGAGCAAATTGAGTTGTGGCATGAAAGACTTGGCCACATGAACTTTAGGGATCTACGGACCCTTGGAAAGTTCGAGTGTGTGCGTGGCCTCCCTAAGCTTGGGAAGAAAGCCAATGGTGTTTGTGGACCTTGCCAACAAGGAAAGCAAACTAAAAGCATGCACAAAAAGGGTAAGTATCTCACCACCAAGGAGCCTCTTGAGCTTCTCCACATGGACCTCATGGGTCCCATGCAAACCGAAAGTTTAGGTGGAAAGAGATACATTTTTGTATGTGTTGATGATTTCTCTAGGTTCACATGGACATATTTTCTTAGAGAAAAATCCGAAACTTTTGATAAGTTTAAAATGCTTTGTAATAAACTTCAAAATGAAATGAACTCTAATATTAAAAGCATAAAACGGATTAGAAGTGACCATGGAAGGGAATTTGAGACTGCTACCTTTGAAACCTTTTGTAACGGTTTAGGTATCTCCCATGAGTTTTCGGCTCCTAGGACACCTCAACAAAATGGAGTTGTTGAGAGGAAAAATAGGGTCCTTCAAGAGATGGCCCGTGTGATGTTGCTTAGCAACAATGTCCCTAGGAACCTATGGGCCGAAGCCGTCAATACGGCTTGCTATATAGGGAATCGTGTTTTCCTAAGGCCCGGTACTAGAAATACCTCCTATGAGTTATGGAAAGGCAAGAGGCCAAATGTTAGCTACTTCCACACTTTTGGAAGCAAATGCTACATTTTGAATGACCGTGATCAACTTGGCAAATTCGATGCTAAGAGTGATGAGGGTATCTTTATTGACTATGCCTTGAATAGTAGAGCCTATAGAGTTTTCAATTTAAAGACTCTAAGTGTTATGGAATCATCCAATGTTGTATTTGATGATACTAGGCTCAAGTCTAATGATCATGAGGAGGAGGTTATTTTTAGTGATGGTTCTCCTTTGGAGAAGGTTGTGGTGCCTCCTAATGTTGGGACATCTAATGTCAACAATGATGACACACAACCTATTGCTAGAGTTCCTCTCTTGGACTCTAAAGAACCCGCTCCATGGGTTAGGAAACTCCATGATAAAGAAGATATCATTGGAGAGGTAAATGAGGGTGTTAGGACTAGACGTCAACTTGCTAATCTTATTAGCTATACTTGCTACACCTCTCAAATTGAACCCAAAAAGGTTGAAGAAGCCTTACATGATGAATTTTGGGTTCTTGCCATGCAAGAAGAGCTAAACCAATTCGAAAGGAATGAGGTTTGGACTCTAGTTCCTAGGCCTAAGACCACTAATGTCATAGGCACTAAATGGATATTTAGGAACAAATCCGATGAGGATGGCAACATAGTGTGGAACAAGGCTAGACTTGTAGCACAAGGGTACTCTCAAATTGAAGGTATCGACTTTGAGGAGACATTTGCTCCCGTTGCCCGTTTAGAGTCCATTAGGCTTCTCTTGTCCATCTCTTGTGTGCACAAGTTCAAATTGCACCAAATGGACGTCAAGAGTGCCTTCCTCAATGGCTTCTTGCAAGAGGAAGTGTTTGTTGAACAACCCAAGGGGTTTGTGGATGCACACCACCCCAACCATGTCTATCGCCTCAAGAAGGCACTATATGGGTTGAAACAAGCACCGAGGGCTTGATATGAGCGCCTCACTCAATTTCTTGTTGACAATAACTACACAAGAGGTAGTGTTGACAAGACACTATTCATCAAGAGAGACAATGATGAGCTTTTCATAGCTCAAATATATGTCGATGACATAGTGTTTGGCTCCACCAACAACACCAAGGTCTAACAATTTGTTGATGTTATGTCTCATGAATTTGAGATAAGTCTTGTTGGTAAGCTTAATTACTTCCTAGGTTTGCAAATTAGGCAACTAGATAATGGGATCTTCATAACCCAAGCCAAATATGCCAAAAACCTTGTGAAGAAGTTTGGTCTTGAAAAAGCCAAACATTGTGACACTCCTATGAGCACCACTTTGAAGCTAAGCAAGGATGCTAGCGGTAAAAGTGTGGACCAAACCTTATATCGTGGCATGATAGGGAACTTGCTCTATTTGACCGCAAGTAGGCCCGATATATCTTTTAGTGTAGGAGTTTGTGCTAGGTACCAATCCGATCCCAAGGAGTCCCATCTCTCTTCGGTTAAGAGAGTCATTCGCTTTGTGAATGGGACTTCCAACTATGGGATTTGGTACTCATTTGACACTAATCCTAGTCTTGTAGGATATAGTGATGCGGATTGGGCAGGAAATTGTGATGATAGGAAGAGCACATCGGGCGGTTGCTTCTTTCTAGGCAACAACTTGGTGTCTTGGTTTTGCAAGAAGCAAAACTCGATTTCCTTATCCACGGCGGAAGCCGAGTACATAGCCGCGGGGAGTGGATGCACTCAACTTATATGGATGAAGCAAATGCTAGTAGATTACGGATTCAACCAAGGTACTCTCACTCTCTTTTGTGATAACATGAGTGCCATTAATATTTCCAAGAATCCGGTGCAACATTCTAGAACTAAGCATATTGACATCCGCCATCACTTCATTAGAGAGCTTGTTGAAAATAAATGCATAGTACTTGAACATGTAGGTACTAATGATCAACTTGCGGATCTATTTACTAAACCCTTAGATGCTACTCGATTTAAAACTCTTAGTAGATCTATTGGGGTATGTCTTGTGGAGTGATGTTCTATGATTGACCCCATATGGGGAACTCAAGCAAAGAGAGCTATTTTGCATTCTTGTATCTTGCAAAAAATTTGAAATATCTTATGCCTCTTCTTTTAATTACTTGAGTAAGCTTGGTTGTACATATGTATATATGTTTTAAAATTCCATAAGTGTGAACCTTGCTTGTCTACAATCCATGTCATATTTATGTTCAAACATGCATTTTTGGACTAGGAGATTTACATTGGAAGTATGATTTGAATGACCTATGATTATCTCCATGACATGATGATTCTTTAATAACATGCTAATGACAAATGAAAAAGCATGAAATTCATATAACATGCTCACATGAAAAGCATGAATTGATGATTGCATATTCTTAAAAATGCAAAACTTGTGTGAAAACTTATGAGACTCAAAATGAATAAAGGATCTTGTATCCATTCAAAGGAATTTACATTCCAAATGTCTCTCTTTCTTTATTAGTTGAACATGGTTACTATCATACGGATAATTTTATCCGGAAAAATCAAATAGGGTGCAAAGTCGCTCATGCCATGTTTCGCTTATAAAGTTGGATATAGTTGCTCTTAAATTGAAATCAATAATCTCTATATCCTTGCTTTTCCCATGACATTGGTGAAATTGGTTTGAATTCTTATTAGAAACCTTTGTCATTTGCTTTGCCAAATACCATTGTATTTTGGACTTGAATGCTATATGTCTTGTATGCAAAGCATGTTGGATTCACGCATTTTCTCAAAATAAATCTCCTTGTTTCTCTCAAATTAATTGAAGTGCATAAAGTGACTTATATGTATATGCAAATCGTGCATGCTTCTATCTCTCGTTGCTATGAGTGACCCGGTTGGGGACTACTCCTTTGCCTATATCATGACAAAAAGGGGGAGTAGGATATGGTAAGGGGAGGTGCAAAATATAGAAGCTATTGTGCACTTTGGGGAGAACATACATTGAGGGGGAGTAACCCGTTGAGGGGGAGCATTGCATTTATCATACATTGCATACATTTGGTAATGTTGTGCCTAAATTCTAAAAATGCAAATGCTTGGTATTGTTCTCACATGATTAATCTCACACTTTTCTTGTATTAGAAATGTTAGAAACTCTTTTCAGGGATTGATTATTCTACAAGAGGATTGAAGACTTCAAGTTGCATTCTCTTATCTCTTTGTAATATAGAATATCATTGTAGTCCCGTAGTTTTTTTTTTTTGTGAGGAATCAATGTGAGTGATGGTTTTGTCACGAAATAGCCAAAGGGGGAGATTGTAAGGATTCCCGTTGTTTTTAATTGGCTTATTTCGTGATCAAACCATATGTGGGGATTCTTTGTAAGGGTAGTTTAGATGTTGTTGTTTTTGCTTAGGCCCTTTGAAGACCTCATTATTGACAAGCACCAAAGGTAATACTCTAAGTGCTTACTTGTCTTGAAGAGATAGTTGCACACACTCACAACTCATGCATATGTTTAATCTTTGTATGTTGTGTTTCTTTTTGTTGTGCATCAAT
This sequence comes from Acer yangbiense, assembly GCA_008009225.1. Lineage (NCBI taxonomy): Eukaryota > Viridiplantae > Streptophyta > Magnoliopsida > Sapindales > Sapindaceae > Acer > Acer yangbiense. Next base: position 60,223,080 of record CM017762.1, read on the forward strand.
GCCTATTTACATCTCTTCTTGCTTGGTATAATGATTGCATCTTGTGTTTATAACATCATAGCATTTAGGCTTTTAGGATGCATCTTAGTTTACCTTTGTTCCCCTTGCATGATTGCTTGTGGGGTTCAAAGTTGTGGGCTGTGCGCTGGTCCACCTGCGCCTGACGTCCAGCGCTGCTCACCGGCGCAAAACGCCCAGTGGCGTGCCGCTGGTCGTGCGCTGGTCCACACCAGCGCAGCCCACCAGCGCAGATCGTCCAGTTCTCTGTCGCCGGTCGTGCGCTGGTCTACACCAGCGCAAGGTCACCAGCGCTGATCGCCCAGTGTGGCTCCGCTGGTATGGCGCCTGTGTGAGCGCATGTCGTCCAGCGCCAATGCAAAAATGTGCGTGTGCGCTGGTCTTGCGCCTGTCGTCCAGCGCAAGGCCACCAGCGCACAGAGCAATTTTTGGTGCGTTTTTCAAAACGACCACACTTCACTTATGGCCCCTATATATATAACACTTTGACTTTAGGTCAGAAAAGAGAGTTCATATTCATATTCTATACTTAGGATATTTTTCAAGAGAAGAAAAATACACAAAGAACTCATTTTTAATCTCTCAAACACTTTTTCATGATCATCAATCATCATCTAGCATCATCTTGGATCATCTTGCATGGAATCTTCATCATACTTTGCTTGGTAAGTTTTTCACTAATATCTTACATGTTTTGTGTTTCTCTTATCTAGCAATCTCAATTAATTACTTGTTGATTATTTTGTATGCTTTGGATACAATATTGAGATGAGTATGATGTATGTTTGAGAAGTTGTATTGTGCTAGCATATTAGGTTTTGTGCTTAATATTGATTAGCTAAACTAATTGACATGTCATTTAGTTTTGATATCTAGGATTGTTCTTAATTGCATATTAATCATCTTAGATAAGCATTTAGGGTTTCCCTTGCTCTATGTTGCATTTTGGATATTTACATATATTCACTTAGGGTTGTATTCTCTTCATAGAGAAAGTAAGTCTTGTGTGTAGCATCCGGGATTAGGTTGCTTAGAACGCAAGCAAATTGGACTAGGTTCACTCATACCGGGATTAGGTAGGTGTGTGATTACTTCTGGGATTAGGTTGTAATCGTTTGCACATTTAGTGGATTCGAGGTTCGAGTGTGGCTTACTTACATAGCCCGTGGTTTTTCCCGTGAGGGTTTCCACGTAAAAACCAAGTGTTGTTTTAATTTCCGCACCATATTACAATTGCTTGGTTATATTATCTTGAGGGCATTTTCGTAATTTTGACTAACACGAAAAATTGGGTAAAAAGCGTAAAATCTATTCACCCCCCATCTAGATAGCTTTATACACACCGTGCTATAATTTGTTTCATTATTATTATTACAAATTATCAGTGGTAGATGATTCACAATCATCATTAGATATTCGTTTTAAAATAGTTTTGTATTTCTTAATTTTAGCTTTCAAAGCTTTATTCTCTTCAGCTGCCTCATCGTATCCTCTATCCATTATGTGATAACACCATTTATAGTATTGGTAGTTCGAGAAGTTGACATCACAAACTTCAAATTTATAATGCCTTTGCAGATAATCAACTGTTTTTTTAGTTGCATCTTGCTCAGACTCATTTTTGTTGTTTGAAAGTTTACCCCAAAACACTTCGGTATTAAGTTTGGAGTCAATACTAATGATCGATCTCAACGTATGCTTTAAACAGTTCTAGACCATCAACTTCGTATCCATAGCTGTATTTATCGATCTTTAGTTTTTCGACAACATTTTGAAGCAGGCTTTTATAACATATATCGACACACAAAGGTTCCATATTGATAAATCTGCACATGCACAGAGAAAATATAATTATACCACAATTTATTTAATTAATTAAAAACTTGACAAATAACACCAAAAAATATCAAACTGAACTGGCAAATTACTAAGATAGTAATTTGACTTCATGGAAGCATATTTAAGATTGATTTTCTCCCATACCAAGCATAAATCACACATTCAAGCTAACAAAGCAGATAAAATCATTGATCCTCAATCAAAGACTTTTATTAATTGATTTATCAACTTTAGCTCCCATAGAAGTAAATGCAAAAATTAAGTTATAAGCCCTAATAGCTTGTTTAAACGCAACACTTTTTCGACCTCTAGTTAAATCTAGCAAATCATTTAGATAAACAAGTGTATTTCTTACTGGAGGTATTTTATTTTTCTACTTAAACAACAAAACCCAATTTGAGATCTACTTGACTTAGCAGGATTTCTTTTCAAAGGCTCTGCATACCAAAACAAAGCATTACAATGTTGGCACCACAATTCCTATCCCCGAAAGAAACGTATTCATCAACTAATCCTAAGGAAACAAAAAAACAATGTTTATATAAATATATTTAAATTTTGTGAGTCAGTATTTTAGAATTCAAATAAATATACAACCGAAGAAAAAAGAAATGATTTTAAGAAATGATTTTTAAAAATGCTTACTATTCAAAACGGATTCCTTGGTTCGGTTAAAGCTATCACTATCTAATTGAGAATATTTACTGTTGATACGATTCGAGGATTCGGGAACATTAGTCATATCACAAAGAACATTGCAATCAATAACATCAACAAACAAAAGATCTTTATATCCTACATCAAAAACAGATAAAAAACGATTCAAACCATTCTCAGTAGATGCATGCTTCTTTAAAGCAAAAGCAGAGCTTTCACCACAATAATTTTCATAATTATAAATGCCAGTAATGCTTCTTTTTTTACAAATATTTTCATCAACAATTATTGGCATATCATACCAAATGTTATCATTGAGATTCATATCATATCGTTACCAACATTAGATTGACTATCTTGTATGATAATATTTTTTCTAGATCGAGTTATCAAATTTCTAGACATTGTACTATGTAGATAAACAATTAATGCAATTGTTATAACCATATTATAATCGGTCATCACAAAATTTTTTTTTTTAAAAATAGACACATCAAAAACAGATAAAAAGTATAAATAAATTAATATTGAGATTTACAATGAAATAAAAAATAGTAAATAACTTACCAAGAAAGCAATTGCACAATATCCGCAAAGAGTTTGCATCGGAAATATGAAAATCACAAAAAGTATGCGCAAAATCTAAACAACACAAAAAAATGTAAGCAATTTTTATGATAAACAAATAATCATTATCTTTTCTATAAAAAAACAATACTACACTCAACAAAGTAAAATTAATCACTTAGAAAAACAATAAAAACAGTAACTAACTTATCAAGAGAGCAATTGCACAGTAAATGCTAAGAGTTTGCACCAGCAATATAAAAACCTAAATACCATAAAATAAAATAAAAACCCATTAAATATGCATTAAAAATATGTACAACAAATATAAAAGACAGAAGAATATTTAAGACTCACAAATTTTTTAGAAAAAAAAATCAAAAAGAAAAAAATAAAGTATATTTTGTTGTATATATTTTATACACACATTTTCTTGTAACAACAATTTACAATACAAAATAATAAGCAAACAAACCAACCATAAACTCAATATTGAACTTGATGATATTGAAATTCAAAGTTTATAAAATCTTAAATAAACTCATTTTGTTAGTTAAAAAAATTAAAAATTACTAAATGAATCTCCTAAACAAATTTTTAAAAACATCATAAATGCATAAATTGCTGAAACAACACCGTAAATAATGAAAACAGATGAAAAACAAATGAAAATGTTATTTAAAAATAAATAATCCGACAACAAAATCAAAGAACATTAATATTAAATAACAATAAATACATATATAAATAAAAACTCATTATTAAACTTTTAGAAATCGTATAGTTGCAGTAAAATAAAGATAATCACTAAAAAAAATCAAAGAACATTAAGAATACATAACTATAAATACATATATAAATAAATACTAATTATTAAATTTTTAGAAATCGTAATAGTTGCAGTAAAATAAAGATAATTACTATTAAAAAAAACTATTAAACATGTGAGCCCTAGAGAACAATCAAAAGTCAAAACCCAAAAAAGAGAACAACACTATATGTAAACATGATTACAAAATGTAAATAACCAGAAAAAATGAAGTATTCAGATGAAAAACTCACATGAGTGCAAACAAAATATAAAAAACATAAAATATATTCAATAAGCATTGAATCCATGGAAGTCATACAAAGTATATGAAAAATGTATTAGAAAACAAATAGATAAGCAAACTAAACAAACACAATGAAATGAAATAAAAAGAAGAAAAATTATAAAACATGTGGAAATGTTGAGCTCCAGACTCTAGAGACAACCAAACCCCAAGAGAGAAAGAACACCAAACATATATATACATGGTTAGGAATGTCAATAGATAGAAAAAAAAAAAGTAACATATGTTAATTAATTGTGGAAAAAATGAAATCATGCTGTCAGTACAAAAAACTCATACCTCAAACAAAAAATATAGTAAATCAATTATAAATAAAAGAAACTCATACTGCCAGTACAAAAAAACCATACATCATTTACTGTTTTAAAATCATGACTCATATCTTACAAAATACAGAGTTATCACATCATCCATACTTTAAGAACACTATCCATACTTTCAATACAAAAATAGAGTAAAAAGCAACAAAATAAGAAGGAGAATCTACCTACCACATGTATTTTCAAATGCAAATCCATCGTCCTCTATCTCTTCTTCAACTCTTGACCATCCACTATCTCTACCAAACAATTTTTACTCTCTCAACAGTCAACTTATCTCTCATCTAAATCAACTTTTTTATCTCTGTTTTTTTTTTCTCTTTCAAACAGATATTTGGTGTGAGTGTCTTGACCGATTGAGTGAGAGAATTAGAGAAAGAGAGAGAGTTTTTAGGGTTTGAAAGAAAAAGATGGAGAGAGAGATTGAGAGAAAGAGAGAAGGACAGTGGGTAGAGAGAAAGAGAGAGGGAGAGAGGTGGTGGTATGTGGTAGTGGTTGAGTGTCATTTTATTTTATTTTTATTTTTTTTTCTCATCTTTTAGAATGGCATTTTTGTAAAAAAAATAGAAACCCATTCAATTTAAAGCTGTTTTAGTATAGATATAATGGCACTCTAGGTATTCACATATACAGTCTTTCTATTATCAGTTCAAACTGACAAAAGTTATATCAGTTCCTTGTATGTGGGCCACTGGATTTAAATACTTTGACTGACAAGTGCATACAGCCAAGTCAAAGTATTTAAATCCAGTGACCCACATGTAAGGAACTGATATAACTTTTATCAATTCGAACTGATAATAGAATTTCTGTTCACATATATAATTACATTGTTGTGTATGGATATATATATATATATATATATATATATATATATATATATATATATATGTTATTATGATATGATTTGTTATTGCTCGATTTTGGTCCTAGAATTTCAATGTATTTTTGTTTGGATGTGTAACAAGAAGGGTTGCCTATTATCGCCATAATTTCCTTCTTGGTAGTTGCTGAGTGTTTTTTTTTTTTTTTTTTTTTTTTTTTTAACTATTGTAATAAATAAAAAATCTGCTGTAATATATTTAAGTTTCAAAGAATCAAAGAGTTGAAGAATTGGAAGCAGAAAAAGGAAGCGACGGTGCTAATCCTGGCACTCGTGCGCACCAAGGAAACAAACGTGCGTGCAATCAAGCACGCAGCTATGCTTGTTGTGGTGTGGCAACGCACAGCCATGCAAGGGCTGGGCGTGCGGCAGCACACCGATGCCAGCTGTTGCTTCCGCCGAATGCATTTTCCCTACACATACTACTTTAAATGTCACACCACCCAGTTCTCTTGGTCATAATACCTCAGTTGTTCCTCTTAATGCCATCCCTGCTCATCCATTCTGCATAGATTTATCTTCAGATAATGTCACACTAGTTCAGCCAATACATCCCATGATTACCAGACTTAAGTCAGGTGCAATTAAGCCTCATACCTATATATTGGCTTATCAGGCTGCTAGGACACTTTCTGCTGACAGTGAGCCTAAGAATGTTGTAGAAGCTCTATGCAAACCTCATTAGTATAATGCCATGACAGAGGAGTATTCAGCTCTCTTAAGAAACAACACATGGACTTTAGTTCATCATTCCAATCTATGAACTCGGTAGGCTGTAAATGGGTCTATAGAATGAAGTACAAGCCTGATGGTTCTGAGTTGAAGCACAAGGCTCGCTTGGTTGCCAAGGGTTTCCATCAAACTCTGGGTGTTGACTTCCATGATACCTTCAGCCCAGTAATCAAGGCCTCCACAATTCGTGTAATTTTCAGCTTGGCAGTCACCTATGGATAGGATATCCAACAGGTTGACATCAATAATACATTCCTCAATGGTGATCTATTAGAAGCTATGTACATGGTTCAGCCTCCTGGCTTTGAACATGCTCAATTTCCTCATCATGTGTGCAAACTAAATAAGGCTCTTTGTGGCCTAAAACAGACGCCAAGGGCCTAATTCACCAAGCTTCATGATGCATTACTTGGTTGGGGCTTTATGTCTTCCCAACCAGATGTATCTCTATTCATCAAGAGATAGGGTTCCAAAGTCATTTTTCTCTTGGTATATGTTGATGATATACTCTTCACAGACAATGATCAATCTTTGATTCGCCAAACGATTGATACTTTTAATGCCACATTCGCCTTGAAGTCTATTGGATCGGTGAGTTGCTTCCTTGGCTTTGAAGCCTTCAGGTCCTCACAAGGTTTGTTTCTGACTCAAACCAAGTATATCCTAGATCTCCTTGGAAAAACCAACATTTCCAATTGTAGTCCTTGTTCAACTCCTCTATCTACAGGAACCAAGCTCACCAAAGATGGGTCGTTATTCTCTGATCCCTCACTATATTGAAGCACCATTGGTGCTCTCCAATATTTAACCTACACGAGGCATGACATCTCTTTTAGTGTCAACAAACTTAGTCAGTTCTTGGCCTCTCCAATTGAAGATCATTGGAAAGCTTGCAAACGCCTCCTCAGATATCTTAAAGGATCAACATGTTTAGGCTTGCATTTGAAGCCATCATCCTCTCTATCTATTGAGGTATTCTCTGATGCTGATTAGGCCTTCTGTCTTGATGACCATCGATCCACGAGTGGCTGTTGTGTTTACCTTGGTGGCAACCTGGTTACATGGAGTTCGAAGAAATAAAATGTTATGGCTCATTCCAGCTGTGAAGCTAAGTATAGGGCCATTTCACAGGCTGCTGCTGAAGTAACATGGTTACAATCTTTGTTTGCTGAACTTGGTATTCGGTTGCCTCATTGTCCCATTTTATGGTGCGATAATCAAGGAGCTGGATCCTTTGCTCAAAATCGTGTATTTCATGCTCGTACCAAACACATCGAAATCGATGTTCATTTCGTTCATGAAAAGATTGCCTCGGGTTTGATCAAAGTTCAGTATGTTCCTACTGAACATCAATGCATTGACATCTTGACAAAGGCTTTACCTTCCTCTCGTTTTGATTTACTTCGCTCCAAACTGAACTTGGCTGTCTCTCCCACGTTCAGTTTGCGGGAGGATGTTCACGTTCAATTTGCGGGAGGATGTTAGAGATAAAAAAAATCTAACTTAGACAAAGTTCAAGCTCACCATTGCAACTCTCAACCAACAAAATTCATAGCTACTACATCAAATCCAGGCTATGCTACAATGCTTGCTTACCCAGCTAAAGGAACTGTGATTGACAAGTCTCTACCACAAATCATGATGATCAGACAAATAGAGCTCAACAAAGAATTGGCGGGAAATCTAATTTTCTATTACAACTGAATTGCTAGGTGGCAAATTGATTGGTTGACCGCATATGTAGGAAATCTGTTAGAATCAGGCAACTAGACCGATGTGCATATATATATATATATTAGAGCATCCCCAATAGGCCGGAATTTGCAACCTCCTTGACTATATTTAGGGAGGATGAACTGGAATGTACTCCAATAGGCTCCCTATCCCACTCTCTAAAATTTATTCCGGCCAAAAGCTCCTCAAATGTAGGGAGGGAAGACATCCTCCCTATTATTTTTTTTATCACTCCTCAAATAAAATGGGTAATCAAGATGAGTCCACATCATTCATATCCAATTATCCAAATTCATCCTCCCTATTTTTTATTTAACCCAAATTCTTTTTATTTAAACCCAAATAATTCATCTTTTTTACTTATATTTACTTTCTCCAACGGCTAGCCACTGCTAAATTCTTTTTTTTTTTTAACCCAAATTGCAACAACTCTTTTTAACCCAAATATTATTTATTTATTTTTGTATAAATACTATTGCTATTTCAATAAATAATAATATATCTTTTTTATTTAAAAATAAATAAATAATAATATGGAGCCATTTTTAAGGAGGTTTGTTGGAGTCTTCACTCCTTATATAGCTCCTTATTCGTAAAAAGTACAACTGGCTCCCTAAATATAAGGAAAAATAGGGAGCTGTGTTGGGGATGCTCTTAACTTTCGACTATTCTATTCATTGTAACAACAAAAACAATCAATTAAAGCATGAAAAATTCTCTCTCTCTCTTTATCGCCATTAACAGAGCTTCAAAGCTCTGCTTTCTTCTTCATTTTTCTATTTTGTATTATTTATCGAACACCTTTTACAAACTTCAATAAGGTGTTTGGTAAATTGACTTTATAAATAATCAACTTAATAAAAAAGAAAGAAAAAAGTGTTTGGTAAACTTTAATTGATTATGAAAATTGACTAAAATGGACATAATTGTTAAATGAAATATATTATTCAAATATTTTTTTACTACTTATTTTTTTAAAATTAAAAATACAAATATAAAGCATATGATACATATATATATATTATAATTTTTAAAAAATATTTTACTGAGTCAACTCGCTCATCACAATATTAATTTGCTGAGTCAACTCGATCTTCTCAATACAAATCTTCTGAGTCAACTCACCCACTCAAGAAGTCATTAATGGAATCTCTGCAACTCAAGCTCCAAATCCACCACTTCCTCCCACCGCCTCCGCCTCCTCACTCCTTCACCCACTCAACGGCATCGTAATCGTCAGCTTCATATCTAGAAAACCCGACGACTCCTCCAAGCTCATCAACCGGGTCCTGGACTCTAACGCATTCGGGTCGGGTCGTAGGGAGAAACAATTGGATATTAAGAAAGAGGAACTCTCACTGGTTCGAGTCCAGGAGAATCAGTTACTACCATGAAGAAGGAAAAGAGTCTTTTACTTTTGCAGTTTTGCTGGACCATGTGCCCTGTTCTTCTCGAGTCAAGCGATTCCGGGTCAGTTTTTGACTCAGTTGTGGAGGAGCACGAGTTCTGGGATCTTCAAGGTCTGTTCTTCATGTTCGTCGACTTCAACAGCTTCAACGAATTCGACGCCGTCGGAGGTAGCTGGACGTCTTCCGGCCTCCGTCGTTGGCGGTGGCCATCACTATACGATTAACAAAAAAAAAAATTAATTTTTTAATTTTTAATTTTTTTAAAATATTATTAATTCAAAAAATTATCAATATTAAATAAAAGGGTATTATTGTCTTTATATTAAAATAGCAGGGGCATTATAGACATTCCAAATATAAGAAGTCAGCTTCTCCAAAAAATCAGTTTAGAAAAGCAACCCCACTCAACTTCTCAAAAGCTACTTATTTGTAAAGCAATTTATAAAATAAGTTGTTTTTTTGGTAGTTTATCAAACACTCATTTACTCAAAGCTTGAAATTATTTCTCAAGTAAAAGCAATCTCAAATATAGCTTTACTGTTGCCATCGCAGCCATCGTCACAGACTACAGTAGCCATCGCCTGGCTCAACAATCTCTCTCAACTTTCTTTCAAACATCGATAGGCATCTTTAAAAAAACAAAAAACAAAAACAAAAGTTAACAATTCAATAATTGGTACTCTTTAAACTCGGATCAATAAAGTGATGTCAAGCTCTATCCAAACAATGCCATTAACTTAAAGAATTAATTCATAAATACCCGATAAAATTTATTATGATTGGTTTGAATATGAAAATAAATAATTTAAAAATATAATTTCAAGTTCAAGAAAATGTTATGGTGCACTTTAATATATTACGGTCATCAAAGCTGCTTTGCTGAATTTAACAAGTCCACTTTTTTTATGGAGCAATTTACACAATACTTTAATTTAAAAAGTTTACAAATAATTTACACAATACTTTAACAGTTTACACAACACTTTATGGAGCAAATAATTTACAAAATTATTTAGTTATTAATAATATTTCAAATTTATATAAATAATTAAAAAAATCAAATAATTTAATTTAAAAAGTTTTTTTTTTATGACCAATGAAAGAATTCAACCATCAAAAACTATGACTAAATGATACATATGAACAATTCAAGATGAAGTAAACAAAAAAATAATGTAATTTCCAGAACAAGTAAAAGAGATGTACTCAAACTCCAACTTAATAACATAAGTTTTAATAGCACCTAAAGTATGTTTCTGACAAAAATACCCTTAAACACAATCACAAAAATAAGTCTCGCACCTTTTTTTCGAGATTTTTTTGGGGTTTCCGAGACTTATTTTGCTATTTTCAAGAATTATTTGGGTATTTACGTGACTTATTTTGTAGTTTCCGATTTATTAGGAATTTTTACAAATTTCGAGATTTATTGGGCAAAGTAAAAAAAAATTCTAATATTTTTTAATCTTCTTCATCGACCTCCATTGGAGGCCTGTTCCACCTCCATTGCTAGAGGGACGTTTTTTTTTTAACAAAAAACAAAAAACTACTAAAAATGGCAGAAATGTAATAAAAGAAGAAAGTGATGGTATTTTTGTCCATTGGTGACATTTAAACTCAAATTATTAATCTAGTGCTACTCTTAAAAATCACTACGTATTTAGTGATATTTAGGCCTATTTTCACTAAAACTAATTATCAAATTATATATTAAAAAAAAAGCGGTCTTATCATAATATTTTAGGAAATCAAAATATGTATTTCAATGGAGTTGTTTGAGTTTTGAAGCAACTAGGTGTTGTGATGAAAGTTTCAATGTGAGAAGAAAAAAATGTATTAATACGGTTAGGGTTTTGACATAAGACAAAATTGGAAACAAGTTAGATTAGTGAGGATAGTTTTAGAAGTAAAAAATTGTTTTAAATTCCAGTGGTTTTTTGTTTAGTGAAAATATATATATAAAAAAATCACTTTTATAAATAATTGATTTTATCACTTAAAAAATCAAACAAAATAACTGAATATAACACATTAGGTGCTATTAAATAAGTGGAAAAATCAAACAGAGCCTAGTTCTCAATCTAATACCACTAAACTTTTACTTCCCGAAATTGTCTAATAAAATCTCAATCCAATACACCCCCTAATTCTCCATGCCAAGGTTAAGGCATCAAGACAGTTTTTTATCAACAGAAAAATGAACCCTGATTCTTCTTCGTGTGCAAAAATTCCAAAGGCCTGAATTTTACTAACTCCTGTATATTTCTTGTCGTCGTCGTGGTCTTACTGTCGCCGTCGCAGCCATCGTCTCAATGGCTATCGCCTGGCTGGCAAGCTCAATGATCTCTCTCAACTTTCTATCAAACCTCAAAAGGCATCTTTTTAAAAAGTAAAAAACAAAAACAAAAACAAAGCAAACAAAATCAAAAGTGAACATGTGACATGGCCGGGGTATTTTTAGAACAATATAATTCAATAATTGAAACTCTTTAAACTAGGATTAATAAAGTGGTGCCAATCCCACAAAAATCTTTCCAAACAATGCCATTAACTTAAAGAATTAATTCTTAAATACCCCATAAAATTTATTATGATTGGTTTGAATATGAAAATAAATAATTTAAAAATATAATTTCAAGTTCATGAAAATGTTGTGGTGTAATTTAATATATTGTTGTAAGAAAAAATCGCACGCGCAAATCCAACCACACGCAGATAATAGGAAAATAATAAGAAGAAAAAGACAACACTAAAGATTTTTACGTGGTTTAGCAATTTGCATACGTCCACAAAGCGCACCGCAATCAATCCACTATTTTCAGAGTTGATTACAATCTTTGTCTCTCTTTCAATCTCTTTACAATTGCTCTTTTTCTCTCTCTAGAAATTTTTCTCACACATCAATTACAATGATAAGTAATAATATTTATATGGGAGCACTAGGGTTTGCCAAATCCTAATTGGGAGTCTTTTTTTCTTCTTTCCTCTTCCGCGCAAGATTTCCTATTCTCGCTCGAATTTCGCCAAACCGCTATGGGTACCGCTGTCTGTAGCCAGCGTTTCCCACAGCGGAAATCTCTGGAATTGAACCGCTGTCAAATTGCACAACGCTTCACATAGCGAAAATCTCTGGTGACGGACCGTTGTCCTCACCGCTCCCAATTGCGCAGCGCTCACCTTTTGGACACAGACCACTGTTTGAGCCGTTGTGCAATTGCACAACGCTCTCACCTTTGAAGCGCTTCCAACCGCTGTCTCTTATACATCGTGAAGCACATTTTTTTTTTTTTTGTTCTTTATTGACTTTGAAGTCTTCACCAACTCCAACAATCTCCCACTTAAAGACTGAAACTCAATAGGTGTTCTCCATCATTCTTGATGACTTAGTGAATAAATACTGATTGTTGGATGTGTGACCAAAGTCCCATATTGGCTAGACATGGAGATGATCATGGGCATATAAGTATGGACACAATCTCCATTGGCATGAGACCTTTTGGGAAGAGACCCAAGAGCAAATCCGTGTGGGCCTAGGCCCAAAGAAGATAATATCATACCAATGTAGAGACTGTGGGTTCCATACTTATAACAAGTGGTATCAGAGCCGTGCCCTAGACTTGGCCAGATGTAGCCGAACCAAACCAGGAGGTGGTGGGCCCCAGTTAGCTCGCGATGGATCCATGATGTTAGCTCTCGAGGCAAGTGATGCTCCAGTGCTTCATGTAAGGTGTGTGCTCTGACACGGTGGAGAGGAGTGACCTTGATGGAGTGCTCCCCTAGCATTGACGGATGGATGATTGCTTGAAGGGAGGCCCGGACCATGAAGATAATGATGGTCCTTTTCAAGTGGAATTAAATTTATGAACTAATTGACACTCATCTTCACTGCTGTTTTGGTCTCTCTCTTTTTTCTTTTTTTTTCCTTCCATAATTCCTCTCTTGTAATACCAATTCTCTCTCACGTTCTCTTTATATATTTTTTCCCCTATTTTTCTTTCTCATTTCACTCACTCAACGCCCTTCACAATTACTTACTTTTCAACTTTTAATTTTTGTTGTAATTTCATCTTACGATAAGGATTTACGTACAGAGACGGAGCTAGGGCTGGGCTAGGGTGGGCTCAAGCCTACCCTAGCCTTTCCCAAAAAAAAAATTAAATAATTAATATATATATATTTCTCAATCTAAACATTTAAATCTGTAGGAGTAAGATTGTAGAAGACTATTTGTCAAAAAAAAAAAAAAAAAAAAGATTGTAGAAGACTAGAAGGGTGTACTGTTGCACTTTTCTTTTAACTGACTTCACAACTCACGAGGTGTGAGTTATTATTATTTTTTCTTTTCTTTTTCGTTTTAATAATTATTATCTATCTCAACATTTCCTAAATTTACTTAAATTTGGCACAATCGCTTTTCAACATCAAGAATTGATTTTCCAATTAGATATGTTTTTATAAATATTGTGAATTTAAATATTTTGTTTTGTATTGAAATTTTAGGATTACTTTAATTTTTAGTCTATAAAAATTTAGGAGTAATCTAAGTATAGGTTATTCTAATTTTAAATTTATAAACTAACTATATTATTTAATGAATTTCTTTTTGTTTTGGTCAGGCTTGTTAAGTTAATTTTTTTTTTTTTTGGTTTTTAATTATTCTTTTGTTTTTAGATTTGTTAGTAAATAGTAATGTAAGTGTTTATTTATTTTCCTACATGACATGAAGGCTCCATTATAACTAATCTAATATAAAAATCAAATAAATTATAGTATTTAAGAAAGTAATAAATTTGATTTATTTTAATATTGTATTTTTTAGAATATACATTTATAGGGTAAGCCTTGCTATATCTTCTTGACTAGGAGTATCTTTTTTTTTAATTAATACAATTTTCTCGTATTGTTAATGATCAATAAAAAAATTATTTTAGCCTACCCTAATGCTTAATCCCGGTTACATCCCTGTTTACGTACGATATTTTTTTAATGAAAAACTTACTGGTTTGAAAAAGAAAAAGTCTCCTGCAATGAAGAAGTCATGGACTTGTACTGATGGAATCTTTTAAACCTGGTTGATGAGAAATGAATATGAATCCTTGTTGGAGGAAGAAGAAGAAAACAAATAAATAAATAAAGTCTTACTAGTGGATAGGTGGGAAGAAAAGGAACAAAAAGGAATAAAAGCAAAAATAAAAATAAAAGTCTGTAAGTACAAAGCACAGCTAAGCAAAAAGAAAAAAGCAAAAAAGTAAAAAGAAAAAAAAATTAAAGGTAAATTCTGCTCACCAAATAAGGGGTTCCGATTGATTTTTTGTCCGAAAAATGAACAGTGCCAAATGTTATATAAGTGATAAGTTATTTGTTTTTTAAGTTATAAATATCTGAAAATAAATACTTTTACATCTACGCCCTTCTAACTATTATTTGTTATACATTTATATTTTAAAATATTAAAGACAACTCTAACAAGTAATTTAACAATTCTAAAACAAAATTATTTAGTTATTAATAATATTTCAAATGTATAAAAAGAATTTTAAAAAATCAAATAATTTCATTTAAAAGGTTTTTTTTTTATGGCCACTGAAAGAATTCAACCATCAAAAACTATGACTAGATGATAAATATGAACAATTCAAGATGAAGTAAATAAAAAACATAATGTAATTTCTAGAACAAGTAAAAGAGATGTACTCAAACTCCAACTTAATAACTTAAGTTTTAATATCACCTAAAGTGTGTTTTTGATAAAAATATCCTTATACACAATCACAAAAATAAGTCTCGCACTTTTTTTCAAAGACTTTTTTTTCAGGTTTTCGAGACTTAATTTGGTATTTTCAAGAATTATTTGGGTATTTCCGAGACTTATTTTGTAATATCCGAGACTTATTGGGCATTTTTTTAAATTCCGAGATTTATTGGGCAAAATACAAAATTTTCTAACTTTTTTTCATCTTCTTCATCGACCTCCATTGGAGGACTGTTCCACCTCCAATGATGGAGGACCTCCATTGATCGAGGTCGGTCCTCAATCAATGGAGGTTTTTTTTTTTAAAAAAAAAAACTACAAAAAAAAGGCAAAAATGTAAGAAAAGAAGAAAGTGATTGCCCATTGGTGGCATTTAAACTCAAATTATTAATCTAGTGCTAGTCTTAAAAATCACTATGTATTTAGTGATATTTAGGCCTATTTTCACTAAAACTAATTATCAAATTATATAAAAAAAGATGTATTATCGGAATATTTTAGGAAATCAAAATATGTATTCCAATGGAGTTGTTTGAGTTTTGAAGCAACTAGGTGTTGTGATGAAAGTTTTTTACGGTGAGAAGAAAAAAAAAATTTATTAATATGGTTAGGGTTTTCATATAAGACAAAATTGAAAATAAGTTAGATTAGTGAGGATAATTTTGGAAGTAAAAAATTGTTTTAAATTCCAGTGTTTTTTTGTTTAGTGAAAATAAAAAAAAAAATCACTTTTTATAAACAAGTGGTTTTAGGGGTCTATTAAGTGATTTTATCACTTAAAAATTCAAACAAAATAACTGAATGAAGCACATTAAGTGCCATTAAATATTAAGTGGAAAAATCAAACAGAGCTCAATAGGTGTATTGGATTAGGATTTTAATAGACAATTTTGGGTGTTAGTATTTTATGGATTTGTATGATTTTGAAGATAATTAGGATTCTAAAAGAGTCTTTGGACTTTATTTATAGACTATTAGGATTTGTTCATAGGAATATTATATCAGATAACTGTGTTTGGTTACATATGATTTTTTTTATTTATTTTTTTACATTAAAAAAAAGAGTCAGTGATTTCTAGAGTCATTGATTTGGTAAGGCGGTCCCTAAATGGCCATTAATTTTTCAAAATGGCTCAAATTAGCCATTTCATAGAAAGAAAGTATCAATTGTTGCCACTTTGCCCATTAATTTTTTGAAGTCCGTGCACATCACCTCTTAGTAGAGCTAATAGTGCACCTCCCCTCTTAGCAGAGCTAGTAGTGCACCTCCCTTCCACTTAAGTGATGAGGGGTTCAAATCCCACAATGCTCATTTTACAAGCATGTGTGGGGAGTTTCTTCCCGGGTTGTGGGAGTAGTTATCTCCCGTTGTAAGAGTAGATATCTAGACCGCACATATAATGTTTGATCTTGGTTCCCAACAGTCCTATATTGTAATAGTTCTTGTAACACTTCAACAAAAAAACAAAAAAAACAAAAAAAAAATTGTTTGAAGTCCGTTTGCTTATGTCATAACATGTTATAATAGAGGTCAAAACAGTAAAACAAAATAGGACAATATTGTAAAATCATCAAGTAGGCACAGCGGAAGAGTGGGCCCGGATTAATTTTCTATAAAAATAATACCGCTTTACTGAATTGTTGTGATCATATTGATTATAATATTTAATTTAAAGAAAGTAAAGAATGAAATCGTTACCTTGCTTTTAAAAGAATAGCAAGTTGAGAGAAAGATAAGATAGAGATCGAAGTAATGATTAACATCAATAATTCATTTAAAACAAAGAATAATAAATTAATCAAATCATTACTTTATATATATAATTAAATAATCATAAAATATAAACTTTATATATTTATAATTAAATAATCAAAAGGCATAAAATATTGTCCATAAAATTCTTTATTGGTGCTATGTTACAGATAACGGCTGCTTTTTGTTAGATTTTAACAAAATGGCTGTCGATGAACAATATTTTATCTAAATTGTGATTTTGGAACAATTTAAATAGTAAATGACCTTTTGGGGACTCCACCCACTAATAAATGGTATCTAGTGCTATTTTCTCTTTAAATAAACTATGATTATAATTATTTTTTTCATAATCTTCTTGCCTTCAAGTCCCATTATCTTCTTCTTCCACCTCCTCACCCACACCATCTTCCCCACCAGTCCACCACCAACTCTCTCTTCCCACGTCCCCACCACCCACTCTTGATCATCATCTTCCCCATCCAATTTTAATTTTCTAATTAAAAGGCCAAAAAAAAGACAACAATAGGAAAGCAACAGGCTAAAGCCAACAAAGAGAGAAGCAAAGAAAGCAAAATAGCAAACCAACCTGAAGAAAAACAGCAATAGCAAACACGCTACAACCCAGATCTTAACCGATTTTTTTTTTTTTTCATATTTTGGTGAAGAGATTTTCAAAAGCATGGCTTCATCATAACCAGATCTCAGAGAATTTTTGAATTATTTTTTTTTCAAGCAATGGTCGATTTGTGATGAAGATCTGATGGGGTATGGAAGTTGAGGAAGCTAAATTTTTTTGATGAAGATCTGATGGGGGTATGGAAGTTAAGGAAACTGAAGATGAGAAAGAAGAAGAAAAAGAGAGCCTTACAATGGGAATTGTAGATAGAGATGCACAATTTCCCCCGGATCCCCAAATCCCCACGTCCTCATCCCCATTTGGGGAAAAAAATTGGGAGAAAATAGGGAAATGGATGGGGATGATTTTCATCCCTAAATTAAAATGGGGATAGGGATGGGGAGACCCCTTCCATCTCCATTTCTCAATTTTCCCCACAAATATATTGAAATGGGGATGGGGGGAGGTCCTCATTTCCCTATTTCCCCCAAAACATATATAAATATAAATATATAAATATATATATATATATATATATATAATTTTTTTTATTCTTTGAAAACCCTAACTATATAAACTTCTCATTTACTCTTTGAAACACTTTACTTTGTAATGGATTTTATTTTGTATTTGTAATGGAATGTTTATTTATTTATTTATTATTTTTTAATTTGTAATATTTACTGCACATTTTCCCCCGGATCCCCAAATCCCCACGTCCCCGTCCCCATCCCCATTTGGGGATTTTTTTATTTTTTATTTTTTTTTTTGGTGGGGAAGAATGGGGAATGTGTGTGTGTGTGTCTGTTGGGGGGGGGGGGGGGGGGGGGGGGGGGGGAGGCGCTGATTTTCATCCCAAAATTGAAATGGGGATGGGGGAACCCCTCCCCATCCCATCCCATCCCATTTTCCCCACAATTATATTGAAATGGGGATAGGGATGAGGGGAGGTCCCCCATCCTCATTTCCCCCAAACATATATAAATATAATTATAATATATATTTTTTTAAAAAAATTATTCTTTGAAAACCCTAACTATATATACTCATTTACTCTTTTTAAAGACAAAACCTGAAACCTAAATCTAAAATCACCTCTCAAGATTTGTAATGGAATGTTTGTTTTTTTTTAGTTTAATTTGTAATTTTTAGTCAAATGGGGAAATGGGGGAACTGGGGAAACGGAAAAAAAACTATAAAAAAAAAATTAAAATTAAAAAAAAAAGGGAAAATGGAGAACTGGGTTTGGGGATGGATATACCTCCTCCCAAAATTCCCCATATTTGGGAGGGAGAGAGAGAGAGAGAGAGAGAGAGAGAGAGAGAGAGAGAGGGTGTTGGGATGGGAGAAGGTTCTACGAAATAGGGATGGGGATAGGTTCTAGGAAATAGGGGGGAGGGGAGAAGGTTCTAGCTAGGAAATAGGGATGGGGATGGAGGGACCTATATCCATCCCTATGCCCCAAATGTGCATCTTTATCTAGGAAGTGGGGATGGTGATAAGAGGACCTATATCCATCCTCATTTCCCCAATGTGCATCTCTAATTGCAAAGCAAATTTGAGAAGCCTGAAACGAGAGTGGAAAGTCTAGAAAGTATTGTGGGAGAGGGCAAGACAATTTTTGGGTCTAGCTATGTATACATATCACTTAAAAGTCTGAACAATCCATTTTGTCATGAAATCCTATAAATATTGATCTCAATCCAATACCACCAGATAATTTGCTGCCTCTTGAAAGTCTTGATCCAATAACACAAGACATTATGGACTTTTAAAAAAAATCTTAAAAGTCTTTATCAAATACCACCAGACTTATCTAATTTATTAAAATGTCTCAATCCAATACCAACAAACTTTTACTTCCCAAAATTGTCTATTAAAATTCCAATTCAATATATTCCCCTAAGTCTCCGTGCCAAGGTTAAGGCATCGAGACAGTTTTTTATCAACAGAAAAATGAATCCTGAATTCTTCTTCGTGTGCAAAAATTCAGGCAAAATTCCAAAAGCCTGAATTTTTATAACTCTGTATATTTCTTGTCGTCGTCGTGGTCTTACTGTCGCCTTCGCAGCCATCGTCTCAATGGCTATCGCCTAGCTGGCTGGCTCAATGATCTGTCTCAACTTTCTATCAAACCTCAAAAGGCATCTTTTTAAAATGTTATTAAAAAAGAAAAAAAAAATGCGCAAACAAAATCAAAAGTGAACATGTGACATGGCCGGAGTATTTTTAGAACAATTCAATAATTGAAACTCTTTAAACTCGGATTAATAAAGTGGTGCCAATCCCACAAAAATATTTCCAAACAATGCCATTAACTTAAAGAATTATTTCATAAATACCCCATAAAATTTATTATGATTGGTTTGAATATGAAAATTAAAAATTAAAAAATATAGTTTCAAGTTCATGAAAATGTTGTGGTCCAATTTAATATATTACGGCCATCAAAGCCGCTTTGCTGAATTTAACAATTCCACTTTTTTATGGAGCAAATTACACAATAGTTTCACGAGGTTTGCTCTTTTACACATGAAAACAAATTTATCGTTAATTGACATCCACCTTCCATGCCGTTAGTTAAACTTGATCAAACTTAACCGTTGAAAAGTTTGACAGTCTAAGGGAAAAAAAAAAAAAAAAAAAAATTAGACAATATAACATATTTGTATTATATAGCATGCAGTGGCGAGTGGCGACGACTCGATACTGGAACATATTATGTTGTTTCTAAAATTTTGTATTTGACTGAAAATCAACTGAAATATATATCTAAAAAAAGACTTATTTAACTTTTTTTTTTAAATTGACACCAAATTGGTTAGGGGTTTGTCAGATCTCTACTCCCAAAATCGAGAGGTATATAATAGGGGAAGAGTCTCCTCATACTTTACAATTATATCGGCAAATGTAGGATATTATATACAATCCCAAGATTTAAACCTTGTGGTGAAGCACCATTTTAAAAACTCCTACCAACAAGGCAAATGACGACCCTTTTTCTTTTACTTCCAAAAGTATTGTTTCTATTGAAATGTTAAATCAGTCCTGACTTCTTTTCACTTTCTTCTTTATTTTTCAAAAGATATTGAAATATATTATTGATATATTTTTGGATCTTAAAAATATCACGTTTAATTTCTTATTTTCATGATTATATATCTAGAGTAGTCTTCATAATTTTGGAAAATTTATTATATATAAATATTAGACCCTAATAATTTATATATGACTAGAAATATTTTCAAATCTGAAATACAATAGTTTTTTAAAGCGATTTTAAAAAATATTAATCAAGCGACCCAAAATCATACAATTAAATAGAAGTAAGTGGGCTGACTTACGATAAAAACTGGTTTTGACAGTCTGTCTCTCTGAAAGATCCCTTGCAGCCACCACTTCCCATGTAAGCGGATCCATAAAAACCATGAGAAATATCAGCCAAGCGATTGAACATTTTTTTAAAGCCGTTGTTTTATAAATTTCATGCATAGAGCATATAGAACACAGCATATATCAATATATGTGTACATATAAGAGTTCATTTTGTACCTGTGTACATGTAAATCGAGATTCCAAACGAAAAACCGGGTGAAATCTCACGCCTGATAAGCTCTCTTACTAATTTTTTTCCCCTGTTTTTCTTTCTCTGTTCACACACTCAACGCCCTTCGCATTTACTTTTCAACTTTTAATTTTTGTTTTCATTTCATCGTACGAATATTAGGATCATCTTACGATTATTAGGATTTTCGAGACTTTATTTTAATGGAAAACTTACTGGTTTGGAAAAAAAAAAAGGTCTCTTGCAATGAAGAAGTCATGGACTTGTACGGATGGAATCTTTTAAACCAGGTTGATGAGAAATTAATATGAATCCAGGTTGGAGGAAGATGTAGAAAATAAATTTTGACACATTGAAACTACAGATTAGGATTCTCTCATTGCCTTTTTTTTCTAGACTTTTCATAATCTAGTGACATATAAGCATAACAAAAAATACATGGTTAAGATTTGATCATTTTTTTCTCTCTCATGCAAGTTGAGGTTTCAATTACACTTGAAAAAATACAAGAAAAAACAAGGTCAATGAGAGGATCCTAACTCTGAAACTACTGCATGTCTTGCAATTAACACGTGTTATTCTTGCTTTATAATATTTCAGTTGTTATTCTTGCAATTAACTCTGTAACTACTGTCTTGCAATTAACTTTGTTTTTGTGTTGGCCCCTTCAAAGCCAAAATCCTGGCTTGGCCTATGCTTAGAATCCTAGAATCCTATGTCACGACCGACTTACAAGTCTCTAAGTCATGCTCCATCATTTTAACTGATCATACTAGTCTAGGGGTCTAAACCAGTGAAGGATGCAGAGGGAAACCCGCTTTAATAAATTTGGGGAGATTGAGGGGCATGCCGAAAATATAAAGAATAAAAAAAATGGGTAAAGTTAAATAAAATTTTACCATATCTATGCCCAAAGTGGTTTCTCCACAGGATCTCTCACCTTTTTGTTAGGTGGAATTCGATTATGAACTGTTACAAAGTGGGAATTATTCTACGACCCCGCTAGCTAGTATATAATTCAAGGTAGGTGGAGGTCGCCCCAGTCAAGTTTGCAGAAATCCAAAGTTTGCTTCTTCCACTTGCATTTTCCCATTGTTTTGATCAGATTTCAGGCCGCCTTATCAGTTGACAAGAAGTTACTGCGGGCCAACTTTCTAGGAAACGTAGAATGGGAACAAATCCAGCCTCAAAAAATGAGTTACCTACAAAAAAGCTGAATACTGTGTTTTTGTTTTGGATTATTTCAATCTCAGTGGATCCTTTGTTTTACTACGCTATTGTGATCAATGATAATAACTCCTATGACCTTAACATTAAATTGATCCTTTTTCTCC
Organism: Acer yangbiense; assembly: GCA_008009225.1. Taxonomy (NCBI): domain Eukaryota; kingdom Viridiplantae; phylum Streptophyta; class Magnoliopsida; order Sapindales; family Sapindaceae; genus Acer; species Acer yangbiense. The sequence continues at coordinate 60,245,377 of CM017762.1, forward strand.
TTGTATTCTATACCGTCTTCATATTGTTTAGAATCTGTTTTTTGGTTGCCTGTCCATGTTCAAAAAGATTGTGTGTCTTCGTGCTGGGTCAAAGTTGCTGGGATATATTGGCATATGTAAGGCAGACTCTTTTACTCTGTTGTTCTGTTTGCTTTTAGTTCATATATATATTTCACTTACATGAACTAACATCACTCATTGTACTCTGTCCAGATGAAGATGGCCATTTTTTGCAGTTTATTGGCTGGGGGTTCGGGAACTAAAGCATTTGGGGCTGCTGTGATTCTAGTGACAATATTTCTTATTTTCTACTCGGCAAGGATTTTTCGAATCTACAGATTGTTTATGGGTAAAGCTAAAAGGATTACAGACCAAATCGTGATTAATCTTGTACTTTACCTATACGGCGGTCATGTAAGTTAAATTGTCATTTAATTGTTGATTTAAAATGATTCAAAACAATTTTTTTACCGAGCGATTTGGTTTCTTAATGCTTTACCTAATTCCTACCAATGTGATTTTTTTTCAAGGAAATATATTTAGGTGCCGTTTTATTTTTTATTTTTTAAATTAAATCTTAATGATCTTAATTAATTAATAAGTTTTGATCTTTAAAACACTCTTACCCCCAAGCCATATTACTTGCCCTGTTTCATTATTTATAAATTAGATAAATATTCAGTGAAAGTAGTTTCGTTGTAAGCTTAATTTATATCATTAAACATACGATTATGTTTTATAAATATTTGTTCATAACTTTGTGATTATATATAACAAGTAACTTGGTGGTCTTTTTAGCTATTTGGAGGCATATGGTACGCATTTGCCGCAAAGAAAAAGATGGATCATACGAGGAGAGTTTCAGAAAGAAATGTTTCAGAAAGCAATGAGTGGGGAATATTCAAGGATGCTTTTGAGTCTGATATTGTGGAGGTGCATAAGAGTTTTCTGGATAAGCTGTTATTTTGTTTCAGATGGGGCCTACAAAATCTTAGGTTTGTGTAAAAACTTTTCTTGAGGAGAGTCTGGGTTGAGGGTTGTACGTAGTAACAATTAATGATCAAGTCTTATGTTCTGTCCTCCTAAATTTTGACATATTGAAACTACTGTCTTGCAATTAACACGTGTTATTCTGGCCTTATAATATTTCAGTTGTTATTCTTGCATGGTTCTTCAACTTTACAGACATACTAACAAAACAAACTGTAGTTCAGGCTTGCTTACTTTTCATTTGGATTCAATTTTTTGCAGCGGTTTTGGTCAAAACCTCGAACCAAGTAGCAATTTTTTGGAAAATGTTTTTGTGATTGTCATTGTTATCTACGGGGTTGTAATGTTCACCTTTTTTATTGGAAATATGCAGGTTGGTATTAATTACTTATTTTTGTATTTTTTTTCTCTCTCAAATTATTTCTTAGAAGCTTATAAGATAAATCAAGATTATTATTTTTCTATATATGAATCATGCTTCTTGTGAAACAGATGTATATAAAGGATGCAACTAAAACATGGAAAGAGAAGAAACGTGAAAAAGAGGAGAAACAGCAAGAGATATTAGAGAAGTGGTTCCCTTTTACAAGACTCTCTGAGAAGCTGCAAAAATGTATTAAGGAACACCAACTGAAAAACAAATGGAAACTAAAGGGAGATGTTGATGTAGAAAATTTGCTCAGAAATCTCCCCACGGATCTCGGGAACAACATAAAACGTGAACTCTGTTTAGATCTATTACAAAATGTAAGTTCTTTTATCTCTCTGTAGAATTTGCCTACCTCTATACCAGAGTTGGCTATGATTTTATGGTTTTTATCATACAAACCAATTTTATTTTCTTTTTTGAAGTGTTATATAAATTCGGGGTTATTTTTAGTGAGAGGGAGGGCTCGAACCTACAACCTCGTGATATAGGTGTTAGGGGTATACCACCGGACCAGTTCTTCTCGTCCATACAAAACAACTTTTGCAGCCAGTTGGCTGCCAAAGATTAATTGGTGACAGCTATGTCCAGCAACCGGTTTCACACTATGTTTTTTTTTTTTAATATTTATTATATTAAATATATTTATAATGTATAATTATATTATATATATATATTAATAAATAAAAACTACCTATTCTCCATTGATTTACAAATTTAACAAAGAAAGTCAATAAATTAACATCATTAATTATGTAATCTTAGACATAATTTCATATTTCTTGTTATATCTCGAAGGACTAAAAGTATATTTTAAGGGACAATCTATGTAAAAAGTTAAAAGAAAATGTTTTCAATATCCATTATTATGTCTAAAGTCTTGAACTTTTTATTTTTTTATTTTTTTATGTGAACACTTTACATAGAAACTTTCCCTTATCACAAATAATAAAAGTTGGTATAATCATTATTGTGATTACATGATTTTTGAGTTTCTTATAGAACAAGCAGTTTATGTGCAATCACGAGGAAGGGTACTATATTTTAACTTCTTTTTTTTTTTTTATCACAAATAACAAAAGAAATAAAACGTTGAGGTAATTGTTCAGTACATGAAGTACTTCTCGCGTAATTTTTTTTATAAGCAACTTAATGGAATAAAATTAAAAAGGATGTTAATTAGAAATGTAATTCCATTTCTCAGCATTGAGTCCCATTAGATTTCCAGAAATTGCAAAGTTGTAATAATATAACCTGTAGATTTCAATCCACCCTTAAAATTTCCTTAGATTGAACAATTTCTCATTCTTATTCTTGAATATTTTATCAAGGTTGGGAGGTTCAGGTCGTGGAGTGAAGTATCATTGGTTCAAGTATGTGACTGTCTCAAGCCATTTGTCTATGCTAAGCGCGCTAATATTGTCCATGAGGGAAAACCAATTGATGAGATGTCAATTGTGCTGCAAGGCAGGCTATGTACTTTCTCCTCCAATGATACAGGCTCTACGATCAATGTTTCTCGTGAAAGCAGAAAGGATCTTTTGAAAGAAGGTGACTTCTGTGGAGAAGAACTTGTCAATTGGGTTCAAGATGAACCCTCCTCATCCAAGAAACTTATTTCAAACAGAACCATTAAAGCACTTACAAAAGTTGAAGCTTTAGTTCTTAGGACTGATGACTTGAAAGATATTTACAATCAAAAAGCTAAGGTCATACAAGCATTCCATCGTAAAAAAAAAATCGTGATTTCTGGAAGGAATGGACAAACACCACCAGGAGAATTGACTGCTCCAGAGATTGTTGTTGAAAGACAATAGCTAGAATGGTAAGAGTTTGCGGTTTATGTTCTTGATTTTGTTATAGGGCTGATGACTTTTGTCTATAAATATATGTTTGTTGTTCTAACAAAAAATTACATGGCACGATAAAAATATTATCTTGTGCAGTTAAATAAATCATACTGTCAATTAGATTTTACATTAACCTTTTATAAAAAAATTGTAGAACATGGGGGATTATAGATTTTGAAGTCCTACAAAACAATATGTTGGAAGAATCGGTAACAGTTTATTCTTTGTACTTTGTTCTATTGAAGCAATAGATTTATCTAAAGAACTTTAAATGTCAACCCTTAAATATATGGCTCATGGCTGGACAGTAGAACGGGCTTCACGTTTGCTTTCATATAAATGTCTTATGTTTCTCTGGAGGATGGTATCCAGAGTTGAAACGGTTTCCACAATTACCCTTGCTAGAAACCAAAGCCAATCTAGTAGTTTAAATAGACTGTTTGTTTGTTTGTTTTTTAAGAATAACAATTATAAATTTATTTTTGTGGGACATCGTCATCATCATCATTAGAGTTTTTCATCTTTAAATGGCGCTAAAAATTGGATTGTTCAAAAAATGTCCCCCACATTAAGACCACCTCACTTTTTGCTTTTGATTTTTGTTTTTGTTTTTGTTTTTTAAGATTGGTTTTAAGATAGAAAGTAGAGGAGACAGCTGTTGTTGACCAATTACTGGAATAAGAAGACGCGGACGGCGACGAGGAGTCGTAGACCACGATGACAGTTCTCGTAGACCACGATGATAGTTCGCGATTGAAGTTCTCATCGTTTTTTAGCTTCATGATTGAAATTCAGGTTTGGTTTGTTTTGAGTTTGTTGTGTTTTTTTTCCTTTGTGTTGTGAATTTGTTAACAAGTTCTCATCGTATTTTAGCTTCATGATTGAAATTCGGGTTTGGTTTGTTTTGAGTTTGTAGAGTTTGAAATCTCAGTTGTGAATTTGTGTTGATGTAAAAACTGGAATTGATATCTTGTTAATGAGTATGTGTGTGATGAGTTTGGAGAAGATAAACAATAACCAAGACTTAGGGGTCGTTTGTTTTTTTGTCTGAAGACTGAATAGTCCTGAATTTTTCTGAAGACCGAATAGGGATTGAAATCTGAACTTGAATGACATTTTTTTTTTTCCTCACATCTGAATGTATTGTCAATATGTTTGTTTTTTAAAAGTAAAATTGTCTGAAAATAAGTAATTTTACATTTATACCCATGTTAAACAATTATACATATAATATGGAATAAAAACAATCCAATAATAATAATTATATATGAACACATATGATCATGATCTTCCTCTTCCATTACAAACAAACTTCATTTTTACTAAGAAAAGAAAAGGTTTTTTTTTTTTCAAAAAATAAAAGAGGCGGTAGGAAAACTCACACAAAACGCTCTAAAATATATATATATATATATATATATATAAATATAAATACATCACCCTAATATCATAATAAAGTATTGATATTAAACACCAATATGAGAAGTGATTCGGGTTCTTTTTTATTTTTAAAGCTATTTAAAATAAGGTATATATTAAAAAGATTTCTATACCATATTTCTATTCCGTACGTGTATTGTAACTGAATTTAATTGGTTGCTGAACTTTACATGTTAGCTTTGTTATATCAAACTGTTGTAGTTTGATAAGAACATCAAAACACGACGCCGTTAGCTTTGTTTATCAAACTGTAGTAGTTTGATTGGAACATCAAAACATGTGGCCCAATAAATCAAATTTTCAAAAAAAAAAAATCCCATATATAATTATTGTATGATGAAATTGGAAATATGTTATATATAGAGGATAGTATCGGAAGAAAAGATTTTGGATTGCATTTAATGCAATTCAGTGATTTGCAATTAAGTGAAAAGTCAGGATTTTTTACTTTTTATTTTAAGTTGTTTTTTGGTATTTTTAAGTTGTTTGACCACTTAAAAAAACAAACAAAACAACTTAATAATTATGATTCAGACCCATTAAGTTTTAAGTGAAAAAAACAAACGACCCCTTAGGTTGCGTTTGATAATTTTTTGCCTGAAAACTGAACAGTGTTGAATTATACTGAAGACTAAACAGTAACTGAAAACTGAAAACTGAAAAACATATTATTTTTTTCATTGAAAACTGAATATAAGTGATACGTTGTTTGTTTTTTTAAATTACAAATATCTGAAAATAAATATTTTTATATGTATACCCTTTCAAATGTTATTTGTTATATATTTTATATTTTAATATATTAAAAGAGAACTATAGAAGGTTAATTTAAACTATTATTTGTTTTATATTTACATTTTAATATATTAAAAGATAATATATAATAAGTAATTTAAATAGTTAAAAAAACAAGTTATTTAAAAAAAAATTATTTAAATTATTTATAGTTTGAGTACGCCCTCACTTTTGTTTTGCTGTGTGGAACTTTGATAATTTTAATGATTGATCTCATCTTAAATTGTACAAGTAAAAGAAATGTTAATCTCTAAAATAAAATTAATAAAACTAATCAAATTATGGGGAAAAAAAAAGTCCTTAACAGAATAAAGCTAGAAATATAAATTCCAATGGAGTTGTTTGAATACTGAAGCAACTAGGTTTTATGGTTGCTAATTTTTTTTTTAAAGGTGGGAAGAAAAAAATATATTAATATGGTTAGGGTCATGAGAGAATGAAAAACTTGAATTATATTTTGTTTGTGAGGATAGTTTTGAAAATATAAAATTACTATAAATTTAAGTTGTTTTTAGTTAAGTGAAAAGTGGAAATTTTCCACTTTTATTAAAAGTGATTTTAAGAGTTATTTAAATGATTTTATCACTTAAAAAATCAAACAAAACAACTTAATGGAACACATTAAGTGTTAAGTGGAAAAACCAAGCAGACTCTTATTTTTGTTACAAATGGAGATTTGTTTTATCACCAATAAGTCTAATTTTGTGATCGAGATTTAATTATAGCATAAATTGAGATTTATTTTTATAAATTCGAAACTTATTCCTCTAAAATTGAGATTTATTAGGTATTTTTTTCGAGACTAAATTTTGTTACGACAGATTAATTGGTGTCAAGTTTAAAAAAAATAAATTGCCATAAGTCTCAAAATCGACACTTATTGAGAGAAGTGGCAAGTAAAAAAATATAAGGATATAATCATTTTCCCCCCTATAGTTTGCCATATTAGACACTATGCCCCCTCTAGTTTCAGTAATGGTCATTCTTCCCCTGAAAAACCAAAATATTAGACACTTTACCCCCTTTAGTTTTAGTAATAGCCATTCTCCCCCTTGAAAATCAAAATATTAGACATTTTGTCCCCTAACCGTTAGGAATTCCATTAGTCTAGTATTTTGACCGTAAAAAAATCAATTAAATGACTTTACTACCCTTAAACACATGAGTTATGCCCCCTAATGATACCACTAATTGTTTTTAAAGAAAAAAAAAATCAGAGTTAAAAAAAAAAATTAATAAAAGTATTTTTAAAAAGTAGAATTGAAAATAAAAAATAAAAAAATTGGCAACAAAAAAAATCAGTACTTCAAAAAAAAAAACAATTCATTATTTCAAAATAAATTTTAATATTGTTTTAGTTTTTTACAATTGTATTATTTTATTATTTTATTATTCTTTATACTAATGTTTTTTAAATAATTTTTTTTATTTTTACATTTCATTCTTTATATTAATGTTTTTTAAATAATTTTTTTATTTTTACATTTAATTCTTTATATTAATTTTTGTTTAAATAAATGTTTTAATTTTTTATTTTCAATTCCAATTTTTTTTAAATACTTTTAGTAGTTTTTTTTTTTTTAATTTTGATTTTTTTTTCTTTAAAAACAATTAGTGGTATCATTAGGAGGCATAACTCATGTGTTCAAGGGTATTAAGGTCATTTAATTGATTTTTTGACAGTCAAAGTACTAGACTAACGGAATTCCTAATGGTTAGGGGGTAAAATGTCTAATATTTTGGTTTTCATAGGAGAGAATGACAATTACTGAAATTAGAGGGGGCAAAGTGTCTAATATGAAAAAATAAAGGGGGAAATGATTATATCCCAAAATATATATTAAATTGCACTTACAATTGTAAGTCTCTTGTTTCAACAACAAAAACAACAAAACAAAAAAACAAAAAAATTGTGAATCTCAAATCGAGACTTGTTGCAAGTCTCAAGCCTCAAGTGGCAAGGAAAAAATAAATAAATAAATTGTATAAATTGCTAGCAAGTCTCGATTTGAAACTTATGATACTAAACCATTTTTACGTGGATATTGATAAGATATTATTCAGTGTCAAGATATGATAAATAATGATATTGAAATGGGTTTGATTTTTACATAACAAAAAAAAAATCGAAGGTTAAACAATGGAGTTGAAAGTGACAGTGTGATTAAGGTTATTTTTTTTTAATATTACTTTGTTTTATTTGTAGTTATTTACCATTAATAATATGTTAAAAGAAAGAAATTTGTATAATATAAAATCATGGTAATATTGGAAATAATTATCTTTGGAAGGATAATTTTGGAAGAAACTATTTTAAATGCAATACATTGATTTGGAATTGAGAGCTTCTCCTTACAATCCACAAATTATCTATTCACACTCCAATTTATTTATTTTTGTTAATGACAATTTTAACCTAAATTAAAATTACTAAACTAGACAGAAAAAATTTAAAGACATTCCAAACTAATTAAATTATTAACAAGAAAAAAATTCTCTCTCCTAAATCATTAGATTAAATATTACGTATTAAACTCTCCCTCATAAATCTATTATTATCATTTTAAACACTCTCTCCTAATTAATCTCTCTCCATTTTTTTTTTAAAAAAAAAATCATATTTCCATACTTTCTCAATCAATCTCTGATTAATAGTTAAAGAAAAAAAAACTTATGAATATTTTAGTTTTTTACTAACAGAATATATATATATATATATATATGTGTGTGTGTGTGTGTGTGTGTGTGAAAGCTTGAATTGTTTTAACTAGATTCGATTAAACTCAGAATTTATAAGACTAATAAAAGAATTAAAGTTCTTTAGAGAATCACATACCTACGAGAGTAACAAAAATCATTTTCATATTTCGATTTTTTTTTTTAAAAAAAAGGTACTTTTATTATTATTATTATTATTATTATTATTATTATTATTATTATTATTATTATTATTATTATTATTATTATTATTATATACATACATATGGTTCCTAAAAATCAAACTTATTAGTAAGTTTTTTTTTCTTAGCTGTTAGTCTTGTTGAGGAAGAATGAAGATAGAAAATTAGAGATATGTATTGGAGGAGAGAGTTTAATATGGTAATTAAAAATTTAGGAGAAAGTATTTAATATGTAATAATTAATTTAATGATTTAGCCGAGATAATTTCCTTTTTTAATAATTTAATACAAAAAAGATAAAAAAAGATAATCTTATAACAAAATTAAGTGTCTTTAGAATTTTTTAAAATTTAAATTTTGAGAATATAGTGTTTTTAGAAAAGAAGTGTTAAAAGAAAAAAAATGGATTGTCAAAAGAAGCTCTCTTTGGAAGTAAGTAAAAATTCATGGTTTTTTTATTTTTTATTTTAATTTGTTTTAGATTATTTTTAAATTGTTTGACCACTTAAAAAAATAAACAAAACAACTTAATAGGTTCATTTCAGACCCATTGAGTGTGAAGTGGAAAAAACAAACGACCCCTTACAATTATAAGTCTCAAATCAAAACTTATTGCAAGTCTCACCCTTTGATCTAGACTTGTTTTGAGTGATAGATTTTGAGGGATTTCACAGATTTTATAGATTTCATTTGGATTTTGTTATAATTCTCTATAGAGTTTGTTGAACTTTTAGACATGATTATATTAAGGGTGGCTCTATCGCCACCCACAAAACCCATGTTTTAATGAAACTTTTTTATTTCTAAAATACATTTATATTTAATTACTTAAAATCCATGATTTTATAATTGGAAATTAAATTTACTTCTTAGTTCTTACACTCATTAGTTGAACACTCAAACTATCATAAACCCTAATATTATATACTTAATCAACCCAACATCAATTAGGAAATACAATTGTTTTCACATATAGTTAAGGAATGATTGAACAAAGAATTGATTTAATGGATTCTGAATTCATTCATATATGTTTTCTTGTTTTGTGATTGAATAAAAAATTGTTGCAGTTGTAGTTTTGTAGATCGAACTCTTTTTTTAAGAAAAAACAGTTGTAGAACTCGACCAAATCATAATTATTCCTCGTTACTCTCTACTCTTTCCAATTTCTTTCGAAACTCTTCTTTTATTTCATCAAAAATCTCCAGTATGGCCTTTTTATCTACTAGCTAGTATTGTATTAAATTGTATAAAAGTATCAAAACCGTGTTATAGTATATTTATATTGACAATCATGAAGTACTTACTAATATTTAACACTAAAATAATCCATAAATTGGCAAATAAGATTAAGAACCATCATATTTAAATCTTGTAGAAAAGTCAAGTACGTGATCCATTAAGTATTTGCACAGCTATATAACCAAAAACTATAAATGTTGCGAATATATTGATATATGATGATTGATGCTGTTAACAAAATTGAATAAAGAAAAAACAGTAGAGTGGAGTGCGATGAAGATGAGGAAGAAGAAAAGGAGTTTTTAAGTCATTTTGATTTTGGTTATTTTAATAGTAGATTTTTTTTTCATAAATTATGGGTGTGGTGTAATGAGAAAAAATATATGTTAAAAATTTAAAAAAAATACTTAAAGGATAATTTTGGTATTTTAAAGGGTGTAGTGAGTAAAATTAACAATTTTAATTTTTTATTATGAGTGTAGAAAGATATTTTGTGGATGGCAATAAAGCCACCCTTATAATAAATTGAGTGAATTTGTAATGATTTGTCTTGAAAAAAAAATAATATTTGATTGTTCTATCATATAATAGTTTGAAGAGTAATGATAAACATCCCACCTATAATCCCACCATTTCCATCCCAACACGCGTGGTAGCTGATATGTCACTTGATGAATGGATACACATTAATTGTAATTTATCTCACTTACCCATGTATCCACACAACAATTAATGTGTATCCACTCATCAAGTGACACATCAGCTACCGCACGTGTTGGGATGGAAATGGTGGGATTGTAGGTGGGATGTGTAGCATTACTCTTGTTGAGTTTGAAACACATTAAATATATTTATATACAATTTTTCTATTATCAGTTCGAACTGACAAAAGATATATCAGTTCCTTGCATGTGGGTCATTGGATTTAAATACTTTGACTTGGCTGCATGCACTTGTCAAATATATTTTAAATCCAATGGCCCACATACAAGGAACTAATATATCTTTTGTCAATTCGAACTGATAATAGAAAGACTGTATTTATATATATATATATATATATATATATATATATATATATATATATATATATATATATAAGCATAATCCATGGCCCCATTTTTTTTTTACTGAGGATTTGACACACTTTTGTATCCATTAGATCCTAGGTGGTTGTATGATCCAAATTTAATACTCCAAAATTTCCTTTCTCTTTCTTCCATTAATGTTTGTTGACGGTGAAATCTGGATTGCCACGTGCTCAACAATTATGTCAAATTAAATAAAAATAAAAGAATACTCAATGCATGCAAGAGACAAATTTTACGTGGAAAACCCTTGAATGGGAAAAAACCACGGCGCCCCAGAGGGCAGGAAGATAATACTATGACTTATTGCTTTGTTACACGCTCAGATCTCTCACACAATTCCTTTTTTTCTCTCTCTCTAGGCTTTCGAACCCCTTTCTCGTGGAATAGGTGGTTCTATTTATACATGATGACTAGGGTTCCTCTTAGTTTTGCCGTGTTGGTAGTGGGACTCTTTCTTTGACTTGTGTTGGGAATCTGAGGTTGTAACGGATTAGGATTTGTTTCCTATTTGGACTTCTTTTGGTCGAGATCAACTTATTCTTCTCCTTAAGGCGTAATGTCTTTTAAATCCTTCCTCTTGGATTGTGAGGAATCTGTTGGGTTGGGGATTCTGTCCGTGTTCAGCCGAGTTGGTTTGCATGGCGAACACCCCACCCCTTTTAGTTAATTTCCTTTGGCGACCATATCTCTAGCCTTGGGGAGTACATATTTGACTTTCGCTAATCTGAACAGCGTGGCTTGATTACATGTTGACTGGTCCGTGTTCTCTCTTTGACTCGATCAAAAGGTGACGTGGCAACGTTATCTTCGTACTCTTTGACTTCTTTGATGCCTTGTCTTATTGTCGAACATACACATACAACAATGTTTTTATTTACTTTCTATTTTTTCTATTCTCTCTCCTAAATTTTAATGTTATATTTCATTGTATTTCCTCATTTATTTTTAATCTTTCCATTTTTTGTCATCCCTCATTTCACTCTACTTGATCTTCTTTGCTCACTATCTTAAAGAGTAATGCTATTGGACCCAAAAAACCAACCCAAATTCCAACCCAAATGCCATGTGGCAACATCACACACAGCATGGGCCCACGTCAGTACGTCACTCTTTCCAAGATTCCATGTGATGTTGCCACATGGGTTTGGGTTGGAAATTTGGGTTGGTTTTTTGGGTCCAACAGCTTTACTTCTATCTTAAATCCATTTTTTTTCCATTTCTTCTTTCTTCATATTTCTTTAATTTACCAAAAAACCAGACAACTACTTATAACATTACCCTTTTCTTACATGTTATTTACAAAACTGACATATTCAAAACTCTTCTCCACCATTGCTATTTTTTACCACTCTCTTGTATGAATTTGATAGAAGCCTTAAACTATATGCCTCCCTCGTTATATATATCTTATTTATTTTTATTTAAAATAAAATCAATAAAACTTTTAAATTAAGAATAAAATAATGGGGTAAAATGCATAAGAATGTTCACTACTACAAAAAAACGCAAAAGAAATCGGTTATTTTACATGGAAGAAATCGATTTTTCAAATTTTTAAAACCAATGTCTATTTGAGTGATTTAGAAAACAACGCGCTAAAGACATCGGTTTTTAACCGATGTAAAAACACACGAAAACACATCGGTTATATATAAAACCGATTTAAAAACCGCGACGTAAAATTGATGTATTACGAAAATTAATCCCGCCGTCCAACTGCTCCACCATCCGACCGCCGCCAACCAGCCCCACCTCTGATAATAATGAGGATTAATTGTCAGTATAAGGAATTGAACTTGCAACCTCAAAGTAAAAGTGGTAAGCCTTTACCACCTGACTACAAGATTTGATGTGTTAACAATTGCACAATATTTATATATAACCTATATGAGTTGTTAGAAATAAAAATAATAAAAAAACTTGTTTGATAAATTTAAATTTACTCAACTAATCAAAATTCTAATTTCTACTACAAACATATATTTTTTAAATAAAAAAAAAAATTGGTGGATTTATTTTTCATTTCATTTTTTGTGTGGTTTTGTGTTCTGCTGGAGATATTTTTGTGCAAACTTTTTCCTTAAAACTGTATCTTTTGGCAAGGAAATAAATTTTTTCGTCCATGCTAGGTTCTTCGATTTTTCGATACGAATCTCTTGAGACCGTTAGAAAATCTAAAAGAATTGTGGAACGGCGGTCCAGACCGTAGATTGATGGTAGCAGTTTGAATGACGAGAGGCACAATTTGGGTTCCTGAATTATAAGGAAATTGATACTGTTTTGGAAAAGGACTTTAGACTATTTCTTTTATTTTTATTTTAGTTATATTGTTTTATTTTTATTTTAGTTATATTGTTTTATTTATGTTTTAGACTATTTTCCTATTTTAGGCTAATCCTCTCATAGTCAAGATAGAAGATTAATTCTAGTATAAATAGAACTATTATTTTTAGGGTTGTTATCTTTTGAATGTTTTATCAATAAAATTGACCCAGTTAGGGTTCATCTTGTTTCTTTTGAATTCGGCTTTTCTCAGTTAATTGCTCAGAATAGCTTGGGCTAGGGTTAGGTAAATTCCGTTATCTGATTCTAGAGAATCGATCGCTCAATTCTGTGAGTGGTTTGATTCAAATCTATCTAACTTTGGGTACAAGTTAGGGCTTGTTGTTGGATCCTAATCAAGGTCCTCAACAGAATCCAACGGTATAAAGGACGTAAAATTCTGGGCGGTATTTTGAAAATTATGATCAATTATTCAGTCAAATGTTAGAAGCGATTAAAGATATTTTTGTGCAAACGTTTTCCTTAAAATTGTATCTTTTGGCAAGGAAATAAACTTTTTTGTCCATGTTGGGTTCCTCAATTTTTCAATACGAATCCAATGGTATAAAGAACGTAAAATTATGGGTGGTAATTTGAAAGTTGTGATCAATTATTCAGTCAAAGGTCAGAAGCGATTGGAGATGATCAATTTTTGTGCAAACTTTTTCCTTAAAACTGTATCTTTTGGCAAGGAAATAAATTTTTTCGTCCACATTGGGTTGTTTTATTTTTCTATACGAATCCAACGGTATAAAGAACGTAAAATTCTGGGTGGTATTTTGAAAGTTATGATCAATTATTCAGTCAAAGGTTAGAAGCGATGATCGCTCATTTTTGCGCTTTTCCAAATCAATTTTTGGAATATTTTCTGAACGAAAAGTGTTTGTTTGCATGTCTACTTTCTTGTGTCAAAATTTGAGCAAATAACGTTGAGTATTTTTAGAGATGTGCACTTGAATGTGGACATAGGTCAGATTTGAATTTCAACATAATTTTACTTTTGAATCCACATCGGTTTTCCCAAAAACCATTGTCTTTTCAAACCGCAATATTTAAGACATTAGCTTTAATGGAAACCGATTTCTTATTGGAAAAAAAATCCATATCGGTTTTCCCAAAAACCGTTGTCTTTTCAAACAGTAATATTTAAGACATCGATTTTAAGGAAAACCGATTTCTTATTGGAAAATAAATCCATATCGGTGTTCCGAAAAACCGTTGTCTTTTTAAACCAAAATATTTAAGAAATCGATTTTTAAAAGTTTTTTTTAATCAGTTATCTAAAAATCAATGTAAACAACCGATGTCTTTTAACATTTTTGTAGTAGTGGTTATATCTTAAAAACCTTTACAACATTAAAATATTAGTCAGAAATCAATTTTATTTTTTAAATTATTGATGTGCTATGTTTGGTGTTGTACAGGATTTGATTAAAATAATCTTGTTTCTTGTTTGATATAGTATGCGATTGGATAAAAAATAATTTTATTATATATTTAATACAATGTGAAAATTGGTTAATATAAAATTAAATTATTTTTAAATAAATTAATTGTTGTTAAACCTATCTCATCTCATGATTCTCATCCCATATAACAAACATGACCATAGAGTTTTAAATTAAAGAATCGACCATACTTGGTAGAAAAAATTAGTGTAGGACTGTAGGCCATGGAAAAAAGATTTTAAACATGGCAGCTTCGTAAATAATAGTAAGAGGGAGATTAATGTAATATGGTTGTTTGGTAAATTAATTGAAAATGATGAGCATTTATTATGATTTATGGCTTGCTGGTTTGGGAAAGTCAAAGTGGACTAGTGTCATGATTATAACGGCGATTGAAATTGGCGAGTGAAATTGCCCTCAAAGTGTATGCACATGTTAAAACTTCTCCATAATCTATGGTCCACATTCTTCGTCCTGATATATTTATTGTCAGGATGAACTGTCAATAGAAAGACTGTATATATATGCAGTCTTTCTATATATACAGTCTTTCTATTGTCAGTTCGTTCTGATATAAAATATATCAGGACGAAGAATGTGAACCATTAGATTTACATACTTTGACTCAAAGTGTTTGTATTTGTCAAAACTTCTCCATAAACTATGGTCCACATTCTTCATCCTGATATATTTTATATCAGGACGAACTGACAGTAGAAAGACTATATATATATATATATGGGAACTTTTCCTATTAGAACCCTCCTATTTTAATACAATGAGCACATTTGATGAAATTGCATGTAATTGAATGGTTTTTGAACAGATTTTTTGTATGCATCCTAAGAAAATTAAAAATACACATTTGGTAAAATTTTGGAAATTTTTTGGATTTGAGAAATATTTTTTCTTATATTTCCTTATTTTTAAATGTTTTATCTTCAAAAAAGTCAAAAATATTAGTTATTGGACCCGACAGTTTTTCAATTTTATTTTTTGTTCATAAATGTATTTCAATGTTTTTATCATCCATAAAAAAAAAAATCAAATCAATATCCAAAATATTCCATTAAATTTCATCAAAGGTGTTCAAAGTGTGCATTGTAAAAAGTCCTTATTGAAAAATATATATATGGGAACTTTTCCTATCAGCACCCCCATATTTTAATACAATGACACCTTTGATGAAATTGTATGTAATTGGATGTTTTTCGATGAGATTTTGTGTATGCATTCTAAGAAAGTAAAAATACATATTTGGTAAAAATTTGGAAATTTTTTGGATTTGAGAACTATTTTTTCTTATATTTTCCTATTTTTAAATGTTTTATCTTTAAAAAAGTTGGAAAAAAGTAGTTATTGGACCCGAAAAATTTTCAATTTTTTTTTCCATAAATTTATTTCACTGTTTTTATCATCCATACAAAAATCAAATCAAATTCAATATATTCCATTAAATTTTATTAAAAGTGCTTAAAGTGTGCATCGTAAAAAGTCATCATTGGAAAATTTATGTATATATCAATGAATTGATGGTAAAAAGAGGAAGAAACCCTTGAAGAAAAGGACCAACAAGCCAGAAGTCCAATAAAAATGACACTGGAAAGTCTAGAACCAAAATCGTCGAAAGAGAAGTAGAAAGAAAAAGAAGAAAACTAAGGTGCTTTTTGGAACCATTTTTAAAATGGTTTTCTATTTTTAAAAATAAAAAATAATTTTAATGTTGTTTGTTTATACGTTTTACAAGACTGTTTTTTAAATAAAAAACAACTTTTTGAAATGCATAACTAAAAAGTTAAAAACAGTTTTTTTTTATTGTTTTTCACCATTTTCAAAAAATTATTTCAAAACAAATCACAACTTTTCCCTCGAAACAACTACTTTACCCATTTTAAAAGCAATAACCAAACATTTTTATATCGTATTCTGTTTTAGAATACTATTTTTAAAAACATCATTTTTAAAACATGATTTTCATTTTAAAAATAGTTTTTAAAAACACCATTTTAAAAACGATATCAAACACGTCATTAGTTTATCAAGAAAAATATCTCATCAGGTGATAAACAAGGAAGAAACAACATTTTCATTAATCCCAATTTCAAAGTCTCCTAAATGAAGTGTGGAATATGCACTAACCTTTAATAAATTCAAATCACTATCATCATGTTGAAGTAATTAATTGTTTTACTCCTGATACTTTCAAGGATATAAAGTTATATATATATCTCTATATATATATATATTCTTTAATTTATATGGCCAATCAAAATTTTCTATTTCTCTCAATATTGGATAGAACATGTAGAGTTTGAAAGAAATTATCTTTTACTTTTGGTTGACTCAGAGTCAAGCACTACTCAAATAATGTAAGGCTGATAATACTTACATGTGAGTAGGTGACAACCGAAGTGAACATCACTATCATAATGGAAAATAGTCGCAGCTATGAAGAAAATAAATTCGTGTCGGTAGCTTTCAATAATAATAATAATAGTTTTAGGGCTCGTTTGGTGCGTGGGTAGTGACGGATTTAGAGGGAGCCCATAGGGGTCATTGCCCCCCGACCAATAAAATTTCAATAAATTTTCAATACATATAAGTTATCATACTCCAGCATGTACACAATAATATTGGGCATTTAGAATTCATTTTTGCTCACCCTTTCAAAGGGGGTGAGTATTGCCCCCCTCCCCATATCCTGGCATCCTGCCAAGTGTCCTAAAATTTAACCCAAGGTTAACAAATTAATTATTATATAGTTTAAGATTTGTTTTGCCAATTTTACCCCTATTTCTGTTTTTACTTTTCTTAAAACTTATAAATAAATAAAAATCCAAACTAGAAATTAAAAATCAATTGAAAAAGAAAAAAGATATATCTTTCCAGATAACACCAAAACCAGCATCTTCTAAACCAAAATACACCACCATCCATCTCAATCACCAAACTCTAACCCTCAAATCCAAACACCCCACCCATAGCCACCCTAAACTCCTCACCACGCGGCGACGACAACCCCTCTGTCAAAGGATAGAAGAGGGAGAAGAGAGATGATAAGAGAAAGAGAAGGGTATGGCGGCAGATGAGATCGAGAGCAGTGGTTGGTGTGATTTCAATGGGTTTGGAGTGGCTATGGTTGTTTGAGTTTAGATTAGGGTTTGGACATTAAAGAAGACGATGATTGGAAGATGAGACGATGAAGATGGGATTTGGGTTTTTGGGTTTAGATTTATTTTTTAATTTTTAATTTTTTTACTAATTTACTTATTTGCCCATGTGATTATTCTCTTGTTAACTCTGGTTAAATTTTGGGACACTTGGTAAGATATGTGGAGGGGGTGAGTAAAAATGAACTCCCCTAATTAGGCTTGACCCCTTGGTCCCCTCCTAATATTTTAATATTATAAATTAATTAATAAACATATTTATTGCCAATGAAGGTGGGAGATAAAATCAATCATTTTTAAGATTTTAATTTTCAATGCAAAATAATAATAATAATAATAATAATAATAAATAATTTCCTATTATTTCATATATATATTACACTATTACATAAATTCGGGGGTTTTTTAGGGGGAGGACTCGAAGCCGCAATCTCGTGATACATGTGTGAAAGGTTTACCACCGGATTGACGACACGTCGTTGCGATGTCGGTCAAAAGATGAACATTTAAGTTCGACCTCGCTAGCGCGCGAGTCACAGAGACTAGCACAGCGGCAAGTAAGGGTATCGTTCCGCAGGGAGGTGGGATCCGCCGACCATCACCGGTTCTAACTATTATTACAACACTCCGAGAGAACTCGTGTGTTGCGTTTGTGGAAAAGTAAATAATAATATAAATAAATAAAGTAACTAACATAATATATACATGGATAGAATGGAATGGAGAGATACATGAAATGTGGTGTACACTAAGGAAATGACTCAACCGTAACAATCCTCCTAATTAAGCACTAGACTCACTTAGTCCCTCAATATGCAAGTATATCATAGGCTCGTGTCCCCTTAATTGATCTCTAATCTCTCTCGAGTCTTAGAAATCACATCCACACAATGCATGGATTCATTAAGTGCCATGGCACACACACAAGAGCCCTGTATGCCAGCCTAGTGTATCTCTCACTGTCTAGTCATATACAGTAGTTATTTCGTTGGGCATGTAATGCGCAACCGCGTGGGCCATACTACAGCCAATAATTCATTCACAATGGCTAACCAAATACGGGATGGCAACCAAGTGAAAGCATTAAGAATACGAGATACCCATACAACACGTATGTTATATGCTCGTGTCCCCTTAATTAATCTCTAATCTCTCTCGATGTTTTAGAGATTACATCCATGCATAAATGCTTGAAATCATTAAGGACTGTGGGACACACACACGAGCTCTACACGCCAGCCTAGTGATCTCTCAACTTACTGGTCAAATGTAGAGGATATCACGCCGAGCATGTTAACGTGAACCACGCAATATATAACACACAACCTAAATATCATCCACAAGGTGGCTAACCGAGTGAAAG
This sequence comes from Acer yangbiense, assembly GCA_008009225.1. Classification (NCBI taxonomy): domain Eukaryota; kingdom Viridiplantae; phylum Streptophyta; class Magnoliopsida; order Sapindales; family Sapindaceae; genus Acer; species Acer yangbiense. The sequence goes on from CM017762.1 coordinate 60,264,415, forward strand.
TATTAAGCAATGAAATACCCATATAACTACACAAGCACAAGAGGAATTTAGTTTGTCTTTACTCTAGATACGGATTTGGTTTTATCAATCTCCCTAGGATGGCTAAAATTGGAAAAAAGCTCACCAAACAACTACATGCAACAAGTTAATTGTTTTACATTAAGACCATTCAATTTAAGCTAGGGGTTCATTATCTTGATTTGGGAATTATCCCTAAATCAATTCATCACCCAACCCAAGCCATAGGTGAGCAATTGTGCCTTTGAAACAAAGACCCATTAAGTACAAGTCTAATTTAGCAAATACATGCATCAATCAAACTTCTCCCACTCTTTAGAGCTAATACTCAACACTCAAATCATTCTATACATGGTATTTTGGATCATCCATCAATCAATCAACAATCATGGGATGTTAAATTACTCTACTCCTAAATTAAATTACACTACTCATAATCTCATTCATGGACACATATCAATTTAGACCCATCACACACATGAATATCACAACAAGAGATTTAATCATGAATAAAACAAAGAGTAGAACAAAACTCAAAGAATATAAGAGCAATCATACATATATTGCAATAATTGTAGGTTTACAAAATCCCCAAATTGGTGGTTACACAATTAAGAAAACAAGAAATACAAAGAGAATGAGTAAAAGGAGATACAACCCTTGAAGAAATTCCTCTAAGAGCTCATTTCCATGCTTGGCTCGAAATTGGTCAAAAACCCCTCCTATCTCCTTGCAATCTACTCTCAATTGTGGTAGAGGAAGTGAAAAACGTGGTGGTGGTGATGTATGGTAGCCTCCCATGGAGGAAAAACCTCCATGGGAGTTTGGATCCTCTCCTTATTTGGTGAGAAAGTGAAGAAACTGCAGAAAATGGAAGAGAGAAAGAGTGGGGCGGAAGAGAGAGAAAGGGGGGTTGTGGATTCTGAAAAAACTGATGAGAGGAAAGAAAATGGGGATATTTATAGTGTTTAGGAGATTAGGGCAGAAATGGGGGAAAGGACAAAAATGCCCTTAAGTGGCTGAAGATTGGGCATTTCACGGATGGGTTTCCAGCAGCGCGCACCGTTACAGAAATAGGCATAACTTTCTCCACAAATGTCAGAATCGCGATCTTGAAGAACCGTTGGAAAGAAGACTTCTGGGGCTTTCCAACCATATATAGCACAAAACCCAGTTCGATCAAAGGAGAGCGATATGATCCCCGCAAGTTGAGTGTTCTGCAGGAGACTTTTGTCAACATTTCGCCTTGGTTTTGCGCCCTATTCTGCGCCCTAGGCCGCAGAATTGTAAAAATGTGATGTTCTGGTCCCTTTATGTGCCCTGTTCTGCGGCCCCTAATCGCAAAACAATGGCGCAGAACCAACTTCTTGAAATTGCACTTTTGCCACAGAATTTCCTTCTTTTTGCACTTTAGCCCCTCTTTTGGAAAAAATCCTGAAACACTTATTTAAAACGTTAAATACCCGGTTTTACCCAAAAAACAAGCATAAAAGATAAAAGTAAGGGGCTACACAACGTGTAGAAATAAGAGTTATCACGGATCAACTTTATCTTGCCTTATTATTTAATATATTATTGCTAGTATAGTTTACAATATATATATATACAGTCTTTCTATTGTCAGTTCGAACTGATATAAAATATATCAGTTCCTTGCATGTGAGCCATTGGATTTAAAATATGCTTTGATAAGTGCATGCCTCAAAGTATTTAAATCTAATGGTCCACATGCAAGGAACTGATATATTTTATATCAATTCGAACTGACAATAGAAAGACTGTATATATATATATATATATATATATATATTAGATTATCACCGTAACAAGCTATCTAAGATGAGGTTGACTCAGTGGAAAGCCCCACACCCAAAAGGTTTTCGGTTCGAGTCATAACCCCTCCTCCAATCCCAAAATATTATAATAATTCAAAAAAATTGAATTTTTAGGATGCGACTACCTATACTATTTTATTCTACAATACTCATCTTATGTTAAGACAATTCTTTGAGTTTTACTCTACATAGTTCGTTTACTAGTAATTCGTCGATTTGACTGTTCAAATTATCTTCATCATTTTCCAAGATTTTAGGTTTAGGATTATTCAAAATTTGTGTTAATATATATTTATTATTTATTATTTATTTATTTGTGATATTACCTTTAAAACTAAACGGTGTTACATATTGTTTTTAATAACTTATTTTTTTGAATATTAATATATTTATCTTACGTAACCTTGGTTAGTTTTTGTTCTGCCCCTGTGTGCGGGATAGGATAAAATTATTTTCGTGGGATTATATTGGATTGGATGAGATAGGATTGGATTAAATTAATGATGTGATGTGTTTGGTGTTGTATGAGATTGAATTAAAATAATCATGTCTCTTGTTTGGTGTGGTATAAGATTGGATAAAAAAAATATCATATATTTAAAACAGTGTGAAATTGATTAATATAAAATTAAATTAAATTATTTTTAAATAAATTAATTTTTTTAATTTTTTAAAAATAAATAAATATATTTTAAATTAATATTAAAGAACATAAATTTTTTAATTAATATTTTTAAATATTATAATAAGATAAAAAAAAGAATTAAAAAAAAACATGGGACTAAATAGCCTCACCTCAACTGGATAAAATGATTGCATATAATTGGATTGATTAAAATAATTATTTAAATTAAATTTTGAAAAAAATTAAAATATTTGAATTGTTTATTTTAAAGTAATTCAAAATTTTAAAACCAATTTAAAACAAAATAATTTTTATTTTTATTTATTAATATTTAAAACTATTATTTTAAAAGCCGTGGATGGTGTGGTACCTTTTCTCTTGGGTCCTACTAAATATTCTTTCCCCTATAAAATGATAGCTAGACTGCTAGAGAGCAAGTCATTTATTTATTGGTGTGACCAATGATGTGTACAGGTGGGCTTATGGCCATGAGCTCCATCTTTGTTGTCACCAACTCATTACTTCTACAGTTGCATTGGATTTGAGAAGAAGAAAAGGCAGACCTAGCTTCGCTCTCACACATAGCAATCAATGGAGGGTATACATACACAATCATGTTGTATATTACTATTTAGTATTTACCATTCTCAGATAATCAATAATGCCATGTTTTTGTAAAAAAAAATATCTATATATTTCCTGGTAGGTTGCAAATTGGCAATAAAATAGTAGCATGATAGGCCATGCCATGTTTTTTTATTTATTTTTTCTCTCACATTTTTATTACAGGAAGAAAGTAGTCAAAATTTTCGTAAGCAAGACAGCATGCAATTATTAAAAGATATTTATTTATTTATATTTATTATTATTTTAAAATATTTAAAATAAAAAATTTATTAATTATTAAAAGATATTTATATTTTAATCATATAAAAAATAAAATAAATTGAAAACAGAAGAAAAAAAATAAATATAAATAAAATGTATAAAGTGGGGGGCTAATTAGTCCCACCAATATAGAATAGAGTAATTGGCACAAATCTCCCCTCGAGTGTATGTGAATTTGCATGTTGCTCCCTAAACTTTTTTTTTAGGCATTAAACCCCCTGAACTATCGCTCATTGGCAGAACAAGAGTAAAAATGCCCCCTCAGGGGGAAAAAAACCAAAGAATTGCCAATAAGCGATAGTTCAAGGGGTTTAATACCTAAAAAAAAAGTTTATGGGGCAACATGTAAATTCACATACACTCGAGGGGGGATTTGTGCCAATTACTCTATAGAATAAGTTGCTTGCATGGGATTATTTTAATCTCGTCCCATGCAATAACAAAATCTTATTCCAAAATCTTGAATAATTGTAATATTAAAAATGAAAATAAAATAAAATAAAATAATAATAATAAATAAATAAATAAATAAGTGTAAAACTGTTAAGCAATATGCAAATATACGTTTAAAAGCCCAGCCCACTTCAATGTGATTTTTCTTTATTTATTTTCATTTATTATGATTTTTGATACTTGTACAGTTGTACTGTTGTACATATTGTTTTTTTTTAATTTAAATAAAATGTAAAAAAGAGTTAAATACCATGATACATTGATACATCCATCAAACAATCAGCATTTTAATGGTGATTCTGCATTCGCAATAAGTTATATTTACGAAAACGAATCATACGGATTACAGAATAATATTAGGTGTGCTTGAGCAGAAAAAGCCAAAAATAAATAAATAAATAAAATTCAACAAAATATGTATACGTAAGTAGTTGTAGAGTATATATGAAGCAGACGTTGTAGAGTATAAGTAGCGGGATCATTCCACCAAGTGAATCCATTCTATTGCAAACCCAAATTTACTAGAATCACGCCCCTCACACCTAAATCGTTGAAGTTATGGCCTATGGGTAGAACCTACGGGTTCTACCGTTGTTTCCCTCCCAAACCCCAAACTATTTGTAATTATTAAAAAATAAAATAAAAAGCTACTAAGAGAACCAGGAACAGATCCCCTTTGAGCCACCACAGAGGTTAGTAGAAGCACAAAAACCAGAAGAATAATCACCCAAGCAATTAACCATTCTTCGTAGCCTTTTTTTTTTTTTTTTTTTTTTTTTTTTTTTTTTTCAGATGGAGCAAAGCATACCCTAGAACACCGTATATATAGAGAAATTAAATTAATACAATTTTGTAAGAGAGCACACGTGGACATAAAAAAACCATATGAAATTAAATTAAAGTGAGAGAGGACACGTGGTTTCAAAGTCTGAAGTATTGGTCATTTTAGTCCCTCTAATTTGAGAAATGACCATTTTGAACCTTCTGTTAATATTTTTAATAAAAGTACGATTTTATCCTTCTATTAAATATTTAAAAAATAAAAAAATAAAAAAATAAAAAAAATAAAGAGATGGATCTCTATTTAGAAAAAAAAAAATTAACAAACCAAAACAAAATCTCTTTAAAAATAAAAATAAAAAAACAAAAAAAAATAGAGATCTATACCTCCCCAGCTCCCCTGTCCATTTCAAATGGATGGTCCACTAAATCCAAACAAACCAAAATTTAAAATCGAATAAGATTAGTCAATTTACACCATAAGATTATAAGTTTAAGTTGTACCTTCCTCCTGGCTCTGCAGCCCTAAATTTATTATATTAGCAGCAACAACAAAACAAAACAATTAAAATTGATTATAAATGTAATTGTAATTATATATATATATATATATATATATATATATATATATAGTCTTTCTATTGTCTGTTCAAACTGATATATCAGTTCCTTGCACATAGACTATTGGATTTAAAAGATGTTTTGACAAGTAAATACAGCAAAATCAAAGTATTTAAATCTAATGGTCCACATACAAAGAACCGATATATCTTATATCAATTCGAACTAATATATCTTATATCAATTCGAACTAATAATAGAAAAGCTATATATATATATATATATATATATATATATATATATAATTGAATTGAATTTTTCCAACTACTAATTTTGTAATCGGTAATTAAAAATTGACACTGAAATTTCTAAAACTCATATTACAGATTTACAGCAGATCACAGATTTGACAGTTTTTACAGAGTTAACAATATGGGACAAGTTATCAGGTCCGTCTACATTTAATTATTAGCAATATTTGAACCAATAAACAATACATCATTTTTGGTATCAAATATAATCATCAGCTTCAACACCCTAATTTCGCAGCAGTGGTAGCTAGACATGCAAAAACTTCCTGAAAAAGAACAAAAAAAAAAAAGCTTTCAACTATCAGAAAATAACACTTATTGAAAGACACTAGGAACAGAAAATAGAGAAGAAAGTATACGATCTATATAACCTGATGCTCAAATTAAGAGAGAGCGAGTTCATGAAAATAGGAATGGATTCAAAGCTGAAGCTCTGACAAGTAATTAAAATGTAAATCCATCAAAATCATAGAGGTATGTATACAGGAGAGAACCTGATAGACAAGATAATATCCTTCACTTGCTCTGCTTAGCTACCGTCCTCTGAACCGTAGAAACACCATCCACGAATTTCGTTCGGAAAAGAACATTGGCATTATTGAACATACCCTCTTTCAGTGAAACCACAATAAACTGCGTGGAGCAAAGCTAAAACATGTCAGAAATTCTATAAGATGGAAACTTTGTGTATGAACTTCTTTTGACGTATTTTTTTTTACTGCAATGGAAGTTACTTTCACGACAGAAAGAAATATGAAAATTTCAAATTAAAAGGAGATGTGTAGCTAAAAACCATTAAAACAAAAACCAAAAGAGAATCAGCAGACCTGGGAGTGCGGAAAATGAGTCTTGATCATTCTCCCTATGTTTTGAGTGTGGCTCAAATCAAGGGCTGCATCAACCTGTCAACCACCTCAAGAATGAGATCACTTGCAGATACAGTATATCTCATACTAGAGAGATAAGCAATAGAACAAAAGGAGTATATTGACATACTAAGGTGCAAAAGAGTCTTGCATAGTTAAGCTAGTTAAGGCAAGGGATATCAATTTTCAATTCTCTAAGAAATTATCTTTTTTATTTGATTGTAGGGTTATCATGAACAAGAGCATGAGAAAATTGATTTATAGACAATTTTTATATCATTTAATCCAACTTCGTCTAACTCTTCACAACAAACTTTCAAGTATAGCTGAAAGCTCAACCAACAAATAAGCGGATTTCCATATTTTTTTAATATCTCCAGCGATGCATTTTCACAACAACAAAGATATTTCTAAATTTTCTAGAAACTTAACAAAAGGAAGCCACTTTAAAAGTAAATCAAAAAGCTAAAAAAGTCATTAAGTAACTGAATCTTTTCATGTAAACATAATTTTAAATAAGTTAGATTAGATTTGGAGACTAATACACTAGATATTAGAATCAACTCTGTCCTGACCTCTAAAACCTGAACCGTCTTCTATAGTGTTATTATGCTATATAGAAAGAAAAAAAAAAAAACAGAATAGACAATTTACATAGATCGACATACTTGGGAATCCCACTACAAGGACTTATCTTATTGACAAATCTAAATTTAAAATGAATTAGTGGTATTCAAATTCAACTATGAAACACCAATCATAAAAGAGTAATCAAAAAATCGAGAAAAATCAAAGTTAAAAATACCTCATCCAGTATATAAAGTGGAGCTGGCTTGAAGAGAAGCAATGCCAAGATTAAAGAAAGTGCAAGTAGAGATCGTTGACCTCCACTTAGCTCTGACAATGACTGTTTCCAAACACTACCAAATGCAACACAAACTTCTAGTCCGTCCAGGAAACTGCAACCTTCAGGAGGTTCTAGCTTCGCCATCGTGCCAGGTAGAAGAGTAGAAAAGATTGATCCAAAGTCCCTAAAAAAAATGAAGATTATAAATGAGATTAATAGTATTTTCCAAATGAAAAACTGGCAGAAAAATAGAGACTAAAATGGTTAAATCTACACAATTATAATAAAGATAACAAGAACAAAACAAACTCACTTGTTCACTTTGACCCAAGTAACTTTTAGTGTTTCCTTCTTCTTCTCATCTAACTCTTCAATCACCTTCTTGATTTTCGACTTGTCATTCTAGGAAAGGATAACATGGACATGAGTAAAGAGCAGGTGAACAACATTCAAACAAATCACGAGAACTAACCTCAATAATACTTTTCTTGGACATCAAATCATTGTACTCATCTTTTGCTTTCTCAAACATGGTCATAACTTTCTTGTTCACCCTTTTCTCGAGGCTTCATAGGGAAAATAAACAGAATAAGAACATAAACTAAGAATAGTACTTATGAAATTTCTTCTGAGTATATAAATATTGAGAAAAAGGGAAAATTCTTAGAAATAGAACCATTTCAATACGAATAAAGAAACAAGTATCAACTTTCTAAGTTGCATACCCTGATTGTTCGGCCTGCAGTTTCCCAAGCTCTTCTATTGCTTTACGAGGATCACGAGATACAAAATCATAATCTGTCCCACTTCTTCCAAATAGCTGTTTCTCAGATGCAATCCAGGCATGCTTCTCAATCAATTTGTCAACCTTCATAGAGCAATCTCTCTGATCCATCTCCATCCGTTTTACCTAGCAAAGACAAAAAGTTGAAACTAAGTGTCTCAACAAATGATAGGAATGTATACGTGAATTAAGCAAACAATACCTCATTCTCCAACTTCTTTCTCTCAAGCTTTATCTCACTAACTTTATGTTCAAGCTTCCGCTGTTCCTTGAGAATGCTACTGATTTGGGAATCGCATTCCTTCATCTTTAAACGAATCGCATTGAGTTCAGATTGTGCCTGATCATGATTATTTTTCGTGAAAGCAACCTACAACAGAAAGATAAGTTGCAATTATAATTATACCATACATCAGACAATTCATATATCAATGTTTACCTTGGCCTTTTGTTCTTCCACTTCCAAAGCAAGAGCATCAATCTGTGTTCTCAATGAAGCTAATTGATTCTCCAAAGATGCATGTTCCTGTATGACCGCTTCCTGCTCCATAATGAGTCTCTCTCTTTCATTTTCATGCCCCTATTAGTAAGCAAAAATCATGTCACAAGATATTCAAGAGCTAAATTTATTTGAGCATTAAAATCAGTAAAGTGAAAAGGGAAAAAAAAGTTGCAGACAAGTCTAACAAAAGGTGAAGACTTTATGCAATTACAATTCAAATAGAGAGACCTAAATTTCAGAGCGTGGTCTACACCAAAAAACTTCAATAGTATAGAGCAGGGAACAAAAGCCACAACTCTTTAATGGATGAATCTCAGTATGAAATTGTGCTATAATATAAGGTACTCAGAGTCAATGAAATTTCAAAAGAAGTGAGGTCAAATGCTGTAAAAAGGAATCTTCAATCATTCCAATAGCCACACAAAAAAAAAAAAATTTAATTAAAAAGTTAAAAACGGAAAATATCCATCGTTATTAATGACTTTTCGACGCTTTCTAATATCAAAATATCAAGTTGAAATACAACTAATGAGTATACTACATTCAAATTTAATGATTGTTCATTTGTGCTACATCATGTTGATGATATTTACATGTGAGCATCTTAAAGGACTTTATGGGCATATCATTTCAAGAATAAGGACAACAGTTTCTAATACAAAGATAGCAAATTATTGAACAAAATCTAAAGAAATATAGCTTGGGCAATCTTGTTATGAGCCGAGCAATATCAAAACTAACCTTGAGATCCTTTGAACCTGCCTGCATTTTAACTTTAACAGCCTTAATCTTCTTCTCGAAATCCTTGAGCCTCCCCTCTCGATTGTTATCATGCTCTCTAATTGTTTTCTCGAGCATTGACACAGTACCGACACATTCTTCATACAAAAGTTGCTTTTCTTTGGCAGCAGATTTTGCTTCTTCAAGCTCTTGCTCAATCTTCTTTATTACTTCACTGAGCTAAATCCAGGCAAACAAGATAGAGAACAGAAATAAAAATATTGTAAATAAAATTGTACAACACAGAAAAGGCAGAGTGATGACTACAATTCATGGGTTAGGTGTATTATGAAAGATAGAACCATAGAAAGGTGCAAACCTTGTGGTGCTCATTTTGCTCCACCCTGCCTTGAAATAATGAAAGGTCATATAATTTAAGTTCTAATTGCGCTTTAAGATCCATAAACTTTTTTTGAAGGGGCAAGAGTTCATTGATCTGAAATGTCAAGACAAGAAAACAAAAGAATGATATAAAAAAGAGAAAGAAAATATGCCATTGCCCACAGCCAAGACTCTGGAAAAGGGTAACGAGAACTTGGAATAGAGAAATGTACTTCAAAAAACCCAAATGCAGCAACACATAATAGTTAGGAATCAACAATCAATTGTGTGTAACCATCATGAAATGAAATCAGGAGGAATATTTGGCACTGTGAACATGAGTGCAGCATGTTCTATTTTTTCTATGAATGCATAAAATCTCCAATATGTTTGAATAACCAACATATCCTGATTTGAATAACTGCATAAACACATTATTATTGATTTCTAATACAAAGAGAATTAATGTTTATAAGCATAAGTTCTCTTTTTCCTTGAATGCCTCATCCTTCTTTTGGAAAAGGAAGAGGCCTATACCTTCAATTCGATTTCAGATAGCCTTTTCTGATGAATTAAAAGGTTTGATTCAGCATCTGCTAATCTATGAAGTTGCCTTAACAGATCACCACCACCCCTGCAAAAATACACTATTGCTGTAAAATATTCACCAGCTTGAACAAGAAGTACGGCTGCACGGGTAAAACTTAAAGGCATCTTTTAATAGCATCTTAATAAAAATGGCTATTTAAATTGCATTGCATGGAGAAAACAAAAAAGGTTCTGCAAACATAATCATGAACATTTCAAATAATTGGTGAAAGATATCTGCCTTTAACAACCCAACCCCACCCACATGGAAGATTAAAAAAATTATAAAGAAAGACCATTTGCAACACAGAAAGGATGCCTATGAATATTTTAAATTGATAAACAAGCACAGTAGTTACCTGCGGCTTCCACCAGTTAGAAGACCACTTGGTTGAAATATATCACCATCAAGAGTAACACTTGGAGTGCGAGTGTCACGATTAAAAGCAACCTACAAAACATCCATTGTAGTGAACATCAAAATACATTAAAAAGGACCAAAAAAAAATTATATGAATGAATAATGAAAAATGAGTCTCTGTTCTAAATAACAGAAATGGAGGATTACTTTGAATAATGGCTTTTAGAGAACACGAGCAAAAGCACCAAAGGACTTCTTATAAATCATAAATGATTTACTTCTCGTAAGGTTTCAACATGATTACATGATCATTACTTAGCTTTAGTAAAATGAAAAGGAAATTTGGATTTGCAAAAAGTTAATTGTTATTTAACATCTTTTATCAAAGAGCTTGATGCAATCGATTTGACAAATAAAAAATTCTCAACCTTAACATAAACAAGTGAAAAATTCACAAAAACCAAAGGCACTTAACCCCAAACCTAGACATACTACTTATTTAGTAGAATGACATGTTAAATTCACTCTAAACCTAAGTAAAGATTCATGTCAAATTTGAGGTACTTGGGCCATATGATAAACATAACAATTATTTAATTGGATACCTTTGGACAAATGCCCAACACAGTGGCAGCTCTGTTAATTGTTGCCAACAGCCAACGTAGCATATAAATAGATCAAATAAACATAATATTATTAAAACAAAAACAAACATCTGCAATGATTTGAAATATGAGCACAGCACATCTATCAAAAAATCTTTTTTATATAAGGTATAAGCCAATGATGAGAATCAGATTAGAAGGAACACCTGCATTTTGAAAATTCCAATCATCTGCAGGCTCTAAGGCTCTTCTATTTTCACTCTTCAAATGTCTATTTGCTTACCTAGGTGGCAATTTGAAGAGTGAAAAAAGAAGAGTCATTCCAAAAGGCTCTTCAACTAGAAATAGGTTTATATTATTTTAATCTTGAAGTCAGACTGTTTGAAATCTTTTAGATAAAGGTGTTTGAAATCAGAAAGAGATGTTCAAATACTGTTGGTAATAATAATGATGTGATATAAAAAATAATAAAATATAAATTGAAGAGAGAGAGAGAAGTCACTCGGTATTATTGAAGAGAGAAACAAAATCTCAATTGAAGAATCTCATTTAACGAGTCTGTTGGAGACACATATGCTGATGTGGCTCATTTGACTTTCACACAAAACTCATTTAACGAGTCGATTGGAGTTGCTCTAAGATGTTTTTCCATAAACAATATTTTCTCCTAGTAAATTGCTTATACAATCTTTTGCTCAGGAAGAAATATACCGATATGTAATAGCTTCATGTTATAAGGAATTGTATCTATTTTTAATTTATTTTTCAAGAAACTATTTACAGCACTAAGATATCAAACCGTAGAACAAAAAACTGAATATGATATTGATAACTCGAAAAAGAGTTGCAGATGCACCAGAAAAAAACATTGCTAAAGATGGCCTTACCTCCTTTGCAACATCAGTGGTTTTGCAAACAAATGTTGAACCAAAAACATATTCCATAGCAGTCTGCAAAGTAAATCAACTTAGAAATACAACCCATAATTGAACATTGTAAATTCTAATAATCTAGCAAAAAAATTGAAAAAGTAAATTACAGTTCAAATCATTAGATTTCCATGACATTTTTTTCTAACCAAAACAAAAGAAGAGACTATCATAAACATGAAGTTTCCATGACAAATGTACAAAAAGAAAATTCCAAAATGAACTTCCAAGTTCCAAGTTTCAAACTCAAAATTGCTTAGCCACAAAACCAGACAATTTAAAGGTCACGCCATAATTATAAACAAATAGAGCCATATGCACAATAATAGAAAATTGTGTCTATAAGAAACAAAAATGTAAGTAAATCAAGCAACAGCATGACATGATCAGGTTTGATGAGATAAAGAGGCATATGGAAGCATACCTTCAATTCATCACTGTAACCAACCAAAGAAAGTGCAAGTTCTGCATTTTCCTTGCCGACCTGTGCAATAATAACATCAAGATACGGGGAAAAGGGCTACTTGACTTTAAACATTGGAAAAGTTGACAGCAATAACTAACCAATCTAACAGCAGCCTGTTGAACTCTAGGAGGAACAGTATAGGATTGAATCTTATTCAAAGGTATAATTGTTACTCTCCTTCGAAGATCACCATGTTGAAGCAGTTGCTTTCCAGTATTTTCAGTGTCTACAATAACATTAAATAATTTTCCACCAGCAGTAACCTGCAAGTGAACTCAATGTTAGAGAATCGCCATATGGATCTCGAGTTTTGAAAACAATTATGTGATATGCATTACAGACCTCTAAGGCAGTCATGGTGGAGCTGTTCTTCACTTTGATAAGCTTTGCAACCACACCCTTGACCTTTGACCTGTCAAAATTCTTCACAGGATCACGATATGAGAACTGCACATTTGATAACTGTGCAGAAAGATCGCGAATTTCATCTTTCAACTTCTGCACCAACTCCATCTCAGTTGCACGGTCCTGAAAATGGATATGGTTCAGGATAAATCTGATTAAGAAACAAAAAAAAATAGAAATATATGCATGGGGAATGTAAAAACATGTGAGGCTGTTTTTTGTTTTTTTGTTGTCTTGTGGTGGTGTTGTGGGTGGTGTGGAGGGGAAGAGGCAGACATGCCTTCTGTAGAGATTCCATCAGGCCCTCTTTATATGAAACAGACTCCAATTCAAGTTTAACTTTCTCTACATCTTTCCTTCTAGCATTGAGCTCATTCTCTGCGGCAGCAGCCTCTTCACGCTTTGAAAGTAACTGATGTCTTTTCTCTTTCAGCTCTTTCTCACAATGACTTATTTTAGTTTTCAGCTGTTTCAATTCTGTTTCAGCACTTCCAACAGCAACCTTGGCATCACCTAGCTGGTCTTCAAGACATTTTTCTTCATTTCCACTACTCTTGCCAGCCAATACGCCCTATTCAAAGTAATCACACCACTTTCTTTAAATACCACAATTTGAAATAAAGAAGGCAATAACAGCAAATCAATCAAATAGAACAAATCTAAAATATATTGGGACTCCACACCTGGTAGTCCTTTTCATACTCTTCCAAACTTTTAGATAATTCCTCCACTCTCTTTTTGAGATCAGCTGCTCCTTCTTCAGACCTTCTGACAGCAGAGGCCTTCTCCTCTATAGATTGCTTTAGGTCTTCAATATTACGAACAATCTAGCACCACAAGGATGTAGAATCCAAATTTGATTAAAATGGCAAAAAATAGGTAGGAATAAAACAGATAGAAAATAGGACTAAAAATACAAAGCTAAAATGCATATGAAAGAAGTGACAGAGTTTGAGATAAATCTTAGTCACCTTTTTGGCATTCTCTTTCTCACTCCTAAGATTGTCATCTTTATTGCTCAATACAGACCCTTCAAACACAAGACCTTGAGATAGTTTATCTACTTTATCCGACAGAATTTTGACTTCCCCACCCATGCTGGCTTCCTTTTCAGCAGTCAAATTTGATACTTGCTTCTCCATTTCCGTATTTTCAATCGTGTCCTTTCTGTATTTTCGTCAATTTCAGCAATCTTAGCCTTTACTTGTTCCACGTCATCAACTGCACTGTCTCTGATCTTCTCAGCTTGAACATATTCATAGGCAATGCAAAACCTTCTAAGTCGATCTAATTCAGCACTGCCATTAGCCCATTGCATGTATTGAGTCCGTTCTTTCCTTAGTTTCTCCAAAGCAGGTAATATTTCTTGATCAAGAAGCTTATTAATCTCATCAACCTTACTCTGCTTCTTTTCAAGTGTTTTTAATGCAGCCTCTTTCTTTGTTTCGTACATTCTTGTCCCAGCAGCCTATTCAAGCATATAGATAGAATCTCAGGAGGTTTCATATTTAAAACCTTGGTGATACGGCCTTGCATTATTATGAGGAAATGCGGATTATTAACATTAAGTAGTACTGAATGAAAAAGTGTTTGGACTTGATTAGGCTGTGAAGCTTTTCCATTGATAAGATATTTGTTCCTTCCACCAACCACGATCTGCACAGTAAGAAATGCATCTCAACAATACAGCCTGTGTTTCAGCACTTTACTTTCAGGCAAACATAAAATAACCCCACTGGTAATGCACATCAAACTAGTTAACCTAGTAACATAGACTATTAAGTCATCGCCAAAATGGAAATAGACAAATTATATTTATGCTAACATACTAGTTTAGAAAGAAATAGATTAACCAGTTCAAAATCCTATTTGGAAAAACCACGAAATATATTCAATTCAATTCTAAATTAACAGTCGACCATACGAAGCACAACCTGCTGCTGCTGAATGGTTATACCCAAATAATTTTGTATCGAATTATTTTGTGCATGAATCTAAGTATCTTTAAAAAAGAAGTGTAGAAAGAAATAATTGGATCGTAAAAAGAAGCACTCTAAATAATTTTGTAACTTTTTATCCCCAATTTTACCCTTAATCGCTAAAATTAACCAATTTTACCCTCTGCTCCAGTTTTCACTCTCTCTTGACTCTCACCTCACCAACCCCTCCTTATCCAATCCTCTTCCTCTCTCCGCTCACCACTCATCCTCCGCCTCTCCTCCCGACGCCGCTTCTCCACCGCTTCTTTTCAACGACGACTTCGTCTTCAATTTCGACATTTCAAGTCTTCAATTTTGACACTGAGTGACTTTTTTGATTGATTTGTGCTGTGTTAGGTTTCACTTAAACTTCCTTTTCAACTTCAATGTTTGAACTTGTGTATTTTGAAATAGGTTGAGTCGATGCATAATTGATTGTTTTCTGGTAGTCGCCGTCCGGTTCGGAAGATACTACAACGGCGCACAAGCTTTGCACCATGCTGTGACCGCGGTACACACCATCTTCTCTCTGCTTTTGTGGCTGTAAATAATTTGGTTTTCTTTGTGAATAATTTGGTTTGCACGTTATTTGACTGTGTTTGTGAGAATTTGACTCAGTGTATTTAACACATTTGAAAAGAGAAGTTCTCATAAATTTGAAAAATAAAAATCCTAAGCTGCAATTGTGTGTACTTTAAGTTAAAACTTAGAGCAGGAGTAAATGAGTGATTTTGATACCACAAACAAATTACATGGTGAACCGAGGAATTACTGTATTTCTACTATATGTTATTGTGAATCTTAGATTGAAAGTTCTATTTAGTTATTTTTATTTGAAATATTCTGTGAAATCAACATGTTCATCACCCTGCGAGTGGTTCATTTGTGACGATGATCAGAGTGGTAGAAGATTCTTTGTAATTCAGGTAGGAAAATTGGGTTTATAGAGGACTGGTGTATTTCTGAATTTTGGACAACAATCTAAGATGTTTAGATCATTAGATGTGCTGAATTATGTTTTATGTCTCCCCTTTTCTTTTTATTGTAAACTACTTGAAGCAGATCTAGCCAGAAATTAGATTTTGTTTGAAGGTCTTTATTTGCTCTGTTTTATTTTTCCTGTTTTAAGTATTGTTGAAGTTAAATGAAGATAATGACAACTAGCCAGTCTTTGTCTAGCTGCTATGTTTTGATTTTCTACATACTTTCATCATTATAGGTTGTAATTATAAATTTTCAGAAGATATATGTAACCACAGTCTTCATTAGAGCATTTTCTTAAAGGGTATATGCATAAATAACAGCCAGTAAATTTTCTTTAATAGGATGTGGTTTCGAAATTAAATAAGAATAATGACAGCTGCAATTTATCCATTCTTTTATTTTCTTGTTACTGATCTTGCAGAAGAGGAATTAGGAAATGATTCTATGATGAAAAATCTTATCTTCTTTTTGTTCAAGTAATTTAGCTACTGTTCTTCAGCCCCATTTCACAAAATGTCTTCTCTTTAAAGTTCTGTTGTCTAAGTTTTAACCATTATTTATAGTTTGGTTGACATGATTTATCCTGCTTATTTGAATAGTCCTGTAAAATATTGATTTTGGGATACTTTGAAGGCTCAGAGAAGGGTTTTTGTCGTAATGGTTCATCATATGAATCTTCTCCATCTTTCTGCAGTTATTTTGGAGTGTATATTAGTGTCTATATTAGTGTCTCCTTTAATAACATTTGCTTTGAGAGTTTTGTGTATTGTTTGCTTGGGAGGAAGTTTATGTTGTTTGAGTAATTATCTAAATTCATTGTACTCTTTTTTTCAATGATAGATGCCGTGAAAAGCAGATAAAAGAAGCCTCCCGACTCCAAACTGTGAATAGGAAGTTAAGTGCCATGAACAAATTGTTGATGGTAGAGAATGACCATCTGCAGAAGCAGGTTTCGCATTTGGTTTATGAGAATGGATACATACGAACACAACTGCAGAGTGTAAGCTCCTCCACCCTTATCTGCTATTCCTTCCCCTCCCTGTTTTTCTTTTATTCTTGGTTGTCAGGGTCATTGTAAATAGGTATACTGTTTTTTACATTGACAAGTTATTCAACCTGTCTCCTAACATGTGCTTTAGTTGTGTTGTATTTGTATTTATAACTAAAATTCATCTGTTATTCTATTAATGGGTTTCCAACCCTTATCTGCTTTTAAAGTTAATGATGCTTTCTGCATCCCAGGTGCACATTTCAATATTTTTTTATCAAACTTTAAATTTGCAGCAGTTACAGGTTTTGTTAGCCCAAGTTTTCTCTCCCCTTTTATTTTTGTTTTTATAAATGAAATGGTTTTGCCTAATATCAAATGCCAAGATATGCTCCTCTAAAGGGTTCAGAAAATTAATGTAAAACTCCTTGGGACCTGATTTCATTTTGTGGATTTCTGAGCAGGCATCTGCAACGACCATAGACAATAGTTGTGAGTCTGTGGTAATGAGTGGTCAGCATTCCCAAAGGGATGCTAACAACCTAGCTGGGTGAGTAATTGTAGCCTGGTCCGGATTATATTGGTATCGTTGTTGTTTCCCGCAATTGTGGTGGAGTAATAGGACGAGCTTGCGGTCTTGTGAGTATGTAACCCACGAAGGTGCATATCTTCTAAGATTTTCCTTTTGTTTTTCCAATGATGTAACCATATTGTTCCCCTTTAATGGTGGTGCATAGTTTGTTATTAATTCATTTATACAAACTGAAATTCTCTAAGATCGTCCATCTTGGTTTCGGGATTGCCGATGCCTTGACATATTGAGGCATATTGAGGGTAACCATATTGTTCCCCTTGGCATTTCGTATGTGGAAAGGCCACTTCTCGTTTGTTACATCCCCACCATTCTTTTTACCTGCACATGTCGATGCGTCCACATGGGACCTCTACTCCCATGGCGCTCCGTGCCTCATTAATTAGCTGGGGTCTGGCCAAACGGTGTACAAATCGCTTTCCCTAGCTTATGTTGCTGTTTTGCTCTAGTGAAGAATCCATGAGAGGTTTACGATCATCATGACATATCTTTCTTCATTAATTGTTTTTCTTAAATATAAACACCACAATTATCCGTTATCACAATAACTTATTAGCAGACCTTATTAAATAACTTATTAACTTATTGAAAACTCACATACTACATCGTAAAATTATAGCATATGTGACACTTGTTCCTCGTAAGTCCGTGACAAGCTCCTTTGGTTGGGTGTAGAATTTTTTACATTAACACGGGTATTCAATACACAAGTTCTTTATGTGTGAATTCACTAATTAACAACATAAAATTCTAATTGAAAATGTTCCAAAATTAGTACATGGGTGGCTGTATTGCCACCCAAAAATCTACCCTTCACACTCAATTTTATAATTAATATATTACCAGAATACCATAAGTAAAATTACTTGCGAGGACAAAGTGATATAAATAAATTGGTAATTTACACTCACACAGTCCAAATGAGAAAACCATTCATTTATAACTTTTTATCAAACAACCTATATGCATGGATCATACCAACTATGAAGCATCCATTATTTTTAAATTAAATCACATAAACTCAATAATTTCAAAAATACGGCACTTCAGAATGAGCTTTAAGAAAAGTAGAAAACTATATAATGTCTTCAAGATTTGAGTTCCACATTCAAGTGTCAAAAACGTCCCAACACCATCCATAATATGCGATTTCCAAAACCTTTCTAACCCGATTTAATGTTTTACGCACCAAAAGATCCTCAACATTTAATCTCAGCGTTAGTTCCGGTCGCAAACAACAAACCCATAAATCGAAGCACTTAAAGTCAATTACAAATTTACAATTAACAAAATAAAATTTACTAATTTTATTTTATTTTTCCAAATTCCAAGTCTTCTTACCCTGACGGCCTGACCCAAACTTAGAGAGCCCGATTGGAAATTTTTATATCCATAGATTGTCGTTTGGTATGAGGTAATCAAATTTTTCTTATTTCTAAAAAAGTTAAACACGGTAATGTGATTCAGGGAAACCTGTATACTTGTATTTTGTTGTGCATGAGAATATTGAATTTTTAATTGTTAATAATCATTTTTTTATAATTACATAAAAATAATTTCTCAATCACAATTGCAAAATAAAATTCTCAACCAATCTCCATCCATGGAGATCTCCGTCTTCGTCTATGTCGTCGTCTATCTTAAGGATCCCTACGGAAATCCAATCTCCAGATTGGATCTCCACCTCTCTCGTTTATTTATTTATTTTGATAAAAAAAAAAAAAAAATCTATTTAATCTCTACAGATCTAAAAGGATTATTTTTTTTCCAGTTTTTTTTTTTTTTTTTCAAAATTGCTTTGATTTTTGGGATTTTGTTGGAATTTGTTGTGTTTAATGTTTGTGTAGTGTTATATGGATTTTTGTTTTGTTGTGTTGTTGGGGATGAAATTTGTTTAATGAATATTGGTAATAATTTGGAATCTTGGATGAAGATGATGAGATGGATGAAGATAAAAGGAATTTGTTGTGTTTAATGTTTTGTTTTGTTTTTTTTTAATTGATTGTGGGTCCCATAATGGGAATTAGATAGAGGTTGGGGTGGGTTTCAGATTACCCCATAGAGGGTAAAGTGATTACCATCCGGATTTTAAAAAACTCAAAATCGGTAAGAAACATGAGAATGTTATCAGATTATCAATTCCATGTAAAGATTACCTCATACCAAACGGCCCCTTATAACCAATTGAAATGAGCGATGAGAGATTCAATTTTTTATTTTTTATAAATAATCTTTTGTTTCTATAAATGGGTCTAAATGGATCTCTACTGTCCATTTTAAGATGGATGGTGGAGATCTAAAATGTGTTTTTTTTTTCTTTTTTAATAGCATTAATTTAAGTTAATGGCATTTTTAGTGATTTTATGGTCAAAAGTTAACGACATTAAGTTAAGGGGTTAATTGCAATAACTCACCCTGAGTTTTTCATAAAAGGCTTGATATTCAATAAACTGACTTAATTGCAGCAGACCCCTTTGTCAACAGTAGTCTTCCATCTAATTTAACGGTTGACTGAGGTTTGACTAAGAAAAGTAAAAAATACCCCTACAATTTATTTTTAAAAGTCTTATTTACCCTTTACTCTTGAAATAATCCATTCTAAATTATTAAATAATAAAAATTAAAAGAAATTGAAGAAATAAAAATATTTAAAAATTTGATAAAAAAATATCCTTGATAAAAAAAAAATTGATTCCCAGATTTTGTGTAAACCAAGAAAAAAAAAAAACTAAGAGCATCTCCAATGCAAGCGTGGCTTATGAAAAAAATAGATGTCACGTAGGATAAATAAACGTTATGTTAATAATTGTGTCTCTAATGCAGCCGTGCATATTCAACCTTAAGCTGACGTGGCAAAAAAAATATTAGACATTGTCAACATGACCGTCCACTTTCAGACAGTCTGTTACACAGCTGTTTTTTAGGTTAACTCAGTAAACATTTAAAACAGAAATTAATTGTTCATATATTTTTGGTAAGGAAAGAAAATAAAAAATAAAACAGGAAAAAAAAATAGACACGTCATTAAAAAAATTGTGTTTTAGACGAAAACATTGGAGACCAAATTTTGAGTTGATTGTCTATCAAGTTTATTTTTATGCCACATAGAAAGCAAGTCTCTCGACATTGTTGCCATGTCAACAATTATTGGTATGCAAGTCATTTTTTACAATGGAGATGCTCTAAATGTTCCTTATCTCCTACGACACTTGATTTGAACCCAAAAAGATGAATGGAATCTTGATGAATCCCCAATAATGACTTGTGTGAGAAAACTCTTTTCTCCAAATCTCTATTTTTTATTTTTTATTTTTTTATTTTTTTATTTCCTAGTATTTCAATACTTTGAAATCCTAATAAATTCTGCACACAAAAATATTTGAATCTTCTTCTTTAAAAGAAAAGCAAATGGCTTGAAATCAAGAGGGTACCTAAACAATCCAAAATTAGTTACATAGATAAAGATATGGAAATTCTTCAAGCAAATCCATAGTTGACCACCAAAAAATCAAAATTTTGCCAATCAAGCCAATGGAGTAGACCAATCAAGCGAGAAATTGTCAGTCCCTAATCTCATCCTCGTCAGAACCAAAAATATCCCTCTTTTTTTTTTACAGGAACCAAAATCCATCCTTGGAACCCTTCGAAACCCATAAAAAGAAAAAAGAAAAAAGAAATCAAAACTCTTTTAAATCATCAAAAACCAACCTAATCACGAGTTCACAAACCAAACCCTTCAAATCCAAGCCAATCTCGTATCTCTTTTGAGCTTCAAAGTCATTAACATAGATCTGATTTTCTTTTTTTTTAGGAGAACCATGACAATCTCCATTAATGGAGCTCGTCGGAGATCTGGACTAGATCTTGTCCATGGAGATTGGTCATGGAGAGAGATAAGATCAAGGAGAAGATCCCTCCAATATATAATATATATATTATGTATTTTGTATTTAGTTTTAATTAATAATAATAATTAGTTGATTATATTACTGTCCAGAAAATCTGATGAACTTTTCAGAAGAAAAAAAAAATAGATCAAGTGAATGACGATTTTACCCTCAAACATAAAGTCAACCGATATCTCTAACAAAAGTTGACTAACAGCAAGGGGGGCTACAACAATTATGAGCATCAGTTCAAGATTAAGGCCCTGTTTGATTTTTCCACTTAACACTGAATGTTACTTAATGTGTTTCATTTAGTCATTTTGTTTGATTTTTTAAGTGTTAAAATCACTTAATGAACCCCTAAAACCACTTGTTTTGAAAAGTGAAATTTCTTCACTTTTCACTTAACACAAATCTAGTGAAATTTAATACAAAGTTTTTCTTCCAAAACTATCCTCGTTAATTTAATCTATTTCCAATTTTGTCGAAGCCCTAAGAGTGTATATATATATATATATCTTCTGGCGGGGTGTTGGGTTCTTTTTAGCTGTTCTGCTTTTCGATTTTTGTTGCTTCTTTTTGGTGTTCTTTTGCTTTGTTTTGCTTTGGCTGTGCTCTCTGTTTTGTTTGGTTCTTTCATTTTTCGCTGCCTATTGGCTGGTGTTAATAAAGTCTTGCTTCTAAATTTTTTTATTTTTTTTTAGTTTTTTCTCAAGGAATTACATTTCCCTTACATTTTCCTATTATATTTGTTCATTTTAACTTGAATTGTATTTTCCCCTCCCTCCCCCGTAACATCGTTGTACTAAAATTGGTTTGTTCGATAAATATCTATATGTCTATCCTTGTTTATGTTGAATGTTTCGGTTTTGTCATGGAATAGATTGATAAACAAAGGAGTTTGGTGGTTGTTAATGTGTAATACCAGTTGTTTATCATTCTTTTATCCTTCATCACACTCCCTTGTAAATAACTTTTTATTTGCTTATGATTTATGAAACGAGTGTGAAGAGCCAAACCAAACTTCATATCAAAGACAGGTTGGTTTCATTATTTTCAATATCAATCAACCTCCAAAAAAACCAACCTGTCTAAATAAATTTATTTTAGAATTAATTTACATATTAGAGTTGTCATTAATATATTAAAACGTAAATATATAACAAATAAGTGGAAATGGTGGAAACTGTCACCATTTTAAACTGAGTTGGTGAGAATGTCAGTGGGTTAATAAGTTAAGTTTAAAAGGCACATATTATGGTGAACTACCAAAATTGCCCTTAGTTAATGATTTATGTTATTCAGTTTGGTCTTTTCTCTGTCCACACTTGCAACAAAAACGTCAGTAGGATTTAACTCAGTTACTCTGTCTCTCTACAAATAAAAGTTCAAGGTGTTGCCCCGACTTTCTTCTTCAGTAAAATAAGGTAATATTTCTTCATCCTGCTTGTTTGAATATTTCGAGCATTTTAGTATTTTGTTAAACTGAAGCCATTGTTATAATTTAAGAACTTTTCTTTTTATTTTCGAGCCTTTTTGAAACAATTCGTGCCTTTTTGCTCATGAATCGAGCCTTTTTGAAACACAATCGTGCCTTTTTGGTCATGAATCGTGCCTTTTTGAAAAACCTTTCGTGCCTGTTTGAAACAAAATCGAGCCTTTTTGCTACAAAATCGAGCCTTTTGCCTACAAAATCGTGCTTTTTTGGTCATGAATCGTGCCTTTTTGGTCATGAATCGTGGCTTTTTTAAAAACTTTTCGTGCCTTTTTGAAACAAAATCGTGCATTTTTGCTACAAAATCGTGCCTTTTTGAAAAACCTTTCGTGCCTTTTTGAAACAAAATCGAGCCTTTTTGCTACAAATTCGTGCCTTTTTGCTCATGGATCGAGCCTTTTTAAAACAAAATCGTGCCTTTTTGGTCATGAATCGTGCCTTTGTGAAAAACATTTCCTGCCTTTTTGCTACAAAATCGTGCCTTTTTGCTCATGAATCGAGCCTTTTTGAAACAAAATCGTGCATTTTTGCTCATGAATCGTGCCTTTTTGAAAAAAACATTTCTTGCCTTTTTGGTCATGAATCGAGCCTTTTTGCTACAAAATCGTGCCTTTTTGGTCCTCATTTGTGCCTTTTAAAAAAAAATGTCGTGCATTTTTGGTCATGAATCGAGCCTTTTTGCTACAAATTCATGCCTTTTAGAACTGAAATCGTGCCTTTTTGAACTGAAATCGTAACTTTTTGAACTGAAATCGTGGCCTTTTCAAATCGTGCCTTTTTGAACTGAAATCGTGTCATTTTTAATGGTTTGTGATTATTAATTTGACAGCCTCATGAATCGGATTAGAATAGTAATATCTTACAACGGTTGATGGGAGCAGTTACTCGACGGAAGTCAGAGGTTCGTTGGATCTGATAACCGAGGAATGTATGTGTCAAAGAATTTGACTTACGATGAATTGGTGGCGATCGTGCATACTATTGTGAACTATGATGTAAACAAATACAACGTTGATTTGTCATCAATATCAATAGTTCCTGGCAGTACGTGTCGCACATTTATAAGCAATGACGACGATGTCCGGTTTATGCTTGGGGAAGATCGAGTGATCCCTCAAGTATGTGTCAGTCTTATTGAGCGGACAGCTGGAGATGTGTTAGGGAATGATATTCCTCCTCCTGAAAATACCCTACAATTTGGATCCTTTAGTGGTCGCAACCAAGTGTTCACCCAAAGGAGTGGCAGCAAAGGTGGGAGAAACATGTTTGGTGTCCCACAAATTGTGGTTGACCATGCAGATGCCGCCGAGACTCAATTTGGTGATGTGTTTGGTTGTCGAATTGAGCAGTTTGATGCGCAGTACAATGAGCAGAACAATGACAATTACCCGAACCATGAGGTGGATAATGAGGCAAATAATGAACATGTTGATGATTTGCAAAATGCGGATGAAGAGCATGCATATATGCAAACACATGGTAGACGTGTAGAAGGAATTAGTGGCACTACACCAGATATGCCTGGGACTTCCGAGGTCCGTTATAATGTGACAACATCTGATTCTGTTAATGCGACAACTTGGGTTATTCCGGGAGAAAATTCATACTCGTTTGGTACTGGTAGAAGCAGTACCTTGGAAGCGCAAGAACCGAGAACCATGATTTATAAGGGTCAATTTTTCCCGAGTAAAAAGGATTTGAAGAGGCTAGTTGGCGATTTTGCGATGCGTCAGAACTTTGAATGGAAGGTGAAAAGGTACAATAAGACAACTTTACATCTGATTTGCATCATTGACGACTGTACGTGGAAATTAAGAGCGGTGAGGAGAGAAGAATGGACTTACTTTCAAGTCAGAAGTTTTGTCAACGAACACACCTGTCCCTTGGAGGAGATTCACCGTCGCCATCGACAAGCTAGTGCAACCACAATCGCAGAAGTCGTTGCACCTAGACTTCAACAAGCCGATGGTCGTCTCATGCGTCCGAAGGACATAATCGCCGATATGAAAACAATGTATGGCATCCAAATCATGTACAGTAAGGCACATGATGCCCTGCAATATGCATTGTCATTAACCTATGGAACGCATGAAGAAATTTCCAACTGCTGCCATATTTTGCATACGTTCTGGAACAGCAAAATCCAGGCACAATCACAGACTTACAGTGCGCAGATGATGGTAAATTCCTTTACTTTTTAATGTCGTTAGGGTCCTCAATTAGAGGTTTTCGGAGGTGTATGCGTCCTGTGATTGCAGTTGATGGTACCCATTTGAAGGGAAGATTCGGGGGTACAATGTTTGTGGCAACTGCACAAGATGGAAACGAACAGGTGTATCCAATTGCTTTTGGGTACTGTGACTCAGAAAACAACCTTTCATGGGAGTGGTTTTTGGAGTGCTTGAGAGGTGCCCTTGGTCATATAGATGATCTGGTTTTCATTTCCGATCGTCATGCAAGCATTGAAGCAGGGATTTCTAAAGTGTTCCCTTATGCAACTCATACCATATGTTGCTGGCATTTTGGTGAAAATATGAAGAAGCGATTCCACATAAAAGATGTTGCCGACATAATGGATAACGCTGCTAGGTCGTACAGCCAAATCCACTACGATCGCCACATGAAGGAGTTACGTAGGCTGCACAAGGGTGCATACGATTATGCCATTGATGCCGGTCCACACAAGTGGTCCCGTGTTCATTGCCCCCAAAGAAGGTACAGGTTAATGACAACAAATGTTGCAGAGTGCATAAACTCATGCCTAAAATTTGCACGGCAACTGCCATTGATGACACTGGCAGAGTTCATTCGGAATATGCTACAAAAGTGGTTCCACGATCGTCATACAAATGCACGGTCAATGCGTCATCGATTGACCGACACAGCACATCTTGTGATCCTCAAACGTGTCGAGAAATGCGGTTATATGACCGTAAATGCAGTTGACTGGAACATATTTTCCGTTAGACACAAGGCAAAACAGTGGACGGTTGACTTAGCCCGGAAGACATGCACATGCAACAAATTCCAAATGGACTTTTTACCATGTTCACACGCACTCGCAGCGGCAAGGTACATGACTCTGTCCATTTATTGCTTTATAGTACCTAAACGTGAATCTCACTGTTTTCATTGTTGCAGGGAGCGGAACTTGGATTTCACATCTCTTTGTGCGGACTACTACAAGAGGGAGACACTTATTGATGCATACTCGGTTCCTATAATGCCTATTGGTCATTCTTCTTCATGGGTAGTGCCATCCGACATCGCAGCGCGGGTGGTTTTAAATCCAAGGACAAAGAGACAATCCGGTCGCCCGATGGAGGGTCGACATGTCTCGTCTTCAGAGAGGACAGCCACACAGTCATGTAGAAGATGTGGACAACCAGGACATAACAGCAGGAAGTGTTCCAACCCGCCTATGGTTAATGAAGGTCCTAGTACTATTGTACCCGAACAATACCGTCGCAAGTGCAGCATCTGTCATTCAACTGGACACAACAAACAAACGTGCCCTCAGAAGGACTCTATCGTGGAATGAATGGAGTCTTAGAAGAGGAGACTTGACCCCACATCATAAATGATGTCATGGAAGCGATTGAAGGGATGAGAGTTGCATTGGGTGCTGCTGTAGGGGCTTTTCCATCCTGCTCGGAAGGTTAGAGAAGTGTACTGGAAGATTTACAACTCCCTATATATTGGCACTGAAGATGCTCTTGTGGCTGCTTATCCAACACTAGACGACGAGCATAATAACATATACAGTAGGCCAGAGTTAGTGATGTTTATTTGAGTGCAACGAGTTTCAGCTAGAGAGGACGAAAAGATGAACGATGCAATCATCTTAGGGCTTATGTTTTAGACATGTGTTTTGGATTTTAACTGCTGTAGTTTGTTTATTTCCACAAGTCACCATACCAGTTGATATACTCATATATGGTATTTTTTAACTTTTTGTATGCTTTGATATATGTCAATATATGGTACTTTTTAACTTTGTGTATGCTTTGATATATGTTAATATTTTAGAAATATTTTATGTTCGAAAATATTTTTGAATTTAGTTGAACTTTGAACTGCAAACAACTTGAAATAAAAAATTAATAATTTCATTAACAACAGCTCTGTTATGTACAACAACTACAACGTCTTGGAGTTACAATAAACCTCCACGGCCATCTTTTGCCGGATGATGGCCATATCGGCTTCCGTCCAATCGAATGTATCCCTGTTCGCCGTCAGGTACTCAATCATTCTCAACGTATGGGCACCACAGTTTCCCCTGCAATTAACCACATGAACAACCATTAGCATTGATACATTTCTTGACCGATTGGGATAGAATAACAACTTGAAATAGTCATACCTTGATTCCTGTTGGGGCACCCGGTCGGCTGACACAAATAACATCCGAAACGGCCCATCCCTCTTTTTGTAAGTCTTGTCACCCGGTTGTCTATTCATGTGAAAGTGCACCGTATAGAGCTGAGAGGGTAGCAAATAGCGCAGACATGCAAACTGGGCATTCCTGTGCCTAAATGGGACATCCCGTCTGAACGGGTCAAACACAAGAATGTGCCCATACTGCAGATCGATGCTGGCCATGACCCAATGCATACCTCCAACGTTGCAAGGAATCAGAACCTGCAGGTGTTTCTCCAAGGTGTCATCAAAACTCGAATAAACATAGACGCAAAACTCGAATAAACACTTACAATGTCAACATCGTGCCAAGGCCGATTCCCTAACGGGAGCTCCCCACGGACCACCATAAGCTTATCACGGGACCACTGCTGCTTAAACACAGACCAACCTGATGGGGGTTTCCTCTCCTCACCAGTGCCGATTCTGTCCCATTGGTGATCTAACAATGTCTGAAAGAAAATTAACTGAAACGTTAGGCAGAAGATGTATGAACACATCAATGTCGAAGCGAAAACCATATAATATTAACACTTACAAAGAATTGTGAATCCAGTATGTTGATCCTCGAACCGTAGACAGTGGGGTGCAATCGCTGACGCCTCCAGACAATCTTCAAGTATGCGTCAATGTGCTAAAAATTTGAACAGTTTGTATTGTTAGGATGCAACCATTTATGACTGAGTTTTATAAAGACAGTTCAAGGAAGGAACATACAGTATCCTCCAACTCCATGAAGTTGGTTTGCAACCGGTGGAACCAAGTGACAGGAACACCAACTGGGTCGTGCAGATCCACATCACGTCTGCATAAGTAGGGAAAAAGTTACATAATACTGACTTACATATTTGTCAAAAAAAACTATAAACAGAATGTAATACTTACAATTCCCCCGACATGCTCCTCTTGTAGTCTTCGTACGCCGCAAGCTGTTCAGGATCTAACAGTCCATGTGGATTCCATTCATGTGTCGGCGGCGGCATCACCCCGTGCCCTCTTTGGTAGACAGGGGTCTGTGTATGGGCTCCGTTCCATCCAACCTCGACGTCGAATCCGGTCTCCACGCCTTAAGGGTGGGGGAGTCTGTTCCGGACCATGGCGATCGGTGCGGTCTGAGGAGGAACTCGGTCCCCATTGATCGACCTGTGACCGTGGAATCCGAAGAACCAAATCTCTCCTCGAGGATCGCCTGGAGGGGTCGGCTATGCTTTGGTCGATCGGAGGCTGCGACGTGCGGTCAGTGGACAGCTCATGGATATCAACAGGATCATGCAGCAGCTGTGATAAGCGGTCTGCCGTGACTGCCTGCGATGGTATACGTTCCAATAATGCTGTCTCTGTATCAGCTGGGACCGCCGGTTGTCCTAACGCATCAGGAGCCTGCTGCTCGGGTACTGTGTCTGTAGTATATGCCTCCCCATGTCTGGCCCCTGAGCCTGTCTCATCATGATCAGTACCTGTCCTGCCTATACTGAATGCACCATCATAGTCATGAAATGGTTGGTCATCGAACGGTGGATCCTCCTCCATACGCCCCTGCGACGTCGGACCCTGTAGCGTCCGAATCATAGCCACCAACTCTAGATGCTGTGAATTTCTTTTCTCTTCATTCTTTTGGATAGCATCCATGACATCCGTCCGTAATGTTCGAACAGCATCCATCACTTCTGCTAATTTCTGCTTCCAGCCCTGAAAGGATTGCAGACTCTGTCAGTACTAAAACTATTAAGTCAATGGAAAGTAGAGCATGCGGTTAAAAAAATGCTTATGTACCTCCGGATGGTCTTCAACGCCTTCAGGTTGCTGACCTTCAGGTGTAGGCCGTCTGGGCAACGTGAATCGTACCCGCCTACGCCTCACGGGAATAGGACTGCGACCCTCCGGGTCTGAATCACTAGGTCTAGGTCGTGGTTGTTTGGCTTGACTGAAAGGTATCCGCCTAGACCTCGTGGGACTCTCACTACCAATGTCAACCTCCGGCTCTGAGCCCTCAAGATCATAAGGTGCAGAATACTGAGGATCCATATCACTAGGTCCGTAATATGATTCCTCTGTATCACTGGGTCCGGCAGTCCTATATCGATCGGGATCCGGGCGGTCACGAGGTAAATCTGCGGCATCGTCATCATATAAACTGCCTCCCAGGTTTATGCCTTCGTAGTACTGTTGACGCCTCTCAGCCTCCGTAGGCACCAATTCAGCCCGCGCAAACATCTGTAATCGGAGTGACATCATTGTAATTGCAAACATACTGAAAATAATAAACATTAACAACATCAATACTTACCCTTTCAGTGAAAATCTTATCCAGCGTTTTCCCCCATGGTCGCGCAGTCAACTCCCATTTCAGAATACGTGGAGGGGGTAGCTCGATTACCCTGCGTTCCCCACATTTGTGCTTATTGCTGCTAAGGTCCGGGATAACCTCAAAAGCAAATATCTGCATAATAGATAACACATTAGTGATATAAAATATTTTCTATTAAAGTACGGCTGCAAATTATAAATTCTCACCAATAATGCGTGCACTAGACCGTATATGTTATACGTCTTAGTGGTGTTAGCCGTGGCCTGTTGTTGCTGTCGTTGTTCGGACCGCTGCCGTTGACCATCCAAAGCATGCTTCAAACCAGATATAGTCCGCCTATACACGTATGCGCCCCACGAAAATGCATCAAAAGCGTCCAAGTCCTCAACTAGCTGAAACTGCCATAATGGAATTTTATATCTCTCGTCCACCCCCATCAGTATCCAGTTCAGCAAAAACAATAATGACAGCTTCACCGCATCGTACTGCTGCTCAAAAAGACCACTCCGCAGCACCGCTTTCAGGTCTTCATTCTCTACGACTCGACCCCGAAAGTATCGGTCGTGTATGCCATTTTGTACCATCTCATAACTTGCTGGGTCGGGAATGATTCCGAACTTCAATCCGGTGATTACACAGAACTCAACCTTCGAGAACCGGACCGTATGCTTACCCAACAAAAATCTCATCTCATCTTATCTTCTGGCCCGTCGTGATGCAACTCGCGCAAAAGCATCCGATGGACAATTCCAGCCGAAAAATTTATCTCCTGATGCATGTGAAGTAAATGACTGAAGCAGGACTCAGTAAACCGACGATGGTCTTCCATCCGAAGAAGTTCATGTACACTTTCAAGTGCGTTGTGGACATCTGTAATGTCATTCACATGGTCATGCCGAATAATTTTTCCGTGGAACCATTCTCCCACAGGGATTTTCAGGAAATCCTTCAGATTCACCCTCTGCATATTCACATAAAAAAAAAAACCATATCAGTTCATGAAAACTCCTAAAAAATCAAGGTTCAAAAAAGGCTCGAATGCAGTTCAGAAAGGCTCGAATACAGTACAAAAAGGCACGATCACAATACAAAAAGGCACGATCACTATACAAAAAGGCACGATCACAGTGTCAAAAAGGCATGATCACAGTGGAAAAAGGCACGATCACAGTACAAAAAGGCACGATCACTATACAAAAAGGCACGATCACAGTGTCAAAAGGCACGATCACAGTGAAAAAAGGCACGATCATAGTGAAAAAAGGCACGATCACAGTACAAAAAGGCTTGATTACTATACAAAAAGGCTCGATCACAATACAAAGTTCAAAAAGGCTCGAATACAGTACAAAAAGGCTCAAAAACAGTTCAAAAAGGCTCGAAAACAGTTCAAAAAGGCTCGAATACACTAAAAAACACGCTAGACATAAATGTACAAAAAGGCTCGATCAGTTCAAAAAGGCACGATTACAATACAAAAAGGCTCGATCACAGCACAAAAAGGCACGATTACAATACAAAAAGGCTCGATTACAACACAAAAAGGCACGATCTCAATACACAAAGGCTCGATTACAACACAAAAAGGCACGATCTCAATACACAAACGCTCGATTACAATACACAGTTTATAAAGGCACGATTACAACACAAAAAGGCTCGATTACAAAACACAGTTCAAAAAGGCACGATTACATCACAAAAAGGCTCGATTACAACACCAAAATGCTCGATTACAATACACAGTTCAAAAAGGCTCGATTGAAGTTCAAAAAGGCTCGATTCAACTACAAAAAGGCTCGACTGAAGTTCAAAAAGGCTCGATTCAACTACAAAAAGGCTCGATTCACAAAAAGGCACGATTCAACTACAAAAAGGCACGATTCAACAACAAAAAGGCACGATTCAACTACAAAAAGGCTCGATTCAACTACAAAAAGGCTCGATTCAACTACAAAAAGGCTCGATTCAACTAATCAAACCCAGATCTTCATCGTTTTCAAAGAATTTTTTTTCCTAAAATAAAACCCTAACCTAACCTGATCAACAAACACACAATCTTATTCGAAAACGAGAATGAAAATGCTTACCTCACTCCTTCTGCTTCGCCGTTCAACTCTCGTCGACATCGCTACTGTTCCGGTGGCTCACCGTCGGATTTTGGTTCTGTTGTCCGTCCGTTTCTCTGTCAAAGGTTTTTCTTTCAACGTTTGAAAAAACTCACAAACCGACAAATGAAGGGGTATTTTTGTCTGGTCACCATAAATGGTGCCTTTTAAACTTAAGTTAATAAGTTGGTGACTTTTCCCCAAAAGGCACCCCATAAAGTGCTATTTAAATTTCGACCCCATACTAACAAATAATATATAGAAGGGCATAGATGTAAAAGTATTTATTTTCAGATATTTATAACTTAAAAAACAAACTATTTATCACTTATATTCAGTTTTCAGTGAAAAAAAAAAAGCAAACCTGTTTTTTGTTTTCAGTTTTAAGTCATTATTCAGTCTTCAGTAACATTCAGCACTGTTCAGTCTTCAGACAAAAAATTAAACGGGGCCTAAGCCTTTTTAGAAAAACTCAGGGCATGTTATTGCAATTAACCCTAATTTAAGTGACCAGTACAAAAGACATTTTACCGGCCAAATGTGGCTAATAGTTTAAAGTAACGGAGTAGAGGTAAGTGTTATATATAAATATATATATCAATAATATTAAACATCCCACCTAAAATCTCACCTTTTTCATCCCACTACATGTGGCATGTGAGCTGTCAAATTGTGAGTGGATAAACATTAATGATGATTTATCTCACTTACCTCATGTATCCACTCACAATTTGATATCTCACATGCCACATGTAGTGGGATAAAAAATGTGGGATTTTAGATGGAATGTGTAGCATTACTGTATATATATTCATAAGGTTGTTTCCTTGGGTCAGCCAAACCTCGATAAGTTTTGCGTAATTTCCTCTCATTCATCGTCAACTATCTCCGTTGACAACATAAGTCGTCGATTGCTAGCATCAATTGTCGTTTCGATCAATCAGGAGCATAGCTATTAATATGCTAGACCGGCCTATAGCCTAGTTTAGATGAATATATATATATATATATATATTACCAAGTCAATTATGAGTTATAATCAGCTAATTTTGAATATATATATATTACCAAGTCAATAATGAGTTATAATCAGATAATTTTGAATATATATATATATTACCAAGTCAATAATGAGTTATAATCAGCTCAATAGCCTATTATACAGTCCAATATCAAATCAAAATATTTGACAGCTAACTTAAGGAAGCTCACTCTAGAATAAATAAATCAAACGCAACAGCGACGCATTTGTATTATATATATATATATATATATATATATTTTATTTTTATTTTTTGGTTATCTATTTTTAAAATATATGTTTTTTTATAGTATCCTAGTATATTCATTTTAAAAAGTAAGGTTGGTGTTAAATTCAAAGTCTTATCTAATGTTTCTGAAATTTGAAGATGAAGATGTACAACTAACTTGGACGAACAATTAAGACCAATGGTTATCTTAAAAATGCCCCATTCAATTTTCTATTTAGATAATTGATGATAATCTTAAAAATGTCCTAATTATTTAAGTTTTAAATCTAATTAAGGCTTTAATGCTTTATATCATAACACAATGAAAATGAACACTTTTGTGTTCCAGTTTTACTTTGAAATCTGAATCAAACTTTATTAATAATTAAACTTTATTCAAACCAACCAACCGGAACAAACAGAACACCAAAAAAAGAAAAGGGGGAAACAGCCCCACACGAAACAGCCACAAAACACAGGCACAAAACAGCAACAAACAAAACAGGGGAGACAAACAAGGAGACCCAACACTCCTATGATATAAATTTGAAAAGGAGAGGCCAAGAAAGAAATTAAAGAAAAATAATTAAACATACAAGTCTTTGATCGTGTCAATATTATTTTGTTCTTATAAACATGATTGTTGATGTTTCATTATTCAGCAGAAGGCTTACATTTCGTGCCAGAACTTAGACCTGTGTCAGACTTAGCAAGTCAATGAAATATTCATGGTTGCCTGATTGGCTGGGATGTAACCGGGATCGAAGACTAAGGTAGGCTAGAATTTTTTTTTTTTACTGAACATCTATATCATCTAATTAGGAGAACATAGTGAGACGTCCCTGTAAAATGTATATTCTAAATAAATACATTATAAAATTTTATTTTATTTTTAAAAAATCAAATTAAATTATAAGAGAAACATGAAACGCAAATACGAACACTCATTAAATTATACAATATTTTTATATTAGTTTGATTCATTCGAAATATACTAATACAATGTTCTGAGAAATTTAATAAAATTCATTTAACAATGTCGTTACTTTGTACATTTAAAATTAGATTACTCCCAAAATCTCATTATCTATATTTAACAATAACCCTAAAATTTAAAAACAAAATAAAATATATTTTTTTAAAGTAACAAAATAAAATATTTAAAGCCATAATATTCACTTAAACATACATAAATGTTGATGTTGATAAATATATTGAACCAAATTTGAAGAATGAGGAGAAATAATTGTTATTATAAAATGAAGAAAAAGGAAAGAAAAATTATTTTCTTACTCTGATGGAGGAGGACACAGGTCGTCCATGCTGACCGGTGTCCACCTGCATCATTACTGCCATGAACACCCGCAAGCTCCCTAAAATGTCCACCTGAAACAACGTCAAACAATTTGTTTAAAAATTAAAAAAAAACGTCAAACAATTAATAAATTATCGAAGTTATTTTTATGCTAAATAATACATATTTTTACTGCGGCTCAAAAAACATCTCATCTAGAAAGAATATCATGTATCATTCCCTGCCATTTTCAAAATATACAAGTTTTTATTCTATAAATTAAGAAATAGGTACATCTTTAATATTGTACTGCCCCATGTGGATTGGTGGTAAAAAAAACGTTCATTCAGCCTAATAATATTTCAAGTTTGATCATATACGTGTGATATATATATATATAGTCCTTCTCACCTATATACCCCCGACATAACATTGTGGTTTGTGAATATATCACTTGCTAATCTTGCTTCTTATCATTTTGACAAAGTTATTTTGCAAAACACTAATTGGACAATATAATGGTATTCTTTCTAAAACTTGTGTTTCACTCAAAATTACTGAAAGATAAATAAATATGAAAATTATTTTATTACTCGAGTACGAAAACGATTGTTTCAACTGAAATCAATTATGCATAATAAAATAAAATAAAATAAAAGACACTGAAATCAATTCAGACTTATTTTCACCTTTTCTTTTCCGTTTTTAAAAAATATTGACATTTTCGGATCTTACAGCTTTTACGGTTTTTTTTTTTTTTTTTTTTTTGCAAATTTACGTAAATTTTTGTTATTTTCATGATAAAATATCAAGAGTTGTTTCCATAGTTGTGCAAAAATAATAATAAAGAGACCTCTCTGGTGATATATGTATATATATATATATATCACTAGAAATATTTTTGAAATCATAAAGCTATAATTTATAAAATAGTTTTTTAATGTGATTTTACATAATCTTAATCAAGCGATCTAAAATTATACAATTAATTATTAAATAGAAATAAATTGGTATCACCATCCAATGTGTTTTCATGGTAAAGTACGAACTTCATTCAACCTTAACAAGGACTAGGGTTCCTATCTCATTTTAAAAATATATTAAAATATTAAGAAAACAGTCAAACACTCATATAAATTTACCAAAACATCTTTTATAATTTCAATTTTTTTGGCATCACAAACACTGATTAATAGAGATTTTTATACCAACTTTTTCTCTCATTCCCAATTTTGATTCAACCTCATTCTCAATTTAAAAATATTGCATCTTCAAACCGGATATGATTTTAGGAATTATGTGTTTAATTATTTTATTTTATTTTAAAATTTTAGAGTTAGTCTAATTTTAGTTTATAAATTTTATATTATTAGATTTGATTAAATCTCTCCATGTTTCCACAACAACAGAACAAGGTTTTTGAATGATGAAAATGATCAAGACATCATGGAGAATGAATTTCTAAGAAAGTCTATGGTTTTCTACAATTTTTTTTTTTTTTTTTGAAGAGAAAATATCATTAAAAAGAGGAAAGATTACATCTGATCAGGGCAATCGCCCTTAACAATAGAGTCAATACTAGGAGGGAAGTCCTCCTGCCAGACAAAATCAGACACAAAAGTTAACCCAATCTTAGCAAGCGAATGAGCTGCTTTATTGGTGTTATGTATTTTTCCAATTCTGGAAAATACATAAAGAGAATTTAGAATAGATTGTATATTTCCGATCCTGAAAATTTACAAAAGAAGAATTTAGGGAAGAAAAGAAGAGAATTTGAGGTTGCTGGAAATAATACTTTTCATAGATAATCTCATCCAATACATTGGCTGCCATTTTATAGGCTTCACAATTCTCATGCACATGTCTGAATAAAACACCCACTTATGTGAACCTAACTAATTTATTCCTCAAGCAAATAACAGTCTGACTTGGTCATGATCT
Organism: Acer yangbiense; assembly: GCA_008009225.1. Lineage (NCBI taxonomy): Eukaryota > Viridiplantae > Streptophyta > Magnoliopsida > Sapindales > Sapindaceae > Acer > Acer yangbiense. Next base: position 60,300,588 of record CM017762.1, read on the forward strand.
TCCCACTTAGTATCATGCTATTATGCATGACCAACATGGATCATGAACGTGGCACACTTCAATATTCCATCTACATGTCCCACGTATGAATTGCACATATCAATTGGCCTCTCTATGCACAAAAACCACGGAACAATTCGGATTCGATCCCAGCAAAAGGATCACGTCTTGAATTATAATACTATGGTTTTCTACATTGAAATAGAAATTGTTGATACTATTTATTCATATATTATAATTAATAACATTTGATTTTTTTTAAAATTAAATAATACAACTTAATTAGTGTTTGATTTTTTTTTTTTTGAAACGACAAATTTATTGCAAGGGAAAATGATCCCAAAGAAATACAAAATACAACCGTAAGGCAACCCGAAGGCCAAAGCAGCTCAACACACCCACAAAATCAAAACACACAACAACCTGACAAAAGAAACAGCGCACCAGAGGAATACAACACCGATACACACAACCCAGACTACAGCACCCAACACCCCCAAAGCATAGACAAGCCTAAACACATACCCATCTGAAAAGAGTATCATGTGATCCCGCCTCAAGTACTACCCCATTGATAACATCACCTTCTCTATTAGCGGCGCCCTTCCTTGCCAAATTGTCAGCAAAAGAATTCATCGCTCTTGAACAAAAACGAATCGACATATTCCCATGCTTCCTTACATAATCACGAATATCATAAACCAATTGAACATGCGCCAAGCTTCCAAAATTTTCAGTGGTAGGGCAGTGTTTGATTGTATTTGTATTCAGTTTTTTATAACGTATTTTTACCACTGCCCAATGTGGTTTAGTGGTAAAAGCGCTCATTCAGTCTGACAATATCCTAGGTTTAAGACGCCGCCACAAATATAAAAATTATAACATATATTTTTAGAATATACATTTTACATGTTATGTCCCCCTATTAGGTATATCTTTGTTTTTCAAACCATTAAATTTCATCGTATCGTTGGAGTTCACTTAAGAAGTTTTATTCTAGCCCACCCTAGTGTAGAATCCTGGTTACATCACAGGACAATATTTTAGATTCGAGTTGTCACACCGCATGTGGTATATATATATAGTAACTTTCCGGTGCGGAATTTTCCGTACGGAATCGTTGATTTCTACCAGTAGTTATTGGATTGCTATCAGTAGCAATCGACGATTCCATACGGGAAATCCTACACCTGAAAATTTTCATATATATATATATATATCAGGAAGGATCAGGGGACACAATTTTTGACACAAGATTTTACACGATTTTTCAGCCATTGAATCTTTGAGATTTGGATGGCTTAAATTTAGTAAATTGATCTCTTTTTTAGTCCCTACTCCTTTATCTAACATTGATTTGTTTTCTTTTCTCTCTCTCTTCATATAGATTCACTTTCATAATTAAATCTCCTCTTATGGTGCAAACCTCAAGCGGGTTTTGTTTGTTTTGCACGTTCAATTTGGATAAATAAATATGGAAAACAAATTTTTGTGAACGTTTAAGGGCCACTATAGTATTGCTGTAACTTTTAAAATAATTACTGTTAGTTTTATTGTATAGCTCAAAAGCAATATATATGAGTTTGATAATTTTATTGCAAAAGTGTTGATATTAGTTAGAATAACTAAGATAGACATGATTTTAGAACCCTACTTTCTTTGTTTCATTCATTATATAATTAAATCAATATTTAAGTAGAATATTTAAGTTAGAAAAAAAAAATTCCATAACAACAATAAGATTTTACAAATCAAATCAATATTTAGGTAGAATAATTCATTTTAAAATGAAATAAGGTAAATAAATGATTTTAACTTGATTTCACAAGGATAATAAGGATATTTTAGAAGATTCATTAAATGCTGAAAGAGATTATTCTATAATCGCTTTCAAAAAGTAACTCAATTACCTGCTTCTTAAAAATCGCTGTCAGAATTTGCCAGATTACCAATTAATCATTTTTTAAAGTTTTACCAAACATCATTAAATGCCAAAATTACAAAATAAGTTAATTTTAACTTCTCAAAAACAATACCAAACTAACTAAAAATTAGAATAAACAAATGAGCAATAAGTAGAGAATACTATTTTCATTAATAGTGTTAATTTTCTTCTTGTATTTTTATGTGTTTATGAGAATATATATATATATAATTCTCTTGCTATATGTTTTTTAAATATGAGATTAATCTCATCTTCTTGAGTTTCATACGGATTTCTAACAAATACTTCAGAAAGTCTATCTCCGATTTGCTTTGAGAAGACTTTGAATAAATTGACCAGAAAACAAAAGAAAAGTAACAGTAATGCAACTTCGAAATTTTTAAAGGCCGGAAAATGACAGGGAACTAGTATTGACTTTTTGTGTTTTTGCTGATGTGCCTACTGAATTATTCAAATGGTCACTAAATCCTCTGAACTCTTATTTTCTTTGCACCACTCTTATGTAGATGCATCCTTAGGAGAGCCAATAAAACAAACTGGTGTAAAGAAAATGAGAGTTCAGAGGGTTTAGTGACTATTTTAAGAATTTACAAGACACATCAGCAATTCAGGAACAATTCAGGGGGGCAATTATACCATTAAGCCTAATATTTTTTTATGTCAAAGAAAAATACGATTTGAATCCATAATCTTAATTAAAAAGGACGGTGTTAATCTATACCCCTAATACAAAGGATAAAACTTAAAAAATAAGACTCAATCAGAATAACTTTTTTAATTTATAGTTATTTTCTAAATGTTTTAACACTATCCTTATAATATATATATATATATATATATATATATATATATATATCTAGGTATTAAGGAGTTTGCATAATCTTAATTATAAAAAATATCTGGGTACTTAGGGGTTTGCTAATAAATTAAAATAAGGTGATGAGATGAGGACGGGAATCTGGAATCATCCGATGGTTAAGTCTCTCACACTCAAATTATCTTATTTATGAAATTCTAAAATTTACAATAATGCTAGAGGACCCAAAAAAGTGACCCAAACCTATGTGGCAACATCACATACAATATGGGTCCACGTCACTCTTCCCAAAGATCTCATGTGATGTTGCCACATAGGTTTAGATCTAAAATTTAGGTCACTTTTGTGGATTCTCTAGCATTATTGCTAAAATTTATTATAAAAAATCATTTTCAAACAAAAAATTCAACGTAAGGCAGCCTCATACAAGTGACGTCATATTCTGTACGTCATGAAAAATAAATTTCGGGCAAACGTTATGTCCAACAGAAAAGGCCACGTAAAGCTGGAGACGCAACCAGCACACCTTATGAAATATCCAAGAGTGCAAAATGACATTCACGCCCATGGATTTCACACTTTCACACTTGTTCTCTATTCTGATCTGACAAAGAATTGAAAGATTCTGACATTTTTTTAATTAATTAAAAGTACAAATAATATGATATATATTAACTTTCTTTGATATATATTTCACACAAATGGTTTGGTTTAATTTAATTTAGTAGAGATCATCTCACTAGATTCATTATAGTGATTGTTGTCCAAAAATAAATAAAAGATTCATTATAATGATGTACTCAATTTTTTGTATGGACACTCAATCACATCAAAGTTTTTCTTTATTCTCTTCATTCTCAATTTATTCCATTAATAAAAAGAAATAAATTTTGAATTTCTTACTTCATTTACTAAAGTCCGAACAGGTATGCAGTATGTATCTAGTTTATTTCACAACAATTTTTTTTTTTTTGTTTTTTGTTTCATAATGAATCATTTTTTTGACATTCTTTTAAATATTTTTAGGGGAAAAGATCATTATATCTTTTTTATATAGGTACATATTTTTAATTAGAAAATTTTTATCGTAAGGTTTGTTTAAAAAACTTTTACTACCGAAAATATGGTTATTTGGTGATAAATTGTGTTCATTTAATTTGACAATGTCTTAGTTTGAGTTACCAAAAAAAAAATTGTACTTAATTTAACCCACCCGGACACCTAGCTACACCCCTTGTCTGAAGTAAAATTATATGTGAGTGAGGGACTTGAATCAAAATATATCTGCCAAATGAAATGAATTCCGGATACGTTTGAAATTATGCAACTTGTTTTCGTTTTTTGTCAACATGAAATTGAATCTGCAAAACTTTTCAAGTGTATTATAATTTCCAGGAAGCACAAACCATCAGCCACTATGCATTTCATGATTGACAATTGACTCCTTGGAGTAAATTTCCATATAGAAGTAAATATAATACTTGGATTTCTGATTCTAAAGTAAATTTGCAAAGATTTTCCAAGATGACTTTATTACAAACTTTTATGATCATATACATATTAAAAGAGAAATCACAAAAAAACTTAGTATAGATTCGATTATAGATGATTTAAAAGACCATCGAGTTCCATTTGGTTTTTTAATAACTTATTTTAAAAATATTAGTAAATTTATCTTACGTTTAACTTGAATATTTATTTTAGTCTTGGTCCTTGTAAAGCCAAAATCCTAGCTTTGCCCATACTTATTGGAATCCTGGAATCCTATGTCTTGAAGTCAAGTCTCTAAGTCATGCTCCGTCATTTTAACCGATCATACTAGTCTAGGGGTCTAAACCAGTGAAGTATCCAAAGGGAAGCCCACTTCAATAAATTTGGGGAGTTTGAGGGGTATGCCGAAAATATAAAGAATAAAAAAAATGGGTAAAGTTAAATAAAATTTTGAGTTAATTGCACTAGTGGCCACCACTTTTAGGTATAAATACCAGTTTAGTAACCGCTTTTACCCAATGCACCAAAATGGCCACTTTTGGCGAGCATGTCGTTAACGGTGGCCATTCCGTCCATTTTCTAACGGAACTGCTGACATATTGCTGACGTTTTCCGTTTATTTTCACTGTTTGTACATGAAAATCCATTTTTGCCCTTAAATTACATTTAATAAAAGCCATTAGCCATCAGAATTCACGATTTCAAATTAGGGCTGAAATTTGGGGATTATTTGGTGCGTTTCTTGAAAGAATTGGGGCCCAAATTTGGGATTAATTCCGATTTGTTCTTGTCGATTTCTTCCTATTATGGCTTCAAGGTGCGTCAGGGTTCCTTCAAGCTCACAATTTTCCGCCATGAATGCAAGTTTTCCGGATGGTGATGGCGAGGACGTGAGCTCTTCTGGTTCGAGGAAATGCGATTGTGGGCTAGATGCTAAGTTAAGGACTTCAACAACTGTTCGAAATCCAAGAAGAAGGTTTTATGGTTGCCCCAATTTTGTGGTAAATTTAAATTAAACTAATTTTTTAAATTTTGCTTCAGTTTCTTCATTTCTTCATTTTTAAAATTTTGCTTCAGTTTCTTCAAATTTAAACTCTTTGTTTAACTTTGCAGAATGGAAATGTTAAGGGGTGTGGTTATTTCGAGTGGGTTGACAGCAGTAGTGTCGAGGTTGCAAGGGAGGAAGTCCAATGGAGTTGCATTGTTCAAGACTTGGTGAAAGCATTGGAGAAGAAGGAAGACGATATTCGTTATCTAAGATACATTTTGGGTGTTGCAATTATTTTCTGTGTAATTTTTGGAATTGGTTTAGGATGTTGTTGTTGTGTAAAAGACAAGAACTATTAGAATATAAGAGATTATGTATGAAGAAAATGTGTTTTATAAGAGGTTGTTGAATGAAAGAGGTTGTAACATAATTTTCTGTTGAATGAAAGAGGTTGTTGAATGCCAATTGTTTGTAAGAGCTTCCATTTATTCCATTCATGATCTTGTTTGCAAAATATTTGAGATTAAAAATAGCTTTGATTGAAAACTAACAAAAATGGAGACATTTCAAGCATAACCAAACCAAGCATTTCAAGCATAACCAAACTTGATTGCAAATATTACTGTTCATTAGCAAAACATATTCCAAACATACCAACCACATAATCTCGTTCATTTTGTACATCAGTAAGACACAAGTTTAACAAAAAAGTCAAAACACCACTGGTTGCATTGTTCCAATTTAATTTAAAACATCTTCAAAAAATCCTAAGTTGACAGTAATTAACATGTTCAAAATCTTGATTGGCACTTTACTGGGTCTTCTTCTTGTTGTTCTTCACTTCACTGGGTCTTCTTCTTCTTGTTCTTCACTGCAATTTCTTTGTAGGTCTTCAAGATTGACAACATGGCCTCATTTTGTGTAGCAGTTTGACGAATCATTTCAGTGAGGAAATCTTCATTCCGAACCTGCAATTGGACCACATACTTTAACTCAACCAGATTCATTTTCATTTTCATTTTCATTTTCATTTTCAACTATTTATGATGTGGTCTTAGAAATTTACCTCAGCATCATCTTCGCCATGCTCTTTTTCAGGGGCATTGCTACCTTCGTTTGGTGGAGATAAATGGCTCCTACTACTCTGGGTTGGTTGAGTTGTTTTCTGCAAAATAGAAATTGGTTAGAAAAAAATGAGTTTGGAATAGCAATAATCCTACAATTTAGGACTTCACCTTTTTCTTGATGGCTGCTACAAGCTCAGCACGCTTGGAACAACTCTTGTAGTTGTGACCTTCTTGCCCACAAGAACCGCATGTGTATGACTTGTGCCCTAGCTTGAACTTTCTCTGACTTGGTGGTATTTCACCAATCTCCCTAATCCTCAACTTCTTCGGACGACTAGGTTGTTTGACAATCCTGGGTGGTATTAATGGTGGCCTTCCTGTTTTTTTCCAATACTTCTCCATGTTGATCCCATACATAACATCACCATAACACTTCATTTGGCTCTCTTTGTGGTAACAGATGTCCATATACTTCATTGGATCTTCACATTCACTATAGATGGCTACAATTGCATGTTGACAGGGTATCCCAGTGAGATTCCACTTCCTGCAGGTGCAATTGTTTCCCTTCAAGTTCACCATAGCAATAGGTGTTTGGTTGATGCTCACTTGGTAATGTCCTTGGCCTCCCCAATGAGCCACAAAATTCCCAGATTTCTTTGCTTCAAGTCCAATACTTCTGAAATTTTAGGGCCAATGTCTTGATACCACTTCTTCAAGTCTGCTCTTCTATTTGCCCTTCGATTCATGATCTTGATACGAAGCATCTTCAACAGTGAGTATATTGGAGAACTTCTAACTTCAAGCACCTCCCTGTCTCCATTTACAATCTCACAAAGATTGTTAAGTGTCATGTCACACTTAGAGTGAACCGAGAAAAAGCTCTTTGACCACTGACTTGGAGAAATTCCATTCAACCACTTCCATGCATTCTCATTCAACTCCTTGATTTCTGCCATACAGGTTTGGAAGTCTTCAACTTTGGTTGATCTTGCTGCCTTCCACAGTTTACCCCTGATTATGTCATCCTTAAACTTCTTCTTGAAATTAGCATACATATGCCTAACACAAAATCTGTGTTCACAAGTAGGCCATATGTCACCAATTGACTCAACAAGACCCTTTTGTCTGTCAGTCATGAATGTGATGCCTAAAGAATCTTTCAAATTCAGATCATCCTTCAATAGTTTCAAAAACCAACTCCAACTATCATGCCATTCTTTCTCAACTACAGCATAAGCAATGGGATAGTCCTAATTATCGGCATCAATACCTGTAGCCCACAGTAGTTGTGCCTTGTGATAAGACTTCACATGACAAGCATCCAACCCAATGATCTTCCTACACCCATGCAACCAACCTTGCTTACAAGCATTGAAGCAAATGTAAATTCTCTTGAACTTAGTCTTGTCATCAGGCATCAATTCTGTGTCAATCACAACAGTAGATCCGGGATTTGTTTTCTTTAGTTCTTCAGCATAATCCCACAATTTTGAATACTAAGAAGATAAGCTACCTTCAATAAGCTCACCTGCCATCAACTTAGCCATGTACACTTGAGTTCTAGAAGGCTGCACAACAAAATCTTTCCTCACTTGGCCTAAAAAATCACTCATTTTGAAGTTTCCTCCAGGCCTTAATTCTTTAGTGTACCTTCTAGACAGCCAAGCTAAATTGGCATGTCTATTTTTGTTAATCCGTGGGCATGTATGCTTGTCATTCAGGGTCTTGATCATGAATGCATCTGAATTCTTGTCATACTTTGAAGCCCAAATAGACCATGGGCAATTAGTTTTCTTCCCCTTACAAATACCTTTCACCCTCCCCTTCTTATTGCATGGAAACCAGATCACTCTTCCACACCTAATTGCATACTCCTTGGTAGCTTCCTTGAACACTTTTGAACTTGCAAAAACCTGACCCACCTTCAACTGAACTTCTTTCAACTCAGAAACACCATCGTACAAATCATAGTTGGGCCTCAATTTTGTCCTCTGACTCTTCCTCTTTCTATTAAGTCTTCTCAACTCTCTCAAAGCTTGCTTCTACTCATCATCCAATTCTGCATCATTAACTTCTGGCTCTTCATTCTGTTCTTCGACATCAGCTTCTGGCTCATCAAAAATAACACCATCCTCAGCTTCCACTTCTTCATCCTCAAATGTCTCTATGTACTCAGGTTCCTCAAAATCATCATCAAATTCTGTGGAACTATCACTGTCAGAACTCCATGCATCATCATCAACTACATTTTCAGTTTGAATAGTAGCTTCTGTTTCTTCCACCCCTTCCTGTTCACCTAAACCCTCAGAACTAGCAGCTACCACTTCCTCTTTTTCAATTGGAACTGATGACCCTTCACCAGGAGCTTTCCTCCTATTCACACCACGGAAATGTCAAACAAAACAGTAACCTTTCTGTCTCCACCTAACTCCTTCAACATTCTAGTTATATCAGCATGCACGTTAAGCTTGACCAATCCATCTTCAATTGACTTGCCAGGAGTAACATACCAATAAAAAGCATGTTCTTCATAACCGAGCTTTTCACACATCTTATCCAAATCCATAATGGACATGACTTCAGCTTCCTTAAAAGTATCACATAAGCCTTCTGTGTAGCCCACTATAGTGTCATCAGCATAAATAAACATACCACCATGGTACACAACCATGGTGTAGGGATCGAAGAATCCACTGGCTGCATAAATACAACACAAAAATGGTTCAATATTCCAAAACAAGAACTTAAAAATTGGCATTTTCAAATCAAACAATAACTGAACAAACTTATATATAGCACCTTCGAAAAGTGATTAAATTTGAACGCAAATCAGACAGCCCTACCCCACCAGTCTTACCTCTTAAAACCCTCATGGCTGGGGTCCCAGTCCTTTGGGACCATCTCTCGAGCAAGCCGTCCTCGTCCATTCGACAGCCCTACCCCACCGTGTCTTCAATTTTTCAGACAAGAAGAAATCGACAACAGCGCACCAAAATTAATCAACAAGAAATTGACAAGAACAAATCGACAACAAATCGAAACAAATCGACAAGAACAAACGCACCAAATAATCCCCAAATAATCCCCAAATTTCAGCCCTAATTTGAAATCTTGAATTCTGATGGCTGATGGCTTTTATTAAATGTAATTTAAGGGCAAAAATGGATTTTCATATACAAACAGTGAAAATAAACGGAAAACGGAAAACGTCAGCAATACGTCAGCAGTTCCGTTAGAAAATGGACGGAATGGCCACCGTTAACGACATTTCTGCCAAAAGTGGCCATTTTGGTGCATTGGGTAAAAGCGGTTACTAAACTGGTATTTATGCCTAAAAGTGGTGGCCACCAGTGCAATTAACTCAAAAAATTTACCATATATATATTTAAAATATGGGTTTGGGGCCGTGTCTCTTCTAGGCACCAAAGTGGTTTCTCTTCTGGGAGAAAAACTTGCATGGGACGGTCTCATTGTCAAGTGGTGAGACCGTCCAATGAAAGTGCACCATTTATATTTGAAACATAAAAATATAATTCGATTATATAATGTTATAAAGTGGGAATTATTCTACAACCCTGCTAGCTAGTATATAATTCAAGGAAGGTGGAGGTCGCCCCTGTCAAGTTTGCAGAAATCCAAAGTTTGCTTCTTCCACTTGAATTTTCCCATTGTTTTGATCAGATTTCAGGCCGCCTTATCAGTTGACAAGAAGTTACAGCGGGCCAACTTTCTAGGAAACGTAGAATGGGAACAAATTCAGTCTCAAAAAATGAGTTACCTACAAAAAAGCTGAATACTGTGTTTTTGTTTTGGATTATTTCAATCTCAGTGGATCCTTTGTTTTACTACGCTATTGGGATCGATGATGATAAAAAGTGCTTTGTGCTTGATTATTTATTGATAATTTTTCTCTTTTTCTTCTATACCGTCTTCATATTGTTTAGAATCTGTTGTTTGGTTGCTTGTCCATGTTCAAAAAGATTGTGTGTCTTCGTGCTGGGTCAAAGTTGCTGGGATATATTGGCATATGTAAGGCAGACTCTTTTACAGTTTTATTATTGTTCAGTTTGCTTTTAGTTCATATATATATATTTCACTTACATGAACTAACATCACTCATTGTACTCTGTCCAGATGAAGATGGTGATTTTTCTCGTTTTATTGACTAATGGGAAAAAAGCATTTGGGGTTGCTGTGATTCTAGTGACAATATTTCTTATTTTCTACTCGACAAGGATTTTTCGAATCTACAGATTGTTTACGGGTAAAGCTAAAAGGATTACAGGCCAAATCGTGATTAATCTTGTACTTTACCTGTACGGCGGTCATGTAAGTTAAATTGCCATTTAATTGTTGATTTAAAATGATTCAACAATTTTTTTACTGAGCAATTTGGTTTCTTAATTCTTTACCCAATTCCTACCAATATGATTTTTTTTCAAGGAAATATATTTATTTTTTTAAATTAAATCTTAATGATCGTTAAAATTAATTAATAAGGCTTGATCATTAAAACTCTTACCCCCAAGCCATATTACTTGCCCTGTTTCATTATTTATAAATTAGATAAATATTCAGTGAAAGTAGTTTCATTGTAAGCTTAATTTATATCATTAAACATTCGATTATGTCTCAACTAACTGTGATCATAATTTTGTGATTATAACAAGTAACTTGGTAGTCTTTTTAGCTATTTGGAGGCATATGGTACTCATTTGCCGCAAAGAAAAAGATGGATTGCTGGAAAAAAGCTTGCGATAAAGATACTAGATGCCAAATGGATCCTATAAACTATTGCTTCGCTTTTCTGAATGATGATTGTCAAACGAAGACAGATTCAAAAAGCAATGAGGGGGGAATATTCAAGGATGCTTTTGAGTCTGGTATTCTGGAGGTGAATAAGAATTTTCTGGAGAAGCTGTTATATTGTTTCAGATGGGGCCTACAAAATCTTAGGTTTGTGTAAAAACTTTTCTTGAGGAGAGTCTGGGTTGAGGGTTGTAGTAACAATTAATGATCAAGTCTTATTGAAACTACTGTCTTGCAATTAACACGTATTATTCTTGCATGGTTCTTCAACTTTATAGACATACTAACAAAACAAACTGTAGTTCAGGCTTGCTTACTTTTCATTTGGATTCAATTTTTTGCAGTGATTTTGGTCAAAACCTCGAACCAAGTAGCAATTTTTTGGAAAATGTTTTTGTGATCGTCATTGTTATCTACGGGGTTGTAATGTTCACCTTTTTTATTGGAAATATGCAGGTTGGTATTATTTACTGATTTTGTAGTTTTTTTTTCTCTCTCAAATTATTTATTAGAAGAATATAAGATGAATCGAGATTAATTTTATTTTCTATGTATGAATCATGCTTCTTGTGAAACAGATGTATATAAACGATGCAACTAAAATATGGAAAGAGAAGAAACGTGAAAAGGAGGAGAAACAGCAAGAGATATTAGAGAAGTGGTGCCCTTTTAGAAAACTCTCTGCGAAGCTGCAAAAATGTATTAAGGAACACCAACTGAAAAACAAATGGAAACTAAAGGGAGATGTTGATGTAGCAAATTTGCTCAGTAATCTCACCACGGATCTCGGGAACAACATAAAACGCGAACTCTGTTTAGATCTGTTACAAAATGTAAGTTCTCTTGTCTCTCCGTAGAATTTGCTTACCTCTATACCAGAGTTGGTTATGATTTTGTGGTTTTGTATCATACCAACCAACAAAGAAAGTCGATAAATTAACATCATTTATGTAATCTTAGACATAATTTCTATATTTCTTGTTATATCTCAAAGGACTAAAAGTATATTTTTATCAAGGTTGGGAGGTTCAGGTCGTGGAGTGAAGTAACATTGGTTCATGTATGTGACCGTCTCAAGCCAGTCGTCCGTCCCAAGCCAGTTGTCCATCCGAAGCCCGCTAGAATTGTCAATGCGAAGCGTGCGAAGCGTGATAGTATTGTCGTCTGCGAGGGAGAACCAATTGATGAGATGTCAATTGTGCTGCAAGGCAAGCTATGTACTTTCTCCTCCAAAGATACTGGCTCTTCGAGCAATGTTTCTCGTGAAAGCAGAAAGGATCTTTTGAAAGAAGGTGATTTATTTGGAGAAGAACTTGTCAATTGGGTTCAAGATGAACCCTCCTCATCCAAGAAACTTATTTCAAACAGAACCATTAAAGCACTTACAAAAGTTGAAACTTTAGTTCTTAGGACTGATGACTTGAAAGATATTTACAATCAAAAAGCTAAGGTCATACAAGCATTCCTTCGTAAAAGAAGAATCATGATTTCTGGAAGGAATGGACAAACACCACCAGGAGAGTTGACTGATCCAGAGATTGTTGTTGAAGGAATAAACTCTTCTGTGCTAGAGATAGTTGTTGAAAGTGGAGTGGAGTGCGATGAAGATGAGGATGAAGAAAAGGGATTCTTAAGTCATTTTAATAGTAGATTTTTTTCATAAATTATGGGTGTTGTCACATAATTTTTTCATTTTAATTAATAACACTGCTGTGTAATGAGAAAAAACATATGTTACAAATTTTAAAAAAAAAATACTTAGATGATAATATTGGTATTTTAAAGGGCGTAGGAGTAAAATTAATAATTTTAATTTTTTATTAGTGGTATAGGAAGATATTTTGTGGGTAGCAATTGAGCCACACTTATATTAAATTTAGTGAATTTGTAATGATTTGTCTTGAAAAAAATAATATTTGATTGTTCTATCATTTAATAGTTGTTTGGTGGTAATAAAGTTTTGAGGTATTTAAGGCTCAAAAAAAAAAATTAGTTTGAAACACATTAAAAATATATATATTATAGTTTGAGACTGTATATATATATTATTTCACCATTTTCAAAAACATTATTTCAAAACAAATCACAAATTTTCCCTCGAAACAACTACTTTACCTATTTTAAAAATAAAAACCAAATATTTTTACAATATTGTTTTCCATTTTAGAATACTACTTTAAAATAAAATAAAAAAATAATAAAAAAAAAACAAAAAAAAAACCTATCAAACACATTACATTTTTAAAAACATCAATTTTAAAACATGATTTTCATTTTAAAAAATAATTTTCAAAAACATCATTTAAAAAAAATACCAAACACACCATTATTTTATAAAGAAAAATATCGCATCAGGTGATAAACGGGGAAGAAAATATTATAGTTTGAGACTGTATATATATATATTATTTCACCATTTTCAAAAACATTATTTCAAAACAAATCACAACTTTTCCCTCGAAACAACTACTTTACCTATTTTAAAAATAAAAACCAAATATTTTTACAATATTGTTTTCCATTTTAGAATACTACTTTAAGGATATAAAGTTAATAAAATTAAAATTTATAAAATCAAACACATTTCATTTCTCTAATATTAGACATCGTAGAGTTTAAATTATCTTTTTCTTTTGGTTGACTCGGGGTCAAGCACTACTCAAATAATTTTCAAAAACATCATTTAAAAAAAAATACCAAACACACCATTATTTTATAAAGAAAAATATCGCATCAGGTGATAAACAGGGAAGAAACAACATTTTCATTAACCCCAATTTCAAAGTCTCCTAAATGAAGTTTGGATTTAGACGTGGCACGGTTCCGGTCCGGTTCCGGTTCCGGTTCGGAACCGCCGGTTCCGGTTCCAAGGTTTAGTGGAACCGGAACCGGCGGTTTTAAACCGGGAATTTTTTTTTTTTTTTTTTTTTTTTTCTTTTTGTTTTTTTAACAAACAAAAAAAAAAAATCTTTCTAAGTTCTAACTTGTGACTTATAAGTTGTAGATTGTTCGGTTCATAAGTTCATTGGTTTGGTTTTTTAGATCATCGTCATCCGCCATAAATAAAATAAACAAATTACAAATTACAAATTAAATTAAATAAAAGTAAACAAAATTACAATTTACATTTCATTGGGTATTGGAAATTGAGTCACCCAAATTTCAAAAATAACATAAAATAATATATGACAAATTACAAAATTAAATTAAAATAAAAATAAAAAAATGTAAAGTTATTAGCCTTGCACTTAATTTTTACCACAATTAAGTTGCATACGTATCCTCTTAGGGGGGTTTAGAGGAATCAAAGGCCACATAGTTCTCATACCTTTTATACAGATTGGAAGTACAGATTTACGGAATCTCCGCTGCTCCGCTTGCTCGTTTGCCCGCTTCGGGTTCGTCTTCTTTAAAGAAATCTTATGTTCACTATCTCCGGTTCTTGTTGATTTCTTGTTGTCTGTATTCCGCTTTCGTCCAGTCGTCAACACAAACCTGCATCTGTAGTGCTTTTGGAGTCAAGCACGAACGTTTTCATCCAAGATATTCCCCCCGGCGCTGAATTCTTGTTCCAGTTGGTTTGGCCACGGTTCAGTTTTAGACCGAAACCAGCGGTTTCGGTTTGGTTGCCCCCCAAAACTGAAATCGAAATTGGAAATTCAGTTCGGTTTCGGTTTCGGTTTCGGTTTCGGTTTAGTCCGGTAATTGAGATTGTAAGATCTTAGATTTGTGTTGGCTTGATTCCATTGTAAAACACTTTTTGTTTGTATTGCTTAGTTGCTTAGGTGTTTCGTGATTAGATCAAGCTTCAAAGAAGGAAAGCAACGTCGGTTCGTCTTCAAGAGGAAATGTGCTTATTTGGTTGCTAAGGTATCGAGATTCTTCTTCCTCTTGCAAGGCGTAGGCGCAGGCGCACACACACACAATTCATACATGTGTGTCCCTACATCGTGGTTCAAACATTTGGTATAACACATTCACACATCTCATAGTATGCTCATGCATTGATCTTGTATAGACAAACATTGTGGAATTGCATGCTTTGTGACTATCTCTTTGATATGGCATGCTTGTGTGAATATGTGTTTATTTGTTTGTGTATTTTGTGTTTTGGACTTGAACTTGTTCTTATTTGATGCCTTATTGAGTTCCGATCGTTTCGGTTACTCATTCATAAGGTTTCGAGTCCAAACGATGTAGCTACGCTACTTTTCGTTCTCATTTGTTGAGTTGATTTCATCGTCGTTTTCCGAGATGATTTCTCAACCATTTTTCAAATTTGTGTAGTCTTCGTCATGCGTGAGAGAGTCATGGTTCGTAATCCGAAAACGGATTCGAAATCGAAGTTCGGATGCCCAAGATACGGCTGAAGAACCGAGGGAGCGCGCGAGGGAGGTCTGTGGCCGTGAGGCCACTTGGCCCACGCCGTGAGGGAGGCCGTGAGCCTCACGGCCAGAGGAGCTCTCTGCCCCCGTGAGGCCCACGCGCCCCCCACGGGGTGGTGATGTGGCACATGCTGATTTGCCCAAAAATCTCTTCTCTCTCCTCTTTTTAAACTCCTTTCCTTCCATCCACATGTGTTGAAGATTTTCAAGAACACTTTGCAAAATTCTGCAGAAATTCTTCAATTTTCGTTTTCTTATTTTGATCATAACTTTCTCATACGAACTCGAAATCAATCGATTCAAAAGCCAAAATTGTTGGTCTTGAGAAGAGCTACAAATCCCAAGCATTTCCAGAGGGAGCTGACTTCTTCATTTTTCCCAGCAGCCTGATCTTCATTACGAGTTCAAGGTTGTTTGTTCAACTTCTTTTTCAATTTCATCTTTGATCATCTCTTGATTCTTACTATTTGATTGATGAAATTTGTTGAGAAGTATGTTAGATCATATGCTAGAGGTGTTTGATCATTTGTCAATTGAGTTTTAGCTTTGTGATTTCTCTTGAACATATATGTGCTAAACTTGATTCAACATGAAATTGATTCTAGAAAGTGAATATTTGATGTGCTTCATGTTATTTTCTATGTTTAATTTCATGATCTAAGAACTAGGTTTTTAGTGTGATATATTGAATATTCATACCTTGTTCTTATTGATTTACATGTCTTGATTTCTAGATATTTTTGTGAATTGATTGTTGAAAGCTTATTCTAGATTATCATTGAACATGTACATTGAGCTTGATTGATCATCTAGCTTAATTTGATTGTGTGTGCATCATTTGCATCACGTAGATCATAGCCTTGCATTAGGTTGAAGTCTCTAGCAAAGTGAGTGAAGCTTTGTGGATAGAGCAAGGAAGTCTTGATTAGAGTCGGGAGGACTCGGATAATCAAGCAAGGAAGACTTGTCTAGGGTCGGGAGGATCCGGATAGGCAAGCAAGAAATCTTCCTAGAGACGTGAGCGTCTTGGATAGGAAGTTGCTTTCTAGAGATGTAGGATACATCTCGGATAGGAAGTAGGCTTGGTAGTTCACTTGCCCGAGGGTAGATTAGGAGGTGATAGCTTGAGCGGATATCATGCGTTGATAGCTTGAGTGTGTAAGTCCTTTTCATATAGTGGATTGCTTTGCCGGTGGTTATGGTATTAACCCGTGGATGTTTCCTCTTTGAGGTTTTACCACGTAAAAAATACTTGTGTTCATTTTTGGCTTTACTTTTCTTTATCTTCCATATCTTACATTGATTGCATATCTTGGAAATTGATTAACTCTTGTATTAGTGAAATCAATTCATTTGCTAAATCTAATCAAGTGTGCATTTTCTTTGTTATATTCCGCATCATTTTTAATATTGGGAGAATTTGAGTAAATACCTATTCACCCCCCCCCCCCCCCCCCCCCCCCCCTCTAGGTATATATTACACTATATTGCTTAAGGGAATTTCATACATTTATTAATAAATACAACTTTACAATTTCACAAAAAATAAATAAATAAATTACAAATTGGCCTTGAAGGCTTGAATTCAAATATACAATATTACAATGTAACAAAGTTTTAAAAAAAAAATTTAAAAATATACCGGCCTTGCACTTAATTTTTTACCACAATTAAGCTGTCTACGTATCCTTCACCAATGTAGAGGAATCAAAGGCCATGTAGTTCTTTTACCTTTAATTAGTTGCTTGGTGTTGGAGGTTGGAAGTTGGAACGGAATCTATTCGCTACATTCCGTTCCCGTGGTTTGGTCATCTTCAAAGAAATCGTTCACTATCTCCGGCTGGAGTTCTTGTTGTCTATATTTTGCATTTGTCCAATCATCAACACACACCTGGATTTCAAGTGATTGTGGAGACATAGCCAACTATCTTGGGTCCAAAATATTTCCACCTGCACTAAATTCTTGTTCCATAGCAACGGTAGAAACCGGCGTTCCAAGAATTTGTTTGGCAATAATAGCCAAAATTGGATAATCCTGTTGATGACTCTTCCACCAAACCTGGAGACTAAATTCTTCATCTGAAAATTGATGAGTGTCTTCTAAATACTGGTCAAGCTCAGAGACAGATGAGGATGAAGAAGATGTTCGTAATTTTTTGGATCTTTGGGAAAACAGTTGATCCCCTAAACCCCTTAATTGAAATTTTACGGAAAAACTACTACCACCAGATATTGGTTGGGGTTGTGAAACCAGCACGTTCAAAGACTGACCATACATTCTAAAATATTCATCGTATAATTCATAAAGCAAAGTCTTAACGGAATCACAACAATGAAGAACATCAACTTCTAATCCTAAACATTTGTAGTAATTAGCTAAATATTCCTACAAACATTCTAATTTAAAGCGTGGATCAAAACACGGTGCAAGCAAGTAAATATTTGGAATCTCCCCATAATACGAAACCTATTTTGTTTTCATGGCAGCAACACATGGACTCAATTGAACATCAAATTCACAATCACTAAATGCACCAGCAATATTAACACTTTAAATAAGAAATAAATGAGTAGTGGGATAGTAAACACCAGATAAAGCATTGGTAGCATCATTAAAAACACTTAACAATTCAATAATTTTTATACATACATCCCAATGGTTCAATTGAAGAGAAATTGAAGGAACATTATAATTAATAAAAGAAACTAATAAATCCTTATATTCAACATTTTCATTAAGCAACTTATAAGTTGAATTCCAACGAGTGGTAATATCTCGAGAAAATTTTTTGAGACACATATTATTCTAAGAGCAATATTTTAACCATTGTTTCTGGATTTTGTTATGCCTCCAGATATAGTTAATACTATCTCTAATTGGTCTAATAAAAGCAGAAAGCTCTATTAATCCAACTTGAACACACAATTTTAAAACATGGCATGCACAACGTTAATGAAATAATTTACCCCCAAAATAGGGATTGCACAAATCCTGTAACATAGGAATAGATGCGGTATTACTTGCAGTATTATCAAAGCCAATAGCAAAAATTTTGTTTAGGATATTATACTCTTGAAAAATGATTCTAAGAAGTCGAAAAATATTTTGAGCTGAATACGAGTCATCGAAAACACGAAATGCAAGAATTCTTTTTTGCATATCCCAGTCATTGTCCATATAATGACATGTGACACCCAAATATGAATGACTACCAAAAGTGTCGGTCCATATGTCGGCACATATGGAAAAGCGACCTTGAAATTGAGAAAAAAAATGTTTTCAATATGTTTTTTTCTTTTTTGTAAATGGCATTTAGTGTACATGTGAGAGTGGATCTAGGAACACGTTGTATTGTAAGATTTAATGCATTTTGACAATAATTAACAAAACCTACTTTCTCACCAAAACCAAAAGGTAAGTGTTCAGTTGCAACCATTAATGCTAATTGTTCTCTATTTTTTTCAGACGTGTAATGAAATAATTGATTAGAAGGGGTTGTGTATCTGGAGATTTGGGCTTGGTTATTCGCCATCGCGTATTCGGATGGGTGATTTCTTCTGATATGGGTCCAGAATGTGCCATATCCAAAGTTTCTTCCAACCTTGTATGATTTGGTGCAGTAATTGCACTGGATTGGAAAAATCCATCATCTAACTTAGTTTTCTTCATATGCACTTTGAAGAGTTCGGACTTCATCAGTTTTTGTTCTTCACCTTCACCTGCAAAAAAATCATCCGAAGGGGTTGGGGGTTTTAGATAGATTTTCATTAGTATTGGGGATATTGTAAGTGGGGTTGAGTCCGTCGAACTCGGGAATTATTAGAGGGGGATTAGGACTAGAAGGGTGATCGGATCCAAATCGATCTTGAAGGAACTGGTGAAAAGTCACATCGTCGTAAATGACAGCATCACCAATGTGTTCCAAGAAGTTTTGCATTGGACCCTTTCCTCTGTTCACATTTCTTGAACCATCTCCCCCACTTGCCATTGAAAAATTAATAATAATAAAATATAGATATATGTAAAGAAAATATTGTTGGAATAATAGTGGTAACAAAAGTAAAAAATATAAAAAATTATAAAAAAAAAAAGATGATTGAAAAAAAAATATTGTTGGAATAAGAGTGGTAAGCAAGTAAAAATAAAATGTATGATTGAAAAAAATATATTGTTGAAATAAAGTGGTGAAAAAAAATTTATGATGGTCAAAAATAGAAGAAATAAATATTGTAAATCAATTTGATGATTGAAAAAATATATGCTAGAAAAAAATAGAATAAATAATTTATTTATGAAATGAGAATTAAAGAAAATTGTAAATGTAGAGAGAATTGAGAATTTGAGATTGAGAGAATGAGAGTGGTGTGAAGAAAAATGAAGTGGGGTGGGGGCGGCTTTGCAAATAAAAAAACTTAAGGGGTGAAAAAAAAAACATAGGTGGCCATTGGGCGTTAGAACGGTCATCTGATGAGCCCAACGACCAAATTTTATTTTTTTTCAAACGTTTTGCCACGTGGCAACGTCTCATTGGTCACTTTTTTTTTTCCAATGGTCATTTTTTTAAATGTCCTGCCACGTGGCAGTGTATGATTGGTTGAATTAATATTTTTTTATTTTTTATTTAAAACCAGCGGTTTAACCACGGACAAAACCGTCGGTTTTGGTCGGTTTTCGGTAATCCGAAACCGAAACCGAAACCGTACGGACCTGTTTTCAATCGGTTTTCAAACCGATGGTTTCAGTGCGCGGTTTTGGTTCCGGTTTGGTCCGTATGGTTCTAGTTAAACCGCGAACAAAACCGTCGGTTCAACCAGAACCGTGGCCACCACTAAGTGGGCAGTGATGGATTTAGAGGGAGCCCATAAGGGCCATTGCCCCTCAACCAATAAAATTTCAACAAATTTTCAATACACATAAGTTATCATACTCCAGCATGTACACAATAATATTAGGCATTTAGAGTTTATATATTTTTGCTCACCCTTTCAAATGGGGTAAGCATTACCCCCCTCACTTGCTTACCCCCCTCCCTATAACCTGGTATCCTACCAAATGTCCCAAAATTTATCCCAAAGTTAACAGATTAATTATTATATAGTTTAAGATTTGTTTTGCCCTATTTCTATTTTTAATTTTCTTAACACTTAAAAAAAACATAATCCAAACCAAAAATTGAAAATCAACTGAAAAAGAAAAAAGAAATATTTCTCCAGATAAACATCTTCTAAACCAAAACACACCACCATCCATCTCAATCACCAAACTCTAACACTCAAATCCAAACACCCCGCCAACAGCCACCCCAAAACCCTCTCCATGCGGCGGCGACGGCAACCCCTCTGTCAAAGGATAGAAGAAGGAGAAGAGAGATGGTAAGAGAAAGAGAAGGATATGGTAGCGAGATGAGATCGAGAGCAGTGGATGGATGAGATCGTGAGCGGTGGTTGGTGTGATTTCAATAGGTTTGGAGTGGCTATGGTTGTTTGAGTTTAGATTAGGGTTTGGACATTAAAGAAGATAATGATCAGAAGATGATACGATGAAGATAGGATTTGGGGGTTTGGGTGTTTGGGTTTAGATCTATTTTTTAATTTTTAATTTTTTTACTAATTTACCTATTTGCCCATATGATTATTTTCTTGTTAACTCTAGTTAAATTTTGGGACACTTGGCAAGATATGGGGAGAGGGGGTGAGCAAAAATGAACTCCCCTGATTAGGCTTGACCCCTTGGTCCCCTCCTAATATTTTAATAATATAAATTAATTAATAAATATTTTCCACATTTATTGTCAATGAAGGTGGGAGATAAAATCAATCATTTTTAAGATTTTAATTTTCAATGCAGAATAATAATAATAAATAAATAATTTCCTATTATTTCATATATATATATAGTGGAAATGGTGGGAAATGTCACTCTTTTGAACTGATTTATATATATATATATTACACTATTACATAAATTCGGGATTATTTTTTCTTTTGGGGAGGGCTCGAACCCACAATCTCCTTGTACAGGTGTGAGGGGTTTACCACTGTACCAACTTATCTTGTCTTATTATTTCATATATTATTGCTAGTATAGTATACTATATATATATATATATATATATATATATATATATATATTATCACCATAACAAGCTATCTAGGATGAGGTTGACTCGGTGGAAAGCCCCACACCCAAAAGGTTGTCGTTTCGAGTCATAACCCCTCCTCTAATCCCAAAATATTATAATAATTCAAAATTTTTGAATTTTTTGGATGCGACTACCTATGCTATTTTATTCTACAATACTCATCTTATGTTGAGACAATTATATGAGTTTTACTCTACATAGTTCATTTACTAGTAATTCTTCGATTTGATTATTCAGATTATCTTTATGATTTTCCAAGATTTTAGGTTTGGGATTGTAAATTACAAAATATTTTATATTTTTATTCAAAATTCGTGTTAATATATATTTATTATTTATTATTTATTTATTTGTGACATTACCATTAAAACTAAACAGTATTACATATTGTTTTTAATAACTTATTTTTTGAACATTAATATATTTATCTTATGTAACCTTGGTAAGTTTTTGTTCCGCCCCTGTGCACGGGATATGATAAGATTATTTTCATGGGATTTGATTGGATTAGATAGGATTGAATTAAATTAGTGCTGTGATGTGTTTGGTGTT
Organism: Acer yangbiense; assembly: GCA_008009225.1. Lineage (NCBI taxonomy): Eukaryota > Viridiplantae > Streptophyta > Magnoliopsida > Sapindales > Sapindaceae > Acer > Acer yangbiense. Next base: position 60,322,788 of record CM017762.1, read on the forward strand.
GTATGAGATTGGATTAAAATAGTCATATCTCTTCTTTGGTGTGGTATGAGATTGGATAAAAAAAATTATCATATATTTAATACTGTGTGAAATTGATTAATATAAAATTAAATTGAATTATTTTTAAATAAATTAATTTTTTTTATTTTTAAAAAATAATAAAAATATTTAAAATTGATATTAAAGAACATAAATTTTTTAATTAATATTATTCAATATTATACTAAGATATATTAAATAAAAAAAATAAAAGAAGAAGAATTAAAAAAAAAAAAAAAAAACATGGGACTAAATAGCCTCACCTCAACCGGATAAAATGATAGCATAGAATTGGACTGGTTAATATAATTATTTAAATTAAATTTTGAAAAAAATAAAATATTTAAATTGTTTATTTAAAAATAATTTAAAATTTTAAAACCAATTTGAATCAAAATAATATTTATTTTTATTTGTTAATATTGAAAACTATCATTTTAAAAATATTTAAAATAAAAAATTTATTAATTATTAAAAAATATTTATATTTTAACCATATAAAAAAAAAATGAAAAGAGAAGAAAACAGTAAAAAATAAAATGTATAAAGTGGGGGGACTAATTAGTTCCACCAATATAGAATAAGTTAATAGCATGGGATTATTTTAATCTCGTCCCATTCCATAACAAAAATCGGACTAAAAATAGTCCAATCCCAATCGTATACCATACAACAAACAGCCCCTTAGAATTTGAGAATTCTAAATTCTAATGCAAAGGTGTGTGCTGGCAGCAGGAAATTAATTATTCTTCATAAGAAATTCAAGAAATTCATGGCCTCCTAAATTATTGCCAAGTAATGCCAACACAAAAAGATGGACTCCTAGAAAGATTATCCAATGAATCATATAGATGGCAACTAAATATGTATACGTAAGTAGTTGTAGATTATATATGAAGCAGACGTTGTAGAGTATAAGTAGCGGGATCATTCCGCCAAGTGAATCCATTCCCAAATTCACCAAAGAATCAGCAACTTCATTCATTTCCTTTCCAACTATATATATTTCATTCAAATAATGATTAATGTAACAATCATTTATTTATTTTTCACCAACTTAACAGAGATGATCATGTAGAGAGCAGTAAGGGTGTGTGTATATATATGTGTGTTCTATGGATTTTGTAAATTGTTTCCTGTTTACAATTCTTTTTTTTTTTAAGAAATGAAAATAATAAAAATGTGTGCTCCAAGAATACTACATTTTTTTTTTTTTTTTGAAGCTCCAAGAATACTACATACTATAAGAGGATCCATTAAAATAGAAACATTCAACTAAAAAGGACAATATATGAGTTAGTATATGAAAAAAGAATTTAGAATGACAAAAATATAAATAAGACGAGATGGGGTTGGTCATAGATACGAGTATGCCATTCACACAAACGTTATTGAAGTTGTGGGTTTTCAGTGCAAATGGCAAAACCCTAATTTATTAAATTAGTAATTGTTCCAAAATAATAAAAAAGAATGGAAGAAAGGAGCATGCAAGGAAAAGCTACCCTTCTGAGCCACTCCAGAGGTTAGTAGAAGCACAAAAACCAGGAGAATAATCACCCAAGCAATTAAACCATTCTTCGAAGCCATTTCTTTTCTTCTTCCTTTTTTTGTTCAGATGGAGCAAAGCATACCCAAGAACACATGATATATAGAGAATCCACCAATTGTGAATTTAATTAATAATTTCATTGTTAGTTTGTCAAAGTCCTCTTGCCAGTTGCTTGAAAATTTCATCACCTTTTGACTGTTTAATTAGTCCAATTTTGTGTGCGGTGGACTAAAAAAAGCCATATGAAATTAAATTAAAATGAGAGAGCACACGTGGTTTCATAAAGTTTGAAATATTGATCATTTTGATCCCTTTAGTTTGAGAAATTATCATTTTAAACCTTATGTTAATATTTTTAATAAAAGTAGGATTTTATCCTTCAATTAAATATATATATTTTTTTTTTAAATAGAGATGGATCTCTATTTAGAAAAAAATTAACAAAACAAAACCAAAATTCTTAATTAGAGATCTAGACCTCCCAGCTTCCCTGTCCATTTTAAATGGATGGTCCACTAAATCAAATCAAAGCAAACCAAAAATTAAAATCAATAAGATTTACACCATAAGATTATAAGTTTGAGTTCTATCTTCCTCCCGGCTTCACAGCCCTAAATTTATTATATTAGCAAAAAAAAACAATTAAAATTGATTATAAATATAATTATAATTATATATATATATATATATATATATATATATATATATATATATATAAAAATCAGTTCAAACTAATATAAAATATATCAATTCCTTACATATAAACCATTGGATTTAAAAAGATGCTTTGACAAGTACATACAACCAAATCAAAACATTTAAATATAATGACCCACATACAAGGAACTGGTATATTTGTTCGAACCGACAATAGAAAAACTATATATAATTAAATTGAATTTTTCCAACTACTAATTTTGTAATCGGTAATTAAAAATTGACACTGAAATTTCTAAAACTCATATCACAGATTTACAGCAGATCACAGATCAATATGGGACAAGTTATCAGGTCCGTCACTCCGTCTACATTTAATTATCAGCAATATTTGAACCAATAAACAATACATCATTTTTGGTATCAAATATAATCATCAGCTTCAACACCCTAATTTCGCAGCAGTGGTAGCTAGACATGAAAAAACCTCCTGAAAGAGAACAAAAAAAAAAAAGGCTTTCAACTATCAGAAAATAACACTTATTGAAAGACACTAGGAACAGAAAATAGAGAAGAAAGTATATGATCTATATACTCTGATGCTCAAATTAAGAGAGAGAGGGAGTTAATGAAAATAGGAATGGATTCAAAACTGAAGCTCTGACAAGTAATTAAAATGTAAATCCTTCAAAATCATAGAGGTATGTATACAGGAGAACCTGATTGACAAGATAATATCCTTCACTTGCTCTGCTTAGCTACCGTCCTTTGAACTGTAGAAACACCATCCACGAATTTCGTTCGGAAAAGAACATTGGCATTATTGAACATACCCTCTTTCAGTGAAACCACAATAAACTGCGTGGAACAAAACTGAAAACATGTCAGAAATTCTATAAGATGGAAACTTTGTGTATGAACTTCTTTTGACGTTTTTTTTTTTTACTGCAATGAAAGTTACTTTCACGACAGAAAGAAATATGAATTTTTCAAATTAAAAGGAGATGTGTAGCTAAAAATCATTAAAACAAAAACCAAAAGAGAATCAGCAGACCTGGGAATGCGGAAAATGAGTCTTGATCATTCTCCCTATGTTTTGAGTGTGGCTCAAATCAAGGGCTGCATCAACCTGTCAACCACCTCAAGAATGAGATCACTTGCAGATACAGTATATCTCATACTAGAGAGATAAGCAATAGAACAAAAGGAGTATATTGACATACTAAGGTGCAAAAGAGTCTTGCATGGATATCAATTTTCAATTCTCTAAGAAATTATCATTTTTATTTGATTGTAGGGTTATCATGAACATGAGCATGACAAAATTGATTTATAGACAATTTTTATATCATTTAATCCAACTTCGTCTAACTCTTCACAACAAACTTTCAAGTATAGCCGAAAGCTCAACCAACAAATAAGCGGATTTCCATATTTTTTTAATATCTCCAGCGATGCATTTTCGCAACAACAAAGATATTTCTAAATTTTCTAGAAACTTCACGAAAGGAAGCCACTTTAAAAGTAAATCAAAAAGCTAAAAAAGTCATCAAGTAACTGAATCTTTTCATGTAAACATAATTTTAAATAAGTCAGATTAGATTTGGAGACTAATACCCTAGATATTAGAATCAACTCTGTCCTGACCTCTAAAACCTGAACCGTCTTCTATAGTGTTATTATGCTATATAGAAAAAAAAAACATAATAGACAATTTACATAGATCGACATACTTGGGAATCCCACTACAAGGACTTATCTTATTGACAAATCTAAATTTAAAATATATTAGTGGTATTCGAATTCAACTATGAAGCACAAATCATTAAGAATAATCAAAAAATCAAGAAAAATCAAAGTTAAAAATACCTCATCCAGTATATAAAGTGGAGCTGGCTTGAAGAGAAGCAATGCCAAGATTAAAGAAAGTGCAAGTAGAGATCGTTGACCTCCACTTAGCTCTGACAATGACTGTTTCCAAACACTACCAAATGCAACACAAACTTCTAGTCCGTCCAGGAAACTGCAACCTTCAGGAGGTTCTAGCTTCGCCATCGTGCCAGGTAGAAGAGTAGAAAAGATTGATCCAAAGTCCCTAAAAAAATGAAGATTATAAATGAGATTAATAGTATTTTCCCAATGAAAAACTGGCAGAAAAATAGAGACTAAAATGGTTAAATCTACACAATTATAATAAAGATAACAAGAACAAAACAAACTCACCTGTTCACTTTGACCCAAGTAACTTTTAGTGTTTCCTTCTTCTTCTCATCTAGCTCTTCAATCACCTTCTTGATTTTCGACTTGTCATTCTAGGAAAGGATAACATGGACATGAGTAAAGAGCAGGTGAACAACATTCAAACAAATCACGAGAACTAACCTCAATAATACTTTTCTTGGACATCAAATCATTGTACTCATCTTCTGCTTTCTCAAACATGGTCATAACTTTCTTGTTCACCCTTTTCTCGAGGCTTCATAAGGAAAATAAACAGAATAAGAACATAAACTAAGAATAGTACTTATGAAATTTCTTCTAAGTATATAAATATTGAGAAAAAGGAAAAATTCTTAGAAATAGAACCATTTCAATAAGAATAAAGAAACAAGTATCAACTTTCTAAGTTGCATACCCTGATTGTTCGGCCTGCAGTTTCCCAAGCTCTTCTATTGCTTTACGAGGATCACGAGATACAAAATCATAATCTGTCCCACTTCTTCCAAATAGCTGTTTCTCAGATGCAATCCAGGCATGCTTCTCAATCAATTTGTCAACCTTCATAGAGCAATCTCTCTGATCCATCTCCATCCGTTTTACCTAGCACAGATAAAAAGTTGAAACTAAGTGTCTCAACAAATGATAGGAATGTATACGTGAATTAAGCAAACATTACCTCATTCTCCAACTTCTTTCTCTCAAGCTTTATCTCACTAACTTTATGTTCAAGCTTCTGCTGTTCCTTGAGAATGCTACTAATTTGGGAATCGCATTCCTTCATCTTTAAACGAATCGCATTGAGTTCAGATTGTGCCTGATCATGATTATTTCGCGTGAAAGCAACCTACAACAGATAGATAAGTTGCAATTATAATTATACCATACATCAGACATTTCACATATCAATGTTTACCTTGGCCTTTTGTTCTTCCACTTCCAAAGCAAGAGCATCAATCTGTGTTCTCAATGAAGCTAATTGATTCTCCAAAGATGCATGTTCCTGTATGACCGCTTCCTGCTCCATAATGAGTCTCTCTCTTTCATTTTCATGCCCCTATTAGTAAGCAAAAATCATGTCACAAGATATTCAAGAGCCAAATTTATTTGAGCATCAAAATCAGTAAAGTGAAAAGGGAAAAAATAGTTGCAGACAAGTCTAACAAAAGGTGAAGATAATGTGACGGTCAAACGTGACATAAAACTTTATGCATTTACAATTCAAATAGAGAGACCTAAATTTCAGAGCATGTCCTACACCAAAAAATTCAATAGTATAGAGCAGGGAACAAAAGCCTCAACTCATTAATGAATGAATCTCAGTATGAAATTGTGCTATAATATAAGGTACTCAGAGTCAATGAAATTTCAAAAGAAGTGAGGTCAAATGCTGTAAAAAGGAATCTTCAATCATTCCAATAGCCAAAAACAATTTTAAAAAAAAGTTAAAAGCGGAAAATATCCATCATTATTAATGACTTTTCGACGCTTTCTAATATCAAAATATCAAGTTGAAATACAACTAATGAGTATACTACATTCAAATTTAATGATTGTTCATTTGCGCTACATCATGTTGATGATATTTACATGTGAGCATCTTAAAGGACTTTATGGGCATATCATTTCAAGAATAAGGACAACAGTTTCTAATACAAAGATAGCAAATTATTGAACAAAATCTAAAGAAATATAGCTTGGGCAATCTTGTTAAGCCGAGCAATATCAAAACTAACCTTGAGATCCTTTGAACCTGACTGCATTTTAACTTTAACAGCCTTAATCTTCTTCTCGAAATCCTTGAGCCTCCCCTCTCGATTGTTATCATGCTCTCTAATTGTTTTCTCAAGCATTGACACAGTACTGACACATTCTTCATACAAAAGTTGCTTTTCTTTGGCAGCAGATTTTGCTACTTCAAGCTCTTGCTCAATCTTTTTTATTACTTCACTGAGCTAAATCCAGGCAAACAAGATACAGAACAGAAACAAAAAATGGTAAATAAAATTGTACAACACAGAAAAGGCAGAGTGATGACTACAATTCATGGGTTGGGTGTATTATGAAAGATAGAATCATAGAAAGGTGCAAACCTTATGATGCTCATTTTGCTCCACCCTGCCTTGAAATAATGAAAGGTCATATAATTTAAGTTCTAATTGTGCTTTAAGATCCATAAACTTTTTTTGAAGAGGCAAGAGTTCATTGATCTGAAATGTCAAGACAAGAACACAAAAGAATGATATAAAAAAGAGAAAGAAAATATGCCATTGCCCACAGCCAAGACCCTGGAAAAGGGTAACGAGAACTTGGAATGGAGAAATGTACTTCAAAAAACCCAAAGGCAGCAACACATAAAAGTTAGGAATCAACAATCAATTACGTGTAACCATCATGAAATGAAAACTGAAGGAATATTTGGCACTGTGAACACAAGTGCAGCATGCTCTATTTTTTCCATGAATGCATAAAATCTCCAATATGTTTGAATAACCAGCATATCCTGATTTGAATAACCTCATAAATACATTATTATTGATTTCTAATACAACGAGAATTATTGTTTATAAGCATAAGTTCTCTTTTTCCTTTAATGTCTCATCCTTCTTTTGGAAAAGGAAGAGGCCTATACCTTTGATTCGATTTCAAATAGCCTTTTATGATGAATTAAAAGGTTTGATTCAGCATCTGCTAATCTATGAAGTTGCCTTAACAGATCACCACCACCCCTGCAAAAACACACTATTGCTGTAAAATATTCACCAGCTTGAACAAGAAGTAAGGGTAAAAAACTTAAAGGCATCTTTTAATGGTATCTTAATAAAAATGGCTAATTAAATTGCAATGCATGGAGGAAAAAAAAAAGGTTGTGCAAACATAATCATGAACATTTGACATAATTGGTGAAAGATATCTGCCTTTAACAACCCAACCCCACCCACATGGAAGATTAAAAATATTATAAAGAAAGACCATTTGCAACACAGAAAGGATGCCTATGAATATTGTAAATTGATAAACAAGCAGAGTAGTTACCTGCGGCTACCACCAGTTAGAAGACCACTTGGTTGAAATATATCACCATCAAGAGTAACACTTGGAGTGTGAGTGTCACGATTAAAAGCAACCTACAAAACATCCATTGTAATGAACATCAAAATACATTAACAAAGACAAAAAATATATATATATATATATATATATATATATGAATGAATAATGAAAAATGAGTCATTGTTCTAAATAAATAGAAAAGGTGGATTACTTCTAATATAATGGCTTTTAGGGAACACAAGAGCAAAAGCACCAAAGGTATTCTTATAAATCATAAATGATTTACTTCTCGTAAAGTTTCAACATTATTACATGATCATTACTTAGCTTCAGTAAAATGAAAAAGAAATTTTGATTTGCAAACAGTTAATTCTTATTTGACATCTTTTATCAAAAAGCTTGATGCAAAAGATTTGACAGATAAAAAATTCTCAACATTACCAGAAACAGGTGAAAATTCATAAAAACCAAAGGCACTTAACCCAAAACCTAGACATACTACTGGTTTAGTAGAATGACATGTTAAATATTTAAATTCGCTTCAAACCTAAGTAAAGGTTCATGTCAAATTTGAGGTACTTAGGCCATATGATAAACATAACAATTTTTTAATTGGATGCCTTTGGACAAATGCCCAACACAGTGGCAGCTATGTTAGTTGTTGCCAACAGCCAATGTAGCATATAAATAGATCAAATAAACATAATATTATTAAAACAAATACAAACATCTGCAATGATTTGAAATATGAGCACAACACATCTATAAAAAGTCTTTTTTATATAAGGTATAAGCCATTGGCTAAACCATACAACCAGGTCATCTTACTGCAAATAAATTGATAAGAATCAGATTAGAAGGAACACCTGCATTTTGAAAATTCCAATCATCTACAGGCTCTAAGATGTTTTTCCAAAAACAATATTTTCTCCTAGTAATTTAGTATATTGCTGATACAATCTTTTGCTCAGGAAGAAATATACCGATATGTAATAGCTTCATGTTATTAGGAATTGTATCTATTTTTAATTATTTTTTTCAAGAAACTATTTACAGCTCTATGATATCAAACCATAGAACAAAAAACTGAATATGATTTTGACAACTCGGAAAAGAGTTGCAGATGCGCCAGAAAAAAACATTGCTAAAGATGGCCTTACCTCCTTTGCAACATCAGTGGTTTTGCAAACAAATGTTGAACCAAAAACATATTCCATAGCAGTCTGCAAAGTAAATCAACTTTCAGATAAATACAACCCAGAATGGAACATTGTAAATTCTAATAATCTAGCAAAAAAATTGGAAAAGTAAATTACAGTTCAAATCATTAGGTTTCCATGTCTTTTTTTTCTAACCAAAACAAAACAAGAGACTATCATAACAGGAAGTTTCCATGACAAATGTACAAAAATAAAATTCCAAAATGAACTTAAGTTGCAAGTTTCAAACTCAAAATTGCTTAGCCACAAAACCAGACAATTTAAAGGTCATGCCATAATTATAAACAAATAGAACCATATGCACAATAATAGAAAATTGTCTATAAGAAACAAAAATGTAAGTAAATCAAGCAGCAGCATGACATGATCAGGTTTGATGCAATAAATAGGCATATGGAAGCATACCTTCAATTCATCACTGTAACCAACCAAAGAAAGTGCAAGTTCTGCATTTTCCTTGCCGACCTGTGCAATAATAACATCAAGATACGGGAAAAAGGGCTACTTGACTTTAAACATTGGAAAACTTGACAGCAATAACTAACCAATCTAACAGCAGCCTGTTGAACTCTAGGAGGAACAGTATGGGATTGAATCTTATTCAAAGGTATAATTGTTACTCTCCTTCGAAGATCACCATGCTGAAGCAGTTGCTTTCCAGTATTTTCAGTGTCTACAATAACATTATATAATTTTCCACCAGCAGTAACCTGCAAGTGAACTCAACGTTAGAGAATCGCCATATGGATCTCGAGTTTTGAAAACAATTATGTGATATGCATTACAGACCTCTAAGGCAGTCATGGTGGAGCTGTTCTTCACTTTGATAAGCTTTGCAACCACACCCTTGACCTTTGACCTGTCAAAATTCTTCACGGGATCACGATATGAGAACTGCACATTTGCTAACTGTGCAGAAAGATCATGAATTTCATCTTTCAACTTCTGCACCAACTCCATCTCAGATGCACGGTCCTGAAAACGGATATGGTTCAGGATAAATCTAATTAAGAAACACAAAAAAAAAAAAATTGAAATATATGCATGGGGAATGTAAAAACATGTGAGGCTGTTTTTTTTTTTTTTTTGTCTTGTGGTGGTGTTACGAATCGGATGGTGTGGAGGAGAAGAGACAGACATGCCTTCTGTAGAGCTTCCATCAGGCCCTCTTTATATGAAACAGACTCCAATTCAAGTTTAACTTTCTCTACATCTTTCCTTCTAGCATTGAGCTCATTCTCTGCGGCAGCAGCCTCTTCACACTTCGAAAGTAACTGATGTCTTTTCTCTTTCAGCTCCTTCTCGCAATGACTTATTTTAGTTTTCAGCTGTTTCAATTCTGTTTCAGCACTTCCAACAGCAACCTTGGCATCACCTAGCTGGTCTTCAAGACATTTCTCTTCATTTCCACTACTCTTGCCAGCTAATACGCCCTATTCAAAGTAATCACACCACTTTCTTTAAAAACCACAATTTGAAAGAAAAGAAGGCAATAACAGCAAATCAATCAAATAGAACAAATCTAAAATATATTGGGACTCCTCACCTGGTAGTCCTTTTCATACTCTTCCAAACTTTTAGATAATTCCTCCACTCTCTTTTTGAGATCAGCTGCTCCTTCTTCAGACCTTCTGACAGCAGAGGCCTTCTCCTCTATAGATTGCTTTAGGTCTTCAATATTACGAACAATCTAGTACCATAAGGATGTAGAATCCAAATTTGATTAAAATGGCAAAAAATATGTAGGAATAAAACTGATAGAAAATAGGACTACAAAATATGGCAAACATACAAAGCTAAAAACTAAAAAGCATATGAAAGAAGTGACAGAGTTTGAGATAAATCTTAATCACCTTTTTGGCATTCTCTTTCTCACTCCTAAGATTGTCATCTTTATTGTTCAATACAGACACTTCAAGCACAAGACCTTGAGATAGTTTATCTACTTTATCCGACAGAATTTTGACTTCCCCACCCATGCTGGCTTCCTTTTCAGCAGTCAAATTTGATACTTGCTTCTCCATTTCCAGTATTTCCAATCGTGTCCTTTCTGTATTTTCGTCAATTTCAGCAATCTTAGCCTTTACTTGTTCCACGTCACCAACTGCACTGTCTCTGATCTTCTCAGCTTGAACATATTCATAGGCAATGCAAAACCTTCTAAGTTGATCTAATTCAGCACTGCCATTAGCCCATTGCATGTATTGAGTCCGTTCTTTCCTTAGTTTCTCCAAAGCAGGTAATATTTCTTGATCAAGAAGCTTATTAATCTCATCAACCTTACTCTGCTTCTTTTCAAGTGTTTTTAGTGCAGCCTCTTTCTTTGTTTCATACATTCTTGTCCCAGCAGCCTCTTCAAGCATAGATAGAATCTCAGGGGGTTTCATATTTAAAACCTTGGTGATACGGCCTTGCATTATGAGGAAATGCGGATTATTAACATTAAGTTGTACTGAATGAAAAAGCGTTTGGACTTGATTAGGCTGTGAAGCTTTTCCATTGATAAGATATTTGTTCCTTCCACCAACCACGATCTGCACAGTAAGAAATGCATCTCAACAAAACAGCCTGTGTTTCAGCACTTTACTTTCAGGCAAACATAAAATAACCCCACTGTAATGTCCAAGCACATCAAACTAGTTAGCCTAGTAACATAGACTATTAAGTCACCGCCAAAATGGAAACAGACAAATTATATTTATGCTAACATACTAGAATCATTAACAACTTCATTTCAGTTTAGAAAGAAATAGATTAACCAGTTTAAAATCCTATTTGGAAAAACCACGAAATATATTCAATTCAATTCTAAATCAACAATCGACCATATGAAAGCAAACCACCATTCTACACTTGGGTAAACAAACTCAAACTTTTTTACAAAATTTTACTACTTCAACTTAATTTCTTTGACATCATAAACTACAAAACAAAAACCACACATAAAATTTCAGGATATCAAAAAAATTTGAACAATAACAATTTTACAACAGTCAATGAAACACAACCAACCTGTCGAGTGACTGTAATCTCAGGATGGTCCTCATAACCCAGCGGGCTTCGTCTCCGGTCTGAATTATCAAACACAATTGACACTGTGGCCTTAGTAATTCCTGCTTGGCCTTGCTTGTACACGAGCTCCTGAAGGTTCGAAGCACGAACCTGCTGCAGATTGGTTATACCCAATACGAAACAAATCGAATCCAGAATGTTCGATTTGCCCGAGCCATTTAGACCCGTTATCGCGTTAAAATACGGATCAAAACCAGGGACAACTGTCCTTGAAGCATAGGATTTGAATCCCTCCAAACATATCTCCTTTATATACATTTTTCACAGTTCTCAAACCTAGAATACGAGGATGGAAAAAAAATAAATAAATAAATGAACATAAATAAACGCATCATTAGTTCAGAAACCCTATAATTGAACATAAATTGAAAACATTTTCACCAAGTAACTGTGAAAGTCCCCAATCAACTTTAACAATGAATAAGAGGCGTTTCTTCTTCTTCTATTTTTTAATCTTAGTTGTAAGAATTGCAACCCTAAACTTTAAACCTCAAAATAAATAAATAAATAAATCAAGTATATCGGAGAATTAGCCGTAAAATGAGTGAGTGGCTGACCTTGAAAGCGAACTAGACAGTGAATTCGAGTGACTGAGACTGCGAGTTGAAGATAACGTGCGTGGAGTTGAGGGTTTACGAGTCGAAAACCCTAAAATCGGTGGAATCACTGCAGGAGATCGAGACCTCAGAGAAGTTATATGTGAAATTCAAAAGAAGTTCTTTTTTTTTTTTTTTTCGTTGAAAGTTGAAGAAGCAAAGTGCGACTCGATGAAGCAACTGTGGATTCAACAAAAAAAATTGAAAAATGAAGAGCTAAGAAGCGGGAAAATGGTTTGTGCTACTGCTACTCAAATGTTAAATTTTTTTAAATTAATTGTGACGTCATGTGTCAAATTGGCGCCAGTGGGCCGGACTTAATAAACCTACCGTTAGACCCGAAACTTGGCCTTTTTGACCCGCTAAATATCTTCCATTCTTTTTTCAAGCACACCCACACCGTTCTTTTTTCTTGTCAGCACAAATTATAGACATATTTATAATATATTAATACCGATTTTTCTCTCATACGTGCAAATTATTAAGTATATACATGGTAAAAATGTGGTGATGTATATTAGTATGCTATAGATAATATCTTTCTCTCATGAGCACACAACTTTGAGCATATCTTGCTCTAAAAAAATAATAAAAAAAAATAAACTTTGAATATATCTTAACATACTAATACAAATCAGTAAATCACCACACTTTTGCCATATCAACAATATAACATCGATCATAATAATACGCATGGCAAAAGTATGATGACGTGTATTAGTATACTTAGGATATACTCAAAGTGTGTGCTCATGTAAGAAAAATTGGCTATAAATATGCCTATAATGCGTGCCTACTTCAATTTTGTAGATATGCACACCCCTATCAAGAGGAGATAACGGTGTCAAATCTACCGAGATTTACCTACTGAGTAAAAAAATATATATAGAAAGCAAAAAAAAAAGTGCATTACTTAGAGATTATGGACTGGAATTTTCAGCTGTTTTTGTTGTTTTCCAAATACTTATTCTTGTCCTGTATAATACTGAAGAAAAAACTCTCCACTCATACTTATAATGTGCATAATGGAACTCAAACATAGATAGAGATATGCACACCCCCCATAAGCTAAGAGGAGATGAAGTTGTGAATTTCAAATATAGAGAACTAGGTTTTCCAACTAGTAAAAAAAAAATTAGAAAGCTAAAAAAAAAAAACTGCATTTATATTTCTTAGATATTAAATTTTCACCTTTTGTACTTTATCATCAGCCTCAAAGGCCAAAAACTTCCATAATTTTTCTACAATACAAAATTGGTTCGTTCTAGAAAGCAATAAAAACAATAGCAAAATGAATCTTAAATTTCAAAACATCTGGAAGCAAGAAAATAATTACCTTCAAAATATTAAACAAACAGTTCCAATCAATATGTTCACAATGTCAAATTCGATTTCTACATACGGTTAACCATTACAAATGAATCATGTTGTTACATTTCCTAACAAATCCACTACAAATTCTACCATAATTCACAAACAAACAAATTACACATAAAAAACTATCAATCACAGTCCAAATCCATCAGAAATTCCCGTGAGAGTAGAATCTGGCGGAGTTTGGGCAGGGAACACCACATTGTCATAGACAAGTCCAGCAACCGCGGCTCCAGCCAAGGGACCAACCCAGTACACTGCTTGGTTCTTGAAACTACCCGCAACAATGGCTGACCCAAAAGCAGATGCCGGGTTCATCGAGCCACCCGAGAAAGGCCCCGTTGCCAACACGTTGGCGCCCGCTATCATCCCTATCGCCAGAGGCCCAATGCTGCCCATAGCGCCACGTTTAGGGTCTCCGGCCGCGTAAACCGTGTACACCAAAGCAAATGTCAGGAGGGCTTCCAGTATAGATGCACCAAAACCTGTCATTTCTTGTGCAATTGTGTATGTTGGTACAACCTGCCAAATTACGTATGCATTTCAACGTTATCATGTTTCAAAATTAATTTTTTTTAAAAATTGAAAATCATAAGCGTATCAATAGAATAGAAATTACTATAGAAATGTATACAAAATCCAAAACATAGAAAAAGAAGTGTTTGTGGTGTGTTACCTGGCCTACAATGGTTACTTTCAATACAAGGCAAGCCATAACGGAGGCCAACATCTGAGAAACCCAATAAAATAGAGCAGTTAACACACTTATGTGTCCTCCAACCGCCTTCGCAAAGGTCACTGCCGGATTTACATGCCCTCCGGAGATATTCGCCGCAATATAAACAGTCGACGACAATGCAAATGCATTCGCAACAGCAACAATCACTAAACCAGACGGATTCGCCGCCATTTCCGGCATCAATTTCCCTGCCATAACACCAAAAATGCAACATATAACTAAGTTATAACATATGGTACTATAGATAAATTTAGTAATTGATTGCGAGCACACTCACTTGAAGCCATAGAAGATCCCACAACAGCAAAGACATAAAAGAAAGTGGAGATAAATTCTGCAAAGTATGATCTGAGAGCATCTTTGGTCACTGATTGCTTTAATCGTTCACTCAACGCAGTGGGAGCCATTTTCTTCTCTAAACGAAAATACATAGAAAAAAATAAAAAGTGGTCTTGTTGGCAGAAAATTAAACAAGTTTATATAACTGTACAAGAGTTGTGATGTTTCCAAAAAATTGTAAAAAATTCAAAAACTAACCGACACAATCCACGTGGCTGTGAGTTTGCTGGATTGTTGCGTGCGGTTTATACAGTTATTATATTTCTTAAAATTGCAAAACCGTCCCTGGAAATGATCGAATTTATGCTTGGAGTTGTCGGTTGGTTGGCCCGCCCGAGGCTGGTTGCACGTGATGCACGTGCAATTGAAGAATATTAAATTTTTGGACTAATTTCACAAATACCCATAATTTTAGGCATAATTGTATGAATATGTAACTTTTACCCATAATTACACAAACATCCCCTGTTGTTAGTTGACTTCTGTTAACTCTAACCATTGACCATAATTTTAACCCACTATAACTAAAGTGCCACTAGGTACCTATTTTATTATTTAAATTAATAATTAAAAAATGAAACAGAAAAGACAAAGAAAACAAAAAAAAAAAATCAATTTTTTTTTTCTTTTTCATTTTCTCAACCCCCAAACACAATCCAAAAATAAAATTAACAAACAAAAACCCAAACTCAATCTCATAAATCAAAACCAAAACTCAAATCCTCAAATAACAACCAAAAATCAAATCCACAAATAAAAACACAAATCTATCAATTTCACAAACAGTTAACTACATCCATTTAAAAAAAAAAAATTAAAATTAAAACTTCAATGATGAATTTTTAACTTTCTAGGTTGAAGTTCTATTTTTTTTTTTTTTTTAAATGGATATTGTTAACTGGTTGTGGTAATGATGGATTTGAGTTTTTATTTATGGATTTAATTTTTGGTTGTTACTTGAGGATTTGAGTTTTGGTTTTGATTTGTAGGATTGAGTTTGGTTTTTATTTGTATAGTTTATTCTTGGATTGTGTTTGGGGTTGAGAAATGAAAGAAAAAAAAATGATTGATTTTGTTTTTTTTTTTTTATTATTTTCTTTGTCTTTTCTGTTTCATTTTTTAATTATTAATTTAAATAATAAAATAGGTAACTAGGGGCACTTTAGTCATTGTAGGTTAAAATTGTGGTCAACGGTTAGAGTTAACGGAAGTCAACTAACGGCAGAGTACGTTTATAAAATTATACCTAAAAGTAGGGGCGTTTGTGCAATTAGTCCTAAATTTTATTAAAAAAATAAAATAAAATTTAAAAAGAGAAAGAGAAGGGTTTTCGTTAACTGGCTACAGCTATAGCTTCTTTAACTGTAACACTCCAAAATTTGTGCTTCCTTGTGTCTTTCAATTGAAATCTCAGGTTTTTGGAGAGTGTTTTTGACTGTCAGATCCACGAAATCAACGGCGACGGCAGCCGAATGCAAATCTCTGATAAGATTTACCACTGCAGTTAATTACTTCTTTATTTTTAATCCTCTTCTATTTTTGTTCTGTGATCTGGAAATTGCTGTACATTTGCAGCAATGTGGTTCTTGTCAAATCTGTAAAAGAAAAAAGAAAAAAAAGAGAAAATTGTTCGATTAAATTTGTTTATGCGTATGGTTATTCGAGAAGATAAATAATTTAATTGATTAATGTTTTTTTATATTTCAGTTCATCAAGTTTTGAAATAGTAATTATAATGATTTTAATTGATTTTGTAACGTTTCGATGACCGATTCGGGTTGATTGCTATTAAGCAAGTAGAGAGTGGTAGCAATCATGAGTTCTGATGAACAAATGGTCATTATTTGGCTGAAATAGAAGGACAAATGGTAATTCTAAGTGGGCGATAATGAGATTGAGGCTTCGTGTTTTAGATTGTTAGTTTGTTAGAGTAGAGGGATTGGTGTTTAGATTACTTGTTTGTTACGTAACAAGAAGTTTCTATGTCATCTTGGCTTCTCTGTTGAAGGAATTTTAGTTTATTTTTGATAGACTTGTGAGTATGCATGTTACCTGCTAACAGCAGGAAGGATTTTGCAGAAGTAGGTAGTGCTTATCCAGCTTAACTGGTTGTTAGATTTCGCTATGGTGTAAGTTCAACACCACAGTTTTGATTTATTTTGTCTCTTCTAACAACAAAGGTCGTTGTGGAGAAATCGTTTTCGTTATTATTTTCTTTCTTTTTTCATAGGTGGCCATTTTTTTAGTGCTACTACGGACGAAGTTTAAAGTTTTCATTTATAATTGACAAAACAGCCAATCTATTAAGGTACTGTATTTGGTGGTGACTTGTTTCAACATATAGAAGCCTTTTTTACTGTATGTTGAACAATGAACTTTAAAAGAAAGCTAAGAGTTGTTTTGTGATATTTAGTTAATCTGTAAATTTCTGCTAGGACCTATAACGATCTTTGCTTTTTGGTTAATAGTTAATATGACTTCCTGATGTTAGCTATTTGGATGACAACCATTGGCAATTTATTGTTTTTACATGAGATATTAATGGGTTGTGGTCAGGAGTTGCAACCTTTGCTTTTTTCTATAGCGAATTCGTATATTTTCTGTCTAGACCTGCTAATAAAAAGTTGATGATTTACTTCAGATGTCTAAGGATGAGGAGAATCCATCAGTTGTCAAAACTACAAATGGGTCAGAAGCCTCTGCTCTCTCCAGTGAAATACAAGTAACATGGTATGGAAGATTACTCCAGCAAGCCTCGGTTTATGGTTTAGCTGCCGGGTATTGCCTCTCAGCTTCTTTGCTTTCCATCATCAACAAATGGGCTGTCATGAAATTTCCTTATCCAGGGGCACTAACTGCTTTACAGTACTTCACAAGTGCAGCTGGTGTCTTTCTTTGTGGGTATTTTAAATTGATAGAGCACGATGCTCTTGACCTCCTGACTATGTGGCGGTTTCTACCTGCAGCGATTATATTTTACCTCTCTCTTTTCACCAACAGTGAGCTCCTCCTCCATGCCAATGTTGACACTTTCATTGTCTTTCGTTCAGCTGTTCCCATCTTTGTAGCAATAGGAGAAACCCTCTTTTTGCACCAGCCATGGCCATCAATCAGGACGTGGCTCTCGCTTGGTACCATCTTCGGTGGAAGTGTGATTTATGTTCTAACAGATTATCAATTCACAGTCATGGCTTATAGTTGGGCTCTAGCTTATCTGGTTAGCATGTCCATTGATTTTGTTTATATAAAGCATGTGGTAATGACTATTGGTTTAAATACATGGGGTCTTGTTCTATACAATAATCTCGAGGCTCTCCTACTATTTCCCTTGGAGCTACTTATAATGGGGGAATTGAAGAAAATAAAGCATGAAATCACAGACGAGTCAGATTGGCATTCCTTTGGAGTTGTTTTGCCAGTGGGGTTATCATGCATATTTGGTTTGGCTATCTCTTTCTTTGGGTTCTCTTGTCGGAGGGCAATATCTGCAACTGGCTTTACAGTTCTTGGTATAGTGAACAAGTTATTGACAGTTGTGATTAACTTCATTATTTGGGACAAACATTCAACATTTGTGGGAACAGTTGGCCTTCTGATTTGTATGATTGGTGGGGTTATGTATCAGCAGTCTACAAGCAATAAACCTAAGACCATGAATAATACTAAAGAACAGGAGAGTGAAGAGGAACAACAGAAACTACTTGAAATGCGGACAAATACAGAAAGTCACCATAATGAGAAGAAAGTTGTTGAGTTGGAAGAAGAGAAATGAGAGAGACCTTATGCATAGGAGAAAACATTATTTGATGCTTTTGAATTGTCATGATTGCTAAATTCTCATGTAAAGAACTAATCTTTGTATGAACTCAAAGCCAAAGGTAACGGCTCAGACTGGGTTCGGCATGGCAAACTGCTTCTAGCATCCTTCCTCTACACAACCCCGAGTCACGAGCACCGATAGTTGATTCCTGATTTCATCATCCGACCAGAACAAACAGGTATTGGATGGAATATCCTATTCTTTAGTATGTATTATTGTTATCAATATTTCACTCATTTAAATAGCATTTTGTAGTACAGTGCTCTTATGATGGTATTGATTTAGCTAAATTACAGAAAGTATGCAATAGAAATAGGCTCAATTTTTTCAATATATTATGAGAGCTTCTTAATATAAAAATCATTGCAGTTTATCTTTTTCTTTTCATAGAATAGCCATTTAAACCCGGATTAGGGATTTGATTCTATATATTTTGTTAATTTGCTTGGTAGCAAAATTTATTGATCAAGGAATAGAAAGAAAACACAGATCAAAAATCATAATTGGCAGTTAATAAGATATAAGACTGATAAGTAATAAATCTTAATCACACAATACCATTTTTTATTGAGAATTGGGATCCAAATGCTTGTGAAAACTGTTCATGAGTCTAAAAAAAAACAAAAAATATTAATCACATCACATTCAGAGGGTGTTGAGCCTTCTCCGAGGACTCGATCTTCATCGAATCCTCTTACTGGCTAAATGGATTTCTTCTGCCTCCATTTTTTATCCTTTTGCTCTCGTTTTGAGTTTCTACTGTATGGTCTTATAATCTCTGTAATCAGGCAAGCTGCGTGGATGTTTCAATGATATTTTTACATTGATGCTCAGGAAGTCGAATTAAATTTTATTAAGAAACAAGAATCTCAATCTTGCTCTGTCTTCTTTTTTGTGTCTATCATGTTATAGATTGTTCAATCCTATACTGAAGTGGATTTGCTCCAGTTATTTTTTTTGGAGTTGTTTGAATAAATAAAAAAATTAATCGCAAGGAAAAGTAAAAAATTAAAAGTGAAACCGCATAATCTAAGATTGCAACAATGCTATGAGAGAATAAAATAAAGCATATGTACATTTTTTTTTTTTTTTGAGACTAATACTTAGCGTAGAAACACAAAACCCTTTGGAAGTGTTTCCTTAAAAGCACTTCTATGCTAAAAGACTCTAAAATTCATCAAAATCTGAATTAAACTTGTAAACTACCATCTTTATTCATCTCTTCTTGGAATACAACACATAGCTTTCAAAAACTTGAAACACTGAAAAATTGATGACCATCCCCCCTTCTGTTTCCTCGTAAAAGACTTCATAGCACATTCCCTTCTATAGACCTCGATCACCTCTTCCTTGTATATAAAACCATTTAACTCTTCGATATCACTGGTGCCGAAAAATATATCCCCCATATCATCATCATTATCATCGTAGCCATCGGAAGAACTCGAAGATTGTGAAAAAGTTTCGTAATAAAAATACCGCCTCTCCTCTTGATTTCTCCATTCTATGCTGCCGCAGCAACCGTCACTTTCAACAATATCACCATCACAAGAAGAAGAAACTCCTCTGGCCATTTGAGTTACTTAATAAGAATGAGAATGCTGTAGGTATTATCGTTATTGTAGATAGATATATAGGGGAAACAATTCTAGTCATAAAAGGATTAGGAGTAATAAGAATTTTAGAACTTCTTGGATCTTCTAGTTTTACTTGTACAACTCTCAAAACGATTTTGATTTTAAGATAACTACTGATTTGCTGACATCTCCTACATTTATGCTAATGAAATTTTGGCTACTAAAGATTTTCTTATTTTATTTTTTTCAATATTTATCTATGATAAATTTTTAACATATGCAAGTTTATCGTAAATCACATATATTATCTTGATTCAAAATATTTTAAATTTTATGCAAATTACACTTTAGGAATTATAACTTTTTTTTTATAGACAAAAATATTTTGCAATTAAAAATCATAAAAAGAGAAATAGAGAAATATATGAGTATAGAATATAAGATAATACCATTATTTAAAAGAACAGTCTACTCTTAACATGATAACTATTCCTTGCCAAGTGGAGTTATACCTCACCCAAAATTCTATGATTAAGGTAAGTAGACCAAAAAAAAAATCCCGAATTTATGTAACAGTATTTAAGTTGAATGTTTTAATTAATTAATTAATTATATTTAAAAATATTTAGTTAATATATTTATAAAAGTCCGGATAGCCTCATTGATCATGTCTACCAACCTTACAAAACAGACACCGGAATTAGAGGATGCCGATCTCCTCCACGAGATCTTTTTTTTTTTTTTTTTTTTTTTTTAATTGTTGATTTTATTATTTTATAAAAATAAAATTATTAGTGTAATAATAGCTTCTTCAACCGTAAAACTTAGTAATTTTTTTTTTTTTTTTTTTTTTTACACTATCTATCCATCTATCTAAACCGGACATTTTTTTTTCGAAGATTTTTACTATTAGCTGCCGATTTGGTCTACTAATCTTGTCCAACACATAAAGTACAATACTAATTACCATGGTCTACTCAGCTTGTCCAATAAGATGAACTAGCAAAGACTTGTACTTGTCCATTAATTCATTATTAATGGTAATGATCAGCAAAGCAAAGCAAAGGTTCAAAGATTGTGACAAGCAGATTGGCTACATTTATGCCTCGAAGTTGGCATTATCTCTATGACAAGCAGATTGTGACAAATAATAAAGTTTTGATACTTCGATTACTATTTTTTATATCTATATTTAGGGGTGTACGGCGGATCAGATCCAATGGATTTGCTATGATCCAAGATCCAATTCAATCCGATCCGATTGGATCGAAGAAATTGCAATCCGATCCGATCCAATTTTATAGCGGGATCCGATCCGATCCGACCCGATCCGATTACTATTTGATCCAATCCGACCCGATCCGATCCGAAATAATCTAATGGATCGAATTAATATAAAGTCATACGTAATATATAAAAGTTATGATCTGAAATAAATAAAATCAAATAAATTATTCAAACATTACTAATTAATTCAAATAAAATTAACATTAAAAAAAATACATGACATAACTTGTAAACTTTATATATTTCAAAAAGTTTATAAACATTATATATCAGCTCCAAATGTAAACTTAATAAGCCGTGATGTTGATGAAGAAGAATAGAAGAAAAGAAGATGGTAGATTGTTGGCTATAGAGAAATTGAGAAAGAAAACCCAAAATAGTAACATTTAAAATTGTATTTTGGTTGGGCTTTTACATTAGAAAGTAGTGGATAAAGTAAATTACCCAATATAAAAATAAGGCCTAATATTTTAAGCGGATTGACAGATTTCCAAACGGAAATCCAGATCCAATCCAATGGATTTTAGAATTTCGGATCCAATCCGATCCAATCACCTCTCTAGATCCGATTCAATCCAATGGATTGGATCCGATCCAATGGATCGTATTGGATTGGATTGGATTCTGCACACCCCTATCTATATTAATGCAATGCACTTCACAAATAATTTGGGATCAAAATTAAATTAATTATAAGAGAGATAGCGTAGGTATCAGGAGGGAAACACACTTGAAAAACAACATTAAAGACTCGAAGAACAAATAAAGAATGCTCCCTAAAATAAAAATAAAATAAACAATGTGTTCCATCACAAAGGTTGGAGATCCATTTAGAAAAAAAGAAGATTTTTTTTTTTTCCAAAGATATATTTTTTTATTATTCTGTGAGATGAGGGGTATTTTTGTCTTTCACATATATTTTTTAAAAATTAATTAAGCATTTCAAGGCTATTTTGATACTTTTAACGGTCAAATGTAGTCAACAATTAGGTTCGACTAAGTTTGACTAATGATATGGGAGGTGAGTGTCAGTTAATGATAAAGTTGTATTTGGATGCAAAATGGCAAACCTATGATATTTTAATGCAATTTGCTCAATTTTTAGATATAGAACCATTTATTGAATATTTAATTAACATACATGGTATAGCACAATTGGAACAGTACTTTTCTCATAATTTTTGAAATTTTAACACTATTTAGTTACCATATAAAGAGTAGCATTTGTTTCCAAAATTATTAATCATTAGTGATAAATAAGACAAGACATACATACAATTGCATGCAAATCTGAAATCACAGAAAAATGAGTGAATAGAACTATTAATCAACAAAGAGATGTGCACTCAAATCAAACACAAGGCATGTCAAATTATCTTTCATTCAATAGAAGCAATAGTAAAACTGAAAATGAATGAGAAGATGTAAACTTAAATTCGATGTGGGTCTTTCAAGACCCTAAGCTAAGCCAATCACAATAAGTTGCTAAAGTAGAAAGTGATTTCTAATTTTATCTGAATCTAAAATTAGTTTGTGCTAATTATGTTAAAATCTGTTAAAAGAATGCACATGTTCTTGAACCTGGTGTGGAAGATCGATCTCTCCAACCACCTTCATTGCATGAACTTCTCCAGCCACTACCCCCAGATGCTGCAGAGGAGCCCTCAGTTGCAGGGCTTCGCATTGGTACCATAGCAGCAACTGATCTATTGATGGTGCTGATCTTAGGATAAGAAATCATAAGGTGCGATTAAAAAAAAAAAAGTGAAACACTAAATATGTTTTTTTTATGTGCATTCGAATCT
The DNA here is from genome assembly GCA_008009225.1 of Acer yangbiense. Classification (NCBI taxonomy): domain Eukaryota; kingdom Viridiplantae; phylum Streptophyta; class Magnoliopsida; order Sapindales; family Sapindaceae; genus Acer; species Acer yangbiense. The sequence continues at coordinate 60,346,133 of CM017762.1, forward strand.
GGAATATTGACGGACTTAATGAATAGTCTTTACCTCTAAGCCAATTGGGTAGTGGTATAATGATTTTCACCTAAATGAGAATTAAATACTAAATATTTCATCAACATATGTGATATGGATTTTTAATAACCGAAATAAGTCAAGAAAGATAAGATTAAATACTTGGAGTTATTTGAATGACGCATCTCAAACACAAAGTCCACGACATATATGGTGAATGAACAAAAGTCCAACAAAATGCAAAATATGCTCAAAGAGAAAGATCAAGGTTTAATAATCGGGTGCAAAATCTCTTGGGATGTGGTTCCACTTCCTCTTGATGATCATTAGATGTTCGACTTCTCCTTCTCCTTCCACTTGTTTCCCCAATATCTTGAATGGTGACACCAAATATCTTGTCTTGATTGGCTTTGAATATATTGGATGAGTAAATTTTTTTTTTTTAAAAATGTAAGATAAAATAATTTGAAGTTAACTAGTTATAACCCGTTGTTTAAAATAATGTGTTAGGAATCTTAAACTTCTAATTAGAGTTCATATTTATAAGAGACCTCAATAGGTACTTTTGAGATTATGAATAACATAGTATTTATATGAACAAACCAAAGTTATAGTAGCAATTTTAATAATAGATTTGGAGTTGCTAGAATTACGTACCTTGCAAATTTTGCCACCGTAAAGTCTCTTGGGATTTGGTTCCACTTCCACTTGTTTCCCCGAAATCTTGATATATTGGATGTACCCCACAACATTTCACTTTGCAATCAATGGGGCCCACAATGTTATGAATACTGAAGTTAAATGAACAAGTTGTATACTCATCCGTAAATAGCTTAGCATGATTTGAACGGTTATGATAACCTAACACCACATGATTTAAGTCAATCAATAGATTTTTTTCAAAGTATGTAACTTTCCTACTTATACACGGAAGAAAATCCCCTATGCATTTTTCCTCCATACCGGCGCCAAACACCCCCGTCCAGCCAGCCTAACTCAGCAACATTTGTGAAATACATGTTGCCTACCAAGTGTTCGATGAAATGTCAGTTGCATCCCATACTACAACTGCATAGTGACACCAGCCATGAGCCAACAAACCCATCCATACACACTCCACCCAAAGTGTGCACACACACTCACTCACAAGTGTGCCCACACATGCATGATCCCCAATTAGCAACACTCACTGCTAAGCAACACAAGAACACTATAACAAGGTTTTGCCGAGTAACAAGCCCTCCTAGCAAGTCACAATCTCACTCAACCCAACACACATAGAAAAGTAGAAGAGAGACAAACACACAAAGCCTTATGTGAGACCATCTCTCAACATGGTTACTTTTATTACTCATAGCAACTAGGAAACAATGCTCTTTGCAGGATCAACACATTTCGTTGTCTCTGCCATATACATTCCCGAATGTATATACAACATTAACATGCACTTACACACTAAGATGACAACCCCTACTGCCTTTTACATTTCGAATGATCACCACACTCTAGCACTCTTGCAAGTTGGTGTATCAACAAGTAAACAGCCCCTACTATCTATATTTTACCAGATTTCCCTCTTCTTAATATGCTAACACCCATCAAAGAGCTTAAGTTAATTCTTCCAATGAGAATAAACAGTAGATATCTTAAGGAATTTTTGTCAGATTACACTCCTTTAGATCTAGTTTTGTTAAACAATGTAATAAACCTAACATAGGAAGCAATGTCAACCCTCTACATCGACAACATTCCAACTCAGTAAGTTTCTCCAAAGATGTTAAAGAGGATGGAAGTTGACATATGGTAGTTCTGCTTGCTTCGAGATAGCCCGAAGATTTTAAGTTCCCTAATTTCTCTGGCAATTTGTCTAGCTTTGGACATTTAGAAATAGTAAGATGATATAGAAGTCTCAAATTACAAATGCTACTTGGAAACCTCTCAAGATTTTCACAATTGGACAAAGTTAAACTCAAAAGCCCATTCATATTTTCAATGGCAATGGGTAACTCTTTAATTGCTGTTTTAAATAGATCAATATATTCCATACTTTCCATTACCTCCGAGATTTCTGGGAAAGTCTCAAGGTTGGAGCAACCGTAAAAAGATAGATCACAAAGAGATTTCAGTTTACATATGTTGGGTGAAATATGCTTGAGCCTTGCACAATTTGTAAGATGTAAATCTGAAAGCTTCGTTAGACTTCCAATTGATGAGGGAACTTCTTATATTGTTGTCACATCTAAATATAACTCCTATATATTCCCTGCAATCTCTAGAAAGCTTCTCCACTTTTCACAATAATGTAGACTCAAAGAACGAAGGTTGTTGAGATGTTTGAAAGATAAGCCACTGTCAAGCAAGTTTCTGCATTCACTAAGATTTACACACCCCAAGCATGGGGCATTTGAGAACTCTATGATTCTAGTTAGCTGTCGAGAGTAAGTTAGATGAAGCTGTTTTAATTTTGGGGTATCCTGTAACAAAAGCAATAATAAAATGACAAGAATGAGTAATTAATTATATATTAACTACACTAATTATATTAAAAGAATCAAATGAAAATTGCACCAATTTTTCTTCCCAAAGTTGTTCAAGATTGCTGAAAGAACATAAAAGTTCAACAAGGTTCTCTAAAATAAAACTTGATGGCAGTGTCATCCGTCCCAATAGAGATACCTCAATTCATCAGGAAGGTAATTTGAACCATGCACTTTAGAGATACATTCCATTGGATTGTAGAATTTTAGAATTCTAAGATTCCACATGTTCTCAAAGACTTGAGGATTGACATACATATCCTTCATTTCGGACATATCAAGAATTATTTCTTTAACTACTCTAGTACCCATAAAACAAAAGGAAAAGAAGTTATAAATAACATAAAATCATAGACTCTCTAAGAATTTTTACAATATAACTTCTTAAGAACATCTAAAATTAATTAATTAATTAATTAATTAATTAATTAAACAAGATTATGCTTATATATAATTGTTGTAGTTCCCTTGTAACCAAAAGTAAAGAATAAATTATGGCATAAGACACTAAGCTTCCTTAAATGTATAAATAAAACTTTATCCATATGAATCCAGTGGTATTCAATTAGGATTTCTATGGACTTTTAAAGAATCCTTCCATTAGTGGTATCTACATCATAATAAATGGATTTTCAAGGTCAAATGGATTTGGTGGACTAAACACATACCCTATTTATCCGCAATACAAGACAAACATAGGAGAAAACATCAGAGCACGTATTATCCGTGGTGGCATTGTGCACCTCACCTACTGTGAACTCAATTTCCTGCCTTTTCAACGTCTTTCTTACTACTCACTGAATGCTTATTAATGGGTTTGTTCTGATGGTGCTTCACTAATATGAATTTGAATCCATAAATGAGTTTTCCATTATGTACATTTCGTTAGTTCATACTCATTGTATTTCAATGATCAAATTTAAGCGGATATTCTTCACATGCTTATACACATCATTACCAATGAAATTGTTTGTGACTACATTAGTTCTGATGCATTGCATGTGAATCTGCTGATTAAGGCCAAAGGGACAGTCTCCTTCTCGATCAGGGCAGGAATAAGAAAAAGATAATGCAGTAGCCAACAGGTGTCCAAATCACTGCCTTCTTGTCCATATTACAAGGAATTTTTTTTATGTTCATGTATCAAGTTAAGTGATTATGCATTTTGTGTAAAGTCATATAAGAATCCGATGTACGCGCGTGACAGATATTAGTATTTTTCGTCTGCTAAAGTATTGTTTTGTGAATTAGTTTCCATCCCAGCATGTTCTGTGAATCGAGTTCAAAAAGAAAACTACAATACAGTCAGTGTACAAAACTCACAAAGTTGCACAAAACGACATCAAAATAATCTGTAGAGCCTTCAATCATGCGATTTTATCTTAAAGAAAAATAATTCATCTGCACTTCATGCAAGCATGCCTTTATGCATAAGCCTTAGCCAATTTTGGGTTCAATTCAATCGCTTTGTTTGCATCAACAACAACCTCAGACTCGTAAATATAGATTGGCTGGTGTATCAAATTTTGTCATTCCAACTTCATCTATAATTAGCTTACGATAAGTCAGAGATAACTATGAAAATCCTTGGATGTCTAAACAAATCCATAAAAGTCTGAGATAGATGTCTAGAGATGGATGTCTAAACAAATCAATGAAAGTCCATGTGGATTTATAAATGTCTGTAGAAATCCATGAAAATCTGTCACTTAAAAAATGTCTTTAAATGTCTTCAAGAATCCTAATTAATCCTAATTGAATACACCCCCCTAAGCTTCCTCAAATGTATAAATAAAAATATTTGAAGACAGTTAATTCATTAGTGGTATCTAATATAATAAATGAAACAAAATTTACTAAACACATACCCTATTTATCCGCAATACAAGACAAACATCATCGTGATTGTGCAACCTACTACGTTCTTCTGGCTTATTAAATGACTCTTGATGTACAAGTTCATGACCCATTTCTTACAATAAATCATGCATTTTGATTTTGCCTTGTGATATTGTAATGAGAGATTTATCAGCTAGAACATTAAGTCCAAATAGCGCAGAATAGTTACAGCCGTTTAGTATTCTTGTTACAGAATCTCTATACTTTCCTTTGAAGAAACATGCGATGTCAAGAAATATATCTTTCTCTTCGTTATCTAGTCCATCATAATTAATTCTCGATAGCTTATGAATTTTAGGATTAGAAATCTTATTTAACTTATGCAATGCACTTTTCTAATCTTGTTTTGTCTTTCCAAGCAAGGAAGAACCAACCACTTTAAGAGCTAAAGGATTGCCTTTAGCATACTGTACTACCTTGTTAACTAACTCCGTGAAATCTGTATGAGGATTGTCTTGCTTGAAAGCATGCTTACAGAATAATTCACATGCTTCATCATTGTCAAAAGCCTTGACCTCGTATATCTTATTCACTTCATATGCACAAAACAATTGTTTGTATCTAGTTGTGATAATGATTCTACTTCCTGGACCAAATCCATCAAGCCCTTCTGCCAAAGTTTTCAATTGTTCCAAAGCAGTTACATCATCTAGAAAAATAAGAACTTTTTCGCGTTTGAGTCAATCCTTATTAAATTGTGATATGTTAGGTGTGCGGAAGTCTACATGTTCTTCTAATATTTCAGAAAGAATCATTTCCCGTAGAAGAACTAACCAATTACATCTTTTGGATTCATCCCTAACATTTGCAATGAAATGATGACATTCAAATTGACCACACATTTGGTCGAAAACAGCCTTAGCAATGGTTGTTTTTCCTATCCTGCCCATGCCCCAAATTCCAACAATCTTAAAAGTTGACTTCTCAATACACAATAACTGTTTAACTCGCTCAATGCATGGACGTATTCACACTAGACCTTCTAAATAGCTTGAGGGCGAAATATCATTCAATTTCTTTGTGACATCTTTAACAATTTCTTCTACAAGTGTAGATTTGGGCCTACCAAATGTAACGAATTGATCATTACTGAGAGTTGAGAAAACAAAAATCACAACGGAAGAAAAATAATATAATAGAAATGATCATGTCTTTCTTGTTTTTCAGTTTAAGGGCTTGGTGTATTTTTTATTTTTATTTTTGGACGATGTATCAGGATATTCTTGATTTTCAGACAAAGCAATTAATGGATGCTTTGTGTTTTGAAGAGCAAGCTAGCAAGTGCAGTGAAATTTTCAAAGGGATAGAAAACAGAGTTAGAATTACCTAATTACAGAGGAATCAAATCCAGATAAATTGGAAGCTTCAGTCAATGCAACTCTCCAGATCTGCTTCTCATCTTCAAATACATTTTCATGCCTATTGACAAAAGCATCTGCAAAAATCCCTGTTTGTTTACGTACATAAGACGGATCTACGTGGTAGAAGACGGGTATAACAATCTGCCCTTTTGTTTTCTTACATTCAAGAATCTTGACAAGTTCATGCAAACACCATTTGGATGATGTGTATTTTTTCGAGAAAATGACCACTGAAATCTGTGAATCTTTAATTGCTTTTGAAAGTGCTGGCCAGATTTCATCACCCCTTTCAAGTTTGTCATCAACGAAGAAGTGAATTCTTTTGCAAAATAAAGCTTAACAGAAATGACTTCTAAAACTATCACGGATGTCTTCACCTCTAAAGTTAACGAAGAGATCATACTTTCCTCCCTAGATATTTGTGGAAGATGAACAAGTTGATGTTGAAGCGCCCATTGATGATCGATGTGAAGAAAATTTCTGTAGAGAACAAGAGGTTTTTTTTTTTTTTTTTTTTTTTTTTAAATGAACATAAGTCAAACCCTTTAAGAACTCAGCTTCTTCTGACTTGCAACTGGTTGTACTGATGCTCTTTATAGCCAAAAACAAACCCATCTCTTAGAATCCCTTCAAAGGTTACCGAAAAGTTATTCTTGCCCAACAAATTGACCTCTAAAAAGTACTGAGCAGCCATCTCAACCTCTTCAAGATTGAACGTAAAGCTCTGGAAGACTTCTTGGGGAGATCCACCGAGGTTCCTACCATCAGCCAAATTAATTAGTTTATTGGACCAAATGTCCTGATGAATCAAAGCAGGTTTGTTCACTTAACAACGTTTATTCAGGTTTGTATGAATACGTCCATACATTGAGCGAGTTAAGTTGTAATTCATCTCGCCACCAATAATATTTTATATTTTTTGCAACACAAAACCCACTTTCCTAATCACTTTGAAAGCATCATCCCATCAAAAATCACTGTTTTCGCATTAAAATCTTGAACTCAATAATTATGTGCTTTTAAGTGTTATTTATTTTCCCATGTAAACGAAAAAAAAAAAAAAAAAAAAAGGATGAGATTTGGACCATTTGGTAGACTAACAAAAGAAAAATAAAAAGTGGATTTTTTTTTTTTTTTTATCTACCTTGCTGGGCTTCATGACTTGATGGCTTTAGATAAAGATGTGGGATTATAATTTGTAATTTGTGAGTCATTATAATTTGTAATTTGTGAGGTGACTCGGTTGAAGCAAATGGAGATCTAAAGTTTGGAGAGAACAGAGAAGTGAAGTCTATAGCCGGAAGGATATTCATAGAGAAAATGACGTCATTCTATATTGGAAAGAAAGAAAAAATTAAAGGTGATAATCTAGGCCGTCCAATATTTTAATACACACGCGGCATCCAGATCCCTAAGAGCTCAGCACAGCTTAGTAGAAAAAGAGTTCAACGGAGAATCTTAATCCTATATTATATCGGTCTTCAATTAACTTTCGTGTGACCTTTCTGTCATGTGAAATATAGTTAGAAATAAGTATGTATAATAGAACTAGTAAATAATCTTGCTATTCAGCATAAACAATAAGGCCAATATGATTTTCCACTTAATACTTAATGGCATTTAATGTGCTCTATTAAGTTATTTTGTTTAATTTTTTAAGTGACAAAATCACTTAAAGAACACCTAAAACCACAATGCAATTTAATACAATTTTTTACTTCCAAAACTATCCCTACCGATTTAATTTATTTCTTGTTTTGTCTTCTGTCAAAACCATAATCATATTAATACTTTTGTTTTTCCTTCTCACCGTAAACAACTACAGCATCACAAAACCTAGTTGCTTCAAACTACTTGAGACTAGTTTTCCCAGCATATTTCGATAATGACTTTTTTTTTCCCTCACCAATCTAGCATATTCCGAAAATAATTGATGTTCAACTTATCTATACGCCTGCTTTACTTATTTTGAAAATTAGTGTTACAATATCAAGTAATTTTCATATAATAGACAAGACGGCATTGGCACTTATAAGTTATAACATATTATATATATATATATATATATATATATATATATATATATATATATATATATAGTCTTTCTATTATCAGTTCGAAACAAAAGTTATATTAGTATGTACACTGGATTTAAATACTTTGAACAAATATACAGTATGTATTTAAATCCAGATTACAATACTGTAAAAATAGTGGAATTGGTGAGAAATGTCGATTTGTGACAATGTCACTGCTTTAATAAGTTAAGTTTAAAAGGCACCTAAAATAACTTTACACATAAAGTTTTCTGAATTTAAAACAGACCTCCAATATATTAGTTTTGTGGCTCTACGCAAACGCATTATTTTTTTTGGTTTTGATCTTCCATTGAAATTTAATATATTAGTGTATTAACACTTAATGAAAAGGCACGATACTGTACAATATAATCAATGTACAAAAAGGCACGATAACAAAAGGCTGGAAACTTTGTTCAAAAGGCTCGAAATTTTTTTAATTTTTAAGAGATTTAAAAAAGCCTTTTAGAAAGGTTATCGAGCCTTTTATAAGCCTTTTGGAAAATTGAGGGAGGGTTCATCAAATTTTAAAAGGCTCGATAACTTTTTCATAACAACTATCGATAACAATTTCAAAAGGCACGATGACAGTGTAAAAAGGCACGAAAATATTTCAGGCACGAAATCATTTCGAGCCTTTTCCGAACTTTTTTCGAACCTTTTTCGAGCCTTTTCAAACCTAGCCTAACCTTTTTAAACATTTTCGAGCATAACTATCAATATATTATGGTGAAGAAGGTTACTGTGGGGGGCAATTTTGCCGTTCACCATAAATGGTGCCTTTTAAACTTAAGGAATTGGTGCCTGTTCCCAAAAAAGAGCCTCAAATCACCTTATATATCTTAGAAATCATATACACAATCAACAAACATTATGGAAAATAAGAGTTTCACTAAAAAAAAAAAAAAATGAGGGAGGGTTCAGTCCATCTACGATACTAAATAATCTGCAGGAATTTGAAAATCACCTTGGAAAAAGAGTGAGTGCCAACCCCATTAGTGAATATAAACTTTACTATCAATAAACTTTCTGAATATAAATTTTACTAGCCGAACAAATTTGAATTCTATAATACTTCTTAATTAATTACCTTTCTGTAATCAATCTCATCTTCAACTTTCTGTAATGATGTAATCAAATATCTTTCTGAAACAATTTATTCTGTACATAATAATTTAAAAAAAAAAAAAAAAAAAAGAGCAAGCGAAAATCTAAAATAATCCAAGTGTAAAAATTTTAATAATTACCACCTTTTTTATAAATAAAACTTCATTAACCTCCTAAAATAGTAAATATGTGTCTCCTGTGTGTGTGTTTTTTTTTTTATCTATTTCCAAACTAACATTCTAAGCATCAGGGATGCACCATGATCTTGTAAATTTTGCAACAAAATCGCAGCCGAGGATGCATATTCACCAAGATCATCTCGTTTAAAAGAGGTTTTAAATATTTGTATCATTTGTAATAAAAATACAAAAAACAATTGGGAGAGATATTATAACAATTTTGATTTTTGAACCAAATTAAATATTCATTTTAATTTAGGAGGCAAATCGTCTGTCCAAAATTGGTGTCCCAATTTGTGTCTAACCAACCAAATTGGGACATATGTCTACATTTAATTTTTATTTTTCAACTTCTAACATAAATGTAGACACATGTCCCAATTTGGTTGGTTATACATAAATTGGGACACCAATTTTGGACAGACGATTTGAGTCCTTTAATTTAACACTTTCTAAAAAAAAAAAACAAATAAATAAATAAAAGCTGTTAGTTATTCTATGTGTAAATTGAGCCAAAAAAAAAAAATTACTTAATTAGTAAATAGTAACTACAGCGAAGAAAGAAACAAATTAAAGCTGAACACAACTAAATTAAGCATTGAAGAACATCAATATAAATACTTCAATATTATCAAACAAAATTCAATACACTGTTATACTAGAATGAGCTAAAACATTTTCTTTTTTTTTGTGTTTTTACAAGGAAGAAGTTCATGAAGCTATTAACTAACTGGTCTTAAACTTGAGCAACAGAGGAGGAGACTTGTTAACAGCAAGAGGTCGGACCTCTGTCTTGAACAATAGAAAACACATCTTGTCTATCGAAAAATACACAAACCCACCACTCGAATGCGTCACAAACGACCCAAAACTCTTCCCTACAATGCAGTGCCACGCCGGTCCGTACAACAAATCAAATTCCTGAAAAATTAAGTACCCAAAACAATGTTGATAGTACATACATACATACATACAAGTAAAAAACGACGTAGTTTTCATATATAAGACTATACCTTTTTAAGACAGAGAGCTAATTGACTGGGATTCAGTCTCTTGCTGTTTTTGTGGTCGGAGTTGGAGTCGAGAAGTGCTCTAGCGTGTCTGAACACGCGTTCTTGCAATGTGACGGACATGTCGGCCGATCTCAGCCGTACGTTTAGATCAACGGCTACAGCGGCCAGCTTCAACTGATTGGCTGCAGGAGGTGGCGGCGGCGGTGGAAGTGCTAACAAGCGCCTGCTGGGTGCGCACTGCGCCATCTTCTCTTTGTTCTTCCCTAGTCTTCTCCTTCTCTCGCTCTCCAACTCCCGTCTCCTACCCTCCATGGAGTGTTAGAGAGAGAATGTGTGTGTGTGTTTAAAGAGAGAGAGAGAGTTCAAACTTCAAAGCAGAGATGTTTGACTGGGGATGATATTGATGGTTGGTGTTTGGATTCAAGTTTGAAAAAGACAAATAACAATATAACATGAGAGTGTTATTTTATTGTTGGGTCAGTCCATATGGGAGTTTGTGAATATTTTTATTTTATTTTTATTTTTTTGTATTTCACAACACATATTATTTTATTTTTTTTAAATATTTGGAAGAATGAAAATAAAATAAAAGGGATAGTGAGATTTAGGGTGAAAAGATTCGATAAGGTGTAGGTGGTGCAGAGTAGGATGCAATAATGAAGAGGGACTGCCAATGCTATGAGCCTATGATGCAATTATTGACCAGTCTGATTTTGTGATCAGAGAAAAAAGTAGACGCCGACCCTTGCCTATTAAGCCCAAACTCCATTATTATTATTATTATTATTATTATATCTATTAATTCGGAGCTATATATTTTTTTGAAAGTTTTAGTCATTGATAGGATTCGAGCCGCTGATCTAGGAATAAGGTACCTAAGCTCTAAAGTCGTCCATCTACCGGCTAAGCTACACCCCTATTGGCCATTATTTTGGTTTCAACTTCCCCCTTCTTGCAACTAACTTCACATACAAGAAAAAATATATTGAAAGATGTAACTCTAAAATATTTGAAAAAGTGTTTGATATTGGCATTGACCAGAACGTCGGATTCAAAAATTCAAGTTTGAAGAGTTATTATAAAATAAAAACATAAAAATTTAAGGGGTGAAAGTGAAAAGTATTTAAAATTTAATAACAATTTTGTAATTACTATTAAAAGGATTTTAATTAATTATTTTTTGAAGGCGGTGTGCCCCTCATAGGCATAGCTAGTATCCCCTTCAAATCCTAAATGTTTTTGTTCATGAAAAAGAAGGTGTTTGATATCAATGTTTTGTACTGAAAAACAGTACATTTTGATGAAATTTCTTATGAATGCAAACTAAATACAAAATCCATTAATTTCTATGAAAATTCCACCCCACCAAAAAATGAATAATTTGATCAAATAAATGTATCTTTCAAAATTGTTTGCCGACATCATGATTTCTTGCTTCTTTCTTCTGATTTTGTTCTTATATCGGTGAAAGATCATTATTGTGACCAGGCATGGCCGGCCTAGGCATAGGTCCACAAGTCGACCGCCTAGGGTCCCTGTTTTCCAAGGGTCCCAAATTTTTGGTTGAAAATAAACTTTGTATATTCAGTTTTTAAATAAGTTTAAAGACCCACATACTAGTTTTTTTTTTTATAATAAAAACAAAAATAGCCCATATATCACTTAGCCAAATATAAGCCTGAAAGTCTAAGTATTGTTTTTTTTTTTTAATTAAAAAAAAAAACCAATATATACCTAGCCACATAAAAGTCTAGGGCATACCTTATATATATATATATGTTTTTTTAAAAGTCCACCAAAGAAATACAATTATAATACTTAACCACATCCACAATAGATTAAATAGTGTATCAATTTATCAGATATTAAAAAAAATTAAAATCAATTCTAAGGTTCTTGAAAGAAACACAATTATAATAATTAATTAGTATTTTTATTTCTAAAGATGTGAGATGAGAAATATTTAAGTGATACATTATTTAATGTAATAATAAAATTTTTATTTCGATAACTTTTTATTTGCTATTTTGTTATGTTACGGTCTTGATTTTTAATTGTTAACTTGTTATATTGATTTTTATAAGCATTAAATATTTACTAGAGAAAAAAAAAATTATGTAAATATTCATAAAAGATCAAGGACCTCATTTTTATAGTCCGCCACGGGCCCCCAAAATCTCAGGACCGGCTCTGTGACCAGGGCAGATATGAAGTTTTGGATAAAGACCGGCACCATCTATACAACGAAGCATTAAAAGCAGAAAGATTCATATATCTAACAAATAACAATGTTGTGTCAAACAACCCTTTTAAGACAAGGCAGTTCGATTAATCAAAGTAAACTTCTCTTTGTATAACAAAAAGGGCCCTAAAATTTACCAATCTGAGACTCACATTCAAGGAAGAAAAATCTATAATGATACCTTAATTTCTTTCCAGCCAACATCGAGAATGGTAACAAATAAACGAAATATTCATCTGTCTCGCAATGAAATGTGCTGCTCATAATCCTATACGGGTATTGAAGGATCTCTCACAAAGCCTGCATCTCCAGATTGGTGCCGTTTCCGGAGGATGGTGCGGGGTCCTGGTTTTCATCGGCAGGTTTCATTTCTTGAACAGGGGGAGGGTTGATAATTGTCATTGGCATGATAGCATTGTCCGTAAGGCGGTTCTTCATCTCTCTGTGCTCCTGGCACAAGGCACACCAGTGCAAGCAGCAGTGCACCAAGCACGGGTCACATGGTGAGTTCTGCAGATAGAGAATATGAGTTAGCAAAATGTAAACCCCTAGCAAGAAAAGTAGCAGCTGTATCCGACTGAAGCATAGAGTCTTGGACCTCTGCAGACAATAGAACTATCGATAGATCTCATTTCCAAATCCTCGAGCTTCAAAAGTATTTTTAATCTAATTTCAAATTGGACATTTGATACATAGTTTATTCTTTGATGATTTATATGTCAACAGTAATCACTTAAATGTGTCTCAAATCGTTCAAAAGATACCAATATATCACCTAGAATTCACCCATGCTTGAACTTGTATTCAATAGGATTTGAACCCATAATAATAAAGTAATAAAACACCGGTGATCATCCTACTTTTTGGTCATAAAACTCTTAAATAATTACATGATTATGTGTGCTTATTCAAATATACAAGCCAACATTCAGCATGCATTATATGTGCATATGCAGCACAAAATTTTTAATGTTTTGAGGGCATACATTTAAGTGATCAAAATAGTTTATTCTAAATAATGATTTCATAAAACAGATTGAGAAATTCATTTTACCTTCAGATGATATTTCTTCTGTAGGGATTGTCGAACAAGACCAGTGTATATCCCACACATCCACCAGGCAAAGAATAAGCCCTCACAGATAAGAAATGATGTCCTTGGATCAATACCATGAAAGGCTGCTGTTGCTGCTGCGATTGCAATGCCACCTTCAATGCAAACAGCATGACACATGCACGGTGTATTCCATGGGGTATCGTCTCTCAAGTTCTCAACATTACGCCCAAATAGAACACATGGGCAAAATAGTCCAGTCCAGCCTGCAGACGTATGAAATACAAGAATGTAAATTGATCAAAGAGCAGAGAAATAGAGAACGGCAAATGCTTGTTGAAAATCAAAGCAAAGGAGATATTCATTTCTCAAACCATTTAGAAGCTGCGGCATTGACATGTGCTAGCGTTCTAGTCCATCAAACACCATTGATAAATGATAAACCACATTAACTTGAGTTCAAGATGCTGAACTGTTGTGTTTGACGATATTGTGGGTTCCTATTCCATCAGTCTAAGCTTTTTAGAATTACTGGTCCAAACAAAATCAAAGACACCAAGAGGCTAGCATTCAAATCTTGAAAAACTATCCATTCTATTATCTAAACTGTCTTTTAATCCAATCTCTCTTTACTTCTGGTTCTCACTCCCAACTAGACAAAACCGGAATCTTTCTTTCTTTCTCATTTTCTTTTATTTTATTTTTTTTGTTTCTTCACTTATTAGAAGGGAGAACAATGAAATCAACTCTAAATTTGGGGTTCAAACAACATGAACCTTCCAAACCTATACCTGCAAGTCCATTGCTATTACGTTATAAGGAACAAATAAGGACAGATTCAACCTCCCGAAAGAAATAGCAAACCCTACATCTGTTGGAATAATGAAGAGCCTAGTAAATATAACTCACACAACTATAAAGAACAAGAAATGCATAATTCAACAAGATACAAAATAAGGAAAATAAAGTACAATATGCTGGCAATTCAGATCATGCAATCAAAAAAAGAAAAATAGAAACGCGCCACAAAATATGAGAATAAAATTTATCATCAAAATACCCAAAGCAATTACTCTTATACTAAATTATTTCTCTCTTAAATATAAAAAACAAATTAATAAACAATAAAGTCAAATGGAGCCATGAAGAGTGAAGACAATAAAACTAATTTTCATACAAAAACCTGTTATAAACCAGCCCTAATATCACAAACCTGTAATGTATGTATCAATAAATATCTACAATCAACAAAAATTCCAAGTGATGTGCTTCATTTATTTTACATTTTATGTTTATTTCTTGTTTGTGGTATCAAAACGAAATCGGATCGGATCAACTTACAACTATCAGAATCTTCAGCACAGCCGAAAATTCCAGTAGTCCACGGTTCATCAGACGGTGGCGAAAAATCTTCAGGCAAAGATTGTCCACACTCATTGCACTTGCGCGCATTCAACTGTACAATTCATCACAATCACCAACACCATTAGCAATTAATCAAATACAAATCCACACACAACATCTTGAACCAAATCGGCTCCAGAAAATTCACAAAAACTGTTCCAAATCACACAAAATTGGTGAAAAGTGAAAATAGTCAAACCTGAGGAACCTCAATTGGTTGGTTGAGCTCACCGGGACGGATGTCCTCAACCGGCGCCTGATCCTTCGTCAACTTCACATACCGAGAATGCCCTCCGTCAGCCATCTAACCAAAAAAAAAAAACACTATTTTTGTCACTCGATTTCAAAGTAGATTCAAAAGATTATGAAATAAAAATGCGTTTCAAAAAAAATAATAATAATAATAAAAAAGAGATCTTGCCTGATTCAAGCACAAGTTATCTTAGCGAGATTTGCGTTTAATTTCACGCGATCTGGAATTTTAGGACAATCTGATTATCTGAATAAGAAGAAGAGTCAGGTCAGGTAAGGTCAACTAAGTAAAAGTGTAAAACCTGTCTTCTACAGTTCTACCGCTCGGACCAAACCGCGATTGGTATGGGCTTACATCATATAGCACGCATCCCACGTTTGTTTCTCCAATAGATGACTGCCACGTCATCTATGTTACTAAAATTTCAATTATAATTTTGTAATCTTAATCCACTTAGATTTGTTCGGTCCAAGTTAAATTTGTTTTTTAAATCCTAATTCCTAATCAGATTTGAAAGTCAAGTTGAATTATAGTATTGAGATTATTGAGTTGACTTTGTTGACATTTGTAATAAAAGTAACGTTCTTTTGTCCAAATTTAGTGTTAAAATCTGATAGCATATGAAGTCGCAACATTCTAACTCCTTCATTTAAATCATATAAATTTAATAATGGATTACAGGTACATCATTTGGGTACCAAATTTGGACAAAGTAATATTATTGTTGTAATAACTAATAATGGTTTGAGTTTTTATTTTTTTATTTTTTTATTTTTAAATTTATTTTCCTACAAGTTTATTTTCAACTTGGGAGTTGGTTTGAATCGACAAGTTTTATAATAAAATTTAAAATTGTAAAAGTTATATAGTATAGACTATAGGGTGCGTTTGGTACGCGGGACAGGACAGGACATGACAACGTGGGACAATTTGTTCTTTTCCCACGTTTGGCACGTCCTTAGTGTGGGACAGGACGGGACAAGATAGGACAAAAATCACAAAAAATTGTCCTACCCAAGACCCTAGGACAACTTGTCCCATGACATGGGACAAGTGTCAAAAAGACCAATTTACCCTTTAAATTCTCAAACAATTACAATCATGTCTAATATATTATATAATAATATATATTATTAATATATATATATATATTATAATCTTTAATATATTAGATATTATTAAATATAATAATCTATATATATATATATATATATATATATATATATATATATATATATATATATATATATATATATCATATATATAATAATATTCAATATATCATATATATATATATATATATTAGATATTATTAAATATAATAATCTATATATATATATATATATCCTATATATAATAATATTCAATATATCATATATATATATATATATATATAATATTAAACATTATTATTATATATAAGATATATATATATTATAAATTTATAATATATATATATTATTGTAAATGTAATAATATTTAATATATTATATATATCTTATATATATATATATATAAAATATTTCTTATATCACACACACACACACACACATATATATATATATATATTATATTTTCTATATGTACTAATATTTAATATTATATATATCTATATATATCTTATATATATTATTATATATCATATTATTATACATATGATACAATTAATATTCTATATTAATATAATAATATATATCAATGTTGGGATTTCTTAGCATAATATTTGCCGCAAATGTAGCAGTATTTATTTCCAACCGCGCTTAAGAACTTGAATCGTTTAGTTGGATATATTCTTCTTCTTCGTGTTGCATATTTGCACTTAATTGATGGGACGGCATTGGGACTGCCTATTCTAGTGGCACAGAGTTTATCCAGAGAGCTGAGAGCATATAGTTCTGATGTATCTTGAGAGATATATTTGTCGTTGTATCTCATCTGATCATCTGGAAGGGAGTATATTGTTTATATGATATTAATACCAGGGTATGATATCGTTGAGACATAATGGAACATATTCATAGAGAGAGCAGCAACGCATTCATATGGTCAGGATATTCTCTGAATATGTATCCCATGGCTATAAGGGGACTTAGTTGTCGGTATTCACCAAGAGCTTGGTACCAATAAGAATCAGTAAACGAAGACGAACTATAGAATTGTTTCAAGGTAGACTATATAATGCGCTCATCTCTGATAGGAGAAGTGTCATCAAGAGTAAACCAAGGGCCATAGGTTTAGGAGAACGGCCAGGAACATGGTCTGGAGGTTCTTCGACAAAGGGAGAGCAGGAGTGGAAGGCAGTATGGGAGACTAGGGCTGGATCTGTGCGAGATGCCATAAAACTTGATAGGTATATATATCCAGCCAGGATGAAGGACAGGAAGTCTGGACAACTGGGAGAGACGTTCATGATGCTGAATCAGACTTGGATGAGGAGGAAAACGTTAGAAGCGAATAGAACTGGATTTGTCTTTCTGCTTCGAAGGAGACCTTTCTTATTTCGCTTGATATTTCCGGAACAATTCACAGTGGATTTAAAGTGGTTGGAAAAATCATCAGATCTGGAAGGGGGTATGTGTAGGAGATATATTGTGAGTGATGAGAGTAAGGTTTTGGTTTGTGAGAATGATCTTTGGTCAGCTGTTCAAGCTGTTCTTTAAGTTGTTTGATTTCTCTTTCTTTTGTGTCAAAGTCTGGGCCAGAATATCCATGAGAAATATATCTGTGAAGATCAGCATGGAGCTTTGCTATTCTAATATCAAATAATAATAATATATTTTATTATTTAATATTATATATATATATATATATATATATTATATTATATGTTTTTTATTATTTGATATTATTATATATTAATATATAATATTATAATATATGTTGTTATATATATAAGAGGGGTACTCTGGTCATTTGAACCTCTTGTCTTGTCCTGTCCTGTCTCAGCCATACCAAACGCATAATAGTACAGTCTACAATTCTGTCCCAGGCCTTCCAAACACAATACAGAACAATATGTCCTGTCCCGTCCTGTCCTGTCCCGTCCCGTCCCACCTTGTCCTGTCCCATGTTCGTGCCAAACGCACCCCAAATTTAGATGCATAGGTGACATAGCCTAATTAAAAATATTTTAGTAAATTTATTTTCCTACAAGTTTATTTTCAACTTGGGAGTTGGCTTGAATCGACAAGTTTTATAATAAAATTTAAAATTGTAAAAGTTATATAGTATAGACTATAGAGATTTACTTACTCATATGAATAAATTTCACATTCGAGGCCTTGATATGGTGGCAATTACGAGGTCACTGTATGTAAAGATAAAATTCTTTAAAAATGCAGCAGGCCAGCAGCTAACTGCTCAAATGCTCATATTTGAAGATTCCATTTAAAGATAGCAGTACCTAGAAAAGAATCTTTAAAAAAAAAATAAAAAAAATAAAAAAAAAGTTAGCCCAATGGTAAAGCCACTCACGTTCACACCACGAGGTTATGGGTTCGAGTTTCTCCCTCTCCCTCTGTGATATTTTTAAAAAATATAAAAAAATTAAAAGCAATTAAGAAGATGGAATATTGGGCCCATGTGACTTTTCGAGAGAAGGCCCTAGACAGTGAAGATGGATTTGGGCCAACCCCAAATTTTTTTCATATTACTATATTCCATAATTTTGTAGGATTTAATATAAATTAGAATAACAATATATTTTTTTCTCATAAAAAAATGAAAACCAGAATTATTGTCATCATTCCAATTTCCAAACACGCTAAATCTCTTAAAAAAAAAAAAAAATCAGATAAATTTTTCAAAACCAGAAGTACGATTCAATTAAATTTATTAAACTTCAAATGATTTAATTTATCTTCTGTGTATAAGTTGATGCAATCGAGATTAACTTCACATTGCATTATGTTACTTTGAAATTGAACATTTAAAAAAAGAAAAAAAAAAAAAAGGTCTTTGCTTCTTTATCTAATTCGCACTGGCCTCCAGGGAAGTAGCTCAGTTGGTAGGTTCTTTCATCTTTGTGTTACAACTACAAGGCTCAACTGTCTTTGCCTCATTACATGCATTATATATAAATAATATAACAGCAAAAGAAATGAAAATCAAAAATAATTTTTTTTTTTCATTATATTATACACATTCACATTTCAAGTAGTAGAGAAAGACCAGAGATCCACTTGGGTAAGTGAGTCCTAAGTCAGACTCGAATCTTACCGATGGTAATCTATCTATCAAAACTAAAACAGAGCAATTTCTTACATCAAAATATATGTTGATGAAGAACTTAAATTTTCTTCACGAAGGCCAGTTTCTGTACCAACCAGACCAAGCAGAAACCAATCCACTGATTCCCAGAACAACTGCATGGTTGCAAAATGGGTTCGGTTCGATATCGGCTACCGCAATGATGAAGTCTGCAAGGTTGGCTGCTACTCCCATCAACCTCATCACTCTCTCAGCTTTTATCTCCTTTAAAGTCCTCTCTTTCACGTCTGAATTTGTATTATCTTCTAATTCAGACCCAATTACAAGTTTCCTCTCCTTGTCCAGTCCTTCTTTCATCTGAATAAAATCAGACATTATGAAAAAAATGTACCCAAAAGCCTCACCAAATGCTGATATGAAGCTCATCCTTCTAGCAAACTTGGGTTCCAAGGTACCAATTCTCGAGAGCCAGAGAAAATGATCGAAGAACCAGTAGACCATCTCTCCTGAATTGGCCAAAACAGCTAGGATTCTGAGTGTTGGTGTGGAACCAGGGCTTCTCCTTAGAAGATTGAAGCCTGTGAGAAACCTACCGGTCCTGAAGGCTTTTCGACTGAGTCCGGAGGCCACTTCCCAGTGCTTGAACCTCTCAGCAATGCCTGGTTGGGTCGATTCGACGTGCCAGTGAACAAGCTTTGAGACATATTGAAAGGTCTTGACAAGCTTGTCTATGCCGTCTCTTTTTGCTAGAAAGATTACCAACTTGTCCACTGTGTCGTTCATGGTTGTTGTTATTGCTGTTGTTCAAGCTGGAGGTCCCTCTGGGTTTGGTGTCGTTGGAGATTATGAGATTATGAATTGTTGTAGTGTTTGTAGTAATAATCAAAGGAGAGCCACAGAAAAAATGGGTTCTGGATAATAGAATTTTTTGTGGTTTGGGTTCAATTTGTCTAGCTGATCCTTACAGCCAACTGTTTGTGTGTGTTCCAACTCAGTAGGATTAAATTGTTTGTCTCTTGTGCGCCATTCGAATTCACTGTAGGCAACTATTGGTTTTTTGGGTGCTTACAACAAAATTAAAATTTTATTCTGCTAACAAATTAGTTTTACAGGTGAAAACACCGACACCCTTTTATACTGCACAAAAAGATAAATAAATCTAATCCAATTTATATGAATTAATCGAGAAATTTGAGATTAGAATCTCAATTACTTTTCCGATTTTTATCCTAACTTTGCATCTCAATTACTAAAATTAGATAAAGGGCATGTTTACTAATCGGAAATCTAGCGGTTTCATTCACGTTACTTGGATTGGCTTCAAAGAAAATGTATATATTGGAAGCAATTCTAAAATATGGTTACTAGCAAGACCATCACTAACGCAATTATAAAAATATTTATGGAACTATAGATGAGAGTTCATGACTGCTTTGTGTCTACAGCTAAATTTTATTGGACGAGCCAAAATGGGTGGAACAGACAAACCAAACAACTAGGCCACCGGGCCAAAAGCGAAACAAAACAAGACTACACGTCCACCAGAAAAAACAGCCCACCCATCAAAACCAAAAGCAAACAAGAGGCCCACCACCAAAGCTCAAAAACGAGACCAACAAAACACGCCTGATTGTGAACAACAAAAGGCAGGCCACCACGGAGCCCAATTTAATAGTATATATTTTCAATTTTCATTAAAATCAATATTTAGATATAAAATAGAGTAATGATAGACATTCTAATTTTTTAATTTCATGACTAATAAGATGCTGACACCTCACGTGCCACATCATTTGGGAAAAAAAATTGGGTTGTCTAACATTACTCTATAAAATATTGTGAACAACTCATATTGATATCATACTGATACAACGCCTCTATCTGGTATGGACTGATATGATTAAAAAGAAAATAGAAGATATACATATAATGAGTTGAATCTACCTAAAAAGAAAAAAAAGAAAAAAAATGGGTAGGTTTCTTTCCAAAATAAAGAATAAAAACTCAGAACCAAAAGATAGTAGAATCCACAACTGCAATGTTCTAACATGCAAGATTTTTCTTTTGTCCCCATAAATAACCCTAACTCTAAACCTAACATTATTAGTGTGACTGTGCAATATAGGTTAGATGCTAAACTTCTCGATAGATATTCATGTATATCAAATCAAAAGAAACACATTAAGGGCCAGTTTGGTATTGCTTTGGAGAAGTTAAAATCAACTTATTTTATAATTTTGACATAAAATGATGTTTAGTAAAACCTTCACAAGTGATTAATTCATAATCTTACAAGTTTTAACAGTGATTTCGAGAAGTAGGTGGAGGGTTACTTTTTGAAAGTAATTATAAAATAATATATTTTAGTATTTAATGAATCTTTTAAAATATCATCAGTATCCTTGTAGGGGTTGATGTGGATCGGGTCGGATTTGTGTTAAGCCCAAGGCAACTTGGTTGAGCTTGTCGAGTGGGGGGATGTCGTCTTGTCTATAAACCTACAAAAGATGTTAGCCTGTCGACTAGAGGGATGTCGTCTCCTTCAAGAACCTGCAAGAAATAGTTAACAGATGGAATGACTGATTAAAAAGAGGTAAAGAAATTGTGGGGATGATCGTTTATAGCCTTAGATGCGCTTGGGCTGAGCGTTTATCATACTTGAAGTTGAATTCTGGTGGACGGAATGACCTCAAGCAGAGTTTCAAGATGCTTAAGAGCTTTTTTGGTTGTTGAGATTATATCCTCCTTTTTGTAGTCGATAAAGGGATATTTATAGGCAAAGAACCTTCTCCAACGTTCACCTCATGGAGGTTTGATTGTGGGAGGATTTTTAGGAGAGATTTTAGGAGAGATTTGCTCTCATTCAAGTCGACCGGCCGTTACAACCGTTTTGCTATTAAATGTGGTAACTGCTCATTGAATGTGGTAACTGCCATGTTTGACTGAGTTAATTGCCACTTTAAATGAATTGAAGCTTGGGTCGACCCAAAATATGTGGGTCTGGACCATTTTCAGCATGAAGACTTGGGCCTTTTTACGTTTGGGCCCATAGACCATTTTTGGCTACCACAGTTAGCCCCCTACTCTCTGAGTTGAAGCTTTCAAATCATGAAAGTAGTTTGTTTCAATCGAACTCTTTCGTTGAGCGACAGATAGATTTATCGAATAAAGTGCGGGGTCGATCGACCATTTGCTATTACATTGAATTCGCGCACATGCGTTGTGGGTCGACACGACCATTTCTTTTAGAAAATCGCGTACATACGTTATGTGGTCGATCAACCATCTCAATTATAAAATCGCGTGCATGCGTTATGGGGTCGACACGACCTTTTCATTTGATAATTCGCGTACATGGGTTGTGGGGTCGATAGACCTTTTTATTGATAAATCGCGGACTCGCGTTATTAAGTCAATCCGACCATTTCATTGATAAATCGCGGGCTCGCGTTATTGGTCGATCCGACCAGTTCATTGATAAATCGCAGGCTCGCGTTATTGGGTCGATTCGACCATTTCATTGATAAATCGCGGGCTCGCGTTATTGGTTGATCCGACCAGTTCATTGATAAATCGCGGACTCGCGTTATTAGGTCAATCCGACAATTTCATTGATAAATCGCGGGCTCGCGTTATTGGGTCGATTCGACCATTTCATTCACAAATTTCGCATACATGCGAAATTTGTGAATGAAAACACCGACACCCTTTTATACTGCACAAAAAGATAAATAAATCTAATCCAATTTATATGAATTAATCGAGAAATTTGAGATTAGAATCTCAATTACTTTTCCGATTCTTATCCTAACTTTGCATCTCAATTACTAAAATTAGATAAAGGGCATGTTTACTAATCGGAAATCTAGTGGTTTCATCCACGTTACTTGGATTGGCTTCAAAGAAAATGTATATATTGGAAGCAATTCTAAAATATGGTTACTAGCAAGACCATCACTAACGCAATTATAAAAATATTTATAGAACTATAGATGAGAGTTCATGACTGCTTTGTGTCTACAGCTAAATTTTATTAGACGAGCCAAAATGGGTGGAACAGACAAAACAAACAATCAGGGCACCGGGCCAAAAGTGAAACAAAACAAGACTACACGTCCACCAGAAAAAACAGCCCACCCATCAAAACCAAAAGCAAACAAGAGGCCCACCACCGAAGCTCAAAAACGAGACCAACAAAACACGCCTGATTGTGAACAACAAAAGGCACGCCACCACGGAGCCCAATTTAATACTACATGTTTTCAATTTTCATCATCCAGTAAAATCAAGATTTGGATATAAAATGAGTAACGTTAGACGTACCAATTTTTTTGAGTCTATTTTTGCTCACCCCCCCCTGCAAGGGGGGTAAGCATTACCCCCCTCCCATACACTTGACAAGTGTCAATGGAGGGATATTTTTGTTATGTGTTTGGACAAAAATACCCCCTCTCTGGACACATGTCAAGTGTTAAGAAGGGAGGTAATGCTTACCCCCTTGTAGGGGGGTGAGCAAAAGTGTTCTCAATTTTTTTTCTCAAATTCTGTCCCAAATGATGTGGCACGTGAGGTGTCAACATCACATCGGTAACCACATAATCTCATGATTTATAAAATGCTAACACCTCACGTGCTACATCATTTGGGATAGAAATTGAGAAAAAAAATTGGGACATCTAACATTACTCATATAAAATAGAGTAATGCTAGACATCCTAATTTTTTTTTCCCCAAATTCTATTCCAAATGATGTGGCACGTGAGGTGTCAGCATCTTATCAGTCACCGCATAGAATGATGTGGCACGTGAGGTGTCAGCATCTTATCAGTCATGAGATTATGCAGTGACTGATAAGATACCGACACCTCACGTACCACATCATTTAAGACAGAATTTGAGAAAAAAAATTGGGACGTCTAGCATTACTCTATAAAATATTGTGAACAACTCATACTGATATCATACTAATACAACGCCTATATCTGGTATGGACCAATATGATTAAAAAAAAAAACAGAAGATATACATATAATGAGTTAAATTTACCTAAAAAGAAAAAAAAAAGGTGGGTTTCTTTCCAAAATAAAGAACAAAAACTTAGAACCAAAAGATAATAGAATCCACAACTGTAATGTTCTAACATGCAAGGTTTTCTTTTGTCCCCATAGATAACCCTAACTCTAAACATAACATTATTAGTGTGAATGTGCGATATAGGTTATATGCTAAACTTCTCAACAAATATCCATATATATTGAATCAAAAGAAACACATTAAAGTCCCTTTATACAACAAAACCACAAACATAAGATGTGAGGAATTTAAATAAGGGTACTATTAGCATTAAGATGGGTGTTTACAGTAATGTTTTAATTTTAAATTTTATATATGGGTATACTTAAGAATATGGGTGTGCTTATCATATTTATGGGTGTTAATATCCGTACCCAATAAAAAATATTCAAGTCCTAACATTAAGTTCACCCATAACCATTCACAAAAAATCATAATTATCTATCATAACATAGAATTATACAAAGTTCTAATATGTAATGTATTTGGTTGACCAAGCAATAAAAGTGCCTCTAGCATCTTCGAGAATTTGTAGGTCACTCAATGCTTTCTTTTCTCTCCCCTTCTCTTGCACACTTGCTCACATCTAATGCGCTCTTTTAAATGCTTTCAATTCTTAAAACTAGGAATAGTTGATGGATAATGCTATTCTTTGTGAAACGAACTTGTATTTGCTGCTATACGAATCATTCAAACAATTCGTAAACTTGCGAGATAAACTCGTGTACTTCAAAGTAACACGTTAGTGTTCTCATTATTTGTTATACGTAGCACACAAAAATTTCATAATTTTACATGTTGAAATTAAAATTTGAAATCTACCCATTATGACATAGATCGCAACCATTCGAATGTGAATGTTGTAAGTTAACGTAAGGTTGCAAATCAAACGATAAATTTACTATTGTTGGGTTCTTTCTTATATCAACTTAAGTTTTTAAGAGTATTTTAACATAGTTTATAAATTCAATCCAAATTATGCAAAGATTGATTTGTTATCGTCACATAAATCATGAGACGGTGAAGTAAATAAAATAACAATGATAAATTATGATTATTTTTGTTAGATTTTAGATAAATTTGTGGGCAAACAACGTGTCAATTGTTAAATATATACACGTTATTGATGATTTATCTCACTTATAATATATCATACGAGTCTAATTGTCAAGCCATTGCTTGAAATGCAAGTGATATGTAAAAATGAAATGTCTAACACTGCTCGTAATTAACAATATTGTATCACAACCAATAGTATGTGTAGTATTGTTAATTAAGTGAATACACATTAATAATGATTTATCTCACTTGTTATATACTTATATGTCATACTGAAACATATGACGTTACTATAGTTTTTTTTTTTGGTTAATTGCACTAACTTACCTTGACGTTTAGCAATATCACAGCTATATTGTACTTTTCATTTAATTAACAAGAACATACCCTTGACCAGTTTGACCGGGGCTAGATTTAACAGGGACCTAACTGTGGGAAGGGCATGAATGTCTTTTTCCATTAAAAGAAAATCAAAAATATAAGTTATTTATTATAAAACTAATAAATATTAAAAATGAAAAAAAAAAGACACATTGGAGATCTCATTGAACCAGAGAACCATATTTAATGTATATAATCATATTTCAACCCCAAATAAAAAACATTTCTTTAAAATTCTTCATCCCCATCTGAGATCTGCTTCATCAGATGTAACAACAATCCACATCTGATGAACCACCTATCCACAAAAAAGGGCTTTTGTTTTGGGCGAGGGAGGAGATCGATGGTGTTGAGCTCACTGCAAATTCGAAGTACGAGAGGGCGGCGTCGGGGAGCTCGTCACCGACGGAAGAGACAAAAACGACGAGGGATTTGGCCGGAAAAGAGAGGCTTTGGTGGTGGTAGTCCATCATCGACGAAGCTCCCTTCTCTATTCCAAGGGGAGCGGCGCTCCATTCGCTGGCAGAAGATGGAGCCGTAGCTCCATCTTTGATCCATCTATTTTTTTGTGTATCTAGGTTTTTTTTTTTTTTTTTTCTAATTGAATCCATCTCAGATGGATTTCCCACTCCTTCTATGTTTTTTTTTTTTTGATATTTTTTTTCTAATTGGAAAAAAAATGGTTTTCGAGTATATCGAGCGATGATCGATGCAGTGGGGGCGGTTTTTGGTGCAGGTCGACGACGGCAGCGCTGCTGGTGGTGGTCTTCTAGGTTTGGGACTGGGTTTGTGTTTGGGATTGGATTTGTGTTTGGTGGCTGGGTATGTGTTTGGTGTTTTAGATTTTGAGTTTTTGCTTTTTTTTATTGTGATGATTTGGTGGAGATTGATGATGGTGATGAAGATTTTGGTAAGATTTTTGGAGATGATGATGATGATGGTGAGAAGATGTTTTTCAATTTTTTGAGAAAAGATTTGTACATAAAAATATTTGTTTTGGAGAAGAAGATGATGTTTACCGTACGATGATGATTTTCAGCTCCCTCTTCTGAGCATGGTTGAAGAGATTTGTTGGCAGAATCGAACCTATAAGTTTCTCTATCCTTTGTTGGTCTAAAAAAAAAATGTGTTTACCTTCTTCTTTTTTCAATTTCGTTTTTGATGGATCTAGTCTTGGTTTTGGTGGAGATGTTTCTTTTATAATTTTTTCTTTTTCAATTTCTAGGTTTCATTTTCCAGGTAGTTTGAATGTAATGAATTGATTTTCTGGGTAGTTGAATCCCATTTTCCAGGTATTTTATTATCCGATTGATTTTGTTTTATGAAATAAATAATAAAATAAATGATAAATAATAACTAAGGGTATTTTAGACTTTTTATATCACCAAGACAGTCAAAGGTTAAAAATAACCGTTGACCACTAACGACAGGGGAAGTTTGTGTAATTAAGACCATTTGTTGAATATTTTGCTTCAAAGACAAGACATAGGGTAAGTTTGTGCAATTAATCCATTTTTTTTTTTTTTTTTTGATATGTCATTTGTAATGATTACAACTCGAACTTGAGACATTTTTAAGTTAATGAAATGAGAAGAATCAGAATTAAATTCCATTGGAAAGGGAATATAGGGGAATCGGAATTAAGTTACTAAATTTCATTCCAGCGTTTACCAACTTTTTAAGAATAAAAAATGGAATGAGAATGATACAAGGTTGATTATAAAAATACCCTTATATATAGCAGGTTGATTTTTTTTTTTTTTAATATCAAAAAATATATTTTATATTACTCATAACACCGTAATAAAAATAATTAACATATTTATATTATAAAATTTTAACTAATTAGTTTAATATTAATTAAAAATTGAGAAATTATGCACATTTGAAAACATAATTAATTTTATGCTATTACCTCTAATTCACAGTATATATATAAGTTATAAAAAAAAATAAATAAAAATAAATAAATTCAAACCAAAAGCTTGAAATTCAAGGCAGCGTGAAATCAAAGTTTTATTATTATTATTATTATTATTATTATTATTATTATGGTTCATATGTACCAAATCAAAGTCGCAATTCATTTTTTTTTTTTCAATAATTCGCAGTTCATATATATTTATATATATAATTCGTTAAAACATAATTTTATATGAGAAGAAAAAGATATGGAGAAAAAAATGAATAAAAAAGAATAATAGAGAACAATCCCAAAAGAAAATGACAAAATAGAAATATAGTTGTTTTTTATTTATTTATTACTGTTATATGAGGATATTTTAGTAAAAATACATGAGTTCCCTTTTCAATTAGGAAAGGAAATTTGATTCCTAGGTTAGGTGGGGGGAATCAAATTCCCTTTCATTCATGAACTTAATTCTTAATATATGTGTTGGGTAACTTAATTCTCCACAAATTTAGTAAACACATAAATTCGAAAACCAAAAACTTAATTCCCTTTCCTAGGAAAGATTCCTGATTAGTAAACATGCTACAAATGATTGAAACGAGGATAATTGATAATTTAATTGGAGAAATTAAAAAATAGTCCTTCAAAATATGGAAAAATTGTTTTTAACCACATATATATAGATATATAGATATAAAATTTTGGTTGTTATAAAAAAAATATCCTTTTTAAATCGGTTTGGTTTAGGCAAATTAATCGATTTAATGGTTTGAGAGCCCACCACTAAATATAATTGTGTGAGATTGAATATTAATCACATTCAATCAAATCATGAATGCGAAATTATCACTCCCATAAATCCAGTAATTGCAACATGCATTTCCTCATTAATTTGTCAATGAATTATATATAACTTCTCTTATTCACACATTATCATTTTTAAACAATTAATAAATAAATGGCATGTTCGATACTAATTACAAGCATGAAATTAAAATTTCTCTCTCTCTCTCTCTCTATATATATATATAGCTACATATATTGAAATTGAGGTAGCAAATGCATGAAAATTCCATCATAAGTGGAAAAAAAAAAAAAAAAAAAAACCATATTACGATTTCTCAGGTATGGATAAAAAGAGCACAAAAGGTAGTGGTAGTGGTGCATCTGGATCATTATCATTATCAACTAATTCCAATCAAAGCCAAAATGCAACAAATTCTGTCACGGCGCCGGCTGGTGCTAGCAGTAGCAGTGGACCTGGAGAAGAATTAGTCTTACCACAAAACTTATTTACAAAAAAACTTACCCCAACTGATATTCAAGGAAGAATTAATCTTAATACTGAATTAGTCAACACACACATTGTACCGTATTTGAATGAAAGCCAGAAAGAAATCCTGCTGAGGGGGGGGTCTTTCGGCATCCGGGCCGTCGATTTTCAGAGCCATCAACAGAATGAGAGCTGTCAACGGTATCAGATGACGTTGGGGCAGGTAACGGGATTCTGTAAATGTCTTGGCAGAGCTAAAACATTCATTAGAAACAAGAACCTCCAAGTTGGTCAGGTGATTGGATTTAGTTGGCACGATAATGAATTGTATATTTATTGTTAAATTTCTATATTATTATTATTATTATTGAATAAATAAATATAAGATTCAATTAATAAATAAAAATTGAGTTTATACAAGCTTTCATTTTATGTAATTTGGTTATAAATTCTTTTATGAGCAATTTAATTTTTAATATTTTTATTCTAACTTAAGTATTCATCGTGCAATTTAATGTTTAGTTAAAAAAAAAAATGTTTAATTTAATAATTATAATGTTACAAGTATGAAGTAGTATATCATATTAATGTAACAAATCTGGTTTAGGAAGTAAAATTCCACTTTCATGCCCTATCATAGTAATTGTCCAATATATCAGTTGTTCAAGCCCATTAGCCCAAGCTATGAATCGCTGATGAGCAAAGAGTTTTGGTGTGTTTGTAATAATAATCAAAGGAGAGACTTGTGGAGAAAAATAATAATTTATTAATAATATTAAATAGATGTCATATCGTTTCCTCATTAAAATTAACTATTTTTATATTATATAATATGATATAGCGGTAATATGATATGATATATATGATATGAATATATGATTGTTATATAATTATTACATATGAAAAATTAAATATTTAATTCTACCATAAAATAGTGCCACATGTGATTCCCATATGAAAAGTGTGGTAGCCAAAAATGGCCCATTGGCCCAATGTATTAAAGCCCAGATTTCGTAATATTGGATCATATCCAAGCCCATCGTGTTGGATCAACCCAACACAGATATCAACAGCAGCATGACTTGGTCATTCAAAGACCAAGTCAAGACGTCAGTTGAGGGTAACTTGAAGAGAGTATCTCTCCAAGAATCACGCTTGAATCCCCAAATATCTCGCCCATAATCAGAAGGTGATCAGTAGACGTTGGAACTACACCTTCCACTATAAATAAGAAGGCTCCCTCACTTGAAATGTCTCTGAATTCTCTCCTATTGAAAGCTTATTATACCGTGTTGAAACTATTCTCACTAACATTCCAGTCACCGGAATTTGGCTGGATTCAACATCACGACCATCGCAGATTATTGCTCAACCCAAGCACACCTAAGGCTAAAGAACTTAAACCCATCTTTTCCATTTTCAGTTGTATTATCTATTCTAATCATTTTTGCAGGTTCCGTAAAGCACACGACATAGGTTGACGGATATATTATTGCAAGTTCAACAAGGAAACGACTTCGTCCATCCTACAGTTCAAGCGAGTTGCCTTGGGCCTAGTATAACCCGACCCGATTAACGTATCACGTAGTTCGACCACCTACAAAAAGTAGATGTTTTTATTATATTATATATGATATGATTGTTATATTATTATTATATATGAAAAATTAAATATTTAATACTAACATTAAATAATACCACATATCACTCCCATATGAAAAGTAACTGTTTTTATATTATTATATATGATTGGGTGAATTGCCTTTTAATCCCAGTAGTTTGCCTTAATCTGCATTTAGTCCGCTATCGTTACCGCTGTGCAAGGCATAGCGGTCCTTCAATTATTCGTGAACTCAGCCTTGACCGCTCTCACAACCTCTGTCAAAGCCACAATAGTAAGGAGAGCGGTTTTTTTCTTCTTCTGCTTTCGTCTTCAAGTCTTCCCTCAAACACCTAACACCTAATCCAACTTCTAAACGTATCCCATGTTTCCAGGAAGCTTCACATCAATTAAGTCTCGTTTGGTTAACATTCGGTTTATTCGAGAATACGAGCCAAAACCTAACAATTAATTGTCATATTATCATGAAGTAAACTACTAGGTCTAAATACCCCAAAAATTTGATAGAAAGGCAATCAAGAATATGATACAAAACCAACATAAAAATGTGTTCCTTTCAATCTTCCACCTTCACTGTCGACGTACAGCCCACAGAAGAAAAGCTTGGAGGAGTTCAAATAGGGAAACAATTGTATTCGAGAAGAAAACAAATTTAGAAAAAAAAAAAAAAAAGTGATTTCATATAAATCAATGTAGATAAAAAAAAAAAAAAATACTAGTTATGAAGTTTGAAAACACTATTTTTCTCATAGATGACTAAGTGCTTGTTTGGTTGAGCTTTCTACTAGCTTAAAATGTCTACCAGCGTCTATTTGAGTTTTTTAGAGTTGTTTAGTTGGGCTTTTGAGATTGTCTATTTTAAATTGAGTAGATGCTAGTAGAGTTTAAACCTCTACTGGGTAAAAGCCTATGAGGAGATGCTTCTCCAAATAGACATTTAAAAAAAAAAAAAAAGTCTATCAACCAAAAATCTATGATTTTTTTTTTTCAAAAACTCTATTTCCAGTAGATCTACTACAAGTAGATCTTTTACCAATAGAGGTTTTTCAAAAGCCCAACCAAACAAGCTCGGCTTGAAAGAGTCAAAGATATATAATGAAAATCTAAATTTAAGTTTGGGGTATTTTTGTCCATGCAATAGGTAAATGGTTAGAAAAGAAAAGATGAAATAGTAGAGCTATAAATTATTAAACCACTTTAAAAATGGCTATTTCCAAAAAAAAAACTCTTTTGGATAATACAAAATTTTGAGCTATGAACTTATTTTTGGGATCGTTTGAATATAAAACTCATAAAAAAAATTGAGCGAAACATAGAAAAACCGAAAATATATAGTTTTATACTTTTATTGCAATGCTTAAAAAAAACAATAACTTTTTCGATAAATATATTTAATTAAACTTATTATCCATTAAAAAATCCGTATTAAAAAAAAATTGGATTTCATACCGTGATGTACGAAAATTAAATTGGGTTGGATACTTGGATTTTGTCGTGTTGATGTGCTCATGCGGCTCAACTTATCAAATTAAAAGTATGGCATGCAAGCTAAAATATAATTATTTAATTACCTTTAAATCAATCTTAAATACCCAACTTATCACAATTCACATACGTCCATATTAAATTCTATATTTTTACCTACTCTCGACAATTAACAAATATTGCACGTGTCGATGCTAAATACCAAATAATTGGGAGGCATGAACTGATAAAATAAATATAAGTTTATTATTAAATACATGCATTAATTTTTTTAATTTTTTTTTTAACAAACATGCATGAAATTTTAAGAAGACATTGACACGATCTTGATCTCTTTTATCTATAAGTAATATATAAATAGATTGAAGTACTTTGTAAAATTATATGCAAATTTCATTCATGGAGGCTAGCAATGGTGCTAACGGCAGCCAACCTGCAGAAGGATCCGATCAGAATTACTTTACGAAAACACTTAATAAATCTGATTTTGGACGTAATCGATTTGCTCTGTCGAAAAATGACGTCACCAACCACGTTCTACCGTATAATTTGAGTTCAAGCCAGATCGATACCCTAAAAAAAGGAGATGAATTCGTAAAGATTGATGTCGATGATCGAACGGGCCATAAACGTTATCCTATGAAACTGAAACAAGCAGGATACCAATATCATCTAGCAGGAACCACACCTCTTATTGATGATAAGAAACTTGAAGTTGAGCAAAAGATTGATTTTAGTTGGAGCAACGGTGTATTGCGCATAGTTGATTAAATTTTAATTTGTTTCAGTGCGTTAGATTGGATTTGACTATCGTTGAATATTGATATGCTTAAACTTTGAACTATAATCAGTAGGATAAGAATATCTAATTCTCTTATTCTGTATGATTGTATGATTCAATCTTGGTTGTTAGATATGACAATAATGCTTAAATAATAATTATTACTTTATATTATATATATTTTTTCTTGAATTTAAACAATATTTATTTTATTTATTATTATGTTTAAATAATGATATACATTTTTTTTATAGGTAAATAATAATTCGTTTTGTTAAGCACCATTTTGCACTTTGAATTTTCTACAATTGTTTTATACATAGATTAATTAATTAAATATTAATTTAAATTCCTTCAAATAAAAAAATAATAATAATCTAATTCGGTCTATCAAAATTCAAAATCAGTGACCCTATTGTCATAATTCCTAAGCATGGCAAAATTGCAAACGATCCAAATTTAATTATTTGGAAAAACAAATGATGGGTTTAGTTATATCAATTAGAATCAATAATAAATCAGTCTATTGAAATCGCAGTGATAATCTATTTGTTTTAGATAATATATTTGTTTATATTATTTAATTTTTTAATTAAAAAATTTCCAATTTCTGTAAATTGGTAATACTTTTATTTTCATAATTTCATATGCCTCATCAAATCGAATTATCAATAATCAGTTGAACACTTTGATTCCAGAAAAGAAATCGGGATAATAAAAATAAAAAATTAAAAAAAAAAAAAAAAAAAAAGGAAAAATGAAACGAAGTCGTTTTCTTGACAACAAAGGAACCCGAGATTCATAAATTTATTCGACACGGCACGTCGTCGTTTCGTTGTTATAATAGACTTTGCGTTCTTCTCTCATTCATCTTTCCGAGTCCTCGTCTTTGCTATACATGAACCACTCACTGGCCCAAACTTTAAAATCACTTCTCACAAAATTTCACTCGCAATTTCCCAATTCTTCAGAAAACCCTAATTCCTAATCCATCCCTAATTTCTTTTTTCTCTATTTTATTTCAAATTCGCAATCTCTCTTTTTATTTAATACAATCCAATGGACGCTCAAAGAGCTCTGCTTGACGAACTCATGGGTGCAGGTACATTTCATAAACCCTAATTTTGTTATAAAATTACTCTGGGTTTTTGTTTGATTTTATAAATGTATGAGTGTATGCGATATTACTCGTATCTTCTTATTTTTTTAAAAAGGCTTTTGATGTGAATATTGAACTGGGTTTTTGGATTTAGCTCGCAACTTGACCGATGAGGAGAGAAAAGGATACAAAGAAATAACTTGGGACGATAAGGAGGTTTGTGCGTTTTATATGGTTCGGTTCTGCCCTCATGACCTCTTCGTCAACACTCGAAGCGACCTAGGTGCGTTGTAGACTTCACTTTGTTTCAATCAAGCTTGAGGCTTACGTTTGTATTTCAATATCCTGTTTGTAATAAATGTGTCATTGTTATGATGCTTTTAGAGTTAAAGGTTTTACTGATTATGGGTTGCTCTTGATTTTTGCATCAGGACCGTGCTCTAGAATTCATGATCCGAAGTTGAAGGAAAGGTGTGATTTTAAATCTTTATGACATTGAAGTATTGAGCGATTGTTTTTTATTTTGTCGAGGGTTCTGTTACGAGGATTCTTTGCTGATTTTATGTTGTATGCATTTGCCTTGCCTTGCAGTCATAGAGATTTCCGTATTCTATAATGTATTGTAGTGAGTTTTTGTTAAATATGCCACCTCGTGGGCTTAAGCCATATCTTTATATTAGTAACTTTACTCGGATTCACCTGTTTCTGATGTGATAATGTTACTAATTTTGTATTTTTTCCATTAAATTATCTACTTTCTATACCAGATGTGATATGGTATGTTATTGATTGTATGTTCAAGACATTTCATATGAGCTCGTCAACTATCTAGTGTTCTAGTAGGCGCTAGGCTCTAGTCGTACGGTGGCCCGGCACCAAGCGCCGTGGCCGACTAGACGGCGACTAGGCAGAGCCGCGACCGACCTTAGGTGGAGAAGGGTTGTGGAGAAGAAGAGAGAAGAAAAGAGGAGGCTAGGGTTTTATATTTTTTGAAAAAGAAGAAGTCCAAAACAACGTCGTTTTGGAGTTTAAAAAAACCCCCAAAACAACGTCGTTTTGGGCTTTTGTTTAATGAATCCCAAAACGTCATTTTGGGTTTCTTCTTTTTCAGAAAAAAAACCCTAGCCGCCACCTTCTTCTTTTTTCAAAAGCAAACCCTAGCTGCCGCTTAATAGGCTCCCAGCCGCCTAGGAAGGCTGACTAGGCCTAAATCATGGCAGCCGAGGCCGCCTAACGTCTCGGCAACCGCCTAGACCGATTACTGGAACTGTAGAACACTACGACTATCCATATTGATTTTATGTTATGTTAAAGGAACGATTTACTACTAACTCTGTATTTTGTTAGAGATGATAGTAGTCCTCTCAAGAAACTTCATGTGTTATGGGAAAATGACATGACATCAATTACTTTCAGCAAAATTCTTATCATTCGTGTATTTCAAAGACAATATCGTCTGTAATTTTATGACCTTGATGCTTAGTTAGTAGATATCATTAGTGCCACTGCTATTACTGTTGGCACTTGAAAATATTAACGGGAATACAGCACTTGAGTATTGGCTTTGTATTTCCAATTTCTTTGTCTTGAGATATAGCTAAATTATGAGCACATATAAGATGGTTCACTCAAAGAAAGAGCCCTATCAGCAAAAATAAATAAAGTAAATGTTTATTTTTAGAAAAGCTTATAACTAATGTATCTTCAGTTTAGCATTTTTCTGATTTTTTTTGCTTCTCTTTATGGAATCCCATCTTCTTTGTTAGAAAGATGACCTACAATGCTGCTTGCTTTTTTTTTTTTGTTCTCCTTCACTTCAGAATGTTTTACTTTGGAGGCAGCATCTGTCTCAACTCTGAGATCAATATATATTTTCCCTCAAAAGCTTCTGGAACTTAGAATGTGATTTGCTTGTCAATATTATCTTCTAGCTTGTTGCGATATTTCTGTTGGATAACAGTTATCTGTGTTTCCCATGCACAATGGCACAGTTATCTTGTATCGGTCTTTAGACCCATGTTGATGATTTGCATCTATTCTTCATTATAAGGAATTTGCCATGCCCCAGTACTCTAATATATTTACTGTCTTTGTATTTGCTTTTGTGTTTCATGGTGATGTGTGGTACACTAAAAATCTTAGGGTTAAAACCTTGTCTTCTTGTGTTTTTTTTTTTTTTTTGTTATTCCTCTTTAAACGTGTCTTATTTTATTTATGACTTTAGTTTTGAGAAGTCGCCAAGACATGATGCTTACGTGCCCAAATTTGAAGCTGAACTTTCACAGTTTTGTGAGAAATTGGTGAGTTTTATGTTTACCGTGACACTATTTTATCCGTGTCTAAATCTCTCTCTACAACATTATTTCGACCGACAGAAATTATATTAGTTTCTCCGTGGTTTAATAGTAAAATATTTGAAACAATGTTAGTTTGTTTGTGAATCAGTCTTAAAAACCAAAGTTCAAAGTTTGAACATTACTGTAGCAAATTTGTATATATTTTGCTGGCTATGTGGTCTATAGTTTTGTTCATTTTTTATTTTTATTTTTTAATTTCTGCATGTTATGTGATAATACTTATTGTAATGTAGGTTATGGACTTGGATAGAAGAGTTCGACGTGGTCGAGAACGCCTTTCTCAAGAAGTTGAACCCGCACCACCTGCTCCAGTTTCAGGTGAAAAGTCTGAACAGCTATCTGTGCTGGAAGAGAAAATAAAGAACCTGCTGGAACAAGTAGAGGCTCTAGGTGAAGCTGGCAAGGTGGATGAAGCTGAAGCTCTTATGAGAAAGGTGCGGCTATAAGTTCCTGAGGCTCTTTTTTTTTTTTTTGTGAAGTTTTTGTAAATGTTATAAATCACTGAAAGTCTACAATTGGCGCTCAATATTTATTCCAGTCACAGGACTTAAAATTCTGTCTAAATTCTTATTCTTTCTTTTTAATCTCCTCGCTGGTTAGAAGTTCAGTATCTTGTTCCCTTCACTGATTTTGTCTTCCTTTTATGGATCTGATTATTTATCCACAGATCTGATTTTGTCTTCCTAATTTGACTTCTGGTATCTTCTTGCTGCAGGTGGAGATGCTTAATGTTGAGAAGACAGCGTTGACACAACAGCCCCAGAATGACAAAGTGTTGATGCTGGCTCAGGAGAAAAAAATGGCCCTGTGTGAGATTTGTGGTTCTTTTCTAGTGGCAAATGATGCTGCTGAGAGAACTCAATCTCACATTACCGGGAAACAGCATATTGGTTATGGCATGGTTCGAGATTTCATTACTGAATACAAGGTAAGTCTCCATCCATGATTGATTCACAGTTTGGAAGTTATTTATTTTCAGTGAATGAAGAATATCAATGATGCTTTCCAGGAAGCTAAGGAGAAGGCAAGGGAAGAGGAAAGATTAAAAAGGGAGAAAGAGGCAGAAGAGCGGAAGAAGCAGAGGGAAAAAGAATCTGAGAGTCGGAGGAGGAGTGATTCAGGTGATAGGGACAGGTATCGTGATCGAGACCGAGACAGGGAGCGGGAAAGATACAGGGAACGTGAACGAGATCGTGAAAGGTCTCGAGAGTGGGATGGTAGAGGTAGTAGGGATGGAGGGAGGGGTGTGGATTTGAGATTCAGGAATGAAAGAGATGGAAGCAGGGACAGGTACCGTGATCGAAGCAGATCACGTTCCCCTGTTAGGCATGGTCACAGGAGGTCACCTAGAAGTCCAGTTCGGCCGTATTAGTGGATTCTGTAGATAGTTCTCTGAGCTTTGAAATTAAATGAGGTAGACTTTAATATCTCAGAGTTTTATTAATGTGTGTTTTGGAGTCTGGTGTTACATTGTTGTCAATCATCATGGGTGAAATGTTTTTTTGATATCTCACAGCTTTGTTGAGACTATACCATCTCCCTTTCAACAATATTGTTAAAGAAGAAAAGGGTTGAGGTAGGTATAACTATATTGTTGTAACTCTTGATTTATCATTTATTTTAGGTTTGGTCTTTGAAACATTGTTTCGGGATCCCTTTTTTGGGTTCATTGATGGCATATCTGTTCTTTAATATATAAGAGGACAGGCTCAAAAACATAGGCATGACACTGCTGCTGAGGGAGGTGTACTTTTTTCAATTTTTTAGAGGTAACATATAAATCTCATCACCTTGCCATAGACTAACTTCCCTTGTCGTGCATTTGTTTGCCTTTTCTTTGCCTGTTTCTTTTTCCCGGAAGTTTGAGTTACACCAATTTTCTGTTTGAAAATGCTGGAAGAAAGAAAATTCAAGACATCGATCAGGAAATTCGGTACATTTACTCCTACATCTTTTTGAGGTTCATTTTCCATGTCTATATACATGAGCTGAGCCCCATGATTTGATGAATATAAGTGTAGCATTTGACTCTTCGTTAATAATTAGAAGATAAAAAAGCTTATTTCCTTCCTCTTATCTTCCTTCCCTTGCCCGTTCATTCATGTTTGAATGACTATAGTGTTGCCTGCAATATTTGCATCAATGGGTTGTTATTACTACCAGTAGACGACTTTGGGAGTTGGACGGTAATTAATGTACAATCCTTACTATTTATCTTCATGTGAAAACATATTTCCTTTTTTGACAGATTCGGTGTATTTTTGGAGTTAAAACTTCAGTACTTGGGTCAGATGGTTGGTTATAACTTATAGGTAACTACTTTGTCTTTGCAAAGTGATATATTCTGTAGCTTCTTAGTTGTCTCTTCAAGCCACAGTTTCATTGGCCAAGTTTTTTCCTTATGCATGAAAATCTACTTCGGTGAACCGGGAAAGCAAATGCTTGGGTGTATTGAGGTAACAAAATGCATAATCTACCAAGTTTGCACAAAAGACAGGTAACTTGGTGAACCTTGGTGGTTGTATATAGTTTTTGATAGTTAATATATTTATTATGTTTGGGCAAGGATGATTGTACAGGAATTTACTGTTCCATTAAAAGATGAAATTTATGGAGCAAAATGTGAATGAAATGGGGCTGGAATTCCTTTTTTAGGCTCAGTTACTCAATGAAATGCCTTGACATATAAATTTCTTTAGAGTCATCTTCAAAAGACGTTTCCTAGCATGGACACTAGTTTTGACTTGTAAGAGAGAGAGAGAGGCTTTGCATACTAAAATCCTTTATTTGCTAAAATAAAATTAAAATTCCATTATCATTTGGATTTGTGTGTATGTACTGATATTTAATATCTTATATTTACTATAAGTTTAAATGGTGTACACTTCTCCTTCCACGTTACTGGTGGGGGTTCG
Source organism: Acer yangbiense (assembly GCA_008009225.1). Lineage (NCBI taxonomy): Eukaryota > Viridiplantae > Streptophyta > Magnoliopsida > Sapindales > Sapindaceae > Acer > Acer yangbiense. Next base: position 60,385,425 of record CM017762.1, read on the forward strand.
AGTCTCACCATGTGTATTTTATAAGTATGTGTGACTGTGAGTAGTTTTATCTCAATAAACTGTTTGATCTCGGCAAGCTCCTGTCATAACTTTGATCAGTCTGTTGTCAAATTTCAAAAAGAAAAGTTCTAGTGTTAAACGGAGATTAGGTTGGTCTTATGTTACTTAACTTACCTTGTGAGTTTCGGTCATGTCTCCATCGTAAACTTAGAAGTGCTAAATAATTTCCACCTTTAAAATTAGAGTGGAATGGATGTGGATGCAATTTGTTGCTGTGCTGTTTCAAATTCTCAATCCAGAGGAACGATGAGACTGCAAACTACGTACTAGCATTAAGGGGACATCGTCCCTATTTCTTTCTATCAAAAATAGGATAAACAGAAATTTTAAAACCATTAATTTTAGTTAGTTACATGTGAAATTGTTCTAAATTTTTTTTTTTTTAAAAAAAGGAAAAGGAAAAGAAAAAGGAATTGTTCTAAATTTTATAACTATTTTTTTAGTGATAAAGGAATGAAACTTGATCGATTAGGATGTATCAGAAAATAGTCTTATCAATTAATTAAAATAATATATCTAGATTGAGATAACAATGATGGTAGATACACCAACAAGAGACAACTCTGATGAAACGGGTTTAGTTTTATCACTTTTTTTTATATTTTTTTTTAATTATTTTTTTCTAAAATTTGACACCGATTGGGTCATGGGTTAGTCGGAGATCTGAGAGGTCAACCCCTACAGGTACGAATCAGAATGCAACTACTAGAGAGTTGGGCCTTCCCATACTTGTACAAACATGATCGATACTATAGTTATGAATTAACTGCTAAATCATATAATATGAGCTATTTAAGACATCGTTAATCAGGGTAGACGCACATGCTCATAGCCTCATACGATTTCAACCAGTTTTAGGTTTATCTCTAAATTGAAAAAGTTAGTAATTGCACTTGAAATTTAGAGAATTATGTTAATATTATGTAATAGTCTAGTGTTAGACAACCCAAATAATTAACTCAAATTTCAACCCGAATGATATGGCAAATGCGTTGTCATCACCGTAAATTTTTAGGTTGTCTAGTATTAGTGTATGAAACATGATGCGAGTCATAAAAAAAATTCACATGTGAATTGATATGTAGAAGCACTTGACAGTACTGAAGTTCGGTACACTGAATATTTTTTTTTTCCAGATTTTCACCATTATGATTTTTAGAAAGAGAAAAAAGATACAAAGAATGTTATTAATATAATAATATGCATAAACAAAGGGATACAATTTTGACAAGAGGTCGTATATTTGGGAGACTATTATTCTTCTCTATAACAACATCAAAATTTTGTTGGATGAAAAGAAACCCTAATCTAAAGTCACACGCCTGATCTTGCATACAAGGTTTGCTGTTGGAAGATCAAGTTGGTTCCCCGAATCAGATTTCAGTACATCCTTGAGTTGATCTCTGGGAGTTGAAAGGCATGTATGAAATGTGGCAAGAGCCGGAGGAATCGGGACTGATAGAGCAGAGAGCACGCTACTCAAATACTCGATATCAACTGAAAGTTGTTGCGCTCCATGATCCGTAATATAATGAATGCCCCGCAACTGCTCCATGTAAAGAGCAGTGGCACCTTCTGCAACCTTTGTAAGAGACAAAATTTCTAGCATCAGTTCATTTGTAAAATTATGGTTCAGAAATATGGTTATGTACAATAATACCAGCAATCTATTTTTCAATTCATTATTTCTTCGCCTTCAAGTTTTACATGATTCAATCTGATCCTTAAAGTATTCTAATTGGTCAAGATTAGGTTTATTTCACTACTTCTGTAGAACTAAAAACTAAATTCCATTCAGATGCTCTCCAAGCATCGGCTGCCTGAACTTCTGAACTTCTAAAGAGCAATCTAAAAATACTAATTCATTTGGCACACAACTTTTTTAATAAAATAAATTGGATACTCAATCGCCCGGAAGACATTTGAGCACTCAGATTCAAGAACAATGTATAGATTGCTTACCTTGAACATCCATTCAGTTGCAAAAAACTGGGCTTCATCGTTGTTGGCATCACTATTAGAGATGCCCTCTGCTAGAGGCTCCAACTGTTGGGGCAAAGTAAGCAAATATTCTCCAATACTGTTCATATATGACTGTGGGTAGGCACTAAAGGTTGGGAGATGATAAGCACTTTGTTCCTCCACCGAGGACCAGATTGGCAAGCGAGACAAATCGCTAAGGCGTTGCCGTACTTTAGATATTAGGACATCGTACACAAGTTCATTCACTGTCTCAGCAAATCCTGCAACTCTCTGAGATGCAAGTGGGAGTGCATGAAACCGGGGATCTTTAGACTGCATGACAACAAAAGAATGGTGTCACTATTATCTCTTCGTCCAAAGAAAGGAAGTCTTCCAGCATATGGAAACCATTAATAATTTAGAGATAGACTTAAAATATATATATATATATATATATATATATATATATAAACAATAAAAGTAGCAGAACCATAATAATAATCAAAGGAATAACAGATCATAAGAATTTTGCTCATTCACATTTTAACATAAGTACGAGTCAAATGGGATCAACTGCTAGCATTGTTCTGAAGTTTTATCACAGAATTTCCTAAGATGCTCTAATTGACACTGAAACTTGATAATCTATGATTCTCTCTCTTCCTCCCCTGCAATTTTGTGCATGATTCAAGCCTATCCGTACGGTGACATACAGATCAGGCTCCTACCTTTGCCTTTAGGTTGCATCATAGAGCATATAATCATGTAAATAGCAGGGTAACATTTACGCACATTTTCAATGACTTTAGAAATTGAGAAAAAACATAAAAACCCAGATCTAAAAATAGCCACCACATCATTCAACAAGTAGCAACTTCAATCAATTTACTAAAAGAAAATCCATCAAAATGGTTAATTGACTTTTAGATAAAGAAAATATTAACTCCATATGTGCAATAAGCTATTTGTCCCAGTTTTCTGTCCATTAGGTTGTTTCCAGGTTAATAGTCAATTTAAACCCGACTTAAACAAGAAATTGGACACAAATAAAACTTTTATATTTTTTTGGTTATTAGACTGCTATTGAATCAACCCCTGCATTTTCATGGGAACTTTTTCTTCTTGGACAATTTGGACCAAATTTCTTTCACTATTTTCCATGCTCTGTTTGAAAATTGTTTAGACAATTTTTGGTGGTTTCATGTTCTATCTTTCTCATAAGTTTAGACAATTTTTGGTGATTTTGTGTTCTATCTTTCTCATAAGTTTAGCCGTTTAGGTGGTTTTCCATTGCTATTTTGATATCACAATTTTTAGGCCATAGTAACCATCCCACCCACTGTAGATGTAAAAAGCCAAAATCCAAAATGAAAATTTACTGGAAAAGAAAAAGGAAATAAAAGAATGACTCAGATAAAGAAAGCAGACATATCTAATTTTCATGTACCTGGTCTAAGAGATTAAAGAGTCTCCGAGCCTTCTGAGGAACATCAATGAGCCGCACAGCTGCCACCTCCAAGGCAGCCCTTCCCCCAACAGATAATTCCATATTTCTATCACCACTTGCCACATGTGACTGATTTTGGTCCACAGCTGAACCAAACACCGACAGAGACAAACTTGTGCTCAGTCTAGCAAGGGTTGCTCTCAAGGAAGCTTCAAAGACAGAGGACCTGCTAGTTAGACAATCTGCAACAGTGAGTATCTGCAGAGCCCCTTGAACAATGGACCACTCTTCTTCATTTGAAACCGAATCGACTTTACGTGTAGTTTGAGTTCCTTCCTTTTTGTCCCCCATCTCCTTCTTTTCACCAATATGATCCACACCGCAGATTGCTCTTAACGACTTGAGGATTTCTTGCAGGTTCGAAATATACTGCAACAATATATCATCTAGTGCAAGAATTAACTCGTCTGCTTCTGAACCACCAGTAAGGCTAATGCACCTCTCTACAGCTGCTTCAAGAAGTACAATAATATGGGGAATAGACTCTTCCATTCTCCTCACTGTCTCACTGAGTTCAATTCCCTGGGCTCCCACTCCACGAGTAACAGCTCCCCTCAGATCCACCCCTGCAATTTCAGAGGAGAGGATAGCACGCTCCATTTGTCCATACCTATAACACATCTACTTATTAAGTTGGGGAAAACACCAGCATACATTCTCAACTTAATTACAAAGGATGAGATACAGATGTGGATCAGAAATGAATTGGAATCAGTCACGTTAAAATAATTTTTAGTTTTAAGTTGCTTACTAATTAGCATCACCAAGAATAAGTTTTTATAACAAGCTACATTTCACGCACTAAGAAATCATCCATAAAATATTTTACTATGATAGCTTACCTCTGTTTAAAACTTTCATAAGGAAAGTACACAGCCTTCAAGGTATCCATTAAAATCCGAACATTAGATTCAGAAAATAAATGCTGAATATTCCTTGCAAAGGTACCCGTCATACTGTGTAATTCAATTAAGGCCTCCAGATGCTTAGTCTGAAGTTTGATACCCTTTGGCATATCTCCGGATAAAATATCCAATATACCTGAAGTTATATAATCATATTCAGTTAAAATCAAAGAGCAGAAACATTCAAAGTTTATATAAGGAAAGTTTAAATCAAACTCTAAACCAGAGTATTCTCGAACCTTTAAAACTAATTTGATATAAAGATATAAAAAGAAAAATCGAAGCAGGAAATCATTGATGGTAGTCAACATGTATAAAGACAAATGTGTGAGTGAAACACGGTGCACTCATTCCAACCCAAATTAACGAGCCATGTCAAAGCATACAACATCCTAGACATATTTTAGTCCACATATTACTTCAACTTATGTAGTGGTCTCAGTTCCAAAAATAAACTAACTATTATCTCAGAGTTATGCCGCCACTATTCTTAAAGATAGTAAGTATTAGGAGAATAATTAGCCATATAGATGTTTCCATATTATCCTCAGAGGTGCACTTTATATATCCAGAACTCATAAAAGTTCTCGTGAGAAAAAATATTTGTTTATCTGTCATGCTGACAGCTTATTTCTAAATATTGGCATACAAAGTACTCAAAAAAATAAAGAATTAGGAGTTACAACATATTAAACAATATGATTAGCCAACTTTAGTAATTTGATAGGAAAAAATAATTAAATTAAATCCCTTAATTAAGGTAAAACACTCAAATGATTGTCCCAGCGGCCACTCATCTTGGCAGACCATTGCAGATGTTCTAGGGAACAACAATGCTCCAGTCATATATGGACTGATAAACTGCTGGTTCTTCTCAAATGAGCACTCTCCTAAGTTCTAATTCTAGACTGAACTCTTTCGCTAACATGTATTGTTTGCAGTCTGCTTATCTCAATTTCAGAAGCTAGATTCATTATTAGCAATACAATACTTTTGAATACAGAAATTGAGAATTCCATGACCTAAACAAGCAATCACTTCAATAGGACAAAACAAGGCAGCAATGAAGAATGGATTGCTACATCACCAAATAGGTCATGCAAAACAAAATATGATATAAAAAGATTTGTGATGACATTTTTAAAGAGAAACTAAATTCCAATATAGAACTCGAAAAGGCATCAAATGAAACCTTTAGCCAATGACTTTGTTTCAGGAACAACATCTCCGGTGGCAAGGTTAATACGTGAAACAAAATTAGCTCCAATAGCCGCCATCGTCTCAACTAGTAGCCTTGGAACAAGAGCTCTGTAATCATCCGGAAAAGCAACCATACACCTGCAAACAAAATTTTTAGCTAGATGCTTGAATCCAACCCAAAAGGAAAACAATACAAAACCTCTAGCCCTGTGTTGAAGTTGTTTTCTTCCATAGGATAATGTGGTGAAAAATCATTACAGGCAAAATGAACTAGTTTGTAAGAAATATTGACTACAAAGCTATTCAAAATGTAAACGGATTAAGCACCCAAGAAAAACAAGCTAATTTGCAAGAGGAACATCGGAGGTTTGAATGACTCAGCTATGAAAATTGCATATTGCTTAGATGATTATTTTTTCAAAAACGACTATGAAATGCACTCTTTTTTATAAGCGAAACAATGAGTTTTAAACTTATTAAAATTATGTAACTAGCATAAACTCCTTCTCCCAGCTAATCCTTGAAGATTAAAGAACCCATCAAAGATAGGTTACAATTTCTTTTACTCAAATAACCAACAAGACAAAAATGCAGGACAATCGACCCATGAAAATTATGGAAGTACTTCCACAACAGAAATGAAAGACAAAAACATTTCACAAAAGCACCATCAGTCTTCCTATTTCTAACATATCGAGTATTTCAGATCAAACATTGTTATTCCTTGAAGTCTATGATACACAACTCATTTACCACTCAGTTGAAATTTATGCAGTGAATAGTATGAAAAGTACCACTTCCATTCTTGTTCCAGATAGAGTAACAGTTCATCATAGAAACTTGGCAACCAACTGGAGAATGAAATTTGAGGTGAACTTGATTGAAACTCGTTATTACTTGCTAGCCTTTCAAACTCATTTCTCTCATTTGCAATCTTATTAGCACGTTGTCTCAAGTCAAAATCTTCCCAGAGTTGCTTTATGTGCTTTAGGTGAACTTTTGTATAATGTAGCTCTAGAGACTTGAATCTCCCAATCCGAATGAGAATTCCTCGCAAATCTTGGGCAACATCAATCTGAGGTGGAAATATGTAAAGCAGCATACAAAGAACATTAATAGAGTTTAGAGAACACCTAGTAATAGAAAGAAATTCAATAGCCAAATAACAGGTTTACTAATAAGAATATAACCTTTCGATTGGATAATGCATCTGTGAGACGAGGCTGCACCATTGCATCTAGTCTATCCTCCAAGACCTCAAGTTGCCTCCTAATGTTTGCAAATTCAGCAACCTGATAACCGAGATTGAAAAAACTAAATCAAATCAAATCAATAAATTATGAAGCACTTAATTGTAAAATAGCAATGGAAGATGAAAGACATTACCTCCCCAACAGCTGACAAGCAATGCCTCATGTTGGCCAAGGTTTCTGCAGCCCGAGGAAGATCACCACTGGCAAATACATCCTCCACAGTCGAACTTAATTGTGTTAACCCAGCAGCATCCTGTTGTCCAATACAAACAAGTATTCATTTATATTTTACACCTAATTAAACACACAAATAAAAATAAAAGGTCACTAGCAATCTCTACCTGCAAAGTCTCATAAGCAGCTTCCATTCTTTGCTTGACAGTATCAACTTTCGCTAAGGCAGCTATAGACTCCGCTGAAGATCCCTCTGCCTGCACGAAAATCGAAAGTTCCTCATTACACAAACAAGACAAACGAATTAAATCTCCACCTTTTATTATTATTATTATTATTTTTTTGGAAGTTATTGAATCTTCAATTATAATGTCCAAAATCAACAGCTAAATCAGTATAGTTCAAATCAACAGCTCTTGGAATTTGCATTGATTTATACACTCCTTATTTTCAATTAAGAGAACCTGAATTTAAATTATAATTAACCTGAACTCTAGATTTGTAAATCAACAACGCATATATAAAGAGAAATCTAGACATCATAATTATACGAACTGGATCTATAACATAATCCAACAGCGAAATTCCAAAAAAAAAATCTGCACCGACCTTCTTGAGCTTTTGGAGGATTCCGGAGACTGAACCACGGAGAGAAACGGCATCGTCGCGGAGGCGGACGACGTCCCTGGTGGCGCGCGGGACGCGGAGGAGGGCTGCACCGCTCTGCTCCTCGAGAGACGCCGCGATTTCTTCGGAGACCATCTGGAGCTTCATTTCGAGATCGACCAAGTGGTTGTCCAGAGAGTCGTCCGAGTGACGGGTCTGGCACGCCGAGTTGATCCATTTCTTCGGGTCGAATTTCTCGTCGGAGAAAGGCCCTAGATCCAGCATCATGGTTGCTGAGTTGAGTTGGATCAGGCAAGGTGACTCGAGAGTCTGTTAGTTACAGTTTTTTCATTTCGAGTTTTTTTCTTGCAGAAGATGGTAGAGGTAATGGAATCTGAAAATGAGGGGCAATATGTAAATATTTTAAAAGTGTGGGGTTTAATAAAGAAAAGTAAATATTTTTTGGTGATTACTGATTAGTGAAGGAAAACCAAAAACCACACGGAGAATCGGAGATTAAGTGGATAACACAATTACATATGTATATATTTTTTTACTACAACTATAATCCTCAACATGAACCATAATTTCCAAATAAAATTCATAAATAAATTTAATTTATCTTATGGCATGTTTACTAATCGGGAATTATATTTAAGAAAGGAAATTAAGTTCCGGATATTCTGAATTTTGCTATTTACTAAATTTTTAAAGAATTAAATTATGTGGATCCAACTCACAAATCAGGAATTAAGGGCACGTTTACTAATCGGTAATGAAAAGAATCGGAATCGAGTTCCACCGGAAAAGAAATGAAAGAGAATTGGAATTAAGTTACTAATGGCCGGTTTGGTATTACTTTTGAGAAGTAAAAATCAGATTATTTTATAATTTTGACATAAAGTGATGTTTGTTAAAACTTACAAAAGTGATTAATTAATAATCTAACAAGTTTTTACAGTAATTTTGAGAAGTATGTGGGGGTTACTTTTTGAAAGTGATTATGGAATAATCTATTTCATTAGTTAATGAATCTCTGAAAATATCATTATTATTCTTATGAAATCAAATTAAAATCATTTATATACCTTATTTCATCTTAAAATTAAATATTCTAATTAAATATTGATTTGATTTATAAAATCTTTTAAAAATATCGTTATTGTTCTTATGGATTTTTTTTTTCTAATTTAGATATTCTACTTAAATATTGATTTAATATATATAATTAATGAAAAAAATGAAATAAGTTTTTTAAATCAAGCCTATTTTAGTCATTGTAACTAATTTCAGTACTTTTGAAATAAAATTACCAAACATATATATATTGCTTTTGAGCTATACATTGGTTTTAAAAGTTCAATTAACCAAACATCTGTTGATTAAATTCACAGCTGATTATTCCTTCAGTACAACTAATTGTGATTATTATAAAAGTTACAGCAATACCAAACTGGCTCTAAATTCCATTCCAATGTTTACTAATTTTGAAGAAATAGAAATGAAATCAAATTTGTACAAAGTTGATTACAAAAACACCCTTATGTACAAAATAGAGCTATATATATATATACAGATTTTCTATTATCAGTTTGTCCTGACAATAAATATATCAGGACGAAGAATGTGGACCACTAGATTTACATACTTTGACTTAAAGTGTATGCACTTGTCAAAACTTCTCCATAATCTGTGATTCATTTTCTTCGTCCTGATATATTTATTGTCAAGACGAACTGACAATAGAAAGACTATATATATATATATGGTGGTTCTCTAGTAAGGATGTCCTGAAATTATAAGTTAAGAACGTCTAACCACAGTCACACATTCATATTGGGTGTAGGTATTTGTTAATGTGGGGTTGTAGACCCACTATGAATGCGTGGCTATAGTTAGACGTCTTGAAATTATAAAGTCAGAACGATCCTGATTAGAGAAGTATTATATATATATATATATCAAGCCATGTCTGCAATAAGCTAGCTTACAATAGTTCACAATTTTATTTTATTTTTTTGTCGTAGTTCTATTTTATTTTTATACCAAAAAAAAAATCCTAATAAAATCATTTATATATATTGTGGTCGATCCGATCTACAATTAATTATTTCGTCGAGCTGGGCACTGGCAACCTGAGAATTAATAGAAAATATAGAACGGTGGTCGAACCAAAGGAGGGGGTGTTCTCTTTGGGAGACTCTCTGACGCTCAAGTCAGAATTTCGTTCGATGAGCAAAATGAAATTGAAAGAGTTAGAGAATAGCAAACCGTGTCGTTCGACATATCAAATCGAGCTATTGATCAATGTGGATGGGTCAACGTTGTGTATCGATGAATCTGACGGGTCGATGCCCAAGGGGTTTCGTGACTTGATGTGGGTGAATCGAGGATTGGCATTGGGTCGATCTCTACTAGATCATGGAACAACAATTAATGAAAGGAGAGAATTATATAGCTAAGTTTAGAAAGATTTTATGTATGAGAGATGAAGAAATCAGGACCCTGTCGATCTCTACTAGATCATGGAACATCAATTAATGAAAGGAGAGAATTACATAGCTAAGTTTAGAAAGATTTTGTGTATGAGAGAAGAAGAAATCATGACCCTTTTCTCTGAGAAAGGTCTAGTAGTTATAGTGAAACCTTAGAGCCTTCACCACTCATCCTCTTTGTGTGAAAGCGTGGATCTCGGGCCTTTTATTGCCCATTTCAATTCTTTCAAATCTGGCAATAAGGGTTTTGTCAAACGTTTAAGATTTGTGTAATGTTTGTCATGATTGTGACTAGTTAAGGTGCTTTTGACCACGAGTTTATCTTGGTTTGATGTCTTGAAGGGCCATACGAGGTTTTGGGCCTGTTCTATAGTGGACCCATGTTAGTTTAGTTACTCTTGTTCTTATGTGGGCCTTTTTATAGTGTACGAATGGGCTTATGATATATTTTATATCCTATTCAGCTGTAGGCTTGATTATTGGGTCATAGGCCTATTTTTTGACCACTACATATATATATACCAAATTCAAGACATTCACAGTTCATTTTTATTTCATATATATATATATATATATATATATATATATATATATATATATATATGTAAATATATATAATTTCATATATATATATATATATATATATATATATATATATATATATATATAAATATATATTTACAACATAATTTCATATGCGATATTAATGAAAAAATATATGTATTGTTTTATTTTTTATTTTTTATGTGGGAATATTTTAGTAAAAATACATGAATTCTCAATGTAATCAAACCGAATTAAACCAATAAAAATTGGTTTGATATGATAGTTAAGGATTAAAATTAGGGTGTTGATATTGACACCTATAAAACTTATTAGTACACCTATATTTTTTTTAAAATTTAATTATAAAATATCCCAATAGAAATTTACCAATAAGGACAGATTACTTTAATTAAAAATAAACCAAATAATATATACACTCATTAATTACATCCATATCTTCAACTATATTTCTTTATTTAAAAAAACTTACCTTTCAAAAAAAAAAAAAAAAAAAAAAAAAACTTATGATAAACCCTAACATATGATAAACCCTAATTTTTATGATAAACCTTAATTAAACTCTAATTTTATTTCAAGTATCAAACTTTTTCATCATCACATAATTATCATATTATTTTTGTCTTTCTTTTATTTATAGTTATGAACTCTATCAATAAATTTTTTTTTTTTTTTTTTTTTTTAACAATAGCTGTAGATATTAACAAGTTTATTTTATTTTATTTTTAAGATAGCCGTAGATATCAATAATTTTTTTTTAAGATAGCTGTATAACTAAGAAAATTCCAGATTGAAAATCTCTTAACCCTATATACGGTTCCACATATTCCCTTTTATAAGGCTCATACATTCGAGATATTTCTAATAGTAAATTGGACCATCATTAAAAGAGGATTTGATTTCAAAAATAATAAATAAATAAAATTATAAATTGGGTGTGATAATAATTTAAGAGTGTTTATAAATAATATGTATTAAAATGAATATATTTATTTCAATTAGGTTACTATTGACATTAGGATGGGTGCTTATAGTAATATTTATTTTTAAATTTTAGATATGGGTGTACTTATGAAAATGGGTGTACTAATAAGTTTTATGGGTATTAATATTCGCACCCTTAAAACTAAAATAGTTTAATTTTGGTATGCTTTTTCATTTACTTTTCAAAATGTTCAAGTTGTTCCATATTAAAAAAAATAAAAAATAAAAAGTTAAGAATTAAATTTTTTAAATTTTATTTTTTTGAAAACTCATTTGCCAAAGTCCCAAGCTTGTCCATCTACTAGTTGAACTACACCCCTGTTGACGAATTAAAATTAATATAACATACTCACATAATCACATGTTTTTTTTTTTTATTTGAATATATATATATATATATATATATATATTTATATAAGTAGCCAAATCAATCGAGTTTCTTTTAAGCAACCTAGTGAATTCATTTTATTTAACAAAACCAAATCAACCCATTTTGACAAGATGAGGTTGGTCCGGTGATAAACTCATCACGCATATACCACAAGATTACGGGTTCAAGTCCTCCCTCCTCCAAAAAAACCCCAAAATTTATATAATAGTGTAATATTTAAAAATAAAATAAAAATAAATATTAAAAAATTAAAAATAAAAAAATAAACCATTTAAATTTGGTTTGGTTTGAGTCGGATTGATCGGTTTGGTTTCTAACCCCCTACCTACAACCTTATTTAGATGGGTGTGAGAGATTTTCCCCTAAATCAATCCCATCTCGTTATTTATTTGCTATTTTGTCTCTAATCAGTGCATTTACATCGAAAAACTTGTATTCCTTAATTCCAAGCTTTTATTCCCTCGATTCACGATTTTATATATCATCTTAATCACTGTGGTAGCCAAAAATGGCTGACAGGCCCAACCCATTAAGATACAGGCCCCGTTTTCATATTGGATCCTATCTAAGCCAACTATATCGAGTCGACCCAAGTCCAGCATCGTCTTTGACTTGTTTGTCAAAAGACCAAGTCAGTCTTCAGTGGAAAACGTGGGTTGTGTGAGAGATTTCCTCCAAGAATCTCGCCCACAACCAACCCACGATCATGTGAATGTTGGAGGAGCTTGACTCTCTATAAATATCAGAGCTCTTTTCAAAACAAAGGGCTCTCTCTAAAATCTCTTGGAACAAAAGCTTATTATAGCGTATTGAAATTTTGCTCAAACACTCTAGCAATCAGAATTTGGTCAGAATTGTTATCACGATCTTCATAAAAGATTGCTCAGCCCAAGCACACCTAAGGCTAAACGATCTAAACCAATCTTCTTCGTTTTTATTTCGTATTATTTCTGTTTTAATCTTGTTTGCATGTTCAACAGGGTATTCGACCTTGGTCGACAGACATAACTTTGCAGGTTCAAACAAGAAGTCGACATCACTCATTCCACGGTTCAACTGAGCTGCCTTGGGCCCAGAATAACCCGACCCAATTGACGTACCACGTAGTTCGACCACCTACAATCACAAATTATGCGGTGATTTGTTCTCCGGAATCTTTCCCTTGTAGTGATTGATCACATTAGATTTAAAGGATTACTTTAAAAAAAAAAAAAATTAAAAATTAAAAAAAACTATTAATGAAACCAGCCTTTATGGTTTTAGCAATCCATTTCTCAAACGACCACAAATCGGTGAATAGAAAATATCTCACACAACAGAATTATCCGATGAGGTGTCTCCTTCGAGAATTATCTCATATTAGAGTAGCCGATGAGGTGTCTCCTTCGAGAATTATCCACAACAGAATTTCCTTCTAGAACCTTCTCGTTTTCTAGCACCTTGACACCTTCCATTTCCCAATATAAATACCACACTCCCTTCTCGTCTTCTGCAAGCTAACTCACTATTTTCGCTTTAAAAAAACTCTCTCAAGCTCTCTGCAAGCATTCAACAATGGCGTCTTCTCTCGCTCGGCTTCTTTCTTCAAGCATTCTCCCTAGGTCTCTCAGCTCCGTCAGCCGCTCAACTGTAGCCGCACAGCCTTCGTCTCGCTTCTTCAACACCAATGCTGTTCGCGACTTCGACGACGACGACGACGACATCGTCGTTTACGAGCGTGACCTCGACGTCGACCGTCGCTCCTCCCGCTCTGCTCCTCGCCGACGCGACGATTTCTTCTCAGGTAGTCGTCTTATACTTCCTTCCTAGTCAGATCTCTGTTTTCACAGTTTCTTAAGTTTAAAAAAACTGACACGATGTCGTATTTTGTTGTGTAGATTCATTTTTCCCGTTCTCGGCACCAAGGAGCTTGAACCAGGTCCTGAATCTGATGAGCCAAATGGCTGAGAACCCGTACTTGGGCGGCACCAGCACTCGCCGTGGCTGGGATGTGAAAGAGACTGACGACGGGTTGAATCTGCGCGTGGACATGCCTGGACTTGGCAAGGAGGACGTGAAAATCTCTGTGAAGCAGAACAGTCTAATAATCAAAGGCGAAGGGGCCAAGGAAGGAGACGATGAAGAGAGCGTGAACAGGTACAGTAGCAGGATCGAGTTGCCGGAGATGATGTTCAAGACCGACGAGATCAGGGCGGAGATGAAGAACGGCGTTTTGAAGGTGGTGGTTCCCAAAGTGAAGGAGGAGGAGAGAGCTGATGTCTTCCATGTCAAGGTTGAGTGAATACTGATCTGGGTTTTTGGGTGTTAATAGTAGTAGAAGCTTTTGCTGGGTTTTAGGGATGGAGAGAATAATTTTTGTTGTTTTTGAGTCCTCTCTCGCGTGAATCAATGGAAAGTGAAACTGTTGTTGCCTTGTTGGTGTTAAATTTTTTGGAGGAATTATGAGAAGTAAAGCCTTTTTGAGTTTTGAGTTTCTGGTAATTGCTGTTGACATATTATTTTACTTGTTTAATTATCGTCACTGTTGTTAGTTATCCGAGAAAATAGTGTTCATCGTCCAAGAAAACAGGAGATAAAAATATTTTGCATTTTTCCATTGGATGTATCATATCATCCGACAATGATTTTGATAAATTAGGACTAAAAATAACTTAATTAAATTTATTTTAATCGATATACATCAAGCATGATGGGGTCAATAGATATGACATATGAGAAACTAGGGTTTTATTAGGTCCAGACCAAGATCTGGCATAAACTAGGGTTTTATTAGGTCAAGACTAAGATCTGACTCTATGCCAATGGTTAGGGTTCGATGAGTTGCAGAAATTATCATTTTTTGGTGATTTATCGCTCTTCATTTTTCTGTACGCTGCTTTTCTTTTTCATGTATTTGGTTCACACGAGCTGGGAAGACCTAGTAATCCATTATCTATCCGCCACGTACCCACAAAAAAGCACAAAGTACAGGTTTTTGGCATTTTGTAAAAGCTTGCAATAGCATTTTCGAATTTCGATAGCCAATATATTTGTTAGACTTGTTGTACATAATTTGGCACCATTTGGTGAAATGGACTACGAAGGGCTGAGATTCATTCGTGTTTGTGACCCAAACAAATCCTGTTTGGAATGACCATAACCATGTTGTAAATCCCAATTTTCGATGTATTTCTAATCCATAAGCATTGGCGTAACCGGTAAAAAATTTGAGAAAATCTTAAAGTTTTCAACTAACTCATGAATAAAAAATTTCTATGTAATAATCAAATCAAAACGACAAGAGAAATTTAAAAAAAAAAAAAAAAAAAAAAAACATTAAAGATATACTTAATAAGAGATTGTGGTGTGGACAACTAGTAAACTGTAAAGGGTTGAACGATTTGGTACGTCAAACGGGTCGGGTTGAATCAGGCCCAAAGCAACTGGGTTGGAAGCTGATTGGTCGATGTCGACTGATGTTTGCAAATGGTCGTCTGAACTTCGAAATACCTGCAAAAGAACTTTAAAATAGAGATATGAGGTAGAGAAAACGAGATGGTGGTGGTAGGATTACAGCCTTATGTGCGCTTGGGCTGAGCGATGAATTGTAACGATGTTTGATAGTTGATTTCCGGTGGCTGGAATCCTCTTGGAGGCAAAGTTTCAATACGCTATTTTTGAGTTTTAGTTGAGAGGAAGCAAAGAGAGTTTTCAGTGAGAGGTTCCCTTTATTTATACTAGAGGTAGTAGCTTCAACGTTCACACTCAGTCTTTGATAGTGGGCATGATTCGTGGAGAGATATCCTCTTGAATGGGCAGTTACTAGCTTTTGTAACTAAAAAGCTTTTGTAACTGAATGTTTGAATGAGTCTTCTAACAGTAGTTTTAGCTGGCATCTGTGTTGGGTCGACCCAGCATAACTGTTTTGGGTCGACCCAAAATGGTGGGCTCAAATGGGACCCAAAACAGTGGGCTCAAATGGGACCCATTTATGGAAATACGTTTATACTTTGTTGGGCTGGGCCAGCGAGCCATTTTTGGCTATCACATAAACCACACAATAAAAAATTTCGATGTATATTTTTTTTTACAAATCCCCAAAAATAAAATAAATCCCATAAGAAGACACATTAAAAAACAAAACCTAAATCTCAATAATAAAATATAAAACCTAAAATCAAATTCATTCTAACTAAATAAATAAAAAAGATTAAAGTTAAGGAAATTTACTTTCAAATCGGGAGATTTAAGAGAAAAAGATGTTAGGGTTTGAGATTTGAGAAAGTGGAATAGAAGAAAAGTGAGAGGTTTGAGAATATTTCGAATCATGATGATTGTTGAAATAAGAAGAGGGTGTTATGAAAATATTATTTAAGTGGATGTCTACATTCATATATTTTATATAAGTAAATTGCAAACTCTTCATCTCCCCACAATCTCCTTAAAACCCAAATTTTATGATCAAATTTATGATCATTATAAGGTGTTATGATATTACCTTTTCGCTTTTGTAACCATTAGATTGTAAGGCTATAAAAGGAGTCATTACATGTTGTATTTGTACTATATTGGGCTACTATTTTCTTTATTTTCTTACTTTACATTTATTCTATTGTATTCTTGTTTATTTTATTTATTTCATAATACGTTATTAGCACGAGTTTCTAACTAATATTGTTGTTTCAATTTCCAGATTTGAAAGCTCTATGCCTAAAGACAAAATTCATCTGATCTAAGTTCGATACGTGATAAGAGATAACACTTTCTTGTTGAAATTGAGAGATCTAAGAAATTGTAAAGTATTCTCTTTTTCTAATTTTGGGCTAAAAAAAAATGATTTATATTATTTTCTCTTCTTGATTTTGTTCTTTTCATTAATTGGGTTACCAAGAAATGATTGTTTTGCAACTTGAAAAATGCAAAGTGAATGAATTGCAACCCAAAGACCGAAAAATCAAAAAGCCTGAAGCTCAATTTAGTGTTTTGAGATTGCAATCAAATAAAAATATGAAATTTTGAATTATCGAATCGGAACCTAAAGTTCTGAATTTCGATTGATGTGTTTATTTTTGGAGCCCAAAATTCTCAATTCACAATTTTCAATTATAAACATAAAGTTTATATATGAACCGGAAGTTCTAATGAAATTATAAATTTTCATCAAACATGAATTTTATTTGGAATCTAAAGTTTTTGATCTATAAATCATAACCATAAAGTTATGATATTAATAGAACATCAAGTTCTAATATAAGTATGACTGCAAAAATAATTTGCCTTTTGTAATTTTTTTTTATGACATTTGAACTTATTCATTGTGTGATATATAGTTTTATGGTCCCTTAAGTTTTGGCATTTTGTAAAAGCTTGCAATAGCATTTTCGAATTTCGATGGCCAGTATATTTGTCACACTTTTTGTACATAATTTGTCACCGTTTGGTGAAATGGACTACGAGGGGCTGAGATTCATTCTTGTTTGTGACCCTAAGAATCCAATTTGGAATGACCATAATCTCATAATATATAGTTTCACGGATTTGGATCATCTCCTAAACTACGCTTTTCCTAAGCTTTAAGGTATCTAGTGACATGTGTCAATTAGATATTTTAATAGTCAAGGTTTATTTTATGTATTTTCCAATCACAATTAGACAAGTTAAAGCATTTAATGGTTAGGATTAGAGATTTTTGGCAGCCCATAAACTTTTTCATCATAATTTTAGAATCCCTAATTTTATTTCAAATTTGCAATCACCACCAAACTGGCAACTGCTGCTCATTTTCAAAAAATAAAAAATAAATCCATAAACTCAGAACTTGACAAGGACACAAGGTTAACGATTTTAAGATTATCTCAATTGATTTAATATATGTTTTCTTCATGATGGCAATGGCCATCACTGCCATGCTCTTTAATTCATATTTTCTATCTATTTTCTTCTCTCTTTCTTTCTATTCATTGAACTAGTAACTAGAATAAGACGACTATTCTACGATAAAAATAAAAATCACTAGAGATAAGATTTTGTAAGAGTTTGAGAAGAAGTTTTTTCCATTTTTTTTTTAATTATAAATAGATTTGGATGAACATTAAAAAAAAAGAGAAAGAAAAAGATGAGCAGATTGGACATTATGAAATAAATTTCAGAAGATAATAAGATTTTGTAAGAGTTTGAGAAGAGGGATTTTTTTTTTCTTTTTTTAAATATATTTGGATGAACCGATAAATAAAAGAGTTAAAGATCATATGATTGAAAATATTAAATAAATTTCGGGATTCTAAAATTATAATGAAAATCAAATTATTTAATGGTTAGTGGTTACCAAAAATCTCTGATCCTGTCATTAAGATGCTTTTACTTGTCTAATCGTGGTTGAAAAATACATGAATTAAATCTTGACCATTAAAATATCTAATTGGCATATGTCACTAGATCCTTTAAAGTTTAGGAAAAACTTAGCTTATGAGAGGATCCAAATTCATAGTTTCACATCTTTTGTGGTGGGAGTTGTCAATGATTTTGAAGAGAATATCAATTACTCAATTAATAAATAGGAAAAATTACAAGTAACTGATAATTATGAACATAAACTCTCTTCCCTAAAACTAGGACAGTTTTATTGCACTACTCACGTAATCAACCCACAATCACATGAAGTTATGGATTAGATGATGTTAATAACTATATAAATTAAATTAACTAAATTAATAAAATTAAATATGCAAATAATTTTCCCATTATAAATACCACGTACACTCCCCTTTCGTCTTCTGCAAGCTAACTCACTATTTTTGCTTTAAAAAAACTCTCTGCAAGAAGCATTCGACAATGGCGTCTTCTCTCGCTCGGCTTCTTTCTTCAAGCATTCTCCCAAGGTCTCTCCGCTCCATCAGCCGCTCAGCTGCAGCCGCACGGCCTTCCTCTCGCTTCTTCAACACCAATGCTGGTAGCGACTTCGACGACGACGACGACGACCTCATCGTCTACGAGCGTGACCTCGACGTCGACCGCCGCTACTCCCGCTCCGCTCCTCGCCGGCGCGACGATTTCTTCTCAGGTAGTCGTCTTATACTTCCTTCCTAGTCAGATCTCTGTTTTCACAGTTTCTTAAGTTGAAAAAAAAAACTGACACGATGTCGTATTTTGTTGTGTAGATTCATTTTTTCCGTTCTCTGCACCAAGGAGCTTGGGTGGCACCAGCACGCGCCGTGGCTGGGATGTGAAAGAGACTGACGACGTGTTGAATCTGTTCGTGGACATGCCTGGACTCGGCAAGGAGGACGTAAAGATCTCTATAGAACAGGACTGTCTGATAATCAAAGGCGAAGGAGCCAAGGAAGGAGACGATGATGAAGAGAGTGTGAACAGGTACAGTAGCATGATCGAGTTGCCGGAGATGATATTCAAGACCGACGAGATCAAGGCGGAGATGAAGAATGGCGTGTTGAAGCTGTTGGTGCCCAAAGTGAAGGAGGAGGAGAGAACTGATGTCTTCCATGTCAAGGTTGAGTGAATACTGATCTGGGTTCTGGATTTTGGGTTTTAATAGTAGTAGAAGCTTTTACTGGGTTTTAGGGATGGAGTGAATAGTTTTTGTTGTTTTTGAGTTCTCTCTGATCACGTGAATTGATGGAAAGTGAAATTGTTGGTGTTAATATTATGAGAAGTAAAGCCTTTAATTTGTGTTTCTGGTAATTGTTGTTGACTTATTATTTTATTTATTTTATTATGGTCAGACTGTTGTTTGTTTCCCGAGAAAATAGTGTTAATCAAGCAAGAAAACAGTTTGCATTTTTCCATTGGATGTATCATATCATCCGACAATGATTTTGATAAATTAGGACTAAAAATAACTTAATTAAATTTATTTCAAATCGATATACATCAAGCATGTTGGGGTCAATAGATATGACATATGAGAAACTAGGGTTTTATTAGGTCAAGACCGAGATCTGACTCTATGCCAATGGTTAGGGTTCAATGAGTTGCAGAAATTATCATTTTTTTAGGTGATTTATCACTCTTCATTTTTCTGTACGCTGCTTTTCTTTTTCATGTATTTGGTTCACATGAGTTGGCAAGAACCAGTAGTCCATTATCCATCCGCCACGTACCCACAAAAAGCACAAGAGTACAGGTTTTGGCATTTTGTAAAAGCTTGCAATAGCATTTTCGAATTTCGATGGCCAGTGTATTTGTCACTTTTTTGTACATAATTTGGCACCATTCGGTGAAATGGACTACGAAAGGCTGAGAAAATTCGTTCTTGTTTGTGACCCAAACAAATCTAGTTTGGAATGACCATAATTTCGCACGAGAATTTATATAGTAGTTCACATCTCTTGTGGTGGGAGTTTAATTCCAGACCGCGGTTGTAAAACCCGATTTGTTTTTGAAATGGACTATGAAGGTGTCGTTTGTTTTTCACCACTTAAATCTTAAGTCTTAAATTAGGTGGATTTTATTCGTTTCTTTTTTAACTTATATCTTAAATTAAGTTAAAAACATCTTAAAATAAAAAGTTATATTTTTACTTTTCACTTATTGTTAGCACATTAACATGAATTTCCTAAAATAACTCCATATCAAAAACACCTTATTAACAAAAGCAATCCCCAATTTCATCAATAATTAAAAATCTCAATTTTATCAAACCCTAACCCTAATCCTAACGGCCTAAACCTAAAATGAAATCTCATGGAAGGGGGAGGCAGCAGTGAAGTTGCCTCCCTGGACTGGAACCGGCGGTTCCAACATTATTTAAAAAAAAAAACGTATTTATCTCTTTTTCTTTCTTCTCTTGTTCAAATCTTAGAATCTCTCTCTCTCTCTCTCTCTCTCTCTCTCTCTTTCTCTTCTTAAATCATGTTCCCTGACTCAATGACTCCCTCTGATCTCTCTCTTCTTCATCTCGTCGCCGATCTGCTCTCTCTCTCTCTCTTCTTAAATCATGTTCCCTGACTCAATGACTCCCTCTGATCTCTCTCTTCTTCATCTCGTCGCCGATAGACCTGGCACGGTTCCGGTTGGAACCGTCGGAACCGGTCGGAACCGGAACCAGAACCGGAACCGGAACAGGAAAAACCAGAACCGGAACCGGAACCTGAACCGGCGGAGACCGGTTCCAGTTCCGGTTCAAGAGTTTGGTCGAACCGCCGGTTCGAACCGGCGGTTCGACGAATTAAATTTTTTTTTTTTTTTTTTTTTTTTGTTGGGCTACCGTTGGAGCCCAACGGTCGGCTGACGTCAGCCGACCGTTAGGCCCAACGGTCTGCTGACGTCAGCAGGCCGTTGGGGTCCAACGGCTACCCTTTTTTTTATTATTTTTTTTTCTTTTCTATAAATACCCCCCCCCCCCCCCCCCCCCCCCCCCCCCCCCCCCCCCTTTCATTTTTCCTCACACCAATTTCTTCTCAATTCTCTCTAATTTCTCTCCAACACTCTCTCAACTCTCAACTCTCAAGTGATAAGTCTCTCAATCTCCAAGTTTCCAAGGTTTTTAATATTTATTTCATTTTTTAATTATTTTATTTGAAATTAATTTTATTTCCAATTTCCAATTTATTTTATTTGTAATTTATTTTATTCCCAATATATTTTATTTTCAATTAATTTTATATCCAATTTATTTTATTTGCAATTTATTTTATTTCCAAATTCCAATATATTTTATTTTCAATTAATTTTATATCCAATTTATTTTATTTGTAATTTATTTTATTTTCAATTAATTTTATTTCCAATTTATTTTATTTGCAATTTATCTTATTTCCAATTTATTTAATTTCCAATTAGTCAATTATTCTTCTAAGTTCTAAGTTTCCAATTCTCTCCCAAATTTATTTTTAAATGGCAAGTGGAAGTGGTGGAAATGGAAGGGGTCACGGCTGTGACGGTCCTAGGCGTTAGATTTCAATGAAAGGTAAGGGTACTATGATCAATAATCTCGATCATAACAACCCCACCTATCATGAATATCTGCAACGTCGGACCTATGCTGAAGACCTAGGCCTAAATATTCCTGATCCCCCTTTTACAATTTATGAACCCGATCCCAATGAAACCACCCCCAACAATTTGACAAGCCAGTCAGAAAATATGCCTGATATTGATACACCTCCGGATTTTGGTTTTGATACACCGGAAGTGGATCTAGAAAGGGAGGAAGATCTGATACAGAAGCAGAACAAATCGGATCTCTTCGTCAAACATATGAAGAAAATTAGGAATGAAGATGGAAGCTTTATAGCAGCTTGCAATTACTGCAACAAAGTATATAAATGGAGCAAATCCGGAGGATATGGCACTTATTGGAAGCATATTGAAGTCAAACATCCAGACGCAGTGGTCAGAATGAGGTCACAAACACAAATTCCCAAGTACGCTACTCCTAACCAATAATTATTTCGTTATAGTGATGAACAAAATAGAGAAGAATTAGCTAGAATGGTAGCAGTAGAACATTTATCATTCAGTTTTGGTGAGAGGGTTGGCTTTATTAACTATTGTCGACAAGCATTAAACCCTGCTGCATGCCGTGTCCCTAGATCCACGCTCACACAAACACTTGAAAAGATTTATATGAGAGACAAAAAAAAGTTAGAAAAATATTTTGAAAAATATAATGGTCGTGTTACCGTATGTGCCGACATATGGACTGACCATTGGCAATCGCATTCATACTTGGGTGTCACTTGCCATTTTATGGATAATGCATGGACAATCCAAAAAAGAATTCTTGCTTTTAGAGTTTTTGATGATTCACACAATGCTCAAAATATTTTTAGACAGCTTAGAATTATTTTTTCAGAGTATAATATTGAAAACAAAATTTTTGCAATTGGTTTTGATAATACTTCTGCCAATACCGCTGCTATTCCACTTTTAATTGATTTATGCAAACCCTTTCTTGGTGGTACATTTTTTCATCAAAGATGTGCATGCCATGTTTTAAATATATGTGTTCAAAAAGGATTAGAAACTCTTCAATGTTTTATTGAACCTATTAAAAAAGCCCTAATGTTTTTATGGAGAAATCCTTCTACAATGAAAGCATGGGCAAGATATTGTAAACAAAATGGTAGACGTGCCATTAAATTTGCTCGTGATGTTCCAACACGTTGGAATTCTACTTATAAATTGCTTGCTCAAAGTTATGAGTATAGGGATTTATTAGTTTCTTTTATTCAATTTCATGTTCCTAACATTCAACTTTTTGAATCTCATTGGGATGCTTGTTACAATGTTTTCAATTTGTTAAGAGTTTTTTATAATGCTACACAAAATTTTTCTAAAATTTATTTTCCTACAACACATTTATTTATTATTGAGAGTATTAATATTGTTGGTGCATTTTTTTATTGTGAATCTGACCAAGCAATAAAGGAAGCCGTTAGTTCTATGAAGCAAAAATGGTTAAATTATTATACGGAATTTCCAAATATTTATTTGATTGGTATGGTTTTTGATCCACGACACAAATTACAATCTTTGTCTTATTATCTAGATGGTTATTATGGCAAAGAAGGTTTAAATATTGAATATGATATTGAAGCATGTTGTGGTAGAGTTAAGAAATTATTGTATGATTTATATGATGAATATGTTACATTTTATGGATCCGGTACTCCGAACGTAGATGTTGCACGAACAAAAACTGCATCTCAGCCTCCATCCTCCTCCTCTGGATTTATGAATTTAGGGTATAGTATGTTCTCAAAAAAAAATAAAAAACCAAGATGTTCTTCATCAAGCTCCGATTCGCATGCCGAGCTTGAATCTTATCTAGCTTCTTCTTGTGATTTTCCTGAAGAATTTGACCTCTTAAAATATTGGAATGATGCTACGAAGTACTATCCAATTTTGGCTATGATAGCCAAAAATATTTTTTCAACACCGGTTTCTACTGTGGCGGTGGAACAAGAGTTCAGCGCCGGGGGCAATATTTTGGATGAAAAACGTTCGTGCTTGACTCCAAAAGCACTACAGATACAGGTTTATGTTGACGACTGGATGAAAGCGGAATACAGACAACAAGAAATCCAACAAGAACCGACATATGATTTCTTTAAAAGCGACGAACCCGAAGCGGGCGAAGGCTCTGGAGTAAGCTGAGCACCGGAACCGTAAATCTGTAAATCTGTAAATCTGTAAATCTGTAATAAAAGGTATGAGAACTACGTGGCCTTTGATTCCTCTAAACCCCCCTAAGAGGATACGTAGGCAACTTAATTGTAGTAAAAATTAAGTGCAAGGCTAATAACTTTACATTTTTTTTAGTTTTATTTTATTTTAATTTAATTTTGTAATTTGTCATTTATTTATTTTATGTTATTTTTGAAATTCGGGTGACTCAATTTCCAAATACCCAATGAAATGTAAATTGTAATTTTGTTTACTTTTATTTTAATTTAATTTTGTAATTTGTCATTTGTTTATTTTATTTTCGGTTGGATACTCGGATGACGATGATCTAACTTCCAACATCCAATGAACTTATGAACCCAATGAATTTTATTTTGTAATTTGTCATTTATATATTTTATTTTATTCAATTACAATCTACAACTTATAAGTTACAAGTTAGAACTTAGAATTTTATTTTTTATTTTTTTGTTAAAAAAAAAAAAAAAAAAAAAAATCCGGTTCAAAACCGCCGGTTCCGATTCCGGTTCCACTAAACCTTGGAACCGGAATCGGAACCGGACCGGAACCGTGCCACCACTAGTCGCCGATCTATTCGCCATTCACCCATCTCTTTTTTTGATTTTTTTTTTTCTGATTTGAATTTGGTTCATTGGTTGAGGAGAAGATTTGGGATTTGGGTGTTGGTGTGGTGCCGTGGTGGTGATGTGAGTGATGATGGCCGATTCACATTTCACGGTCATGGGTGGTGTCCGCCGCCGACGAGATCGTGGCCTCGTGGAGACGTGGAGTCGTGGGTGTGGTGGGATGGGATGAGTTAGTGAGTTTTTTTATTTGGGTCGGGTTGGATGAAGATGAAGTGATGAAGAACGTGACTGGGATCTGGCCATCTGGGTTTGGATGAGAGAGGGAGAGAGTCTGGATATTAGATTCTGGAAAGAAATCAGATGAAGATATGGTGATTTGGGTGGGTAAGGGTTAGCGAGTTTTCAGATTAGGGATTGGGAATTTGGGGATAATGGGTTGGGTTTGGCTGTTTGGGTTGACTGATCACTTGATCAGTGATTGGATTCATGACTAAAAATCTGAAATATGATCTGATTTGGGGATTTTAAAAAGAAAAAGGTTCAAAACCATCGGTTTCGGTTTCGGTTTCGGTTCCACCTAACCGCGGAACCGAAACCGGAACCCCAAAACCGGAACCGAACCGAACCAGAACCGTGTCAGGTCTACCGGGGACGTCAACTGCCTCCGACGTCGATGCCTTCGAAGCTAGGCCACTAGTGCTGTTGGGACCGTTGGATGTGGTGTTGAGAGATACTTTCTTGAGTTTTTCTTTTTCTTTTTTCAATTAAATATTATTTTTTATTAGTTTTACTTAAATAAAATTATTATTATTATTTAAAATAAATTAAATTAAATGAACATTGAAATTCATTTCTAAATAATAATAATATTATTAAAATAAAAATATTTAAAATGAAGGGTATACTAGTCAAATGAAACCACTCAATATTTAAGTGAAACATCTATCGGAAAAAACAAACAAGTTGGAGGGTCTTAATGATTAAGAGCTATTAAGTACTTATAACCTTTTTTTTATTTTTTTTTATTTTAAATTTCAACAACTGTCGGGACCTGCTCCCACTATCGGGGGAAGGGTACAAATGGATTTCAACTCTCACAACGGAGAGATGGTTGCTCCCAATAGAATTGG
This sequence comes from Acer yangbiense, assembly GCA_008009225.1. Taxonomy (NCBI): domain Eukaryota; kingdom Viridiplantae; phylum Streptophyta; class Magnoliopsida; order Sapindales; family Sapindaceae; genus Acer; species Acer yangbiense. The sequence continues at coordinate 60,411,369 of CM017762.1, forward strand.
GAGAGGGCACCCACACTTGGGATTTAATAGCGGACAAATTATATACATACCAAGGCAAGGCTTGAACCTTGGTGGTGGAGCATTCCTTGGGAGACTCCAACCACCAAGGCAAGGGGTCATTGGTAAGTACTTATAACTTTTAAGTCTTAAATAAATAAAAACAACACCTAACTATTTTATCCCAACAACTAAGGGGTAATTTTTTATTTTTTATTTTTTATTTTTGTCAGAAGAGCGAATAGTCAAAACTGAATAGTGACTGAAATCTGAATCTAAATAACATGTTTGTTTTTCATTTTTATTACCTCTGAATTGAATGTCAACTTGCTTGTTTTTTTTAAATATAAAATGGTTTAAAAACAAGTAATTTGACATTTATACCCTTGTTATTATTAATTGTTATATATTTTCATTTTATATGTTACAAATAACTAAATAAAAATAATTTAACAAATCTTAAACCATTTTTATGTAATAATTGAAATATTATTCATGATTAAGATGTGATAAATAATTGCTTTTTTTTTTTAAAGATAAATAATAATTTAGATATGATTTTGATTTTTTTTTTAAAAATAGAATTGAAGGTTCAACGATGGTGTTAAAAGTTACAATGTGATTAATGGGTTTTTTATTTTTTATTTTTTGTTTTTTTTGTTTTTTTTTTTATTGAGATGTTTATCATAAGTAATATGTTAAAATAAATATATTTGTATAATATTAAATTATGATAAAATTGGAAATATGTTATCTTTGATAGGATAATCTTGGAAGAAAATATATTAAATGCAATCCAATAATTTGGAATTAAGTCATAAGTTAGGAATTTTTTTTTTTTTTTTTAATTTAAGTTGTTTTTTTGATATTTTTAAGTTGTTTGACCACTTAAAAAAACAAAAAAAAACAAAAAAAAAACTTAATAACTTTAATCGAGACCCATTAATTTTTAAGTGCAAAAAACAAATGAACCCTGACACTGAACTTGTTCTTCTCACAGCTGCTCTGGTGCATACACTTATCACAATCTTTGTTGGTTTTTTTTTATTTTTTATTATTAATTAGCATAATCAATTGGCTACGATCTTTTAGTTGTTTTTCTTGGTATATTTTACTTGATTGATTTATTGGTTCTTCATTGAAAGATTTACTTGTTGTATTTTGGAAGGTTGATTTAAAACTATAGATTTTCAAAGAGAGATCACACAAGGTTCGTAGAAACCGAATTCACTGCAAATGGGAAAAATATAGATGTAAATGGGAAAAAAATTGTAGAGCAGCCAATCCCACTAGCCCAATTCATCAATTAGCAAATCCACGGGCTTCGTTTGTGCTAAACGAATTCGAGTCCACACTTGTTTTTAAGGACCTTTCTATTTCTACCTCAATGATTGCTAATTTTACAAATTACAACCAATTGTGGTCCAAGGCAATAAGTTTTTTTTTTTTTTTTTTTGGCGATTACATAAATTAAGGGTTTTTTTTGGGAGGGGGGAGATTCGAACCTGCAATCTTGTGATGCAGGTGTGAGAGGTTTTATCGCCGGACCAATCTCATTTCGTCGGTCCAAGGCAATAGCTTGGTGGTAACTAACTCCAATTATCATATGGTCAAAATCCGTTATTGGGCTTTTCAAGGGGATAATGTATTTTAAGCCTTATGCTCCCTTTGGTATGGAGAAAATAAAATAGGAAAGATTGAAAGATTTGGAGGGATATAAAACATGAGGGAAGGAAAGGAAAATGATTTTCCCTCATGTTGTTTGGTAAACAGGAAGGAAAGAAAAGATCCTTTTATTAATTTTACTATTTTACCCTTATATTATATTTAATATATTAAAAAAATTTGGATAAAATTATAATTTGAGTTACCTAAAAAATGGTGGGTCCCATTTCCCCTTTCTTTCTCCTTTATTTCCTTCCCTTTTCCTCCCACTTTTGGGAGGAAACAAAATGGTGGGCCCCACACACCATTTTTTCCTTCCATTTTTTCTTTCTCTCCATTTTTCTCTCCATACCAAACACACACTTTTTCATTTTCTTCTCCCTTTTCCCTCCACCCCTTTCTTTCCTCTCCCTTTTCCTCCCTACCAAACAGAGCATTAATCTTATCCGAAATTAAAAAATGTTGATTGTTGGAGTTTGACTTATCAGGACTATAATTAAGTCTGACACCACTTACGTGAAAGAAAACGCGCCGCCTTTGAGAGGTTCAGCTCTCAGTCCCTAGCACACCACTTTTGATAATGGCATAATGCTAACAAAAAGCCATATTTATTTTTTCAAGTATATATCTTAAAAAGCACATCATCTCTTTCCCACCTAAGTGGTGAGGGGAAGAGGGGTTCAAATCCCATAATATGTATTTTACAAGTATTTGTGGAAAGTTTTCTTTCCGAATTATGGGAGTGGTTATCTCCCGTTATGGGAGTAGATATCCGGATTACACATGTATTGTTTAATCTCGACTGATTAAGATAGTTATATCGTAATAGTTCTTGTAATATCTAAAAAAAAAAAAAGGTATATATCTTTAAAAATAAGTATATATTTTTATTCATTTCTCGATAACTAAAGACACATGTCAACATTATTCTTATAATGATGTGATGAGGCTGGCTTATTGGTATTTCCTTCATAACTACACAGGTAGTGAATTCGAGTCGTGTCCATCCCCTTAACACCATAAATTTATTGTTATATTTCAAATAAAACGAAAAAAATTATTCTTATAAATAAAAGACGGGTGTTTATTTTAAAATAGTAATGGTGTGGTTAGCAGCAATTGTCCTGTCTTTTGGTCCAAGCCTAGTCCATTTAACATATGGAGGAGCCCTCCTTCAAAGTTTTTTTCTTCTTCTTTTTCTCCTTTATATATCGGTAGACACAGTCTTTCTATTATCAATTTGTCATGACAATAAATATATCAGGACGAATAATATGGACCACATATTATGAAGAAGTTTTGACAAGTGCATACACTTTGAGTCAAAGTATATAAATCTAGTGGTTCACATTCTTCATCATGATATATTTATTGTCAGGACGAATTGATAATAGAAAATCTGTCTATAGACAATCTATTTTTATATAACACATCACATTATTTAAACATATTTTGGATAAATAATTTAGTCAACTAAAACATTGTTCTAAAAGTATAAATAATTATTGTGAATTTCTTTTAAAAAAAGAAGAAGAATAAATATATAAATTATTGTGAGTTGGTGTTATCCACTAAAAGATGTTTATTCTTGTCCAATAAAATACTAGATCGAATTTGATTAACACAAGAAAATTAAAGCTAATTAAAAAGATGGTAAAAAATAAAAATCACATTGATCTTTGATTAATGTTTTTTCCATTTTATATATTCTTGAATCATCACTGAAAATTATAAGCCACCTGCATGATCAGCCTATCACAAGTCACAATGTGACAGCTTTAACAATATTCAATTAATTTCTTCATAGTATATATGCCATAGCATATTCCATGAGAATCAACAGTTTCTCATATTCTAAGAGTCTAAACCCATTGACGCACGATGTCTTGTTTCAGAGACCAGCACACCCTACATTATTTAATTAATTATTACATTTTCATCAATCATGTCAAGTTCCTCCAATTTGATAACTTTTTTTTTGTTTTTTTACTAATATGTCATCCAATAAATAAAGATCGGACGGTTTAAATGATTGATCAACTTTGGAATTTGGATTGATGTGTGGTGCATCGGTGCATGTATTTAATAAAGTCAAGAAAAGGTAACGCAGCAGATGTTGTAAATTGAATTGTACGTACCTCCATCCACTCATCTAACAACCTTTATGGTGCAGGGTTTGGTATGAGTCGATATCGATGACTATAGGTACGGTAGTCGATAGGGATATCTACTTCCATAAACCGGATATAAAACTCGTTAAATATACTTTTAAAATACATATGATGAGATTCGAATTTTAATCGATGCATAATATTTAAGTTAGAAGAGGATGAGATTTTTTTTTTTTTTAGCACATGAACAATATTGAATGTTATTCACTTATTTTTTGTGGGAAGACATTTCCCATTTTTTTTTTTTATATATATAATTAGTTCGGAATGCATCATAATTTGAAAAAAAATAAAAAATTATTATGATCAGAAATGAAACACCTCACAAAAAGTGAGGATAATAGATAAATCCCCCAAAAGAAAAAGACATATCATGTCTATTTTTCATCTTTTTTTTTTTAAAGAAAAAATTGAGTTTGATCGGTTTTATATTTTCTAGTTTCAACTTTCAATATGCAGTATCTATCCATCCACATATCTATATTATGTATTTTTTTTTAAAGCTTTTTACTATTAGTAGGATTCAAGTTGCTGATTTGGGAGTCATTTATCCAAACCTCAAACTCGTCCATCTACCAACTCAGCTACGCCCCTAAGCGCTTCAATATGATAAATCAATTCCTTCTCTCATTCTCACAATTACTCTCCAATCCAACCCATATACAAACAAAGCTAAATTTCAATTTTCATTTTGATATTTCAATTTTCTTCTGATCCAAACAAAAATGTGTGGGTATGTGTGGATATATAAAACGACAAAATAGACTGCAGCTTTGAATCACAAATTCACAAGACCTATGACAACAATGAATTCCAATTGGAATTGGATCCATCAATGCAATAGTACAAAACCTATAATTAGCCCACAATAATGGGCAACAATCCCCTTTAGATCCGGAAAACGCCACAAAAGGAAATTTCTAAGTTCTTTCTCGATGTCTCTTTTCTTATAATATTTTTATTAATCAATTTCCAACGCGGAATCCATAATCCACAATTGAGAATCCAAAATCTTGTTTGCAAACATTTAATGGGGTATATATGATTTTTAATATCCTAAATGGCGGAATTAAGTTATGCGAATCTCATACATAAATTAAAAATTAAGTTAAAATGGAAAGAAAACATAATTTTCCCTCTCACTCAACCAAAAAATGAAGTTCTCTTCCTTGATTATCTTTTTCCAATGCGGAATCAAGAATCCAAGTTACGTGAACCACCCCAAATACAAATTAAAAATTAAGTTCATGACGGAAAGGAAACCTAATTCTCCCTCACACCCAACCAATAAATTAAGTTCTCTTTCTTGATTTTGTTTTCAATTTATCTTTAATTTTTAATCTCAAGTAATAAACGAATCGTTAATGTTAAGGATCCCACTTACTTAAAGAAATTACCTCTAATTCGTTAAAATTACAAATAGTTTTAAGTTAAGAGTGGTGCTATTGGCATCCACACTACTAAACTATTTATGCACCACTTTTTAAAATTTTGATTTAATTATATAAAATTAAATGGTTTTATTAATTTTTTTGATTTATTTTCAGGATTACCTTTTACATATTTTTCAAACCTAATTGGTGGTAAATTGTGAGTGTGATATTGATCGTCTCATGATTTTTTTGAGTGATTGAGTGTGTTTTGGTGTAGTTTCGTTTAGTCGGAGATTAGGTTTTCTTGGTGCGACATCGTCTTTTTTTTTTTTTTTTTTTTTTTTGTAAATAACATTAAACTAACTTTTAAAGTTCCGGAATAAAATTTACAAAAGAATTTATACAAATCATAGAATGCATAGAAGATTTGGAAAAGAAAAAAAAAACCGAGAGAAAAAAAAAATAGCAAACATGGATTTGAAATTTGAAAAGAAAAACAAATCAAACATGTGAAACAATAAAATCAAAAAATACTAAACATGGGAATGGGGAAACATGAAATCTAGATCTGAAGGAAAATATAAACAAAAATGGTAAACATTCAATGATTTGAAATAATATATGTCATTAGGGTTTTGAAATAAGGAAATTGAGGTTTTATTAGTTTTATTTTGTATAGTATTTTTTAATAAAATTTGTATGTCTCTTTAAGTAATTTGACAAATGTGAGAATTTGGGATGTTACAATTTACAAAGATAGAAATTAATAATAATAATATTATTATTATTATTATTATTATTATGGTAGGCTTTGATGCAGACATAGTCATGACGTCGGTTTCGGTTCCGGCGGTTCGGAACCCCTTTTTTCTTCTTTCTATTTAATGTTATTTAATTAAAAACAATTAGACATGTAAAATTGTAAATGCATTTTATTGGGTCACCCGAAAATAAAATGAAATAAATAAATGACAAATTAAAAAATTAAATTAAAATAAAACTAAAAAATGTAAAATTGGTCTTGCACTTTATTGTTACCACAATTAAGTTGCCTACGTATTCTCTTAGGGTTTAGAGGAATCAAAGACCACGTAGTTCTCTTACCTTTTATTGCAAGTTTAGTGATGATGTGGACTAATCGTTGTCATGATCTTTTGTTCCACTTTCAAGTTGGTCATCTTTAAAGGAATCGTATGATTCGTCTTGATCGATTTCCTATTGTCTGTTTTGCGCCTTTGTCCAATCATCAACACAAGCCTACATCTGTATTTATTTTGGATTCAAAAGTGAACGTCTTGCGTCTAGAATATTCCCACCGGCGCTGAACTATTGTTTCACCGCCATCGTCGAAATTGGTGTTAAAAGAATTTGTTTGGCTATCATAGCAAAAATTGAAAAGTATCTTTCATACTCTTTCCACCATTGTAGGACATCAAATTTTTTAGTTTCAGTGTCCTCTATAAACTCAAAAGAGGTACCTAGATAAGATTCAAGCTCGAAATACGTGGTGGAGCTTGATGAAGAAAAACCTCGTAATTTTTTTGGTTTTTTTGGATAACAAATTATACTCTAAACTCATAAATCTGGAGGATGATGATGAATGAGATACATTTTGGGTTTATGGAACATCTATGTTCAGTGATGGACCATAAACTCTAAGATATTCATCATATAACTCATACAATAACGTCTTAACGTTATCACAACACATATCAACATCATACTCTATTTGTAAACCTTGTGAATAATAAGCAGTTAGATATTCAGACAAATTTTCTAATCTATAACGTGGATCAAAACACATGACAATCAAATAAATATTTGGAAACTCCTTATAATAGTGTAACCATTTTTCCTTCATAGCAGTAACGGACTCTAGTAATTGTGGGTTGGATGCACAATGAGCAAATGCACCATCAATATTAAGACTCTCAATAATAAATAAATTAATTGTAGGATAATAAACACCAGATAAATTGTTAGTAGCATTATGAAAGACTTTTAACAAATTACAAACTTTGTGACTAACATGATATTGCATAAAAGTAACTAATAACGACTTCGATAAATATTAATGTGACTAACATGATATTGCATAAAAGTAACTAAAAAATACCTATAATCATAACTTCTAGCAATCAATTTATAAATGGAATTCCAACATATTAGAACATCACGAGGAAATCTAATGATACGCCTACCGTTTTATTTACAATATGTTACCCATGCTTTCATTGCAGAAGGATGTTCCACAAAAAATAGAGGGCATCTCTAATAGGTTGAATAAACCATTGAAAAGTTTGTAATCCTTTTTGAACACATAAATTTAAAACATGGCATGCGTATCTTTGATGAAAAAATTTACCACCGAGATAAGGTTTGCATAAATCACTTAAAGCAAGAATAGCAACGGTGTTGTTAGAAGCATTATCAAAATCAATTGCAAAAATTTTGTTTTCAATTTGATACTCTACAAAAATAATTCCAAGCAGTCTAAAAATATTAGGAGAAGTGTGTGCATCATCTAAAACTCTAAATGCAAGAATTCTTTTTTGGAGAGTCCATACATTATCCATATAATGGCAAGTGACATCCAAGTATGAATGCATTTGCCAATGGTAACTCTTTATGTCGACACATATGGAAACACGACCATTATATTTTTTAAAATATTTTTCCAACTTTCTTTTTTCTTTGATATAAATCTTTTCAAGTGTTTTTGTGAGCGTGGCTCTAGGAACACGACATGCAGCATGATTTAATGCTTATCAACAATAACTAATAAAACCAACATTTTCACCAAAACTAAAAAGTAAGTGTTCTACTACAACCATTCTAGCTAATTATTCCCTATTTTTTTTTTCATCACTACATTTAAATAATTGTTGGTTATGGGTAGCATACCTGGGAATTTGGGTTTGTGTACTCGATCTCGCCGTTGCGTCTGGATGTTTGTTCATTATATGCTTCCGATATGAGCCATATCCTCCAGATTTGTGCCATTTATATACCTTTTTGCAGTAATTGCAAACCATTATAGTGCTTCCATCTTCTTGCATAACTTTCGCCATATGGAGTACGAAGAGATCATATTTGACCTACTTCTGTAACTTCTCTTCCATATCATCAGTATGTAGATCAAATTCAAAATCTGGAGGGGGATCAGGGTCATCAGGCATATTTACTAATTGGCTTGTCAAATGGGGGGTGACATCAGGATCGGGTTTAGAAATTGTTAGAGAGGGTTGAGGAGAGTTTATGCCTAGGTCTTCAGCATAGACTCGGTGTTGCAGATACTCGTGATAGGTGGTGTCGTCATGACTGAGATTATCTGTCATACGACTCTTACCTTTCATCGAAATAGAACGCCTAGAACCGTCACCCCTTCCACTTCCACTTGCCATTTAAAATTTTGAATTGTAAAATTCCTTGAACAACAAATGTTTAAAAATTGATGGAAATAAATTTGGGAGAGAATTGGAAACTTAGTAGGTAGTAATTGCAAATAAATGAAATTGGAAACTTACTACAGTAACTTAGTAATTGCAAATAAAATAAATATTAATAACTTAGTAATTGAGAGGAAATTGGAAACTTAGAGAGTTGAGAATTAGAGAGGAAATTGGAATGGGGTAAAGTGAAATTTGGGGGGTGGGCGGCGTGGCATGTGGCGTGTGATGTGGTTTGTAGAGATATATATACAGAAATTCTATTATCAGTTCGAACTGATATACAGAAATTATATTATCAGTTCGAACTGACAAAAGTTATATCAGTTCCTTGCATGAAGGCTACTGGATTTAAATACTTTGACTTGGCTGTATGCACTTGTCAGTCAAAGTATTTAAATCCAGTGGCCCACATGCAAGGAACTGATATAACTTTTGTCAGTTCGAACTGATAATAGAAAGACTGTATATATATATTTATAGATAAAATACGGGGTGTGTTTATTTTAAATTAAAATAGTAATGGTGTGGTTAGCAGCAATTGTACTGTCTTTTGGTCCAAGCCCAGTTCATTTAACATATGGAGGAGCCCCCCTTGAAAGTTTTTTTTTTTTTTTTTAGAGAAAACCAAAAACTACTATTGGAAATATTAAACTTTCATTTGTAACAACTTTTGAAAATTTAATTGTTAATAACCATTTAAAAAAAAAAAAAAAAAAAAAACGGTGTATGTCCATAAATTACAAAAGTACCCCTGAAATTAGTTTTTTTTTTTTTTTAAACCTGGAAGCAAACTTGAAATCACGACTAAAATTTAGAGAAAACTTGAAATCATGACTAAAATTTGGAGTAAACTTGAAATTACGACTAAAAATTGGAGCAAACTTGAAATCATGACATGTTTCTCTTCTTCCCCAAATTCCCCAAATTAGATTTTATTTTTATTTTTTATTTTTATATAGGTTTTCTCCTCTCCATGCCGTCAATCATCGCCGGATGTTGTCAAGATGGGCGTCAATCATCATCGGAGGTCGTCAATCATCGCCGGACGTCGTCGACGCGCGCCAAACAGCGGCGTCGTGCTTCGTGAAGCAGGCGCCGCTAGTTCACGCGTAGCCCAAGCAGCGCGTCGGCAACGTCCGGCGATGATTGACACCCAGATGACGACCTCCGACGATGATTGACGGGATGGAGAGAGAGAGAGAGAGAGTTTGGGGATGGCTTTTATATGAGGGCATTCAAGTAATTTCTCAAAAAAATGGTTATTAACAATAAATTTTCGTTTGTGGTTACAAACAAAATTTGTATGTTGTATGTGGTTATTTCTAGCAATTTCCACCTTTTTCTTCTTCTTCTTCTTGTTATTATTGTTATTTTTATATAACATATCACATTATTTAAACATAATTTGGATAAATAATTTAGTCAACTAAATCATTGTTCTAAAAGTATATACCATCGTAAGAGTATCTCCAATGCTAATGTGTGTTGTGAACAAATTAGATGCCACGTAGGATGAACAGTTACTTTGTTAAAAAATTAATCTCCAATGCAACATCTCTAGTACAACTTCAAGCTGAGGTGACAACTTTTTTTTTAAAGGTTGTCAACGTGACTCTCTAATTTCATAGGGTCTGTTGAACAGCCATCTTGTTAGCCCAGTCAGCAACCACTCTTGTTTTCCACTTTATTTTATTCAACAATTCTAAAATATATTTAAGGAGACCGTTAATAAATTGACATGTCATTAAAAACATGTATTTTACAAGTGAAGTATTGGAGATCACTTTTTTATTTGGATGTCTATCAAGTTTAGTTACATGCCACATATGAAACAATTGGCTTGACAATGTTGACATATCACTATTTTTTCAAATGCAAACCACATTACCATCGGAGATGCTCTAACAGTTTACTCTTAAACCAATTATTGTGAATTTCTTTCAAAAAATATATATATAAATTAAAATTATTGTGAGTTGGTGTTATCCACTAAAAGATGTTTATTCTTGTCCAATAAAATATAAAATAGTAGATCGGATTTGATTAACACAAGTTTTTTTTTTTTTTTTTTTTTTTTTGAGAATAAAACTTTCATAAAAGCAAAACAAAACAGAACAAACTAACCAGGACAATCGTCCCGGACAAACCGCTCCACACACGGAGGGAAAGAACCCATCCAAAAACGATCCTCGACAACTATCAAGACCAATTTCGAAAGATTATGTGCGACAACATTCGCATTTCTAGGAGCAAAAACAACCAAAGAACCAACCAAGTCCTGAAGGATGTCTTTAACATCCGCAATAATTAAACCAATGTCAGCATAGATAACGAGATCGGAATTGATCATATTAACCACAGTCAAAGCTAAAGTCCATGAGAATGTTTGATTAAAAGCTAAAAAGATGGTAAACAAATAAAAATCACATCTTTGATTAATGTTTAACAATATTCAATTAATTTCTTCATAGTATGCCATAGCATATTCGATGAGAATCAATGGTTTCTCATATTCTAAAGTCCAAACCCCTTGACGCACGATGTCTTGTTTCAGAGACCAGCACACATATACATTATTTAATTAATTATTATATTTTTATTTTTATTTTCATCAATCATGTAAAGTTCTTCCAATCAGATAATTTTTGTTTTTTTTTGTTTTTTTGTTTTTTACAAATACGTCATCCAATAAATAAATAAAAAAGATCGGACGGCTTAAATGATTGATCAACTTGGATTTTGGATTGATGTGTGGTGCATCAGTGCATGTATATAATAAAGTCAAGAAAAGGTAACGCAGTAGATGTTGTAAATTGAATTGTCTTCCATGTTTTTAAAATTTTGGAATTGGAACCACAACACTGACTTCAAACACCACCCACTGATTCACAAATAACAATTAATTAACAACGGAAGTTTCTTCTAATCCTTCTCTTCTCCAACTTTTCCAACTTTTCCAACTTTTCCTAAAAAAAACTTCTCCAACGTAAGTTTTTTTTTTTTTTTTTTTACTTTTTTGATATTTCAATTTTCTTCTAATCCAAACAAAAATGTGTGGATATGTGTGGATATATAAAACGACAAAATAGATTGCACCTTTGAATCACAAACTCACAAGACCTATGACAACAATGAATTCCAATTGGCATTGGCTCCATAAATGCTATAGTACAAAACCTATAATTAGCCCACAACAATGGGCAACGATCCCCTTTAGATCCGAAAAATACCACCAAAGGAAGTTTCTAAGTTCCTTTTCAATCGGTCCAACATCTAGATTATGTGGTGAGTGATATGATGTTGACACCTCACAATTTATGTGCCACATCATTTAAGAAAGAATTTAGAAAAAAAAAAAATTAGAATGCCTAACATTGCTCCTTTTAGCACGTATTTCTAATTTGTGATTACAGTCTTTAAATAAAAATGATTAGAATAGTGGAATCAAGCTATGTGGATACGTATAAATTAAAAATTAAGTTCATGATAGAAATGAAACCTAATTCTCCCTCCCACACAACCAAGAAATTAAAATTCTCTTTTTTATTTATAATGGACAAGAAGATGATTGAGATAGGAAAATGCCACAAAAGGAAGTTTCTAAGGTCCTTCTCAATGTCTCTTCTTATAATATTATTATTAATAGGTTTCCAGTACGGAATTCATCCATGATTGATAATACAAAATCTTGTTTGTTTAATGCGCATTTCTGATTTATGATTACAGTCTTTAAAGGAAAAAAAAAATACTATCTGAAATGACGGAATCAAGTTACATGAACCTTAAACACAAACTCAAAATTATAAGTCAAATTCTCCCTCCCACCCAACCAATAAATTAAGAATTCTCTTTCTTGATTTTGTTTTCGATTTCTCTTTAATTTTTAATCTCAATTAATAATCAAGTCGTTAATGTTAAGGATCCCACTTCCATAAAAAAAAATATACAAAAAAAATAATAGTTTAGGATCCCACTTAAGGAAATTAACTCTAGACAAATGTGAATATTTGGGATGTTACAAAGATAGAAATTATTATTATTATTATTATTATTATTATTATTATGGTAGGCTTTTGATGCAGACAACTATTCCTTCGAGAGCCAAGAATGTTGAGTGCCACGTGCAGTCCACTGATGGCGTCATCACTCTCCATCCATGAAAGCTGATCCATCTGTTGTGCCACGTCAGACTTCTCGTACCCGACGTGGCTTGTGGGGTCCTCTAATATTTTGGGGAGCATATACGCTTGCAAGTTTAGAATAATTCTTTTTGAATATTCGAATATGCCATCTTCAGCCACCCGCCCTTTTTATTGTTAAAAATGGTAGGCGTGTCTTGCAATTACCATTTTGTCCTTTTTATTAGACCGTGACTCAGTTAGTATGCCGACTTGGCCACTTGGTTAATTTTTTGTGATGTCTCGAATTTACCCTTCCAATAGTGGGGCCACTTCTCATTTCATTGGCAAGTGGCAACATAGGCTTACGTTATTGTGTACGTGAGATCTCTAAAACATGTCAACATTGTTTTATTATTATTATTATTATTATTATTATTACTATTTATTATCTAACATTAAACGAGTTAGAAACCTACCAATATCAAATACCGTATGAACGGATAGATATCTAATATAATGCATATAGTCAAACTTGATTATATTATCAATATAGATACCGCTTGTTTAATATTAAGAAGAATCGTAAATAACTCATTGATTTTTGATTAAATGTCAAATCAAACCCTCTAATTTGATCAATCAACAAAAAAACGTTTGTTATTAGTTAACAGTTAGTCGACTTTATAAATATCAAACATTACAATTTAAATTCTTTATTAAAAACAGAATTAAAAAAAAGAAAAGAAAAATATAATATAATTATATACTAATAATAATAAAATCAATTTCATACAAAAAAAAAAATTTATATTTTAAATTAAAATTTTTGTTTAAATTTTATAATGATTTTATTGCTTTGTTATAATATGTTTTTATATATTTAATATTCATTAAAATATTTTTTTATTTTTTATTTTCTAACATATTTTTAGTATATTTTCCATTATTTTTTTAATTCATTTATAGAAAAAAAAACAACTTAAATAATTACATTTAATTAGATTTAATTAAAGTCAACTAACGGTCAACTAACTGTCAATTAATGGTAGAATTTTTTTATTGATTGTTCAAACCAAGAGGTTTGATTTGGCATTTGATCAAAAGTCAGGAGGTTATTTACGATTCTCCCTTTATTTTTTCTTAATTTTTTTTTTTAGGAACCCTTAATATTACTTACACTATAGTCATGAGAGACTTTTCTAATTCAATATAGATACCGCTTGTTGCTAAGACACTTAACTTATATAGTACCACAACTTTTATATATCGAATAATAAATATAAATTTATGTTAAAATTTTAAAAAATTTATTTAAATAGGTGAACCTGAGACTCCCTTACATCTTGTAGTTGTTAGATCCGATGTGATATTTAAAATTTTGGCACTGTTATCTTTTTCGAAATAATGTGATTGATGCCTCAAAAAGCAAGGTATGAAAAAGTAGGAATCTCGTGCAAAAGAAAGAAAGAAATTAAAGATATGCTTGTAAATTGTAATTATTTCCTTTTTGTTTTCACTGTAATTATAATCGATAAGAATTTATTTAGTCTTGTTTGTCTATCTCTTCATAAAAATTAAAAGTTAAAACAAAAATGTGCAATTACATTTATTAATAATTAGATTGTTTAAAACGTTAACTAGTGATGGTGATAATTATAAATCAGTTTTTTATTTTATTTTATTATTATTATTATTATTATTTTTTTTTTTTAAGAGCCAAAAGCCACCCACAAAGCAGTCTCGACCCAAATTTATTAAAACCCTCATTTAAGGCAGAGGAAAACTGAGAACCCAACAAACGGACAAAAAAGGGAACCAGAAACAACACGAACCAAGAAAGAAAACAACCTAAACAAACCAACAACACAAGAAAGAAGAAAAAAAACTAAACATGCCTAACGTAAGCCGTACCCAATTTATCCAAATGAAGCAAACCTTTTATTACTCCAAGAAGCTGACTAGAACTTGAAAACACATTATCCCTACCATTGGCACCATGACGCGCCAAAACATCAACCACTTTATTACCTTCCATATACAAATGATGAATAGAGAAATCAAATTCTTCCAATAAATCTGTAAGTTGATCCCAAAAATCCCATAAATACTAAAGATTACATGTCCGGGCCCCGGATCCAAGAGACCACAACATCATAATCACACTCAATGTCAATACCATCATGACCCAAATACTTACAAATAGTAATTCCTTCCACCACCACCCGCAACTCAGTTTCATTATTAGAACAAGAGCCAAAGAATTTGGAAAAACCAAAAATGAAATTACCTGCACTGTCATGAAGAACGCCACCTCCACCAACGGGACCCAGGTTCCCCAAACTGCTCCCATCCAGGTTGAGTTTTAATCTACCTAGACCTGGATTAAGCCATCTTAGAACTTGAATTTTCTTCTGATTCTTTAATCAAATCTACACCTCCATGTTTCTTAGAACATGATCATCACTAGAATTCCAATGACGCACCTCTGTCAAATAATTGCTTAAAATACGAACCTAGTGCTTAATGGAAAGCTAGACATCAGAAATGCTCTCCAACTTCCCCTTAATTCTTGCCACACATCTTCTTCTCCATAACCTCTAAATAACTAAACAAGAGATTAATCCCATCAAATTTCCCAATTGGGAAGACCGGCCAACTCTATTAAACCACTACTGGACTCTCTCCTTCCAACTCAAATGGGCGAGAAAAGGCACTCCCACCTCAGCTAAAACCTTTCTCCATAAATTGGAAGCAAAATCACCTTTATTCAAGATATGATCCAGGTCCTCAATGCCTCTAATACTACAACAATTGCAAGTCAAAACAATAGGAATCCCTACACTCCTCACCTTCTCGTCAACACTTAAACAATTAAACGCATCCTTCCACATACACACGGCAATTTTTTTTCAGTAAACACTTGTGCCAAACCCATGTAGCCCACTCAAACTTAGGGAGCCTAAATCTGACCACATCCCAAGCAGATTTAGTTAGGAATGGCAATGGGGCGGGTTTGGCAAAATCCAAACCCAAACTCGTGAAATTTTGTGTCTACCAAACCCGCCCGCGAACCCGCTAAAATAAACGGGTTTGGGTTCGGGTTCGGGTTTTAACCGCGGGTTTGGGGGACACCCAAACCCGCCCATGAACCCATGAAACAAGCGGGTCCATGGGTAAAACCCGCGAACCCGCCAATTTTTTTTTTGAAAATTATTTATATATTATTTAAATATATGAAATATTATAATTTTAAAGAATAAAAACACTTAATAGATTGAAATGTTTACATTTTATTCTCTATATAATTAAAAAGTTTTTATTAGAGTTTAAATTTATAATATGTTAAATAATAAAATATTATATAATTTTTATTATTCACGGTTACGCGGGTTCGGGTATGAATTTTTTTTCCAACATACCCGAACCCGTGACGGGTACAATTTTCAAACCCAAACCCACCCACGGGTACACTTATCCCAACCCAAACTCTCTTTAAGCGGGTTGGGTTCGGGCGGGTCCCACAGGTTCGGGTTTAATTGCCATCTCTAAATTTAGTGTTGAAGCAACCATTCTTTTCAGGGATCCATAACAGAACATCTTTAGCGGTTCGAAACTTTCCAACCCTTCCCATAACTTCATCCGCTTTTTCCAAACCCACAAGCCTTTGTAACTCCTCAACATCCCACACATTATCGATAACTAAATCATTCAACCTGATTTGTGAATGTTCGCCTTCCGGAAACTCAGCAAATAAAGGCCGCAAACTCAAAAAATTATCATACCACAACTTAACATTACCTTCTCTAACCTTCCGGTTGGAATTGTTCAACAAAACTTGGATACATCACATGATTTTCCTCCAAAACTGAGAATCAGAATTGTGAGCTTTACATACCGCAACATGACCCCTTTTTAAATACTTAACTTTAAAAAATCTGACCCATAACGAATTTTGCTTCAGTAAATGCCAACCAAACTTCATGAACAAAGACGTTTGAACATCAAAGATGTTCCTCACGCCTATACCTCCCTCATCAATAGGGATACACAACTTTTTCCAAGCCTTCCATTTCTTTTTATCTTTCCCTTCATGTTGACCCCAAAAAAAAGAAGAGAACATACCTTGTATTTTGTTGAAAACCGATTTAGGCGTGCTCAACACAGATAACAGATGCAGCGGCATACTAGACAAGACATGTCTCAATAGAACTAACCGACCACCCTTAGACAACAAACGATTCCTTCAACCCTCAATCTTTTTGCTAATTTTTTGAATCAAGGGATCAAACTGACTAACCTTCAGCTTACCATCCACTATCGGAACTCCCAAATAAGTAAAAGGAAATTTTCCTTTAGTAAAGCCTGTATCATATAAAATCTCATTTTTTTCTCCTTAAACACAGATGCTTAGAGAAAAAAATAGCCGACTTCTCCTGATTAACTCTTTGCCCAGTCCAACTTTCATATTTCTTAAGGACCCTCATCAAACCACGAACAGACGTTTTACTAGCATTGGCGAAAAAAACAACATTGTCAGCATAAAGCAGATGGGATATGACAGGGGCATTGCACGGGTGGGAAAATGGCAAAATGCACTTCTCAGACATCTTAATATTAATAATTCTAGAGAGGACTTCTTCCATTAAGATGATTGGATGAATAAGTACATAGACAGAGGATCCCCCTATCTCAACCCCCTTTCTGACTTAAAAAAACCCTTGTAAGTACCATTCATCATGACAGAGAACCACGGGGTAGAAATGCAATTTTGAATCAGCTTACAAAAGAAATCCGAAAAACCAAAAGCATGAAGAGTCTGATCAACAAACTTCCACGACTTGCATTACTTAAATCAGTTTGTCACATCATTTGATAAAATTTTCTACGGCTTGCATTACTTAAAAGTATAATTAGACCTGGCACGGTTCCGGTTCGAACCGTCGGAACTGGTCGGAACCGGAACCGAACCTGAACCGGAGGAGGCCGGTTCTGGTTCTATGGTTTGCTCGAATCGTCGGTTCAAGGTTTTTTTTTTTTTTTTTTTTTTAAATTTTTTTTTAAAAAAAAAATTACACTTTATTTATAAAAATAAAATGTTAAAAAAAAAAAAATGATATTGAAGAGTATTGAACCATGGTCCATAACCCTTGTCCAAGTAATTAGTATATTTTCCTTTGCATTCTCTTCCTTTTTATATAGGTTAGATCTCTCTCCACTTCCCTCATTTATCCGATGTGGGATGTGAGATGTGAGATTTTCTTTTCCTTTCTATTCTAGTTATAGCTTACTAATTTAAGTAGAAGTGAGAGAGTTAACTTTAGACATTTTGATCTTGGACTTGGTACCATATTTAACTATGGGTGGAGAATCCATTAACAAAAAAAAAAAATAAAAAAAAAAATTATGGGATTTCAATTGGGAGCCATCAGCCATGTGCTTGTCTACTCATATCTTTTGTTCTTATTCAGTGTCATTGTTTCAAATTTCAATTATTCATTTTTTTTTAAAAAAAAAATTTGACGAAATTCAATTATTCATTATACAAAGCACTGCCTTTCTTCTTCTCTTTTTATGCCCTACCATTCTTCATTATCTAATATATCTATATATATCTTTTGTCCCAGTGCCCCACATTTCTTATCTCAACGTGAATTTATTTCTTAAATACTTAATTTTGTGTACGTTAATTTACTTAGAGTAGAAAATGGTGTGGGTTGAGGTAGATCTAGGTCTAAGTGGATAGAATTAACAACAAAGAAAAACAAAACAATTATAATATAAATGATAAAAAAATCTCACATCCCACATTGGAAAAATACGAGAAGTGGAGAGAGGCTTAACCTATATAAAAAGGAGGAGAATGTAAAGAAAAATATAATTACTTGGACAAAGGTTATGTGTCATGGGCCAATACTTTGTAATGTCCTTTTCTAACATTTGATTTTTTTAATAAATAAAATGTAATATTTTGTAATGTTAAAAAAAAAAAAAAAAAAAAAAAAAAAAAAACCGGTTCAGAACCGCCGGTTCGGTCGGAACCGGAACCGGAATCGTGTCAGGTCTAAGTATAATAGAAGATTTTTGTAAATGACTTTTTTTTTTTTTTTTTGTGAAGATTGTGTCATGTGATTCAAACATGATTTGTTTAGATTCTTCAAGTGAATTTGTCTTCATCAATATATATATTTTTACTTTATAATAATTATCATACGCATAATTTATGTATATTTTTTTGGTGCACTACAATCTAATATTACAGATTGACCCAATCACTATCTCAAAAGTAACCTTATCATTTTGTAAGGTTACAAATCAATCTCGTATCGTAAACCTATTGTTCTAGTTTTTGGACTTCTTGTAAAAGCACTACACCAATACCTTGCACCACACCAATACCTTGCACCAACTTCTAATCACAATTCACATAAGTGATTGTGAACATAGAGCTATTCAGGCATGCCCACAAAAAACCAGGTAGCAATGCCATTTCATGGTTTTTGTGGCAATTTAATTATTAGGTTTGATTTGACAATGAACTCCACTTAATTTCCTAGGATTAAAGTTGGATCTCAATTCTCAATTATGTGAAAATGGGTTGCGATTGAAAATATTTGATGATTTGGTCTAAAAAAAATTTGATGACATGACATTGAACTCCACTTAATTTCCTAGTAATAAATTTATATTTCAACTATGTGAAAGTGGGTTGTGGGATCAATTCTTGGGTCATTTCTTTATTCTCCTTCTTTTCAACTTAAAAAGGAAGCTTCAAGTTATAATTACCTTGGCTTTCTAAACAAAAAATAAAGAAGTTATAATAACCTGCCTTTATTTTAAAAATATTGTTTTCTACTTTTCTTTAATATTTTTAAAGATAGTGTTAACATGTGCCATAATGACATATTTATTGTCTTTAATCCCAATAAATATATAACCAAGACAATAAATAAACTATAACTTTCTTTTTGCAGTTTATCCTATGTCCATATATTAACACGAATACTACTTGGGTGTTGACCTGTCAGTACCAAAAATATTAACCACACCAATAGGAGTATAGCACGTGGCTTTTTTTCCTTTACTTTTTACATTTATCTCACAAATTAGGCCACGTGCTACACTTCCATTGATGGGGTTAGTATTTTAGATACTAACTGGTCAGTACCCAAGCACTATTCTATTAAAACTACCCTATTTTTAATGTGATATAATTTCAATGAAAACTTTTTTTTTTGACAGTTAATGGGGACTCTTTATAATGCTATTAATGCATAAGCATCCTTAATGAAATTAATTAGATGTTTTGTATGGATTATAAGAATGATGATGTATAAAAGTTTGGAAATTTTTCAGGCACAATATATATATATATATATTTTAACATAACCTTAAAAAATAAAATAAAAAAATAAAAAAAAAGGAAAAAAAAAAGGGAAACATCTAAAAATTTTCTCCTTGTATTTTTATTTTATTTTATTGTCAAGTATACAATAAAACAAAAGATCTTGTTAAATTTCATAAAAGATGCTCGTTGTATCACAAATTCAAAATAAAAATCGATTTATCACTAATTTTCCATATCTTCTCACGTGTGATGCTATCTATTTTTTTCTCTTTAAAAAAAAAATAATAATAAAAAAAAAAATTAGCAAACCAGTTTTCTGCAATATAATTACACATGCTAATACGATCTAAAAATTAATACCAACTTAAATTACAAAAAATTGACATAATTGTGATCATTTACTGTTGTGGAAAAAAAAAAAAAAGCTTCGCTATCGGGTTCATTCTTGATGATGTAAATAGAGTCCCACATACCTTTGCCCATTGTAGATGGTCGATTTACGGTTGCTGTGGATTGGGTCGAATTCGAGTTAGGTCCAAGCAACTTGGTCTAACCGAAGGTGTCGCCTACACCTGAAACCTGTAAAAATGATGAAAACTTTTAGGCTTTAGGTATGCTTGGGCTGAGTGTGTAAATGAGAAATGATTGCGAAAAGAATGATTAATGAGTTCCGGTTGCTAGAGTTTGTCCGGACAGAGTTTGGGCATGCTAATAAGCTTTTTCAATGAAGAGAAATCAGAATCCTCCCTCCGTGAGTGAGAGGTTCTATTTATAGCCTTTTCAAGTGAGCTTAATGTTGAAGGTTGTTTGGAGGATATCCCTAGAATCCCAATCGGATTTCATGGAATTACGCCATCTTTTGACAAATTCAAACTGATACGTCTGTTATCAGTTAGTTTGGGTGACTGAGTTAAAGTAAAAGAATGACTGAGTTAACAAGGTCTCTCAGGTTGACTCTCAGGTCCGTGGCTCGAATCCTACAAATAGCGAAAGTTTTCAAAAAAAATATCCAGTCCCGAATTAATAGATATTATCAATATATATATATATATATATATATATATTATAATTTGGTCTAAATTTTTTTTTATGACATTGAACTCCACTTAATTTCCTAGTAATAAATTTATATTTCAACTATGTGAAAGTGGGTTGTGGCCTGTGGGATCAATTCTGGGGTCATTTCTTTATTCTCCTTCTTTTTAAAAACACTTTGGGTCAAGACTCGTTTCATTTCCAACTTAAAAAGGAAGCTTCAAGTTATAATTACCTTGGCTTTCTAAAACAACAAAAATAAAGAAGTTATATAGTCACCTGCCTGCCTTTAGATTTTTAATTTTTAATTTTTTTTAACCTTTTAATTCTGTGATGTTTTCTTTAATATTTTTAATGGGAAAATGCTTGGGTACTGACTGGTCAATACCCAAGTATACTGACTACCTAATGGGGTGTTGCCACGTGGCCAAAACCCTTTCACTTTTTGTATTTTTCTCCTTATTTTAGGTTACGTGGCAACCAACCATTTGGTTAGTCAGTATATTGGGTACTGACCGGTCAGCACCCAAGTGTTGTCCTTTTTAATGAAGACTTTTTTTTTTGGACAGTTAATGAGGACTTTTTATAATGTTATTAATGCATAAGCTGCCTTTAATGAAATTAATTAGATGTTTTGTATGGATTATAAGAATGATTATATACAGTCTTTCTACTATCAGTTCGAACTGACAAAAGTTATATCAGTTCCTTGTATGTGGGTCACTGGATTTAAATACTTTGACTGACAAGTGCATACAGCCAAGTCAAAATATTTAAATCCAGTGGCTCACATGTAAGGAACTGATATAACTTTTGTTATTTCGAACTGATTATATATATATATATAAGTTTGGAAAATTTTCAAGCACAATAATTGTTGTATGAATTTCAGTTTTGTTGGGATTTTATATTCTCATACATTAAAAGTCTTGGAGTACAAGAAGTCTTGGAATTGATGGAAAAAAAAAAAAAAAAAACTTGTGTTATAGTTCAATTGGATTATATCACTGGGTCAGTATTTTGGGTGTTGATCGATCAGCACCCAAGTATTATCCTTAAAAAAAATACAAAAAAATAATATTGATCCTACATCAAAACGAGAGGAGGTCATCAATGAGAGAATCGATCTAGACCAAAACGAGAAAACAAACACGAGTCTTTAGTCTTTACAGATAAAACCGAGAATATAAATTTAAAAAGAAAAAAAAAAAAAAAAAAAAAGGTTTAAAAGTTATACGCAACAGAGACTTGGTTAGAGACAGCACATCTTTTGGAGAGATTTATGGGGTATTTACAATTTGGTCCCACTTTAATTGGAAAACGTCACTTTTTTACTCCTTAATTAAAATTTCATCAATTCGGTCCTTATATAATTGAAAATCAATCAAATTAGTCCTACCGTTAGTCAAAACCATTACTACTTGACTAACTGTAGGACTAAGGCTATGTTTGGGATTACTTAAACTTGAGAAATAATCACTTATATTATAATCTAGGACCCATGAAGTGTTTGGTACACATTCCATAATCAACTTATTTCAAAATTTGCTCCTCCAATAATCAACTTTTAAGAAGTTGGTTGGGGGTAGCTTTTGGAAGTTGATTATTGGAGAAGCATGTTTCTTGTCATTGAAATGTCTATAATACCCCTACCATTTTAATATAAAGACAATAATACCCTTTTATTTAATAGTGATATTTTTTGAATTAATAATAATTTTAAAAACCGAAAATGTAAAAAATTAGAAAATAATTTTTTTGAAGACCGGCCACCACTGCTCACTGGTGGTGCCACCGACGATGATGGAGGTCGGAGAACGGCCGACTACATCCAACGACGTCAAAGTCATCTGAGGAAGCCAGTCCTCCTCCGGAAGTGGAGGAGGCAAAGGCCAATTCTGTCGATTCCATCACGATTAACCACCCATCTACTCTTTGCAATCCACGATTCCGTCGAGAATCCAATCGCGTTTCCGAAGCAACAGTCGGTTCTTCTCCGATGATGGATGGAGGACTTTCTCCTCCATTTTTTTCGACTGGTTTCAAGAGGAATATCACAATTTCAATCGCAAAAACTCGACAGCGAGAGAAGAGGTCGGCAGTCATGCGACGGAGGTCGACGTTGCGCTTGAGGTGGAGAATCTGGTGGATCGATAGAGGGAGGCGAAATCGAAGAGGTTGACGGAGGAGGATGCCGAATTTCAAATGTGGATCTAGTGAGTCTAGAAGGAACGAGTTGACTCAGTTCATTTTTTAAATTTAAATATGATTTTTTATTAATTTAAAATAAATTTGGAAAGTCTTAAAACCCTAAAATAAATAGAACTAGACAACTAGTTGGTAAAAAGGAAAAAATAAAAAAATAAAGCTGGAAAAAAGAGATGGATAAAAAGGAAAAATAAAAAAATAAAAACTGCAAAAAAATGAAAAAAAAAATCAAATATATTACATTTTAGCACTAATGCCCAATATTTTCCATAATCAATTAAAGTTTGCCAAACACATTTTCCTTACTTTTTTCTCAAGTTGATTATTTATAAAACCAATTTACCAAAAACCTATCAGCTTATTTGGTAAGTTGATTATTGCTTAAGTTAAGCTATAAGCTGATTATTCCATAGGCAAAGCAATCCCAAACATAGCCTAATTTGATTGATTTTCAATTATGTAAGGACCAAATTAATGAAATTTCAATTAAGGAGTAAAAAAGTGACGGTTTCCAATTAGATTGAGACATAATTGTAAATACCCATTATTATTAGATATGCATACATTAAATGATACTATATTTTTAAATTTTTTCTTTTCATATAACATAAAAATAGTTATTTTTGTTATGGCTACGACACATGGTATACAATAAATGATACTATATTCTTAAGAATTTTTTAAAGAAATTTTTCCATATACTAATATGTCTAATTATACAACATAACATATAATACTAATAATATTTATTATATATATATATAATAATAATAATCTTATATTTCAAATTTCTTATATATATAATAGTCTAAACTTCTGGAGTTCACAAAGTCAGCAATATACGCATTAAATGATACTATTGATAATAATCATATATATATAATAACAATCATATAATTTTTTTTAAAAATTCCACATATTCTAATTTATCTCATTATACAATATAACATATAATAATAATAATATTAATAATCATATATTTCCAGTTTTTGATATATATATATATAATAGTCACAACTTCTAAAGTTCACAAAGTCAGCAACATACGTATTAAATGATACTATTAATAATAAGCATATATATATATATATATATATAATAACGATCATATTATTATTATTATTTTTTAAATTCCCATAATATTTATTAAATAATTATATGTAATAAAAATAACTACTTTTGCTATGGTCACGACATGTGGCAAGTAATAAATGATACTATTTTTTTAAAAAGTAATATTTTTTTTTCATATAACATATAATTATTAGGCGTTTTTACAATTTGGTCCCAATCTAACTAGAAAACATCATTTTTTTACTCCTTAATTGAAATTTCTTCAATTTGGTCTTTATATAATAGAAAATCAATCAAATTAGTCATACCGTTAGTCAAAACCGTTACTTTGACTAACGGTATGACTAATTTGATTGATTTTCAATTATGTAAGAACCAAATTGATGAAATTTCAATTAATGAGTAAAAAAGTAATATTTTCCAATTAGATTGGGACCAAATTGTAAATACCCCGAGATTTATTTAAATTATTTCATCATTCTCCATCACAAGCTGGCTTTTCTGTTCTTCACGCAAGTCTGCATTAAAAGAGCAGTAGTGGTCTAAAACTACTCAGCAAATACAAGCATAGTTGATTTTCGTGACACGTATCGAAATGTCGTTGGTTGATTAGTCTTTTCCGACCGTTGGATCCTGTTTAGGTTTATGAAGTTGAGACTTGAATAGTTTTCCCGCCACGTTTATATTATCCATTTAAATGGTTTCAATTTCTTTGTCACACCCGAAAGCCAACCACAAAGGTCAACGATTACAACTTTTTGTTTATTGTTTTTAAATTATTATTACGATAATTCGAGTTTTGGAGGGGATACAATCCGAATTTACAACCTCATGGTGTAAGTCTCAAATATATATATCTTATATGTATAATCTCTATAAATTAATATACGATAAATATATTAATAAATTTAATTAAATAATTAAATAATACATTTATAAAATTCCCTTGTAAAAATTTGTGGTCTTACTTCTTTTATAAATTAATAATTTGTTAAAAATTACATATAAGATTAAGGGTAGATGTTTTCTTGAAATAAAATGAGTATATGGTTGTTCGTTTTTATTGAAATTTATGTCTAATAAGATATCTTCTCTAATTTTTAGTAACACGCTTAAAATGTATAGGGTTAAACTATCGTAATAAATTATCAATCAATTAAAAAATTTTATATGGTCTCAATATTATTTATTTATAGAGTTCATATTATATATATTATAAGTTTTTTTAGGTACAATTTGTTTTAATTAATGCCCACGCCTTTTTTTTTTGGAATATAGCATTGATAAAAGTATTATTTATTTTGTAAAATGATTTGAAAAAAATATTACATTTATTTAAGGGTGGAGAGTACTTCAATAAGTCCACTCAATAAAATATGACATGTATTTTTTATTTATTTATATTTTTTAAATATTACAATAATTTAGGATTTGAGGAGAGGGAGAGACTCGAATCCATAACCTCATAGTGTATGTGTGATAGACATATCATCAAACCAACCTCATATTATCTAATATTAAACAAAAAAAAAAAAACATTTTCACGATGATATTATATATAAATTTATATTTAAATATATACGTAACAAAACTTTTTTTGAAAAAACGTACCAATTAGCCGATCACGTATACAATTAAAACGTTACTCATTTCCCTACTTCTTTTAAAATTTTCTTTTAATGTCATACTAATCTTGAATTCTTGATAGTATCATCTATCGAACATAAAATTTTATGTGTTTGAAAACAAACATTGGATATAAACTTTTTCTACTTACGATATATCTATGTCCAAACTTTGGACTTAGATATATCTTTGGACATATAGATATATCGTACGTTATGAATGGGTTCATAATCATGTTGTTTTAGTTCCGTAGTAATTCCCAAACATAAAATTTCATTTAAAAAATATATATATTTATATATACAAATAAAATTATTTAAATATGCATGTGTGCTAACATCACCACTAACTTATATATATATTTTTAATTTTCCTATCATTTAACAGGTGCAAGGGCAATTTCGTCAACTAAAAATAATTCCGTTTCACGTTGGAAAGAGTAAAGAAAGTTCTAACCGATTAATGAAATGAAGTAAACAAGGGCAAAATGGTAATTTCAACAGCATTAAACTATTACTAAATCCGACTATAAGAATCCCTCCCGTTGATGCTCCTCTCAACCGTACAACATTTTTTCCTTCTTCAAGCGACTGAAAAAAAAAAACAAAAAAAAAAACATAGCTAAGATTTCTAGAGTGAGAAACTCTCGATAATATAGAGAGAGAGAAAAGAGAAGCTATTACTACGATCTCGTCAGCTCAGTGAAGCAACCGGTGAGTTTTCAGTTGCGCATGTTCATGCCTTTTTGTGCTTGTAAACTTATATTTTTAGTTTTCTTCTCTCTTTATTCGTTGATTCTTTCTTTTAGTGTTTTGTGATTTTAAATTTTTTTTTCTTCTTTTTAATAACATCAAGAAGGAAATTTGAGTGGTGGGTGTTTTTCAAAAAGCCAATCCGAGTCTTATATAATCTTGGGTTCGTCTTAGATTATTGAAAAGCTTCTGGTTTTTGTATTTGTAGCTTGTTGTTTGAATCTGTTTTTGGTTTAAATAGTAGTTTGATGATACATACATACATACATATATATATATATATATATATATATATATTATTTCAAGTCTTGTTGTTGAAGATATAAAGTGTAGTCAAATATGTATTGACTCTGTCTGTCAAAATCCTGTGATATCTAATGAATTATGTTGCTAATTTGTTTAATATGGAAATAAAGGTGTTTTCTTTGTTTAGTATAATTTGAAAAAGCTTAATGGAGTCTAAAGCACTTGCTTTTTACCATTTTCTTCCTTGTAATGACATTGACAGAGTAAATCTGACCGGACGACTCTATAACACCAAACATATGTTTTTTAGATCAGAAAATTGTGTGAACATGTTATTCAAGATCATCGGTTAGTCTATGTTCTGCTAAATTGTATCTATATACAGAACAATAATGATTTATTGTTTGATTTATTGTAAATCTGCTCTAAATTTATTGTTAAATTGATAATTTTGAACTCCAATTCAACAGCAATATAGATGTTGGTGATAAGTTTTGTCAATTGATTTCTCTTGTTGGTTGAAATGAAGTCTAATATGAAATTTATGTGTCTATTTCTCAGTTTGCTTTAGTTGATCTACAGAGGAAGTTGAACAATCAATCACTTGTTCATATACTTTTAGAGTGAATTTGTATACAATGGGTTCATCGGAGGAGCCAGCACCTGTGATGAATAACAGGAAGCCTCTCGGAATTCGATTCTTAGAGTACGTAAAGGGGACAAATCTTTCGTTCAAAACACATCAATCCATTGTCTTAATTGTAACATTTGTAGCATATGCAAGTTATCATTGTGCTCGAAAAACCACCAGCATTGTCAAGAGTACCCTTGATCCTGCATCTTCGGATTTTAGCTTGAATTCAATCCCTTGGAGGACAACTTTCCTTCATAAACAACCTGCTGGAAGTAGAAAGTTATTGTGGAAGCTTGGAGATGGATGGTCCCCGTTTAATGGCACAGACGGGACATCTTTGCTTGGTGAGCTGGACCTGGCTTTCCTCGCGGTATATGCTATGGGAATGTACTTAGCGGGACACTTGGGCGATAGAATGAATCTGAGGATCTTTTTAACGGTGGGAATGGTTGGTACTGGTGTGTTTACTTCGCTCTTCGGTGTAGGATATTGGGGAAATGTACATAATTTCTACTACTTCTTGGCAGTACAAATGTTGGCTGGCTTGTTTCAATCAACCGGATGGCCTTCAGTTGTCGCGGTGGTGGGTAATTGGTTCGGGAAGAAAAAGAGAGGACTGATAATGGGTATATGGAATGCTCACACATCTATTGGGAACATTACCGGTTCCTTAGTTGCGTCTGCCATGTTGAGTTACGGATGGGGCTGGTCCTTTGTCGTGCCTGGATTGATGATTATTGTTGCTGGCTTGATCGTTTTCCTATTTCTGCCTGTTGATCCTGAATCCGTCGGAGCTAATCCAGATGAAGAAGATGAATGCCATTCTCCCAGGAAACACGGGGAGGGAGTGACTGAGCCCTTATTGAGACCGGTTACACAGTCTAAGGACAAAGCCGTGGGGTTCATTGAAGCGTGGAAAATTCCCGGGGTTGCTCCATTTGCCCTTTGCCTCTTCTTTTCCAAATTGGTTGCATATACATTTCTCTATTGGCTTCCATTCTACATTAGCCATACCGGTAATTTCCTTAGCTTTTTATTTCCGTTATTACAGTTAGCTTAAAATTTGCAGAGCTTTCTTTGATTATTTATGAAGTAGAAGGTTAACTAGTGAAATGTAGATTGATTTCTGATTTAAACATTGGGCCATTATGTTTATGTTTGATTAAGTCGAGCTTAACCCGAGTCCACGAGAACTTGACAGAACCTTATTAAACTTTAGTCAATTCTGGTCATATGTGAAATTATGCATTCTCAATTCATGGATAATTATTTGTGCTATTGGTTCTCTTTGAATAAAAATTTCATTAGATCAATCCTAATTCACGTATCATCAATCTTGCAGCTATAGCTGGAAAGTACTTGTCCAGTGAGACAGCAGGGAACCTGTCAACGTTATTTGATGTCGGAGGTGTGCTCGGAGGGATCCTAGCCGGTCACATTTCCGATCGTCTTGATGCCAGAGCCATAACAGCAGCAAGTTTCATGTATTGCGCCATTCCAGCTCTCTTCTTCTATCGAAGCTATGGACACGTTTCCTTGGCTTTGAACATAGTCCTTATGTTCATCACTGGCATATTCGTAAATGGCCCGTATGCTCTTATAACAACCGCTGTCTCAGCCGATTTGGGAACCCACAGTTCATTGAAAGGGAACTCGCGGGCATTGGCAACTGTGACAGCAATCATAGATGGAACTGGCTCTGTTGGGGCAGCTATCGGTCCCTTGTTAACGGGTTACATTTCCGCTAAGAGCTGGAGTGCAGTTTTCACAATGCTGATGGCTGCAGCTTTGATTGCTGGGCTGCTTCTGACTAAACTTGTTGTTGCTGAAGTGACTGCAAAGATGGCTGAATCGAGGTCATTGAGATCTCCAGAAGAAACTCTCGACGTATGATTCACGCGACGAAAGTGATATGGGTTCGACACATAATACAATTTCTTGTGTGATGCTCATTGCTCAGTCTGTCATGAGCTATGATCACAAAATGATGAGGTAAAAATCCTTTGATTGTAGTTGTAAGATAGAAGAGGGTGTTTTTAAATCCTCTCACTTATTTCAATTTCATATTTTGGGTGGAAAAGATGTGTAAAAGGAATGAAGGGGGAAAATTGGCTTTCAAGTTTGTTCTTTGTCTGTCTTTCTATGTACATATTTTTTGTATGTGATATATCAATTTAAAAGCATGGCATTCTTCACAATTATAGCTTACTCAAAAGCTGTTGATCTCATGTGTTTTCGCACGGGATTCGACCCTGTAATGTTACGTTAGATAGTCGGGATCCTACCCGATGATAATTAAAAAAATGTTATAGACCAAATGTGTGATATCAGGTAGTAATATCACCTCTCAACAAAGTTAAGATCCCGAGTTCAAATCCACTCCCCTAATTTCAAAAAAAATTATGGACCAAATATTTGGCAGCAAAAAGTAACCGACCAGCGAAGAAGCTACAAACATGGTCGGTCCATTGATGCCTTCTATGTCATAAAATATACAGATTGCTATGAAGATGAAAATGATTAGTTTGTTAAAAAAAACTTAAAATATGAGTTTGTATTTGTAATTAGGCAAAACTTTAGATAGGTAAATATAATTTGCCTTTTGTAATATCACGACGATGGTTTTTTTTTTTTTTTTTTTGATTGGATCACGATGATGGTTATTTGATATCATATTATCATATCATCTACTTAATTTGCTATGTAATTGACATGAAAATGCAAATCATTAAACAAGTGTCTATTTGCAGTTTTGCACTTTATGCTTGTTCTCTCAAGTTGAAAAAGAAAAAATCTTCACTTTGACTTTTTTTTATTTTTTATTTTTTTTGGTGAAAGAAAAGACACTTCAACGACTTTGGAAAGTTAGAAGGAACCAACAATTATAGATATTTTGTATATTGTTAAAAATTAATAAAATTAAATAAAGATATATGTGATGTAATATTTGAAACAATTTAATTATTGTTAATTTACTTTGAAAATCACGAAACTTCATCGAAACTTCTCGTAATTCGTATGAAATCCAATTCCGTTGGCCAATCACAAATGGACCACAAACTTGAGTTGATACTTGATACTCATTAATTAATAATCATTAGTCTGACGAGTGACGACCACTAGATAAAAACTTACAACCAACCAACAAGACTTTAAGAATATTCGTTAACAAGATCCGATTTGTTTATGAAGCGCACACGTTTTTCAGAACCAGATCTGATTTGTTTAATAACAGCAGTTTCTTGGAAAATGGAACCGTGTTCGGTTTGTTTAATAAATAACCTAACCTCATCCACTGAATACCATACTTTATTCCCTATTTAATTTGATTGACCATTATCGCGGGGAATTTAGATACTCTACCAAGATGATATTTGTCGTAACTCATATAGATCTGCTGTTATGTATAATCAATGAACCCTCTCTGTGGAGGGAGGGTTCATCTGTACAGATCGTGGAGGGCAACGATTAAGATCTACTGCCTAGAGCATTGACTAGAACGAGTTATTATAAGGGGGTACGATTAAATCCTATGATTTTGTGAAGAGTAGATGAAGTTAAGGAAGTAGGGGATGATTCTTGTCGAATCAAATCAAAAATAGATCCCATCCAATTATTTACGGGTTAGGGAATTCACAGGAATTCATTATGTAATGGACTGAGAAGTGAGAAGATACACAAACTTTCTTCATATATGAGCTTAAGATCTAAAGTGAAGATGCAATTAATGGAATTAGAAATTATAAGAGACCTAGGATATGTATTCTCATAGTTCCTACATGTTAGAGCTCCTTGTAACCTAGTAGTTGTTGTAGTGTCAGGAAACCAAAATGTAGTCTAGCCAGGTATTAGATTGAAATAACCAGCTCAGGAGTAAAATACAAGCACTCCAACCAGTCCATCAACCAGTCAACTTAGAGAATATTAGCAATTATGCCGACCTTATTGAAGACTAAATCTTTCTCAGATAACAGGGTTTAGTAAACATTAGCACTTTTCATCAGTTAGGCTAAACTATTTCCTGCTAAAAGTTTCTCTCGTAGCTATGCTGCTATGGATGACTATGTAAAACTGCTAACGTGAATTTCACGAACATAACAATGACTAGCTGGAGGCCGTAATGGGATCTGTCTTGGATGCTACTGCTAATAAAAAGCCTTGGAATTACAATAAATTGCTAAAAGAAAACTATAGCATCACCAATAATTATGAAATTAAATGCGATAATTGAATTACTGAAATTGAGCTAACACTGTGACTTTCCTTGGCAAGTTTGACATCCCAACCAACATTACAGAAGAAGAAACTTAAACAACCGACATGACTTCCAACCAATTCCTCAAAGTTTCTCAAATATCAATAACAGCACACAAGACACAATTTATATCCAAATTTAAAATATTTTACTCCCACCAGAACACATAATCAAATCTTCTTACTGTTTATTTTTCTATTTCTCCACCTTTAGTTTTAGAATATAAAAGTTCGAACCACTGTCACATACATCTAAAACCTTCTCAACTCACAAGCATCCAAAATTACATTATATAGCTTTGAAACAAGAAACTATATGCGACCTCACGAAAGTGTATGTCTCTAGGTGTGTGCATTCGCCTAATTCGAACTAGAACTTAATGGGTAGTTTTACATATTTCCCGCCGAGCAAGCGTATTAGACAACTTTAATTATGTAACCAGACTCTTCACGATTCCTACTTGTAAGGTTTCGACAATACCATGAAGATTTAAGAATCAGTAAAGCAGCCACTCAGTAGTCTAGATAGAAACCTAACTAACATATAATGCGAAAATCTTCTATATCCATCTCCAAGAAAACTCTGTTATCCTTTCTGTCAATCAATTTCAATTGAATTAACTGAAAAATCTCCGCCTTGAATAAGGCTTTTCCCTTCTAAATTCAGCATATTTATGCAGATTATGTTTCACACTACCAGTGCCTTTGAGTACTCTACTAACTAAATAAATTCCAATAAAATCAGCACTGTCAAAGCTCTAATTTATTGGAATCACATTTTCAGACCAAACTGTATTTTAATTCCTCAAAAGGGAAATAGAAAATGTCATAAATTGAATCATACACATCAATCAGAGTAAAAACACTAGGCATAGCCAATGGATTATAATCATCATATTGATGCCACAACAAAATTGAACATTGTAATGGCATAATTTTCTCTCAATCATATCTGATCCAAGAATATAGTAAAATTTCCTATAAAAAAAAAGAAAAAAAAAAAAGAAGAAAGACAAATTAAGACCTGCGTTGAGTCTTAATACGACGTCACAGAGCAGCTAATCGTCGTCGTCTCTCTTCTTGGGCTTCCGATACTTCTCTTCGATGACCTTGGCAGTGAAAAGCGCAGTGTGAGCGACTTTCTTGATATTTGGAACGTCGTAGTTTTGAGCGATGTAGATCCCGCACACCGTCCCTAGTATGAACGAGAAGCTGCTTCTTATGATCCCCATCGCTACTACGACTCCTTCCTCGTCGTCGTCGTCTACTAATTGGGATTCTAATTTCTGTTTGTTTTGCAATTGCGACCACTGATTCGGGTTTTTGGGGTTTCAGTTTGGGATTTTCTCGAAGCGTCGGTTCCAACGATGAAGAATCCAGCGTCTTACGGTCAATGCTTCCAATTTGACTCCATTATTTTATTATTTTTATTATTTATGAGACATTTTAAGCTTAATAAACTTTTTTTTTAAATAAATAAGTAAATAATTGTATGGGCCTTTGAAGTCAAATTTATGAGATTATCTTTTTTGGTGATTTGGCTCTATTGAAGCTCACATAATATCTTTAAACTTTTTTAATTGTAAAACACCCTTACATTTAATTACTTAATTAAAAATTAAATTTACTTCTTACAACCTTAAGGCTTACGTTGAACACCCAATATAACCCTAATAATATATATTTAATCAAACTCAATATCAACTGGAAAATATAATTTTTTTTTCTCACATATAGTCAATGAATGTATTAACAAATAATTGATTTCATGAATTCTGAATACATTTATGTATATTAACTTTAATTTCTATTATTGTTTTATGATTGAATTCAAAATTGTTGCTGTTGTAGTTTTGTAAAACTTTTTTTTTAAATAAAAATTTTCGACCAAGTCTACATGATCTCAAACAACTCACTAACTAACTTTACTTTAATTCAACTACAAATTCTTATTAATTTAATTGGATTTCATACCCAAAAAAACTTGGTGGATGGATTTTAAAAAAACCAATTTTTTAAATGAAAAAAATTGGTTTGTGGTTTGTTCGGGGATTGATTGATTGATTGATTGATTTTTTTTTTTTTTAAAAGACAAAAGAAGCCGCATATTGTTATTGTTTTCTATGACGATGATTAAATATGTAAACCATGATTTTATGGTTCTCTTAGGTAATACAATACATTGATTCCGTAAGTAAC
The DNA here is from genome assembly GCA_008009225.1 of Acer yangbiense. Taxonomy (NCBI): domain Eukaryota; kingdom Viridiplantae; phylum Streptophyta; class Magnoliopsida; order Sapindales; family Sapindaceae; genus Acer; species Acer yangbiense. The sequence goes on from CM017762.1 coordinate 60,445,521, forward strand.
AACGAAAAAACATAATTAGTTTTATGGTTGAATCAAAATAACAGTAAAAACATCCTACAAAATCTAAAACTTGTTTTTACAAATTCTGAAACTGTGGGTGTAATGAGAAAAATGGATAAACTAAGAAAGATGGGTGTAATGAGAAAAAATATATGTTTAAAAATAATAATACTTAAAGGATAGTTTTGGTATTTTTTTAAAGGTGTAGGGAGTAAATTTAATAAGTTATTATTATTATTATTATTATTATTTTTAAGAATGTAGGTAGAAAAATGGGTGTAGGTATATATTTTGCGAATGGCAATAAAGCCACTATTGGCCTTGTTTGTTTTGTTGTATGAGAGCTTCTTTTGACAATCCAATTTTTTCTTTTTACACTTCTTTTCTAAAAATACTCCATTCTCAAAATTGAAATTTAAAAAAAATTCTAAAGACACTTCATTTTGTTACAAGATTACCCTTTTTATCTTTTTTGAATTAAATTATTAAAAAAAATATATTATCTCTCCTAAATCATTAGATTAATTATTACATATTAAATAATCTCTTATAAATTTTTAATTGCCATATTAAACTCTCTCTCCTCCAATACATATCTCTAATTTTTTATCTCCATTCTTTTTCACGTAAGACTAACAGTTAAGAAAAAAAAAAAACTTACTAATAAGCTTGATTTTTAGGAACCGTATGTATGTATATTAAAAAATATATATATCTTTTAAAAAAAAAAATTTAAATATGAAAATGCTTTTTGTTACTCTTGTAGGCAAGTGATTGCCTAGAGAACTTTAATTCTTTCATTAGTTTGAGAAATTCTGAGTTTAATCGAATTTACTTGAAACAATTCAAGCTTTCATATATATATATATATTACTATTAGTAAAAACCAAAATATTCATAAGTTTTATTTTTTTTTCTTTAACTATTAATTAGAGATTGATTAAGAAAGTATGGGAATATGAATTTTTTTTTTTTTTGAAAAATGGAGAGATTAATTAGGAAAGAGTGTTTAATATGGTAATAAGTACTAATAACAGATTTATGAGAGGGAGTTTAATACATAATATTTAATATAATGATTTAAGAGAGATAATTTCTTTTTTTAATAATTTAATTAGTTAGGAGTATCTTTAAATTATTTTGTCTTGTTTAGTAATTTTAATTTAGGTTAAAATTGTCATTAATAAAAAAAATTAAATTTGAGTGTGAATAGATAATTTGTGGATTGTAAGGAGAAGCTCTCTTGTTGTATTGTATTGTATTGTATTCGGCAATTAAAATGTATTAAAATAATACAATACAGTGTATTATTTTAGTACATTTTAATTGCCTAATATAGTAAATATCGTATTAGCTAATACATTATATTTGGTGGTATTATACTGTATTGTATTAGAAAAAAACACTTTTTTTTTCAATAAATATGAAATGTTGATGAAATATGTGTTATGTTGTTAATGTTATTTTTATAATTTCAAAATTATATAGGAAATATTTATTTTATTTATAAAAATATTATTTATTTAAATTTTTTGCTTCAAATAAAATAAATATTTATTGATTTATTCATGGTAAAGATATTTAAAAATAATTATTAACTTTTAAAAAAAATATATTATATTAATAAAATATAATAAAGTCATATAAGAATAAGTTAATATGATATATTATAGTGTAGCACCAAACATATGTTTGGATTAATGATAATTCAGTCCAATACAATACAATCCAATACAGTCCAATACAATCAATACGGTGTGTTAAATGAGTAAATTGTATTAGGGGGGTGTATTCAATTAGGATTATTGAGGACATTTAAAGACATTATAAATCCTGGTGTATTCAATTTGGACATTTAAAGACTTTAAAAGAGTCCATATGAATCCAGTGGTATTCAATTAGGATTTATATGGACTTTTAAAGAATCCTTCCAAATCCAGGTGTATTGAATTAGGACTTTAAAAATGTCTACAAGAATCAAGGTGTATTCAATTAGGACTGGATTTTAAAGGATTTTCTTAAGTCATGGATTTTGATGGATTTTGGTGGACTTGATGGTGAAATATATAAATATCAAATGTCATAACATGTCCAGCCTTCTCCCAAAAGATTTTGGTGGATTTTGCTTTCCCTCTCTCTCTCAAATCAGAAACGAAAAACACTAATATGTAAAAATTAAAAAACCGATGCATGTGAGAATAATAAGCTTCCATCCCCAGTATGTTCTATGAATTAAAAAAAAAAAAAAAAAAAAACTGCACATAATTATATATGTGAGAATATGTTGCAGTCACATAATTATATACAGTATAACAAGTACAAAACTCACTACGTGCCAGAATTGCACAAAACAACACCAAATTAATCTGTAGAGCCTTCAATCAAACACCAAAATGCTCACTCTTTATTAGTTTTTTTTATTTTTTATTTTTTTAGAAAAACTCTTTATTAGCATTTTATTTTAAAGAAAAATAATTTATCTATACTTCATGTAAACAGTGCCTTTACGCAGATAAGCCTTAGCCAATTTTGGGTTCAATTCAATCGCTTTGTTTGCATCAGCAACAACCTCAGACTATATATATACACAAATATAGATTGACTGGTGTATCAAATCTTGCTCATTCTAACTTCAAATGTTTTTTTGATAATTAGCTATAATTAGCTTACTATTGATAAGTCAGAGATAACAAATTCATGAAAGCCTTAGCCAATTTTGGATTCAATTCAATCGCTTTGTTTTCATCAGCAACAACCTCAAAATATATATATACACAAATATAGATTGACTGGTGTATCAATTTTTGTTCATTCCAACTTCAAAGGTTTTTTTTTTATAATTAGCTATAATTAGCTTACTATTGATATATAAGTTAGAGATAACAAATCCATGAAAATCCTTTGATGTCTAAACAAATCCATAAAAGTCTGAGATAGATGTCTAAACAAATCCATAAAAGTCTGAGATGGATGTCTAAACAAATCAATGAAAGTCCATGTGGATTTATAAAAGTCTGTAGAAATCCATGAAAATCTGTCACTTAAAAAATGTCTTTAAATGTCTTCAAGAATCCTAATTAATCATAATTGAATACACCCCCTTAGATTGTATAAAGTTGACACAATGATTGATGTTTAATTATATCTTATTTTTATTTAATTAAATTATGTTCAAAATCATATTATAATTAATTATATATATATTTTAGTATTTTACATAATTTTTAATATTATATATAATTATTTCTAAAATATTAATTTAATTAATATTCTTAATATTCTATTATAATTATATTAATATTTTTATAACTTGATTTGAAAAAAAAAAAATCTCACCTGCTAATATTTATTTGATATCTTCAGTTCGTATTTTTGGTAAGTTAAAACAATATTTGATTTGCATAAACTTGGTTTTCATTTTTTTTGAATTGGATTGTCTCATCTAAACAAAGTGACTTGACTTGAACACATATTTTAGATTTGGTTCGATTCGATTCGATTTATCTCGTATCGTAAAACCGTATCACCTCTATACTTTATAGTTCATAAACATTTTATTTTGTTTCAAAATACCCTTTTATTTATTTTTTTATTATTATTTTGTCCATATTTGTTTACTACCTACATCTTATTTTAAAAGAATAAACCGGAAAAAAACTCTTTACTTTTTAGTTTCATTTTTTGTAATATTACACGGAGGTAGTAATCCGGATCATGTCCTCAAATCTAATTTAATCCAAGTGGATTGTCCCTAGGGACGTAACTTAGCCGGTAGATGGACGAGTTTGAGGTTTGGAACCTCGGACAAATGACTACAAAGTCAGCAACTTCTAGATTGATAGATACCATAAAAGAAAAATCCAATTGGATTGGATTGGATGTGCCGGCAATTTTTTTTTTGTTTTTTTTAATACACATTAGATATATATAGTGAGTCTCTCATAAGGGATCCCTTATTTTAATTTCGGTAAAGACCATGATGAAAACCCATCGATTTTAATAAATTTTAATCTGAATTTTTTCGTGGATAATGAGTTCAATGAAATCTACATATAAACAAAATTTGAGAATTTTTCGAGTACTAGAACTATTTATCCAAATTTTGTTAAATATGAAAGCATCGAAAAATATCCGAAATATAGAAAAATTCAAGAAAAATAGTTCTATTATTCAAAAAATTCTCAAATTTTGTTCACATGTAGATTATGAACTTATCATACACCAAAAAAAAAAAAATAATCAAAATTCATAAAAATCGATGTATTTCCATCAAGGTCCTTACCGAAATTAAAATAAGGGATCCTTATGAGAGACCCACTATATATATATATATATTTGGAAGAAATATTAAATGATATTAATTGTATAAGAAATTAGTTGGTATTTTGTATATTATAATAATTTGGTTGGGCTGATGAGAATTATTTTATTTTCAGAAATCAGAACCCGCTTTCGCTTTCCTTCCCGCAAAAACTGACGCAATCTTTCTTCCATCTAAAAAAGCGATTGCCTTGTCTCTCTATAATTTCAGCAATAAATGAATAAATAAAAATAAATTGCTTTGCAGGTAAATTTTGTGTCTAAACCTCCACCGACGGCCTTGTCAACTTCTTCTTAGATCGAATCAGGTTCTTCGATTGCTTTATCATCTTCGTATCCATCTTTAGTTCTTTTCAACCATGTTTTTTTATGTTGATCAAATAAAAACCGTAGCTATTTTTTGCTCATTCGTTGAATATATTTACGAATTTCGATTTTTTTTAGCTTGAATTGTTGTTCTAGGGTTTTAGTTTTGTGAATTCGTTGGGGGACTGATTTCAATCTTATAAATTCAATGTAGTTCGTTGCCTTTTGTATCAATTATTTCTTCTGATTCCCAATCAAACCAATTATGCAATTGATTGTTTCCTTGCTTTGGATTTTTCTCGGCAACCAAACAGAAAAGTTAGATTTTTTTTAATGTGTTAGTTATGTTGTTATTTTGGTTGATCCATGAGGGCTTTAGAAAATACAGCTGGATTAATGACCGTGTTTTTATGTGTGTTAATGCAGGTTTATTGATTCTGATCTTGGGGAGTTCTTAGTTTGGTAAATCATTGTGTTAATTTTGGAGGTTTAAGCCACTTTTAACGGTTTGTACCTCTCGAATTAATGCAGAATTGAGATTACTGTGGGCTAGAGTCATGGTAATGCAGTTGTAATGAGAATTTGGGAGTTGGGTTTTGGTGAAAGAGCTTTGTTTCTTACCGATGGGTACGAGATACTTGACAATTTCTGCTGCCTCTACAGCTCTAAGCTTTGTGGCTCTTCTAGTTTGGACAGACTTTTCATTGGATAAGCTAAAGATAATATTTAGTGAGGATTTTGTTCATTTGGAGAGTATAGACCGTGCCATTGAGCTGGTTTTGGGTTCTTATGCAACATACACATTGCTGGGAAATTTTGTGCTCAATGCTTTTGTTCTACTCATTCTTTGTCTGAAGGCAAGTTTGGTCTTTTGCGATGTGATTATTTGGTATTAATTCTTTTCAATCATGATTTCCTGATCATACGTGAATTTTGTGCGAAGTTCCATGTGCGAGTTAAGCAATGCATGCTAAAGGAGTTATTGAATGTGTGTAGTGTGCTAGTTTGTACATAGATAATACTTTGTGTTAATTTGTGTTTTCGGTAGGCACTAATGCATGTTTTGTACCATGTATGCTAGTGGTTCTGTCAAGCTTATTACTAAGTATTTTGTTTTTATATTGCTGTTATGCTTATACTTTATTTTTATTTTTAACATGCCTTAATACCATTGAAATATCATGCAGTGTTAAACATCACTGGTTGTTTCTATCTCTATAATAATGGTTATTTTGTTTCCACACCAAATTCCAGTCAAAATAATGACATAGAACACCACCAAACTAAATTCAATTTAAGCAATTTTTCTGGTGTATTTTGATATTCCTCAATGTAATTTCATGCACATAATTACACTGAAAGATATTGTAGTTGGAAAATACTTATGTGTGTAATTAGTTCTTTTTTGAGAACATTTGTGCTTGATATTTATTTTGAGTTTCTTTCAACCAGTATTATAATTTTTTATTTCCGAGATACAGTCTATTATAATGGTTGTACTTATTATTATATTTGGTAAAATGTATCGGTGTTTTGATTAATTGAAATGTATTGGGAAAATAAAAATATATTGGTCTTTAGTTTTGGTAAATTTAGTTGTACAAATTTTGTTTGTGTAGGTAGTTTCTTGTACTCATTGGGATACCACTAAAAATAGCAATTATAGTGAAACTAAACCAAACTTTAAATTGATTCTAATAGATTACAATATTGCAGTGCAATTAGAGTTTATATTTTGTTTATATAGTTTAATGCTTAAGAATAAGAATGAGCCAATGAGGAATCTCATGTAAATACTTTATTTATTTTTGCCAAATCAAATTGTTCTATCTTATATGTTTTATTTATTGCCCTCTTGAAGTCAAATCCTGGCTATGCCATTGCTTTTTATCCTAAAATCTCCCATGTCTCTCACCACCATCATAAAAATTGCAAAAAAAGTTATTCCCTTGTTTGATTATTTTGGTTTCTGTTTTATGCTCGCAGACTATATTCTTCGTAAAGTTGTATCCTTCTGAAACTCGGAAATTCGTGGAACGTCTTATCAATTATGTTATTTACAAGGTAAATACTCCATCCAACTGGTTAGTTGCATGGTAAAGTTTAAATTTGTTCTTTACTGTCTTTTTTTTCTTAACATAGTATGCTGAGACTCGAGTCACGTTTGACAAAGCTATGCATATTCTTTGCAAACATTTGGGTTCAGTTAATTCGATAAATTTGTTACGCTAATTTATTCTACCAAGATTAACAGCTTTTAGTTGTTGCATTGAACAGGGGACATTTTTACCACTGGTTGTTCCACCAACAGTATTTCAAGCAGGCCTATGGTCAACTTGGTTGACTGTTCTATGTTCGCTGAAGGTATATGATACAATGTATTATAATGCACATGCTATTTTAAGATTTAATAAATGAGGAATTTTAATTGCTATCCATGCATTATAATACATTAATACATATCATTTTTATTGAGCAGATGTTTCAAGCTTTGGCGAGAGATCGACTTGAACGTTTGAATGCATCTCCTTCTGCAACGCCATGGACATATTTTCGTGTTTTTTCAGCTCTGTTGTTGGTTCTCTCAGTTGATTGTTTCTGGTATGATTTAGGAAATGCATTTTATGGACCTCTCTTTTCCACTTTTTAGTTTTCTTTTTATTGCATTATGAATCTTGGTGCTGTAATCTGCATGTTGCTTTCACATAAGTAAAAGGCTAACATTAATTGTGGGTGAATGATTTTTTTTGTTCTGGTCTTACAAAATTATGTCACCACTTGTGCCTGGTCTGTAGCAATAGGTGGAAGAAATGACTTTATTCCAACTTCCTAGAATATACAAAACACCCAAGTTCTTAGACAAGAGTTGTTTTTTTCCTCAAAGGCGTCTATTGAACCCTTTTCTCCAGATTATGAACTATATTGCAGAGGGTTCAAACAAGTATCCACTACATTAAAGTATTTGTTCTTAATGGAGAATATCTTTTAGAGTTGATGAGTGAGATCTCAGTTGAGTTGGCCCATGTGGTCTTAATGGAGAATTCTACTTCAGAGTTCAGGGAGGGACATTCTTATACTTCTGCCTCTGTACACATTGTTGCAGAAAAGGAATACAAATTTCATTTTTAATCTTCTTTTTTTTCTCTGTTAAATCCTTTACTTTAACTATGTACTAATAAACACTATTAAGTTTGAATGATTTCATCTAGGAAATGTCTCAATGTTTGTTGTTGGCTGCTTGCAGGTTAAGGTCATGTCTCGTAATATATAGAACAATGGGTTCATCTATGTTCCTGTTATTATTTTTTGAGCCTCTCAGTGTTGCTTTCGAGACCATGCAGGTAATGTTGTGAAAAGCTTTCTGAAACATGATAAATAGACTTTTTGACTTTATTGTATTCTATTTTTAAAATGTTAGAACCTAGCTTGACAAAGTAATTTGGTGCCAATGCTTTATGTAGGCCATTTTGGTTCATGGTTTCCAATTACTTGATATATGGCTCCACCACTCAGCAGGGAACAGCTCAAACTGCCAAATGTCAAAGTTTTTTGATATATCAGCTGCAGGTGCTTCTTCCAGCTCACAAGTTATTAAGTTAACATTGATGTATGAATGTGATATCTTTGATTTTTTGAGGGTGTGCTCAGATGTTCCCAGGCTTGGAGGTTCTGTTGCTTTTCTGTTTTATTACATCAGAGAAATTATATAAATTCTTTTTTCCTATTTGTTTTGTCACGATCTTGCAAGGACGCCCTGCTTTGGGGAATTAAAAAAAATAATCTTAGCTGCACCTGATGAATTCTTTTTCTTTATTGAAACTTAAGATTGTAGGAAAAACAGTAAGTCAGTAAAAGCACATTTTTTCCCCTTTTTTGAAGACTGATTAGTAATGCTAAGCTCAGTTTTATAAGCTGGAGATGTGTTAGTAGTCATATTTTCAGTAATTTTGCTAATTAGTAGATGCTTTAGGAGTGTTAGCTTTTGAAAATTTATAATTTTGGAGCTTATCAATGAAATCGTACTAGCCTCCTCAGTTGTATGTAGGAGCTTCCAATTTGAAAATTTGGCATTTTGTATTTTGCATTTAGTTGTTTTTGTTTCTTATTTGGTCATCTGAATAAATTTTATGCTATGTTTTATGTAGTTTTGGTATCTCTGCACAAACTCTTTGTGTTCTCCCGTGTGTACATGGTGGTTTAATTTTAAGTTGCTGTCAATTTATGGAACTTCAGCATATTCATATGTTATTCCTTTTGCTGATTAAGGAATGTGTCTGCAGGTTCATTGTTGGAATGGAAAGGCATTCTTATTCGGAACTTGGGTTTCTTCCTAGACATGGCTACATTGTTGATGGCACTAGGTCATTACATCCATATTTGGTGGCTCCGTGGCATGGCATTCCATCTTGTGGATGCAATTCTTTTCTTAAATATACGTGTAAATATCTGTATTCCTGTTTTTTATTGGAAGAGTATCAATTGTAAAATTAATGTGGTTATTTTTTTAAATGTTAATTTTATTTTCTTTTGGTTCATCTAGTCAGTTGTTTTTGACAGGCCTTGCTCAGTGCAATCATAAAACGTATAAAAGGATTCATCAAATTGAGACTAGCTTTAGGAGACCTTCATGCTGCACTCCCTGATGCAACTTCTGAAGAGCTACGTGCATATGATGATGAATGTGCTATCTGCCGGGTATGTTTTCTTGTTTTGTTGTTTGGCTTTTAGGTTTCACTTGATCCCTTGACGAGTGATGAACTGGGCAAAATGACAGGAGCCTATGGCAAAGGCTAAAAGGCTGAAGTGCAATCACCTTTTTCATCTTGCATGCTTGAGATCTTGGTATGATCAATATCGTTTGTTAGATTCTCAGCCTAAGATTTGCAAGGGTAAAAGACTCAATATAATGTTGAAAGTTGATTTAACATGCCAGGTTGGATCAAGGTTTAAGTGAGACTTACTCATGTCCCACATGCAGAAAGCCACTTTTTGTGAGTAGACATGAAAATGAATTGAACCCTCGTGCTGCAGAAGTTTCAAGTGATGAGCAGTTAGCTCGTCAATTAAGTTTGGGACTTGACAGGAGCAACAATTCTGTACAAGCCTTGCCTACTGGAATTTTCCCTAGTCAGGCACAAAACTCTATGGAAGGCAGTCCTTGGAGGTTTGGTTCCTTACATACATCAAAGTAGTTTCTCTTTAATGGTTTACATATCTATTAATAGCCTATTTACATATTAACCAACTATCTGTGGGATAAATTTGTCAAATACTGAGTGTGAGACTTAAAAAAAAATACAACTTAAAACACTTATATTTTGCTATTAGGAAGAAGAAGAAAAGTGTATCATTAAGACTTATGCATTGAAGATATGTAGATTTCAGTCATATTTAGACCTTTGACTAAAAAACAAATGCAACCAAAATTTCAGTGTGTGCATAATACCCTTTTGAATATTAATTGGAATTTGTTATTTTACTTTGTAAGTGGATATATATTTTTTATTACATAACCCGAATTAGCCAATCAAATGATTTAAGAAACTATTTTATTATATCCTTGGAGGAACTACCTTGCTAATACTGGTCTTGACAATGGTGTTGCAGAAGATGACTTCGCTGCTGTTTGATATGCAAAATACATTAACAATACTTGTGCAATTCATTACATGATGTTGTATTTATAGGATGTTTGTTAGCTGTATTTTATTTTATTTTTTCCGCTTCTCCTTTTCCCATGTAGGAGTGCAGGACTGGATTCAAGTTGGCTGCATAATTGGCCAAACCAAGGTGTTGACGGAGCTGGTCCCTCTACTGCTATGAGATCAGTTGGATTGGGCAGAGTTCAGATGATGATGAGGCATCTTGCATCTGTGGGAGAAACCTATGCACAGACAGCGATCGACGATACTGCTTGGAACCTTTGGCCAATGAATCCCCCTCAAGCTGCCGCAACTGGTTCACCCATCCCACCTACAGTTGCTGGAAGATATCCTGGAAATACTGGTGGTTTACATATGAGGCCTGCTTCACATAATGATAACCTAGCGAATATACTTGCCATGGCCGAGACTGTACGAGAGGTTCTTCCACACATACCAGATGAGTTAATTTTAGAGGTGCGGTTTGGATTTTATGTTCTTTCTGTGTCAATATTTTTTGCCTGTAGCTCTTATTTACTCCACTTCAGTTATGTTTCTTCGTTTTATAATTACCTTTGATATTATCTGCTGAGCAAGAAAATTCCTGCTAAGTTTGGACCTATCACAATAAAATAAGCCACCGTTAAATCCCATAAACTGACACTTGATATGTACGAGAAAGAGTTGTGGAGGGAAATATGTTGTTATGGCTGGTAGTAGAAATGTGCTGTTTTTTTCTGTTATTTATCAACCAACCTCACATTTGCTAGAGTCCATGCGAAGGGAGGGATATTTGTAAACTGTTGCAAGTAGTTTGAGATAGGCTCTCCTGAAAAATGAGTGAGATTTATATTGCAGGTTATTATCCCCCTTAAGTTTAATTTTTTATTCGAAACCAAAGTCGAGTAACTTGATGGAGACGAACTACGTGATTTTAGTGGTAGATGCATATTTCATCACTGATTATTATTATTGTTTTTGTTTTTGTTTTTGTTTTAAACAGTTATGTTGGAATTATTGTGGACAAGATTAAAATTGACAATGAGAATTCATTATCTTGGATTCCTTGAGTAGTTTCGTTATACTAGAACTGTTTCTGACTTCTGGTTGCTTATAGTAAACAATGAATCAAATTTTGCAGGACTTGCAGAGAACAAATTCAGTTAGCATTACTGTGAATAATCTTCTCCAAATGTGATTGCTTGCTTTTTATACGGGAATGACATATTCTCAGTCCAATGTATAACTAATCTTCGAAGGTTTCAGGACATTCGATCTCAGAGGTAGTTGAATTTACACACAGGCTGCTTTCTTCTTGTGCTTTTTCTTTTTTTCTCTTTGAAATTTGAATATCCCGGAACTCCATTCTCTGTATATAAAAGCGGCTCGCTGATTCGTTCTTCAAGAACGAAAAAAAAGGGCACAGATATAGCTCAAGTATTCTGTATTCATGTGAAATAAACGTTCTATGTACACCAAGACAGACAGAGACAGGCTGGTTTATGTGGTCTGCACTTAGTTGGCTTCATTCTACAGTAACACAAGTTTCTTCATCAAACCAATTGTCCACCATGTAAATTCAGCAGTGAGTGAGTTCAATGACAAATAAATAGCTTCCCAGATTTCTTGCTCTAAGCTACTAGAAAACAACCCAGATTTTAAATTGAAAAGTTATAAATTGATATGATTATGTATACCCACTAGTACTTCTTTCTATTGGCATTATCATTTGACTTCTCCAGATACGTATAAAATCATATCACTTGACCACAAGGAAAGAAATAAAATAAAAAGGTAAAATCTACCTTTTGGTTTAGGAAAGAAACGACGGACTGACAAGTTTAGGACACAAGGATTTGATAGATTGTGGAAAGGGCTAGCCACCAAAAATTATATATCTACTTGCTAAGATCAATCACTAATTGCGTAACTCAAATATCTACTCTCATAATGGAGATATATTTATTTTTAGAAAAAACTTTTTACACAAGTTTATAAAATACACGTTTGACCCAAATCTCCAACAACAAATATAGAAAGAGAGGCGCACACCCCCTCTACTAGGAGGACATGTATAGACTCTTGAGGTCAACTCTTCAAAACTTGTCTTTAATGATGTCACTAACTGGAATTTTTTTCTTCCTCTCCATCCATAATTTTCTACTAATTCAAACTCGAAGATTAAAGCAAAAGATTGATTATATTTATTGATGAAAATTCCATGCTATAGTTTAGTATAAAAATTTAATTGGGTTATTATTAATGAGTTGAAGCAAAACTTAAAAACAAATTAATCTCTAAATTTCATTGTCAACCTCTAAAATTTAGTCTAATTAAATTTCAAACAATTTGTTTTAATTTGAAAAAAAATAATTAAGATAAATTTCCTTTTTGTTTTTCCGGTATTTAAAAATTTTATGAAAATTTTAAATTCTTGTAATTTGTTTTTTGATAAATTGTAAAATTAATGAGATTTATTTGCATTTTAAATCAAATTTAAGTATTTAATACAAAAAAAATGTTCATAACCAAACAAAGTCACATGGTTTATTGAAAAACACTATCATATTATAATCAATTGAAATATTCATTTTCTCTCTCTCTCCTCACCATAAAAATCTCTCTCTCTCTGACTCTCACTCATTTGAAAAATTTTCTCTCACCACCAATTCGCTTCAAACCCTAACTCTCTATAATTCCATTCGTTTACAAGCTCATTCTTCTTGTAACTCTCTTGAATTACATGATATTACTACCTGATAATCACAAGTAGTTCCACTACATTTCACACTTTTGTTCCTCTATAAATTGAAAATTTTATACAAACACTATTATGGGTAACGTGTTCTCTATCTCACTTGATAACTGTTTCTTTTGTTGCCTTGATTGCACCATTAAAAGAGCAAGATATATACGTGAGCTGCAGGATAATCTTGTTTCCTTGAAGACTGGATTGCAAAATATGATTCGATTAAAGAATGACGTGATCATGAAGATCAACCTTGCTGAACAACGACATATGAAACGGGTAAACCAAGTGTAATGATGGCTTTAAAGTGTTGAAGTTGTTGTAGTTGAAGTCGATCAACTGCTCGAAACTGAATCTTAAGAAACCAAGAAATTATATTTTGGAGGCTGTTGTTCCAACAATTGCAAGTCATGCTACAAGTATGGCAAACAAATGAGTGCCAGATTGCAAATTGTGGACTCTTTATAGAAAAAAAAGGCAAAGATTTCGAAGACGACTTAATGAGGAGGGTACTAGAAGATCCGATGGACAAATTACCTATTGAGCCAACGATAATAATAGGCCAAGAAACCATATTTGATAAAGTTTTGAGATGCCTCGCCTCAGAGAAACACATGTTGGAATTATTGGCCTCTATGATATTGGTGGAGTTGGCAAAACTACCAATTTAACCCAAATCACCAACAAATTCTATGATGAGCAGCTTGGTTTTGATGTCGTGATTTGGACTGTTGGTGTCCAAAGCGATGAGGCTTGAGAAGATTCAAGAAGACATCGGGAAGAAGATTGGTCTATGTGATGAACAATGGAAGAACAAAAATCCCAATGAAAAAACTCAAGCCATCTTGAAGGTTTTAAGCCAGAAAGAGGTTTGTTTTTCTATTGGATGACATGAGCTTGTTGACTTGAAAGAGGTTGGGATCCCAATTCTAGACCCAATACTACTTCTATGGTAATCTTTACAACTAGTTTTCAAGAGATTTACGGTCAAATGCATGCTCATAAGTATTTTAGAGTAAACCTTTTGGGACAAGATGAGGCCTAGGAATTGTTTCAAAAAAATTTGCAAAGAGTCATGCTTGATAATAATCCTGATATTAAAGAACTAGCAAAAAAGGTGGTCAAAGAGTGCGGTGGTCTGAAGAGTGGAACTATGCAATCCATGTTTTGAAAAGATTATCCATTAAATATGTAGGTACAAGTTTTTTAGATATGAAAAGAGTTTATCATCATTTAAAGTTTAGTTATGATAGATTACGTTGGGATAAAATTAAATCTTGTTTCAAGTACTATCCATGTTTTGAAAAGATCATCCATTCAATATGTAGGTATATGTTTTTTGGATATGAAAAAAGTTTATCATCGTTTAAAGTTTAGTTATGATAGATTACGTTAGGATAAAATTAAATCTTATTTCAAATACTATTGTTTATTTCTAGAGGATTATCAAATTTTGAAGACATACTCGATTTATTTCTGGATTGGTGAGAGGTTCTTGGATGAATTTGAGGGGAGAGTAGAAATAAACCAAGGATACTTCATCATTAATACCCTCATCTGTGCATGTTTATTGGAAGAAGAGAGACATAAATATGTCAAAATGTATGATGAGATATGTGGTATGACTTTATAGATAGTATGTGAAATTGTGAAAGAGAAAGAAAATGTGTTGGTTCGTGCAAGTTTGAGATTAATTGAGGTGGTGGAAGCTAGAGAGTGGAAATGGGTACGGAGGATGTCATTGATGGATAATAAAATTGAGAATTTACCGGAGGCTCTTAAATGCTTTTTTCTCATAACTTTGTTTCTTAATGATAATTTGATAAAAATAATCCCTCATGACTTCTTCTAAAATATGTCTTCTTTAAAAGTTTTAAACCCGTCTATTAATGATGATTTAAAAAAATTACCTTCAGGAATTTCAAAATTGGTTCTACTAGAACATCTCAATCTTGGAGGAGCTTATATAAAAGAGTTGTCAGAAGAGTTAAAGACATTAGTAAATCTAAAATGTTTGATTTTAGGGACATTGTATCTCCAAATGGGGGCCTTAGGCAGTCGTCTCGTGGGTCTATGATCAGGGTCAACCCTGCATGAATATGTCAAAATGCATGATGAGATCTGTGGTATGACTTTGTGGATAGTAAGTGAAATTGAGAAAGAGAAAGAAAATGTGTTGATTCGTGCAAGTTTGGGATTAACTTGATATATATATTATGATGATTTGTTATTATTATTATATGAATTGAGGAATTGATATTTGTTAATAGGTGACTTTAAAATTTTGGTGAAGAAATGAAAAACATAGCTCTTATTTATATTAAAAGGCAACTAGATTTTAATCGACTTATTTTTTGCAACTGTGTTCTTCCAATTCCAACCAACACCACCATATGATTGACATTGTTTGACGTGCAAAATTAAAAATAAAAATGGTGTTTTGTGAACCATTTTATATGTAAATATAACCATAAAATAATTGAGGTAAAAAAAAAAAGGAGGAAAAAAAAACAAATTACTTGGAGCAAGATAGTCTCTTTCCAATAAAAAATATAAAAGCAACTGATAGCAATCCAGTTTTTTATTTTTCCCTTGGTTTCATTTTCCATAGTATTGGGAGAGAGAGTTGGAGAAATGGGAGAGACAGTTGGAGAAAAGAGAGAGTTGGAGAAATGAGAGAGAGAGAGAGAGAGAGAGAGAGAGAGAGTTTTATACATGCAGAGCGATGAATGAAATCTGAATTGTCATATTTTACAATAGACATTGGGTGGGTCATAAAAACTTGTTTAACCACAAATGAATTTGATTGTTTATAACCATATTAGAGTTACAATTACGCATGTGCCATTCATTCCATACTAGATAATGTCAAAATATAAATGTAAGCATACTAGTCAATAGTCATTTGCATCATACCATTATACCCGGATATCAGCCGGGTATCGGGTTTTTTTATTAATAAATATTTAAAAAATAAAAAATAAAAAGAACAATTTTTTCCCTAGAGTGTTGCATGTAGCAATTGGAGATAGTGATGGGCATTGATGAGTGATGGTTGATGTCACAACTTTTTAAAGTTTAATTAATTTACTTAATTCTTTTTTGAATTGAAAAATTGTCATAGAAATTAATTGTTGATAGATGACATGTCACGTGGGAGGTGTACTCTCATCTCATGGGCTTTAAGTTAAACGGTCAACAATAAAAGTTTTATGTGTTTTTCAATGAGTTGATTTCAATTTCCAAATGTAAAAGACTAAACCTAAGATATATTGAGAGTATGTTTGGTATGACTTTTTAAGTAGAGCTTCTATAATTGATTTTTTGTAGTAGAACTTCTAATGAGTAGAGATTCTAACAAAAACGGCTTTTAGTTGTGTAAATTAAAAAAAAAAATGTTGACAATGTATTTTTAAACCATAACTCTTTACAATCCCATTCGTTTACAATCTCATTCTTCTTGTAACTCTTTTGAATTACATGATATTACTACCTGATAATCACAAGTAGTTCCATTATACTTCACAATCTTGTTCCTCTATAGATTGAAAATTTTATATAAACAATATTATGGGTAACGTGTTCTTTATTTCACTTTATAATTGTTTCTCTTGTTGCCTTGATTGCACCATTAAAAGAGCAAGATATATACGTGAGCTGCAGGATAATCTTGTTTCCTTGAAGACTGAATTGCAAAATATGATTCGATTAAAGAACGGCGTGATCATGAAGATCAACCTTGCTGAACAGTGACATATGAAGCGGGCAAACCAAGTGTAATGATGGCTTCAAAGTGTTGAAGTTGTTGTAGTTGAATTCAATCAACTACTTGAAGCTGAATCTTAAGAAACTAATAAATTATATTTTGGAGGCTGTTGTTCCTACAATTGCAAGTCATGCTACAAGTATGGCAAACAAATGGGTGCCAGGTTACAAATTATGGACTCTTTATAGAAAAAAAGGCAAAGATTTCGAAGACGACTTAACGGAGAGGGTACTAGAAGATCCGATGGACAAATTACCTATTGAGCTAACAATAATAATAGGCTAAGAAACCATATTTGATAAAGTTTTGAGATGCCTTCCCTTAGAGAAACACATGTTGGAATTATTGGCCTCGATGATATTGATGGAGTTGGCAAAACTACCAATTTAACCAAAATCACCAACAAATTCTATGATGAGCAACTTGGTTTTAAT
The DNA here is from genome assembly GCA_008009225.1 of Acer yangbiense. Classification (NCBI taxonomy): domain Eukaryota; kingdom Viridiplantae; phylum Streptophyta; class Magnoliopsida; order Sapindales; family Sapindaceae; genus Acer; species Acer yangbiense. The sequence continues at coordinate 60,462,738 of CM017762.1, forward strand.
GTTGTGATTTGGACTATTGGTGTCCAAAGAGATGAGGCTTGAGAAGATTCAAGAAGACATCGGGAAGAAGATTGATCTATGTGACAAACAATGGAAGAACAAAACTCCCAATGAAATTACTCAAGCCATCTTGAAGGTTTTAAGCCAAAAAGAGATTTGTTTTGTTATTAGATGACATATGGGAGCTTGTTGACTTGAAAGAGGTTGGGGTCCCAATTCTAGACCCAAATACTACTTCTATGGTAATCTTCACAACTAGTTTTCAGGAGATTTACGGTCAGATGCATGCTCATAAGTATTTTAGAGTAAACCTTTTGGGTGAGTATTTCCGTTCTTACCTATGATGTTATTGTTTGTGAAGAAAGTGTTTTAAGGTTTATAGAGGAACCTTTGATCTCCAACAAATACTAAGCATCTGAAGATAATTGATAATATTCCAAATATTTTATTCATGATCTCACTTGGCTTTATATAACCTTTGAGTCCAACAACTACAGCAACGAAATAGGAAAAGATTACAACTATCACAACCCACAATCAACAACAAAATAGGAACAGTTGCTATCACTAACCAACAAAAGAGGAGCAAAATATTTATCAGCTAGATTTATTCAACAACTGATAGTAAATGCACGTAACACAAGATGAGGCCTAGGAATTGTTTCAAAAAAATCTGCAAAGAGTCATGCTTGATAGTAATCCTGATATTAAAGAACTAGCAAAAAAGGTGGCCAAAGAGTGCGGTGGTCTGAAGAGTGGAACTATACAATCCATGTTTTGAAAAGATCATCCATTCAATATGTAGGTACATGTTTTTTAGATATGAAAAGAGTTTATCATCGTTTAAAGTTTAGTTATGATAGATTACGTTGGGATAAAATTAAATATTGTTTCAAGTACTATTGTTTATTTCTTGAGGATTATCAAATTTTGATAATAGACTCGATTTATTTCTGGATTGGTGAGAGGTTTTTAAATGAATTTGAGGGGAAAGTAGAAATAAACCAAGGATACTTTATCATCAATACCCTCATCCTTGCATGTTTATTGGAAGAAGATGGACATGAATATGTCAAAATGCATGATGAGATATGTGGTATGACTTTGTGGATAGTATGTGAAATTGAGAAAGAGAAAGAAAATGTGTTGGTTCGTGCAAGTTTGGGATTAATTGAGGTAATGGAAGCTAGAGAGTGGAAATGGGTACGGAGGATGTCATTGATAGATAATAAAATTGAGAATTTACCGGAGACTCTTAAATGTCTTTCTCTCATAACTTTGTTTCTTAATGATAATTTGATAAAAATAATCCCTCATGACTTCTTCCAATATATGTCTTCTCTAAAAGTTTTAAACTCGTCTATTAATGATGATTTAGAAGAATTACCTTCAGGAATTTCAACTCAATCTTGGAGGAATTTATATAAAAGAGTTGCTAGAAGAGTTAAAGACATTAGTAAATCTAAAATGTTTAATTTTAGAGACACTGTATCTCTAAATGGGGGCTCTAGGCGATCGCCTTGTGGGCCTATGATCAGGGCCGGCCCTGCATGAATATGTCAAAATGCATGATGAGATATATGGTATGACTTTGTGGATAGTATGTGAAATTGAGAAAGAGAAAGAAAATGTGTTGATTCTTGCAAGTTTGGGATTAACTTGACATATATATTATGATGATTTGTTATTATTATTATATGAATTGAGGAATTGATATTTGTTAATAGGTGACTTTAAAATTTTGGTGAAGAAATGAAAAACATAGCTTTTATTTATATTAAAAGACAACTAGATTATAATCGACTTATTTTTCTAACTAAAATATGAATTTCACCAGAAAAAAAAATGTTAACACTTAAGGAGTTGTTAGTTTTTATGTTTGAGACCTTTTTAGGACTTAATTTAAGTTAAATTTAAAATATATAATAATAATAATAATATATATATATACCTGTTGCTAGACCTGACACAGTTCCGGTTCGATTTGATTCCGATTCCGCGGTTAGGTGGAACCGGTTATATATATATATATATATATACCTGCTGCTAGACCTGACATAGTTCCGGTTCGATTTGATTCCGATTCCGCGGTTAGGTGGAACCGGCGGTTTTGAACCTTTATTTATTTATTTTTTTTCACCAATCACAAACTTACACATAAACCAACTTACCCAACCACTAACTCACCCAACACCAACCCCATCCAATTCAAATCACCTAAACCCTAAAATCATATCAGATTTCATCAGCTCATCACAACATCACTTCATCTCCTATCTTCAAAAAAAAAAAAAAAAAAAAAACCAGACTTCAGTACTTCACCAATTCACCCTTCTCACGCTTAGTTCATCACGATTCATGTTCACCCTTCTCTCTCACCTTCATCTGAACCAGTCAACCAGACTCCCTTTCTCTCGATCTCGTCTCTCGATGACTTGATCTCTTCTTGGGTTTGGCCGTTTGGGTTTGTGGTGGTGTGTGTGTTTGACTAGTGTGGTGGATCGTGGATGTGTGTGTGTGTTTGATTGGTTTGTGCCTTTGTGGTGGTGGTGTGGTGGTCGATCTCAGTTGTAGTTTTTTTATTTAAAATTTTTTTTTATGGGATCTGGAAGACTGGTATGGATTCTGGAACATTCAAGGCTTCAAGCTTCAATTCATGGGTTCAACCCATTAAAAAAAAATAATAAAATGTTGAAACCGTCGGTTTTAGTCCGGTTCGAACTGGGCAGTTCCGGAAAAAATGGAACCGGAACCGCCCTCCTCCGGTTCTGGTTCCGGTTCCGATTTCGATTTCGGTTTCGGTTTCGGTTTCGGTTTCGGTTTCGGTTTTTTTGTTCGGTTTCGGTTCAATTCTCCGATTCAAACCGGAACCGTGTCAGGTCTACCTGCAGTGCAGTATCATGTATATATATACAGTCTTTTTATTATCAGTTCGAACTGAAAAAAGTTATATCAGCTCCTTATATATGGGCCACTGTATTTAAATACTTTGACTGACAAGTGCATACAGCCAAATCAAAGTATTTAAATCCAGTGGCCCACATGCAAGGAACTGATATAATTTTTGTCAGTTCGAACTGATAATAAAATTTATGTATAAATATATATATATATATATTAATTTGTTAATCACGTGGAAAGGGCGAGTATGAAAACAAGCAATGAATAAAAATGTTGTCTACGGTGTTGTGGATATCTTGACTGTGAAAGTAAATAGTCGTATTGTATATGTAGTTTTTGATTTCGGTTTGATAGTTTCGGTAGATTCTTTATCTATTAAAATATTTTAAAAATAAAATAAAATGAAAAGGGCAGATTGTAGACAACGGCAGTGAGCCCATCAAGAATGCTGGGCTTTAAGAGACAAATTCACATAACATATGTAATTCGTCAATCAACGGGGACAATCTCAGATTCTCAGTTAAATATATTCAAAATAAACAGCCTAAACTAAACTAAACTAATTCATAAATTTCTTCGAAACAAACAAACAAAACAAACAAAAAATTGAAGTAAATTTTCAACTTTTTGACTGTCGACTCATATACTGAGCTCCTGTTGTCCTGTGGTCTTAATTATCTAATCAAAGAATTATAATATTATATATAGTCTTTCTATTATCAGTTCGAACTGACAAAAGTTATATCAGTTCCTTATATGTGGGTCACTGGATTTAAATACTTTGACTGACAAGTGCATACAACCAAATCAAAGTATTTAAATCCAGTGACCCACATGCAAGGAACTGATATAACTTTTGTCAGTTCGAATTGATAACGAACTGATAATAGAAATTATCAGTTCGAACTGACAAAAGTTATATCAGTTCTTTGTATGTGGGCCACTGGATTTAAATACTTTGACTGACAAGTACATACAGCCAAGTCAAATTATCAGTTCGAACTGATAAAAGTTATATCAGTTCCTTGCATGTGAGCCACTAGATTTAAATACTTTGACTGACAAGTGTATACAGCCAAGTCAAAGTATTTAAATTCAGTGGCCCACATACAAGGAACTGATATAATTTTTGTCAGTTCGAATTGATAATAGAATTTCTGTTTATATATATATATATATATATATAAATAAAATAATGGTATGGTAAGTAACTAAGTATTTTGTTAGTAATACTAATAAGGTGGAAAGCAGCATCAAACACGGAGCCACAACCCACAACCCTAAAATCAGAGACGAGACAGATAACAATTGGAGTTGTTATTCCACCACAGACAACAAAACACACGAAACTTTATTAAATTTCATATACTTTAAATTGTCAATTTTGATATTTTCATTTGCTTTTTGACTGAGAGGCTTGTTCAAGTTCTTCCAAAGTTTCCAACAAAAAAAAAAAAAAAAAAAAAAAAAGTTCTTCCAAAGTTCTAATACACAAACTTTGTTAATTCATTCATTAAAATATGTCATAAATCTTGAAAAAAAAAAACATGGGTTTGGTGTACCATTTTAGGTTCGAATCGTGTTCTTTTCCATTAAAACCCCAAAATTATTTATAATTATTAAAAAAAAAAACATGGGTTCGAGTTCTAAGAATACTAAGATTAGACTGGAACTGTTGAGCTCATTACTTATTATTATTTTAAAGGACAATGCTTGGGTCATGACCGGTTAATACCAAAGGTATTGACCCCACTAACGGGATGTTGGCACGTGGCCTATTTTAAAAAAAATACAAGAAGATAAATGTAAAAAGTGAAAGAAAAAATATCACGTGCCAATACCCAATTGGTGGGTCAATATCTTGGGTACTGATCGGTTAGTACCCAAGCAATTTCCTTAAAACCCCAAGATTGTCTTCAAATTCACATTCAAGAGTCATAATTATGATACCGCTGCCCAATATGGGAAAAAAAGAAAAGAAAAGTCATATTAGGGTACACATTTAATAAGAGAAATAATCATTTTCTCCCCCTAAGTTTAACATATTAGACACTTTGCCCACTCTAGTTTTAGTAATGGCTATTTTCCCCCATAAAAACCAAAATATTAGACATTTTACCCCTTTAGTTTCAGTAATGGCTAATTTCCCCCCTGAAAACCAAAATATTAGATATTTTACCCCCTAATCATTTGGTAGTCCGTTAGGGAAAATTATTAATCTCTCCCCTGTAGTTTGCCATATTCTCCAGTTTCCCCACTCTAGTTTCAAAATTCTCCAATTTCCCCCCTCCCATGCCCAATCTCGGAGGGGGGAAATTAGAGAATTTTGAAACTAGAGGGGGGAGACTGGAGAATATGGCAAACTATAGGTGGGAGAATGATAATTTCTCGTCCGTTAGTCAACAACTTTGACTGTCAAAAAATCATTTAAATGCCTTTATTACCATTGAACACATTAGTTATGCCCTCTAATGACACCACTAATTGTTTTTTTTTTTTTTTATAAATCAGAAATAAAAAAATTAAACTAATAAAAGTATTTAAAAAAAACATAATTGAAAATAAAAAATAATAAATTTAATTAAAATTTAATAAAAAAAATTCAGTATTTCAAAAAATTTTTTTTAATGTTTTTTACATTATTTTTACATTAATTAAAATTTTTAATTATTTTTACATTTCATTCTTTATATTAATGTTTTGTAAATGAAATTTTTATTTTTACATTTCATTCTTTAAATGTCTTTTAAATAAATTATTCAGTATTTCAATATATATATATATATATATTAATGTTTTTTACATTATTTTTACATTAATTAAAATTTTTGATTATTTTTACATTTCATTCTTTATATTAACGTTTTTTAAATGAAATTTTTATTTTTACATTTCATTCTTTATATTAATGTTTTTTAAATAAATTTTTATTTGTACATTTAATTCTTTATATTTATTTTTGTTTAAATAATTTTTTTATTAAAGTTTAATTAAATTTTATAATTTTTATTTTCAATTATTAAAAAAAAAATACTTTTATTAGTTTAATTTTTTTTTTGAATTTTTTTCATTAAAAACAGTTAGTGGGGGCATAACTAATGTATTTAAGGGTAATAATGTCATTTAATTGATTTTTTAACAGTCAAAGATGTTGACTAACGGACTTTCTAACGGTTAGGGGGTAAAATGTCTAATATTTTGGTTTTTAGGGGGGAAAATGGCCATTACTGAAACTAGAGGGGGCAAAATGTCTAATATTTTAGTTTTCAGGGGGGAGAATGGCCATTAAACAAGAGGGGGCAAAGTGTCTAATATGTCAAACTACAGGGGGGAAAATGATTATATCCCATTTAATAATAGGGGTGTGCAAGATCTAATCCAATCCAATACGATCCATTGGATCGGATCTAGGGAGGTAATTTGATCGGATTGGATCATAAATTCTTAAATCTATTGGATTATATCGGATTTTGGATTTCCGTTTGGAAATCTGTCAAATCCGTCAAAAATATTAGGCCTTTTTTTTATATTGGCAATTTATTTTATCCACTACTTTTTAATGTAAGACCCAACCCAAATACAATTTGATTATCTGAATATGCCCAACCCAGATACAATTTCTAATGTTACTATTTTGGGTTTTCTCTTTCAATTTCTCTACAGCCAACAATCCGCCATCTTCTTTTCTTCTATTCTTCTTCATCAACATCATGGCTTATGACATTTGGCTGATGTTTAATACTTATAAACTTTTTGAATTATATAAAGTTTGCAAGTTATGTTATGTATTTTTTTAATGTTAATTTTATTTGAATTAATAAGTAATGTTTGAATAATTTATTTCAGATTATAACTTTTATATATTAAGAACGACTTTATATTAATTCGATCCATTAGATCATATCAGATTGGATCGGATTGAAGTTTTTTATGATCGGATCAGATCAAATAGTAATTGGATCGGATCGGATTGCAATTTCTTCGATCCGATCGGATCTTGGATCCTGGCAAATCCATTGGATCCGATCCGCCACACACCCATTTAATAATGTTTTTAGATAATTAACATCTGCAACTATGATATTGGAAATCTAAGAGCATCTCCTTCAAAAATCTAATAGCTAGTAAAAATAAATATATCCTTCAAAAATCTTTAAAAAAAAAAAAAATTGCATATTTGCATGAACTCTATTTTGCAACCATACAAGTGGCCGTGTGTGTTCATGAATCATGCTCTCTCTTACTTGTGACTTGTGAGTGAAAAGAGTCTACATTTTGAGGCCCCAACTCATTGATATATACAAGGAATTGAAGGTCGGCCGGCCACCATTGACAATGAAGAAAAAAAAAATCATTAATTTGTTCACACTTAGTACACATCTCTTACTCACCACTCACTGACTCTCACTTGGTTTTATATATACTTCACGTTTTCCATTCTTGTACAAAATATAATCTATGATCTACTCCATTCTCCACAAACACAGTCCCTGATCAAACAACTTCTAGTTTTTTTTTTTCTTTTCACTTCAATATATTTCTAAAACCCTTGAAAATTATAAGGAAAATTATTGTTTGTGTACGTACGTACTTACGTATATGCCACATATAATTATGTCGACAATGTTTTCGCTTTTCGTATTCTTTTCTTGTACTCTCTCCATGAATGCATGCAATGCTCGCCATTTTGGGGTTATCGTCAACAAGAGTTCTAGCACACAGTTCCATTTTTCTGCCAAGGTTGGTGCTATTGTTATATGTATGTGTTCATCTTTGTTGCATTTCAGAGTACTACTTTTTGTCCATTGAAAAGTAATTTTTAGAAAGTGCTTTCTCTAAAAGTACCCAAATTAAAGCATTTTCTTTTTATAAGAAAATATCTATCAAGTGCTTTTTTTTTTCTTTATGAAAAATAAACAATTGAAGCATAATTTTTATCATTATTAGAAAACATTTATCTATATTAATTAGTAACCATAACAAAATAAACATCAAAGAAATTTTAATTAATATATAAAAGCAGTACTCTTGACAATACCAAAACACTTCAAATTAAATTTTTTGCCTTTAATTAATTTCTCTTATTCTTCTTCTTTAACATGTTAATTGATCACTTGGTTTTCCTCAATCTGCAGGTTGTGGAGAAGGTTACAAAATTTGACCTAAACTTGAATGTACAAGGAACAAATAATGGAAGTGGCAATTTTGTTGACAAAATCAGTCATGGAGCAATAAGAAAGAACAACACAAAGGCACTCTTTGGTCATGATCATCTGGAAATGAAGAAACAATTAGTATCAGGTCATGTTCCAACCAAGCCTACTCTTGTGTCAGTTTCTTGGCGTCGTCCAACCGACAAAAACCATGGCAAACTTCCTGGATTTTTTTCAGATTATTCACAACCCAGAATGCGCTCTCCCTCTCACAATTAATTAACTGATGGATGGATACATGAACTCTTGAATTTTGGCTTTTTATTTTTTTATTTTTTATTTGATCTCTTTTGAGGCCTTGAGCTTTTATAACTGATAACTAACTTCATAGCAAGACCTTAAATTAACTTCAAAATTTTTAACATTATTTAATATTATTCGATCGCTTGTTCTTCTCTAATTAATTCGAAAAACAAATCAAGAAATTGTTAATTTGTTTTATGATCGATGATGATCTTCTTCTTAGTTTGATTGTGTGTTACTGTTAATTGATAGTGATGAAACATGCAGGAAATGCTAATCACGTGGGTTTTCTTAAAGCAACAAATATAGAAGAGGTAAATTAAATTATCTTCAATCTTGTTGCTGCTGTATTTACAGAAAACCCAAATTAGGGTTTATACTTTATAATTGTGAAAGAATTAGTTCAAGTAGGATTCACTACATATTTTTCTTATTTAAAATATCTATTAATCCAGGACCAGATATATATTTTAAACAATTATGGTGTGGGTAGGATTCGAGCCGCTAACCCGCTGATCTGGGAGTCATTTGTCCAAACCCCAAGATCGTCTATCTACCACGCCCCTGTTGGTAGACATTGTGAAAAAATAAATGCTCCTATTGACTAATTAAGAGAAGCATATGATTCACGACTTCACGTACATTTCTTATAAATTTTTATTTTATTTTATAAATTCATGCTATAAATATACATTTACCCATCTTTTTATGAATATGATTACATGATTACATGATAATAAAAACAACTGGGACCCATCGAGAATCAACTTCCAAGCGCAGCCCAGATTGAAGCTCCCACGGAGGGGAGAGAGAACCCACACGAAGGAGGGACAACCACCCACACAAAGTGGGACAACACCCATGTTTTTAAATTATAATAATATATAATTATTTACATTATAATTAGATTAATTAGATACACCATACGTCATTACATATGATGAAGTTTCGTATTATTTAAAGGAAAAAAAAAAAGAGTATAATATATATTAATAATAAAAAAAAAGAAATAAAAGAGGAAAAAGAGTTATATTTTTATATATAACATATTATAAATATGTTGGTCATGTAGGCCGGATCGAGGAAGCGAAGATTACTGATAGCAACATCAATATCTTCATCATCTGGAACCAAATATTTCAACGAAAACAAAAACAAAAACAAGGCTCAAGAAGAAGATGCAGCAGCATTGCTAGATTACGAGGTACCACATCAGAGACCACCCAGTCACAATAAACTAACTTAATTAATTAGCTTTATTGTAATAATATATATGTATTATGTATGTACCAAGAGTCTCAGATATTGCCAATTCTCTGTAAGCCAACGGTTGTTTAATACAATGTTATTCAAACAAGTATTATATATGTTGAAGAGGTTTTAGGAAGGGGAGTCTGTACTCTTTTTTTTGTGAGGAATCCGACTTTATAACGTTACGGAACTAGGAGGGTTCACTTTGTAATGTTATAGAGTTAGAACTTTGTATGAAAAAAACGTAATTAATGTGCAGGATCGATATCTCACACCAGATATATATATATATAATTAGAGCCTAAAATGTGATCATGCATACGGTGGTGGTGATCTGAAAATGGGTCTTGCTTGATTCTTGAATGAAAGTAATTGCTTTTTACTAAAGTAATTTAAGATCATTTTTAATTTAAATTTGAAACATGATTGTTGTTGGTGTACATGAGGCATTTCTATTAGAACATGGACGGTGAATTTAGTATAATTTGTAAGATTTTTTTTTGTCGTCACTCACCAAAGAAAAAGAGCAGGGGTTTATTTTATATATTAAAAAAAATAAAAAGGGTGACCGACATACAATGTGACTGCCACCCAAAAGTGGGGAGAAATCAACTGCCTTCTCAATCAAAAATCACCTATAATTAATTAATTAAGATTTGAGTCATTTGACTAATGTTCCTCTAACTTCTAATTATGAAATAATCGAGGGTCTTATTATATTTACCAATACGTCAATGTTACCGGCACTATCAAACATTCAAACCATAGAATTATATAAATACCCAATCAGGTTAAATATCTAACGAAATCAACCGCTATAAGTATGGTTCAGATCGAATACAATTTTTCCATATAATTAATTAATAATAAGTTAGCCAATTTCAATAAGTTAATAATATAATTTCGATTAATACTTGTAGATTGAAAGAAAAAGAAAACAAAGTACGCGAAAAGTGGTTAATTAAATATTAATAGACCAAGACAAGGAAATATTGGTAGCTGACATCTCAAGAATGTCTTACGTCTCCCAGAAGATTTATAAACACAAAGCTTCACAACACAAATCAAGGAGAAAAGTAAACCACTACATTGTAAAATAAATATAAATGGAAATTTATTTTATAATTACATGCCCAAATCCCCATTGTCAATTTAGATTTGATCATTTAAAAAATAAAAATAAAAAATAAAAAATAAAAAACATGAAGCAAGATTACAGCAAACAGGAGACCAAAAAACAATTGGACCACAGAATTTGCACATCTCAATCTCCTCCAGAAATTATGCCTCTTAACAAATTTTTTGGGAACTCATAATACTAAATTATTCAAGGTTAGTTAAAGATTAAAGAATCATGTCATGCAGTTGGGGAGTACATGTTAATGGGTGCTTAGACGAAGTCTGAGATTCTTGATATATATATATATATATATATATATAAAGAAGATTGTATTTGTCGGTGGAGGTAAATCATGGTCATTAAAAATGATGATTTTGTCTCGGCTGGTATTAGTTTTGAAAAATCTTGTATATATAGTATGGAAAACAGTAAGGGATTTTTGTGTATTTTTGAAAATACAAGGACTAATTTGGACTTAGGCCATAACTAGGGGGATTTTTGGTTTTTACCCATAACAAAATGAAATATTCCTTTTATGTGTCAATATATAGTAAACTTTTAAATCTTGTTTAAAGAACATTCAATTTCAAGTCAATATAGAGTATAAATTTAATTATTAACACAGTAATTAAGAAACAAACTAATTTTTCCATGAAATTATTCAATTTAAAACTAGAACAGTATAGCCTTAACAGATTACAATACTCTGCCTTCCATTTCCATCAAAAACCACCAACCAAAACAATAATAAAATTCTGATGAACATGAATTTGGTCATGATCATAGTACTTGTTGTATAGCTCTAACTAGGGGTGGGCGCGGTTCGGTTCGGTTCGGTTTTAGCCAAAACCATATTGAACCGTTATATTTTCGGTTTTTGAAAACTTGAATCGGTTTAAACCGTATTGGATCATGAAACCGAATTGAACCAAACACCTTTATCTCGGTTCGGTTCGGTTCGGTTCAATTCGGTTTTGGGCCTATTGGGCTTGTTGGGCTTTGAGGTTTTTTTTATATAAATTTTCATTTTTTGTATCCTTTAACAACTATTTTGTATTTGGACCTTTGGATAATTGATTTTGGACTGTTTTTTTTAACAATACCTCACATTCAAAACACATCTAAATAGACCTCATTAATCAAATTTAATCCAAATCAATCACCATTCTATATATATATATATATATATATACCTTCTGTTCTACTCAATAGCTACCACCATTCTAGATAGGGTCTAATAGGAAAACTAGAAAAGTAAAATTAGGCTTTTTTATTTTATTTTTTATTTAAAGTTCGGTTCGTCGGTTCGGTTCGGTTTTGGAAGGTCCAAAACCGAAACCGACCCATATTCAATGTGGTTCATTCGGTTCGAACCGAATTGAACCGAATTGACCATGTGAACCGAACCAAACACCATATTTCGACTCGGTTCGGTTCGGTTCGGTTCGGTTCAATGAACCGTGCCCACCCCTAGCTCTAACCATCGGGCATGCGTACTCATCCTTCCTCGTAACAGCATGGTACGTACATGTCGTGAATGAGACGAGCCACGACATGTTATTGTTCGTGCACAATGCACTGCAAGTCCGGCAACAAAGATCTAGACCTAAAAAAATCTCACGGTGGGGACTGAGTTTGAGTGGAAATTCCAGATCGAACGATATTTTTGGAACAGGGCAATATCAATGGTGATTTCAAGGTGTTTTGGAAAAATGATTACATGTACATATTACATGTGCAATTACAAGAATTGTTTTTGGGTTGGTAAAGATGATGGATCTTTACTTGAAGAATCTTCCGGAGAAATTAGATGTGTTTATGCATATATGGGAGCCTGGTTTGATGGATACAAATTCTACTATCAAAATCGATGCCTAATTTGCATGTAATTTTTTAAAATTTAATACATTATAATAAATTCTCTAATACATCTTTTTGATCCAATAGTATTTCAATATTAAATGGAAACAGATCTGATAAACATTGATAAAACTCTGTAATGTGCAATTTCATTTGTTTGTTTTAAGTCAAAAGATTTCCTTCAAAGGCTAATATATATAACAAGGGAAAAGAGAATTGACTATAATTACTTAATTAGGCACTACTTTCATTTTATAGTCTAAATAAGAGCATTAATAATTATTATTTATTATTATTATTATTATTTAATTTTTTATTTTTGTTTTTGACATTATTAATACCATTGTTATTGTAAATGAACAAGTGATATTTATGGATATTTAAATAATAATAATAATAATTTAACCATTATTTAAATTTTAAATTTTTATTTTTAAAATTTGGTCAGAGGGATATTTAGGTTATATTATTATATTGTTTTCAGTTTAATGCATTTATACATATAATCAGGGGAAATTAGTGCAATTTGCCATGATAGAAAAATGGAGGACGTGAGGATTTTGAACAAAGTACAAAGAAAATGAGAGTTCAGGGGGTTTAACATCTAAAAAAAAGTTTAGAGGGTAAAATACAAATTCACGTAAAGTTTGAGGGATACTAGTGCCAATAACCTTTTTTTTTTTTTTTTTTTTTTTTGAAAGACTGATTATATGAAGTTGGGTTCAAACGGATAAATCCAGTATCTTTTGGGCTTTACTCAAAATACTCAGGTTCCTTGGGTAGTGGGCAACAAAATTACTTTTGTACCCAAATAACATAAATTCATCATTCAATAAAATTTGGGACTTTTGATTTTGGAACACTACAACTTTTCTTTTAGATTTTTGGTCGTACATTTTGAAAATTTTAGCTAAATGAAAAAAATTAAAAATTAAAAATTAAACAACCTAACATTAAGAATGAAGAGAGTGATTTTTATTAAAACTATTGAAGACCTGCACTCACAAAAATAATGAAAGTGCAAGTAGAATGTTGAGACTTGAGATCCAAGATGAGAAAGGATTATTCTGTCAAATAAATAAATATTAATCTCTATTAGTAACTATTAAGTATCTCAAAGTTTTTCTATACTTTACTATTTTTAATTCCTTTTAAGATTTACCCTTTATTAACTTTTAGATTGAGATTGAATAAGAAAAATAAGAGATTAAAGAAAAAAAAATATATTAAGAGATTAAAGAACAAAAGAAAAAACAAAAGGATGAAAAAAATTAGTTAATATTAAAGAAAATTGAGTTACTTTTGGAATTATGTGAGGTGTATATAATATATACAGAGAAAATTATTGAGTTTTGAATTTCTATAACGGCTGTTTTGAGAAACTGGCCGTGACAAGACATTTTATGGGTGGCAAAGAACCACCTATAACAATATTACTTGTTGCAGCTCTAACCATCGGTCCTGTATACTCACGCCCGACGTACGTAAGAAAATGGCACGTGCATGTCGTGAATGAGACGAGCCCCGGAGCGTTGTTGTCCGTGCACTGCAAGTCCGGCACCAGAGATCTACGCGACTACGCCTACGAACTCTTTCAACGGGGACTGAGTTTCAGTGGACATTCCATTCGGACATGTTCGGGAGAAAGCTTTACTGGTGCTATTGGAGGCCGGAGAAGGGCGATATCCATGCCGATTTCAAGGTTTTCAGGGATACTAATGATCTTTATCGCAAATGCAATTACAAGGACTGTTTTTTGGGTTGCTAAAGATCTTGGTTTCTACTTGAAGGATATTCCTGATGGATATGATGAGTTTAGGTATTATTGTTTGCCTGATGGTTCGATTGATAAAAACTATACTACTATCAAGTATCAACAGCTATGCATAATTTGCATGTAGATGATGTAATTTTGATATTCTAAAAACAATAATTGACTTTTTAAATTATAATTATCAATGCGGATAAAAAAATTATTAATACATTTCAATCCTTCATAACGAAACACAAAATGTCCAAATTTTAACAATTCAATCTCAAACTTCAAAATATAACAACACATTCTCCCCACATATCTGTAACTATCGCTCTTCCATTATTGCTCTTGAGTTTGAAAAATTGGTTCAAATTTCTCTTCATTAACCGGTGATGATTAAGATGATAAAGATTCGTCATCAACCAGTTAAATAGGAAATACATTAGACCAACATTCCTTGCGAAGAAAATTGCATAGTCCTACACAAGCTAACACTAGCTCTAACTTTGTTTGTGTGTGTCCTATATGTGAATGGAGTTGTGGACTTGAAAATTGTGAATCTTGATTTTAAATATACTAAATATTATTTCAATAATATTCATTAATGTGAATTGTTGGATAAAAAAAATTGTTAATTGCAATACATTTCAATCACCATAACTAAAGACAAAATGTCCACAAACTTTATAGAAGTTAAATCCATCAAAATCTATGGGGTTCGACAAGATTTGTTATGGGTTTTTATATTTATAAATCTCATGTTCTAATCCATCAAATTTTATTATTTAAATAAAATCTACAAAGTCAATGACTTTGAATACACATAGATTTATTTGAATAAAGTTTGAATAGAATACCTTAGATTTTTATGGACTCTTTACCAATATGAATTGAATATACCGGACCTTTAAAATCTTTTAAATTACAACAAAATCTGGATTTAACATTCTTAATCTCTTTCGTTTCATCACAAGTTCACAACCTCTCTCAATTTTTCTATATTTTTTGTTTTTTTGTTTTAACATAATCCTCCAAAGAAAAATTTATGGCTCCCCGGCTACACCTACATGCATAATAAATATACAAATTATAGTCACAATATCGTTATTATTTGACCGATATTCAACGTCGAGTCATTAGTCCTCAACCGTCACATAATAACTCACAACCGTTACAACCGTCACCTCCAACCATCGCAAACAAACCCTCATTTATTCATCAAATCACACCAAAAAAAAAAAAAAAAAGACAACAACAATGGCAAAGAGATCCTACTCGATTCTGCAGAAGAAACTGCAAGAACTCGAAACCCAACTCACTGAAGCCTTCTCTCTCCCACCAGAAGCCCCTTACCGCCATTTTTACACCCAAGAAATCGACCAGAAATTCGTCTTCTTGAACACACTTTTATCGGCCGAGATCGCGTCGACGAGCCCTAAAAAGCCCTTCAACTTGAACCACATCGCTCAAAGGGTGGTGGAACTGGAAGCCGAATTCAGAGAATGGGACAACGGCGATGTTAATGTCAGAGACTCGACGATAGTTGATGATCATGGTCACCACAATTTCGAAACTGGTTCGACATGTTCGTATCATAATAATAACGACGACCATGTTGATGATCATGACAAGGAGGAGGACACAGACGACGTCGTAGCAGAGAGTTTTAGTGGTGGAGAAGAGCAAGTAGTGAAGAGTAGTCGTGAAGAGAATAATAATAATAAGAAGAAGAGAGTGAGAGTTTCTTCGGTTGGGAAATATTTGGTGGTTATGGCTTCTGGGGTTGTGATTGGAATGGCGTTGATGGTCAGGTTCTCTGGTTGTTTTCATTTCTTTAACCACAATACTAATCGTCTTCTCATTCCAACTTGATTTTTATTTTGATTTGTTAATTATTTATTTAATTATTGTGTTGGAATTCCTTGTTGTTTTAATTTAATAGATTGTGGTGGACTTTTAATGTCTAGACTCTAGAGTAGTTCATGATAAATATGTTTGGGTTTTTGATCTTCTGATAGTAATTTCATTAATGCTTATTGTTTTATTTTCCTGCCGGATCATTTATGTTATTGCATGTTCATTTGCATTTTAACTTTTTTAATTTTTTTAATTTTTTTTTAACTTATTCAGTGGAATAAAACTTGAAGAAATATTATGGTAGTTGGTATATTAACTGCCTTATATTTAAACCGATCTACTCATAAATAATGTTGGTATGCCTACCTAGTCCATTTAAAATTAGTTGCCAACTCATATACTCTGTACTTGAATTACCGATTGAGTACTTACCTTCCAATTAAATTTTTAGATCCAGGTGTTCTCATATGTCTGTATTTGTATTTATTATACCATTATTAAAATAAAATAAAATAAAAAATTAACCGAACAGGTCAGAGATCTACTAGATTAAGGTGGCGTTTGTTTTTTATCTGAAAACTTAAAGCGACTGAATAAGTCTGAAATCTGAATTGAGTCTGAAGTCTGAAGTCTGAGAGACGTGTTTGTTTTTTATTTTCTTTGTTTGAATATCAATATTTGAAAATGAGTAACAAGACAATTTTACCCTTATAATTAAACAATTATTAAAAACCAAAAAATCCTTCATCCATTGAAACTTCTCCATCCCTCGCCTGTTCACTCTTTTTCACTTCTTCTTCTTGTTTTTTTTTTTTTTTTTTTCTTTTTTCGTTTGCCATCTTCAAACCCTTGTATTTCCAAACCACCATGCAAATTCAAAGGTTTGCCTCTCACTTCTTCTCTTACCTCCACCATTACCAAATCCAGCTTTTTTCCTCAAAACCCATCGCAATCCATCCTCCAGTTTTACCTCCAATCATCGCAATCCATCACCAAATCTAGCTTTTTTCCTCAAAACCCATCGCAATCCATTAGCGATTTTTACCTCCAATCATCTCAATCCATCACCAAATCCATCTTTTTACCTCCATAACTACCACATATTTGGAACTTATTTTCGATTTTTTTTTTTTTGAATATGATATTGACAGTGTTTGGATATGGATTGATGAATGAGGTTTGTATTTGAATGAGATTTTTTTTTATGATATTGATACAAGTATGTGTTCTTGAATGTGGTTTTTTTTTTTTTTGGAATTTGATTGGAAATTTGGTTATTATTTTCTGGATTGAAGAATTTTTTTTGATGAAGAATATGTTTAACCTGTTCCCAACACTCTCCATCTTCTCTTCTTTGTCGGTCATCATCTCAGGTTTGTCTTTGGTTGTGTCTGCTTTGGTTGTTGGTTTCCAGGTGAAGGGGTAAAACGGGGAATAGAGGTTAAAAGTTCTCCTCACTACTGTTTAGTTCAGATAAAAGCTCAAATTTTGAGCTTTTTTTTCTCAGACAATTTTGATTGATTTTCAGACTTCAGCCAATGAAAAAAACAAACAAAAACATCTTACTAAGACATTTCAGTAGCTTTCAGACTTCAAATGAGAAAAACAAATAGGCCCTAAATCAATTACTACATTCTCACGGTCTGTCAATACTTTGCCAAGATCAGGTTTCATGTTCGTGGTCAAAATAAATTAGGGGTAATTACCCTAGTGGCCATCAACTCTTGCCACAACTATCAAAATGGCAACCAAATGGGGAAATTGATGGAAAATGGCTATTTTTGGCAAACATTGTTACACTAATGGCCATTCCATCCATTTCCATCCAATTCCATCCAATGAATGGCATTTTGGTAAATAATGGGATGACATTAATTTATTTTAGATGTTTTTTGGAAATCAATTTTTTCTTTTGTTTTTTGAAACAAATAATTATATTTAGTGTGTATATATGTATAGCATATCTCAAACATATATATATATATATATATATATATATATATATATATATATATGTATTTCTTTTTTGAGAAGATTAAAGCTACAAAATCTAAAAATACTAAAAAATATATTTGAGATAAGTTGAAAAGAAATATATATATATTTGTGGAATTGGTGAGAAATGTCACCTTTTTAAACTGATTTGGTGACAATGTCACTGCTTTAATAAGTTAAGTTTAAAAGGCACCTATTATGGTGAACAGACAAAAATACCCTTACTTTACACATTCTTTTCTTACTTTGAAGTTTTCTGAGATTTAAAACAGACCTCCAATGGATAATTAGTTTTGTGGCTCTACACAAACGCATTCGGGGGTCGAGCTCCCCGCTGAGCTCGCGGTGGTCGAGCTGCCCGGTCAGCTCGTGGGGGTGTGGGGGCAACGCATTCGGGGGTCGAGATTTTTTTGGTTTTGAATCTTCCATTGAAAAGGCTCGAAATGAAGTGTTCGAGCCTTTTCATACACCAATCGTGCCTTTTCATTAGTGTATGAAAAGGCTCGAACACTTAATGAAAAGGCACGATTACTGTACCATCGTGCCTTTTCATACACCAATCGTGCCTTTTCATGTATAAAAAGGCACGATTACTGTACAAAAAGGCTGGAAACTTTGTTCAAAAAGGCTCGAAATATTTTTTAATTTTTTAATCGAGCCTTTTGGAAAAGTTATCGAGCCTTTTGGAAAAGTTATCGAGCCTTTTGGAAAGGTTATCGAGCCTTTTGGAAAGGTTATCGAGCCTTTTAGAAAAGTTATCGAGCCTTTTAGAAAGGTTATCGAGCCTTTTTGGAAAAGGCTCGATAACCTTTCTAAAAGGCTCGATAACCTTTCCAAAAGGCTCGATAACCTTTCTAAAAGGCTCGAAATGATTTCGTGCCTTTTTGAAATATTTTCGTGCCTTTTTACACTGTCATCGTGCCTTTTGAAGTTGTTATCGAGCCTTTTGGAAAAGTTATCGAGCCTTTTAGAAAGGTTATCGAGCCTTTTGGAAAAGTTATCGAGACTTTTCCAAAAAGGCTCGATAACCTTTCTAAAAGGCTCGATAACTTTTCCAAAAGGCTCGATAACAACTTCAAAAGGCACGATGACAGTGTAAAAAGGCACGAAAATATTTCAAAAAGGCACGAAATCATTTCGAGCCTTTTCCGAACTTTTTTCGAACCTTTTTCGAGCCTTTTGGTGAAGAAGGTTACTGTGGGGGGCAATTTTGTCCGTTCACCATAAATGGTGCCTTTTAAACTTAAGTTAGTAAGTTGGTGCCTGTTCCCAAAAAAGAGCCTCAAATAGTGCTATTTAATTTTTTAACCCTATTTTTTCTTTTTTGAGAAGATTAAGGCTATAAAATCAAAAAATTCTAAAAAATATATTTGAGATAAGTTGAAAAGATATATATATATATTCTTTTTTGAAAAGATTAAGATTACAAAATCTAAAAATTCTAAAAAATATATTTGATATAAGTTGAAAAAAAATATATATATATATGTTTGAGATATGGTATATGTATATGTAAACACTAAATATAATTATTTGTTTCAAAAAACAAAAGAAAAAATTGATTTCCAAAAAATATCTAAAATAAATTAATGTTATCCTCATATTTACCAAATTGCCACTTATTGGATGGAAATGGATAGAATGGCCATTAGTTTTAAGGATGAGTTCTACCCAGTGGGTTCGTATCAGTGGTATCAAAGCCGGCACCATGCCAAGCAGTGGGTTCGTTGCGGACGGGGCGACCTGGGGAGGTCTGTTACCCAACAGAGCGGGATCCACGAAGTCACCCAGCTGGGAAAGATGGGCCGCCGTGGACGACGACTGCGGAAGCGTGGTGGAATGTTAGGATCCCACATTGACTAAGTATGGGATTAGTCAATGGTATATAATTCATTGGGCACCCTCTCCTTACAAGCCGGTTTTAAGGATGAGTTCTACCCAGTGGGTTCGTAAATGTTTGCCAAAAATGGCCATTTTCCATCCATTTCCCCATTTGGTGGCCATTTTGATAGTGGTGGCAAGAGTTGATGGCCACTAGGGTAATTACCCTAATAAATTACTCCCATAGTCCATCACTAGGATATATATATATTAATTTTCCAATGAGGTCTTTTACAATGCACACTTTAAGCACCTTTTGATGAAATTATATGAAATAATATGAAATATATTGAATCTTGATTTGATTTTTTATATGGATGGTTAAAACATTAAAATACATTTATGTAAAAAAATTTAAAAAAAAAATCGGGTGTAAGAACTAATTTTTTCCAATTTTTTTGAAGATCTCATCGAAAAACATTTGATTATATGCAATTTCATCAAAAAGTGCTTAAAGTATGCATTATGAAAGTCCTCATTGTAAAATTATTATTAGCACTTTTGATGAAATTGCAAGGAATCTATTGAATCTTTATTTGATTTTTGTATGGATCCTAAGAAAATTAAAATACACATTTTGTAAAAATTTGAAATTTTTTTGGGTTTGAGAACTATTTTTTATTATATTTCCTCATTTTTAAATGTTTTATTTAAAAAAAAATCAGAAAAAATTATTTCTTGCACCCGAATTTTTTTAATTTTTTTTTCATAAATATATTTCAATATTTTCACCATCCATACAAAAAATAAAACTAATATTCAATACATTCCATTCAATTCCGTCAAAAGGTGCTTAAAGTGTACATTATAAAAGTCCTTATTGAAAAATTTCTTGCACCCGAATATATATATATATATATATATAGTTTTTCTCTTCTCATGATTGAACTGAACTTTTAAGATTAAGACGAGACTTGTGAGTTATTGATTACGTTTGAGAAGACTTTAACTAAACTGAAGTATGTGAATCTAATGGTTAATAGTTATGAAACTGATTTAGTTGGTCATGGGGAGAAAAAAACTATATATATATATATTGGTTTGAAATATTTTGGAAGAAAAACTAATGTAATGTTGGGATATTAAGTGAATTAAGTCATCATCAAAACAGACAGGTAAGATGTAGAATCATGACAAATTGACAAACCATGTGAATATTATCATAATAGGAAGATGTTTATGTGTAATCTATAAAACATTTAATCGCCCCAGAGACGTAGCTCAACTGGTAGATGTACGAGTTTGGGGCTTGAGTAAATGACTTTCAAGTCAACGGCTCGAATCTTATCATGTGAAGATTATCATAATAGGAAGATGTTTATGTGTAATCTATAAAACATTTAATCGCCCCAGAGACGTAGCTCAACTGGTAGATGTACGAGTTTGGGGCTTGAGTAAATGACTTTCAAGTCAACGGCTCGAATCTTATCAAAGTCAAAAAGCTTAAAATAAATAAATAAATAAAATAAAACATTTGTTGCCCCTCACACAAACACAGTAAGATTGTGGGTTCGAGTCACGTCTTCGTTCTCTAATTCTTGTAACGGGCATACATTTCGGGCTCGTTTGGCACACCGTATTTGATTGTATTGGACTGTATTGGATTGTATTGTATTGTATTGTATTGGACTATATTATCGGACTATATTATCATTAATACAAACCCGTGTTTGGTGATGCACTGTATTATATCGTATTAGGTTATTCCTATATGACTTTATTGTATTTTGTTATATTATAAAAATATAATATTTTTTAAAAAATACTTAATAATTAATTATAAATATCATTACCATAAATAAATCAATAAATATTTTTATATAAAAACCAATAAATATTTATTTTAATTGAAACAAAAAATTTAAATAAAATTTTCCTATGTATTTTGAAATTATAAAAAAAATATTAACAACATAACACATATTTTATTGATACTCTATATTCATTGAAAAAAAAAAAAAAAAAAACCAATCATGTGTTGGTGTGAGTGGTTCGGCGCTCTCATCCCTTAAGTAAAGTCGTCCCCTTGTGAACGGAGCTACACATATTGGGAGCACTTTACCCCTTAGTGGGCCGACCCGGTGCGAGTCCGGATTAGTCGGGGTGTGGTCTGGGCTGATTGCATCGTATGGTGGATCCGCCCCACCCAGAAATCGGATGGTGTAAACCAAAAAAAAAAAAAAAAAGCATTTTTTCTAATATAATACAACATAATACTACAAAATATAATGTATTAGTTAATACGGTGCTTGCTGTATTAAAACACTGTATTATATCATTTTAGTATATTTTAATTGTCTAATACATTACAATACGGCCAAACAAACGAGGGTTTCATTCCTAAACATACTAATCTGATTGGGCTAAATGTACCATATACTTGGGCTGGCCTTTAAAAAAGCCCAAATGTCCCAAGCTCAATCTAATCTTATCGTACGGCATATCTTGGTTTTATGATTTAATCAAGTGGGGTCAAGTCAGATCGCAGAACCCACATGCTTTTCCACCGATTTGAATTTGTTGTTAATCGCACTATAAAAGATTCTCATGTCCCGTAAATTTCCTCCAACCACATGCCCTTTTTTGTCCATTCTACCCAACGGATATGCAGCAAACATCTGCTGTTCACGCTATTGCAGCTGTTTTCACGATTTGAAATTCCCAATTTACCCCTCCCAGACAACTTTTTTGACTGTCAAAAACTTTATCCTGTTCTTGGCCTCTACAAATATTTGTCGTCTTCTTCTTTGATGCTGTTTAATACATCTCATCACTTGTTCACTCATCACTCATCAGCCAATTAAACGTTTCCATTGCAAAACCCTAACTCGTATTCAGCTTTGACTCACTGAGTTTCCATTTTCATTTTCACCAGCTCAACTCGGTCAGAAGAATGAGCCGATTCAGGAGGATTGAGCTCGTGGAGCCTTACTATCCACCACGTTTCGTCAGAGAAACCTCCATTTTCGAAACGAAACCACTAGCTTTTCCATCGTTTGTAGAAGACGAGCTCGATCTCAGCTTCGCTCTAGATCTCTTGAACCCTAGCCCTAGAATATTTGATTTGTTCGACACTGTCACCGATCTGATCAAAATCGAGAAAACGCCGTCGTTTTGCTCGTACAAGAGGGTTTACCAGAGAGTCGAACCGGAGTTCTCGTTGCAGACTTTGTGTGATCGAGTCAGCGCGCTCGAGTCGAGGTATGACCGGCTGGTGAACGCGAAGGTCAACGGAGGGGAGCGGAAGTACACATGGACGGCGGAGATCAAGAACGGTTCGGTTGAACGGAAGTACAAATGGACGACTGAGATCAATGAAGAGAAGAAGAAGAAGGAGAAGAAGAAGGAAGAGAAGAACTACAGATTTACAGCTAAGATTAAGGGAGGAGGAGAGCAGGGACCGGTCTTGAGGACGTACACTTTCGAAGCATCAAGCGGCGGCGATGCAGCTGATTGTAGCAAATCAGAGAAGAAAGAGAAGTCGAAGAAACATAAGATCAAATATGAGAATGACACGCGTGTGGTGGAGATCGAAGAACCCAGCGATCATAGGACTGTCGTTTTAAAACAGGTATGCGAAAGTTCAACTATGTACAGCTTTTTAAAATTTTATTCCTTAGAATTTTGTTTTGATAATTAATCTTGTGTGGCCGTGAGTATGATATTATATTAAATTCAAAGTTGATTGTGTTTGTTGCGGGTGGGGTCAATTTTGATCGAAACAATTACATTCTGATGGGGACGATTGATCTGATAAGTGTGAAAATGACCATGACGAAGAACGTTTGGGAATTTTGTGATGTTGATGGTTTGTTTGGTTTCATCTATTTATTTATTAATATTATATATAATCAACTGTTATTATTCTTAATTACACATCACTTATACTCATTAACATATGATGGGAGAAATGAGACGAGGTTGACCACTGTTATGCCACTCAGACCTATACCATGAGGTTGTAGATCTCCCTCGAACCTTGAATTTATCGTAGTAGTTAAAAAAAAAAACATATGGTGTACTAAATGCATCATGTTGGAAATAATTGTGGATTTTCACCTCTCATTTCATTGTTATGTGAATATAGGTGGCACGATAATAATAAATAAATATAATCGTTCCCTTCATTAATTGTATGGAATAGGGGTTATATTATAAATAAATGTAATCGTTCCCTTCATTAGGGTTAAGTTTTCTCTTTGTAATTGAGGATCAATTTACAGATCAAGTAATGAAAAACACGAATGTTTGTTTAGTCTGTTGTTATTAGGTGTTTGTTAGTACGTATATGTGAAAGTTTGTTAGTACGTATATGAAAAACACGAATCTTGGAAATCATGACGTGGGCCCATGTTGTGTGTGGTGATGACACATCATAATTGGGTTGGAATTTGGGTTCAAATTTTGGGTGGAGTAGCATTACTCATCTTTTAGAGCAATGATACTCCACCCAAAATTCCAACCTAAATTCCAACCCAAATGTGAGGTGTCATCACCACACAAAATCTTGGAAATCATGACGTAGGCCCATGTTGTGTGTGGTGATGACACCTCACATTTGGGTTGGAATTTGGGTTGAAATTTTGGGTGGAGTAGCATTACTCATCTTTTAGAGTAATGATACTCCACCCAAAATTCCAACCCAAATGTGAGGTGTCATCACCACACAAAATCTTGGAAATCATGACGTGGGCCCATGTTGTGTGTGGTGATGACACCTCACATTTGGGTTGGAATTTGGGTTGAAATTTTGGATGGAGTAGCATTACTCATCTTTTAGAGTAATGATACTCCACCCAAAATTCCAACCCAAATGTGAGGTGTCATCACTACACAAAATCTTGGAAATCATGACGTGGGCCCATGTTGTGTGTGGTGATGACACCTCACATTTGGGTTGAAATTTTGGGTGGAGTAGCATTACTCTATCTTTTATTTATAACATGTTATTAGCACTACTATTCTTATTACTTATGAGCAGAGTCGACCTTCTATGAGAAGCCATTAGCTAGGTAAACAAAGAGAATTGGCCAATTGGGAATTTGCTCCTATTTATTCAAGGGTTATTAGTTATTACTGTTAGTTAAATCAAAAGAAAAAAAAAGACATATAATTAAGAGAATATAGCCATATCTCTTTATCGACTTGAGATGTTAATTGAATCATATTGTTGGAGAAAAGAATTGGTTCACTTTGAGTTTTTCTACTGTCTCTTACTTTTTTCAAAGTTCCTTGAACACCAAAAATAAACCAGCAAAAGGTGGGGTCTAGGGTTTTCAGACTTGGGGTTATGATTTTTGTTTAGTTATGTTAATTGGGTATATGGGCATTTAGCTTATAGACTTGATGAATATGCGGTCCTTTTTGAATTGGACTATTCTATTTTTTTTTTTATTAGAGCACATGTTTTAAATTTTTTTTTTTTTAATACATTAACTGAACCTAATATAATATATAAACAGTACAAAAAATTTCGTGCCCTAGGCGGTTGTCTCATGGTTACCTTAGGGTCGGTCCTGCGCCCCTGCTTGTGAGTTGTGAGTATGCTCTGTGGTCTCCCCTCTATCTTTGTTTAAAATATCTATATATAATTTTATTTACATATTTAGAACTTGAAGCCGCTGGTTCCTCTACATCAGAAAATAAGTTGAGTTCTATCTTTGTTTAAAATATCTTTATATAATTTTATTTACGTATTTGGAAACCCGAATTTTTTAATTTCTTCCAAGTATATTTGACTTGGCTACATAAGAAAAGGCTTAAAAGAGAAGATGATAGCTCAAGGACGAACCTGTTGTAGTCAGGTGAGCCTACCGCTCGGGGCCCCCCAATATTTTTACCCTGCTACTCTTTATATATTATATTAGGTTCGGTTAATATAAAAAATAATAATTAAGTACTAATAAAACATAGAATTGCCAAATTCAAAATTGCCCACATATTCATTAAATCCATAAGCTAAATATTCAATTAACTAAACTAAATAATAAATAAATAAATCATAACCTCAAATGTGGAAAGCCCTAGGCCTCAACCTTGTGCTCTTGTGGTTTATCTATGTCCTCTTTTCCATTTTATAAGAAAGGTAAAAACCTATTTAGGATATGCAAAGAACACTGGTGTTTATGATAATGCAGTGTTTTTTTTTTTTTTTTTTTCTTTTTCTTTTTCTTTTTGGTTTTGAATTTTTGCATTATGTCTGTGTGATGAATTTCAATCGAAGTATGGAATAAGTGAATTCCCGACAAGTACGCATTATTTGATTCTAAATTCTGTGAATTGGTAGAGGAGTTGTTCTGGACCATTCGCTGATTGCATGTGGCAGAAATGCATGTCTTCTTCATCCATTCAGGCATTCCTAAATAGGTACTGTATAATTGTACAAACAGGAGGCATGCAGTCATGTTTTCACTTGAGAAATCATGGCCTTCAATGGATTTAGTTCCTTTTGTTCTCCTTTTGAACATGAGAATTTTTTTTATACTAATGTTATTTTAAATAACACAGCACACAATGACTCGTGGACTTATGAAACACTCTATGACTGTATTATTGAATATTAAACATAATAATTTCATTTACTTGAGTCATCTCAATCTACTGAGGCATTGCTTTCTCTTTTTCTTGTGGATGAAGGCTTTTTCCAAAAGAGCTGGAGCTATTAAAACTGACAGGGGGAAGAACAAAGAACTGTCTCCTCAAGATGCAGCAATGATGATTCAGGTGACTTTCAGAGCTTATCTGATCCGTAGATCTCAGGCTCTCCGTGCCCTTAGGGAACTGGCTGTTGCCAAGACCAAGTTGAAGGAGCTAAGATCATTGTTCAACAACTTCTCCTACCGCCGTCGAGTGGCCCGTGACGCAGAAGAGCGACAAAGATTCTCTGAGAAAATTATCATCCTACTCCTTACCGTAGATGCCATCGAGGTAACATAACCCCCTATTTCTATTAATTCAATATTTAGGAAGCTTGTCACCCTCTGTGATTTTTCCTGAAACATGCCGGCCTATTCTTTCAAAGCCAGTGTTTGTATTAATGATTTGCTTTCGAGATAATTTTTAATGTTAGTTAACCCTTCTTTTTTTTTGACAATTTAATCCAGAAATGCATTAGTGTCCTAGCCGGGTGTTCTCCAAACTGGGGACAAAGTTTCCTGAGCAATCTCTTGATTTAATTCTCTTTCAACTCCAAAAAATGATGATACTTGATTTAGGCGGAGAGCTTTTTAGTTTTTAGTTTTTAGTTTTTGATCGTCAATTCTCTCTGGCATAGTTTTTCTTTTCCTTTTCTGACAACATAGAAGCTATGAAAAGGTGCATTGTCTGAAACTGGTTTCTCATTTGGGATTCTGATGTACTTTGCGATTTTTTAGGGATCTGATATGATGGTGCGAGCTGCAAAGAAATCGATGGTGGATGAGCTGGAAGCGATGCTTGATGTGGTAGATCCCCAGCCCCCTGGTAAGAGGAGGACCTTCGATATGCCTGATAGTATGATCCAGAAGGAAATTGCCGCTGGTGTCGCACAGGTTGTTGAGATGATTAACCAGGATGAGAATAATTCTGGCACCTTTGAGGCATGCCTGTAAGAATATGGTACTGTGTAATGTAATTAATAAATCTCCCCATTCTGGGTTTGTTTGTTTGCTTGCTGACTTATCTAGCTAGCTATCAGGATGATGACGAGTTCTTGTTATAATTATCGCCCTCCTTGCTGTTGCTTTCTCATTTCCTGATGATTGTCTGTACTTGATCGTTTAGACTTGTATCTGTGCTGTTTTAATTATAAGTTGGTTTTTTACTTTTTGTATTTGTGGCGGGATTCGAGTTTCACCGTTAGTATTTTACAAGCTTGAGTGGTGTTGTGGCAGTAGATAATTCCAATGTTATAGAAAGCGTTAGGCGTTAGTCGGGGACTAGGCCGGCAGGCCAGCCGGAAGCTGATCGGCAATCGGCTGGAATTTTTTTTAATTTAAAACAATCCATGTATCAGTGTATTTTTAAGTCAATAACAACTTGTTATTAACAAGAAGGCAATAACCGATGTTGTACAATGTACAAGCCACTTATGCGGAAGTTGACTTCACAAAGTCAACGTTATAAATAATTAAATATATAAAGTTGCAAACTCACAACTCAGTGAGTCAGTGTTCACTTCGATAGATGATGGTGACGGCTTTGATAGATGATGGTGACGATGAAGGCGACGAAGGAGAGGGGAAGATTCAGCGAAGAAGAGAGAAGACCCTGGTTTGGTTTAGTTTAAGTTTCTGTTTAGGTTTAGTTTCTCTTTGCCTGTTTGGTTGATTTCAATCGATCAAATAGATTTATTTATTAATTTTTTTAACGAAACCTCATATTCGACGTGGTTTTGGGGGTTTCTTTTTCTTTTTTCTTATTATTCTTTTTGAAAAATCAATCGAAAGTCAAAGTCGACTTCTTTAGTTGTTGACCGCTGTGCCGACTAGTTGGCGACTAGGTTCGACTTGCTCCGACTTTGACCGACTTTGACCCCAGCCGCCTACTTTAGTTGACTACCAACAAATCGCAGCAGCAGACCACCGCCGAGTGACTAGTCGGCGCTAGTCACCAACTTCTGCAACAGGTGGATAATTCTATTATGTATGACCTCGGTAGTTAAGAGTGGCGATATTGACACTTCTTTAATAAAAACTGTTTGTACACCTCTTTCATAAGTACACCATACACTCCTAAGATATTTTAAAAATCTCTTGGTTCGTAAATAAATCCCATTTAATACCAAAAATGCCCATCCTTTAATTTTTTTGTATTATATTTTTGTAAATGCACTCCTATTATTTTGTTATCTAATCACTTTTATTATTATTTAATATAATTTTTTTAAAAGTTTATTTTATACCTTTTTATTCAAATAAATAATTTATCGTTTCAAATAATAATAATAATAATAATAATAATAATAATTTCCAACATCTGTAAAAAAATTTGGGATCATTTAAAAACTTCCTGAACAAAATTTCTTTTCATCTTATTAAATTTTTTTATTTAAGTTCTCTCGATCTTTTCCGACTCCACCAAATTGAAAAAGCTCAGATGTCTTTTGGTAGATGAATATAAAAATGGGGGATTCGGCTGAGAAGGATCTGAATTCGTTACTTCAAATCCTTAAATTGTAAATTTGTAATAGTTCTCTTCTACGGGCTCTTTACCGTCGGGTTGGGTCATTGTAAGCCCACTATCACTTTGCCTTTAAGGCCCAGCACATGGACTGGATCTAATCCGATACAATTTTGTAGTGAAGAGACTATCAAAATTTTTTTTTTTTTTTTCTCTTCATTTTTTATTGGTGAAAAATATTGTTTCATATCATCATGTTATTGTAGTATTTTTTTTTTTCATTTCAGATTCGAAAAAAAAGAAAAAGAAAAAAAGATCGATGTATCCTAACAAATAATTTACAAAGAAATGTGGTTCCCAATTGCATTTCTTTATTTGATTCTTGGTCTATAAATAATTTACAAAGAAACGTGGTTCCCAATTGTATTTCTTTTATTTGATTCATGGTCTTGTTAGAATGTTAGGTCGAAATTAAAGTTTTGGTCAAAACTACAAATGCATAGATGCATTCTTATAATTTCTTTTATTTATTTATTTATTTATTTATTTTTTTTATAAATAACATTCTTATAATTTTAAAGCTAGTTTTACTCAATCAACATTCAACAACAATTTATAACTCTATTTTTTATTTTTATTTTAAATTTCAATTCAAATAAACAACCATTTTTCAAATTAAAAAATATTTTTAAAAAATCATTTTCTAATAAAGTTTCAATAATATATTTTAAAATGGATTTAAATACACTTTCCATCGCAAAAGTACTTCACATTTGGTGAGGATCCACCGTACACGAGCCCATTAATGTCTTTTCACACTCCCTTTACATTGCATGACACACGTTGAGTTTATACTTTATAATAAAAAAAATTATATAAGTACTTTTGATGTAGACGACAACGTGATTCTCAATTCTTCATTTTTTATTAATTAAAAATTAATCATGTCTTTGTCATTACCTTTTCTACTTGCATTATTTCTCTCCTAAAGAGATTAAGAGATCCTCTTTGGTTTTGTCAAAAAAAAAAAAAAAAAAAAAATCATCTTTGGTTTTTTTATTTTATTTTTATTTTTTTTAATTGTATATAATTATAAATAATTGGGAATTTGGAAGATTAAGATATGACTCAAATAATAATAGTAATACTAATGAAGAAATGATGATGATAGTAGTGATTATGATAACAATGGTAAGAAAATCTATTATAGTCATGGGTATCAATTGTGGACACGGCCAGGGGCGAAATTAGGGGGGGACCCCCCCCCCCCCCCAAGAAAAAAAAAAAATCCTGAATCTTAAATCTAGGCATGTGAGTTTATATAATATATTATATATCCTAGAGGTTATTGCTTCTCATTGGCTGTCAGTTTTGATTTTTTTTTTTTAAAATACATTGTGATTTGTGATCTGTGAATCTTATTTTTGAAAGACTAAACGTATGTATCCTTACGTAAGTAGGTTAGTTTTAAATTTTATTATTATAATAAATACTGAATTGTCCAATTTTATCTTTAACTTGGAAGATAATATATTCCTCAATTGATTTCCTATATATTATGAATTGGTCTAACTTCAATATATATATATATATACCTTTATTTTATTTTATTTTTTTTCCAGTTTTTCACTTAAGCAATTTCATTCATACTACTATAGTTAAATTCTTCTTATTCTTCGATTTATCTATCTAAGTGATTTCAGGTACGTGATTACTAATTAAGAAATATTTTGGGTTTTTTTTTTCATTTTTTTTTTTATATTTGTTATTTTCTTAGGTGATTAATATAATTTCTTTAATGAATTCTTCTTTCAAAAAAATATATGATTTTGCTACATTTATCATACTAATTTGTTATTTAAACATTTATTTATTTAAATTAGTTCGATTTTTTTTATTTGATCTTCAGATGAGAAAGCCATTGACAATAGATGGATTTTTCAAAAGAATTAAAACCTCAAAAGCCGATTCTTCTTCGTCAATATCTAATATTAATATTCCAGCTTCTGAAAATCAATCCACGGAATCTCCAACAAATGATATTAAACAAGATAATAAATCTTTGGAGCGGGACGCATGATTACGTCGACAAATATAGGATTATCCCATCATTGAATGTGATGAAATTATCCCATCATTGAATGTGATGAAATTCATTGTACTTATATTAAAGTTGGTCCATTCCAACCCATTTTTGACCATTATAAAAAATCTCGACTAGATTTAAAAGAGCGATGAACGCTATTACATTTGTTTTTATTTTTATTTTTTAAATAACTTAGTTTTAAAATATTAATATCTTTGTTTAGCGTTAATTTGAATAAACGATATGAGGTTGATCCGATAGTAAACCCCTCACATATGCCCCATAAGGTTGCGGGTTCAAGTACTCCCCTTTCTCAAAAAAAAAAAAAAAAAAAAACGAATTACATTGTAATACTTTGAAAAAATATATATATATATATATTTTTTGGTCTCGGCCCCCACAAAACCGAATTCCTGGCTTCGCCCCTGGACACGGCACGAAGCCATGAACACTATTGGAAAAATAATGAACGAGTGAATGAGAAATCGATTCTCAAATGTGCGGCTGGTGCTCATTTGCACGCGCGTGAACCAACCCAACAAACAAGGAAAGGATGCCTCTCCAGGCATCTGAGAATGATTCGAGTTGAATTGGGAAAATAATAAGTCTCACATTGGTGGGAAATATACATCTAATCAAGGATATATTTGCTTGTTTGTAGAATAACTTACAAGCATGTGTAGCATAGTTTCACGGACCACGGGTTCAACGACTTGTGTATGGACGCAAATGCCGTAACAGTTCGAACTGCGGGTGTGCATCCATGACTTAGAGCAACTCTAAGACTCGTTAAATTTATCTGATTTCATTAAAATAATATAACATATATCTAATTGAAGAACCGTTAAGTAAATAGACATTTGAAAAGTGAATATAGAAGAGTCTTCTGGGGTTGCTCTTAGACCGGTTTTGTTACCTGATTAATTTTTTATTTCAATAACAATGTATTTATTGAGTCATAATCAGTTTTATTTTGATTTAAGATTATAATTACCATTTAAATGATGATTAATAGAGAATAATAGAGAATAAATCTTTGAATCTTTAATTTAAAGAATATTCAACTGACCAATTCATAGAGAATAAATATCATATTGAGTGGCCATTATTTTATGTTGGTTTTCAATTTTCCTCCTTTGTTTTGCAAGTTGATAAATTGTCTGTGGGGATTTCATTCTAGACACGAAATGTTGACATAAAAGAAACAATATTATTCTCTCCTCTCTCAGACGCAAAGCTGACTGAAAATTTGTTTGGCTTTCTTTTAATTTCCAGTGTGTTCTTTCGTGGTAAGTGACTAATTAAGTTCAACCCAAATTGTAAGTTCGTCGGTGTCGTGTTGAAAACACTAGCTACTAAAACAGTTGTATCCTGGGAGATAGACACCGAACACATACGGTGTAGGGCGAATCTGTTTTAAGTATACCATATAAATTTATAAATATATATAGAAAAAAAAAACAACTATTTTGATATTTGAAGTGTTTAATAAATAAGTTATATCGGGCAATCCATTATTTTAATAGATCGTATATGATTTTTAACTTCTGTCACGATAAGTTTAATGAAATATATTCGGATTGAACAAAAAAAAAACAATACGCCGTGTCTGAATTAATACAAACACGAGACTATAAACCATATTGTTACTCCTAATTACATTAGAAAAATGTATCAAAGTCCATGTGTTATGTGTATAAGAAACCTAACTTTGAAAAGCTTTTATGGAATTGCCATCGGCTTTTATGGACACAATATATATAACTTCATGACTTCATGTTGGATTTTTTAATACCTTTGAAATCTTTAAGATGACAATTCTGTGTTTTCATTCTTATTATACTCAAAAATAAAATATTTATTTAAGCATCAGATTGACTGTGTCATGTACACTGTTTTCAAGTCACTTGCTTGTTTGGGAAAAATTCTTGAATAGGATGCCTCATTCTCCAAGAAGTTTATTTTGTATGATTTTTTTTATTTTTTTATTTTATTTTTTTCAAAATCTAAAATTTACTTTTCTTATGTCAATTATTGATGTTCTTTTCTTTGAAAAATTGGTATGCATGACATACGACATTTATAACCTCCTTGATTAGAAATCCCATAAAAAAAATAAATCATAATCAAAGGTAAATCACACGGGAGAGCACCGACACTTGTGTTTTTACCATTTATTTTCTTTTCTTATATTTTAGGATTAATAGCACCAATGGCCCCTGAATTATACGCGAAATAGCATGTGCCCCCTAAACTTTTTTTCTTAGCATTAAACCCCATGAACTATCGTTTATTGATAAATATCCAACTGTAGATGCCCTCTCTTAGGGGGGAATAAACCCAACTGTTTACCAATAAACGATAGTTCATGGGGTTTAATACCAGGAAAAAAAAGTTTAGGAAGCACATCGCTACTTCATGTATAATTCATGGGTCATTGGTACTATTAACCCTATATTTTAACACATGAGAATATCACTAAACAACGTCATAGGAATGTAATTGTCATTTGTCAATTCCTAATTACAAGTTTACAACTAAATAAAATATATTCATATGAACATTTCGTAACGAGTGACGATCCAAATGGTATTGTTTTTAAATTCAAATTGTCACTTTACTTGATATAACAATTTTTAAACTATGATCGATGTCCTCACACTTCACATTGCGTGTCATAGGTAAAAAAAGTTATATACGTCATGATAACATATGCCCTAACACAAATATCTACGGCTCAAATATTAAAAAAAAATTCTTTCATATGTATTCTTTTCATACACTAATACACGACTTTCTATATCTTGAAAAAAAAAAAAATTTTATTCACTTTTCCGATACTTGTTATTTGACCTAAGAAAGAAAAGCTTTAATCGTATGGGTTTATATTTTATAATTTCAAGTCACTTAAATCATGTTATGTGACATGTATCTCTCGTATGAATAATTATATATGCTATGAATGAGTTCGAAAATTTAATAGCACTCTTTAAAGAGTGAGTTTTAAGACTATTACCAATATAATAACTTATGTTTTAATAGCAAATAAAGTATAGATCTGATAAAAATACCCTTAAAACACACCTAAAAATAAGTCTTGCGTTTTTTTTTTTTGGTGTTTCTGATACTTATTTTCTAATTTTCGAGATTTGTTTTGTTATTTCCGAGACTTATTAGGTAGTTTTCGTGACTAATTATGCACATTTGTAATTTTCGAGACTTATTGGGTAAAAATGAATTTTTTTTTAAAAAAAAATTATCATCAATGTAGGTTTTTGAAAAAAAAAAAAAAAAGTAATGCTAATTTACCAAAATTTAGTATCCAAATATGGTGCTAAAACTATAATCCATTCATTTAAATTGTATTACAGTGATATCACATCATTCGGGCACCAGATTTGGATATCAAATTCGGACAAATTAGCATTACTAAAAAAAAACTAAAAATGACACAAACATAATAAAAGAAGAAAATAAGGGTATTTTAGTCGATTAATGTCATTAAACTTAACTTATTAAACCGATGATTAACTTTAAAAATTCAATATAAAAAGTTCAATATTTTACACGATTTCCACATCATGACTTAAGATTTAAGAGAAATCCAGGCAAGCAGGAGCCATAGGATTTACCAAGTCAACTATGTACATATAATTACACTTGTAAAGCAAAGAAGACTAAAAGAAAAAGTCATAAAAGACAATCAAAGTCCACACTTAAAAACCAAGAAAGACATTATTGTCAGAGATGGTTGCAAAAAATCAAACAATAGAAAAATTCTATTCAATGCAGGCTTTAATTAAACCCTAGAGCATTATTACCCACAAAACGCGGCGTTGAATTGGAAGATTCCATTAAATTGTTTTGTGTGACACCACCAACCCCAAAGTTCAAACACCTAAACATAACCACATTAGCAGGCAGACCAACCGTCAGTGGGACCCACACCAATCTAAATTTTTAATTAAATTAAATTAAATTTGATAATTTAGTATTCGTTGTTGTTTCGAGGTTACTTCAATTTTTGTTTTGTCAACATATTTATTTGACCGAGTTAAAAAAAAAAGAAGAAAAAAAAGTGAGTCTTTGAGTAAATGTCGACAGCTTCAACTGGACCCCCATCTCTGGCCAATCAAACCACACGAATTCAGAGTTTCTAACTCCTCGAAAAGCCCACCACCTCTTGACCAGTGACCCGAACCTTTTTTTTTAAACTACTTTTAATATATATACACATAAGGTATGTATTAATAGACAAGATGAGGTTAGTTCATTAGTATGCTGTCCATGTAAATGCAGTGTCGGATCTCGATAGCTAATAGACTTTAAAAGACCTATAATTCGTTTGTGTCCTAAAATGACTATTCGACTATACCAAGAGACTATATACCATCACATCAGTTTTAGTTCAAATTCACGTGTTTGTATTATTCATCACACATCTTATCTTACCTTCTAAGAAACTAATTGATCTAGAGGGATTCATATATTTCGATTCGTTGAGTGACTGATTTAAATATAAATAAAATTTAAAAGCCTATTATTCTACCAAGAGACTACTACATACCACCAAATCATTTTAAGCCCAAATTCAAGTGCTTGGATCAAGCATTGCAAATCTAACCCTACTTTTTAAATAACCTTTTGCAATTACAAATTTTTATTGAATTTTGATATACAAGAAATTTAACTTCTAATTTAAATCAAATAAGATATTAAATATAAAATATAGAGCTTGTATAAATCTGTTTTTTTTTTTTTTTAGGACTTGTATAGTGTATACATTTAAAGTTGAATTGAATGGAAAAAGACCGTATATTAGGTCCCATCAATGTGACACTTGGAGGTCCTCGTGGTTACAATTTCTCGTATCAAGTAGTTCCACGGAGTCCCATATTAAACCACGTGGTCCCATTCAATTTTATAATTTTTTTTGGGTTAATATTAAAGATCTCCCCTTACCTTTAAACTATTATTGGATGTCTTGATAAAAATGTTTTTATTTCAAAAACATCCCCTATTATCTAACAAAAATGGTTCAATCGATTGAGTTTTGATGTTAAGAAGTCTAAAATGTCTCTATTTAAACTTCAGTTGTATGAATTGAACATTATACCATCTTACTTTTACCAAATAAAAGTACTATTTGTTAGTTCACAAAGGGTGCTTCTGAAATAAAAGCATTTTTATCTAGACACCCAATAATAATTTAAAGGTGAGGGGATGTTTTTAATATTAAACCATTTTTTTTTTTTTTCAAGAACACACAAATACACAATGGGAACCGTCACCGACCGAAGACCACCCAGCTGTGACTGAAAGCGACGACACCCTCTCAACACGTCCAGCACTTACGTGGCGGGGCCCGCTTCAAAACGTGGCCACGTCAGCCCCGACTCACTCACAGGTGTCCTCACGCGCTTTGGCCGCAAAGTCACCACTCCACGTGTAATCTACTCGCGCTCAAGATTCCTGTGGGTCCTCTCTACGCTAAGGCCGTTTTTTATTAAACTAATCAAAAAGGAGAAACCTTTTCGGTTCTTTCAGTTATTAACAAGAAAAAGAAAAATCGAACCCAACCTCACGCGCCGTTCCACGTCTCTGCCACCTCACTCACGCCCACCGTCCCGTTACGGGTGACACACACGTGTCCGTTAAGCGAGTGGCCAAACGCAATTTTAATTTTAATTTTGATGGTGTTTCCTGATTCAACAACCGCCAAATCTATATATACCGGAACTCTAATTAAACGCTTCTCTTCTTTCATCTCTCTCTCTCTCTCTCTCTCGCGTCTCGGGTTTCGCATTTTTCGTATTCACCGATATTTCGCTTGATTCTCGTTCTCGTTCTCTGCGATTTCGCTCTGCGAAAAACGTGAAAAAGGTTTGTTCCGGTCCGGTTTATTTTGTTATTCGTCGTCTCTTTATTATTCAGCTTCTTGAATCTTCTTTGGCTCTGTTGTTGTTGTTGCAGAGAATAGCGTTGTTTTTTTTTACGGTTCGTGCATTTGAAGATTTGTTTTCGTTTTCGGTCATTTTCTTTTCCGTATTCGAGCTCTCTTACAATCAGGTGCGTCACGTTTCCTTTTCAAAAAAGTTGTTTTAGTTTTTACAAGAAATGATGTATGTGTTGTGTATACGTTTATATTATGTCGTTCATTTTCCTGGGAAAAAAAAATGCATGTACTTTTTGTTTGCAGAAATTTGTTACGTTTGAATTCAAATATTAAATTTAGCTCTCTTGAATCAATTCATTTTTTTGTTCTTTGGACTGAGCTGTTCTTAGGGGTGATTGAGTCAATACAGTTTTTATTTATTTATTAAATTTTTTTCTCCATCAGCAAACCGAATACTGTTGAGATTTGATTCTAATTTGTATGTTTTGGAAAACGTTTTCTTGTGATATTGGTTCAATCTTTGATAATTTCATTTACTCTGTATACAGTTTTGTCTTGTGGTCTCTGTACTGTACACTACAAAATAGAATGGTCAAAATGTCTTCTTCTTCTTTTTCCACCACCAATGAATCTAGACCTCATATATCTACTCAACTGGGGTTTTGATTTTTCAATCTTTTTTGTTTTTGTTTTGAGAAACTTCATGTTGGGTGTGGTGTGGGTACTGTGGTCTCAATTGGAATGTGTGATAGCAACCCAAGTATGGTTATATATATGTTAACTCAATTTAGCTGAATCTTTATGTATTGGGTCCATATGTTTAATGATTCTCCATGCTTTTGTGGACCATCTTGTGTAGTTGCATATGGTATTGTTTCCTTTCTCTCTCTCACCACTATGTCGGGGTGGTGGACCGGTAGTGGCAAAGACCTTTAATTACAACACAACCACTGTTTTTTCTCTTCCAGTTATATTATTATTTCTGTGGGCCAATTTTCAACACTCAATACTGTTTTCAGTTTTTTTTTTCTTTTGCTATATTAATATTGTGCATATGTTGTAAACAGTATTGTATGTTTGTCATCTGGTTTTTCCTTTTTGTGCTCTTCTTCAGTTTTTGTGTTATGAAATATGTAGGTGATTTATTCAATTGTATGTAAGTATATATATTATATTTTGTTCAAACACCAACCTTTTTCTTGTGGTTAAAGAAATACAATTTGAAGTTTTCTTTTCTGGCTGCTGGGTTTTTGTCGTATTTTTTAAGATATGGGGGTTGTATGAGAAGATATATGAATATTTAACTCATCTTTCCGCCATTGCCGTGTGAAAATCTTTATCTTATCACCTTTGTGTTGGACCATAAATTTTTACTTTTATGTTAGCTGAGATACAGTGAATGGAAATGGTAAATTTGATGATTTACATATTATATTTAGCAGTTCAATATGCATTTTACAGTGTTGTTCAGTTGGATTAAGATGCAGAAATTCTTTGAATCATTGAGATTGCTATACTTTATCATTACCATTACCAAAATGGCCCTTTTCAGTCATTTTCTGTGTTTTTTTTCTTAAACTTTTCTTGATTTCATAATATTACAGAGCTTCAGACTTAAGATCCCCAAATTTGGTTGGTTGGTATTAGACTTTTTATTTGTCAAAGGGTCTTTATTATTGTTTCCTTTATGAAAGCTTATAATTTGTGTGTTGTTCTGTTTACTATCTTTATGTTTGAAGCTGATGTATGTATGACCGAGTAAGAAAAACTTTATTGCTTCTAGTTTTTGAAATATCATAATCTGTAATGCATGGCTTTTTCTCAATGTAAATTCAACATGTTTTAGTGATGATAACATTTCATAGATAAAGTAAGGTAAGTGTGTGAGGTTATGCTTTTTCCTATAGCACTTTGGAAAAATCCTTCTTTACCGGTTGACCTCTCTATAAATGGTTAGCTTTAGCATCTTTAAAAAAAAAAAAAAAACTAAATTGTGTTTCACATGTCTATAGCTTTTTCGGATTAAAAGGAGTCATTTTTCTTATCTAACTGATTCAATAAAATGGTTTTGATCCTGATTTGCATGCCATCTATATTCATGCTTATTTTCCAAGAAATTTCTACACATTCAAGTTGAAGGCAGAAAAATTTTCTTTTCTGAAAATTTTAGTAACACCTTTCTTAAAATCCCCATTGTCTGCAGATAGCATTCCGTCATCACATTAACGCACATAGTGGATAGGGAGATGCAAAAAGGTACAGGTACAATTTCTTTTTGTTTTGATTGAAATTTTTCATGATATTGAATTCAATGGGATATTCACTTAACAAGTTCATTGATTGATGATCAGTTAAGCCCTCTGTTTGATGGACTGCTCGCCTAATAGCTGTGACAAGAAAACATTACAAAGGAGGTTCTTCATTGATAAAAGGGTCGGGTAAAGAGGATTTTGAGATTGAAGATTGAAGTATATTTCTTTGCTTTTGTGTGGATAGTCCGGTGTTGAAGTTTACTGGCCTTATACTTTATAAATTGCAATAGAAATCTGGATACCATGGACTTGAAATCTAACCATACAGCTCCAGTTCTCACTGATCCAGCCCCCATAAGCAAGTCAAGATTAGGTGGATACCCCAATCTGTTGCCATACTCACACACAGGGGCTTTCTCAGAATTAATCTTAAATATTCCTAAGAAGAAAACTGGAATACTTGACGATGTTCGTGCCTGTTCTTGGCTGGATGCCATGAAAGCTTCGTCTCCTCCACATAGGAAGATGATGAAGGACTCTAATAATGAGCTTGCACCAATTGATTCTGACGCTGCTTACCGTGCCTGGATGGTAATTATTTCTCCCTTTAATTGTACCTGAGAGTTATTTTGAACAAAGCTTTTAGATTAGTTATTCATGTAGTTCTTTGAATCTTTCTATTCTGGTTTTTCAGCTTCAGTATCCATCAGCACTCACATCTTTTGAACAAATCATAAATAGCGCAAAAGGCAAGAGAATAGCATTGTTCCTGGATTATGATGGAACTCTTTCTCCGATTGTAGACAACCCTGACTCTGCCTTCATGTCTGATGCTGTAAGGATGGATTCTTAGTTTGAACAATATCTGAACATTTTTTCTTCATTTCAGTCCCACCATATTTTCATTGACGCGCTGTACTTTTTCAGATGCGTGATGCTGTTGAAAAGGTTGCAAAATATTTCCCTACAGCAATAATTAGTGGTAGAAGCCGTGACAAGGTAATTGGCAAACCTCTTTTAATGAATCTGATATTTTTGTAACCTTTTTCTTTGTGATTTTCATATCTATACTGTTCGTTGTGGTCTCTGTTATTGACAATTGTTTTTCTTATTCAGGTTTACGAGTTTATAGGACTAAAAGAACTGTATTATGCTGGAAGTCATGGAATGGACATCATGAGTCCTGTTAGACAATCTGTATTGGATGACCACCAAAACGATATTAGGTCTACTGACAAGGAGGTAGTTTGCAAAGTTTCTCTCACCCCTCAAATTCTGTCTGTCTGTCTCTCTCTCTCTCTCTTTTTTTTTTTTTTTTTTTTCTCATATTAATTATTTTCCTGTACTGCTTTTTGTTATACTTTCTCCTGACATAGGACAAAGAAGTTAATCTTTTCCAGTCCGCTAGAGAATTTTTACCTATGATCGATGAGGTATGTAAACATCTCTCCTCTACATGACAAATCACAAATTCCTATTGTATTCCTTAATGTAATAAAGTCTCTGATTTATCCACATATTAACAGGTCCTTAAATCCCTTGTGGAGAATACCAAGGATATCAAAGGAGTAAAGGTTGAGAACAATAAATTCGTTGCCGCGGTACATTACCGAAATGTAGATGAAAAGGTAAAGGGTTTTCTCTGAGCACTGTAGTCTTTACTACGTGATTGATTCTCACAGCCACGAGTAGCTTTCTTTAAGCCTTATTAACATCTGCCTGATATTTTCTTTAACTTGTTTCAGTATTGGCAAACAGTTGCACAACGTGTCCATGATACTATGAAGCTCTACCCACGTTTGCGATTGACTCATGGGCGGAAGGTAATCCTTGAAGCTAATATGGATACTGATCTATTTCCTTTTCAATCATTAAATTTCAATATTTTCTGCTTGTACTGCATTGATGACTACTGTTTCACTAATTTGTATTCCCCCGATTCCATGAATAGGTTTTAGAGGTCCGACCTGTGATCAACTGGGATAAAGGGAAAGCTGTCATGTTTCTGCTTGAATCACTAGGTGAGTAATTTTGATTTTTGAATCTTACATGTGGTCTAAATAGATAGTTCTAGGATTTACGAATAGTCGAATTGAGATTATCACTTTCACGTTGTATCCTTCACCAAAGCTGAAAAACGATATTATTTCAGGGCTAAGTAATTGCAATGATGTGCTCCCAATTTATGTCGGAGATGACCGGACAGATGAAGATGCATTCAAGGTAATATATAGCTTATTATATTATTCGTATTTTAGGGGATGTTTAGTAATTAATTATCTAACGACTCAACTTAATGGGATTGTAACAGGTTTTAAGAGAGGGAAACTGCGGTTATGGCATTTTGGTTTCAGCTGTGCCCAAGGAGAGCAAAGCATTTTTCTCCCTCAGGGATACATCAGAGGTACATATTCTTTTTCCAGGAAATCAGCCGGTTTAGACATCGATTTTAATTATTTCTAGTCTCTTGGTTGTTCTTGCTATTGACAAAGTTTCCTTTGTCGATCTAGGTGATGGAGTTTCTCAAATATATTGTGACGTGGAAGCAGTCAAGTGCCCTATGAAATATTATTACGCATAATAATATATGCGGAAGAGGCAAATACTAGTAAGATAATACGCATATGAATGATAAGATAGCCTATATATATATGTTTTCGATATTCTAGGAAAAGTGAAGGACCTCCATTCAGAGGACAATAGCACTGTGGAGGGCTCATACTGAACTGTTTCTTCTGCTTCTTCAAAGCTTCCTGCCTTGATTGTAAATTCTTCCTTACTTTACTAAAATCTTTGCTTTTTGGCCTTTTATATTCTTCTCATTCTTTTCTCACCACCCTTTTTAACCTTCTGTTTTGGTCAATACCACCACCACCGTCGTCCATATTGGAAGAGTATATTATTATTATTATTATGGAAATCTAAAATATTTGTTGATTCTTTTGATTATAGAATTGCATGATGTGTATAAAAGCTAGCAGGCTTTTCTCCTGGCTGGTGTTTTATGTATTTCTCCATCTTATCCTGAATCTGGAAATGTCCGATTTTTGACCTATTTGTATCCGTACGATTTGATCACTGTAATCAATTTTTTTTTTTCTTACCGTAAAAATCTCTTTCCGATCAGTGTAATGGTTCTGGTTAGTGAAGCTTATGTTCATATGGTTTGGTTCTTGCCATCTTGGAATGATATGAATGAATGAATGTCCTATGTGCTTGTGGGAATTTTCAGGCAACCAAAACCAGTTTACAATCATATGTTTTGTTATTTGTACTATTATTTATTATTTTTTTTTAAAGTCTCACACCGAAAGAGTTAGGGGTCCATTGAGATTAAACATTACATGGGCCACTCGAATACCTATTTCTATAATTGGAACATATTAACTCATACAACATTGAATAGAAAGAGTTCGGATCTATTGAGATCAAAATTACATGTGTGACCCGGATATTTATTTTATAACCGGGTGATATCTACTACCATAATTTGAAAATATCAACGCCTACAATGCCGAACAGAAAATATCCTGAACATGTTTGTAAAATGCACGAATAGCCCCATCATTGATGTGCAAGGAGATATGCACATCCACACCACCCGTTATGTTGTAAGTGGAGATTGGAAATTGTGGATTTTAAGGTCTGATTTATTGGTTCACAACTACCCTTCTTGATTGTGGATTGGCCTTAGTAGTTTGGAATATAAGTGGCCAAGAACACAACAGCCTGGACGGCTGGACCGATATCATTGCTACTATGAACCTGACCATTTTCATGGTCAATTGAGATCGGTCGTTGTCTCTCTGATGTGCCAAAAGGGTCGCATGGCTCGACCCTGGCCAGTTAATAGCAAATATCATTTTAGAAATGTCGTATTCTAGTAGTATTAGAATTTTAAAGTCCTTTATTTTGTTCATTTTTGTTGTGGATCCCAAATTTTTATTTTTTATTTTTTATTTTTTATTTTTGTTGATATAATAGGGCTTCTCTTAAATTTGAGATCAACCATTACCCTGACAATCATCGAAGAAGAATGTTTTGAGGTGAAATCATCGAGTATCTACCGGTCGCCACGTGAAAGTTCTTTAAACCTTATCATGTTTATTTATTTACTGGCACTAGAGATTGATGGTTCTCACAGACATGCCAAATGGGTCCAGTGACTTGAGCCTGAACTGAGCCCAATCCTCTATTGTAAGGCCAAGTTTGATTATTTAGGCCTTGAGCCTCCATGGGCTGAACTTGCAAGTCAGGCTGGGTTCCAAGAATGAAAAGAAAATTTTATCGACATTACAGTTTACACAAATGTCTATGTTATTGTCCCCCATTAAAGTTATATTAATGTCCTTGTTATTTTTTTAATATATATATATATATATAAACTATTACACAATTACATAAATTTGAGGTTTTTTAAGGAGGGGAAGGACCGTAATCTCATGGTGCAAGTGTGAGGGGTTTACCACCGAACCAACCTACAATTATTATATGTAATCATAAAAGGGTGTAAAGATAACATTGGTGGGATGCCAAAACACGTGTTGGATATGGTTTGAATATTCCAATGGTTATCAAACACGATTCACCAATGCAGAGACTACCTAGAGACGTGAGAGCGTTTGAGAGTATGAGGTTATGTTTGAGAGAGGTTTGGAGGACGTGACGAACAGTAGAAGCGAAGAACGTTGCTTACCGCTATCATTGCCGTTGTGGCTTTGACAGCGGTGGTCAAGCGCTATGAATTTCTGCAGCGACAACGAGAGCGGTCCAATTCTAGTGCTTCACGCTGTGGCTCTCACATCGGCCATGACAGCGGTCGACAATGATGTGGCGCATGGATTATGGTTTTCTGAGTGGTCAAGTTCAACACGGTTTAGGAAGCGGGTGACCAACTGCAACTTGAATCAGAGTCAATCACAAACATGCGTTGAATCAGGAAATATTCATGGAAGAGGAAATATGTTGCTTCTAGAAGTTCTAATAGGAAAAAGATTTCTCCTTAA
This sequence comes from Acer yangbiense, assembly GCA_008009225.1. Lineage (NCBI taxonomy): Eukaryota > Viridiplantae > Streptophyta > Magnoliopsida > Sapindales > Sapindaceae > Acer > Acer yangbiense. The sequence goes on from CM017762.1 coordinate 60,507,154, forward strand.
AAAAAGACTTGTCATAAATAGGAAATAGTATTTATGTGGAACAAGTAATTCTTGTATGTATAGGAGTAGGATTTCCTTTTAGCTTAAACTCCCTGTAATTCATATAAATAGATTATAATAACTAGGTTATTATGTGTGTGAAAAAAACCTGAGATTGGTGGAACAAAATAGCAAATACTAGAGAGATCTCAAAGTGAGCATTGAGTGTAATTGGGTTTGGGGTATTATTTAGAGAGAGATCCTGAGTGTGTGGTTGTAACAATTTACTACATATTGGAACTTTCTCTTGTCTTCCAGACGGCCGTGGTTTTTTCCCTGATTTGGGTTTCCACGGAAATTCTTGTGTTGTGTGTGATTGGATTTAAATTACTTATCTTCATCTTATCTTATCTTTTCTTTGTTATTGTGTTTGTTTGTGTTCTATCCGGCAACGCTTTCGCTCTTATAGTGACGTTTGTTCGCTAACAACATGTTCCTTATACATAAGGTTTTAGTTACTATATTGGTTTATATAGTTACTAGATTAGGCGTTAATCATTAAATTTCAATCAAATCGTTTATAAATATAAAAGATTTGAACATTCAAAAGAAATAAAAATTAGAATAAAATAACTCCCTCTTATAATTACCCTTGTGAGAAGTAGTGCATTGAGAGTTCGAGACCTTAAGCTCGTCCATCTACCATCTGAGTTATGCCCCTGAGAGCCAATCATCAGTCCGTAATGATTCAATAATTCGACACACCACACACATGACATACACATCAGGAATTTTTTCAGAAATGTATGGAACATGATTACATGAGTCCATTTTATTAGAGAAGTTTGGTTAAGCATTTGTATATGCACCCGTACTTTACTTTTAAAAAACTTAATGCCCGTTCTTATAAGCTTAAATTTAATGATCTAATTGTTCATTAACATAATATTAAAGTTGGTTTTATTTATTTTGAAAGGATTAAAGTTAGTTTTATTATATATATATATACAGTCTTTTTATATATATATATATACACAGTCTTTCTATGGTCAGTTTGTCCTGATATAAAATATATCAGGACGAAGAATGTGGATCATAGATTATGAAGAAGTTTTGACAAGTGCATACATTTTGAGTCAAAATATATAAATCTAATGATTCACATTCTTCATCATGATATATTTTATATTAGGACGAACTGATAATAGAAATATTGTATATATATATATATATATATATAGTCCTTCTCATGTCAGTTCGTCCTGATATAAAATATATCAGTTCCTTGAATGTAGGTCATAGATTATGGAGAAGCATTGACAAATGCATACACACTGGATCAAAGCAATTGAATCTACTGGCCCACATTCAAAGAACTGATATATTTTATATCAGGACGAACTGACAGGAGAAAGATTATATATATATATAGTGTAAATAGTGGGAAATGTCACCTTTTTAAAGTGGTTTTGTAAGAAAGTCACCACTTTAATAACTTAAGTTTAAAAGGCACCTATTATGGTGAACGGACAATAATACCCTTACTTTACACACATTCTCTTATCAGTTCGAACTGACAAAAGTTATATCAGTTCCTTGTATGTGGACCACTGGATTTAAATACTTTGACTTGGCTGTATGCACTTGTCAGTCAAAGTATTTAAATCCAGTGGCCCACATGCAAGGAACTGATATAACTTTTGTCAGTTCGAACTGATAATAGAAAGACTGTATATATATATATATATATATATATAGTGTAAATAGTGGGAAATGTCACCTTTTTAAAGTGGTTTTGTAAGAAAGTCACCACTTTAATAACTTAAGTTTAAAAGGCACCTATTATGGTGAACGGACAATAATACCCTTACTTTACACACATTCTCTTACTTTGAAGTTTTTTGTTATATATATATATATATATAACAAAACTGTACTCAATTGGATATAAGCACTTCATCATATATATATATATATAGAATTTTCCATGAGATTTGTAACCAAGTGATCACTTTCACATTATTCTCTAATGGTATGTTTGGTAGGGAGGAAAAGGGAGAGGAAAGAAAGGGGTGGAGGGAAAAGGGAGAAGAAAAGGGAGAAGTGTGTGTTTGGTATGGAGAGAAAAATGGAGGGAAAAGAAAAATGGAAGGAAAAAATGGTGTGTGGGACCCACCATTTTCTTTCCTCCCAAAAGTGGGAGGAAATGGGAGGGAAAGAAAGGGGAAAGTTTTTGGGTAAGTCAAATTACAATCTTATCCAAATTTTTTTAATATATAAAATATAATATAAGGGTAAAATAGTAAAAGTGATAAAATGATCCTTTTTTTTCCTTCCTGTTTACCAAACAACACGAGGGAAAATCATTTTTCTTTCCTTCCCTCATGTTTTCTATCCCTCCAAATCTTTCCATCCTTCCTATTTTCTTTCCGTGGAATTGGTCCAAAATATCACCTTTTTAAAGTGAATTGGTGAGAATGTCAGTGGTTTAATAAGTTAAGTTTAAAAGGCACCTATTATGGTGAACTACCAAAATTGCCCTTAGTTAAACATTTATGTTATTCTCTTTGAGTTGTTCTCTGCAACATAAACAAAGGCATTTGAAATACTCAATTACTCTCTCTCTACAAATAAAAGTTCAAGGTCTTGCCCCGACTTTCTTCTTCAGTAAAATAAGGTAATATTTATTGAACTTGCTTCTTTTAAGTTTTTCACATTTTAGTATGTAAACTTGAAGCCATTTTGAAATATTTTTGTACCTTTTTACACTGTCATCGTGCCTTTTGAAGCTGTTATCGAGCCTTTTTGAAAAAACTTTCGTGCCTTTTTGAAATATTTTCGTGCCTTTTAACACTGTCATCGTGCATTTTGAAATTGTTATCGAGCCTTTTTGGAAAAGTCTCGATAACTTTTCCAAAAGGCTCGATAACTTTTCCAAAAGTCTCGATAACTTTTCCAAAAGGCTCGATAACTTTTCCAAAAGACTCGATAATCTTTCTAAAAGGCTCGATTGAGTTTCAAATTTATTCGTGCCTTTTAACACTGTTATCGTGCCTTTTAAAGTTGTTATGGAGCCTTTGTGAAAAAAATTTCGTGCCTTATTGAAATTGTTTCGTGCCTTTTAACAATGTCATCGTGCCTTTTTGAACAAAGTTTCCAGCCTTTTGGTTGATTTCGAGCCTTTTGTGAAAAAAAAATTTCAAGCCTTTTTGAAAAAAAATTCGAGCCTTCTTCAAAAAATATCCGTGCCTTTCTGAACAAAGTTTCGAGCCTTTTAACAAAATATTCGTGCCTTTTCAAAATTGATTTCGAGCCTTTTTGACAAAAATATTTTGAGCCTTTTTGAAAAAAATTCGAGCCTTTTTGAAAAAATATCCGAGGCTTTTCATGTAATATTTGAAGACATTGTGTAATCATGGGTTTTTGTTAATGGTTTGTGATTATTAATTTGACAGCCTCATGAATCGGGTTAGAATAGTAATATCTTACAACGGTCGATGGGACCAGTTACCCGACGGAAGTCAGAGGTTTGTTGGATCCGATAACCGGGGAATGTACGTGTCAAACAATTTGACTTACGAATAATTGGTGACGATCGTGCATACTATTGTGAACTATGATGTAAACAAATACAATGTTTAGTTGTTATCAATATCACTCGTTCCTGGCAGTACGTGTCGCACATTGATAAGGAATGACGACGATGTCCAGTTTATGCTAGGGGAAAATCGAGTGATCCCTCAAGTATGTATCAGTCTAACTGAGCGGACAGCTGGAGATGTGGTAGGGAATGATATTCCTCCTCCTGAAAATACCCAACAGTTTGGATCCTTTAGCGGTAGCAACCAAGTGTTCACCTAAGGGGGTCCCAGCGAAGGTGTGGGAAACATGTGTGGTGTCCCACAAGTTGCGGTCGACCATGCACATGCAGCTGAACCTCAATTGGGTGATGTGTTTGGCAGTCGAATTGAGCAGTACAATGAGCAATACGATGTGCAGTACGATGAGCAGTACGATGTGTAGTATAATGAGCAGTACAATGAGCAGTACGATGCACAGGACAATGAACAGTACGATGCGCAGTACAATCGACAGAACAATTACCCGAACCATGAACAGGTTGATACTGAGGCAAATAATGAACATGTTCATGATCTCCAAAATGTGGATGAAGAGCCTGCACAAATGCAAACAAGCGGTAGACGTGCACAAGGAGTTAGTTGTACTGCACCAGATATGCCTGGGACTTCCGAGGTCCGTTGTAATATGACATCATCTGATTCTGTTAATACGAGAACTTGGGTTATTCCAGGAGCAGATTCATACTCGTTTGGTATTGGTACTGCTTGGGTATTGGTACAAGCAGCACCTTGGCAGCGCAAGAACCGAGAACCATGATTTATAAAGGTCAATTTTTTCCGAGTAAAAAGGATTTGAAGAGGCTAGTTGGCCATTTTGCGATGCGGCAGAACTTTGAATGGAAGGTGAAAAGGTCCAATAAGACAACTTTACATCTGGTTTGCTTCATTGACGACTGTACGTGGAAATTAAGAGCGGCGAGGAGAGAAGAAGGTACTTACTTTCAAGTCAAAAGTTTTGTCAACGAACACAGCTGTCCCTTGGAGGAGATTCACCGTCGCCACCGACAAGCTAGTGCAGTCATAATTGGAGAAGTCGTTGCCCCTAGACTTCAACAAACCGATGGTCGTCTCATGCGTCCGAAGGACATAATCGCCGATATGAAAACAATGCACGGCATCCAAATCATGTACAGTAAAGCACATGATGCCTTGCAATATGCATTGTCATTGACCTATGGAACGCATGAAGAAAGTTTCCAACTGCTCCCATCTTTTGCGTATGTTCTCGAACAGCAAAATTCGGGCACAATCATGGACTTACAGTGCTATGACCATGGTAAATTCCTCTACTTTTTCATGTCGTTAGGGTCCTCAATTAGAGGTTTTCGGAGGTGTATGCGTCCTGTTATTGCAGTAGATGGTACCCATTTGAAGGGAAGATTCGGGGGTACAATGTTTGTGGCAACTGCACAAGATGGAAACGAACAGGTGTATCCAATTGCTTTTGGGTACGGTGACTCAGAGAACAACCTTTCATGGGAGTGGTTTTTAGAATGCTTGAGGGGTGCCCTTGGTCATATAGATGATTTGGTTTTCATTTCCGATCGCCATCCAAGTATTGAAGCAGGGATTTCTAAAGTGTTCCCTTATACAACCCATACCGTTTGTGTCTGGCATTTTGGTGAAAATATGAAGAAGCGATTCCACAGAAAGGATGTTGCCCAGATAATGGATTACACTGCTAGGTCGTACATTGAAATCCAGTATGATCGGCACATGGAGGAGTTACGTAAGCTGCACCAGGGTGCATACGATTATGCCATTGATGCCGGTCCACAGAAGTGGTCCCGCGTTCACTGTCCTCAAAGAAGGTACAGGTTGATGACCATAAATGTTGCAGAGTGCATAAACTCATGCCTAAAATTCGCTCGGCAACTGCCACTAATGACACTGGCAGAGTTCATTCGGAATATGGTACAGAAGTGGTTTCATGATCGTCATGCAAATGCACAGTCCATGCGTCATCGATTGACCGACGCAGCACATCTTTTGATCCTCAAACATGTCGAGAAGTGCGGTTATATGACCGTAAATCCAGTTGACTAGAACATATTCTCAGTTAGACACAAAGGAAAACAGTGGACGGTTGACTTAGCCTGGAAGACATGCACATGCAACAAATTCCAAATGGACTTTTTACCATGTAAACACGCACTCGCAGTGGCAAGGTACATTACAATTTACAGTTAACGGTTTATATTATCCAAACGTGAGTCTCACCCTTTTCATTGTTGTAGGGAGCGGAATTTGGATTTTACATCTCTGTGTGCGGACTACTACAAGAGGGAGACACTTATTGATGCATACTCAGTTCCTATTATGCCTGTTGGCCATCCTGCTTCATGGGTTGTGCCATCCGATATCGCATCACGGGTGGTTTTAAATCCAAAGGCGAAGAGGCAATGAGGTCGACCGATGGAGGGTCGACATGCCTCGTCTTCGGAGAGGACAACCACACAGTCGTGTAGAAGGTGTGGACAACCAGGACATAACAGCAGGAGGTATTCCAACCCACCTATGGTTAATGAAGGTCCCAGCACAATTGTCCCCGAGGAATACCGCCGCAAGTGTAGTATCTGTCATAAAATTGGACACAACAAACAAACGTGCCCTGAGAAAGACTGTACCGTGGAATGAATGGAGCCTTACTTACAAGAGGAAGACGAATTGCCACCCTTGGTTCTTATGTTTTATGTAGAAGTAATATGATTGATTTCATGTTCAAATTTCGTTTGTTATAGTGTTTATGTATACTCATGATGGGGATTTGTACTTCGTATATAAGTTAGAATGAATGTTCCCGGATGCTCATGAGAAATGCCAAAACAGTAAACTATCCGTGTGGGATACTCTGCTTTCTCAATCCTTAGATGCTTATCAACTTCCGCTTTAGTACCTTTGTTTTATGAGGAACATGTCTCCAACCTGATGTCTTCCAACATTGTTCAAACTTTCACAACCATGCTCGATACAGTTGTTTGGTGAGACCATTGGTTCTTATGTAGAACTAATGTGATTGATTTTATGTTCGAAAATATATTAGAATTTAGTTGTTCGTCTAATGTCATACTAGATGCTTTATTGAATTTGCTGTATTGTTTATGGATTTCAATGTATGAAATGTGTGTGTTTAACTTTGAACTGCAAACACTTCAAACACTTGAAGAAAAAAAATTCATCATTTCATTACTCAAAAAATGTTATGTACATCAACTACATCTACATCAACTATATGGGCTTCGAGTTACAAAAAACCTCAACTGCCATCTTCTCTCGGATGGTGGCCATATCAGCTTCGGACCAGTCGAAGGTATCCCTGTTCGCCACCAGGTACTCAATAATTTTCAATGTATGGGCCCCACAGTTTCCCCTGCAATGAACCACGTGAACAAACATTATAATGGGATGCTATTAAAACCGATTGTGATAGAATAAGAACTTCAAACAGTCATACCCCCGTTCCTGTTGCGGCACACGGTTGGCTTGCACGAAGAACATCCGGAACGGCTTTTCTTCCCTTTTGTACGTTACATCACCTCTCCTTCTGTTCCGGTGAAAGTGTACCGCATCCAGCATCGAGGGTAGCAACCACCTTAAGCACGCGAACTGGGTATTCCTATGGCTATATCGGACCTGCTGTCTAAACGGGTCAAACACGAAAATGTGCCCTTTCGCAAGGTTGACGCTGCCCACGACCCAATGGTAACCTCCGAGGTTGCAAGGAATCAGAACCTGCAGGTGTTTCTCCAAAGTGTTAGCAAATGTTTTTATTATATAAATGGACGCAAAGTCAAATTTACACTGACCGTGTCAACGTCGTGCCATGACAGGTTTGCCTGCGGGAGCATGCCACATACCACCTGAAGCTCATTACGAGGATACTGGCGATCCAGCACAGTCCAACCATCTGAGGGTCTCTTGTCCTCACCCATGCAGATTCTCTGCCAGCTATGATATGCCAATGTCTGTACATAGAAAATTAACCGACACGTCAGGCAAAAAATATTTGAACACATCAAGGTAGAAGCGAAAACCGTACTCAATAAACACTTACATAGAATTGTGAATCTAGTATGTTGGTCCTCCTCTCGTACACAGTGGGGAATGCTCGTTGACGTTTCCGGAGAACGTTGCAGTATGCGTCAATGTGCTGACAAATATCAACAATTCGTATTGTTAGGATTCAACCATTTGTGAATGAAACTTCTACAGGTGAATCAAGTGAGGAACATACTGAATCGTCCAACTCCATGAAGTTGGTTTGAAACCGGTGGAACCAAGTCACATTGACACCAACTGGGTGGTGCAGATCCACATCACGTCTGCATAATTGGAGACAAATTTAACATAATACTTACTTGTACCTGTGGACGAAAATACTATAAACAGATTGTAATTTTTTAGATTATACTTACAATTCCCCTGTCATGCTCCTCTTGTAGGCTAGGTATGACGCAAGCTGGTCAGGATCTACCAATCCGTGTGGCATCCATTCATATGCTGGCTGCGGATGCGGCATCATCCGTGGCCTCTTCGGTTCATAGGTGATACTCGCTTTTTCCGTCGTTAAGAAATCGCAAGGATCAAAAGATTATTTCATTTAAAAAGGGGTTTCCTACGCAATGTGCTCTAAACTAGCAAAAGACTAGTAAAGCGGTAAGCGAGGGTATCGTTCCGCAGGGAGGTGTGATTCGTCAACCGTATCAAGTTCTAGAGTTTATTGTAAGCATGTAAATAGAATGTGGAAAGGTAAGAATGATGTGTGTGAAATGTATGTACAATGCGGTGTGTGTGTATAGAAAATGAAAATGAAAATAAATAAAAACAAAGAGAATATGGAAGGGTGAGAATGATGTTTAAAGTGATAAATAAAATGGTGGATAGGAGAGATGCATGAAAATGGCCACACAAGGTTCAACAAGTTCACCATACATAAGTGCACAAATAGTTGGTTGTTAGACATTAAGGACATCCAATTTTAGTTAAGAGTTCGTTCTTGCCTCAATCCGATTTATACCCACTCATAGAGCTAACGGTTGAAGAGTGTGTCGAGAGCCCCTCGTACATGAAACCGCAACCAACATTTGTGAACCAATTCTACAAACAAAACTACATTGAGCCCCAATGATTGCTTCGTAATGTAAAATGGCAACGTGAAAGTCTAATGAGTGTGGAAAGAGTGTTTGTATCTCCGACCATAACTCACCTAGAGCCCCTAGCATGAGAAATAGCCAAAGACCAATTGTTTACAAGAACAATGAACCAAACCCTTCTAATATGACAATTTATAGGTTCACCCACTCTTCCTAGCTAATTAGCCAAAACTATGCCCGGAGAGCCCCTCCAAAAGCACAATCCTAACTCTAATTCACTCAAACCAATTCATGACATGCAATTTCGACCTTCCAAAGACATACATACACAAATGGGATATTTGATTACAACTACTCCTACAATTAAGTTAATCTACTCCTAATCCCATCCATGAACACATATCAATTTCCAATCATCAACAAACATGCATTTCAAGATAAGAGATATATTCAACTACAATCAAGAATGAATCAAAACACAAATTGGATATAAAAACAACCATTATATATATTGAGCACAAATATAAGTTTACAAATATTCCCAAGTGGGGATTACACATTTAAGAAAACAAGAAATACAAAGAGATGAGTTAAAAAAGACAACCCTTGAAGAAAAACCTCCTCCAAGTCCTCCATGAAACCCTAGCTCGAAATTGGTCCAAAGACCCTCCTTTCTCCTTGCAATCTACTCCTAAATGGGTGGATGATGGGTGGATGATGGGTAGAAGATGAAGTGGGGAGCATCCATGGAGGAAAAACCTCCATGGATGCTCTAGAAAGCTTCTCTCTCTCTTATTAGGTGAAGAAGATGAATATGAAGAAGAAGAGGAAGTGGTGGGAAGTGTGGATTCTGAAAGAATGAGGCAAAAAGGGTGTTTATATAGTGTTGGGAGTTTTAGGGCTGAAATGGGGATGAATTGACGAGTTTGCCCCTCTCATTTCGCCCAAAATCGGCCTCTCGCTGGGCGATCGGCGGTTTAATCGGCGGCCTGGCCGCAGATTCCAAACCGCAGAATGGAAAAGTGACATTCTGGAATTGATCGGCGGTTGAATCGGCGGTTGAACTGTGGCCGCCGAATTTGCTTCTGGACTCACTGATGTTGATCGGCGGTTTAAATTCTGCGGCCTGGCCGCAGATGTTGACCGCCGAATTTGGATTTTCTACACTTCATCCGTAAGCTGCTGGAATGTCGAGGGGGTTCTGCCGCAGTCTCGTTGTCGCATTCTATCTCGACGACGGATCAACCGTGGGTACGGCTAGGCTTAGATCACGCCGTTGTCTGTGTCGACGGAGAGGCACGACACTCAACATATACTCCATTTGATCCGTTTTTGGCTCATTTTGCTTCCCTAACATTCATTTATGCTCAAACACCTATTGTAGGGAATATGTACCTACACATAGCTCAAACAAAACATTATATACAAAAATACGCTCGAAAACGAGACAAACGATCGGAAATGGGGGACCTCAAATAGGTATAAAATAGTCCGATCAATAGGGGTTTGTGTATGGGCTCCGCTCCATCCAACCTCGACGTATCCGGTCTCCACGCCTCAGGGATGGTGGACTCCGGTCCAAATCAGGGTGATCGGTGTGGTGTGAGGAGGAACTCGTTCCCTGTTGATCACCTGAAATCGACTGGTGGGGTGTCAAATGACAGACCGGAGGTCGGCTGGACTCGGGTGGCCCGAAGGAGTATGCTCGGAGGAGGAACCTCGTACGCTGGGATCGACTGGATGATCGCGCTGCGATGTGGCGTCAGGGGTGACCTCCTGGAAATGTATAGGTGTGAGCTCTTGGGAGTGAACAGGATCATCCAGCAGTTGTGATGAGCGGACTGTGGTGATGTCCTCAGGCAATACCTGCTCCAAGACCGCTGTCTCTATATCACCTGCTGTCTGTGTACCACCGCGCACCTCCTCTCGTGCTGTCGTATCATGACCCTGCGGATCTGAGACTGTGTCTGTGGTACGTGGCTGTCTATGGCTGGTCCCTCGGTCTGTCCACCCTGTACCTGTGGGAGTAAATGCTCCGTCATGGTCATCAAATGGTTGGTCATCGAATGGTGGACCATCCATACGGTGCTGCGACGTCGGACCCTGTTGGGCCCGGATCAAATCCAGCAACTCCTGATGCTGCGCAGCTCTTTTCTCTTCACTCGTACGGAAAGCCTCCATGACATCCGTACGTAATGTTCGAACAGCATCCATCACCTCTGCCAATTTACGCTCCCAAGCCTGAAAGGAATTCGGACTCTGTCAGTACTAAAACTATTAAGTCAATTGAAATTAAATCATGTGGTCCTAAAAATGCTTACGTACCTGTGGACGCTCTCCGACGCCTCCCCATGAATGACCTTGAGGTCCAGGCTGTGTGTCCAAATTGAATCGTACCCGCCTACGCCTCACGGGAGTAGGACTGCCAACCTCCTGTTCTGAATCACGTCCAGCTGTAGGTTGTCTGGGCAAAGTCACGCGTACCCGCCTAGACCTCGTGGGACTCCCACGGCCATTGCCGACATCTGGGTCTGAGCCCTCTGTATCACTGGGTCCAGAGTACGAAGGATCCATATCACTAGGTCCGCAAGAATCCTCCGTATGACTGGGTCCGCCAGTCCTATGTAGTTCTGGATCCGGGAGGCTTCCAGATAAATCTGCAGCATAGTGATCATACAGACTGGGTCCCTGATCTATGCCTTCGTAATACCGTTGACCCATCTCAACAGCTGTCGCCACCAATTCAGACCGCGCAGACATCTGCAATTGGAGTTACATCATTGTAATTACATCATTGTAATTATACACATACTAAAAATTATAAACATTAACAACAACAATATTTACAGTTTTAGTGAAAATCTCATCCAGCTTTTTCCCTCGCGGTCACTTAGTCAACTTCCATTTCAGAATACGTGGAGGGGGTAGCTCGGGGTTAACCCTGCGGATCCCACATTTTTGATTGCCAAAGGAGGGGATAACCTCAAAAGCAAATACCTGGGTAATAGACAAGTACGATCACAAGTAAATACATCAGTCATATAAAAAAATTCTCAATTAAAGTACGGATGCAAATTGTAAATGCTAACCAATAGTGTGTGCGCTAAACCGTATATGTTGTAGGACTCGATGGTGTCAACGCCCTGTCCTGCCTGTCGTGCTGCCTGCCGTGGACTATCCAAAGCATGCATGTAACCAAAAATAGACCGCCTATACACGTATGCGCCCCACGGGAACGCATCAAAAGTGTCCAAGTCCTCGACTAGTCGAAACTGCCATGCTGGAACTTTAAATCTCTCGTCCACCCCCATCAGTATCCAGTTCAGCAAAAACAATAATGACAGCTTCACTACATCGTACTGCGACTGGAAAACACCAATCCGAAGCACCGCTCTCAGCTCTTGAAACTCGATGACTCGACCTTGGAAGTACCGGTCGTGTATGCCATTCTGTACCACCATATCATAACTCGCTGTGTCGGGAATCACTCCGAACTTCAATCCGGTGATTAGACAAAACTCAACATTCGAGAACCGGACTGTATGGTTCCCTAATAGAAATCGCATCTCATCTTCCGGCCCGTTGTGATGCAACTCACGCAAAAGTAGCCAATGGACAATGCCACCAGAAAAATTAATCTCACGATGCATCCGGAGGAAATGACCGAAACATGACTCAGTAAACCGACGTCGGTCTTTGATCGGTCCACAACCACACGGTTTGACTCTGGCAAGTGTACGAGGTCGGTGTGTAATACAATGGCCGAGTAGGGATCGTTCCCACGAGGACTAAGGATTGATTACTGGCTTTTATCGATTTATATACTATTTGAACAATTAAAAATGATAGCTTTTAGATTTCTAACACTAAATTGATTTCTATGAAAGCAAGTAAACACCAACCACAACTAAGATGAATGTGATAGTAGAAGGAAAATGTGCTAGAACTTGAATCCACCTCACCTATCTAAATCGACTCTTGACTCACTTAATCTCTCATTTGTGCAAGTATGGATTATAGGTTCATATTCCCTCAAATCAACCTCTAATCTCTCTCGATGTCTTAGAGATTGTATCCAACATATAAAATATGCATGAACTCATTAAGATTAATGGAATACATACATGAACCCTATAAGCTAGCCTAGTGCATCTCTCACTTTCTAGTCATTTATAGTGAATGTTTTGCTTATCTATTGATCATTCAACAAGGTAGCAAATCAAGGCAAAAGCATTAAGCATACAAACATTCATATAACCATACAAGCACTTGTAGAGAAACTAAATAGTCATTATCAATAAATCAAGGTTTTGGTTTCATCTTTGTTCTAACACAAGGATATTTAGCTCATGTTACACATTAAAACCATACAAAATATCCAATGAGCATAAACCATAACAAATGCAAGAAGAGAAAGAAAAGTTATAGAAGTAAACTAGAATGTTGATCCCCTTCTTGCAATGCTTAGTCTCCAATGGTTTCCTTCCTCAAGATCAACTCCTCCAAGCTCCAAAGATGTTGAAGAAGCTCCAAAACTTGAGAGAAAAGAGTGTGTTTTTCTGCTGGAAAGTGTTATCGCCGGACTTGGTTGTGAGAGAGCCTTAGGGAGCCTCCTATCAACTTCCCAAAACATCCTTTCAAGGACAAACATCCCATACCTCTTAATTGAGCATGGCCCACCAAGATTTGCAATCATTCTCCTCTCCCCTCATAGGCCACACAAAATCTCAGACAATAGCTGAACAATCCAAGCTTAGTGGCTTAAGAAATCTTCGTGAAAAGACAGAAATGGGCACCTGACGAGCTAAATCTGCACCATGTTTTGCGCCCAAGGGCGCAGAAATGGGAAACAGGGGAACTTCTGACGAGGAATCGGCGCCCTTGTTTTGCGGCCCATGCCCGCCGATTAGGGCGCCGAATTGAGGCGAGGAAGGGTGACATTCTAGTCCCTTTCTGCGCCCATTTTTGCTGCCCCTTAACGCAGAAATGGGGCGCAGAACACCAAGTTTCTGAATTTGCACTTTTGCCCCAACATTTCCATCTTTTTGCAAATAAGCCCCTGATCTGGAAAAATTCCTGAAACACTTATTTTAGCCATTAAAAATCCAGTTTTACCCGGAAAACAAGCATAAAAGATACAAATAAGGGGGAACACTTCATGAATAAATCAGAGCTATCAGTCTTCGATCCTCAGATTTTCAGGTACTCTTTCAAGTGCATTGTCGATATCTTTAAGGTCATCGAAATGGTCATGCCGAATAATTTTTCCATTGAACCATTCTCCCACTGGGGTTTTAAGGAAATCATTCGGATTCGTCATCTGCATATTGACGGAAAAAAAGCAAATAAGTTACTGAAAAGGCTCGAACTGTGTATGGAAAAGGCTTGAAAACAGTCCAAAAAGGCTCGACATAAATGATCAAAAAGGCACGATAACAGTGCAAAAACTCACGGTAAAATTCAAAAAGGCACGATAACAGTGCAAAAAGGCTCGATAACACTACAAAAAGGCACGATAACATAAAGGTTCAAAAAGGCTCGATAACATTTCAAAAAGCTCGATAAAAGTATAAAAAGGCACGATAACATCAATGTTCAAAAAGGCTCGATAACAGTTCAAAAAGGCTCAATAACAGTAACAAAAGGCACGATAAAATCAATGTTCAAAAAGGCACGATAACATATCAAAAAGGCTCGATAACAGTAACAAAAGGCACGATAACATATAGGTTCTAAAAGGCTCGATTTTGTTTCAAAAGGCTCGACAAAAGTTTCTAAAAGGCTCGATAACCTTTCTAAAAGGCTCGATAAGACTGCAAAAAGGCTCGATTCAGTTTCAAAAACTCTTGGAAACCCAGAACTTCATCGTTTTCACTACCAAAAGGCTCGAAATTTTTTCCTAAACTAAAAAAACCCTAACCTAAACTCATCAAACAAACATAATGGACAACAAATGCGTGAGAGATAAAGACATACCGTGGTCGGTATTGACTTCGCCGGTACGTCGGTACTGTAGCTCCGTCGCCGGTGGTTCGTCGTCACAATTTGGTCGACTGTTGAGCCGTCGGGGTTTTCTCTCAGAGCTTTTCTTCCAAAGTTTCAAAACAAAGAAACAGACAAACAAAGGGGTATTTTTGTCTGGTCCCATTAAATGGTACCTTTTAAACTTAACTTATTAACTTGGTGCCTATTCCCAAAAAACCACCCCAAACAGTGCTATTTAAATTTTGAACCCTTTTCTTTCCTCCCTACCAAATGGAGCATTAATGATAATCTGGTAGTGATTGGATGATTTCATTTTTCAGGTATAAATTATTAGGCTACCCCAATATTGCATACTTTATTGATTAGGATTGGAAAGCAAAAAATATAAAACAATATAAACTATAATGTTTCACTTTTCAATAATTGTGTGAAGAAAAACTGAAATTAACTGGATGTGTAACTGGTTCTTTATAACCATTAGAAGAAACTAGATTCCAACTAATTACAATTGGATGCTTCCATCAAATAACTTTATTATTATTTTTGTGAAATTCACTTTTCTATTCATTGTGGTATTCTTCTTCTTCTTCTTCTTTTTTATTTTTTTTATTTTTGATTTTTTTTAAAGATTGTTTTATTCTTTTTCTTTAGCAGCATTTGAGTTTGGGGACATCAATCTGTTCCCTATACCAATATTCTTTGTACTGTATTAATTCAAAATTGTGTTATATATATATATATATATATTTGTAACGTTACAAAATGATATTGATATCAATAGACTTTCGAAAGTTGCAAAGTCAATTCAGAAATATTATACAAAGTTGAATCTTCACACAAAAAATATGTTGTATTTTCACTATTTCAAGGGTTTTCTTCTCAGTTTGCCCTAATTATATATACATATAAAAGAGTACGTTTTCTTATTGATAAACACTTAAATATAATTAGTAACTTTTAGAGTATAGAGGAGACATACATGATCTTCCTTCACAGTTTAATTTACTTATCTAGATCTAATTAACAGTCTTAACTACCATTCGATCGGTGGAAAAGCCAAAAAGTAAAAGTGTGTTTGATGTCAAAGTGAGGGATATATACTTTAATTTGAAGCTGGAGCCAATCTAGGGTTTGAATCAGTAATTTTGATAATATTTAAAAATTAATAAAACATCTCACATGACTTGATTCCATGTTTCACCACTTTAAGGTTATTTTATTATTTGCTGTCATAATTCATTTGTCTTGTAAGTTGTCTCTCCATTAATTATGTTTTGTTATTGGCTGTTTTTACTTTTTATTATTGGTTTAATTGAAGTTTATAATATAAATTACTGAAAATTGCAAAAAATAACCTAACCACAAAATGGATTATTGTTTCTAACCAAATTTTAATTTTTTATTGTTTTTAACCAATCACCATAATATATTATTGTTTTTAATCAATAAACTTCAAAACTACCATTTTATCCTCTTTTTCCCTTTAATTTTTTTTTCTCTCCATTACTCATCTCTCTCTATCACTCCTCTATATCACCCATCTTTTTATCACTTATATATTTATCAAATCTTAGTTTTTAACTAATTTTTGTCAAGAAATTAAAGTTATTTTGAAGGGAAATCGCAAAGAAACCAAGATTTGGGAAGAGTTTTTTAAAAATTTCGAGTTTGTGGTTGAATCTCTGCTCAAAACTTCAAGGTTGCTAAATCTTCAATTTCAATAGCATTATTATATTTCTTAGATGATATTGTTGATGGGTCTTTGTTATTTTGTTTCATTTTGAAATTTTTTTGTTGAAAATGGAAGAAACTTCGATTTCAATTTGAAATTATATTTCATGCAATGTGTCACGGTAAAAGTGATATAAGTTGGTTATTTCATGTTTAACGTGACACATCAGCTAATATTGTGTAATCATGTATTTTTGAAGTACATGAGATATTTCATATCTAACATGACATACACGGGATATTTCATGTCCAACATGACATACATGAGATATTTCATACACAATATGACATACATGAGATATTTCATGTTTTACATAAAATACTGCATAAATAGGATATTTCATACCCAACATGACATACATAGGATATTTTATGCCCAACATGACATAAATGAGATATTTCATGCACAACATGATATACATGAGATATTTCATGCCTTGTATGAAATACTACATGATGGGGATATTTCATACTCAACATGACATACATAGGATATTTCATGCCCAACATGACATAAATGAGATATTTCATGCACAACATGATATATATGAGATATTTCATGCCTTGTATGAAATACTGTATAATGGGGATATTTCATACCCAACATGACATACATGAGATATTTCATGTTTTACGTGATATACATGGGATATTTCATGTCTTGTATGAAATACTGCATAATGAGGATATTTCATACCCAACATGACATACATAGGATATTTCTTGCCGAACATGACATATATGGGATATTTCATGCACAACATGATATACATTGGATATTTCATGTCTTGTATGAAATACTGCACAATGGGGATATTTCATACCCAACATGACATATATAGGATATTTCATGCCCCCAACATGACATACAGGGGATATTTCATACATAACATGATATACATGGGATATTTCATGCCTTGCATGAAATACTACATAATGTGGATATTTCATACCCAACATGACATACATGGGATATTTCATGCCCAATATGACATACATGAGATATTTCATATTTTACGTGATATACATGGGATATTTCATGCCTTGTATGAAATACTGCATAATGGGGATATTTCATACCCAACATGACATACATAGGATATTTCATACCCAATATGACATACATGAGATATTTCATATTTTACGTGATATACATGGGATATTTCATGCCTTGTACGAAATACTACATAATGGGGATATTTCATACCCAACATGACATACATAGGATATTTCATGTCCAACATGACATATATGGGATATTTCATGCATAACATGATATACATGGGATATTTCATGCCTTGCATGAAATACTATATAAAGGGGATATTTCATACCCAACATGACATACATGAGATATATCATGCAAAACATGACATATATGTGATATTTCATGTTTTACGTGATATATCATTGAGAAATGTGAAACACTGTTTTTTTTACAATTTGTTTTATGAACTGATTTTTTTTTCAATTATTATTTGCTTCAGGAACTATGAAAAACTTTAGGTTAGCAATCAATTACAACGGTCGATGGGACAATTTAGATTACGTGGATGGGCAACTTATTGGGGAGTTGGTGGAAAACAAGTTGTCATACAATGAGTTGGTGGAGAAGACATACATATTGACTGGGATTGACAAATATTTATGATATCATTCTTTATGGGGTGATTAAGTTACGATCACGTTGGACAAAATATCATATGAAACATGACAATGATATTGATTTTGTGTTTAGCGATGATTCACTGATCAAGGATATTTATGTCGATATGGAGAAGAGAGTGGATAGAGGTGGAGGTGGAGGTGGAGGTGGACATGTACACAAACTTCCACCATCATTTTTCAAGTACGATAATGTTAGGTGTTACATTACATATTCCGATATTAAGGACGAGAAACCGAATGAACACGATTATCCTAGTAGTCCAGATGATACTTTTGTCAGAGTTGAGCAGGGTGCCTGTGTTGAGGATGGTATTGGAGGAACTAAGAATTGTGGTGGTACTGGAGGGGTTACTTTTGGTGGTCCATCCATCGCATGATCCTTTTCCTACAGCTCTGTCACGCTAGATCCTCCCTTGTGCAGGTCGGTATTCTTTTGTCACCACACCATCAGCCTCTAATTCACAAAAAGGGACCTTTATTTGTGGGACAAGTTTTTCAAGATAAGCAGAAATTTAAAACCGAGTTAGGACTTTATGCTATGCAGGAGAGGTTTGATATTAGAGTCAGGCGTTCGACAAAATATCGATTCGAGGCCGGCTGTAAGGATATAAATTGTCAATTCATGATTGGGGCAGTCAGGAAGGAGCATTGCATGTTTTGGCATGTCAAAAAATTCATTAGGACTCACACTTGTGAAGGAGATGTGTATGGGGGACAATTTCGGGCTGCTTGTGCCAATGTAATTAGACAATTGTATGCCCCTAAATTGAGCAGCGGTGCTAACATTTGTCCGAAAGATATAATGAGAGATATTAGGGAGAAGCATGGTGTGGAACTACTGTACACGAAAGCGTGGATGGCTATGCAACATGCGCGGTCAACTGTATACGGTAAGGCTGATGAATCGTACCAATTCCTTCCAGGCTACATTCACATGTTGGCAGAAGCAAATCCTGGCACAGTTACAGCTATTGAGACGGATGAGCAGAATCGATTTCTCTATGCCTTTCTCAGTTTAAGACAATCATTGCAAAAAGGCCACCAACTATTCAAATTGTTCCAAAATCACCATTTTGACAAAACATTGTTCATTAGCAGCCATTCTATTAAATCTAACAGAAAGCTATCGTTATCTATGACATGGCACTCCTAAAGAATAAAATAGCACTAGACACCATTAATTGGTGGGTGGAGTCCCAAAAAGGCCGTTATTTCCATCTCTACAAACTATTTAAATCTGACCTATGTCCACATTCAAATACACATCTCTAAAAATACTCAACGTTTTTGCTCAAATTTTGACACAAGAAAGTAAACATGCAAAAAAAAAAACACTTTTCATTTAGAAAATAATCCAAAAATCGATTTGGAAAAGTGTGAAAATGAGCGATGAACACAGCTTAATCGCTTCTGACCTTTGACTGAATAATTGATCTTAACTTTCAAAATACAGTCCAGAATTTTATATTCTTTATACCGTTGGATTCATATCGAAAAATCGAAGAACCAACATGGATGAAAAAATTTATTTCCTTGCCAAAAGATACAGTTTTAAAGAAAAAGAGCGATGAACATAGCTCACTCGCGGATTCGCATCTCTTCTGATCTTTGGCTAAATAATTGATCATAACTTTCAAAATACCACCCAGAATTTTACGTTCTTTATACCGTTGGATTCATATCGAAAAATCAAAGAACCCAACATGGACAAAAAAATTTATTTCCTTGCCAAAAGATACAGTTTTAAGAAAAAGAGCGATGAACACACCTCACTTGCGAATTGCGCGTCGCTTATGACCTTTGACTGAATAATTGAGCATAACTTTCAAAATACCGACCAGAATTTTATGTTCTTTATACCGTTGGATTCGTATCGAAAAATCGAAGAACCAGCGCTAACGAAAAAATTTATTTCCTTGCCAAAAGATACAATTTTAACGAAAACGTTTACACAAAAATATATCCAGCAGAATACAAAACCACACAAAAAATGAAATGAAAAATAAACTGATTTCTGATGAAAAAATTGTTAATTAGGTTCTATATATGTTTTTTTAACTTGAAATTCTGTTTATTAACATTACCAAAAATATTGGTTGAGTTTCCTCTGTTTACATGGCAACATCTATCTAATGTCATTGACATAGCTTCGAAGCTTGAAAAAACCATTCGGCAATTTCACTTCTAATGCACTTTATATCATCAGTTGTGAAGTCCATTTGGCAGCATTTATATTGAACAATATTTTCCATGTACTTCATGATGAACACGCGGTTAGGACCCCAGTTTACCAATCATGCAGCGGAAGGTTTTAAAATTTTTATTTTATTTCATAAAGAAATACTGTGATTGATAAAACTTAGAATCTATTTTTCGGAACAGTAAAACAAAAGAATCGAAATCAAAACATATAAATAAAAGGGAAGAAACAATTTATTCATACCTACGTAGGAGGCTCCTTCACTTTAATACGATATGCTCCTGATTTGAACCACTTGATCTTCCTCGCTATCTCCCGGAACTGGTAACAGCGTGTGGGCGCGTCACGGTATTCAGGAACCTGTATGGAAGAAGAAGAGAAGAACACACAAAAACAACTATTGTTGTTTGTATGTCTTAGGTTAGGCCACACAAAAAAGAAAACTTAAAAAAAATATTTTTTTTTTCTCTTTTTGATTCTTGGCCGCCGCACCCCACTTGTTTCTCTTCTCTTTTTATGTTTTTTTTTTTTTTTCTCTTTTATTGTCAGGTATCTTATACCTAAAAATATATATCATATATATATATTATTTAAGAAACCAATGATATCTTTTAATTTAAAAACAAAATCTTTATTTTATTTTATTTCATTAATAGATATCATCTAACTTGAATTTAAACTATTTAAATTCAAAATTGATATTTAATCAATTAAAAATATAAGATAATCATATTATCCCATTTTTAAAATATAAATATCAACCAACACCCTCCATCAATAATTAATTACATAATTAAATAATCTTTTTATTTAATTGTCATAATCATTAAAATCATTAATTAAATAATCTCATTATTCAATTAGTTCCCGAATAGATATGTGTCACTTTCGTAACACAATTAATTGGACAATCCAATTAATTAACCAGGACCCTTGTTACCTAAATCGATCGGGCTAGCAAGGGGACCTAATGGACCCACAGTATTTTGAGCTCCAATAATCCTTAGAAATAATTAATTAAACTCTTTAATTATTATTTCATGATTATTAACTTCGGTGTTATTCCACTAAAAACCCGAAGTTGAACTCTCTCAACTGTAGACGTTTTTACACAAACCAATAACTTTCGGTGTCCATCGATATAGCTATTACATATGGTATAATCCTCCACAAGTAGTTCATAATTAGAGCTGGGTCATAATGTCCGTTATACCCCTCTAATTATATCTTTCCTTTAAGTACCATTGATTCTCTAATGAACAATAAATCCTACATTCCTTATGGAATTAGGAGAGCGCTCATATTGTTCAAGCCCCGAATCAACCCTTAAGAGAACTACCATCTACTTCTCGCAAGAAGGAGTGGATTCCACTATTGTGTACAAACCTTCCCAGCCACAAGTCAATCCGCGATCCCAACATACGGAGCATGTTGATCAGGAATGCAACTCTGACCTCACCCATGGTATATCAAAGACCACGATCTAACCTGAAGGAGTCGATAAGACACTCAGGATTAAGATCACCCACATATAGCCATCATTAGTTGATATATATGAATCTCATCGTTAAACGGATCTTAATGAGAGATTCATATAGATCATGGCCCAGTCCTATATGATCACATCATACAATGTGCCTCCATTCTCATATCTCCATATGAATGATCTAGGATAGGATCACCGTACATTATGAAATAGACCGCAGCTGTAGATTAACCACAAATAAAGTACCCATCTTTATTTGCTATCTACGGACTCTTTAGATTGCTCGTTTCAAACTGCATCCATCTGTATATGACACTCATATACTCAGTTCGAAATTACATCTGGCAATATTGGATGTTAAGTGCACATGTTATATATTTAAAGTATGACACAAAATGAATGAATATACTACTTCTTTTATTTATGTTCAAATCATATTTACAAATTACAAGCTTTAGGGCAAAAACCCCAACACACGCCGCAACTACTCCTGCATTTACCAATAATAGTTGTCAATATTGATAAGTGCAAATAATAATAAAATGTTGAAAACAAACAAACAAACATTAAAAATGTTCTCACGTGTCATGTTGCTGAGGAATCAAGTACGGTTCAACAACATCGCTTAGGATCGGATTTACGTTGCTCATAATATCCAACAACACGAACTATACCAGGTAAAAATTAACCTACCTACACAGTAGCAACTGACATAACCTTCCACCGAAAATTCTCAGACGAGGTAATTCTAAAAACTGCCTAAATACATCATCCTGGAAACGCTTTAGTTCCCCAACTTTATCCAAAGAATCTCTCATTCTATTCAACTCCGTAAACCTTTGATGAATCAATATTTTTGCATGAAACCAATTCGATAGACGGTATACATATGGTATTTCAGCCATCTACAATTATAAACATCAAAAAAATTGGAACAGTCTTCAATAAGCTGAGATGTGACATATTAAATTAAAAAGAACTCACTAAATTGACATCAATGTCAAAGTTTTGTTTCATTCCACTTTAAAACTCTGCATATTCTTAGTGTTATAAACTTTGTCATCTTCTAAATAAAAATAATAGACCAAAAGCCCACAAAGTGACATGATTATTAAGTGTTTCCACATATCGGCCTATAATTAGAAAATAATTATAAAGGACGCCTTCCATGAAAAACAATCCAGCTTTTCTATTAAAAATATAAAATGAATAATTATATAGAGCATAAAAGACATGTCACCATCAAGATTTCAATCAACACAATTCACCACATTCATACAACATAATTAGGCACAAAATGCATAAGATTCCAATACATCATTATTGGACCACCAATGGGCAAAATCAACTATGCCTTTAAAATATATGATGTTTTCATGAGGAATAAATCTCAATCAGCAACAACTTATCTTGATTAATATCAATTTTGAATGTTTTTGAACTCAAGTTGTTGCATGTACTCTAGTCTCTAGCCAGTAAGCCAGAAGAGATGAACTTATTGTTAGTGTTAAATTTCACGTCAAACTATTCCTAAAACCTATCTGAAACTCAATGACATTGAAATGTGTCAAAACTCAAAAAAAAATTCTATATATTAATCACATTTATATGTCAATCTACATCAGTTAAAAAGAAAGAAAAAAAAAATGCACATGGTTGAAACATGTGACAGACAAGGTTTGATTGCAGCACTATGAATCAGTTGGTACAGTAGTAATGAGATGCAAGATGCCATAAACTATATTAGATGGCTAATAATTCAAAGTCAACCCACATGGCCACAGGCATCTGTCAAGTAAATCCAGAAATTAAAATTTGGGTTGAAAAGGTGAAAAATTCTCTATTATTTGATCATATACTACAATAACATCCTCCACTCTACCAGATAGATTTTTGATTCACTATTGTGTATAACAACTATATGTTCATTTGATGATTATTAATTTGAACATCTAGAGACATGTTTGAACGCTTAAAGATTTATTAGAGGCCAAAAATCCAACAAAAACAGAGCACCAAACAACAGGCAACCAACTGAGCCGAGAGAAGACACAGGAAACCCACAACCAACCCAAACAAACACAAACAAAGGAAAAAAGGCACAGACAAACCCACCCAAAGCCAAAAAATAAAAACAGGACACAACACAGCCAAAAAGCAGAGCAAAACATGAACCAAACAAAGCAAAAACAACCAGAAACAGTAGAAACAACAAAACGAAAGCAGTTCCTTAGGAGAATTAACTGAACTCCCAAACAATCAACTTATAATTTTATCTAATCTTGTTCGAAACACCAAAAAAAAAAAACCAAACTAATCAACCTCAAAATTCTCTATACATCAATAGATTCAGGATTCATACGATCAAATTATTAAAAAACCAAAACCCCCAATTTTTCATACCAAAAATTACACACAAAAAAAGAAAAGAAAAGAAAAGAAAAGAAAACACAACAAATCGAGAAACGTAAACTGATACACAATCAAGAGTGATTAGAATTACCTGATCTGAGGATTAGGGTTTGAGATTTGAAGAAGTCTGACCAGATAAAAAAGAAACCCTAAATCGGCGTTTGGTTAGTTCAGCCAGCCGATTCTTCTTCGCCGGCGTTTGGTCGGCGTCACCCTTATCTCGTCCCCGTCGCCGTCGCCGTCGCCGGTTACCACCTCTTCTTTGATCACCCTTGCCTCTCTCACTGTAGTTGAATACGATGTTTTTTTTTTTTTTAATTGATAAAGACGTTAAACTGATTTAGATTTAGGTTTGTAAAAAATATTAATAATAATTTAGGTTTATTTTTACAAACAAACATGATTTATTTTAAAAAAAAAAGGTATTTTAGACTTTACAACTTCCACCCGGTTAAAAACAATAACTTAAATTTTTTTGATTAAAAACAATAATCTATTTCTTAATTTGACTACTTTTATAAATGTCTCTATAAATTAAGTGAATTCCAAGTAAAAACTTTTTGTAATTTGTACACTCTTTTTCTTTTGGATACACACATGTGAATATATGTCAAATACTTATAAATACATTCTCAAATCGGGTTCAAAAATTAAATGGCACCTTTTAGAGGTGGCATTAAAACACTATCACCATTTTAAAAACTTATGTTTAAAATGCACCTAAAATGGGTTTCTTCCAAAAATACCCCCCAAAGTATATCCACGTCAACTATTTGTAATTTAGTTTTGTTTCATTTTTTTTTTTACTTTTCAGTTTACAATGAGAGAGTTGTGAGAGTAGAGAGAGAAAGTCCTGTTAACATATCAACGATCACTCAAATGGCGACGGAGACGGTGGACCACGAACACGATTACGTCGACGACGTAGAACACAACCAACAACTTTAGCAAGTTTTGATTTTGGTGAAAAACGAGGTAAGTAGTTAGATTCGAATTGATTTTTTAGTTTGATTTGATTGTGTTTTGTTGGGGTATTCATTCGATTTGTATGGTTGAAGTGCTAGATCTATATCCTAGGGTTTGATTTTTTGAGTTTTAGGGTTTGAAATTGGGATTTTCGATTGGGGAAGATGATGAACAGTAACTAAGTTTCCGAGACGTTTATGTTAAAGATAGAAAAGTCAACTAAAATTGATCTCCTTGTATTACAATCAATCATAGATTGATTCTTTCCTGATTGTCTGATTCTTTCTTCATTTGTAAATTAGGCAAGTATTGTATTTAGGCTATAACATAGGATCTTGATTTCCTCTTGTATTTTCTTGTATAAAATCCCATGTACAACACAATTCAAGTAATACATTACAGAAATATTCTTCACATAATATCAGAGCAATATCACTCTTGATAGAAAAACCCTAGCCACCCATCACATAAATCTTCTTCAACCTCCTGTTGACAGCCATGTCACATGGAGATAATTAGTCAGTCACATTTGATACTAATCTTGAATCCTCAGCCAAGTCTGAGAATTACAGCAGATATGAAAATCCAACTGATCCACTCTATATCCATTTAGATCAACCCAGCACCGTACTTGTCATGCAACCATTAAACGATGACAACTATGGAACATGGAGTCGTGCCATGCTTATGACACTCAGTACCAAAAACAAGGAAGGGTTTGTCGATGGCATAATTTAGCAGCCACCAAAGACTTCCACCACCAAATTGCAGCAGTGGATCCGCTGCAACAATCTTATGAAATATTGGCTTCTCAATTCAATTTCACAAGATATTCATGCTAGCGTCATATATAATGAATTTGCATCTGATATATGGAACAATCTCAAGGAGCGCTTCTCACGTGTCAATAGTGTTCATCTCTTTCATATTGAACAAGCCATCCACGACTGTATCCAAAACAACATGACCATTAGTGCTTATTACACCAAACTAAAAGGCTTATGGGATGAGAGAGATTCTTTATGCTCCATTCCAATCTGCTCTTGTGGCACCGTAAAAGAAGCGTTGTAGTTCTAACAGAATCAGAAGACCATAAAGTTTCTCATGCGATTCAATGAAACTTATGATGTAATACGTAGACAAATTCTGCTTATGAATCCACTTCCTACTGTAAACCAGGCACATTCTCTTATTCTCTTATTCTCCAAGATGAAAAACAGCATTCAGTTTTCACAAGCAAGACAAATACATCCGAGGCCAGTGCTTTTGCTGTCAGGGATAATTCTCGTGGCTCTGAAAGAAATTACATGCCTAAGAATCCTCATCTTAAATGCGACTGCTGTGACTGGATTGGTCATACTTTTGAGACTTGTTGTCAACATCTCACATGTGATTTTTACGACTGGAGGGAACACACAATTGACATTTGCCATAACAAGGGCAATTCTTCTACAGCGAAGGCCAAACCCAAAGCCAACCATGTAGATACCAGTATAGCACCACCACCACTATCCACATATCTCACACTCACACCAGAATAGTAGCAAAATCTCATGGCAATTATTGGTAAAACTCAATCAACTTCTATGGTCAACCATGTCGGTACACCTTCAAACATAATTGACCTCTCATGTAACAATTTTTGTGCCTCTATTACTAGGAAACCGAATCAATGGATACTTGATAGAGGGGCTACTAATCATATGGTTTGTTCGGCCACATGTCTCACTAACAGTTTTCCTGTTGCTAACCATTTTGTGCACCTTCCAAATGGTGCTCTTGCTGCTATTACACATATTGGAAGTGTCCGTTTTTCACCACATTTTGTCCTTCATAATGTTCTTTGTGTTCCTTCATTCCAATTAAACTTGATCTCTATAGATAAGCTTTCCAATCATCTCCATTATTTTACCACTTTTATTAATAATGCTTGTATGATACAAGACCAACGATCAGAGAAGATGATTGGGATGGGAACTAAACAAGGAGAACTCTATTACCTTGATACTTCAAAGAAAACTGCGTGTCATGCGGCAACTGTGGGCTCCAGCCCACCCTCTTTCTCAGTTTTGGCATCAACGCCTTGGCCATCTTTCAAACAATAATCTTCGTTTGATTTCTAATATTGTTCAAGAGATTAAGTTTGTGAAGGTAAGGATTGTTTAATTTGCCATTGGCTAAGCAAATTCGTTTTCGATTTCCATTAAGTTCTATTGATACTCATTCACCATTTGAATTAATTCATGTTGATATTTTGGGAGGATATCATGTTTCTTTCGTTAATGGTGCATGATATTTTCTCACCATTGTAGATGATTACACTTGTTGCACTTGGGTATACTTGATGCATCATAAATCTGATACTTCTTGTTATCTCACTTCTTTCATTAATCTTGTTAAAACACAATTCTCTACTAAAGTTAAAATTCTTCATAGTGATAATGGTCCTGAGTTTACATTAACCAAATTCTTTTCTGATAAAGGTATTTATCACCAAACTAGTTGTGTCATTACCCCACAACAAAATGAGGTAGCCAAGAGGAAACATCGTTATCTCCTCAACGTGGCTCGGACACTACTATTTCAAGCTAATCTTTCCAAAAGATTTTGGGATGATGCCATTTTGACCGCAACCTACCTCATCAATCGCACACCCACGCCTCTTTTCAAGGGTAAGGCGCGTTATGAGATGCTTTTCCATAAATAACCTTAATATGAACATCTGCGAGCATTTAGCTGCCTTTGTTTTGCTTCCACACATCATCATCGTTCCACCAAGTTTGATGCTCGAGCTACCCGATATCTCTTTCTTGGCTATCCCTGTGGCAAAAAGGGTTATCACGTGTATGATCTTATCATGGGAAAATAGTCATGTGAGAGGCACATGAGACCAAACATGTGAGAGACATGTGCGGCATTTACTAGTAGATTTGTGACATGTGTAAGCATGTGGGCTAATATGGGAAGTGGTAGTTACTTTCTGATGGCTAATATAAGGCAGTTATTTGTTGGCTTCCTTAAAGACTAAGTCAGCAGCTTTAGGTGGTATGATAACTCTTATTTCTACACGTTGTGTAGCCCCTTACTTTTATCTTTTATGCTTGTTTTCTGGGTTAAACTGGGTATTTAACGTTTTAAATAAGTGTTTCAGGATTTTTTCCAGAAGAGGGGCTAAAGTGCAAAAATGGAGAAATATTGGGGCAAAAGTGCAATTTTTGAAACTTAGGTTCGGCGCCCCTATTCTGTGATTAAGGGCCACCGTTTAGGGTGCATAATTGGGATAGAATGTCATTTTTTTGCAATTCGGCGGACCATGGCCGCAGAATAGGGCACAGAATCGAGGCGGAATTTTTGATGAAAACTTTCTACAAAATACACAACTTTTGGGGGCCATATCTCTCTCCTCCAATCGAACTAAGTTTCGTACTGCATATGGTTGGAAAGCCTCAAAAGTCTTCTTTCCAACGGTTCATCAAGAATGCAATTCCAATGTTTGTGGAGAAAGTTATGTCTGTTTCCGTAACGGTGCGCGCTGTTGAAAAGTCACCCGCGAAGCCCGCAAAATCAGCCACTTATGCAAGGGCATTCTCATCCTTTCACCATAATTTCTGCCCTAAGCTTCTCCCCACTATATATATTCCCTTTTCTTTCAGTTTTGACAGAACCCCTTCACTCCCTCTCTCTCTCTTCCGCCTAACTCTCTCTCTCTTCCATTTTCTTCATCTTCTTCACCAAATAAGGAGAGATCCAAGCTCCCATGGAGGTGTTTCCTCCATGGGAGCTCACCACACACCTCCACCACCATTTTCACACCTCTTCCATCCATCTTAGGGCAGTTTGCAAGGAAATATGAGAGGTTTTTGGACCAAATCCGAGCTAGGAAGGTTTGGAGCATCTTTGGAGGACTTGTCTTCAAGGGTTTGCTCTTATTTGCTCATTTCTTTGTATTTTCTATTTCTTTGATGTGTAACCCAAATTTGGGGAATATTGTAAACCCTAAACTTGTGTTATATATGTTATTTGTTCTTAAATTCATGTGGGTTTTGTTTTATTCTTTGCTAATTACATGTTTTAATCTCTAATTGTAATATCCATGTGTGTAGATGTCCTAAATTGATATGTGTCTATGATTGGGATTAGGAGTAGAGTAATTTAATGTAGGAGTAGTGTAATTTAACTTCCCATGATTGTTGATTGATTGATGGATAACCAAAATGTCATGTTTAGAGTAATTGGAGTGTTAGAGGTTTAGCTCCAAAGAGTGGAAAAGGTTTCAGTTTAGGCATTTAGTTGCTAAATTGGCATGGGTTCCATATTCTTGTACTTAATGGGTCTTGTTATCAAGGCACAATTACTCATCCTTGGCTGGATTGGGTAATAAATTGATTTAGGAAAAATTCTCAAATCAAGATAATGAACCCTTAACCTATATTGAATGGTCTTAATGAATAACAACCAACTTATTTGCACATTATTGTTTGGTAAACTTGTTTCCCATGTCTAGCCATCCTAGGAAGATTGATAAAACCGAATCCGTATCTAGAGTAAAGACAAACTGAATTCCTCTTGTGCTTGTGTAGTTATATGGGTATTTCATTGCTTAATGCTTTCACTCGGTTAGCCACCTTGTGGATGATATTTAGGCTATGTGTTATATATTGCGTGGTTCACATTAACATGTCCAGCGTGATATCTTCTACATTTGACCAGACAGTGAGAGATACACTAGGCTGGCGTGTAGAACTCGTGTGTGTGTCCCATAGTCCTTAATGAATCCAAGCATTTATGCATGGATGTAATCTCTAAGACATCGAGAGAGATTAGAGATTAATTAAGGGGACACGAGCATATAACATACGTGTTATATGGGTATCTCGTATTCTTAATGCTTTCACTTGGTTGCCATCCCGTATTTGGTTAGCCATTGTGAATGAATTATTGACTGTAGTATGGCCTATGCGGCTGCACATTACATGCCCAACGAAATAACTACTGTATATGACCAGACAGTAAGAGATACACTAGGCTGGTATACAGGGCTCTTGTATGTGTGCCACGGCACTTAATGAATTCATGTGTACTTTGTATGTGTGGATGTGATTTCTAAGACTCGAGAGAGATTAGAGATCAATTAAGGGGACACGAGCCTATGATATACTTGCATATTGAGGGACAAAGTGAGTCTAGTGCTTAATTAGGAGGATTGTTACGGTTGAGTCATTTCCTTAGTGTTACCACATTTCATGCATCTCTCCATTCCATCATATCCTTGTAAATATTATGTTATGGTAGTTAGTTTATTTATTTATATATATTATTATTTACTTTTCCGCAAACGCAGCACATGAGTTCTCTCGGAGTGTTGTAATAATAGCTAGAACCGGTGACGGTCGACGGATCCCACCTCCCTGCGGAACGATACCCTCACTTGTCGCTGTGCTAGTCTTTGTGACTCGCGCGCTAGCGAGGTCGAACTTAAATGTTCATTTTTTGACCGACATTGCAACGACGTGTCGTCATGGCACATTTTAAAAAATCCATGTAGGCTTGTTAACAAGTGTTGTAAGCTGGTTGTTCCAACAATGCCTATCAGTTAAGAGTGTTAAATGCAAGTGCTTGAGAGCACTATAAATATATGTATTATGTATAAAGAAACCAACAAGCCAGAGAGTGCTATTGTTGTGGTGATCCTACAAAGCCTTGTAAAGAGTTTCATGATTAATAGAGTGTTGATAAGCACTATAAATATATGTATTATTTATAGAGAAACCAACAAGCCAGAGAGTGCTATTGTTGTGGTGATCCTACAAAGCCTTGTAAAGAATTTCATGATTAATAAAGTGTTGATTGGGTTAGGAGTGGACTCCCGTAATTAGCTTGTGTTGTTCTTATTTCTACCTTTCTTTGTGTGAGTTGCATTGATTGTGTGTGGTGAGAACGAGTGCAAACAGTGTGTGAGTATGCTGTGTGCATTTGGCCTTGTTGTGTTACTTTGCTTAGTAATTTCATGGTTGGTGTGTAGCAATTATAGTAGGGGCTATGATTGGCATATTGTTAAACATTTGGTGTGCTAAATACTCGGTGTTGGTGGATCATCAAAACAAGCTGAGAACAAGCTTGGTTTGAGAAGCAAACAAGCTTGGCGTGAGTTTGAAACAAGCTTGGTTGGGTGATTAAAACAAGCTTGGTGTAGGAGCAAATAAGTTTGGCTGTAAGATAGAAACAAGCTTGGTAGTCTGGCAAAAATAGGCTTGGTGGCTGAGGAGTTTGGTTGCATTTTATCAAACAATTGGTGGGCAACATATATTAGTAATAGAATCCCCCTCCTAATCGAAAAAGGAACACATCTTTATAAATGCTCCTCCAAATCACAATGTACCATGCACACAAATTCTTCAAAAATCTACCAACTCGCTCGATCATGTCTTCTTCTATTTTCTCTTTTCTTTCAATGGTGGTCAAGAAGATAAAGAGAACTGAACCCAACAACAAAGTTGGTGGTAGCTACAATATCAAGTCTCTTCCTAAGGACTTGCTCACCAACGTTCTTGCCCGTGTGGCCTCTAGTTCTGTCACCGACTTGTTTAATGTGGAGCGGAGCTATAAAGATCTTCTCGAAGTGGGAAATGACAATTACATCCTACAACATGCTTGCATGGACAGTTTTCCCATCGCTCCTTGGCCTATAAGTGATAAGGTTTCTTTGTTCTTGAGACGCTATAGAGAGAGTGGCAACGCCGAGGCTCTATTCAGACAAGGCATGTTCGAGTACTCCACTTTGTTAGAAACAAAATTCGAACTCGTGCTCTTGCAAAGAGCCGCTCATAAGGGACATATAGAAGCAACCTATGTTGTTGCCATTCTATTGTTATCACTCTCTCGTGGTGACAATAGACTACGACGACAAGAGTTGAATCTTTTATCTTGTTTGAAACGACGATGTTGCTTCAAAGTCGGAGAATGCAAAAAGAGAGTGAAACGGGTCGTTTCAAGTCCGTGGATACAAAATAATGTTAATGTGGATATAAGAACTTACAATTGTTAGAATACAAGAAGAAAAGGGTGGGAAGAAGACAACTATGGTGCCACCTGCTCTGAATCTTGCTTTTGGGATTGTGAATCAACTATGTTTTGAAATTTGATTAGAAGCAATATGTATTTGGATGATAATTAACTATGATGCTTATTATTATTTTTGTTTTTGTGTGTAATTTCTACTAATTTTAGTTGCTGATCATGAATGGAAATCAACTTTTGATTTTATATTAATTGATTGAATTTTTTTTAATTTGAGTTATTAATTACCAATTATTTTTTTGTTTAATTGTTCGCTTTTTATCGCTCATTTTCAGTTATAATTGTAGTCGATCGAATCTACAATTAATTTTGATTGTTGAGGTGGGCATTGGAAACCTGTAAAATAAAGGAAGATAAAGAGCGGTGGTCGAACCATAGGAGGGGGTGTTTCCTTGGGGGGGACTTTCCAATGCTCAAGTCAGTATTTTGTTTGATAAATAAAAAAAGGAAATAAAGTCGAAGAAGGCAAACCGTGTTGCTCGATGTTTTGAATTGAGCAATGGGTCGATTTTGTTTGATCGACACTAGGTTTCAATGATGTTGACGCGTCGATGCCTTGGGAGTTCTTTTGATCGTCATGGATCGAACGAGGAGTCGAGGACTGGGTCGACATTAGGTATCGACGAGTTTGATGGGTCGATGCTTAGGTGGGCTCTTTGACTTGACGTGGGATTGATCGAGGATTGGGTCGATATTATGTATCGATGACTTTAATAGGTTGATGTCTATGAGGTTCCTTGACTCGATGTGGATTGGGTCGATCAACTTTTTAGGGCAACTAGGTCGACATCTATTAGATGGTGGAACAGTAATTAATGTTATGAGAGAATTACGGAGCTATGTTTTTTGAGAGAGCTTCCGTGTATAAAGTGAGAAAATCTGGATCCCTTTCTTTAAGAAGGGGTCACATATTTATAGTAAAGGCCATGAGCCTTCAACGTTTAGTCCATTCTAGTTAGGGCGTGGATCTCGGGGCCTTTATTACTCGTTTTGATTCTTTCAAATATGGTAATAAAGTTTCAGACGTTGGTATCTGTGTAACGTCTAGTCACGATTATGACTATTTTAAGACGCTTTTGACCATGTGTTTGAATTAACCAGGTGCCTTAGTGGGCTGGGGCTGGTTTAGGGTCTGCTTTGCAGGGTCAGGCTGGGTTTTTGGGCATGTTTTAGAGTGGGCCCATTTTAACTGTGTTATTTAGGCTCTTGCTTAGCTCTTTTGATATTGATCGATTATGCTTGAGACATGCTCTAGGCCCCAGTTAGTGGCGGGCTCGACTATTGGGTCGTATGTTGGTTTTTTTTACCACTACAATAATAAAACTCATGTCTACAAAAAAGAAGGGGGAAAATAGGGAATATATATAAATCACACAATTCAAAGGATTGGAAATGGTATCAAATAGCACTCTTTTTAGATCGAATTTTGTTAGTATCACTATTTTAATAAGTTAAGTTTAAATGGCACTAAAGGACTAAAATACCCTCATCTCCTTCTTTTATTATGTTTATGCCATTGTTTTTTTTTTTTTTCAAAATTCTCCATTGAGAGATGAAAAACCTCTGTTGGAGGTTCGTTTGGAGGTTGAAATCGGCCTCCAGTGGAGGTTTTAACTTTCAATGAAGAAGATAACAAAAAAAAACAATTGAAAATTTTCGTTTTTACCTTGAAAGGCTTGACAATTATAAAAAGTCTCGAAAACTGCAAAAAAAAAAAAAAAAAAAGTATTGGAAAAGTCTTGTAAACTACCAAAAGTCTTGAAAACTACTTGAAAAGTCTTGGAAATTAAAAAATAAGTATTGAAAATACAATATAAGTCTCGAAAACACCAAAATAAATCTCGAAAACACAAAAAAATGCGTGACTTATTTTTTTGAGTGTGTTTTAAGAGTATTTTGTCAAATCCATACTTTAGATGCTATTTAAACTTAAGTTATTAAAACAGTGATAGTTTTAAAATTACACCGTGAAAAAGTGCCATTTAATTTTTAGGGTTAATAGCACCAATGCCTCCTGAACTTATAGAACGGTTGCATAGTGCCTAATGAACTTTTTTTCTTGGCATTAAACCCCCTGAACTTCCATAAATTTGTAAAAACTAACGAAATACTAACTTCTGTCCAATATTTGGTCACGTGCTTTTCACGTGGATCCGTACGAAGGTCAGAGGTTGTCATTTCGTCCTAATTTAAAGAAAAAGAAAAATTTAAGGAATTTTTTTTTTGATTAGGTGGTTGGATCTCCACCTAATCAAAATAATAATAATAATAATAATCCCCTCACATCATCATCTTCTCCAAAAACCCAACCCTCTTTCTCCAAAAACAACTGATCCCCTTCTCTTTCTCCAATCACCCCTAAATCAACACAAACAGCCAAATAGAGAACATAATAAGAGAAATAGAAAAGAGAAAGAAAAGAGGTGGTAGAGAAAGAAAAGGAAGAAAAGAGGCCACGAAGAGAGAAGAGAAGAAGAGAATCGGGGTGAGAGAAAGAGAAGAGAGAGTTAGGGTTTGATTTTGTTGTTAACTGTGTTGATTTTCTAGGTTTGTTCTTTGATTTTGTTGTTGATTGTGGGCTTCTCTCTCACACCACATCTTCTCTCTCTGTCATTACATCTCTCTCTCCCTCTCTCTCTCTCTCTCTCTCTCGTTCCCTCTTCTCTCTTCCATTTATCGACAAGATCGAGCGTCGATCTGCTCCGTTTAGAGGCAATCGACACCGACAATGGTGATTTCTGGTGGGATGGCGGTGGTTGCATGAGTGAGGATGATGATGGGTAGTGATGGAGCTAGTTGTAAATGGTGACGTTGTGATGAGCTGGTTTGATTTGGTGGTGCGGGTTTGATTTGGGTTTGATTCGGCTGTTGGTGGTGGATTGATTTGGGTTTGATTCAACTGCCGGTTGTGGTTTGTGTGGGTTTGTGTTGGGATGTTTGGTGGGTGTAATTGATGGTGGGGTTTGGTGATTGATGTTGAATGTGGTTATTGACTGATGAATCTGAAGAGGTTGGAGCTGGGTTTGTGATGATACTAAACATGATCTGGTGAAGAATTCCAGATAGTGTTCTTGAATTTGTAATTTTTATTTATTTAATTATGTTGATATATTATATATATTTAGTACTTCAGAAAAAAAAAATTATATATAGGTTTAAAAAAATTAATTTTTTTTTAAAATTCCAACTTTGCCCCTTAGTCTAGTTGCACGTGACTAAAAATTGGACGGAATTTAGTATTCCGTCAGTTTTTGCAAATTTATAGATAATGCCAAGAAAAAAAGTTTAGGGGGCACTATGCGACCACGCTATAAGTTCAGGGTGCATTGGTGCTATTAACCCTAATTTTTAAACCCATTCAAAGGATTTGCTCACAAAGGTTCTTGCTCTTGTTGCCTCCAGTTCAGTCTCCGATCTTGTTAACCTTGAATTAAGTAGTAAAGATCTTTATAAACTAGGACATGACGATTACGTTTACGAGCATGCATCCATGAAGAAGTTTCCCCATAGCTCCATGCCTCCATGGCCTATAAGCCACGAAGCTTTCTTTTTTTCTTGAAAACTAGGAATACAGGATGGGAAGAAGAAGACACAACTAGTTGTGAATCTTGTGTTATGGGAACATGAATTAAGTTTGTGAATTGCTTAGGAATGGTTTGGTTTTTTTATTTTTGTTTAATATTATTATGCGATCGCATTATTTCATGAACTAAGATGTTCCTGTTGGGAAAAAAAATAAAAAAAATCAAAGCCTTTTTCGTTCGAAAATCAAATTAATGTCACCAAATTAACAAATATTGCAAATAAAACACAACAAGCCAATGAGCACAAAAATTCAAATCACCAAATTTACCCTTCAATATTGTGAAGAGAAAAATCACGTGGAAATTGAGAAAAAAAAAAAAAAAAAAAAAAGACGAATTGTTTACTAGAGTTTTTAGCTAATTATCATGATGACAAACCCATTGCAAAAATTAATCAAGACTACTTTTTTCCGGACTGAACTCGTTAATCAATTAATTTTATCCATTAAATTACCTTCATTAATCTTTTAAAAGGGAATATTTAGAATTGGAATTTCACCACAAAATCATCTGTTATTTAATCGCGCAAAGGTTGTAAAATCTCAAGTTTCATTGGTGTCCCATAAAAACAAAACACTATATATAACCAGTTATTATAATCTTTTTTTTTTTTCCTTTTTTGTTAAATTTAAATCCTCGATTATCCAATTAGAAAAAGAAAAGAAAAAACTATCATTGGGCATGTATACCAAATCTAAATTGGATTAGGAAACTAGAATACTTGTCGTAAAAGGAAACCCAAATCCAAAACATAAACTAAATGCAGATGATCAATAACATAATCCTCCTCCTAATCAGAAAAGGAACACATCCTTATGTATATGCTCCTCCAAATCACACGGACCATGCACACAAATTAATTCTTCAAAAATATTATACTAGCTTGCTCGATCATGTCTTCTTCTATTTACCCTTTTCTTTCAATGGTGGTCAAGAAGATGAAAAGAACCGAACCCAACAACAAAGTTGGTGGTGGCTGCAATATCAAGTCTCTTCCTAAGGACTTGCTCATCGACGTTCTCGCCCGTGTGGCCTCTAGTTCTGTCGCCGACTTGTTCAACGTGGAGCGGAGCTGTAAAGATCTTTTCAAAGTGGGAAATGACAATTACACCCTACAACATGCTTGCATGGACTGCTTCCCCATTGCTCCCTGGCCCATAAGCGACAAGGCTTCTTTGTTCTTGAGACGCTGTAGAGAGAGCGGCAACGCCGAGGCTCTATTCAGACAAGGCATGTTTGAGTACTTCACTTTGTTAGAAACAGAATCCGGACTCATGCTCTTACAAAGAGCCGCTCATAAGGGACATATAGAAGCAACCTATGTTGTTGGCATTCTATTGTTATCACTTTCTCATGGTGACAATAGACTAAGACGACAAAGGTTGAATCTTTTATCTTGTTTGAAACGACGACGTTGCTTCAAAGTCGGAGAATGCAGAAAGAGAGTGAAACGGGTCGTTTCAAGTTTGTGGATACATAACAACGTTAATGTAGATACAAGAACATGCAATTGCTGGAATACATGCAGAAGAGGGTGGGAAGAAGACAACTTTGGGGTCATCTGCTCTGAATCTTGCTTCTGGGACCGCGAAGCAACTATGTTTTGTAATTTGATTCAAAGCAATATGTATTTGGATGATAAATAACTATGATTATGATTTTTTTATTTTATTTTTTATTTTTTGTAATTTCTACTAATTTTAGTTGATGATCGTGAATGCAAATCAACTTTTGATTTTATATTAATTGATTGATTTTTTTTTTTTAATCTGAGTTATTAATTACCAATTATTTATCCATTTATTTTTTTGGTTTAATTGTTCCTTTTTTTTTATTTATAAAAAGAAAAAAATTGAGGGAGGTCATGACGTCATGTGATTAGTTGAGCGGATCAACTAACATTTTTTTTGCTATTTAATTGCTAAAATTACAAGATTTTCTTAAAACATCGTTTAAATTACATTACCACACGAGAAACTAAACGCAAATCGCAGTATCAAACTCTGGCTACTCTCGGCTTCGCGTTTCACATTTCGTGTAGTCTCCGGAGGACCTATCATGGCAACCGTTGCCGGATCCAACATTGTCGCCTTCAAATCCGCCGCGATTTCCATGAAGTTTGGTGACCGGAAATCCGGCCAGTTCCGCCATCAATGTTCGCCGGTCTCGGTTCAGCCTTGGCCTTGCGTTGGGCTCCAGAGTAGACGTAGCAGCTCATTCACTTCTTCTGGTACTGTTGTTCGTATTTTTGTATCATCTCTGTTTGAATTTGTTTTTGGAAGCAAAATTGATTTGATTTGAGCTCTAAAAGTAGCTATTAGTTTGAGATTACGGATCTAATTATGATCACGATTTGGAATTTTGGAATCTCGAGTTTCAATTGTGTACTAAAACTTGTTTGATTACTATTAGGCACAGTCGTACAGACATTCATAAGTTTACAATTTGTGAAAAATTAATCTTTTTTGATGTTGTGTGCATTTTATTGTATTTAAATTTAAGAGTCCCCGATTAGTGACAAGAGAGTAGAGACATGTTTAGTTGCATATCTAGAATCCTTCTTTTGGCAACATTTTGTTTTTATTTGTATGTGCTTGTAAAATTAATCAATTCTATTCATTCATTGTCATGGTTCACACAGGAGTGAGAGCTCAGGTTGCCACCGTTGAACAAGCAAGCACTGAAACAGCTCAAAGGTGGAAGCTCCTGTTGTTATAGTGACCGGAGCCTCTAGAGGTATTTAGCAAAGCAGTTGCATTGACCTTGGGGAAAGCGGGTTGTAAGGTTAGTGGCTGATGAATCAAAGTAAATCCGTAACATGCAAGCACCTTGGAATTGGGTCGCTTACTCGCTCTATGATACATCAATGAAAATTAACCCAGCTGGGTTGAAGTTGGTGGTACTTGGTAGAAGCTATTCACTTGGCATATTGAAACGTTCCATGCAAATTCCTGTCAATGATTTCATTGAGAACGGCTAGTGAATAATGTATGTAATTTTTTCATTTACCTTTAGATCGTTTAAATCATGATTTCTTTTACTTTGCATTATTATAGGTCCGGGTAAATTATGCTCGCTCATCAAAGGAGGCTGAAGAAGTTTGCAAAGAGGTGAAAATTGTGTATTCAAAGAAATATTAATGAATATTTGTGAAGAAGTTTTTGGTTCTATGAATTTTTTACTGCTCTGTTATTTGAGAATGTATTGCGGCTTCAAATCTTTAGTGCTTATCTTTCTAGATGTTTGTCAGCTATTTTTCTTTAGCTTTTAGCTTAATTTTTTCATTAGAGTACTTCTTGCAGGTATTTTTAGATTCAAGATAATCCGTGTTAGTATCATGGTTTTAAAATATATATAGCTTCACTTTGTTCATAAAAATCTCATGTGGTAACGTGACTATGATATATTTTCCTTAATCCAAGATCAGAACTTTCAGGTTATTGGTTGTTTAGTTGGTACTCTTAAGTCTAGAATTATTAAAATATTATGTTTTTGGCATTACATTTCTTCTATGCAAGTTTAGAATAGGAGCAAAATTTATTTGCCTTCATAAGTAGAAGATTATGATGAAGTGATCTAAAGAAATGTTAAGACTAAATTTTAAAAGACCATAAGTGTGATTTAGCTATTTGATGGTAGATCCTATATATATATAATTGAAGTCTCATCATTTTAAAAATGAAATTGATAAAAGTTTCAATAATTAACGTAAAACTTCAATTTTTTATTTTATTTTTTTCTGTATCAATTAGACGTCTTTCAAATAGTGCTCTATACTTGCCCAAAAAAAGTGTTTAACTTGCTTTACCTATCTGCTGTTGCTGCTTGCTTAAAGTGTGACTGATGACAATTTGTGTGACTATGTTTTCTAGATCGAGGCTTATGGTGGTCAGGCCCTTACTTTTGGTGGAGATGTCTCAAAAGAAGCTGATGTGGAATCAATGATCAAAACTGTGAGCAGATACTTTCTTTGCTTATCATTCTCTATTGCTATGTTTACGCTGTATCTACCTTCTGTAGTATGGTCATAACTGAAACATTTGCAGGCCACTGATGCATGGGGAATCGTTGATATATTGATTAATAATGCAGGTTATACAGAACTCTCACCTCATGCATAGTCAGTTACAGATTTCAATCTAGTGCCTTAACTTATTTACCATGCTTCAGGAATTACTCGAGATACCCTGCTTATGAGAATGAAGAAATCACAATGGCAGGATGTTATTGATCTGAATCTCACTGGCTGTACACAGGTGTGCATGGTTAAGATCTGAGTAATAATGCTAGTAGATGCTGAGTTTATTGGAACTGAGGCAGTTTATGTTTTGCAGGCAGCAGCGAAAATCATGATGAAGAAGAGAAAGGTATTATGGTGTGCCCATCTATGGGTTTATCTATGTATATGCTCCTCATATGCTGGTTTCTTCCCCAAAACAACCAATTAAGCAGACGTCATATACATACTTGAGACTTGTTTTTCTTTTTCATATGTGCCATGTTTGTTGCTTACCCATTCTTCATGCATCTTTTCTGCAATTGTGACAGAAATACTGTCATAATGGTGATTTTCCATGGCCGTTCATTTATAGGCTAAGGTTGGAGTCATTCTTCATGCATCTTTTTTAAATTATTAATATTATTTTTTTTATTTTTTATTTTTGGACACTAATCAACAGGTCAAAGGGTGTGTTTGTGTTATTATTATATTTTTCCAATTTTAATGTAATTAAGCATATAATCAGGGTGTGTAAGTGAAAGTTCAAGGTTTTTAATGACTGGAAAACAAGTTAAGGGGCCAACATGCGATTTCGCATATAATTCAAGGTGCATTGGTGCTATTAACCCTAATTATAAAAAGACAAAAATCACTTATCATTATTTTTGAGAGCATATTTCACATTTTTGACCATATCTTCCATTCATTATCCGTTTCATCAATTTTCCCGATTAATATGTATTTCTCGAGTGTCTCCTTTTAGTCGAGATA
The DNA here is from genome assembly GCA_008009225.1 of Acer yangbiense. NCBI lineage: Eukaryota > Viridiplantae > Streptophyta > Magnoliopsida > Sapindales > Sapindaceae > Acer > Acer yangbiense. Next base: position 60,547,966 of record CM017762.1, read on the forward strand.
ATATGCATCTCTCCTTTCACATTTATATCAAACAGTTTGAATCTCACCATTAGAGTTACACAAAACCCCCCATTAGGCCCCATCCTCATTTGGGGGTAAATTTCACCCCCATATTGGGATGGGATGGGGTGGGGGCGGTACGGTGAATTTCTCGCCAAGTTTAAATGGATCACAATGCACATTTTATAAGTATTTGTCGTGAGTATTTTTTTCTTAGTATTACGAGAGTAGAGATCTTTCGACGAGAGTATATATAGGTTGTACATGTAGTGCTTATGTCAGTAAGTCCCGACCTTTGAAGTAATATAAAATCTTGGTCCTTGATTAGTTATGTCACATGATTCTTCCAATTTAATTTAATTAAAGGTATTTAAAAAAAAAACAATAATGCTAGAGGATCCAAAAAAATGATACAAAATTTAGACCCAAACCTATGTGGCAACATCACACACAACATGGGCCCACGTCACTCTTCCCAAAGATCCCATGTGATGTTGTTACATAGGTTTGGGTCCAAAATTTGGGTTACTTTTTTGGGTCCTCTAACATTACTCTAAAAAAAATGTCAGGAAGAGTAGGTTTACACGTGGCTAAAGAATTTAAAAATATAAATAAATAAATCTAACATTCTAAAATCAAATATCCAAAATATTATCAATATGTTCATTATTTTCAATCAATTGAATATATATACTGTATATTCATAAAAATTAATATTATTGATTTTTCTTATTTGTTTATTTTCTTTTAAAATAAGACAGAGATCTTCTAATATTGTTTTTCTTAAATAAAAAAAATAAAAATAAAAAAATAAAAAATAAAAACATTATCTGAAACCACTCCAAAGGTTTATTGTTATTATTATTATTTAAAAAAAAAAAAAAAAAAAAAAACCCTTACATATATTTAAAGTTACTCAAATATATTTATATATTTAGCTCATATATATTATAATTAAAATCAATCTTCTCCCACGGATAATAAAAACAAAATTAAAATTAAAAATCCCCAAAGGATTTTTGAACTTTGAAGAATTCCAACTCCAATTTTGAAATATTAATTCTAAATCCTACCTTCATCGATATAAATAATATATATATATCAACTTTACAACGTGATTGAATTAATAGTTAATTAGAAGTTAGAACTACACGGATTATGCAAATCTGGACAATATCAGGTCAATGATTTAAAATAATAATAAGGATTGCTTCCAATTAGATTAATTAAGGATTGCTTCAAAATTGGTAAACGTGCAATTACTCAGTTATTTTCTACGAAAAAAACAGTGATTAGATCATAGGTTACAAGTCCAATCATATTTCATATCTTAAGTGGTTGTGTATTTCCCTTTTACATTCTCGATAATAGTTCGAGTCTTACTTTAATTTGTCTATAAAAATCACAAAGTGGGAGATTGACATCTTCCCTATAGTAAAAGTTGGATTCAAATCGCCTAGTTAAGAATGGTGTCTCAATTTGTATAATCAACTAAATTAGAATATATATCTACATTTAATTATTTTAAAAGTCCGACGGAATCATAAATCGTGGCCCACCATTTTTAATAAAATAATTAAGGAATTGAAGACATTGATGAATGCGTACGTATACAAATTCAAATCAATATCAAAATTTATATTTGCGTTTATAAAAATGTGTCTTAGACGTATTTATCAAATGTACGAAACCAAATTCGAGATGATCAAGTAATTACTAATTATTGAACACGTTTTAAAATAATTTTCTTGCAACAATCTTCCCATTTTGATTATTTTGGCTATATAATAACATAAACTCTTTTTTTTTTTTTTTTATCTAAATAAATAAATAAAAACGGGCTTCAAGACCTTTAGGTTCCACGTCTGTGAATAAATGAATAATGCTATAAGAAATATGTAATTTAGCAGTGTTTTTTTTTTTAAAAAATAATAATAATAATAATACATGTTTGTTTAGGAAAAGATATAATATTTTGTTATCTAAATATTGTTTTAAAAATTAAATCATCATAATAAAATTACTTTCAAAGGTTCATTGCTGTGGCAGTAGATACTGTACTTCATAATTTTCATCAACTCACTAAGATTCAAGCTTTCATACTATATATATATATATATATATATATTATTCTCATCAATGTTTATAAAACCACAATAAATGTGGGGACACCTCTCCCGGTGTAGTGAGCCGACTTCTTCAATTATGGAATTAGATATTTGATCACAGATCGCGTTGTAGGGTTACTTGATCTCGGGACCTATCCGGGTGATTATGGAATTTCCCATAAAACCGCAATAAATATGGGAAGATCTCTCCCGATATTAGGAGCTGACTTCTTCCAATTATGAAATTATACATCTGGATGTGGACTGCTAGAGTGTTGCTTAATCGGGACCTATCTAGGTCGCATAATCGGGACCTATCTAAAAGCAGCTTCATCTTTTTTTTCTTTTTTTTTTTAAGAAACATCCGAACCTTTATTTTTTTAGAAATCATTTGAATTATATGTATAATTCAAATGATTTCTGTGGTAAATATTAATTGTTCCTTGTAACTTGTCGTTATTGTTTGACTAGAAGGTGAGAAACTAAAACAAACGTCCTCTTTAGCATATTGACTCACACAAGTAGATAGATTATAGGTAGATGTGGATACATTTTCAATCAATACAAGTAAAGTCCCCGGATACATTTTCAATCAATACAAGTAAAGTCCCCACACCATTCTAAATTTCCATTTGTTATTTTTAACTTGTAATCTCTATTTCTTTTTATACATGATGTTGTAAAGTTTCTTCAACCTTGAATCATGACCTAATATGTCAATCTATTATCACCATTTTTACCGTCTTGATCGATTGAGTCAATTTCTATTTTCTAATGTGAACCCACTTTAATTATATATATATATATATATATATATATATATATATACAGAAATTCTATTATCAGTTCGAACTGACAAAAGTTATATCAGTTCCTTGCATGTGAATTACTGGATTTAAATACTTTGACTTGGCTGTATGCACTTGTCAGTCAAAGTATTTAAATCCAATGGCCCACATACAAGGAACTGATATAACTTTTGTCAGTTCGAACTGATAATAGAAAGACTGTATATATATATATATAGTCTTCCTCCCGTCAGTTCGACCTAATATAAAATACATCAGTACATTGCATGTGGGTTATAGATTATGGAGAAGTACTGACAAGTGCATACAGACCAAGCCAAAAGCATTTGAATCTAATGACCAACATTCAAGACACTGCTGTATTTTATATCAAGTTGAACTGATAGAAGAAAGATTATATATATATTATAGTCGATTTCAACCTAGGTAAAGTTCACCCATGGGCAGAACCATGTGTAAGCTAAGTTGGGATATAGCCCGACCTAGTTTTGAAAAATATATATATATCATTATTTAAAAACAAATATTTTAAAAATAATTATAAAATCGTCTTTATTCAACTATAAAATATTGATTTAGACTTTAATTAATTACGAATTATACACTAAAACTTCCTAAATTAAAATTAAAATCTCATAACACTTAAAATTCATTAAATAAAACTCAATTTTCTTACCATCTTAATTATGTATGGTTATATTTTAGTGAAATATAGGTGATTCAATTTTTTTGTTTCTTTTTACTTATTTTTGGAGAAACTTTACATTTCCATTTCTTTTTTGACATTGTAACGAATGACATTAAAATCTGATTTAGACCGGTCTAACAAAAATTGCTATCCAAATTGTACCCTCACAAACTTAGAAAAATAATAATAATTAAAACCTTAAAGCCGATCTGAGTTCAAATATTGTACGGATTCGGATTTTGTCCGTATCTAATTGAATTTGGATAAATCAGAATCCGAAAAATATAACTCTAAAAGTCTATTTATCGGATCGGATCTATCTAAATCTGTATAATATCGGATTGGATTTATCCGAATCTAAATAATTAATATCGAATCGGACCTGGAAAACACAATCACATAACAAACTCAGATTGAATTGAATTCTATCCGAACCTTTTAACACCCCTAGAAACGTTATATCTTAGCCTCCATTGGTTGGACACATGGCACTCTCCATTCTCCAACTAAATTGTTTTGAAGCACACTCTCCAACTAGATTGGACAGCCACCAAGCCTATTAATCATTAACTACTTTTTTAGTTTAATTGCACCGAAATCTACCACACCAATTGGTTTCTGACACATACACATCTCTCACAAGTCACATCTCACAACTGTCTCTCTCTATTTAAACCCCATTTCACCCTCAGACCGCACCACGAAAAACATGGAAACCCATCCTCCTCATGCACCATACTACATTCCCTTGCCGGAGCAGCCCTCCGTCGCCGGACCTCCGGCCAATATCCGGCGACCCTTTAAGGGTTTTGCTTTGATTTTGGCCTCAGTCATTTTTCTCCTGTCCTTGGTGGGACTAATCATTAACCAAAGCCAAGAACCATTACCAACCAGTCCCAACAATGATAACATTCCATCATCTTCATTGTCGCCGCCATCGTCGAAAAATACGACGTCGTTTTCGGGAGGAGTGATCCCGAGAGGGGTAGCAGAAGGTGTATCAGCCAAGTCAAATCCATCTCTATTCGATCACGAAGTTTCATATAACTGGACAAACGCTATGTTTTCATGGCAGAGAACTTCTTATCACTTTCAACCTATCAAAAATTGGATGAATGGTAGGTGGAAAATAATTACAAATTTTATTATTTTCTAACTATGGTTCTTTTTTTTTTATCACGTATTCACGTGATGGTTTGGCTTAATGACTTTCTATTCTTAGTAGGATGGGTAGATATGATTTGTACTTTTTGATTGTCTCTCTCAATTTGACATGGTTTGGTTTTGAATTTTTTCTAATTAGTTTTATAATTATATGATTAGTTTTCGGTCTCTCTTGCACTGACCCCAATTTTGTTGGCATTTTTCTCCATTGCTGCTGTTCGGTGGGGGATTCTCGGATGTTTCTGCTTCTTCAGATCCCGATGGTATGACCTTTCAATATCACTTTTCTCTTTCTTTTATTATTTTCTTTTTTTGTGTTTTCTTTTTAGGTTAAAATATGTTAATGTGATATGATATCAGTCTAATTTTGAATCTTGCATTATAATTTAATCTTGATGTGTTCTATTAGAAATTTTTAAAGAAATAAAAACTTTATCCTATATGGCTATATATGTGTGGAAAGTTATGTTCCACTTAACAGTAGAGTTATAGGCATGGACAGAACCAGCTAGAGTTAATGATCATGTACTGATCTAAAATCACAACCGTTCAATTATGGTTTGACTTGTTGGTGTAGCCATTAGATCTAAAGAAGAAGGGGTTGCAAACCAAGGCTATGTATTTTTGATTTTTGAACTTGTAGAAGTAGAAGTGGTGGTAGTACTAAATAATATTTGTGGCCACCAAATAATCGATTAAAATAATCAAGTAGATTCAATAAAGAGAGAGAGAGAGAACTTTTTTCAGAGTTGTAGACCAATCAGACATGCCATGTCTTACCTGGCATGATAATGTTGGACTGTCAGTAGGGTTCACATGTGATGTAATCTTGTCTGATTGACTGATTATACTTGTCCTTAGTACTCAACTACTCATGATTTTCTCGTGTGTGTAGCCGTGTAGGTGCCCTTGTAAAGTCTCCCAACTAATCACCTAAAAAATACAACACACAAATCTTAATCCAAGTATATGTCGACATGCCCCAATTGTGTAATTTAGCTGGGAGATTGACGAGTTTAGGGTTTAGGTAAACAACTCTTAAGTCAGCGGTTCAAATCTTACTGATGGTAAAAGTTTTATAAAAATATCTGATATAGATAGATGAATAAATAGATACATTATAAGGACGGAGTTAGAAATCTTTATCTAAATGGGTCATTACATTAAAATAGAAAATTAAATAGGACCAAACTAGAAACTGAAAAAATTTAATAGTAAATTGATAATTTCTGTCAAAATAAAAACTCAGTGTGGTTTGTCAAAACCATTTTAATTAAGAACAAGATATTGCAACACAACACCAAGTTCGGAAACACACATTCCGTTTTAAGTGAAAATTTTGAATCTTATCATATGTCGTATTTTATAAGTAGTGCATGATCTTAATAGGTTTCAATTGATAATTGACCCGATTAAAATAAAAAGGAAAAAAAAAACACACACACTAACACACACAAAGTATGGATGGATACTATTGTTTGATTGTTAGTAGGCTAACTTCGATCCGGTGACAATAACAAATATTCCATAATCACACACACAGGTCCACTATTTCACATGGGTTGGTACCATCTATTCTACCAATACAATCCTGATTCAGCTGTGTGGGGCAACATCACGTGGGGCCATGCTGTATCAAGGGACCTGATTCACTGGCTCTATCTTCCATTTGCCATGGTTCCTGATCATTGGTATGATATCAACGGTGTATGGACCGGGTCCGCCACGCTCCTTCCTGACGGTCAGATCGTAATGCTCTACACTGGGGACACTAATCAAACGGTGCAGGTGCAAAATCTTGCATACCCTGCCAACCTATCTGATCCCCTCCTCCTTGATTGGGTCAAGTACCCCGGTAACCCGGTTTTGGTCCCCCCACCCCATATTCAACTTGATGAATTCAGGGACCCAACAACCGGATGGATCGGACCCGATGGTAAGTGGAGGATCACAATCGGGTCAAAGGTTAATACAACTGGTGTTTCACTTGTGTACCACACCACTGACTTTATAAGTTATGAGCTTTTGGATACCTTCTTACATGCGGTTCCGGGTACGGGTATGTGGGAATGCGTGGATTTTTATCCGGTTGCGATAAACAGGTCAATTGGATTGGATACATCGGACAGTGGCCCGGGAATTAAGCATGTGTTAAAGGCTAGTTTGGATAACACAAAGTTGGATTATTACGCACTCGGGACCTATAACCCGGTGATCGATAAATGGACACCCGATAACCCGGAAGAGGACGTGGGTATCGGGTTACGGTTAGATTATGGAAGATACTATGCATCCAAGTCATTTTATGATCAATACAAAAAGAGAAGAATTTTGTGGGGTTGGATTAATGAAACGGATACCGAATCCGATAACTTAGCAAAGGGTTGGGCCTCGGTTCAGGTATACTAAACCTCGAATTTTTTTTTATAATCTAATTTCGAAATCACAAGATTATTTATGGTCGAATTTTGTCTAAATAATTTGATTATCGTACAGACGATACCAAGGACTGTGTTATTCGACGACAAGACAGGAACCAACATCCTCCAATGGCCAGTACAAGAAATAGAAAGCTTGAGACGTACGAGTACAGACTTTGAAGATGTGTTGATTGAACCTGGATCAGTGGTGCCACTTGACATAGGCACGGCCACACAGGTCTAAATTTCTCAATTCTTTTGATGTAATAAATTAATAATCATTTTTTTTTTTTTTTTTTTCCTTACAAATCTGTGTTGGCAGCTAGACATATTTGCAGAATTTGAGACTGAATTGTTGGAATCAGGAGGTGAGGAGGAAGAGGGGTATAGTTGCAGAGGTGGTGCTATCAACAGGAGCACAATGGGCCCTTTCGGGCTTTTGGTTATCGCCGACGACTCGCTTTCTGAGTTGACCCCAGTTTTTTTCCGGCCCACTAATACAACAAATGGCACTCTGGATACTTATTTTTGTGCTGATGAAACAAGGTTGGTTTGCTTCTTTTTTCTTGAATTATTTGTTGTTTAAACAAACAAATAATGTAAGCTGGTTTATTTATGGTTAATTGCAGGTCAACATTGGCTCCTGAAGTTCTTAAACGCATTTATGGAAGTAAAGTTCCTGTGCTTGAAGGTGAAAAATACTCTATGAGGGTATTGGTAAGTCAGAATCTCTCTCTCTCTCCCTTCATTTATATTCAAATGACACGGTAATTGATTTGTCTTTACGTAATGTTGTACTAAAATTAGTCCAATACTATCCCCGTGCATTACAAACCAATTCAGCCCGATCCAATATTGTGAAATCTGTATCTTATATACGAAATTTAAATGTTGATTCAGGTTGACCACTCGATCGTAGAAAGTTTTGCCCAAGGAGGGAGAACAGTGATAACATCAAGAATTTACCCAACAGAGGCAATATATGGATCAGCAAAGCTATTTCTGTTCAACAATGCAACTGGAGTTAATGTCAAAGCCACACTCAAAATATGGCAGTTGAATTCTGCCTTTATTCATCCTTTTCCATTGTAAAAAAAATTTACAACACAGTAATTTAATTTTTTTCTACTCATTTGAGTCAGTGAGCCTATAATAAATTCTTCATTGCAAGAGGTCTGTTCTTTCATTTGTCGGGGTAGGGTTGTCATTGTTGCAAATTGCAATGATGAAGCCATGCATATATGTATGTTCGATTCATTCAAAAATGAGAGCAAAATTCAGTTATTTATGAGATTCTTGGCTGCCATTCTTGCAATATGTGTTTCTCTTCAATCTATACTTGTTTCACTAGAGACATGTAGGAATGTTGATGGGTCAAATAGTCGGCGAGAGTGAGGGAACCTCCCCATCTGGCCATCCCTATTCACTCATTTGACTTTGTTTGATCTCGATTTCCCGTTTCTCGTTAGACTCCATTTGGGTTAAAATTTAAATGACGATTACTAAATTAGTCCTAGACTTTTTTTAAAATTTCAAGTAATTTATGACTTTTACAAAAGCGACCAAATCAGTCCCTAATTTTGTATGGAGTACCATTTGAGTCCCTAACTTTTAAAAAACAACCATTTCCGTTAACTACCGTTATTTTCACCATTACTTTGACTATGATTTACTCTTAAAAGACAAAAATACCCATCTAAAGTTAAAATATTTAAATAAGAATAAAATAACTGCCAATAGCCTCGCAGCTTGATGGCTAGACCCTCCTCTTAGAGCCCTCCACCATCCAAGTTCGAGTGCCAAGGCATGCATATAGATATGCCAATTTTCCTTGGTCCACATGTTGTGTGGATGTGGTCCCACCTTGTGTGGGTGTTTGTCCCACCTTTGGGTGGGTAGTTGTCCTACTTTTGAATGGGTGTCTCTCTCTCTATCTGTGGGAGCTGCTCTCCGGGCCGTGCTTGTCAGTGTCTCTATCATCGCGGGTTCCCGGCTGTTGTTGTAATCCAGTTCCAGTTGCTGTTATCCAACTGTTGTAATCTAGTTGTTGTAATTTCAAAAAAAAAAAAAAAAAAGAGAATAAAATAACTATTTAAATAATAAAGTAATAAAAACAAAATAAATTACATTATCTGCAACCCTCGTTGATTCTAAAAATCACTAGACACTACCAACAATCTTCATCATCTTCAATAAAAAAATAAAATAAAATAAAAAACAGACCTAAACCCATAACCATTAGACAACAAAAACATCTCAAAAGCCCCCACAGATGATCTCCTTAGAGTGGAATATGCTACGGCCACAAGAAATAGAAATCCCAGGTCTCCAATGAAGGACAGAGATCGGAGGAGATCTCCTCCACAAGCTTCGTGGGTCAGATTTTATGTTTTTGGTTTGGCTCAAAGTCAATGGGTTATGCTTACAACAATGGGCTTCTGGGTACTTATACTAAAGGCATATCCATCATCATCTGGTTCGTGTTCTTGTAAAGAAATCATTTTTTTTGGGTTCAATATTGATAAACAATGTAGAGACCTATATATTTATTTTGGGTTTTGAATTAATGAAAAATTGAAGAGACCCATGTTGTTAATTGAACTTTAATATGGAGATTAGTGAAGCTACGGTATTTGTTGCTCGATAAACAATGGCAAATCTCTGGGTTAAGGAGAAGCATATGATTCTTCTATGTTTCTCTTCGGGAAAAAAAAATGAAAAGTTTACCGGAAAGAAATATCAAACTCGAAATTTGATATCTGCATTATATTATTTTATATGTTTTACTTTTATTTAAATTTAATTTAATTTAAATAAGGCTTCATTATATTTCCAAACTCAATTTGGCTTTGATTTGCCACCTTGAGTTTGAGGGGAAATGTTGAATAATTGATTCTCCCAATTATTATCTCCATATATAAAAGATTTTATATGGTTACCTTTTGTATTTTGATTTGAATTTAAATTTAAATTGAATTCCATAATTTTTATATTTCCATTTAAAAAGATGAGTCAATGGAACATATTTGTCACTCACCATATACTTTGATTTTATTTTTATTTTTACATTATAAATTTGGAGTTTTTTTTTGGAAAGGGGGTGACTCAAAAGTCAAACCCAACAGGTGTGTAAGGTTTACTACCAAACCAACCTCATCTCGTCATCACCATATACTTTGATACCATATAAACTCAAGTTAATAAGTAATACCATAATGCAAAGTCCAAAAATTCAGCTGAAATTAATTCTATTTGGACCCATTTCCTCAAAAGGAATATGAGGTTTTTTAATTTGTCCCACTAATAATTGTAGAAGAGTAATTCTACATTGTCCAAATTTGGTGCCAAAATCTGGTGTCCAAATGATATGGCAACACTCTGGGCCATTCATTTAAATTGTATTAGATTTGTATAAATTAAATGAATAGCCCAGAGTGTTGCCACATCATTTGGGCAATGTAGTATTACTCATTGTAGAATAGTATATCATTTGTGAACATTATTTGTAAATTTTTAAATATCTTATTGTGTATCAAGATTCAAAAAATGAATAAAATCTTATGTTTGTTCTTTGAAGGCATTTTTGCAAAGCTCCAATGTGTAAGGACTAAGGAGTCGACACATGTAAGGAACGTGGAATTTCTGAAACCACATGACTACATGAGCCCTCATTTACTTTAATTTAATTATATGGTTTTTTATTTTCCTTTTTGTAGGTCCATCGCACACATAATTGGACGAATTAAACAGCGAAAGGGTGATGAAATTTCCAGGCTAGCTGAGCAAGACGACTTTCACAAACTGACAATAAATCAGTAACCGATAGTGATGGACATTGAATACAATTCAAGGGAACATGCAAGGAAATTAATTAAATTCACAATTGGCTTCTCTATATAGGGTATGCTTTGCTCCGTCTGAAAATATTATAAAAGATAACAAAAAAGAAGAAAAAAAAAATGGCTTGGAAGAATGGTTTAATTGCTTGGGTGATGATTCTTCTGGTTTTTCTGCTTCTACTAACCTCTGGAGTGGCTCTAAGAGCTGGTCCTAACTGCGGTGAGACTAGAAGCTTTTTATTTTATTTTTTAACAATTACAAATAATTTGGGGTTTAGGACCTTATCTCGTCTTGTTTTTATTTCTTTCATTCTAAATTCTTTTTTCATTCTATGGTCCTTTTTAAATGGATCCTCTTATAGTATGTAATCTTAGAGCACACATTTTTATTATATTCATTTCTTTTAAGAAAATATTGTAAACAGAAAACAATTTATAAATCCATAGAACATATATATACACCCTCACTGCTCTATACTTGATAATCTCTGTTAAGTTGGTGAAAAATAAATAAATGATTGTTACATTAATCATTATTTGAATGAAATATATATAATTGGAAATTTGGAATACAGATTAAACAAGAAATTGGAAATTTGGGTTTTGATGTTTCAGGATCAGCTGTTTGGCATGAACCTGCTCCTCGGGCTCCTGGGTGTCACAGATAGATTTGATCCAACTCAACAGGGTGGCAATCTCTTGGATCATTAATGGTGGTATTGGCAATATTAGACATGTAAACTTAATTTATGACATTCAAGGTTATTTGGATTATCTAGGAGGGGCGGTAGTGTGCTACAAGTCGAGAGCTTCTAACTTCTTTGCTGACAAACTAGCTAAAATGGGTTTTGGTTTGCAAGGAAATTTTGTGGAATAAAGCTAGTTTCTACTTGCCTTTTCTGGTCTCTGTTTTCGTTTGTTGTTTTTGTTTTTTCTTCGGTCCTCATCTTGTTCTCAGATGCTCTGTGAAGTTAGCTGGGTGTGCTCTGTTTTTTTTTTGGGGGAAGGTGTCTTGGGTTTGTTTTTTGCTGAGCAGGGGGTTGCTGTATTTCTGGTCTTTTTTTACTATGTGCTTGCTTGGCGCTTGGTCTGGTTATGCTCTTGGATCTTTGTCTTGTTTTTCTTGCTGGCCTATCTTTGGATTTCTTAATAAAGCTTTGTTGTTAAAAAAAAAACACAGGGTGTTCAGTCTTATTGTGCTATTTATGGTTTTATATTAGGTCTTCAACTACATACATATATATTTAGACAAAGGAAATGAATGAAGTGTTGGGGATAATCCTCTAAAACGATGAACGCGGAACCGTCGTGTCTGATATACGCCCATAACTCATGGCAAATAATAACATCAATAAGCAGAAAAATAGATGAGAGAGAATAAAACAATCACAACACAAAATATACGTGCAAAACCCAAAACGGGTAAAAAACCACGGGCCGTCAGGACGACAGAAAAAGTTTCACTATATGATAAACTATTACAACAATATACTCCAGGATTCTCTCTCATACCTAACCCAAAACTACACTCACAAGATCCTCACCAAGAACCCCTAAGTCTCCCATAAATATCACCCACGGATCTCTAACTTGATCCACCGATATTCTCTTGGATCCCTCCTCGGATATCCCCTTGGGTCTCCCTGGATCTCACTCACACTCTCTGATGTTTACATCGTGTTCTTTTTTCTCCACTCAAATAAACCTAATTACAATGTTCTATTTATAATAGTTACAAGGAGTTAGGAACTAACAAGGAAATCCATCTCCTACACATACAAGGTTTACTTGTTCTACATAAATACTATTTCCTATTTATGACAAGTCTTCTTGTAAAAAAGAAACCCTCTTCCTTTAAGCACAAAGCTTTCCTATTTCGCATGAAGACAAACTATTTTTCCTTTTTCATCGAAGACTTCCTGATCCGCTCAAAATTTCCGTCGAACCATTGTGAGTCCCGCTGTCTGCAGTACAGCACAAACCACTAGATGTAGACCGCTATCGTTACCGTTGTGCAGTCCACAGCGCAAGGCACATCGGTCCTTCAATTCTTCGCGAACTATTCTTCGACCGCTCCCACAACCGCTGTTAAAGCCAAAGCGGTAGTGATAGCGGTTTTCTTCTTCTTCCGCTTTCGTCTTCAATCATTCCCTCAGACACCAAATCCAACTTCCAAACGTATCCCACGTTTCCAGGAAGCTTCACATTAGTTGAGTCTTGTTTGGTTCACACTTGGTTCGCTTAGGAATACAAGTCAAAACCTAACATGAAGTTGCTGATTCTTTGGGGAATTTCGGTTTGCAATATAACAGTATAACACTTGGCGGAATGATCTCGCTCTACAATGTCTGCTTCATATATGTGATATGTATCAATTAGAGATATAGAGACAGAGCAGAAAATAGAAGAGACTAGGGTTTTTTTTTTTTTTTTTTTTTAATTCAATAATTGATTTTCATTCAAACAGTTTTGGACTATTTATAAACCTTAAGTCATATCGCTAAAAATAAGAAAAAAGAAACTAAATCTAAAAAATAAGAACAGATTATTTGGTGATTGAGAAAATAGTTTTTTTTTTTTTTTTTTAGACAAAAAAAGTTGCATATTGTTGTTTGTTTAATTATTATTGTTGTTGTTTTTTTATGATGGTGATTAAGTATGTAAACCATTATCATTTCATGATATTATTATTTTTCAGATAATTCAATACATTGATTCCGCAAGTAACAAAAAAAAACAAAAAAACAAAAAAACAAATACTTTGATAACATATAAACTCAAGTTAATAAGTAATAGGGTTATTGGCACATTTACCCCCTAAATTATACGCGAGTTTCTATTTTCCCCCCTAAACTTTTTTTTAGGCGTTAAACCCTCTGAACTCACATAAATTGGCAACCAATGACAGAATTTAATCACTGACCTAGACACGTGCACCTCACGTGTCAAATGACTAAGGGCAATTTAGTCATTTAAAACTAAAAATCTAATTGGCACTGATATCCCCTGAACTATGCCTGAATTTGCACCTTACCCCCTAAATAGAGAAACGAAAAAATTAATTTATTTAACAATTATTTAAATTATCTTTCTTATTTAAATATCCCTAAATATAAAACCCAGATGAATATTTAAATTATTTAAGGGAAATTATCATTTAAATTATCTTTTTTATTTAAATATATCATTTGTTCATTTACAATAACAAGGGGATTAATAATGTCAAAAACAATAATATAATAATAATAATAATAACAACAACAAATAAAATAATATAATAATAACAATAAAACAACAACAACAATAATAATAGTAGTAGTAGTAGTAATATTATTTTTGATTCACAAATCCCCGACCCGCCGGTTTGGGGTGGGTCGGGATTTTTGCCATCCCTATTATAGATCCAGATTGGATGGTGAATCAAAATCCGCTCACTCTATCATCCTTTGAGATGGACGGTGGAGATCCTGGATCTCCACACCCATCAAATTTTATTTTATTTTATTTTTCTTGTAATTTTTTTTTCTTACTATTATTATTATTGTAATTTGATCACCACCATGAATATTTGAGATTGATGGTGGAGATCAATCTAAATATCTACCTGATTTTTTTAAATAATTTATTATTATTTTAATATTACTATTTTGTTATTATTATTATTGTTATTATTATATTTTATTATTTTATTGTTATCATTATATTATTATTATTATTATTATTTAATATTTTGTTTTTGTTTTTGACATTATTAATCCCCTTGTTATTGTAAATGAACAAGTGATATATTTAAATAAAAAAGATAATTTAAATGATAATTTCTCTTAAATAATTTAAATATTCATCTGGGTTTTATATTTAGGGATATTTAAATAAGAAAGATAATTTAAATAATTTTTAAATAAATTAATTTTTTTAATTTCTCTATTTAGGGGGTAAGGTGTAAATTCAGGCATAGTTCAGGGGGTATCAGTGCCAATTAGATTTTCAGTTTTAAATAACTAAATTGCCCTTAGTCATTTGACACGTGAGGTGCACGTGTCTAGGTCAGCAGACGGAATAAGGGTTCCGTCCCCATTCCGTCACTGGTTGCCAATTTATGTGAGTTCAGGGGGTTAAACGCCTAAAAAAAAGTTCATGGGGGAAAATAGAAACTCGCGTATAATTTAGGGGTAAATTGTGCCAATAACCCTAAGTAATAACATAATGCAAACTGCAAAGTCCAAAAATTCAGCTGAAATTATTTCTATTTGGACCCATTTCCTCGGAAGGAATATGAGGTTTTTTAATTTGTCCACTAATAATTGTAGAATAGTATATCATTCGTGAACATATTATTTGTAAATTTTTAAATATCTTATTGTGTATCAAAATTCAAAAAATGAATAAAAACTTATATTTGTTCTTTGAAGACATTTTTGCAAAGCTCCAATGTGTAAGGACTAAGGAGTCGACACATGTCAGGAACGTGGAATTTCTGAAACCACATGAGCCCTCATTTACTTTAATTTAATTATATGGTTTTTATTTTTCTTTTTGTAGGTCCATCGCACACATAATTGGACGAATTAAACAGCGAAAGGGTGATGAAATTTCCAGGCTAGCTGAGCAAGACGACTTTAACAAACTACCAATAAAATCAGTAACCGATAGTGATGGACATTGAATATAATTCAAGGGAGCATACAAGGTGTTGGGGTAGAAATTGTGCCTTCGGTCGTTAGACGTACCGTGCCCTTAAGAGGGCTTTGCCTGAGCGTAAATAGGTGTAGGTTTGATTACCCAATGGTTAGTTTGAGTTGGGTCCGGTAAAAATGGAGTAAGTTACCTTTTAAGCAAGAGTTCATTTTTGCTCACCCCCTACAAGGGGGAAATCATTACCTCCCTCTTAAAAAGATGACATGTGTCTAGGGAGGGATAAATTTAGGGGGTGGGGGTGGGGGTGGTGAGCAAAAGTGTTCTCTTTAAACAAAGTGAAAAGAGATTTATATATGGGTTGGGCCTGACACGGAAGGTGTCTCGTCTTAGTTCCATTGGCTAGTTTTGACAGGTGTCGTCATTAGATTGACAAGTGTTGATTTGTATGCGATGACACCGATGATAAATCGATGGATCATAGATTCCAGGAGTCTTGTCGGGTTCAAAGTCCCGAACATCTCCTTTGGAGGTATTATGTATCGGTGTCTAAGTCATATCTCGGTATTTCACAAATATGTCCAACACAAGGAAATTAATTAAATTCACAATTGGCTTCTCTATATATCCTGTGTTCTAGGGTATGCTTTGCTCCGTCTGGAAATATTTTAAAAGAAAACAAAAAAGAAAAAAAAAAGAAATGAAGAATGGTTTAATTGCTCTGGAGTCTGGACTCTGGAGTGGCCCAAAGGGGACCTCTTCCCTCATCTACCGGTGAGAAACTGAGAATTTTTTTTTTTTTTTTTTTTTTCTCTCTTTGTTTTTAAAAGAATTGTTCTTTCGAATTAATTTTGTTATATAAATATTTGTAATTTTTTATTCTTATTTTTTATTTGATTTTATAAGGCAAAAAACACAAATACCCTTTGACTATTAGGCTTAATTAACTGAAATTTGTAAACTCATAGATAAATTTGATCACTTTAATAAAAGTCATAAACTAATTAGAATTAAGAAAAAAGTCTGAGACTTATTTATTAATTACCCTATCTGAATTCTGAAATACAGTATTATTTATAGAAATCTGAAACGGACAAAATAAAAATAAAAACAAAAATAAAACAACTTATAATCCGTGGATTTAAGTCTGCTCTACTGTGCAACTTGCACACATTTCTCATGCATCATCCGCTGCCCTAATTTTCCAGGAGATCTAAAAACCTTACTGGGATCAACAGTCGAAAGCTCCTTAAAATGTCCACCTGAAATATCAAACAATTAATAAATTATCAAAGTTAATATTTTGAAGCTAACAAATACATATTCTTATTGGGGCTCAAAAAAGATCTTATCGAGGAGAAAAACTTACATGGGATGATCTCACTATCACGTGGTGAGACCGTCCAATGAAAGTGTGTCATTTACATTGGAAACATAAAATTATATTTTTAAAGTATCATACAGTACAGTTTCATTGGACAGTCTCATTTTCAAGTCAATGAGACCGTCCCATGCAAGGGCGAACCCAAAAAATATTTATCTAGGCAAAACTTATATGAGTAATACTATATAACCCAAAAAATTAACTCAAAATTCAAACCAAATAATGTGACAAATGAGTTGTCATCACCACACAGATTATGATGTGATGTGGTGAATAATATGGTAAGGACAAATCACTTGCCACATCATTTTGGTTGATTTTTTGACTAAATTTTTGAGTTGACTAGTATTAGTGAATTTATATATGAGTAGGGACATAAATAGATTTTTCTTTTGATATAAATGATTCTGCACATGAAAATTCACGCTTAAAGACTAGTTTGAATTGTTTAATCTAACAATTAGAAAGAAATGAAGTTCATATGAAATGTTTAATTTAACAATTGGAACAAAATCAAGTGAATATGAAATGTATAATCAAGCAATTGAAACAAAATCAAAGAGTTAAATAAAACATGCATAAAATTACATATTTGTGAAGACTACTTAACACATGCAATGTTTTATATTGAGTTAGAATAGGTAATTGATTGAATATGGTTTTTATTATAGGTAAATTATCAAGTATTCAACACACTAAAACCTATAAATTAGAAGTAATTTAAGGCTAAAGTTCTATAAATCTCAATCCAAACAAATGAACAAATATCACAAACAGAATAGAAAAAATTAAAAGTAAAGTATGAAAAGAACATTGATTAAAATTTAAAAGTAGAGTATGAAAATAAAAGGCACTGTAATGAATAATGTTATATTTAATGGTAAGTTCAGTAATATTGGTTGAAATTAAATATAATTTATTAATAATAAAAAGGGTTTAAGGGAAATTGTACAGTAATAGTGTTTTTTTTTTTTTTTTTAACCCGGGCAGCCCTCTCAAAGGTCTGCCCTTGTACGGTAATAGAAAGAGTTTTTTTTTTTTTTTTTTTTAACTCTAGAAAGAGTTACGTATTCTGTTCCCTACCCATTTTCTCTGCTAAGTGAGTGAGTGGACACGGTAATTCTGCAGAGTGGTGCAGTCCACTGGACCAATAAATATTTGACACGAGTAATGCTAGATGTTTTAAATTTTTTTTCCCAAATTCTGTCCAAAATGATGTGGCACGTGAGGTGTTAACATTACATCAGTCACCACATAATCACATGATTTATAAGATACTGACACCACATACCACATTATTTGGGATAGAATTTGGGAAAAAAATTAGGACGTCTAGTATTACTCATTTGACACTATGCCCCAGTACATAATGTAGAATAATTAAATAGAGATCCATTTAATTATCAAAATGGAGATCCATTTCACTCCAATGGTTCTCTAAATCACGCCAAACGAAGAGAATCAAAATAGAGATCAAGTTTTAATCTCTATATTTGGAGATCCAAATCCTCCATCTCTATTTTACTATTTACTTTTTATAATCTCATTTTACCCTCATATTCATTCTTAAATTCCTCTTATATCCTTTTAACATTTTTAACTAAACTCAATTAATATATTATAACTCTTTATTCATAAATTTAATTGCTATAAAAATTATACCATTAAAAATATTTTGTTGAGATCTTTCAACCAAGTATAATATTGACTATATTTTAATAATTTTTTAAGTTTTTATTTATTACACCTTCTATTTTAGTCAATGAACTAAAAGTAATTTAATTCAAAACAAATATTTTCAAATCATCAATTTTTATATGTAATTAACATATATCATCATAATTAACTCTAAATAATTCAATAAAACAAAATAACATTAACATCTTCATATGAAAATATTACAATGAAAAAATAACAAAAAAAGTAAATTGAAAATTAAAATGAAACCAATAAAAAAAAAATTAAAATTTAAAAGTTAACACTAGTATTATGATAAGTTATTTCCACTCCAACCATATCAATTTGGAAACGGTCCAAAATTATTAAAATTACCTAACGACCCACTAGACGATATAAAATTTAGGTGTGGAAAATTAGGTAAAAAATATATAAAAATGTTTTTTTTTTTTTATCAACATCATCACATGTAAAAATAGTTAGGTCTAATTAATTATAAAAAAACATTAGAAAATTTTAGGTGTAATAAGAGTGAGTAAATTATTATCTAAAATAATTAAGAGAAAATAATTTTATTAAAAAAAGTTTGAGATATTATTTATAAAGTAAAATAATAATATTTTATTATTTAGAGATTGTAAATTGGAGAATGGTTGGAGTAGTAAATTTATGGAGATTGAATATTTCTTGAATATTTCATTTTCAGTCTCTAAAATGGAGAAAATTTTGGAGACCCATTGATTATAGCCTTAGAGTCAACAAAGCCACTTTGTTGATTTCAACAAGTACACATTCTTTTAAAAAAAAAATTGGCATTGATAGGATCAGAGTTCGAGTATTCATGAAACATTTTGTTTTTAAATGTTTAATTCTTTTTTAAACTATAGTTCTCTAAATAAATTTCTTAGAATAATAAAACACTCGTCAGCAATGGTATCAACATTTTATCCCAATTGATACGAAAGTTGGTTTAATCCACTTGCAATATCATTTTTTCTTACAGCAACTAAATTGGCAATTGTGATGTAATTGTGTCAACTAAACTACCGTATCATTTACCATCACACAATTGTGATTCATTGTATTAAACTAAGATAAAAATGTTAAGCTATAATAGTAATTGGGAAGTTTAAAATATTATTATATTTTTTACTACACATATCTTTGCTCTAAATTAAACCATCACAATGATGACAAACAAATTATAATTGAAGTAACACTTCATAAACTTCAATTCCTTTATTTTAATTCACTAATTGCTATATATATATATATATATATATATATATATATATATTCTAATGCTCATATGATTCCGAGCAAGAAACTAAAAAAACTAACTAGTTTCATATATAAATGATATACTTCAATTCATTTATTTGAATTCACTAATTGCTATATACAGAAATTCTATTATCAGTTCGAACTGACAAAAGTTATATCAGTTCCTTGCATGTGGGCCACTGGATTTAAATACTTTGACTTGGCTGTATGCACTTGTCAGTCAAAGTATTTAAATCCAGTGGCCCACATACAAGGAACTGATATAACTTTTGTCAGTTCGAACTGATAATAGAAAGACTGTTGCTATATATATTATATATACATATTTTCTATTATCAGTTCGTCCTGACAATAAATATATCAGGACCAAGAATGTTGACCACTAGATTTGCATACTTTAACTCAAAGTGTATGCACTTGTCAAAACTTCTCCATAATTTATGGTCTACATTCTTCATCCGGATATATTTATTGTCAGGACGAACTGATAATAGAAAATATGTATATATAATATATATACAGTCTTTCTATTATCAGTTCGAACTGACAAAAGTTATATCAGTTCCTTGCATGTGGACCACTGGATTTAAATACTTTGACTGATAAGTGCATATAGCCAAGTCAAAGTATTTAAATCCAGTGGCCCACATGCAAGAAACTGATATAACTTTTGTCAGTTCGAACTGATAATAGAATTTCTATATATATATATACACTAATGCTCATAATATATATATATATATTCTAATGCTCATATGATTCCGGGCAAGAAACTAAAAAAGCTAACTAGTTTCATATATAAATGATATTGGAGAAAGGATTATTTCTCAATCTTATTTTCATTTATACAATAATTCAACATATATATATATATATTGAAATTTTCAATAAACAAACATGATTGACGATCTTCATTATTCAGCACAATCAGCACAGTATAATCAGATTCCGCCCCCGTCAGATATATGTTGTGCATCTACTACAAGTTCTAGATGAAGATGAAAAAAATAAATAAAGAGGAGCATGGGTAAGTTCTAAAGCATGTATGTACCATGGCAAAAAAAAAAAAAAAAAAAAAAAAAAAAGGAATCAAAAGTTCTTTTTTTTTTAAAAACAAAAAAAGGGCAAGAATGAAAAAGTGCAAAGCAATGAAAAGAAGAAAGAAGAAAGAAGAATGATGAAAAAAAATAAGAATTGAAAAAGAGCAAAGTAATGAAAAGAAGAAAGAAGAATGATGAAAAAATAAGAGGAATTCAAGTTAAATATTTACTTGAAAAAGAAGTTGAAGAAATCGATGAAGAAGCATGGATGCAATTGAAGAAAGATAGCTATCAATGTATTGAAATATCACAAGAAGTAGCTTGGCATTATCTTAGGTTCTTTGAATTTCCTCTTTCCGTTATTTCTATTAACCCTTCACCCAATGGCCCCATTACAACAAAAAAGAAAGACCTAACTGATCTTTTGGAGATTCTAGCATAGGAGTGGAGGTAAGTATGTGCTCTATCTTGTTCTTAGTATTTGATTCCATTCATGAGATCTTTTGCATAAATCTTAGCGTTCTTTCTACTATATACTCATATATGGTATATAAATTGAAATTTTCTTGTGCATAAATTCTATCGCATATGCTTGTTGAGAGTGTTGCCTAGGTTCCGAGTGAAAATTAAGTGATATCTTGATAGGACTTAGAGTTGAGACGAATTCCCTCCATGGCATTTGAGTATATATATATATATTGTTTGCAAACTGAGAATTTTGGTTAATGGCTGAGACATGAGATATGATGCATGTACTTGATCTCATGATTTTAGTTTTGAGTAAGTGTGTTGTGTGTGCATTGATTCTTATTGGTATGTAAATTTGTCTTGTCGTTTTTATTTTGTTTTTATTTTGAGTTTTGTTGAGTCAAGTGTTTGTGGGTGTCGCGACTGGTAAACCCTCAGGAGACTATAACTCCTTCTACTAGGGACACCTAGAGGTTTAAAGGCTTGTAGCATACGCTCAATGTTATCGTGTTTTCCTACGAAAATGGCCTAGGTAGTTTAGTTTGTTTTTAGTTTTAGTTTTTATTTCGATTTTGCTCAAAGACTAGCAAAAGCTAGGTTTGGAGGTATTGGTTAGGTCGATAAATGTTGATATTTGAGACCCCTAATTCCTATGCTTTGTGTTATGTTCTTAAGTATAATTTAATATTTTAATGTGTTTGTTGAGATTGTGTAGAAGATAGCTCTTGAAGTGAGTTTGAAGACAAAATAAGATTTTAGAGAAAGTTTGGAGAAATGATTTTGCAGCACATCCAACTTGTGAAGACCATATCTCCCTCCTCAGATCGAACCAAGTTAAGATCTACATGTTTTTGGAAAGCCTCGGAAGTCCAGTTTCTGGCACACTTAAAGGTTCATCGATCGAAGTTTTCTAGAGGAAGTTATGGTCGATTCACTAACTGAATGTTAGAGTTGGAAAAGTCCACAGCGGCCTAAACCGCGGTTCGTGCATAACGACCTACATAAGGGCCTGAGTAGCGGAACATTCCAAAAAAATACCACGATTTGGACCGCGGTTGACCTATGGAGTGACCCAGACCGCGGTTTTACGTATTTTTGGCGGATTTCCATTCCAAATTGATCCAAAATTGTCCCCGAAGCTTTCCAAATTAAATCCTAATGACTTTAGAAGATCAAGACATGTTTGAGAAACTTCCTAAACTCAAATTAGAAATCAATCATCAAAGAGGAAATCCAAGTTAGGAAAAGATTCTCATTCCTTGTTTAAATCTTCTTTCCTACTTGGTGTATTTCCTACAAGAAAGCAAATTAGAAATCTACAAGGAGAATCACCTATAAATACCAAAAGTTTTCTACAAGAGAAATAGTGTGGATAGTTGGAGATTGAAGATTGAAGAATGAATCAACATTCTCTTCTTCTACCTTTCTTTAGTTTATATGTTTTTATTTATTTTCTAGTTTTTATTTCTAGCTAATTTTCTTGTTAGTTAGGGCTAACTTGAAACCCTTGACATGATTTCAATTCCATAGACAAGTTTTATTTTAATGAAGTATTATTTTTCTTACATGATGAATTCAATTTCTCCATAAGAATTGTTTTTCTATTATTTTTGTTTCTTTGATTGGCCATCTTAGAAGCATGATTTTAGGATCTATGTTGCAAGGATACAAGTCAGACACCATATGAATCTATCATTGATTGCAACAATTAATTGAATTGTGACCCTATAAAGGGAAGTTGATTTATGAATAACCTAGAATAGATACCATGTTTTAGGGTTCATGTGATATTCGTATTCTCTTTGTTCTTAATGAATTCCAATTATTAAATCTAAGTAGACACCATGCAATTTACATGCCAACTAAGAGAGAATCATACGACTTAAGTGAGACACCATCACCTTGTCGTGAATATCTTCATCATGTTTGATTATCTTTCAGCTTCATTATTGTTTATGGATTGGATGATTGTTTAGTGATGGATAGGAGGTCCTAACTAGTGTTTTTCCATATATTTTTCCTAATTAATTTTCTACTATGTTTATTTAATTTTCTTTAGTTTTAATAATAAATTCAAAACCCCCATGTGTGCGTTAAGTGTCTTTGTTTTCTTATTTTTATTTAGATTAGAGTCCTAGAGTGTCTTATATTTAAACTCATTATTTTAGTAGGTAATTAATTCCCTGTGGGAACGATCCTTGCTTTTCCGCTATGTTATCATTTACGATTTGTGCACTTGCAATTTTTTATTATTTTTGTTTGCCCATTTGGCAACCAACACGCTGTACTTGTTCGTATGACAGTCTAAGCTAACGGAGAAACGAGCTTTGCAACTCACTCTTGTCTGCAGATGTGGCCTGCATTTCGAATTTGTATTGCATATGTACTTTTTATCTCGAAAACCTTCCTTCTCACAAACCCATGCTCTACTGGTTATTCTACCTTCATTGTCATGGATTTTGTTGGACAATCTTACACCGAACCCAGCTGCCCTTGAATAGCCATGATAAAATGCCCATGCGTCTTCCACCGAATCAAAATTCATTGCAATGACATCTTTGTATCTCAAACCACAAGTTTCTTTTAAAGTTTCATCCCAAGATGAATAAGGCACAAAATCAATAACAGGAGAGTCCATATTTGGGGACACTTTAAATTTATTCAATTCATCATTGGTGTTAACCGAACTTTCCCCTCTAGTCGTTTCCATTACTACACAAATAAAAACAAATAAAAAAAAAAACGACCAACATATGATTATCACAACATGTAAACTAATAATTACAATACGTACGTTACAATTATTTTATAATAACGGTAATTTCAGTAAAATAAAATGGATCATAGGATTGTATGTGCGACCGGATAATTATAATAGTATCGAATGTATTTGTATATAATGGTTATGTTTTCTATGTGATTTCCATTAAAGTACATTAATCGCAACAACCGGTTTTTATCAAAGTAACATGATGTTGTTTTCCATTTAAACCTAAAAACTATAGAAAGACAAATACAATAGACATTAAAACACCATTGATACGACGAATCACTAATAGTGCAGATCATTAGTTATAGATATAAAAAATAAAAAAAAAATTTGGAAAATATTGTATCATACATGAAGGAAGGCGCGACCAAGTAATCCGAAAAACTGTGGAGGAGACGCACCTGATGAAGCAGCGAAAGATGGGTCAGAGTCGAAGATTTTTATATGAAGAATGAGACATTATTCTAGTCTGAAGAGAGTGATAGTTGATGGAATAAATATATATGAAGTGGATTGTGTGATTTGTGTGGATTTTGGATATATGAAGAACTAAAGAACTTTAAGGCTGGAAGAAAAATATAGAGGAAGAAGAGAAGAAAAACGGTAAGAAATTAAGTTGTTTATGGCTAGAAGATAAATTTATAGCAAGAAAAGAAGAACAACAGTAACTATTGAGAGGAGTGAAGAACAAATGGTCAAGTAATTTAGTGAGTGAGAAGTGACTTGCTTAGTAGGTCATTTTAGGATTCTTATGTATATATTAAGAGAATAAGTCATGACCATTGGATCTTTGTCTAAAAGCAATCAATGGTTGAGATTAGAATGATGTAGATTATTTTTTAAAATTGTATGGTGTAATGTTGCACTCAAGAATGGACCATATATATATATAATATATCAGTTTCTTGCATGTGGGTCATTGGATTTAAAAGATACTTTAACAAGTGCATATAGCCAAGTCAAAGCATTTAAATCCAATGGCCCACATTCAAGGAACTGATATATTTTATATCAGTTCGAACTGACAATATAAAAACTATATAAATACAAATATATTTTTATATATATAATTTGAATTGGGTGATATTGTACATATTATTTTATTAATCATTTTATAGAAGCAATGAAATTTATATAAATTATTTTACGTTGAATGAAAAATATTTTTTTTTATTATAACATTCTTCATAAATCATTTTACAATAATTTATCATTAATATAAATAATTTACAGTTAATATAATTATATTTTATAATAAAATAATATAAATTGTATCCACAAACATTGGATCTGATGGATTCAAATATCGGGTCATTGTGGATTTGTGGGATACAAAGCTTCGTAGAATCGTAGGTAATGGTGAATCCAATCCATTAGCATAGTGTCAGTTATTTATCTCAATTTTCACACCTTTTCTTTCAATGATTTTTTTTTTTTTTTTCAATTATAAAAATTTAACATTATATATATCAAAATAATAATAATTAAAATTACAGATACGCCAATTTTTTTAGTGGCCGAATGCATCACTCAGCAATGTGCCTGTGTGTATCTGAACCAAAGATTTTCTTTTATAATACTAAAATATTATAACGTAAATGTATGTGAGCTTGGGCAATTCAAATTTCATTCAATATCAAAGTTACCGTGTCAAATCCAATGGCCCAAATTAGCGCATCCTATAAATCTTGCAAATTCTATCCCAACAATTTCCTATCTTCCTTCGGTCCAATGTATGCCATGAAATATCTTATTTCATGCAAGTTTCGACATACTCTTGATTTGATCGGTATAAATTTTTTCTTTTAAATAATAATCCAAATGTCTCGAGATATAATTCCTTTGTTATGAGAGTAGCTATTCTCATCGTACTTCTAATATTTAATCAAAATTAGTCGCTCCAAAACTCTAACCAGGTGACAAGTACTCCTCGAAAGAAAAAAGAGAAAGAAAAGAGATCCAAATAAAGAGTAAAGTATGAATTTAGTCCTTAGGTGGATCATGAGCCTTCATCTTCCAAAAATTCTACTATTCAAATATGAATGATCGATGAGATGGAGTTAGTCTGATATAAACCCTTCGTACCTGTACCACGAGGTTACGGATTCGAATCCTTCTCCTATCTAAAAAAAACCATAAATTAAGGTAATATTTTAAAGAAAGGAAAAAAAAAAAAAAACATGAATGACCTGTCAGCCTTTTGATCCGGGTTGTGCCAGGAGACTATTAGATTTAGCGTAATTCAAAAACATTTTAAATTATAAAATTGAAAGTATTGTAGAATAGATATAACTTTTTTATTTGAATGTTGAGCTCTCTTTGGCAGGATCCATGCAGCCAATTGCTCTTTAATTTATGGACTAAATATTTTGAAAATAGTATATCGTATATTGTTGGTTTAATTAGACTAACTTACCCTTAATTATTAAATCTAGTAAGATTTTAAAAAGATGTCATAAATTAATACAAACACCCATTACCATCAAGTCAACCCGTTAACTTTAACGTTGATTAACCTTTACAATCGGAAAGCCAAATATACCCTTACCACATTATCTCAAACATAAAATATTTATTTAATTAAAATTGAAAAATCTTTTTTTTTTTTTTTTTTTTTTTAAGAAAAAATCTACTCGTGGTGGAGCTCCACCGTCGAAGGAAACAAGAGATATTTGACGATCTCCTACTTACTGGAAGAGATCTTTGCTGATTTTAGAGATCGACCACCTACAGTTCGTAAAAGAGGTTCCTCCGCGAATTGAGGATGTTTCCGTAAGCGGTCAATATATTCTTTTTTTTTTTTTTTCAATTTTTAATTAAAAAATACTTTTATGTTTGAGATGATGTGGCATGAGCATATTTGGTTTTCTATAGGTCAAGGCTAGTCAACCATTAAAATTAACGGATTGATTTAATGGTAATGGGTGTTTGTGTTAATTTAAGACATCGTTTTGAACCCTTATTAAATTTAAAGTAAGGGTAAGTTGGTGCAATTAAGTAATGTATGAACTTTATTGGGTTCTCTGCAAAGGAAGCTCTTTTGTTTATAATTTTAATTTTTTAATATATATTTTTTGTGTTATGTGAGTTCCATGACCATGAATAATATATACTCTGCAACCTTTTCAACTTTATCTTTATCCGGACATTATTAATTTGTTCTAATTACTGATTTCCTGCTGAACTTAAATATATTTATCATTTCATCATTTGTATTTGAAGTTAGAACGGGCCGGGAAAGCAAACAAAGCATATGTTTAGAGCCTCAAAAAATGATAAAAAAAATAAGGTCCTCATTTATTTATAAATTTTTAAGATATTATTAAAAAAATTATTGTCTTAATGATAAAAATATATTGAAAGGGTTTTTTTTATTACTTAATTATAGGACCTCATATCTAGAAAATAGGATTATATTAATAATATTACATATATACTTATTGACTATCCACTTTTCAATTTAAAAAAAAGTATTCACTTTTTAAGAGTTATTATTATTAAAAAACAAACGACCCCTAAGGGGTCGTTTATTTTTTTCACTTATAACTTAATGGGTCTGAATCATAATTATTAAGTTGTTTTGTTTGTTTTTTTAAGTGGTCAAACAACTTAAAAATACCAAAAAACAATTTAAAATAAAAAGTAAAAAATCTTGACTTTTAACTTAATTATAAATCACTGAATTGCATTAAATGAAATCTAAAATCTTTTCTTCCGATACTATTCTCCATATATAACATATATCCAATTTCATCATAATTATATATCGTATAGAAATCTTTATTTTAATATATTGCTTATTTTAAATAGCTTTAAAAATAAAAAAGAACCCTAATCACTTCTAATATTGGTGTTTAATATCAATAATTTATTATGATATTAGGGTGATGTATTTATATATTAATTTTTTTAGAGTGATTTGTGTGAGTTTTTCTGTTGCCCATTTTATTTTTTGAAAAAAAAAAAAAAACCTTTTTTTTTCTTAGTAAAGATAAAGTTTGTTTGTAATCGAAGAAGAAGATCATGATCATATGTGTTCATATATACTTATTATTTTTGGATTGTTTTTATTTTATATTATATGTATAATTGTTTAATATGGGTATAGATGTAAAATTACTTCTTTTCAGACAATTTTATTTTTTTAAAACAAACATGTTGACAGTATATTCAGATGTGAGAAAAAAACAAACAAACATGTCATTTAGATTCAGGTTTCAGTCACTATTCAGTCTTCAGTAAAATTCAGGACTATTCAGTCTTCAAACAAAAAAACAAACGACCCTTTAAACTTCTACTTCAAATTTAAGTTTAAAAAATTTCTATATAACAAAAAAATATTTTCTTTTTTAATTACAACAATACAAGTCCACAACTCTCTTTTGCTATAATTTTTTGCTCTTACAACTTACATTTCTACTGTCTGCAATATTCTTTAAATTTATTATTTATATTATCCCCGTTGGAACCTAAATAAAATAGTAGATATGAGAATGTTGAGACTTGAGAGCTATTTTTTTTTTCAAGTATTACAAGAGGGAGATAACTACTCTCACAACCCGGGAAGAAAACTCCCAACACATGCTTGTAAAGTGCACATAGTGGGATTTGAACCCCTCACCATTTATGTGGAATGGAGATGCACTACCAGCTCTATTAAGAGGTGATGTTATGAGATTGTTGAGTTACATCTTGTTAGATGTTTATTGAATATTCAATGATTATTTATAGTTTTTTTTTTTTTTTTTTTTTACACCGGACAAGTCAAGGGTTTGTTAGATCATTCCTTAAAATCAAACATTACATGCGCGATCATACATACGCAATCGGAAAATATACTTCCACACCATCAAGAAAAAAGTCCACATACATACTTGAAAGATATGTATTGTAGGACTTGAACCCTAACCATAAACGTGGAAGAGGGATATACACCATTTAAACTAAAATAGAATTTGTGATCAGTTGGATCCAATAGCATTATTGTAATAAATATTCAATGTCACTGAAAATCTTCAAAACCCAACTTAGTCAAGAAAAGATTACAGAATGATTTAGTTGATCAAATTAAAGCCAGAATTGTAGAGATTTTAAGGATCCAAGACTATCCTTTTTAATTAACTGTACAAATGAAACAAATCAACATCAGGATACAGTAAATAAAATCTTGACCATCAATATATATATACATGATCTTCCAGTCATAATATATTGAAAGTCCGGCCCCCACCCATCCAATTCTTCATAGTTCATACAGTATTTTGATTCTGTAAAAAATTAAAATATATTAAATTCCAAATGGGTGATGTTAAAGCAACATGCTGGCGACAACTACAAGTAATTAACCGGCTTTAATTGGTCAATATTCTGTATAAGTGTATAAACTGTCCTTTCTTTCTATAGAAGTAAAAATAAAAATAAAATAATCAATATGTACGAGGTTCAAACTTAAGGAATAAAATAAATTTATATATATAATGTTTTCATTTTTGTATTCTATATAGTAATAGTTTCTTACGGAGATTCCAATAAGTTTTGTCACCTTTTAAGTTAAACTTCATTAGATGCATTAATGGAATGGGAGAAGATACTTTATGCGTTAATTTCAACCCCTGAGAATGAATTCAAATTTTCAGATTTTTAAAAAATTAATAATACTACTTTTTTTTTTTCAAATTTGGTGTTAAAATCTGCTGTCAAAATGATATGATAACACTATAATTCATTCAATTATTATATCTAATCTTATTATATAAAACTATTTTTAATGTGCTAAAACATCTCTAAATTAACTAAATGAATAATTCTAGTAAAATTAATAAAAAAGTTATTAAATTAAAACAACCAAATATCAATATTGTACTCTGCAGTGAGGATAACTTAATTTCTAAGTCTATAATTCAAATGATACGACGACTGAAACATAACTTGAATTTAAAATCTACATTTGAATCGAGAGTAAGTATGATGTGAGACACTGAAATGCTTGATTTGGGTGGCATAAGAAAGTTAGAAGAACAAAAGTAAGAATGTGAAGAAAAGAAACCTAATTTAACGGCCTTTTATTTGTATAGAAGTGAAAAAAATAAAAAAAAATAAAAAATTAGACGTTGATTATTTATTAGACTTAGCCCATGAATTAGAAGTATAAATAATATACAAGTCTTACGTATAACTTATATGTAGATCTTAAATCACGGTGAATCGATCTATCCATCTATCCAATGAACGGTTAAAACATTGATTCAAAACAAATCTTGACCTACATCTCTAATGTAAAATGTTATAATGTGTTCTTTTTATATTGGTAACTGGTAAGGGTCAATTTCTCACCTACTAGCACCATTTTTTGCATTATCGACCTCTCAAATCATTAATGCGAATTTTGCATATATAGTTGCTTCATTTAAATAAAATATCCATTGATGTTATCGCTTGTTAAACTTTCAACACCATCAACACCCATTATCGACAAATAATTCCAAAAAAAAAAAAAAAAAAACCACCCACCACTTAATCAATTTAATCTTATCTATATTTAAAACTGTTATCACTTATCATAATTCTAATTATATTGGTTTATGTCCGAAACTCCTATGTAGTATTAATCTATCATATGTATTTTTGAGATAAACTTCATATGTGAGATATATATATATATTAAAAAAAAATTGTCTCTTAATTTTTATTAGGCACAAATAAATATTTTGACATATTATGAATGCCAACCGTACTATATAATTTTTGTCAATATTAAACAAAGTCTATGTGGATTTGTTTTGATATTTTGTTTTTGATTTTGGGAGAGGAGAATTCGAACCTGAGACCTCATTTACCTCAACAATGAAAATAGGTGTGGCAACTATCAGGCTATGCCTGCGGGTTGCAACCACATATTGTTAAGATGATTTGTATACCGATCTTTTGATGCATCTAAGAATTAAGAATTTAAATTTGATAAAATGTTAAAATTCAAATTGAGATTGATCTTGTAGTATGCCATTCACATCTATTATCGAGTTTGAAGATTCGAATTATGCCTCCATGCCCAAATCTCAAAATCTAAAAAATGAAAAAGAAAATTGAAGTCAAAGTCTAGAATTTGAATCATCTATTGAATTGATTGATCTTTTTTATTTATTTTTTATTTTTTTATTTTTTTATTTTTTTATTTTTTTTTACCTTAATAGATATGATGATACTATTGAAGTCAAAGTCTGAAATTTGGATTATCTATTGAATTGATCTTTTTATTATTATTATTATTTATTATTTTTTTTTACCTAAATAGATATGATGACATTGACACGTGTAATCAATGACTAGATTTACTTCTTTTATTCATTTTATTTTTATTATCTTTAAATGCAAAGTATTTTCTTGAAATGTTTTAGATCAGAAAAAAGATCAAATCACCCAAAATATGATCTCTCAAATCCAAAATAGAAATGAATAATAATAATAATAATAACAATTCCATAATGGGATCTAATGAATTAAAAGCCTTTGACCAAAAATACTCAAAGGTGATATTTTAAAAAAAATTATTTTTTGTTAGAGATCAAATCAATATTTTTAATTTCTTTTGTAGTAACGAAATCATGCAAATTACAAAATGATATGAAAATCACATTTAAGACCATCTCTAATGCGTGTGTCAATATCAATGTCAAATTTTGCATAAAAAATAGTAAAATGTCATATTTAGTATATCAATTTAGCATTATGCACAAATTCACAGTTCTATTTAGAATGCTATTTTTATTGTTTTATTAATTAAAATTATAAAAGTTAACACTTACTATTAATGCATTCATAGAATAGTTGCAGGTGAAATAAATTTTTATTGAAATACCATTAATGACTTAATGTACATTAAATTTAAATTATTTAAAATATTTAAAAAATATATAATTGTATTTTTGTAATTAAAAATGAGTATTTATTGCTGTACTAAATTTGACATATACTATACCGTGTGCTATATTTAGCACAAAGTTTAGCATATGCCAAATTTGACACTGCATTGGGGTATGGTTTTTGTACTCCATGTTTATAGCATTGACACAATAATTTAGTATAGTATTGGAGATGCACTAAATAGATGTAATTTGAAACATATATATATATATTTCCCAAATAAGCATATTTCTCTCTAGGCTGAAAATCTGAAAACAATAATAAAAGAAAAAGATTAAACTACTCTATATATATATATATATATATAATGTACAGCGTAATTACATCATTAGTTTTTAATTATTGGATTTCAATCCAAAGTTTCCAACAATTATAAACGTAAATTATACAGCAGTTAAATCTTAAAAAAAAAAAAAAAAAAATGAAAAAAAAAATGAAAAAAAGAACCAACCGTATGGACTTTGGAGTTTGGAATTAGTTTTAGTGGGGCCCACCAGACATAGAATATTCAGGCGGGAGTTTGTGGGGCCCACTAAGAGGTAGGGTCATTTGCTGTTGCATGTGAGAGAAATCGCTTTCTCAGGAAGAAAAAATGTGAACGTTAGAAGAAGGAAAAAAATAATATAGTAATAAAATCTGGGATTTGATTATCGAATGGAAAAAAAATGCTGTGGAGACGCCGAAACTTGTGCTTACTTTTGTGGCTTGACTATTGGCTGCCACTCTCTCTCTCTCCAATCTCCATCAGTCCATCTCTTCCCATTTTCTACTCTCACCGTCTGTACCCGGTCAATTGATTTTATTATCAATAAATTTTAATAATAAATAGATTGTTTTTTTTTTTATTGTAATAATAATAAAAAAAAAGGATAAGATTAAAGGATTGTTTGTCTTTTTCATTCTAATAATATTTATTAAAATCTGATTAGGACAATTGGATTTGTTTTTATTTTACTTAAATTTGATTTCAAAATTTTAAAATACAAAATGTTAGAAGAACAAACACAACTTTAAAAGAAGGTATAACTTTTAGTTACAAAATGTCAAAATGATATTGGCCAAACCCCTGCATCGGTACGTTTCCCAGATTAGAGGTGTCAAATGAACCAGATTCGAATAATTTGAATCCAAATTTTAAAGATTTTCGGATGCGGTTTGACAAATTTCGAATCATCTTTAAAAAAAAATTGCATTCCAATCCAATATTCAGACCGGATCCAATTTGGAAATAAGGACATTCTGGATCAATTTCAAATAAATCTTCGGATTTCATTTGGATCGGATTTTCAAACTATTCACATTTTGAGGTTTCTAGATTTTTAAAAAATATATTCAATTGTTTTTTTTTTAAATAAAAAAATTAATTCAAAGTGTCTAATAATGCAATGTACAGTGTTTAAAAAAAATTATATATATATATATATATGTTTTGAAACAGCGGATCAAATTGAATATATTCAAAACAGACCGGATTCGGATTATTCCGAATAGTGTTTTTCTCATTCTATATTTGAAAATCAGATACATAGATAATAGATTCGGATTTCAACTTTTTTTGGTCCGAATTTTCGGGCCGGATTTGGATCATCCGATCCGATTTACACCTCTACCTCAAACTTTGAATTAATTATAATTTGTGTAAAAATAGTTACTGAAATTAATATAAATTTTTAGACACTAATAATTAATTAATTAATTATGCATTTTAAAAAGTAAGGGAAGATGAAAGGTAAAAATATATTTAACCGGTTGAGCCATTAAACGGTCATTTTACGCGTACAACATCCAACAAATTTCCAGAAACAGAGAGAGCGTGAAGTGTGCTGTGTAGCCGTGTAGGGCAAACCTGTGATTTTTTTTTTTTTCCTTTGAAAGCTTCGAAACACAAATTATAAAAAGCCCCTCTCTTCTTCTCTGTCTCTGTCTCTGTTTGATTATGTAAAAGAAAACCCATCACCAAAGTCGGCCGTACAACAAACTTACCTTGAAAATCCAAAAAAAAAAAAAAAAAAACTATGGCGGTTTTCAGGTTCTCTGTTTTCGTTTTGATTCACATTGCTCTGTTTTCAACACTCTGTTTCGCTGAAGACCCGACTGTCACCTACGACTTCAAAGTCTCTTACAAAACTGCCTCTCCTCTCGGTGTTCCTCAACAGGTTCGTTTTCTTCACACACAGTATCTCACTCTAGTCTCTGCACTCACTTTCTCTCTCTAGACTGCGTCGTTCACCTATTTTTGTTTGTTTTTGGAGTTAGATCTATGGGAGTTTTCTGTATAGACTATTTTTACTACATGGGTTTTGTTTCATCTTCACTATTTTTATTAGCGATTTGTGATATGTAGATTGGGACCAGACTTGTATTATAGATGATTTTTGTGATATAATATGTGACTTTTTTTGCGTTGAATCATTGAAGGGTTGTTGAAGTAGTAGTGCAATAGAATGGGGTTCAAACAAGTTATTTGGTTTATAATAATGTAATCCATTTTTGACTACTTGAATTAGTCTAAATGTCATTTTCAATGATTTTTTTTTCAATCTGGAATCTGTGTTCAACATTTTATTTCTCCAATCTCTGTAAGTGATTTGTAGTATATGATTTTGAACTGAATGAAATCAGTGTTTATTTTTATTTTTATTATTATTTTTATAATTTGTGAAATGATTAGAGTAATATTACTGAGGATTTTGAGTGTTAGTGAATCAAATCTTTTGTTTTTGTATTTACTTCTGCTTTTCTCTTCAGGATTTTATGTGTTTTTTGTTTTGGCCCCTCAGTTGTACTATTTCAAAAAGTAGTTCAATGTGGGGTTGGGTTTGCTTTTCTACTTGACTTTTCTCTGAAGTATATTTTCTTTTTTCTTTAACATGTGTTTTAATTTTTGAAGTATATTGGATCAGAGACTAGGATATTGATGTTCTTGTCAGACTGGATTAAATGTATTTATTATGATTTTCATGGATTTCAGGTTATAGCAGTCAATGGAGATTTTCCTGGGCCTGTTATTAATTCTACTACTAATTACAATGTTGTTGTTAATGTACATAACGAATTGGATGAAAATCTGCTCATGACTTGGTAGGTCCAACCAAACTTTTTTGCTGTGTACACTTATCGAAATTTTTCGAATTTATCTCTGCCTTCCTTCCTGCAATTGTCATTTTGTAATTGATTTTTGAGAAAGTTTAGACTGATGACTGTGACAGGCCTGGGATTCAACTGCGGCGGAATTCATGGCAGGACGGCGTTCTTGGAACGAATTGTCCAATCCCTCCAAAATGGAATTGGACATACCAGTTTCAAGTCAAGGATCAGATTGGAAGCTTTTTCTACTCTCCATCTCTCAATCTTCAGAGAGCATCTGGTGGCTTTGGTGCTTTTATCGTTAATAATAGGTCAACGGTTCCTCTTCCTTTTGCACATCCAGATGGAGATATTTTTATTATGATTGGTGATTGGTATACCCAAAACCATACGGTTAGTGCCTTTTAGGACTGTGTCGTTTGTGAACATTGAATAAAATATTTGAAGTATTGATCATAACATTGACACATATCAATGATTTCAGGCATTGAAGACAACACTTGATTCTGGGAAGGACCTTGGGATGCCAGATGGAGTTCTCATTAATGGGAAGGGTCCTTATCGGTACAACAACACTCTTGTACCTGATGGCATTAATCATGAAACTATTAACGTTGATCCAGGTAAATTGTTTGTTATTTTTTTGGAAGCTAATTATGTATTTAACTATACCCTTCTTTTTTTTCTGTCTGCGCGTGTGTTTTCTGAATAATATTTCATTTCTGTACCCCAAAGTTTCTTCTACATATGTCAATCATTATACACTGATGCTGATTGTTGCTTATAAGCTATCGCTTATGTTTATGGAAAATGGTTTAAACTGTTTGAAATCTTAAACGGCTGGCATAATGTTTTGCAGGGAAAACTTATCGAGTTCGTGTGCACAATGTTGGGACTTCAACTAGTTTGAACTTCAGAATTCAGAATCATAATCTGCTTTTAGCCGAAACAGAGGGACATTATACAATGCAACAAAACTATACCAGCTTTGATATTCATGTGGGTCAGTCTTATTCATTTTTAGTCACAATGGATCAGAATGCAACTTCTGATTACTACATTGTGGCCAGTGCTAGATTTGTGAATGAATCGATTTGGCAAAGAGTTACTGGTGTTGCTGTCTTGCACTACTCCAATTCAAAAGGTCCGGTAACTGGTCCTCTGCCTGAGGCACCAAGTGACATTTATAACCAATGGGCAGCAATGAACCAGCCAAGGTCTATCAGGTTTGTTCTTGAATTTGAATCCTTTGTCTCTTAGAACTTGTAAATGGCCGTCATTTCATAGTAATTCTCTATTAGTGGCTTTTGACCCCTTTTGATATGAAATTTTACTCAAAATTAGTGGTTTATCTATTTACATTTTCTAGAAAAGAACATCTCTTGAAATTTCTATTAAAAAGTGAAAATATTTTACAAAATCAGAATTAGTTTTCACTTGTTTTTTTTTCTGTATATCTGTATAATTAAGGAGAGATAAATGCTTCCTTTTGAACATAACAAAGTGACATAGAATTGAAGCAAATGTGGAGTGTTAGGTGAAAGACACCTGATGTAGGGTGAGAATTAAAACTTGGCCCAGAGACTTGACAAGTAGTTGTCTAGTCAAACTTGAGGGTTATTTATACATTTGTGCATTTATTTGGAAACCTGTCCTACCTTTATTTTCTTTTTTAGTTTGGTATGTATACAAGTTTCCTTATATCTAATTACTTGTTTATCTGCCTAGATTAAATTCTCAGTTTTTGTGTTGATTAGGCAAAATGCATCTGCAAGTGGAGCTCGCCCAAATCCACAGGGATCTTTTCATTACGGGAACATCAATGTAACAGATACATATGTGTTAAGGAGTTTGCCACCCTCTTCAATTGATGGGAAACTTCGTGCCACCCTGAATGGAATTTCCTTTGTCAATCCTGATACACCGATTAGGCTTGCTGACAAATACAATGTGAAGGGAGCTTATAAGCTAGATTTTCCAAATAAGCCACTGAATAGACCACTTCGTATGGACAGATCTATTTTGAATGCTACATACAAGGGATTCATAGAAGTCATATTGCAAAACAATGACACCAAGATGCAAAGCTTTCACATGGATGGTTATTCATTTTTTGTGGTCGCGTAAGTGTCTTTTCTTATATTTGGTTAAGATATTATATATGGATTGCTGCTCTATGTTTCAAGCATCATAATAATTTGGTTTTTTGGATGCAGGATGGACTTTGGTATATGGACGGAGAGCAGCAGAAATAGTTATAACAAGTGGGATGCGATTTCTCGCTCCACAGTGGAGGTTTGTTATTCTTATTTCTGCATTTTAACTGTATATGTTACAGCAGTCCTTAGAATCATTTAGGTAATGCAACAGATTTGATTCTCTAACATAGCATACAACCATATGCATTTTCTGTGGTTTCTGAGTGCTATATATATTTAATATATTGGAAATACTAAATTATAGTGCTGAAAGTGAAAGTTTCAAGATCTTCTCATTTTTGTTTGAGGATTTTGTTCCTTGGGGTTTTGAACACGTTTCTTGTTCATGTAGTTGATGCTTTTACTTCCTGTACTTTTCGAGCTATCAATTATAATGTTCCATCGTTTGTTGTCTGTTGGTGAATGGGGAGATGCTTGCTGCTGTTCAAATTTCCAATTTCCAATTTCATATATATTTTGTTTTCATGTCAAAAGCATTGTCTTGCATCTAAAGCGAAATTCCAATTGAGTTTTAGCTTTGAGCAACAAAGCTCTATTAAAATGCTTATGGTTACCTCTGCTTCTGGGGAAATCTTGAATGCCTTGTTTTCCAACTAATTCCTTTATGTTTCTTCTGTGTAGGTATACCCTGGAGGATGGACAGCGATACTTATCTCTCTCGATAATGCTGGAATATGGAATATGAGAGTGGAAAACCTAGATAGATGGCATCTTGGTCAAGAAACGTATATGAAAATCATTAATCCTGAAGAAAATGGCGAGACAGAGATGGCTCACCCTGATAATGTCTTATACTGTGGTGCTCTTCAAAAAATGCAGAAGTATTTATCTCAAACCTTGTTTATAAAATCTCTCTCTCTCTCTCTCTCTCTCTCTCTCTGCATTTTTATTACATCCCCTAATGCCATTTTTTCACACCTTCCAGGCAACAGCAACCCTCAGCTGCATCCTCAATTCTACCAGGAATCACGAAGATGTTTCTTACTTTCGCGATAGCTCTCTCAGTTGGAATCTTCGTTTTGTGATAAACTCTTTCTAATAGTAGCAGTGGCGGTTTTCTGAGTTCCGGTAGATGGTTTAAAAAAAAACATTGAGTTTGTGTTATTAAATGGTTTTAGATTAGGTCTGCAAATTTTAAGTCTTGTTTATACAAAATTTTCTGGTGTTAATGACATTCATTTTCTGTAATTTTATTTTTTTCTTAGGTCTGATTGTGGAATCTATCATTCTTTATGTAGTTCAAAATGTTGCATACCGATGATTGATTAACCATTTGACTCTTTTTAACTTTGATGTTGCTGATAATTTGTGCTTCTTCACCTGCATTTGTTTTCATTTGTATCCCCACAAAGAAAAAAAAAATATGGAATTATTACTTTTGCAATGTGTATTTTTGGTGATGATAGCAACAATTCATGCTTTCAAAAGTTCCATAGAACAAGATAAGATGAAATAATTATGGCAAAATAGTGATTTTCATAAGTGAAATACAAAAAGGAGCATTAATTGATTTTTAAATTACAAGAGTAGAATAATTCAAGAACATATTCATTATTTTGTAAAGGGTAATTAATTAACAAATATGTCACAGATATTTTTCTTAATTAGAAGTTGTTTGTGACTATTGTTATATTTCTTTAAACTACAAAATTAGTTGTACTGATTTTTTTAGGAATAACTAATTTCATCTCTCATGGTCAAACCATTGTTAAAAATGATGTTTGACTTTAACAAATATGTGAAAGTATATTAATACTTTTATTTGAATAATTTGATTTTAAAGTTCATCAATTTTTTTTTATTTTTTATTTTGTTTGGTTTTAAAGATTATTTTTGAATTTTTGTATGTCAAATATTCTACATGTATTAGTCTTGTAATGAAATCAAATTAAAATACAGTTTTACCCCTACAATAGTTAGACTTTACTAATAGAAGTTAGGGGGTCGTTTGTTTTTTACATTTAAAACTTAATGAGTCTGAATTGAAATTATTAGATTGTTTTTGTAAGTGGTCAAACAATTTTAAAATACCTTAAAATAAAAAGTAGAAATCCTGATTTTTAATTTAATTCCAAATCACTGGATTGCAATTAATATATTTTCTTCAAAGATTATCCTTCCAAAGATATCATATTTTCAATTTTATCATAATTTTATATTGTACAAATTTATTTAGGTTAGCTTAAAAAAAAAAAAAAAAAAACATTAATCACGTTATCACTCTCAACGCCACGTTGAACCTTCAATTTATTTATTTATTTATTTTTATTTTTTTGTAAATTCAAAACCATTTCTAAATCATTATTTATCATATTAAAAAATCAATTATTTATCGTATCTTAATCATGAATAATATTTTATCATTATTACATAAAAATGGTTTAGGGTTTATAAAGTTATATTTATTTAGTTGTTTGTATCATAAAATGAAAATACATAACAATTAATAGTAACAAATGTATAAATGTCAAATTAATTGTTTTAAAACCATTTTATATTTAAAAAACAAACAAGTTAACACTATTCAAAGGTGATAAAAATAAAAAATAAACATATCATTCAGTTTCAGGTTTCAGTCATTAATAAAATTTAGGACTGTTTAATCTTCTAAAAAAACGATCCCCTAGCCAAAGAGACCGATTTGATAATTGTAAAATTTATAAAAACCAGTTTATGTAGTTAAAAATAGAAAAGTCGCATTATAAATTAAAAACGAAAAGAAAATGGTAATTCTTTAGATTATAGGGACCTGTCCCATCATTTTTTCATTTAATATTATATTAAATCATATTTATAAAAGTTCCTTATTTTAATAGAAATAAGATTGAAAATTAACGTACAAGTTAATTGAGAGGTATAGCATTACCTTAAAATAAAAATAAAATTGAAGGAACTTCCACTAAGAAATTCCTTATAATCCACCCTCTAGCTTTAGTAGTAATCAAGTAGGTGTACATAAATGAGATATTTGTATATGAATTTTATACCAATTATTGTTGCCAAAATTGGAAGAAGAAAACTGGGAAGACATTAATAATTACTGTGCTTTAGTAGAAGAGTCAAAACAAAATAAGTAAGTGAGAAAAGAAAATGTAATTCTTGATGTTGAAGTAAAGCATGCCTGATCGGCTGATCATCAATGGAAAACTATCGAGTGATTAGATGATCAGAAATGCTTTAAGGAGACCAAGTTGCCTTCGTCAATGGAGCTTGGAAACATCCATCACTACATTTAACTTATTATTGTCTCCATTTTTACAGCCATTGACACCTCTCTCTCTCTCTCTCTCTCTCATGCTAATTTTGTAGTTATAGCTCTTTAACATCTAAGAATGATTAGATTCTGATATATGTATATTAAGTTAATTATTGATTATATATTAACTTTATTTTTTCAGAATTTTGATGTATCCCGTCAAATGATCTTAAATATTTATCAAATGCAGACGGTCCTGAGTATAAAGTTAATTTTATATTGATGCAAATCAGAATTTTGTATGAAAAAATGTACAAAATTCTACATATATATGATAATTTATATTAAAATTGAATGCATTATATTAATATTTAGGTTTTGTTGATTGGGTTTTCATGAAAATTTGACCAATTCAAAGTAATTAACAACATAAAGAATTTGTGCAGGAGTACCGGAGTTTTAATTTGGATTAATATTTGTGAGTGGGAGGACATAATTGCCAGTCACATGGAATTGTATCAGAAATGCCATATACATATATGATGTTATCTTCTCTCACAAACAACATTTTAATAAAACCCTAATTATTCAGCCACCCACAGTCTGGTATTCTGTGCACGACTTGTTCCTTTCATGCGCACTACTGGTATCTTTGACTTGAGAAAAAAGCTCTCTCTCTCTCTTCAAACCCTAATAATGTCCACTTCAAACTTGGTCAGAGAGATAAGAATTGATCACTCCAACATGAACATTTTTTTTTCTTCCTAGGAATATTCCTTTTTACTGTCTGACTCACTTCTATCAGAAACATATGAGGATCAGAAGAGACCAAACATAATGAGTATGTCGTTGAAACTTTTTCAATGGCTTCAAAAGTTACAAATTGGGCTTGACTTCACCACAAGGAAGCTCGCGACCTCTAGTCCATATAAATAACAAGATCAGTAACCAGGTCCTCTATTCCAAGTTTTTTTTTTCTTTCTAGCTAGTGCTTGTATATAAAAATCTAGTTTTTCTTAAAAAATCTAGTTTTTCTTAAATATTCTAGTATGCTATAGCTTCTCATTCTCATCTTGCCTGCTGCCAGTGAAAATAGCTGAGACGAGAGAAACTTGGGTGCAGCGGAATGCACTTACGTCTCCTATTTTGATTGTACAATGTGGTGAAATTTGTCACGTGGCAGGATCACCGCTAGAGATGCTTGCTGCATCCCCCGTTGGATGGTGCATTGGGTTCCAAATTCTTGCTAGTTAGTGCATATACATATATATATATATATATAACATAGTTTTTATTAAATGTTCTAGTATGCTATATAGCTTCTCATTCTCTTATTGCCTACTGTAATTGAGACTAGCTAAGACTTGAGAAACCCGGTACAGTGGGATGCATATGTATCTGCTGTAGCGATTGCACAGCGTGGCAAAATATGTCACGTGTAGGATCACAACGAGAGGAGAAGAACTTGGGTGCATCCGATGCACCATGCATCCTGCTGCACCCAAGATTTAGTCCAACGAGAGATGTGCGGTGTATATCCGCTCGTGCATGGTGCATTCTGTTCCAAGTTTTTCTTGCTAGCTAATTATATATATACATAGTGTTAATTTCTTAATTAAATATTCTAGCATGCTATGTAGCGTCTCATTCTCATCTTGCTTCCTGTCAGTGAAACTAGATAGGACTCCAATTCTTTATAGCAGGTAATGGTTATTTCTTAGATATTTGTTTATTAATCAAATGTGCGTGAGAGGTCATGTTGGGTTACCAATTTTTGTTGGTGTATATATTGTCGTTATTCTGCTAATTCTGTCTGTGGCCACAACAGTGCAAAAAAAGAAGAAAAAAAAAGAAAAAAGAAGCATATTTCAATGTTTTCAAATTTTTGTTATTAAGGATTTTCAGTTTGAAGTTTGAACTTATTTTATTCTCTTCCAGTCATTTCTGTTCATGGTATTTGTTAGGGATACCACGAGTGAAGCTCAAAGAAGTTGGGATAAATCATACGTTGGAAAAACATATAACAAGAAAATAGTGAATATCACAACCTAAATAGACTGGTCTTATGAGTTGTAAGAATATCCACCAATATATACGCCATTCTTATAAACACATTAAAAATTTAAAATACACAATTAAACAATTATTTGGTTCATTCTCAAGAAACTGAATCTTAAAGTTTAGTTCACTATCAATTTATTATACTTTTTAGGGCTGATTTTCATTTTTTAGCTTTTTTTTTTTCGTTTATTTTTGTTTTTTGTATAATTATACAACACTATATCAACTAAAATGGTCTTGCCATTGAGTTCGATGGTAGATTTTCTTGTTTAATACTAGATATTTTTTCTTGTTTAATACTAGATATTTTTTCTTTTTACTAACCCTAACAGTATAAGAAAAATTATTAAATAAAAAGAGAGAGAGAAAAAAAAATCAAACCTAGAATTGGTGGTGAGAAATGTAAGTAGTATTCTTTATCTGTTAGAAAACATATAATAATTAAAGATAGATAGCTTAGCTTTACTTTATAAACAGTGAAACCCTCTCTATATTCTGTCTTATATATAGAGAGAAAGTTCAGAGTAAATGAGATGCATCGCTAAATGTTAATATATTTTGTTGCTTTGCTCTGCTTTTGTTGTTTTTCTCGGGGTGTTATTGTTCTGTCTTGGTGGTTTTTTTTGTTGCTGTTTGTTGTTGTTCTGGCTGGTGCCCCTAATAATATTGCTTGCCTTTAAAAAAAAAAAATGTTAATATGTATCTTATCTAATCAATTCTAATACATCATACCATCCTTCAACTAATTTACTTTAGATTATTGGTGAACACTTTATATATATATATATATATTTATTGTCATTTCAAACTGATATAAAATATATCAGTTCCTTATATGTGGACCATTGGATTTAAATGCTTTGACTTGATTGCATGCATTTATCAAAACATCTTTTAAATCCAATGGCTCACATACAAGGAACTGATATATTTTATATCAGTTCGAACTGACAATAAAAAGGCCGAATTGACAATAGAAAAACTAGATATATATATTTATACATATATTTATTTATTTACGGGTCCTACCAACATGGGCTTTTAGGATACGTTAATGCATAATTAGGACACGTTAATGTACAACGTTTTGTCTTGAAAAAATTAATATAAAATTTTTATTCACTTTTTGATCAATTCTTAACATATGGTCACCAAATGGCCCATGTTAACATTTTCTTAATTATATCGAAATACCTGTGTTTGCTAGCTAATTGAATTCCCTTATCAATCACCACTTCTTCAAGAATATTAAATTTTCATCATCAAGATATAGCTTGCTTTGCCATGCATCTTTGCACCAATATTACATAAAGTTAAAAAGTCCATGCTCATAATTAAACATATATAGCTCGATCATGTATACAATATAATTAATCTTGATCAAAGAGATAACATAATTAACCTAATAAATATATAAACTTTAGTGAGGTCCAAGCATCAATATCTATACCTTCTCTTGTGGTGCCAAATATCCCATACTCGATCTTCTGGTTGATTGTATATTAATTGAATCATTTGAGTGTCATCTACGCTTCAAAAAGAATATTAGACTTCACATGTGCGTTTGCCAGTCTTCCCAGCAAAGCATTCACACATTATCATTATCAATTTACTGTACTTGCACTACATCTTGCATGCCATGGTTTTGAATCTTCCATGTGTAATCTAAGTCCTCATTTGGTGCCGATGTTCTCATCTTTTTAAAATGGACTGCCACAACTCAACTTGCTTTACATTTTCATGTTTCCAATAGCAGATCTACGACATTGGTCCATATAAACTACGACT
Source organism: Acer yangbiense (assembly GCA_008009225.1). Classification (NCBI taxonomy): domain Eukaryota; kingdom Viridiplantae; phylum Streptophyta; class Magnoliopsida; order Sapindales; family Sapindaceae; genus Acer; species Acer yangbiense. The sequence continues at coordinate 60,592,523 of CM017762.1, forward strand.
AACCTAACATTTTCGTATATACAGATATCTATATAAGTTCTCAGGTGCATGCGGACCCCATATGTAATTTAAGTTAGGGATCACTGATTGTCTAAAGTGACAATCAGTTTTGTAAATTACTTTTGAGTGTATGCACTTGAGAATCGTCGACATATATAAAGATAATCTATAAAAGCTATATCAATTTTTAGTGCATTTGTCATGAGACGTTTTACTAAATAACCTTGATAAAAAAATATATATATGGGAGTTTCCGATATCATCATCATTTAGAGGGTTGCAATGATCTCGATTATCATACAATTTCGACCAGATCGATTTCATTTAATTTTTTTACTCATTGTGGTTTGTCAACATTAAATTGAATGTTTTGCATTTTCATTTTCTAGTCTTATATATCTCTCTAATTTGATGATCAACATACACAAAGGGGAAATCTAAGAAGAAATTAAAAGGAAAGATAATTGTAAAATCTAAATATTATTTGATGAAGTTGAACATTAATACAAACATATATAATATATATAATCTGCAATCGACCGAACCTAGTCGATCATCGACTCCCTAAACAGCACAGGTCATGGCTGTTAGAGCAAACACATACATATAGGCCGAATTAAAAGCCTTTACAATGCAAACAAATAAAATGCTGCAAATTCCATATATATCTTGCAGCAACACTGACCTTCACAATACTCCACCTAATAACATTTCATCCTAGAAACATTTTTGACTCACTAGTTTTTATATATATAGATATATTAATTTAGTACTAGGAATAAGAAGCTCCATAGTTAAAGTTATATTTGTTTTAGTTTTATAATTATTTACAGGAATTTAGATCATGATAATGATGATGATGATTTCCTATAATCAGTATATACTTCCTGGTAGTAATATATAATGAATAGGGGTGTAATTACTTCCATAGATCAATTTGACAACTGGAGCTTGAAGTTGAGGCATTCTCTGCTGGCAGCATTTCTTGTTTGTTCATCAACTGTCTCACATCCAACACATTTGTCTGCTGATGATGGTGATCATTTGCCCGAAAGACGACCGTGTTGTTGTTGCTGTTGTTTGGTGCAGCATTTGAGTAGTTATTTTCCTTAGCAACATCATCCTGGCTGAGCTGAGAAGCCACAAATTTGTCCAAAACCCGCCAATCCGTGACTTGATCATCCACAGCTGCTGGCTCATTGTTGTTGCTGTCTCTTCCGAAGATCGAATGCAAGTTTAAGTTTTGCTCTTCTTGTAGTGTTAGTGATGATGAGGACTGCAAATTAGTACTAGAGCTTGCATGGTTTATAATGTCCAGTCCATTATAAGCAGCCATATTAATGGAGTTCAAATTATCGGTGGGAGTTGTTTGGAGGAGTACTTTCGGGCTTTCAAGAAGAGGGAGTTGGAGGAATTGTTCATGGTTTGGGACTTGGAATTGTAAATGATGATCAAGCTCTTTTTTGCAAACATAAGGGAGATGGTAACCCAAATTCAATGGTTGGGAATTTTGCTTTGGTGAATCTAAATCTTGCATGAATGACACTTGATGATCATCATACCAGCAGGGAGATTCGTGTTCGCTCACCCTACGCATTGTAGTGATTCTCTTCTTGAACACCCTACACACTACCCATCCTTCTTCCTGATCCATCAAATGACATGATCAAAATATTATTAGACTATCAGTTGATAACGATTTTAACACGTCAATGAAAAAAACACACAAGATTATCAAGTATAATTACAAATTAAGAAAGATTCATCCTTCATAATCTTAGAACTTTTTTTAAAGAATAGAAGTACACAAATTGAAAGGATTTCATATGATCATTTAATGGGTGACTTTTAAATTGTAAATTAATTGCAAAATTGGAAATTTTATTCAAAAAAGTTTTGAAACTCAAAATTCTATTCAATTTTCAACTTCTTATTGAAAATTTTGAAGTACTATATTGTGTGAGAGCGAATGTATATATACTTGCCTGAGGAGTTCCATTTTCGTCTGTTTCAAGGCGGTATTCGTGCATAATCCAATCGGATTTTTGTCCATTTGGAGCTCGACCTTTATAGAACACCAATGTCTTCCTCATCCCAATTAGGTCATGCTTAGAGTAAATAGCCTTGTCTCTACCTGTTGCTTTCCAAAAACCAGCTGCAGTGGCTCTATTTGTCCGGGTTCCAGTCGGATACTTCTTGTCTTTATGGCTGAAAAAGTACCATTCATTTTGCTCTTCTGTTCCTATCCTGCATAGCTCTGCTCATATATACATATTTCCAAAACATACAATTACAATTACAATTCAATTAATAAAGAAATTATATATGATCACCATTTTTCTTTCCTTCTAAAATTAATAAGTTGATTGTTATATGAATCTACCTATTAGATCCCATGGCTCAATTTTGTAGAGATCAACATCTTTAATGACATCTAGGTCAATCCTTCTTGAGGTGATTTTTTTTCTAAGGTAATAATCGACAAGTTCTTCATCGGTTGGATGAAACCGAAAACCTGGAGGAACATGTGTAAAAGTGTTCATCTTCTCCTAATGATCGGTTCTTTGGGGTACTCCTGCAATACATTCAGCAAACTCCATCAACTAGCATCTCATTTATTTTCTTAATTTGTACCAAAAATGTATGTTCTTTGAGTGCAATTGTGCAAATATAATTAAAAGTTAACCTAACTATAGTTAGAATCACAATTAAATATACATTTTCAAAAATTATATGTGAGTGTCTAGAATGGAGAATCAATTTTTATGTTGAAATACATTATTACTTGAAGAGAATATATACATGGTAATTCGATTGATTTTCCTCATAGCTCAAATAGAAAGAACCATTGTTTATGTTAAACACAAAATTAGGTTTAGAAGTACACATAGATAGAACTATTGTATTCTATCTCTATTTATTCAAACTACCTCTAACCAAGTGAGAAGTGTTCTCATATGTACAACAAGACATTTTAAACTTATAGGATTGATCGATCTTTTCTCCATGTATGTTCATATGAAAATCTGTGAAATTAACGCACTTCTAATCTTAATAGAAAAATTGTGTCAAAACTTAAAATTACGAGAAATGAAGCAGAATCATAACATGATCTCACGAGAGGACAATTTCAGCAATAACAATTGTTGTAAAATACTGAATTTTGTGAAGTTAGAGGATATCATATTAATTAATAACAGAACTCATTGATGATCATGAAACATTACATAACTTGAACCAAAAAGAAATAAGAAAGTTTCTATAATGACTGAGAGCAGCAAGACTGGACTTCCAAAACTTAACTATACTATGAACACACACGCACTCATATATAGACACACACACAAAAGGATATAAATGTGTGCTAAATAGCCTGCATTTATGCATGTCAATGATATTTATAGTTACGATCGAATGTGGGTAAAATACTATAACAAAGACAAGTCAAATTAAATAAAATCATGTTTCTAATCATGTTTCTCAATATATACTTATACGATGTGAATCTGTTAATTAGACAATAAAATATAATGAGTGCATATACAGTCCTTTATTATTATTATTATTATTTTGTTTCAAGTGTGGGACAATATTAGATCATAGACACAATGAAACAAGAAATTAATTAGTGGGATAAATTTTTTCTAATATTGATAACTAGGATTATGACAAAATCGAAATCAATTGAGGAAAATATATTTGTCCCCCTCATTTTTTATAAGCACCAAAATAAAGGAATAGAGATCAATTTGTCAACGTGATAATGAAAAAGTTGAATGCAATCATGAAAGATTCAACTATGAACTATATAGCTAGAGATAGTTGAATTCTAAGTTTTCTTCTTCTTCTTCTTTTTCCCTTTTTGTTTTCAAAAAAAAAAAAAAAAAACCTTTAAAATGTGAATCATCCAACTGCTTATCTAGGTGAATTGACGAACTAACATTTAAATTTGTCATGCTATAACATTTGTTAGGATATCAAGATAAAAAAATTTCAAAAAAAAAAAAAAAAGGATACCAAGATAAAAAAGAAAAAATAAATCATGAACTTGGTAGTAAATCTAACTATGTGATGACTAGCATCACATAAAATGATAGAGATGATCTTTGATAAAACATGAAATTAAGACTAGGAGGAGGAGAAATAAAATTAGTAAAAGAGAGATTAATTAATTAAGTATATAATTATTAATTACTAAGAATTATAATCTACATAAATTGTTGTTAATCATGATTATTTATTTATTTATTACATTTTGTGCACATGCTTGTTTTCTTTTTTCTTTTTTTGGGTTTGTTTGAAGAAAGCACGCATCGATCTTTCTTCCGACAAGCAGATCTTCAAGAACAAGCTTCTTCCACTTTCTAAAATCAATTATCTATCAAGTCTCAAAACACAAAGATCGATTCATCATACAAAAACATAATCAAACATATAATATTATAGTTACCATCCAAACACAAAAAAAAAAAAAAAAAAAAAAAATCATCAGTAAGAGTGATAGATAGAGAGAATAGAGATAAAGAGAGCTCACAAATGATCAAGCAACCAAGATCTCAGCTCTTGAGTGATCAACTAGATCTGGGTTGATTGAATCTTCTTCAAAGAATTCCAAACCTTCTCTTCCTCTAAAAAAACAGATTAATCTAGGGTTCTTAGTAGAGCTCTAAATGATGATCAGACAACAAACAATGAAACAAGACAATAACAAAGTACAAAAAGAAGTACTTATGTATGTAACCTCGGGAATTGAAAACCAACTATTTCGAGAAACGACTGTCACATACAAATGTCTAGCTGTCGGATTTTTCAGATCCCGAGGAAAATAGAAATTGCACGAAAATGGAAAGGCTGCGAGGAATAGAAGAATGGAGAACAGATATGGTTATATAAGAATAATAATAATAATAAATAAAAATAAAAATAAAACCCTAAAGATCAGAAATTGTTTTTATGTAGCTTAATCAGAATTTTTGCTAGACATTTCAATCAAAATCACAAGCTCTCACTTTCAAGGTTGAGCTAAATTGGTGCAAAAGCCTAGCTAGTTAGGGCAGGAAAAAAGGTGGCGCAAAATTGGGTGACACAAAACAATTAGAGAGAACTGGCAAAGCTTGTTATATGCTTCTTCTCTCCTCTCTTGTGCTCTACCCGCAACTGAAAGAGACCCAAATGAGAGTTGAAGACAGTGTTTATATGAAGATCGATGATAGATAGATAGAGAGAGAGAAACGGTGAAGTCAGATGAAGTAACGATACAGACCAATCAGGGAGGCTTTAAAAGTAAAAAGTCTCCTCCAGAAGAACCCAAAAAGTGAGAATTCTAATAAATAAAATAAAAAGAATTGGGGGGGTCTTGTGACGTAATGGAACAGGCAACAGAGAAGCCAAAAAGTTGATGAGAGAAGAGAGAAGAGAGGTGAAGAGAGAAAGGTGATCTCTGAAAGTGGAATGGTGGCCCCTCTTCTTGCCCTAACTCCATTCCTAGTCCCTACCATTTCTTTCATTCACTCTAATTTATATTCAATTTCAATATCATTATGTTTCTGTCACACACACTCTCTCTCTCTCCATTGAATTCGCTTGTGCTTATTTGTGTAACAAGCTGGTTAGTCTGGTTACTAGCTAGTTACTGTCTACAAAAATCCAATAGTAAACCGTTCATGTTTTTTTTTTTGAAAGGCAAACTTTATTAAGCCACCAGGGCAACACAACAAACAGCCAAGAGGCCACCACAACACAGCAAGACAACAAAGGCCACAATCAGACTAGGAGCCACAACAAAACAAAACGCAGAAAACAAGCAGAACCACAATCCAAAAAACGAAAAACCTCATAACAAACAGCCCATACCACAAAAACGCCAACCAAACAAGACTCCAAAACACAGAGAAACCAAAAAGAGGAAGCCAAAACGCACAATCCACAGCCACACCAAGCCCACGCTACAACTGAAACAAACTACCGCAACCAAACCATCAGAAAACTACACAGGACACAAAACGAAACAGCCAAAGACTTGCAAGACTAAGCTTCAGGAGCCTTCAATCGAAACCACGAGCCCCGTCTTCATAGTAAACCGTTCATGTGTGACTATAGGGCTCATATCGACCCATAATCTCATTGATGTATTCGTGAATGGCTTACTGTTAGGACAATTACTACCAAGCTCTACGAAAGTCCAATCGTATATAGGACTCATATTGAACTCATAATCTCATTGATACATGCGTGAAGGGCTTAATTACTATTTGGCCAATCTCAATATGGTTATACATTGCCCATGACTATGCATGAGTATTTTATATTCCTTAGATTTCAATCTAATAGTTCAAATAAATGAGAAGTTCAAAAAAGTAAAAACAAAATATGTTAGAGATAGATAATGTCCCCCTTAAAGTATCTCCAATGTAAGAGTGGCTTGTGAAAAAAAAAGAAAAAAAGATGCCACGTAGGATTAATAGACATTTTGTTAATAAATCTTTCTCCAATGCAACTGTGCATATTTTATTTCAAACTGACGTGGCAAAAAAATATATTAGACATTGCCAACATAACCGTCTACTTTCAGACGGTCTGTTACACAGTTATTTTTTCGGTTGACTCAGCAAGTATTTAAAACTAACATTAATTTTTCATCTGTTGTTGGTAAGGAAATAAAATAAAAAATAAAAAATAAAACAAGAAACAAATTGGATACGTCACTAAAAAAAATTATGTTTTAGACAGAAGCATTGAAGACCAAATTTTGAGTTGATTGTCTATCAAGTCTATTTTTATGCCATATAGGAAGCAAGTCTCTTGATTCATGTTCAAATGGGTTTTCATTGTTTTACAAAAAGTTCAGCATCACATTTGTCTATTAAATCACAAAGTGTAGAGAAATATCTCACCGTATTGTAGGAGTTGTATTTCGGGCCGTAATTATAGATTTTGATCTTGACAAATTTTGAGAGACTACCCAATTGGTGGGTTTAGCTAAGTTGCTGTTAATAGCAATGTTACTGGACAGTTATGTGAAAGAGAGTGAGTTTATTTTTTATTTTTTAAATTTTCAAATCCTTAATTGTCATACTTTCGTAAAGACATGTAAACGTTAATATAATTTTACTAAAACAAAGTATACATTATATTTAAAAGTCAATGAAAATCTACAAATGTCTATAAAAATCTTTTAAAATGAAAGTCTACGAAAATCTTTTAAAATGAAAGTCTATGAAAGTCTATGAAAGTTTTTTATAATCCTGTAAAGTCTATAAAAATCTATAAAATCTACAAAAGTCATCTACTTAAAAAAGAAGTCTTTAAAAGTCTTTTGAAATCCTAATTGAATACACCCCCTTAGATTGAAATCCGAAAATTGAACCAGTAACATCGATATTAACAGCAATGTAGCCAAACTCAGCCTCCAAATGGTATCAAAATTTATTTCTATTTTAGAAAGAAAAAAGAAAAGAAAAAAAAAAAAAAAAAAAGTAGATGAAACTGCTGGTGAAGTTATCATGTTCTATTAACTACCATGTAACTTTGCATCACCCAAAATTACCCTTCACTTATGACTCTACTATCCTATGAGCCTACGACACGTATTAGTCAACGTACCGGGTTTTTGCTCGTGACCGTTACGTTTCAGCTCCACTACTAACCGCTATGATTATACGGTTTTTATTTTAAAATCGCGTTTTCTCAGCTCACTCACGTTACGGAGCTGAAGCCCCCGTTGCAACAGCTCACGGTTTTCTTTCCCGTACCGGTTTCCAAGGGCATTTCCGTAAATTCAAACAACACAAGCCCACCAAGCAAATGACGCCGCAAAGGTGGCTCCGTTTGGTTGGTCCGTGTTCTGTTACTAAGCTTTCACGAGTGGGGGCCTGCGTAAGGTGGGCCCATATATAACCGACCCTATGATACGAAAGTGACGGTCCTCCAAATATTGGATTTCAAGAGTTATTTTGAAGCCGGCTCGGTCGGCTGGTTTGCGCCGAGCAACGATAAGGCACGGAACGGTGAGTGAGTGTTTGTGGGTGGTGGAAAGTGGGTCCCGCATTTTATGATGGCCCATGTGTCTCTGTACGTGGCGGCTTGTGGTCCGGCGTGGGCTAGCCAATATGATTAGGTTCGCAACTTGGTGCAGTGTTTATTTTGGGGGACTTTGGCTGAGTTGTACGTGTGGGTCCCTCAAGTGGGTCGCACTCTATTGGGGTTTCAGGGCGGGTCCCATCTCATCTATTTGATAAAGTGGTCCCACTGTCCCACTCCCACCCGTTTTTTATCAGAACAACACGAGAAAATTGCTACTGATTCTATAAATCAAGCCACACTATCGATTTATCCAAAAGCCGTTCGATTATAAAAAGTTTTGTAGCTTTTTCCACATCATCTATTTTCAATTTTTCGAATTTATTTATTTATTGATTTTAATTATGGAATTAAAACCAAATAAATATATATACAGATCTTATGTTAGTATAACTAAAAACTATAAGTTTTGCAACTAAATAAGATTTATCTAAATATTAAAAATAGTTTATATGACAAGAAAAAGTTGTCTGTGTTATGATCCTTAAACCTATATTATTGAAGTTGTCTATTCTTTTATCTCTATTTTCAAACCCTGAATTATTTACAATTATTTAAAAAAAAATAAAAAAAGAGTTTATATCGACCATACAAAGTTTGCCTCAGTTCATGTATACCACGCCTCACATTTACATCATTGAGGTATTGTCTTCGAATCGTGTTTTCCTTTATATATATATATATAGTTTATATTTTCTTAAAAAAAAACTTCAATTTCATTAGTTCTAGCAGTGTTGATTTTTCATAACACATTGAATTTGGATCAAATAGGTTAATGTATAATAGCACAATAGGCCTTGCAAATTATAAGTTTGGCTATTATACACGAACTTTAACCATACATGGTAATTATAAGAGAGTTGTTATCTATTTTTTTAATTACTTACTTATTTGAACCATTGAATTAAAATTTAATGGATAATAACTAAATTTGTATAATTATATAACCCAAATGTAAATCGAGAAGATGAGGTTTATTCTATGCAAGTCTCTTTCACACACAAATATATATATATATATATATATTTCATCATAATATAACTTTACGAGGATATTGAATGTGAGCCACTAGTTTTATGTACTTTGACTCAAGTGTGTATGCACTTATCAAATTTTTTTCATAATGAGTGGTTCATATTCTATATCATAATAAAGTTATATCATGACGTTCTGACCAGATCAGGACTATATATATATAGTCTTTTTATTGTCAGTTCATCCTAATATAAAATATATCGGGATAAAAAATATGGATCATAAATTATGGAGAAGTTTTGACAAGTACATACACTTTGAGTCATAGTATGTAAATCTAATGGTCCACATTCTTCATCCTGATATAGTTTATATCATGACGAACTGATAATAGAAAAATTATATATATAAGTATATATATATATCTCAATATCAATGGGGTTGTAGTTTCGAGTCATATATCTGTTCTCTAATTCCGGATTATTGTAATAATTATAAAATTTAAATGTAAATGGATGCAAAATCACCCTCGGTTAAGGAAACAAATTATGATTCGTACTCGAAAAACATTTGTCAAGTAAAGAAGTAAAGCAAAAGTCTTAACACGTTATCTCACACCATAAAATTTCAAAAAATAAAAATCTCACAACAGTCACCACCACCGTCCAATTTTACATCAGCATACGTGTAAAAGCAGTGTAAAACATTGACTAAATATGCACATGGCGAAAATCCATTGGACTAAATACAACCTCGGAGCATCTAATCGGGAGAAAAATTTGTGTGTGATAGTCTTACACTCTTACTCCCTCCGGATGATGACAATACAGATTATCATGTTGTTTTTGTATTGAACCAAATACGATTCTTTAAACTTTATCGTGTCAGAAGTCAAAACTCAAATACAATCTATTTAATCGGTTCATATTAATTACATTATAAAACATAATTTCATTAATTCATTTAACTATTTAAATTTTAAAATAACTTATACATTTTTAATTTAATTACATAATTCAATCTGGCACACACATTTAATAAAAAAAAAATTAAAAAATGTCAAAATTATTACTTATCTTTATTTATATATATATATATATATACAGAAATTCTATTATCAGTTCGAACTGATAAAAATTATATCAGTTCCTTGTATGTGGGCTACTGGATTTAAATACTTTGACTGACAAGTGCATACAGTCAAGTCAAAGTATTTAAATCCAGTGGCCCACATATAAGGAACTGATATAACTTTTGTCAGTTCGAACTGATAATATAATTTCTGTATATATATATATACAGTCTTTCTATTATCAGTTCGAACTGACAATAAATATATCAGGACGAAGAATGTGGACCACAAATTATGGAGAAGTTTTGACAAGTGCATACACTTTGAGTCAAAGTATGTAAATCTAGTGGTCCACATTCTTCGTCCTGATATATTTATTGTCAGTTCGAACTGATAATAGAATATATATATAAATACATGTTTATTTTTGATATTTTATCGGGTTAAATGGGTTAGCGGGTTATACTAGATCAATATAATCTAAACTGCTAATTGTCACCCCTAATATTGTGCCATATCTTGGAATTTACGTTAGAAAATAAAATAATATTTTGAAAATTTACAAACTTTATGATATATCATAGATGTGTATTTTTTTTTTTAATATTAGATTAATTAGGGTTTTTTTTAGGGTGGATTCGAACCCATGATCTCATAACGTAGGTGTAAGGGGTTTTTCTACTCAACCAATCTCATTTTGTCCCACGGATGGGTATTTAGCTACAGAAACCGTAAAGTTGTTGGGTAGTTATGTAAAAGAGTGAAATTCGATGACTAAAAACTGACCATATAATTAAAAAATGAATTTGGATCCTTTGCTGAGCTGATTTTTGTCCTGTCCTATATAAATCCTGTTGACATGTGTAATCAATGACTGTCATTTTTTTTTTTTTTTTTTTCATTTAAATACAAAGCCATATTCTCAAATGTTTTAGATTAAGAAAATGATCAGTATAGCAGAAGATCCTAATCCTTAAACAATATTACATGACGTATAGTAGCCGAACCCCAAAGGTCACACGGCTCACAGTTTCACACACGAGTTTTTCTCTCTAATCAAACCCGCACGCTTGTCCTTATGCAACTAACTGTTGATTACAAAAGTGCACTTTGTGACGTGGGGTGGGGGCTACTGCGGTTTCAATTCAATCAAGTGGGTCCCATGTTTTTTTCAATCATGACAGCTCCGGAGACATCATGTTTCTCCGTTAGGAGCTGACGTGGCACGGTTTGGGTGGCTGAACTTCACAGCAACCAATAGGGATGCGGCTTCTCTAATACTCCTTGGGCCCCACAACTTGGATGTCAATTTTTTGATATCATCATGCCCATTCCTTGCAGGTTCACCCTATTCCCCTACAAACGCGGAGTGTTTTTTTTATTTTTTTATTTTTTATTTTTTTATTATTATTTGGAAATTGGAATAAGTGTGCTCCACGTAGACAGAAATGCCCTTTATAGTTTATTCTTATTAAAAATGTTTGCAATTACTAAACATAATAACACCTACATTAGTTGTTAGTTAATCTCATGATTAAAGGTGAGTTCAAAACATACATACATATCTCCTCCCAGCTTAGGCTGTGTACAACTACATTTCCAATTTAGTGATAAGGGATTTGAGTCACATTACACATATTAATATCAAACTGTTTTAATATCAAATTTTATAAGTAATTTATGATCGTAAATTTCTAATCACAACTTACTACATCATTTGTGACATAAATTTATAATAAGTTTTGTGACGTCTAGTATAACTTTTATTTATATATTTAATGTTTGAAGATGTCAAATCTTATCATTGTATGTATTTATATATTTGCACATCACCTCTTAGCTGATATAATAGTTCACCTCAATTTCACAATAGTGGTGAGGGGTTCGAGTCCCACTATGTATATTTTACAAGCATATGTGGAGAGTTTTCTCTCAGTTCATGTATTGTCTAATATTGGCATGTCCTGACATTTCTATTGTAATAGTTATAATACTTCAAAAAAAAAAAATTGTATTTATATATTTAATGTTCGAAGATGTCAAATCTTATGTGAATTCTTTGTGCTATTTTGAAATTTGAGTTGTGAGAAAATTTGTAACAATTTGTTTTTTAACCATTAAAGTAAATTTGTGTTTGAGAATGTGGATACAACTCGAAGCTACCATTCTCATGATGTATGTGTGAGAGGCTTCATTAAACCGATTTTGAAGCTGAATTAATATAAGCATTGGTCATATAACATGTAGAGGATGGTTATTAATAACAAATTAAGTCAATAATGGATCACTTGGGGTGGAATAATTCTGAGATAACTAAAGGGTAATATGGGAAAATAATTTTAAAAAATATCTAAAAGGTATAATGTACCTGCCAGAAGTATGGAATACTCAATTTCAGAGAGTATAATACATGTAGGCCATATGTGATAGAGATATATATTTATACATCATCATTTTTGTGTGGACAATTGTGGAAGAGACATTCTACCAGCTTTTTTATACCTAAATTTTATATGTAAAAATGGACAGGAAGAAGAACCCTAGAAATCGACCTCTTTGTGGCAATTAAAGGTCAGAATCTGAATTCAATGTAATTAATTATAACTTACTTGGATTGAAATGAAAATGGTCCTAGCAATCTTGAACATAGTTGATATAGTAGATTTTGTTTGAATTATATAATTAATTCGAGGTTTGAGGAAGGGAGATACGACTCGAACCTACGACCCACAACCTCATATCATCGATATAAAATAGATCTTTCTTCAATTATATATACAGTAGATCTTACTTTATGAAATTTCGATTTTTTTAAAGTATTTTTTTTCCTATAATTTAGCTTTCATCAATTGATTTATTGTTTGGCTACCATAAATAATTTCTATTTAAACAACCCAACCAATGAACAAAAATAAAAAATAAAAAAATCAACCACTTGATGCTTAAAAGCATGCCATTGCTTCTATTTCTATATCATATAGCTAGCCAGATAATAATTGAAATAATAGTTATATAATTGGTAAATTAAAAGGGATGGGTCGTCGTGACTAGCTATATAATTTATCACAATAAATTGGATTTTCTCATATATATATATAATGAATTTTAAATGTTCATCTTAAAATTATTATAATGATTAAATTATGTTTCTCGTTTATAACTATTATTGTACATTTATTTTATTATTTTTAGAAGTACATTTCGTGTTTAATGATTTATCATAAACCAAATTCACTTCCTCTCTTACGTTGTTTTTAATATGAAACAGTAATACATACAGTATCAAGACTTAGAAAAGTCTCGGTTTGTCATTTGATTGGAAATGACACGGCTTTATAAAGTTACAAAACTATATGTTAATTAGTTTTGTACCATACCATTACCTTTAGTTTTGTAATTAACGTAACAACTTTATAAGATTTATAAAATTAAACGTATGTTTTTAACGGTTAGGAATTATGATCCTCTCCTATTATTGTTTTTCATAATTTTTGTTTTTTTTCATCATAATCTAGTGATGTTTAAACATAAAAAGATATTACATAGTCTATTTTTTATTCTCTTGCAGACAAATGTTTGATTACTCTTCAAAAATAGACTAGTAAAAAAAATATAAGAGAATCCTAAATCCTAACTGGATTTTATAACGTTACAAAACTAAATGAACCCGGTTTTTTTTTTTTTTTTCAATTAGGACTTCGAAGCACCGAAATGAAGAATGACATAAATTGTTACCTAAATGTGACGTTGCAAGAAATTTTCCCATGTTTAAAAACAAACAATGTAATTAATGCCTTTCAACGAGACTCACATTGGCACATACCAAACAGAATTTCTAAGAAGTTTGTATGATAAGACTTGCAAGTAAACCAATTAATTACCCATCAACTTCGAATTGATTTTCCACTTTATTATGCACACGCACACACAACTATAATCAAATCGATCCAATGGAATTGACTTAAGTTAAGTGATCATATGATACCAATAATTATGATTTTAATTAAATGTCTGATCTTGCATTTGTCTCTTTGTTTTTATCTTTCAAGAAATGACAAATCTTACCCTACAAGTAAATAATAACATTACAGATGAATTTATGATTGCATTTTGGTTTATGGGTCACTTTCAGTGTAATTACACTAATTATAACTGTGATTATTTGAATACGAAATCAGAACAAATAAAGGGTAAAATAGTGGAAGATTAAATCATTAGAATTATTGTTTTTATTTTTATTTTACTTTGTCAAATTATTTATATGTTAATATGAATTATATCAAGCATGATGTAAATAAAAGCTTAATTGTGTAAGCAGTTGTATTACGAGATGTGCTTGTAGCAATTGATCTTGTCAGGTCCCAATATAATTCTGACCTTATTAGTATCGAGATATATATATATATATTAAATAAATTAAATGACAGCTCAAATTAAGTTAAGCCAGCAACTTAATTAGTTCTATAGGCATTAAACGATAGCAATTGCACGGGCTCCGTTTAGTACTGTTTTGTAATCGTAAAGATGATTTTGGATTTCGAAATCTTTGTTGATTTATAATATGAGAAAACGGACGTTTTGTTTGTTTAAGAAAATATAAAATTTGATTCCCCAAAAAAAAAAGGGGCCAAAAATTAAATAGCACTTTTTGGGGGAGGGCTTGTGCAAATAGCACCACTTTAATAAGTCATGTTTAAATAGCACCAAAGTAAGTGATGAGACCAAAATGCCCCCACTTACTCTTTTCCTTTTTATTTTTTTTCTCGAAAATTCGAGACTTTTTTATGCGTTTTCGAGACTTATTCATGTGTTTTCGAGACTTATTCATGCGTTTTCGAGACTTAATTCAAGTTTGTTCGGGACTTATTCTGTTCGACCTCCATCAATGGTGAACAGTGACGATCCGACGACGGCGCCGGTTGACTCCGGAGATAGTTGGATCTGGAAGAACGAACGACGCCGAGTTCGTTGGCGCCATCGGTTTCGTCAGATTCGCGACGGATCGTCATAGATCGGACGATGAAGATTTGCGACGGTTTGGGTTTGGTTTCGTTTCTCTCTCTACACAGCTTGAAAATGAAAACGAACACTTCGGTTACAATTATTGGCACTCGAGGAACGTTTTCCCGGTGGTTTTACCGGTCAACTCGCCGGTCGGCGGTGGCACCTCCATTGAAGCTCCATCAATGGAGGTTTTGGAAAAAGGAAGAAGAAGGTGAGGACACACAAGAGAAAAGAAAAGAAAAGAAGTTGGGGGGTATTTTTGTCCAAATTCCATTTTTGGTGCTATTAAAACAAGAGTTATTAAAGTTTGATATTTGTACAATTCAAAATTAAAAAAATGCTATATACTCCTATTTCCTCAAAAAAAAAATACATATATATATATATATAATTTGATATCAGTGAAAATATAAAATTTGATCAAACACTGAATCGTAAATAATATAGTTTCATATTTGTCTATTAAATCGCAAAGTGTAAGTAGAACATTTACCCCTAGTGAGAGCTGCATTTCATAGTGTCTAATTTCACCAGGTTTCGACAGACCTCTGACCCATAATGGTGTATGCTTTCTGGCTTCCCTCAAAGCAAACCGAATTCTATTTTTATCCATCAAAATATGCATAAATATGCATGTAACATTTTCATACTTCTAAGAGAGGCGACATTGTCTCTTCTGGGTCATCAATTTTAAAACCCTTTTTTCTCTCAAGTCTCATCTGTCATAATGCACATCTGTTTGGCTGGATGCTACCAAATATTCAAATTCTATCACCAGTTGTTAGAACATTTGCAGGTGTGTAAAGAACATAAGGGGGGCTCATCAAGACCATCTTGACACCATTCTTCACTCCACTCTTTTTGACAATATCGATAGTGAGTTTGAAGAAGAAGAAAATGTGATAGTTGAGATCCCAGATGATACTGAGACCGAAGAAGACACCGAGGTCGAAGAAGACGATGTTGAAGAAGACTCTGCTTCTGACTCCGACTTCAAAGAATGAAATATATAAACGTATTTAAATTGCCTAAAGCATACCTAGAGGGGGGAACATGTTTTTACACATTTTTCAATCCTTTGAAACAAACGCAAGTTTGTCCCTCAAGATAGCTTACATTACAACACATAAACCATACATACATGAATAGATAAGAGAAGCACGTGATCATTAAAGCATTGTCTATATATCAACAAGTAGAAAGAGGAAGAATAATATTAAAACTCAACAACAAAGAACATTTGTATTTCCAATAATGTCTAATGTGTTACAAGTATCAATCAAAATATAACTATACACAAAGTATCAATGTACAAAAGAATTATATATACAACTATGATCTAAATGATTTGCTTACATAACAAAATATTGTTTCAAAATACATTACAAGTGAATATTGTGCAACAAGATTAAAACATACACATATACAAATATGAAAGAGAGAGATAGAAAGAATTTTGACACGAGATTTTTTAACATGGTAAAACCTCCAAGGAAGAAACATCTACGGGTTAAACTACAACCATTGGGTACTATATATATTGGATGATAGATTAGAAATTCCTCAAAAGTGACCAACCTATGATCTACTCTCTATTGAAGTCTATGTCTACCCAATCCCTATTAGTAGATTAGAAATTACTTGAAAGTGCGGAGCCACTCTATATTGAAGTCTATGTCTACACAACATCGTTGGAAGATTATAAATTCCTCAAGAGTGCATACACATCCCATGTACCACTCTCTATTGGAGTCTATGTCTATCCAAACGCCCAGGTCTACCAAGCCAACTCCTTATCCAAGGCACTCATGCCTCTAGAGAACCTCCCATGCATAGGTATCCGGACTTTCCCGATCCTAACAATGACTTCTTGCTTGATTATCCGGACCTCTTATCCTAACCAAGACTTCATTGCTTGACTATCCGGACCTCTTGTCCTAGTTAAGATTTCTTGTTTGGTTATCCGGACTACATGTCCTAACCAAGACTTCATGCCTTTTACAATGACTTCCTAGTGTGATCAATGAATGCAAATGATGCAAACAAGCAATTCAACATAGAACATGTGATCAGGTATTTGGAAATCTGGAAATCTGGTATGCTAGCAATAAGAAATCTGGGCAGATGGTATGCTAGCAATAAGAAAAGAATGAAGAGTGAGATTAATATTAAATAGAGAGAACTCCATGAAGCTACAACTTGTATCCTACCGGAAGATTGGCCAGGTATCTAGAAGATTGAGTGTGATTTAAATAATCTGTTAGGCACTGGGGAGCTCTATTGGAAATAAAGATCAATGGAAATTTGGCTAAATAGTGGAGACAAAAACCCCAAGTACTTTCACTCGAGAGCATCCTCACGAAAGTCCCGAAATACTATCAGAGGTATCTTCAATAAGGCGGGGGAGTGGGTCTGTGATCAAAATGGAATTTGTGGCATGGTTGAGCAATACTTTAGAGAGATTTTCGATTATAGTGGCTTTTGTTAGGATGATATTGACAGAGTTCTTGGTTGTGTTAAACCTTGACTTTCGACAGGTATGAGTGCTTATCTAAATGCTATGTTTTCTCCCGAAGAGGTCTGGCGAGCGATGTTTGACATGTTTCCTATGAAGGCTTCGGGTCCGGATGACCTCCCAACTCTGTTTTATCAGAAATTCTTGAAGGTGGTAGGTCATCAAGTCATACAAGCATGCTTAGGGGTTCTTAATGATGGCCACAGTTTGAAGGAAGTCAATGAGACTTTGATCACTCTTGTTCCAAAGGTAAGGAGGGCGGAAAGAATGGCAATTATCGCCCAAAAGGTTTGTGTAATGTATTATATAAGATAGTGGCAAAGGCTCTTACGAATAGACTCAGAGGAGTCTTAAATGATGTTATTTTGGCTACACAGTGCTTTTAATCCTGGTAGATTTATCTCGGATAATGCTATAGTAGGTTTCGAGTGTATGCATGCCTTGAAAATATGTAAGAATGGAAAAAAAAAAAAAAAGGGTGCATTGGTGTCGAAATTGGATATGTCAAAAGCTTATGATAGGGTTGAGTGGAGTTTTATTATGGGAATGATGAAGAAGCTGGGGTTTTCGGAGGCCTAGATTGACCGCATTATACGTTGTGTATCTTCGATCTCATTTTCTTTTATGGTTAATGGGGTGCAATGTGGGTCTCTGACGCCTTTGAGAGGACTCTGACAAGGGAATCCATTATCCCCTTATCTTTTCTTGATTTGTGCTAAGGTTCTATCTAGGCTTATTATCTCTGCTGAAAAGAAGAAAGATATTATCGGTTTTCGGTGTAGTAGAGGGGGCCCGAAGATCTTACATCTTTTCTTCGTAGATGACAGCATGATGTTCTTTAGTGCTTCTGAAAGGGATTGTAGAGCCATTCGTAGGGTTCTGGATTGTTATGCGCAGGCTTTGGGTCAGGTTGTGAATGCCCAAAAATCTGCTATGTGTGTGAGTAGAAAGGTTTCGAGAAGAAGAGCTGAGGGTTTGGTAAGTATTCTAAGGGTTCGACTGGTTTAGTGCCATGAGAAGTATCTTGGTCTTCCAAGCTTTTCTGGTAAGAACAGAACGATGCTTTTTGCTAGCATTAAGGACCGTGTGTGGAAGCGGATCAAAATGTGGCAAAGTAAGCTTTTTTCCATAGGCGGTAAGGAAGTGCTCTTAAAAGTTGTTATTCAAGCTATCCCAACCTACTCGAAGTCTCTTTTCCGATCGCCAAAAGGTTTGGTGAATGAGCTGCACCGTTTGTGCGCTAGGTTTTGGTGGGGCTCAGACGAGGAGAAAAATCGGATTCATTGGTGTTCTTGGCAGAATCTTTGTCGTAGTAAATATCGGAGTGGCCTAGGCTTTCATGATCTTTTCACTTTCAACCAGGCTTTGCTTGTAAAGCAAGTTTGGAGATTGATCAAGCATCTGAATTCACTGGCAGTACATGTGCTAAAAGGTTGTTATCATACTGATAATCATTTGTTTCAGGCTACATGTAATACAAGTAGCTCTTATCTCTGGCAAAGCTTGATTTGAGAAAAGGATTTATTAGAGTCTAGCTTTAGATGGCGAATTGGGAGAGGTGAGTTTATCTTCATCTATTGGGATAGTTGGATTTCAAGACCGACATCTCTCAAGATCTTATTGCCTCCTGTCTTAGGAGAAGATGCTTGAGTCTCGTCTCTAAAGCTTTCGTCGGGTGCTTGGAATGAAACTATAGTTCGTGGGGCTTTCTTTAAGGATGATGCAGATTTAATCTTGAGTATCCCTTATTCTTCTACCAAGTATGTAGACTCTCTCATGTGGCATTATGATAATTTGGGGAATTATTCGGTTAAGAGTGGGTACCATATTGGGTGTAATGTTTTATCGAATCCTAGTTCTTCAGAGTTAAGCTTGGTAGAATCTTGGTGGAAGTTTTTGTGGAGGATGAAGTTGCCAATGAAAGTATAGCTATTTATTTGGCGGGCTTGCTGTAACTGGTTGTCAACGAGAACTAACTTGGTGAAGAGAAAAATTCATGTGGTACTCAGTGGTAGTTGATTGGCTGGTGTGCTATAAGGGTGCGTTTGGCACGGACATGGGACTTGACAAGGTGGGACGGGACGGGACAGGACAGGACAGGACGGGACAAGACATATTGTTCTGTATTGTGTTTGTAAGACCTGGGACAGAACTGTGGACTGTACTATTATGCGTTTGGTATGGTTGGGACAGGACAGGACAAGAGGTTTAAATGACCAAAGTACCCCTCTTATATATAACAACATATATTATAATATTATATATAATATATAATAAAATATTATATATATATATTATATTAATAATATATATTATATTATATATATATGTATCCTATATATATAATAATATATTAAATATTATTATTATTATATATATATAAGATATATATAATATATATAATAGTATATTATTATATGGGTAATAATATTAGTATATACGTAATAATATTTAATATATTATATATTATTATATATAATAATAAAATATTATATATATATATATATATATATATATATATATCATATATATTATGTGTTAATATATACATATTATTATAATATATATTAATAATACATATTAATGTATATATAATATATATGATATATATAATAATAATTTTTAATATAATATATATATATCCTATAGATTATTAATATATAATAATATAATATAATATATTATTATATAATATATATAATATTAGACATAATTGTAATTGTTTAAAAATTTAAAGGGTAAATTGGTCTTTTTGACACTTGTCCCATGTCATGGGACAAGTTGTCTTAGGGTCTAGGGTGGGACAATTTTTTGTGATTTTTGTCCCACCTTGTCCCATCTTGTCCCGTCTTGTCCCATGCTAAGGACGCGCCAAACGTGGGACAAGAACAAATTGTCCCACGTTGTCTTGTCCCATCCTGCGTACCAAACGCACCCTAAAAGACCTAAGACCACAATGCATGCTCTTTAGAGTTGTCAATAGCTGAAAGAGGTGCGTAGTCTTTGTACCTTCATGAAAGGTTTTTGGGGGAATGACAATTCAAATTTTTTGGATTTCATGGTTTATTGTATGAATCGGTTGTCTAAAGATGAATTGGAGTTGCTTTGTTTGGTCTTGTGGAGGGTTTGGTTTAGCTAAAACAGGCATACTCATGATTTGGCGTCATTGCCTTCTGCGGATGTGGTTAATTGGGCCATGGCATTTCAGAATGATTTTCGTTGCGTGAATGGTTCTGTGGAAAGGGTTAAAGAAGTTTCCAGAGGTAGTACCGTGCGTTGGAAGCCTCCCATTTCTGGAACCTTTAAAATCAATACGGATGCTGCTACTGGTTTGATTGGTGATCGAATTGATATTGGAATTATTATTCGGGATTGTGCTGGTAATGTCATGGCTTATAGTGCTCAAGTTGTGAAGGGTTTTTTCTCGGTTCCTATTGCAGAGGCTATGGCCATCTTAAGGGGTTTGCTACTGGCTCATGACTCTGGTTTGTTGCCATGTTCTATCGAGTCTGATGCCCTTGGGGTGGTTAACATTATTAAGTCAAAAATTTTACCTTGCTTTGATATTGGCATGATCCTTAATGATATTTGGGCGTGTTTAAA
This sequence comes from Acer yangbiense, assembly GCA_008009225.1. Lineage (NCBI taxonomy): Eukaryota > Viridiplantae > Streptophyta > Magnoliopsida > Sapindales > Sapindaceae > Acer > Acer yangbiense. Next base: position 60,613,771 of record CM017762.1, read on the forward strand.
TGTGATCCCTAATGGGAGAATTGAGTTTGCTCCTAGAACTGCTAATATGGCAACTCATGAGCTTGCTAAGCCTGGCTTGGCTAGTGATGATAACTTGTTCTGGTTGGAGGAATATCCTCCTCCCCTAACTCGGACTGTAATGAGTGATTGCCCTCGTCTTTTGCCTTCAGGCTCGTTTTAATGAAATGTCTTTTCTCTTCAAAAAAAAAAAAAGAAAAAAAAAAGAGGCGGCATTTACAAAGTAGCGACAGTCTTAAGTAATTTTTTCATGCTATAATACAAGGCAAGATCCTATATATAAAATAACGAGATAAAGTTGGTCCGGTGGTATTCCTCTCGCACCCGCACAATGAGGTAGCGGGTTTGAGTTCTCCCCCTCCCCAAAAAAACCTAAAATTTATGTAATACTTAAAAAAAAAAAAAATCCTATATGTAAAATAACTTTTAAAAATTGTTCACAACAAAAGGTTGAGTATTACTAAATTACCAAGATCATCAGGTGCAAGATCTCGTACGTAATTTCATATCGTTACAAAACTGATGTCCTGCTTAAGTCCTAGAAGTTAAATTCCGGGCCAGTGATGGGAAATTCTGACTTGGGCTCTATCTATAAACACAGATTGGGCCTAACCTAGCTTCGATTTGGACCTGAAAGAGAAATCCACCGATTTTGAATCGTTAAACCCTGGCCGGCGCGAAAGTCACATTTCACAACCCAACTGAAAAGGGTTTTGGCCATTTCAAAAAAAAGAAAAAAAAAAGATAAGGGTTTTGATCATTTTTATTGTCTCGCCACCGAATGAGCACAAACCAGAGTGGCAACACTCTTCACCAGGAAACACTCAAAAAGTTTCTATCTTCTTCTTCCTCAATGTTTTTGCTATCTGGGTCTGTTCAATTCTTGGTTTTGTTCACTTGGGTCACTGTCAATTTTTGCTCGCCTTTTCAATAGGGGCAATGTCAAAGTAGCATGTTGTTTGCTTGTATAACTTACAATTCATCATAGCCATTTTTTGATATTCAGAAAACATGATTACAAGAAAGCATAGTAAATTTTTCCTCTTGTTTAAAGCAACAAGAAGAAGTGCAACTACATGTACACTTAAACGAGACCCACCACCACTAAACACAACCTCAGTGTCATCATCGAGCTCCAGCGACCACAAGCTACTTTGCTTCTCTTTAGTAGAGCAGCTGCTTGACCGGGGACTCATGTCATCAGCCCAGAAAATGTTTCAGCGTATGATTGCTCAATCTACTTCAGTTCCTGATGCAATTTCAGTCGCTGATTTCGCCATTGTTCGTGGAATGGACCTTGATTTGGGTGGCTATGGTGCTCTTATAGCGAAACTGATAGAATTTGATCAACCCCAGATGGTTCTTTGGCTTTACCGTAGTAATATTGCTGCTACAGGTATGGATCGTGACCCGAATATTTTGAATTCTATGATCATTTGTTTTTGTAAATTAGGGAAATTCGATGATGCAAGAACACATTTTGATAAGCTTATGTCGATGGAATATGTTCCGAGTAAATTTGCACGATATGCTATTCTTAAAGATTTACATGCGCAAGAAAGGTTTTTGGAGGCTTTTGATTATTTTGCGAGGCTTTCTGATGCCGGTGTAAATATGGGGTTTAGGTTGTGTAACATTTTGATTGATGGGTTGTGTTATAAAGGGTGTCTAAATGAAGCTATGGAAGTGTTTGATATAATGCAAAACAGACTGCAGTTGCAGCCTACACTTCATCTTTATAAGTCTTTGTTTTACGGTCTTTGTAAGAGAGGGTATGTCATAGAGGCGGAGTCATTATTTACAGAAATTGAGTCACAGGGTTTCTTTATAGATAAGATGATGTACACTTCTGTAATGAAGGGGTATTGCAAAGAGAAGAGAATGAAGATGGCAATGCGAGTTTGCTTGAGAATGCTTAAAATGGGTTTTGAGCCGGATAATTACACTTGTAATACGTTAATTCATGGGTTTGTCAAGATAGGTTTATATGATAAAGCACGGGTCGTGTACAACCAGATGAATGGGTGGGGATTGCAACCAGATGTGATAACTTATCATATTATGATTAGTAATTATTGCAAGGAAAGGAAATTGGATTGTGCTTTAACACTTTTGAATAACATTAGTAGCAACTTAACTCTTAGTGTGCACAGTTACACTGTTCTGATTGCTGCTCTTTACAAGGAGAATAGGCTAACGGAGGTAGATGAGTTGTACAAACAAATGCTGGACAATGGGGTTGTTCCTGATCATGTGCTGTCCTTTATACTCATGAAGAAGTGCCCTAAAGGGCAGGAGCTTCAGCTTGCTTACATGGTGTTACAGGCAGTTGCCAAGAATGGATGTGGTTTTGATCCTCTGTCTCTTTCAACCTTGGCTACTGAAAATCCTTCTGGGGATTTGAATCAAGCAATTGAGCTTCTGCTTGAGAAAATTGTGAAAAGCAACCCAAATCTAGCCAATGTGGCATTTGGTATCTATATCAGCACCTTGTGCCAGGCAGGACAAACAGATATTGCCTTTTTGTGCATGGATAAAATGGTTAGTCTGGGATGCAAGCCTTTGCTTTTTACTTTCAACACTTTGGTCAAGTGCCTTTGTTTGGAGGGTTTGTTTGGGGATGCCAAACTCTTAATTGAACTTATGGAAGATAGTGGTATGGTTCCGGATTCGGAAACTTATTTGATAACTGTAACTGAATATTGTAAACGAGGGGATCTAGGTTCAGCTTTTGATGTTTTGGACCAAATAGAAGCAAGAGGAATGATACCTAGTGTTGCTATTTATGACACAATAATAAGGCGCCTAAGCAAAGAAAAACGAATACTTGAAGCTGAAGATATGTTCAAGAGGATGTTAGAGTCAGGTGTGGATCCTGATGAGGTTGTCTATATGACAATGATCAACGCCTACTCTGACAATGGGCGAACTTTCGAAGCCCGCCAATTGTTTGAGAAAATGATAGAAAATTCTATTCAGCCAGGTCCTCGTTGTTATACTGCCCTTATCAGTGGGTTAGTGAAGATAGGTATGACGGATAAGGGATGCATGTACCTTCATAGGATGCTAGGGGATGGTTTCGTGCCAAATGCTGTGCTGTATACCTCTCTTGTGAATTGTTTCTTAAGTAAGGGAGACTTTGAATTTGCCTTTAGACTAGTTGATTTGATGGATAGAAACCAGATAGAACATGATTTGATTTCATATATTGCTTTGGTCAGTGGTTTTGGTAGACATATGATTTGTAAGAAAAGATGGTATGTTGTAAATAGAGGGCCTGAAAGGGCAAGAGAAATGCTGTTCCAGTTGCTTCATCAGAGAACTCCTGTCCCAAGGGAGAAAAATATTAGAGTTTCCATTGATTCTCTTGAAGGAATGAAATGCTTTGCATTGAAGCTCATGCGGAAAGTCAAAGAAATTCAGTTTATGCCAAACTTGTACCTTTATAACTGTATAATTTTTGGATTTTGTGGGGCAGGTAGGTTGCAGGATGCATATGATCATTTTGAAATGATGCAAAGAGAAGATGTACGCCCCAATCAAGTGACTTTCACTATTCTTATTAATGGGCACATCATAGATGGTGACATTGATAACGCAATAAGGTTGTTTAATAAAATGAGTGCTGATGGTTTTCCTCCAGATAGAATTGCGCACAACACTTTGTTGAAGGGTCTTAGCCAGGCTGGTAGATTGCCTGATGCATTGTCCATTTTATACAGAATGAAGAAGAGTGGGTTCTTCCCAAATAAGGTTTCTTATGAACATTTATTGAGATGTCTCTGTGCTAGCTATTCAAGCTATGCTGCCTTCAAAATTTTTGAAGAAATGATTGGTCATAGTTATTTCCCTCGTCTGTATAGTCTTAACTGGTTGATCTGCATCTTATGCGAAGATAAGTATTTGCATGAAGCTCGTTTGGTGCTTGACACAATACATAAAATAGGGAAGTTTCCTTCCAACTTGACAAAAGAACTTTTGGGGGACAAGTTTTTCAGGCTGACAGAATTTCATGACTGAAGCTTTTCGTGAAAGAAGATGATCTCCTTGTGTTCTCTAATTTGTAAGAGAATTCAGTTTTGCTGTAGACCCAGCTGTCTTCCACGATGTAATTGCTATAACATCATTGCCTCTCCTTTTGGGTGCTGCTCAACAGGTTCAGTTTTTAGCAGTCTATGCACTTACTTTCTCTCGTTAATGCAGTGTTTCCATTTTTAGCGTGTTTTCTCTGATTTTTTACAAAGTGATCAAATGATAATTTGGTCATGTTTTTCTCATTCTGTATTGATTTGACCTTAGATATACAAGGAAATAAATAAATAAATAAATAAATATATATATATATTTTAAGCAAAGCCTGCTTAAAATATAAGTGGTCAGAAGACCAACAAGGAAATATCACTAAAGACCATATTTTCTATATTGATTTTTCTTTGTTTTCCGTTGTTTTAATTTTTGAATTTTCTAAATTATGCATTATGTATATGGAGTTGTGCAAAATAATGTGCTATAAGTGTTGTTGTAGATTAGGACCCAAACCTGTAATTGTAGATGATTTTGCAATATAAATATGCATTTTTCTTCTCCTTTTGAATATTTTAGGGCTAATGTGATGATTGTACTTGAACCAGTAAAGGGGTAGGGGTCCAAACATTTTTTCAGATGATTATTTGATCTAATTTGCTGAAAAGTAAATCAGATAAGGTGGTTTCAAGAGTTTTGAAACAGAGTAAATGTGATTATCAATGTCTGGAGCATGCATTTTCCATTTTTGTACTTTTTCAAGTCATTTGTAGTAAACGGTTTGTATTTAACTGTATCAGATAGTTTTGTTTGATTATTCATTATTTATGAAATGGATAGGGAAAATATTTTGGTGGATTTGATTGTAACCACTCCACCACATCCACCACCTCCGCAATTGACATCAATGGCAGGAAGCGCAACATCGTCTGTCTGGCTGGATCGACCCGACCTCTCACCGCCTTGAGGAGATCGCTCCTGCTCCAGCGAGTGTGAGGTCAACATCGCCCAGGAGTGGTTCAAAAGGCTGTCGCTGAGATGGTACAACGAGGAGCCTCTGCTTCTGCATATATTTATATGAGTTTTTTGTATATTAATCGTATATATGTATGTATGGCATACGCTTGTGATTGTGATTGTAATATTGGCTTAGATTGTGTGTGTGCGGGTTTTGTTGTTGTTGTGGTGGTGTAGATCCAGATCGAATGAGTGAGTGAGTTGGAGTGATTTGGTGGAAAACAATTGGGGAAGTAGAAGAAAGATGAGTGAAGGCCACAGGTTCCAGTTGGTTTCACTTTCGGTCAGTTTTGTTCTCTTTGAATTGGTTGTTAAATTGGCAGTTTTTTAATCAATGTTGTTGAATTGCAGTTAGATCTACTAAGTTCTAGAATTTAAAAACTTGGTGTGGAATTACACAACGTTTTGTGTGTTTATGAATATTGTAGTTAGTTCTCCAATTGACGAGAAACTGATCTGATACTTTTTTTTAATGTTGGTATTACAACAGTTTTGACCCACCTCATTTTGTTTGATTTGGTTTGTGATCCTAAGAATTGTGGGGAAAAGCTATTTGCTGATTATTAATTGGAAGCATTGTCGTTATTGCTCTATATTTGGTGTATTAGATGTTGTTACTTGATTTGCTTATGCTGAATCTGTGTATGTGTGTATGCAGTTGTCGTGCAGCCACAACTCTGATAAGCTGGCATCTTCTGGTCACGTTTTGTTCTCTCCATGTTGCATTATGGATGAAATTGTTTGAGCACAAGCCTTTCAATCCGAGAGCTGTTATGGGATTTGGCATATTAAATGGGATATCCATTGGGCTTTTGATAGGGGGTTCAATTCCGTTGGCTTTTACAAGGTAAAATTCTGTTCTACTAGTGATGGTAGTTGGTAGCTGCCTTTCTTACCACGGCAGTGCTTAATTATTTTACATTCATAGAGTCATGAATTCGATTATTCCAAATTATCACGGCAGTGCTTAATTATTCAAAATCCAAAAACATTTACAGGAACCAGTTCTTCCTGATTGCTTTCTTCGAGCTAAAGCCATAGGTCCCATGAATCATGCCTATTATAGATCAGGTATGTATATATTATGCAGAAATAAAAGTAGTTTTTGTTCTTCATGTTGAATAAATATTTAGGGAAAACGTTAATTTGTTGAACATAGGGTGAGAAAGATGACAAGATTATCGCTGTCTGATCACATTGTTTGGCTGAGATCTGGCACTTCTTTGAAGATGGTATCCTCTCTGAAAAATTATTATAGACTTTTTCTTCAATCCTAAATTGTGAATATGAAATGTTTATCTCCAGTGAAGTGAAAATTATATATATATTTTCATCCCTTAATTAATGTTCAGACAAGAAAAATGAGAATAATGTGAACAAATTGAGTGTTTGTTATTTTATTCTTCTCCATATAGAAGGTAATTTATAGGAGAATTACAATTAGGAAATAGAGATACAATAGGAAACAAATACCTACAAAGAAGCTAATTGATTCTAAGCAATACAAATCAAATAAGTCAACTATACAATCTTCCTAATTAATCATAATATTCTAACACTCCCCCTCAAGTTGGTGCATAGATGTCACTCATGCCCAACTTGCTAATTGAGTCATGAAAGTTCCTCCCATTAATGGCCTTTGTAAGGATATCTGCAAGTTGATCCTTACTTGGTACATGCGGAAGCTCAATTATTTTTTCTTCTAATTTCTCTTTGATGAAGAATCGATCAATCTCCACATGTTTAGTACAATCATGTTGGATAGGATTATTGGCAATCTGTACAGAAGCTTTATTATCACAATATAGCTTCATGCTATCCTTTGGGTGAAATCCCAAATCACCTAATAAGTTCTTCAACCACAGTAATTCAGTGATTCCTTGGGCGATCCCTCGGAATTCTGCTTCAGCACTAGATCGTGACACCACAGTCTGTTTCTTACTCCTCCAAGTGACAAGGTTACCTCCTACAAAGGTGAAATAACTGGACGTGGATCTTTGGTCACTTGCATTCCCAGCCCAATCAGCATCCGTGTATCCCTCGATGCCCAAGTGTTCATGTCGAGAGAACATTAATCCTCTGTCAGGAGCCCCTTTCAAATACCTTAGAATTCGAAGAACCGCATTCATGTGGCTCTCAGTGGGAGCATGCATAAACTGGCTCACCACGCTCACTGCATAAGCAATATCAGGACGTGTATGTGAAAGGTAGATAAGCTTACCTACAAGTCTCTGATATCTTTCCTTGTTTGTTGGGGTTTGATCAAGGTGACCTGGACACTCACATAACTTGTGATTCTGATCCATAGGGGTATTTGCTGGTTTGCTAGCAAGCATCCCAGTTTCTGTAAGCAGATCAAGAACATACTTTCGTTGACCGAGGAAAATCCCATGTTTTGATCGGGCCACCTCAATTCCCAGAATGTACCTTAGCAATCCCAGATCTTTCATTTCAAATTCCGTAGCCAAGTAACTTTGAAGAGAAGTCATCTCTAGATCATCATTTCCTGTGACAATCATATCGTCAACATAAACAATCACAACAGTGATCTTATCACCTTTTCTTTTGAAGAATAAGGTGTGATCCGAGTTACTTTGATGGTACCCAAACCTCCTCATGGACGTACTGAATCGCCCAAACTAGGCTCTAGGTGATTGTTTCAGTCCGTAAAGAGCCCTTTTTAGCTTACATACTTTGCCAGTTTGAGACTCTGAACCGGGAGGGAGCTCCATATAGACCTCTTCACTAAGTTCCCCATGTAGGAAAGCATTCTTCACATCGAACTGTTTCAATGGCCAATCCAAGTTCACTGCCAGTGATAGAAGTACCCTAACAGTGTTTAACTTGGCTACTGGAGCAAACATCTCTTGGTAGTCAACCCCGTCAGTCTGAGTATACCCTTTGGCAACCAACCTAGCCTTGTACCTTTCAATTGTGCCATCTGCTCTGTGCTTAATGGTATAGACCCATCGACACCCAACGGCCTTTTTTCCTTTAGGTAGATCCACTATCTTCCAAGTACAATTTTTCTGTACAGCTTTCGTCTCCTCATCCATGGCTCAAACCCAATTCTGATCTGTTAGTGCATCCTGCAATTTACTAGGAATAGATACAGAGGATAATTGATGTGCAAAAGCTTTAAAGGTTTCAGATAGTCTATGAGTTGAGGTGTAATCAGTAATAGAGTAAAGGGCCTTACTATCTGCTGTAGGTCGCTCAGGGGAAAAACCAAACCGTAAAGGTGGTCTATGTTCTCGACTAGGATACCAGTCTAGTAGATAGACTAGGGTCAGGATCTGTGTGATTTTCACTAGACAAGTCATTAGATAAAGTAGAGTGTTTAGGAATTACCTCAGGAGCATTTTCCACGTTAGAGTCCGATTGATGAACTAGTGTTGGAGAAGGGGAAGTAAGGGGTTATGCCACTTGTATGGGAACTGACTCCTCCTGTTTCTCTTTCCCTTTATTTCGCCTTTCATACACCTTTAGAGTTGATTCTATCTTTTCTGTGAGACTACTAGGTACCTCACTTTCTACTTCAGGCACAATAGGTACATCACTCTCAAGAGACAGACTTATAGGCACATTTAGACTAATAGGTACATCACTCTCTACCTTAGGAGACTTCTCTTCATAGTTCGGATTCCCCTCCTGAAGAGGAGTCTCCGGGGAAAAGTACGCCTGATTTTCCCAAAATGTAACATCTTGTGAAACGAACACCTTATGAGATGGAGGATGATAACATTTGTACCCCTTTTGGGAGCTAGAGTAGCCTATAAAGACACATTTAAGGGCACGCGGGTCTAATTTTCCTCGATGAGGAGAATGAACATGTGTATATACCACACACCCAAAGACCCGAGGGAGAATATGTAAGGCAGAGGTAATATCACAGTAATGAGACAGAGACTGTAGTGGGGTCTGGAAAGACAGAACACTGGATGGCATGCGATTAATGAGATATGCAGCAGATAAGACAGCATCACCCAAAAAGATTTAGGCATATGCATTTCGAGCAGTAAAGATCGTGCAACCTCTAAGAGATGATGATTTTTACGCTCGGCTGTGCCATTTTGTTGTGGAGTATATGCACAAGATGTTTGGTGGAGAATACCGTTTTGTAAACAAAAGGTTTTGAAATTATGATTGAGATATTCCCCACCATTATCAGAGCGTAAAACTTGAATTTTCTTATGAAACTGTGTGTAGACCATGTGATAAAAATTTTGAAAAACATCACATACATCACTTTTATTTTTTAAAAGGAAAATCTAAGTCATACGTGTGCAATCATCAATAAATGTAACAAACCAACGCATACCAGATATAGACACAACATTAGAGGGACCCTATACATCAGAGGGACCCTATACATCAGAATGGACAAGAGAAAATGGCATAGAGCTTCTATTATTATTGCTAGGAGGAAAAACAGTGTGATGATGTTTTGACAAAACACATGCTTCACATTGAAAATTATTTTGACCAGTAAACAAGGATGGAAATAAAAACTTAAGGTACCCAAATGAACAATGTCCTAAGCGTCTATGCCAGAGATAGATATTACTTTCCTTATCAGAGTTGACTTGTACTACTCTATGAGGTTGACTAGATGAGCGTGAAGAGTCCAAAGTACTATCTGTTGTAAAGTAGTACAATCCCCCTTTTTCCCTACTAGTTCCAATCGTCTCCTTGGTATAAATGTCCTGAAACACACAATGAGTAGGCTAGAAGGTAACAATGCAGTTAAGAGATTTAGCGATCTGACTGATAGAGAGTAAGTTATTAGATAAGGTAGGCATATGTAAAACAGATGATAAGTGTAAAGATGGAGTTAATGATAGAGATCCAGCCCCATTAACTGGGGTGGGTGTACCATCAGCATATGACACACCATATGTTTCGGTTGAACTATAATGATTAAATTTTCGAGAATCAAAAGTCATGTGATCTGTTGCACCAGAATCAATTATCCAAGTATTATTACTAGAAATTGTAGAAGTACTGAAAGCAGAATGAAATGTACTTGAACCAAACATAGTAGCAGCGGAAGCAAAAGAACAGAAAATACCCGGAGTTTGGTAACGGAACAGTAAATCCAGCAATTGGAATAGTAAACCCGGAGTTTAGTAGTGGAGCAGAAAATCTAGCAAAGTACTGTAGTAAGTACAGTAGATGAAATACTGTAGCAAAATACGGTAGATGGCACTGTAGCAGATACGAACACTGTAGCAGTACCGTAGATGAATAATGTAGCAGTACTGTAGGTAAGGGACTGTAGCAGTTTTTTTTTTTTTTGGTTCAAAGTAAACCGATTTTTTGGGTTCAAAGTGAACCGAGTTACACAACAGAGTTTAAGGATGTAAACCTAAATAAGCCAACGAGATTTGATGGTGGCTCGAGAGAGTCGGCGGCGCACGAAGGTCGGCTGGGGAGGAGAGACGTCAGGTCGCCGGTGGTCGGGAAGGAAGGATGACGAGTCGCCAGTGATGAAGAAGCGACGTGTTGAAGAAATAACCGACACAGGTCGGGTTGGATTTGCGACGATAACAGAGGCGACGTGGGTCGCTAGGTTAGGTAGGACAGCCGCCGGTCGACGCACGTTGGTGTCGGAGGGACAAATCGGCAACATGGGTCGAAGTTGGAGGAAGAATCGACACGGGTCGGGTCGGATCGTGATGAGACAGTGAGTAGATGCAACTAGATGGGTCTGGTAAGGCTAAGACAGTGAGTGAGTGAGAAGAAAAAATAAGTAGAAGAAATTTAGAAGAGCAGTAGAATCAAAAAAACCCTAAACAACTTGTTTGGGCTCTGATACCATGAACAAATTGAGTGTTTGTTATTTTATTCTTCTCCATATAGGAGGTAATTTATAGGAGAATTACAATTAGGAAATAGAGATACAATAGGAAACAAATACCTACAAAGAAGCTAATTGATTCTAAGCAATACAAATCAAATAAGTCAACTATACAATCTTCCTAATTAATAATAATATTCTAACATAATGAAGTTGCTGTTAATGACTTTCTGCTGTCTTCTTAGGCCTATGAAGCATCCAGCATTCCATGTAAGTGATTGGCACTAGTTATGCTTTTATATATTCAATTTTCACTTCTTTTGTACTGAATTTTAGTGAGACCAAAACATTAGGTTTCAGTGATGATCATTGACCATTAATTTGCTGAGGCTTTATAAATTTTCTACTAATTCTTTAAATTTTTCATTGTTTTTGTTGTTGATATGCAGATGAGAGACGCGACAATATGTTTCCAGATAAGACTTACCTTGCAGGCTTCATGGATGTCGTATCAATTTCAAAACCAAAACGCATACTCCCACTCATTTAGTTCAGTCAGGGACGACAAGGCAGAAGTTCAACCAATGCAAGGTTCAATCGGCAACACTTATCAAGGCCAACGACTCTATCAAGCTGGAATTAAAGTTCGACATTTAAAAACAGTGACTGGAGGAGGAAACAGAGGACGTGTTGGTACTTTGAGACCATCCAGGCAAGGGAAATTATTGTCAATTTTCATACATGGAAGAACATTTTATTTCTTTATTGACATTAAAGATTTTACAATGAATTCTTTGCGAAACAACACACATTATTGAATCCTGCAAAATAATGAAAGAACAAAACAATAATCACAGAACAAATTAATTAACTGTTTGTCAATTTGGAGACGATCAAAGGTCAGATGTGAATGGCACCTCGGTGGCCGGTAGCCATGACCTGCCGGCGATGAAGTTGGCAACAGTGAACTTCAATGCTTCGGTTGCACTAGTTATGACCCGGTAGCCTTGCCACTTCACTCTCCCACCGGTCGAAGAAGCCGGGCCAATATTCCTGTACTCTCCATAATACAAAGTATTCAGAGCAAAATTTCCATCCCATTCCAGCCACCCAGCAGGATCAACCAGTGTGTCTAGATAACTTTGCATAAAAACCGTTCGCGAGTATTCTTTCCATGGTCGTCCTAAGAACGTTTTGAACGAACTGAGTACTGGTGTCAGGTCCGGAGCAGCCATAACTCGTGAATTGTGGATCGAAATTCCCGTATTCTGATTAGGGTCAGTCCTGCCTTGGGCAGTAACCGTGTTCTTTTGCTGATCCATCGGCCTCCTGGCATAAATCATGCAGTTCTGAAGAACAGCTGCAGCATTACCGAAAATGAAATCTACCGTGCCATATATATAGCATTCTCTGTAGAATTGTCGTTGTGAGTGAATGTAGAGAGTGTCTTGGTATCCTTCGAAGCCACAACGGTAGAAAACGGAGAGATCGGAGCCTGATCGGAGAGCCACTGCTTGGTGATTTTGTGGACCTGCTGTGTTACGGAATGTGATGCCGCTGGCAATGAATCCTTCACCAGTCACAGCTAAATTATGCAATAAAATTTTTACTAGTCAGTAGTGAACTATTTCATTATTGAAATACAAAGGTGACTACAACGAAAAAAATTCTGTATTCCATCTTCAATAGCATCAAATTAATTATTAAAATGTGTAATTATTTGTAAGATAAACATGTTATTTAAGCTCAAATTTCCAATTCATTTTTAATATTTTTAATGTTTTATAATTACTTGATTTACGCCTATAAATAAGATGCTTGTAATATTAAATTTGTTTATTTTATACACCTTAATTGACTAGGACATAATTTCTAAGATGTTAACTTCTTTAAAGAATCAAAGTTACGGCTTTTGGTGAAAATATTGGGTTTTCAAGATTTTGGAAAATTCAATAAAAATATCAAAAATATATTCAATATCCTTGAAATATCAAAAATATTCAGATATGTTTTAACATCCATCTAGGGTAGTGTTATCCTGTGCCCTAACCTATGCCTTAAGGGCATATGATAACAACTACTTTATTTTTATAAAAAAATATAAAAAGTAGTATTTATTGTAATAAGACAATAAATGCAATGAAAAATGCCGTCTTTTATTTCTATTTATAGAAATAAAATAGTTATTATCCTATGCCCTTATGGCACAGGTTAATAACACCTATTTATAAATATATCAAGACTATTTCAATCGGTTAAAGTATCATATTTACGTCCTGCACCCATCTCAAAATTTAACTATAGTATTTCCTGGTCAAAACAATATTATTCAACAATAGAAGCTGCTAAATTAGGAAATATTAATAATAATAAAATGAAGAGAAAATTGCCAAATATAGCCAAATAGATTATAGGGAAATCGTTTTTAGCCTAGTTTCATATTTTAATTGTTTATAGTCATTTTGTAATAAATTCTAAGCTGGTTCTCTTTCTAGCTAGCAACTAATTCATGATTAATGTTCCTTAATTAATTAAGTAATAAAAATAAATAAATGGTTAATTAATCTATTAATTCCATTCATTTTAGCAATTAAAGACCAATTTAATTAATGAAATTAAAAAAAAAAAAAAAAAAAAAAAAAAAAATGAGAAATATAATTAAATTTCTTACCGACAGTTGCAGAGTTGAAAGTAGTAGAATTTCCTCCAACACTTCTGCTACCAGTGATAATGGTGTATCTCAATCCATCACCAACCAACATTATATTTTTCAACTTGTTTCCAATATCAACATTCTCCTCATAAACTCCTCTCTTCACTTGTATCACAAACCTCCCACTCCCACTTCTCTTCGCCGCCGCGTCGATTGCCGCGTTGACAGTCCTAAAGTCGCCAGACCCGTCTTGGGCCACCACCAAATCTGGTCTTATCGATAATGTCTGAAGGAGCTTCCTGTCGCCAGGTTTGACCCATCTAGGAAACCCATCTCTGTAAGTAGTCTCCGGAACATTAAATGACGTCGAAGAAGAAGAAGAAGAAGCATTATTGTTGAGAGCCAAAATGTTGCTGACCAGCTTGGAGACATTGTTGTTGGACATGAGTTGAAAAACATAGTCAGACACACCTAGCTCGACGAATCCGGCTCGACAAGTCTCGATGTTGGTCAAGGCTGTGCTGAGCCAAGTCTGGGCGTCGAAGTCGGTGCATTTGATGGTGGGGTCTAGGGTTTGGTTGAGCTGGACGATGGTGTCTTGATAGAGCTTCAAGCAGTCGGTCCATGCAGCCTTTCTTTGTTGTTTCGACATTTGGATCCGAGCCACTTGTTGTGGCTCTGAGCCGTGAGCGCGCGTTCCATGGTCAGTTCAAGAGCCATTTTCTTGAACTCGGTCTGGACTTGGGCAGCAGGAAGCTGCTACTTTTGTAGTGGTGGTTTTGCTGTTCTAGCATGTATTTGCATGTTTTTGGATTTGGGGTCTGGTTGCACCAATAGTCTATGCCACCGGTGGTGACACTAGTGGAAAAAGCAGGTGAAGAGGAAAAGCAAATGAAGAAGGAGATAAATAGCAGGAAAAACCCTAGTTTCAACTCCATTAATGATCTATGCATGAGAGCTTGAAATCTCTAGATTGTTGTATTGATTATGGTTTGTGATTTTGGTTTGGATTGGTTTATGTATATATATAGAGGTGATTGAAGTGGTGAGAGCTGACAGGCTGGCTATGTTTGAACATGAGAAAGTGACACTGATCATCATATATAACAAAGATATATATTAACAAATACAAAGATTGTCTGTCTCTCTAATGTTGTCTTATTTTTTACACCAAATTAAAAAAAAAAAAAAATGTTGTCTTATTATTTTATTGAAAATTAATGTCGTCTTATAATAGAGTTCAAAAATTAAATAGCACTTTTTGGGGGGACTTGTGCAAATAACACCACTTTAATAAGTTTTGTTTTAATAGCATCAAAATAGGTGGTGAGACCAAAATACCCCCACTTACTCTTTCCTTTGTATTTTTTTTTCTCGAAAATTTGAGACTTATTTGCAGTTTCGAGACATAATAGGTTAAATTCGAGACTTATTTTACAAATTTGAGACTTATTCATGATTTTTCGAGACTTATTAATGTGTTTTAAGACTTAATTCAAGTTTTTTCGGGACTTATTCTGTTCGACCTCATCAATGGTGACAGTGACGATCCGACGATGGCGCCGGTTGACTCCAGAGATAGTTGGATCTGGAAGATCGAACGATGCCGAGTTCGTTGGCACCATCGGTTTTCTTAGATTTGCGACGGATCGTCATAGATCGGACGATGAAGATTCACGACGGTTTGGGTTTGGCTTCGTTTCTCTATCTACACAGCTCGAAAATGTAAACGAACACTTCGGTTACAATGATTGGCACTCGACGAACATTTTCCCGGTGGTTTTGCCGGTCAACTCGCCGATCGGCGGTTGTACCTCCATTGAAGCTCCATCAATGGAGGTTTTGGAAAAAGGAAGAAGAAAGAAGGTGAAGGACACATAAGAGAAAAAGAAGGGGGGGCTGGTTGGTGGGGTTGTTATTTTTGTCCAAATTCTATTTTTGGTGCTATTAAAACAAGAGCTGTTAAAGTGTAATAGTTGTACAAGTCAAAATTGAAAAAGTGCTATATACCCATATTTTCTTGTAGTAATAATAATATTCTTGAATTTGTGTGTAATAGTCAATAGATTATGATATCCTGTTTAGGTCAACCATTGAGAGAGGATAGATGTAACACAACACAAGTATTATAAACTAATGGAGTCTCTGAAAAACACGTCTCTGATTTAATTTGTGCATGTATTGGCAATTTAGAAGGTATGTTTTTCCAAGCAGTTTGCCTTGCCATTCAAGTTTGCAAGAGAGAACACATATTTTTTACGGATTCAGATTCTCTATTTGATTTAAAATATATAAATCTCAGCTATTAATGATAGATATCACCAAATTTGTTGAGTTCACCACATAGATTAAGAGGATCTCAATTCTTATTTTACTTCTTCAATGGTGGGATCGAGGTCGTGCTTCAATGAATATATTTCATGCAATTAAATTTAACAGAGACAAGAGCCTATCCAAAGGATATATATATATAGTTGACACTGTTATATTCTAATAAAATCCTAATTATAATCAATGTATGTAACTTGAGAACAAGTAATATTAATCAAATGTACTACTAGGTTGGTGTTAGCTAGTTAGTTCATGAATCTGCAATTGTTTTCACACATCTGTGTAAGAAGTCTTAGATTTAAATATATATATCAGTCTTTCTACCATCAGTTCGTCCTGATATATTTTATATCAAGACGAATTCACAATAGAAAAATTATATATGTATATGATAGGTTTAATAAACACCCTTTACTATCAAACTAAATTAGGTGGTGGATAAATTTATTAGATCAATCATTAATATATCTTATAAATTTAATTATAAAATTTTCTTAATCATACTATATAATCACCGTTCCTAACTAGAGCAATTCGATAGTTATGTCAATAAATCCTTGATAAAATCTATATTAATTAATATGGTAATTCAGCTTGCTGTCATTGCGACTTTTGACGGTGGAATCACAAAAAGTCATTGCAACTAAAAACAAATAAAAATAAAAATCACAAAAAGTCATTAATTAGAACCCCGGCCAACCCATTACACTAGCTTGTGATATAATATCATTTATCCTTTTATTAATATAATTCAATTGTAATGTATATTAATTGCATTTCTCTAATCATGAAAAAAATAATTGAATCTATTATCAAAGTTGACCGAATAAACCCTAATAATTTATATAAGATGTATATGACAACTAGTATAGATGGCAAAAAAGTTCGAAACCTTGAAATCACACACACACACACCAGTAAATAGTTGTTTCATATCTCTCTCTCCACTTAAACTCACTACATTCACTCATAACTCAAAGTGATCATGTATTTTCTTTTTCACATTTGTTATAAGAGTTTGAATATCATATTTATCTATACATGTTGTGGGGGGATTCATCTCCAATATAATGGGAGTTACTTTTTGGATCGTGTTTATAACGTACGGTTGATCTCGTTAAGTCCCGCGCCACACACCAATTGATTACTCTTTTAAGTAAGATCTTTACGCATTCAAATGTTAAGGGACATAGTTACTGGCCCATAAGAAAGATATTGGAGAGGGATGGACCGAGTGAGTGTGCGAATCTGTCTCACTCAATGAATTTCCATACCACATTGCATGATTTTAATGAAATGAACTCGGTAGTAATCATAGAGATCCCAACAAAAAAATAAATAAATTTGCAATGTTTGACTCTATTAAGAGTCATCCAACCCAATTAAACAAGCAAATGTTTGACCCGGCCAGTAGCATGACGAATCTGTCTCACTCAATGAATTTCCTTACCACATGATATGATTTTAATGAAATGAACTCGGTAGTAACCCAACAAATAAATAAATAAATTTGCAATGTTTGACCCGATTAAGAGTCATCCAACCCAATTAAACAAGCAAATGTTTGACCCGACCAGTAGCATGAAAATTGCAAGGCTCACCACGAACATTTCAAAACCAACGTGCCAGCTGCATGTGTTCTGTTTTATGAGAGTAATTAATTAATTAACAACAGATATTAAAATGCAATGCTAATAAGATATGTTTGACTTTTGTAAATTATAGACCAGACCAAACCGTGTAAACAGGCTTGATTGGCAATGATAAGTATAACGACACGGCACAAACATATAATCATATGGATATGGATTCTTAGTTGTACTCAACAAAGTATATGAAATGTTATGGATTCTCTGTGTCGATCTCAGATAATTAAAAGATAATTACGTCACTTGACAAATGTTATGGATGATTTGTTGAGATGAGCATAAAGATCAACTCAACGGAGAATTTTAATTAGTTTCGAATGGCGAAGCAATTTGATGATGTTTGCTTTGGGGGCGATGATAATTAATTATATATGAAGTTTTAATTTGTTTATTTCCTTTGTTTAATACTTCACAAAATTTGAAGATGCTTTTGTCCATTTTTGTGCGGCCTCTTGCCAATGTGGCTGGACGCTCCCTGGGAGCCTCCACCACCACGGTTCAAAGCCAAGTGAGTGCGTATATATTTGTATATATATTCTTTGTCCCACCTTGGCCTTTAAATCCCAAGTGTGGGTTGCTCTCTCCTGGTTCTGGGAGCTCTCCTCTCTCCAATTGTGAGAGTAGCTGTATTCCACATGTATCATCTCCCCGTTAATGGGAGTAGTATTCCGGACTGTGCTTGTAGAGTCTATTCTCGCTGGTCCCGGTAGTGGTTATACATCAAAAAAAAAAAAAAAAAAAAAAATCTCAAATTACAAGATCATAGATTGATAAAGAAATCTCAACTATCAAAATCATTGGCACTTCCATCTCCTTGCGCGCAGTACTTGAATGAAACTTTTTAAAGCTTATTTTAATTTGGATGGCCAGGTCTTATTGGGAAATATTATATATTCTACTAAGTGGAAATTGTAGGAAATGTCACCTTTTTTACTATGTTTTGTAAGAAAGTCACCACTTTAATAACTTAAGTTTAAAAGGCATTAAAGTAAGTGATTTCCAAAAATGCCCTTACTTTACACATTCTCTTTCTTATTTTGAAGTTTTTAGATATTTTATTCTTTCATCTTCCTCTATAACAGACCTCCAATGGAGGTTGAATATCATAACATTATCAATACAACTTCATTGGATAATTAGTTTTGTGGCGCTACACAAACGCATTCGGGGGTCGAGCTCCTTGCTGAGCTTGTGGTGGTCCAGCTGCCCGGTCAGCTCGCGGGGGGCGAGGGGACAGGGGGCAACGCCCCTAGAGCCTTTTTTTTTTTTTTTTTTTTTTTTTTTTTTTTTTTCAATTTAAAACCCTAATTGAGTTCCTTTTCATTTGTTCTTCGAATATTTTGTAAACCTTAAGCTGGTTGTGTGAATTTTGAATGTAATTGAAAAGTCTCGGAGACAAACTGAAAAGGCTCGGAGACTATTTACAAAGTCTCGGAGATACAAATTTAACAAAAAAAGCTGATGGTTAAAAAGGTTCGGAGACTAATTGAAAAGGCTCGAATTACTATTGAAAAGGCTCGGAAAATATATGAAAATGCTTGGATACAGTGTTAAAAGTCTTGGAGATTCAAAATTGAAAAGGCTCGGATACAGTGTTAAAAGTCTCGGAGATTCAAAATTGAAAAGGCTCGAATTACTGTTGAAAAGGCTCTAAAAGTGTATGAAAAGGCTCGGATACAATGTTAAAAGTCTTGGAGATTCAAAATTGAAAAGGCTCGAATTACTGTTAAAAAGGCTCGAAAAGTGTATGAAAAGGCTCGGATACAGTGTTAAAAGTCTCGGAGATTCAAGATTGAAAAGGCTCGAATTACTGTTAAAAAGGCTCGAAAAGTGTATGAAAAGGCTTGGAAAAAGTGTTAAAAGGCTCGGAAACCCAGATCTTCATCGTCTTGCAGATTCTGGTCGACTTCAGGATTGTAGCATCACCGCCAGTGAGTTCGCTGTGAGATTTTCAACCGGATTTCTTGCACCTAATGCTTTCTCTCTCCACTGTTCTCTCTCTCTCTCAACTTTTTTCTCTCTACGTTTCAAAAGACACAAACTGACAAAATAAGGGTATTTTTGTCTGGTCACCAAAATAGGTGCCTTTTAAACTTGAATTAGTAAAGTGGTGATATTCTTACAAAGTTAGGCCCAAATAGTGACAAATTTTTTTTGAACCCATTCTACTAAAGTCTATATATATATATATATATATATATACATATTCATCATTGAAATAGTTAAGAGATAAAAATACTTTTAAATTATAATTTTTTAGGGATTTAAAAAATAATAATTTTTAAGAAGTAAACATAGAACCTCTTTCAATATATATATATATATTTTTTAAAACAACCATTTTCTTTTCTTTTATTCTTTTCTTTTTTGATTTGAATCATTTGTCAATCATATGAAATAAAACATTACCATGTATATATATATATAAGAGCGTACCCTTGAGAGGGTTGACCTGGGCTACAGCCCAGGCAGTCTTCTGAAAAAAAAATAAAAAAAAAAATTGCACAATTTCCCTTTAACCTTTTATTATTAGTAAATAACATTTAATTTCAACCAATATTACTAAACTGGCCCTTAAATATAGCATTATTCATTACATGGCCTTTTATTTTCATCCAATGTTATTTTCATACTCCACTTTTAATCAATGTTATTTTCATACTCTATTTTTAATTTTTTGTATTCGGCATGTGATATTTGAACATTTGTTTGGGTTGTGATTTATAGAAATTTAGCCTTAGATTACTTCTAATTTATAGGTTTTAGTGTGTTGAATGCTTGATAATATATATATATATATATATACAGAAATTTTATTATCAGTTCGAACTGACGAACTGACAAAAGTTATATCAGTTCCTCCTTGCATGTGGGTCATTGGATTTAAATACTTTGACTTGGCTGTATGTAGACCTGGCACGGTTCCGGTTCCGGTTCCGCGGTTAGGTGGACGCGGAACCGGAACCGGCCTATGCCGGTTCCGGTTCCGGTTCCGGTTCCTAGAGTATTGGGTCATGGCCCATAACCCTTGTCCAAGTAATATGTCTTCCCTTCCCTTCTCCTCCTTTTTATATAGGTTAGGCATATCTTCATTGTTTTTATTTATCCAATGTGGGATGTGAGATTTTCTTATCTTTTCTATTCTAGTTGTGATTTTCTTATCCTTTCTATTATAGTTGGGATTTTCTTCTCTTATTACATACAATATCTAATATATCTAACCCCAATTCATACAAATCTAGTATCATTAGTATAATTTTGCACAAGTTGGAATAACCGAATAAGTGTGCTTGTGTGTACCTCTAATCTCTAGATCACTAGATGGTGTCTTTGTTGGCGTTGCATGGCCAAGCATTTTACTCCACTCTCTTCTCTTATCTCTAGGCCTCCTCCCACCCAAATTAATGCAATTTACGAGGATCACATTGCTTCAGCTTGCTGGAGTATGTGTACTTTGTTTTGAAAAGTTCCTGGAAAGTGTAGAAAGATTAATTAATATATACCTCGATTGCCAATTTTATTTATTAAAAAAAAAATGGGTTTATGCATTTTAATCATGGATTGAATCCAAATTTACTTGAGTTTTATCAAAAACAAGATTCTCATAGATGTTTTATTGCATATAGGACCTCACGACTCACGAGAGTAAAAATTTTATAATTTGATTCAAACTCCTTGTTTATAGAGTTGATCTTACAATCGGGCAAATGTTAAAAGAACTTGCAATTTTATATGTTTGTATTTGATTCAAACTCCTTGTTTATAGAGTTGCTCTTACAATCGGGCAAATGTTAAAAGAACTTGCAATTTTATATGTTTGTATATATATTAACAACAAAGAAAAACAAAACAACTAGAAAAGAAAAAATAAGAAAATCCCACATCCCACATCGGATAAATAAGAAAAGTGGGGAGTGGCCTAACTTATATAAAAAGGAGGAGAATGTATAAGGAAATATATTGACTTGGACAAGGGTTATGGACCATGGTTCAATACTCTTCAATATCATTTATTTTTAAAACATTTTATTTTTATAAATAAAGTGTTAATTTTTTTTCAAAAAAAAAAAAAAAAAAAAAAGAAACATAGGAACCGGACGGTTCCACGAAATGTGGAACCGGAACCGGAACCGGAACCGGCCTCCCCCGGTTCCGGTTCGGGTTCGGTTCCACTGTTCGAACCGGAACCGTGCCAGGTCTAGCTGTATGCACTTGTCAGTCAAAGTATTTAAATCCAGTGACTCACATACAAGGAACTGATATAACTTTTGTCAGTTCGAACTGATAATAGAAAGACTGTATGTATATATATATAAGGGCGTACCCTTGAGAGGGTTGACCTGGGCTATAGCCCGGGCAGACTTCTGAAAAAACAAAAACAAAAACAAAAAAATTTAATTGCACAATTTCCCTTTAACCTTTTATTATTAGTAAATTACATTTAATTTCAACCAATATTACTAAACTGGCTCTTAAATATAGCATTATTCATTACATTGCCTTTTATTTTCATCCAATGTTATTTTCATACTCCACTTTTAATCAATGTTATTTTCATACTCTATTTTTAATTTTTTGTATTCGGCATGTGATATTTGTTCATTTGTTTGGGTTGTGATTTATAGAACTTTAGCCTTAGACTACTTCTAATTTATAGGTTTTAGTGTGTTGAATGCTTGATAATTTACCAATAATAAAAACCAAATTCAATCAATTACCTACTCTAACTCAATATAAAAACATTGCATGTGTTAAGTAGTCTTTATAAATATGTAATTTTATGCATGTTTTATATAAAATATTTCCCTGATTTTGTTTCAATTGTTTGATTATACATTCCATATTCACTTGATTTTGTTCTAATTGTTAGATTAAGTATTTCATATTCACTCAATTTCTTTCTAATTGTTATATTAAATAATTCAAACTAGTCTTTAAAAGTAAATTTTCATATGTGTAGAATCATTTATGTCAAAAGAAGAATCTATTTATGTCCCTACATATATATAAGTTTAGCTCGGGTAACAAATATTTTATGGGTCTGCCCCTATATTTTCTTTTTTGAAAGGCATACTTTAATCAAAGGCCAAAGCCAAAACACACAAAGCACAAAGCAAACAGGGCAAACAGAAACAACCCAGAAGCAAGCGGAAAAGAGAGCCACAAGAACTGCACACCCCGCAGCGAAGGAAAACAAACAACGAAAAACACACAAACACAAAGAATCATAAATTGCTCCAAGTCAAGACATTACCACCAAACCAAGAACCTTTTTTAGCATGAGAATCAGCAAGATAATTATACACCCTATGACAAAACACCACTGAAGTGAAGCCTAATCTATGAAGGCTGCACCGAATTTCATAGATAATCTGGGCATGGTTAATGCTGCCAAAACCAGAATCGCCGCCCATATATATATATATATATACATATCTTCTATAAATTAAATCTTAACAAATAATAGTGGCAGACAAGATGAGGTTGATTTAGTGGTTAAGCCCCTCACACCCACACCATAAGGTTGTATGTTCGATTTTCTCCCCTACCCCACAAACCCGGATTATTGTAATATTTCAAAAAAAAAGAAAAGAAAAAAAAAGTGACATAGTGGTAGTTAATTAAATAATTAAAGAAGGAGCTTCTTGATACACATTAAATAACGCGTAGTTTGGTATTACTATAACTTTTATAATAATTACTATTAGGCCCTCAGGGCATTTAGCTCTACTGGTGGAAGAACGGATATGGGACTAACGTCAACGGTTCAAATCCTACCCAGGCGGGGGCGAGTTCTGATATACTCGCTTGCATCCTTGTGGGGTCAGGGGTGTGGGCTGAGGTTTCTTATCTGTCATACTCCGCGAAGCCAACATACAGGCCACAGCGGGTCCCGCAGTTGGGGGCCTGCATCCAACATATAGGCCACGGTGAGTCACGCAGTTGGGGGAGGATAGGCGGATAGGTGCCTGGATAGGTGTCTGATTTACTCGTTTGCATCCTTGTGGGGTCAGGGGTGTGGGCTGAGGCTTCTTATCTGTCATACTCCGCGAAGCCAACATATAGGCCACAGCGGGTCCCGCAGTTGGGGGCCTGCATCCAACATATAGGCCACGGTGAGTCACGCAGTTGGGGGAGGACATGCGGATAGGTGCCTGGATGAAGTCTAGGATCCTCGATACTAGGGGTGGGCGCGGTTCGGTTTTAGCCAAAACCATATTGAACCGTTATATTTTCGGTTTTTGAAAACTTGAATCGGTTTAAACCGTATTGGATCATGAAACCGAATTGAACCAAACACCTTTATCTCGGTTCAGTTCGGTTCGGTTCAATTCGTTTTTGGGCTTGTTGGGCTTTGAGGTTTTTTTTATATAATTTTTCATTTTTTGTATCCTTTAACAACTATTTTGTATTTGGACCTTTGGATAATTGATTTTGGACTGTTTTTTTTAACAATCCCTCACATTCAAAACACATCTAAATAGACCTCATTAATCAAATTTAATCCAAATCAATCACCATTCTATATATATATACCTTCTGTTCTACTCAATAGCTACCACCATTCTAGATAGGGTCTGATAGGAAAACTAGAAAAGCAAAATTAGGCTTTTTTATTTTATTTTTTATTTAAAGTTCGGTTCGTCGGTTCGGTTCGGTTTTGGAAGGTCCAAAACCGAAACCGACCCATATTCAATGTGGTTCATTCGGTTCGAACCGAATTGAACCGAATTGACCATGTGAACCGAACCAAACACCATATTTCGACTCGGTTCGGTTCGGTTCGGTTCAATGAACCGTGCCCACCCCTACTCGATACCAAAAAAATAAAATAAAAAATCACTATTAGTTGTGCTGAAAGAATAATCAGCCGCGAAGTTAATCAACATATATTTGGTTAATTGTATTTTTAAAATTACTATAACTCAAAAATAGTATATATATATGTTTGGTAATTTTATTTCAAAAATGCTAGATTAGTAACAATGACTAAAATATACATGAGTTTAGGACCTTATTTCATTTTTTTTTTTCATTAATTATATATATTAAATCAATATTTAAGTAGAATATTTAAATTAGAAAAAAAAAAATAGATAATTAACCCAGTGGCCATCGAATTGATGACACACTATCAAAATGGCCACTGAATTGGAAAATTGTTCCAAAATGGTTATTTTGACAAGCTTTGTAACACTAATGGTCATTCCATCAAACACTGTTAACTTTACTGTTAAATATATAAGCATTTTTGTAACTTTATCTATAATTATATTGAATCAAAAAAAAAAAATTATATTGAATCAAATGAAGAATTCATTTTCTCCATTGTTTATGAATTAATGTATTTTTTGTTTTGAACTTTATGTGGTTGCCAGACTTGTTAGAGTTTTTAACCAAGTTATAGTATGAGTTTTTAACCAAGTTACACACGATGCGGCAGTGTTGTTTGTCTTGGCTTCTGTTTCTGTTGCAGCCTCCCGGATCCTCTGCTTTCCTCTGTTTTTTTGGGTTTGCCTCTGCTGCTTGTTTTCTCATGTTCGTTCTCTGCCTGTGTAATTAGTTAGTTTGTAGACTGCCTGGGGGTCTCTTCTGGATTGTTTCTCTGCGTGTGGTGGGTTTTTGCTTAATTTTTTTGCAAATCATACTCCATATTTGTTATATTTTTTTCATTTTGTAGTAAGAAGTTATTTAATGTTACTACTGCTTGAAAGGCATTTTTTGAAGAAACACTTGGTAAAACACTGCTGTCATCTGGATCATGATCATCGGTAAGCATATTCATTACTCCTTGAATAATTTCTTCATCGGTAGGTGATTCCATCACTATATCATTTTCACTAGGATAATTCAAAAGGTGATCAACATCCATCACATTTCTATAGTGTAGACTAGAAATGGCTTCACGTAATCCACGATGCCTTCATCTTCACCAACTTGTGGTTCAAAAGCCATATCTTCATCTGAACGGATCTTGCAATGTCGAAAACAATTTGCAATGGTTGTTGTCTTCACATTGTATATTAATTTTTTGACATTGTATACATGTACTTTTAATGTTTTTGTATATACATATGTAAGTACTTATTAACTTGTATGTACATACGTATCTTGGTTGAAAATATGTATAATACATGTAAAAATAAAAACATAAAACTAAAAAAAAAAAAGTAGTAAAAACATTAAACTCTTTTTAAATTAATAAATATTCATTTATCGATAAATAAATAACCCCTCTAAAATAGTAATTTTCCCCGTCCCAACAATATTATTTTATAGGGGTTTTACAGAACAAATTATTTAACTGTTTGTCAATTTGGAGACGATCAAAGGTCAGATGTGAATGGCACCTTGGTGGCCGGTAGCCATGACCTGCCGGCGATGAAGTTGGCAACAGTGAACTTCGATGCTTCGGTTGCACTAGTTATGACCCGGTAGCCTTGCCACTTCACTCTCCCACCGGTCGAAGCAGCTGGGCCAATATTCCTGTACTCTCCATAATACAAAGTATTCAGAGCAAAATTTCCATCCCATTCCAGCCACCCAGCAGTATCAACCAGTGTGTCTAGATAACTTTGCATAAAAACCGTTCGTGAGTATTCTTTCCATGGTCGTCCTAAGAATGTTTTGAACGAACTGAGTACTGGTATCAGGTCCGGAGCAGCCATAACTCGTGAATTGTGGATCGAAATTCCCGTATTCTGATTAGGGTCAGTCCTGCCTTGGGCAGTAACCGTGTTCTTTTGCTGATCCATCGGCCTCCTGGCGTAAATCATGCAGTTCTGAAGAACTGCTGCAGCATTACCGAAAATGAAATCTACCGTGCCATATATATAGCATTCTCTGTAGAATTGTCGTTGTGAGTGAACGTAGAGAGTGTCTTGGTATCCTTCGAAGCCACAACGGTAGAAAACGGAGAGATCGGAGCCTGATCGGAGAGCCACTGCTTGGTGATTTTGTGGACCTGCTGTGTTACGGAATGTGATGCCGCTGGCAATGAATCCTTCACCAGTCACAGCTAAATTATGCAATAAATTTTTAACTAGTCAGTAGTGAACTATTTCATTATTGAAATACAAAGGTGACTACAACGAAAAAAATTATGTATTCCATCTTCAATAGCATCAAATTAATTATTAAAACGTGTAATTATTTGTAAGATAAACATGTTATTTAAGCTCAAATTTCCAATTCATTTTAAATATTTTTAATGTTTTATAATTACTTGATTTACGCCTATAAATAAGATGCTTGTAATATTAAATTTGTTTATTTTATACACCTTAATTGACTAGGACATAATTTCTAAGATGTTAACTTCTTCAAAGTCACCCATCCAAAGAATTAGATATGGCTTTTGGTGAAAATATCGGGGTTTCAAGCTTTTTGGAAAATTCGATAAAAATATCAAAAATATCTTCAACATACTTGAAATATAAAAAATATTCAGATATGTTTTAACGTTGATCCCTAAATTTATAAATATATCAGGACTATTTCGGTTAAAGTATCGATATTTTCTTCCTGCACCCTTCTCAAAATTTAACTATAGTGTTTTTCAAAAAATAAAAATAAATAACTATAGTATTTCATGATCAAAACAATATTATTCAACATTAGAAGCTGCTAATTAGGAAATACTAATAATAATAAAATGAATGTCTAAGCTGGTTCTCTTTCTAGCTAGCAACTAATTCATGATTAATGTTCCTTAATTAATTAAGTAATAAAAATAAATAAATGGTTAATTAATCTATTACAGTAATTCCATTCATTTTAGCAATTAAAGACCAATTTAATTAATGAATTTTTTTTTAAAAAAAGAGAGAAATTAAATTAAATTTCTTACCAACAGTTGCAGAGTTGAAAGTAGTAGAATTTCCTCCAACACTTCTGCTACCAGTGATAATGGTGTATCTCAATCCATCACCAACCAACATTATATTTTTCAACTTGTTTCCAATATCAACATTCTCCTCATAAACTCCTCTCTTCACTTGTATCACAAACCTCCCACTCCCACTTCTCTTCGCCGCCGCGTCGATTGCCGCGTTGACAGTCCTAAAGTCGCCAGACCCGTCTTGGGCCACCACCAAATCCGGTCTTATCGATAATGTCTGAAGGAGCTTCCTGTCGCCAGGTTTGACCCATCTAGGAAACCCATCTCTGTAAGTAGTCTCCGGAACATTAAATGACGTCGAAGAAGAAGAAGAAGAAGCATTATTGTTGAGAGCCAAAATGTTGCTGATCAGCTTGGAGACATTGTTGTTGGACATGAGTTGAAAAACATAGTCAGACACACCTAGCTCGACGAATCCGGCTCGACAAGTCTCGATGTTGGTCAAGGCTGTGCTGAGCCAAGTCTGGGCGTCGAAGTCGGTGCATTTGATGGTGGGGTCTAGGGTTTGGTTGAGCTGGACGATGGTGTCTTGATAGAGCTTCAAGCAGTCGGTCCATGCAGCCTTTTCTTTGTTGTTTCGACATTTGGATCCGAGCCACTTGTTGTGGCTCTGAGCCGTGAGCGCGCGTTCCATGGTCAGTTCAAGAGCCATTTTCTTGAACTCGGTCTTGGACTTGGGCAGCAGGAAGCTGCTACTTTTGTAGTGGTGGTTTTGCTGTTCTAGCATGTATTTGCATGTTTTTGGATTTGGGGTCTGGTTGCACCAATAGTCTATGCCACCGGTGGTGACACTAGTGG
The DNA here is from genome assembly GCA_008009225.1 of Acer yangbiense. NCBI lineage: Eukaryota > Viridiplantae > Streptophyta > Magnoliopsida > Sapindales > Sapindaceae > Acer > Acer yangbiense. The sequence continues at coordinate 60,641,961 of CM017762.1, forward strand.
AAAAAGCAGGTGAAGAGGGAAAGCAAATGAAGAAGGAGATAAATAGCAGGAAAAACCCTAGTTTCAACTCCATTAATGATCTATGCATGAGAGCTTGAAATCTCTAGATTGTTGTATTGATTATGGTTTGTGATTTTGGTTTGGTTTGGTTTATGTATATATATAGAGGTGATTGAAGTGGTGAGAGCTGACAGGCTGGCTATGTTTGAACATGAGAAAGTGACACTGATAATCATATATAACAAAGATATATATTAACAAATACAAAGATTGTCTGTCTCTCTAATGTTGTCTTATTTTTTACACCAAATTAAAAAAAAAAAAAAATGTTGTCTTATTATTTTATTGAAAATTAATGTCGTCTTATAATAATATTCTTGAATTTGTGTGTAATAGTCAATAGATTATGATATCCTGTTTAGGTCAACCATTGAGAGAGGATAGATGTAACACAACACAAGTATTATAAACTACAGTAACGGAGTCTCTGAAAAACACGTCTCTGATTTAATTTGTGCATGTATTGGCAATTTAGAAGGTATGTTTTTCCAAGCAGTTTGCCTTGCCATTCAAGTTTGCAAGAGAGAACGAACACATATTTTTTACGGATTCAGATTCTCTATTTGATTTAAAATATATAAATCTCAGCTATTAATGATAGATATGATCACCAAATTTGTTGAGTTCACCACATAGATTAAGAGGATCTCAATTCTTATTCTACTTCTTCAATGGTGGGAGGTCGTGCTTCAATGAATATATTTCTTGCAATTAAATTTAACAGAGATAAGAGCCTATCCAAAGGATATATATATATATATAGTTGACACTGTTATATTCTAATAAAATCCTAATAATCTATGTATGTAACTTGAGAACAAGTAATATTAATCAAATGTACTACTATGTTGGTGTTAGCTAGTTAGTTCATGAATCTGCAATTGTTTTCACAAATCTGTGTAAGAAGTCTTAGATTCGAATATATATATATATAGTCACGATCTAGTCAGGACGTCATGATATAACTTCATCAGGATATTGAATATAAGCCATTCATTATAGAGAGATTTTGACAAGTACATACACACTTGAGTCAAAGTATGTACAACTAGTGGCTCACATCCAATATCCTTATGAAGTTATATCATGATGTACTCACTTGAAAATTTATATATATATATAACACTCATAAAGTCATGGCGATTTGAAAAAAAATTGTCATAATATTAAAACAACTATGTCACGCCGGGTTTAATGAACAATTGAACACCCTTTACCCTCAAACTAAATTTGGCAGTGGATATAGAATTCTACTTATTAGACCTATCATTAATATATCTTATAAATTTAATTATAAATTTGTCTTAATCATACTATATAATCACGGATCACCGTTCCTAACTAGAGCAATTCGATAGTTATGTCAATAAATCCTTGATAAAATTTATATTAATTAATATGGTAATTCAGCTTGCTGTCATTGCGACTTTTGACGGTGGAATCACAAAAAGTCATTGCAACTAAAAACAAATAAAATAAAAATTACGAAAAGTCATTAATTAGAACCCCGGCCAACCCATTACACTAGCTTTGTGATATAATATCATTTATCCTTTTATTAATATAATTCAATTGTAATGTATATTAATTGCACTTCTCTAATCATGAAAAAATAATTGAATCTATTATCAAAGTTGACCGAATAAACCCTAATAATTTATATAAGATGTATATGACAACTAGTATAGATGGCAAAAAAAGTTCGAAACTTTGAAATCACACACACCAGTAAATAGTTGTTTCAAAATCTATCTCTCCACTTATAACTCGATCACTACATTCACTCATAACTTAAAGTGATTGTGTATTTTCTTTTTCACATTTGTTATAAGAGTTTGAATATCATATTTATCGGCACACGTTGTGGGGAAATTCATCTCCAATAGTGGGAGTTATTTTTTGAATCGTGTTTATAATGTATGGTTAATCAAGTAAAATCTTTACGCATTCAAATGTCGAGGGACAAAGTTAACGGCCCATAGGAAAGATATTTGACAGGGATGGACCGAGTGAATGTGCGAATCTGTCTCACTCAATGAATTTCCATACTACATTGCATGATTTTAATGAAATGAACTCGGTAGTAATCATAGAGATCCCAACAAAAAAAAAAAAAAAAAAAAAAAAAAATTTTGCAATGTTTGACCCGATTAAGAGTCATCCAACCCAATTAAACAAGCAAATGTTTGACCCGGCCAGAAGCATGAAAATTGCAAGGCTCACCACGAACATTTCAAAACCAACGTGCTAGCTGCATGTGTTCTGTTTTATGAGAGTAATTAATTAATTAACAACAGATATTAAAATGCAAAGCTAATAAGATATGTTTGACTTTTGTAAATTATGGACCTTGACTTTATAAACAGGCCTGACCAAACCGTGTAAACAAGCTTGATTGGCAATGATAAGTATAACGACACGGCACAAAGATAATCAAATGAATATGGATTCTTGGTTGTACTGATCTCAGATAATTAAAAGATAATTACATCACTTGACAAATGTTATGGATGATCTGTTGAGGTGAGCATAAAGATCAACTCAACGGAGAATTTTAATTAGTTTCGAATGGCGATGGAATTTGATGATGTTTTGCTTTGGGGACGATGATAATTATGAAGTTTTAATTTGTTTATTTCCTTTGTTTAATACTTCAGAAAATTTGAAGATGCTTTTGTCCATTTTTGTGCTGAATAAATAAATCTCAACTACCAAAATCATTGGCACTTTCGTATCTCCTTGCAGTACTTTAATGGTACTTTTAAAAGCTTATTTTAATTTGGATGGCCAGGTCTTATTGGGAAATATTATATATTCTACTAAAGTCTGTATATATATTCATCAATGAAATAATTAAGAGATAAAAATACTTTTAAATTATAATTTTTTAGAGATTTAAAAAATAATTATTTTTAAGAAGTAAAAATAGAACCTCTTTCAATTTATTGATTTAAAAAAAAAAAAACAACCATTTTCTTTTCTTTTCTTTTCTTTTTTGATTTGAACCATTTGTCAATTATATGAAATAAAACTTTACCATGTGTATTTGTATATATATCTTCTATAAATTAAATCTTAACAAATAATAGTGATAGACAAGATGAGGTTGACCCAGTGATTAAACCCTTCACACCCATACCATAAGGTTGTATGTTCAATTTTTCTCCCCTAACCCAAAAACCCGAATTATTGTAATATTTCAAAAAAAATAAAATAAAATAAATAGTGGTAGTTAATTAAATAATTAAAGAAGGAGCTTCTAGATACACACATAAAATAATGCGCAGTTTGGTATTACTATAATGTTTTTAATAATCATTTTTAGTTGTGCTAAAAAAATAATCAGCTATGAAGTTAATCAACATATGTTTGGTTAACTATATTTTTAAAACTACTGCATAACTCAAAAGCAGTATACATATGTTTGGTAATTTTATTGTAAAAATGCTGAAATTAGTTACAATGACTAAAATATACATGAGTTTAGACCCTATTTCTTTTTTTTTTTTACTTAATTATATATATTAAATCAATATTTAAGTAGAATATTTAAATTAGAAAAAAAAAATTCCATAAGAACAATAAAAATAATTTAAAAAGATTTTATAAATCAAATCAAAATTTAAATAGAATATTTAATTTTGAGATGAAATAAAGTATATAAATGGTTTTAGCTTGATTTCATAAAGATAATAATTATATTTTAAAAGATTTATTAAATACTGAAATAAATTATTCTATAATCGCTTTCAAAAGTAACCCCCCACCTACTTTTCAAAACCACTGTCAAAGCTTACTAGATTATCAATTAATAACTTTTGGAAGGTTTACCAAACATCATTTTATGTCAAAATTATTAAATAATATGATTTTAACATTTCAAAAGCAATACCAAACTGGCCTTAAAATACAAGGAATATGCTTATAATTATGTATTCCAATGATGGTTTTTCTATCTCAAATATGACACTTATAATTTTTATTTTGAATCATTACAATTTAGAGTTTTGACGTAGTGACACATATATGACTTGAATCCATAATCACATGGATATGGATGTGTGAGTGCGAGAGGCAAGTGGACCAACTTCATCACCACATGAAATATATGATTAAGAAAAAGAAAATAATTTAGTTTACAAAAATATAGAATATTCGTTCTTTTATTTCTTGCACAAATGAAACAATTCATACACAAACCGGCTTGGTATGTACAGTAAAACATCAATAAATGAATGTTCGATAAATTAATAATCCCACTTAAATAATAAAATCTTCATGTCTCGACTTGCACTATTGGACTAAAATAATAACCTCGCTAAATGTATAAAATAATAATTTTTTTCAAAAAATCCGTAAAAGCCCAACAGATATATAAATTAATAATTGGTTAATTACATAAAATAAATAACATGTAAAAATTCATAATATATATTAATGAACTTTTTGCTTACAACTTATCTTTTCTTAATTCAGCTCGTCTCAAAAAATACATCTAAAGTCATTTGCCTTTTCTCTATACCTAAACTAAACTAAACATCATCCTTAAATTTTTACAATGCATAAACAACATTTTTTTTTTTTTTTTTTTTTTTTGTAGCCCGTAGTTATTTAAGATTACTACTACTTGAAAGACTTCTTTTAAAAGAAACCATTAATAAAACACAACTGTCATCTAGATCGCATTCATCATCTAATTGATAGTATATGCAATCGAAATTCACTTCGTCGTAGGCAATTTCGTCTGATAATTAAATCAAAATTAACACAACCTGAAGTCAGATACTGCTGGACTGTTAACGGGCTTTGAATATACACAATCTGGCCCAAAGGCTTTCTAAATAAGAATTCATTCTTTAATTGGGCCCTTGCACAAGCCCAAAGTTGTATCACAAAAAAATTTGAATAAGAAAGAGGTCGGTGTGATTAACACCCCATCAATAATAAGGTTTGAACTATTTGAGGGAATAATTTATGACTATTGAGTCAACTTCATTTTTCAATCCAATTTTTTAATTACATCCAATAATTGTTGGGGTGGATTTTCTTTGCGTTGCTTTTTTGGCTATACGTTTGCCCCTTGGGTTCCTTGTATCCGATACGGTTTTTCCGGTTAGTTTTATAAATCTTACTGTTCAAAAAATAAATAAATAAAAAGGGTGCCAGATTACATGTTTAGCTAAAAAAAAAATCTCAAATTCACTTACAAGTTTTTTTTTTTTTTTTCGTTCATAATAAAAAAAATAATTAAATTATATCATAGTATAAATATGTTTGACAATACAGAGATATTTAAATATAGAGCCGTATATAAGAGTCTATTGTTTTTCACACAAATTGTGAAATAAGTCGTACAATTATACAATTATACGTTACAATTTTGATGATTGAGATTGCACAACATGTAACATGTCAAATGTAATCTCAACCATTAAAATTGTAACAATAATGGTTGACAACTTAATTTCTAATTTGTGTAAGGAAAAGCGAGTTCCATAATCCAAACCCTTCATCTATAAGAATGATCACAAACCGGAAGTGAATGGCACACCGGTGGCTGGCAACCAGGACCGGCCGGCAATGAGACTACCGACGGTGAAACGCGAAGCCACCGTGGGGCTATTTATAACATGAAAACCCCGCCACTTGACCCTCCGGCGAGTGGAAGAACCAGGCCCATAATTCTTGTACTCTCCATAATACAACGTATCAAGAGCAAAGTTAGTCTCCAGCCATGGTGACCACCCAAGTGGACTGACCAGACTATCAATATAAGTTTTGATAACAACAGTTCTCGAATATTGCTGCCACGGTCTTCCCAAGTAGGTCTTGAAGGCTCTCACCACCGGCTTGAGGTCCGGTGCTGCCACGATGCGTGAGTTTTGGATGGAGATGGCGGTGTTCTGATAAGGGTCGTTGCGGCCTTGTGCGGTGATGATGTTGGCTTGGCCTTTGAGTGGTCTTCTGACTAAGATGATGCAATTCTGGAAGACAACGGCGGCGTTGCCAAAGATGAAGTCGATGGTGCCGTAGATGTAGCATTCTCGGTAGAATTGGCGCTGAGAGTGGACAAAGAGTGTGTCTTGGTAGCCTTTGAAGGCGCAGCGGTAGAAGACTGAGAGATCGGAGGCTGAACGGAGCGCCACCGCCTGGCCTTTTAAGGGTCCGGCTGTGTTGCTGAATGTGATGTCTCGAGCCAAGAAATGAAATCCATCGATGCCTGCAAGTAATGTAATAGGTGATGTTAATTGAATTATTATTATTAGCCAAAATTTCAAATCATCACCTAATTATTTCCATGAGAAAAACTTGATTGTGTTCCGGAGTACTTTCTAATCCACTATTATGTGGCATCTGGCATGCATCTCTCAAGTTATTGGTTTTTCATATTACATTATCTGATTTGAATGAGTTGGATGTTCTCCCATGAGATTGTGAATATAAAAACAAGTTCACAGTAAATCCCATCTCACTTAATTTGGGTGATTATATAGAATTTGGATCCTCTACTGATCTAATCTTTTTCCTGACCTCACCTAATCTCATGACATATAAACCTTGCAATGAATGTGTGGTTAAAATGTGATTAGCTTCAATAACCACTTTATCAACAACCAATCATATGCTTTAAAAAGATCAGGAAAAAAATCAGATCAGATTAGTAGAGGATCCAAATCCGATTATATAAGAAAGAAAAATGATGTTAGTGTAAAAATGGTTTCAGGTATTCACATTAATGAAATTGTGTGCTCACGTGAGTAAGAGAAAATTTATAGCAATGGTAATCACAACTCAATTTAGGTTGGTTTTTGAACTAATTTTTTGGATTTAGTATTAGTGATAAAAAAATATTACAAAAATTTTCTAATAACTAATTAAAACCTTTTTTTTTTTTTTTTTGAAAAGACACATCCAAAACAAATTAAATTGTTCATATAAAAGTGCAATTCAATTACTTTTCAAAAGATTGCATTTTCTTAGAAAAGTATTTATAAAGTGTTTTTTTTTTTTTTTTTTTTACAGAAAAAAAAAAGACTTTTATTGAATTTTTATTAAAAAACACAAACTAAACACACCAAGTTTTGATTATTTAAGAATGATTTTGACAATACTAAAAGCACTCCCATTTAAGTATTTTAAGAATGATTTTGAGTTTTGATAATAACATGATTTGAAAAACACTCATTCAGTCCGATAATTTCTCGGTTCGAGTCGTGGCTAGCATGTGGTATATGAGAAAAAGCACTTGTAAAATTAGCAAAATTACCAGCAGTTGCAGAATTATAGGTAGTAAAACCACCTCCAACGCTATGGCCACTTGTGATGATAGTATTTCTAATGCCATCTCCAACCATCATAATATTATTATTGTTTAATGCAACCTCAATATTCTCTCTATAAACACCTCTCTTCACGTATATGATAAACCTCCCACTACTCACTCTTCTCTTTGCAGCAGCATTGATCGCACCTTGCACCGTCTTGTAATGCCCCGAACCGTCTTTTGCCACCACTAAATTCGCCATCAATGACGAAGACTGCAACAATCTCCTATCGTGTCTCGAAAGCCAGCTTGGAAACCCGCCTTCTTCTTCTTGATACTCTGTACCGTAGTAAGTGTAGGTCACGTTTTGATCTTTCTTCATCAAGATTCCATTGACGGCCAAGCTGTTGCTGATCAATTGAGACAAATTGTTGGACCTGATTTGGGTGATGAATTTATCGGCGGAGACGTTCAATTCTTGAGAACCCAAGTGGCACGTTTGGATGTTGGTTAGGGCTGTGCTTAGCCAAGTCTGTGCATCGAAATCAGAACAGCTACGGTTCAGGTTCGATCCTCCTATGCCTTGTAGGGTTCGGTTGAGTTGAAGAACGGTGTTGGTATAGAGTTTCAAACAATCAGACCATGCAGCCTTCTGGTGATTGTTGTCACAGTTTGGTCCGTACCGCAGGACATGTTTCCGTGCATTGATGGCACGGTCCATGGCTAATTGGACCATCATTTTCCGGAACTGGGTCCGGTGTTTTGGAGAGTAACGCTGGCGGCTGTGGCTCATGAAGTACTTGCATGGCTCAGGGTGCGGTGTTTTGCTGCACCACCAGGTTACGTTCGATGGAGGTGACAATGGTGACGATCGTTTAGATAGTGCAGGATCGAAAAACGAAGAAAATGATATGATGAATAACATGACAAGCGATAATAGCCCAATGATATGCATTGCCATTGTTTGTGGGTTATGATCACTACTTTTGATGTTTGTTTGATTTGGGGTTGGGGTTTTTTAAGGGTCATATCTTAGTAAGAGATTTGTTTATGTAAATGAACGAGTCTTTAGATTGTTTAAAAATTGGAGAATGACAAGATATATAAATGCAATTGCACGGCAACAAAAAGAATATACTCCCCATCCCATGTTGTCTTTGCTTACAATTGTATCGCTATTTGTGTGTTTCCTTCTTTACGTAAAAAAAATCCATAACATATATGTATATTGCATTATTGCTAGAGTAAAGGGTTATAAAATATTTTGAACTATTACAGTTAATTATTCGGGATCACAATTTTAATGGTGTAAGCGTGAGAGGCACATTTTTTTTTTAAGGGAAAAAAAACATCACAAAAGATCATACACTGAAAAATCCCTAAACAATGACACACTATATACTAAAGCCAACTTCATCTCGTCGATTATTATACAATATTTTAATTTTGGAGAAAAGGGCTCATAATTGTGCAGAGTATGAACTTATTGGAAGATTGATTGTCAAAATAAAAAGCAAAAGAGTGAGTAATTTTATTGGGTTATGGATTCGTTAATGATCATTTGGTTGAATAATCGGCCTGAGATTGGTAATGACCATAAGTCACAAACTATGATAAATGAACTAATTAGATAAAAGGATATATAATACTTTTCAATTGTATATTAAGGTATGTATCTAGCTAGAAGTATATATGGTTTGACAATTACAAGTTGTACTTTTTGTCAATTATCCAACAAAGTTCAAGAAAATTATGGATGAATTTTAGAATTTATTTATTTATTTATAAATATAAGAAATTCAAGTTCAAAATCTATTAAAAGAAAATTGAATATACATTGACACATGATAAAGTTGCTTAAAGTTTTGGACACTTGTACCATATGTCAAAGGATTGTACTTTTTTTTCTTCAAAAACATTCATTCAATTTTTTTTTTAATTTGTTTAAAAACTACATCTCCTTGTCAAATGCATTGGCTTCTACTGTTAGTTGTTTGTCATTATAATCAAACCAATTAAGAAAATGGTTGAGTGGACTTAGTGTACACGTCATGTTGATCTGTACACATGAAATCCTGAAAGAACAAATATATTTTTATGTATTTGTTGAGTATTTTAGGGGCTCTCCCTTCCACTGGAAGTAACTGTCCCTTGAAAGTAAGAAACCATTTTCTTCTCTTCAAACACTCAATCTCCAAACGGAACAACTCCTTCCATGTGCTTTCTAGTTTGTAGAATTGTAGTATATACTAATGATTATATTTACTAATTTTCTCGAGAAAGCTTGAGAGAAAAGATTTGCATGTGTAAGGTATACTTAATTAATCATGGGTAGGTTGACTTCTTTCCTTGGAAATTTTTGGTTTGACAATTATGTTTGAGTCATCTTCAACGTCATTAACTTAAACAATGGAAATTAAGATGTCAAAAGTTTAGTTGTTTACCTATAGCAACCATGAACCATCAAATTGAATGAAAATAATAATAAAGAAAGATACATATATTTAATTATTTTTTAACATATATATATATAGTCTTTCTACTATCAGTTCGTCATGATATATTTTTGATATAAAATATATCAGGATGAAGAATGTGGACCATAGATTATGAAGAAGTTTTAACAAGTACATACACTTTGAGTCAAAATATGTAAATCTAATGGTCCACATTCTTCGTCCTGATATATTTTATATTAGGACGAACTGACAATAGAAAAATTATATATATATATATATGTGTGTGTGTGTGTACTGTGTATTTTTTTTTTTTTTTTGGTATCGAGGATCCCGATCAGCTTGTCCTCCCCAACTGCGTGACTCGCCGTGGCCTGTATGTTGGATCGTGGAGCATGACAGATAGGAAACCCCAGCCACACAAAGATACAAGCAGGTAAATCAAAACTCGCATTCGTCTATGTAGGATTCGAACAGCTGACCTGGTAGTTACCTGTGCCCCAAGCTCGTCCTTCCACCGGTTGAGCTAGCGCCCTGATGGCTAGCCACAATGCAATTGCCAAGAGTAGAACCTAGGACTTGAGATTTTTCATCCCAAGCCTTGGACCACCTAGGCAACCACCTTGTGGTTTGTGTATATTCTTAATTTCTCATTAACTTAAGCCATGGAAATATGTCAAAACGGTTAAGTATAGTTTACCTAGCAACCATCAAAATGAATGAAAATAATAATTAAAAATGATAGATACATTTGATTGATGTTTTTAATTTAAGATATATTTTAATTATTACATACCCCTTAATCTGTTTTTTTAGATGGATGATCTTCATAAATCTCATTTACAAATTCTAAATAAAGTTATTAGCAATTTTAGAGTCATTTCTCATGAATCTTAAAAATACTCCAATCGACTTGTATTTATTTCATAACTTAAGGACGATAAATGAAATTTAGTATAAATAATTAAACAAGGGAAAAAAAAAAAAAAAAAAAACCAACTAAATTGGAAACTCAAATTATGCTCAATAAAAAAGAGATTGTTATTATTATTATTTTTTTATGTTGATATAGTTATTATTTCATCATCAGGACTTTTTTTTTATATAGATAAATCCACATGTTTTTTACAATACTTCAAGATTTGGGAAATGGAAGAGACTTGAAGCTGCAACTTAGTGTTGTGGGTATGAAGGACATATCTATAAATCCATATGCTTTAAATTCATTTGAAACATTAAATTTTTTTAAATATTTATTAGAAATATATTTATATTTAATTGTCCATCATAATTTATTGTTTGTCTAATTTGTAAGGTAAAGAGTTAACAAGTGGGTTGGACTAGCATCTCCTTTTGTTTTTGGATCCATTCTCATTTTTGTTGCTTTTCGTAATGTATTGGGCCATCGCTTCTTGGGCTGGGCTGAATGCTAAACTTAGACATTCACCAATCTTTAATTATTATTATTATTTTTAATATTCTTTGAAATCTAACCCCGAACCATTTAGGGGTTTACCAAGACCTGTCGGTATCAAATACTACATGCACAGACTGGATACATACCCTACAACTAGGAGATATCTATTTCCATAAGGCCATAACATCAAAAAGAAATCCTCTCACACATTCTTGTAAAATGTGTATGAGACTCAAACCCTTAATATTACTTTAATCATAAATCTATTGGACTATTGGTATTAAATAATAGTATCACCGTGGATAGTTAGAAAGGATCTAAGCAAATAATTAATTCTATGATTTCACATATACCATAATAGGATAATTTACATGATAAGAAAAAAAATACCATTTATTTATAGAATTGATTCGTAAAAGTGCTTACGTTATGCTTAAAATATATATATATTATATAAAATAAAATAAAAGGATAATTTAGATATTTATTTTTAAATTATTACAATTAATTCAAAGTTTTAAAAGGGAAAGTAACTCGAACCTATAAACTCAATAATATCGATGTGATGTTTACACCATTAGAACAACCTAGATAATTTATTTGATTCTTTCAAATGCAGGATAATATCCGTTAAGTGATTGCATTTCCATGAATTTAAAGTTGCATATGTTAATTTTTAGTCACTTTTGGACTTTTATGTTGTTGAACTACACCCACCTAAGTTTGCGAAATGAACAATTTAGTAATTTACAATACACTTCAGTTGGCTATTTTAAATATTCATTTTTAGCAAAGTTGTTATGTTTTTTCTCTTCGCTTTGGTGATATGGGTTTGAGTCTCACCTTTACTCATTAAACCGTAAATCGTAAAGTGTAGTGTAACCCCTCCATATAGTGGAGTTGTATTCCAAATTGTGTTGTACTGGTTAATCTAGCTAGATCTTGTCAGATCCTTGATCCAACTGTTGTCAAATTAAAAGCATAGAAAAGTTATTTAAAAAGAAATTTATAAAGCACAGTTGACGTCAACTATAACTAAGGTCAAAGGATTAATTAGATAAAGCTAAGGGTCAAAAAAGAAATATCGAAAAAGTAGTGTTGCATTTGCACGATTGATAAAGGTATGTTATGGATGCCCAAGTGCAAGATATTCACTTCACCTAACAAGTGCCAAATCCATATGACCATATCCCCAATCTGTATGTTCTAATACTCCGAGTCTGTTGACCCACGCAAAGCTAACTCACTTTGGCCGTTTATATTGGGATCAAATCTCTTTGAGATTATTATTTTTAAAAAAAATCTATTGGAATTATAATTTTTATTTTCTTATCTTTAATCACTTTATGATTGACCTTTTTGTATATATATATTGCAATTAATCGTGGATCCCGGGACACTACAAGGAAATTAAACAATAGGAAATTGATTTTATTATTATTAGTTTAATTATATTTTTATTATATATATTTTTTATTCTATTTATAATAAAGGATCTAAATTGTAATATTTGATATAAATATATATATATATAGTCAACTAACGGTTAACTAATAGTAAGGATTTTTTTACTGATTGTTCAAACCAGAGGGTTTAATTTAGCATTTAATCAAAAGTCACGGGGATATTTACAAATATCCCTAAATTAAATGACTCGCAGCAGAAATATATCTTTCGTTCGAAGACTTTAAGTTGAAGGAATTACTTGCACGAGTCCTCTTCACAAAGACGAAAACAAAAAGACAAATCATCCAAATACACTGAAATTAACATTTTCCGGGGTCCGGAGGCCCCGCAAGTGCCTGCTTGCAAGCAATCTCCATTTCTATTAAACAAATCAAAACTCTAGCTTCTAATCGTCACATAGATTAAAAAAAATATATATATAATAATAATAATAATAATAAAACCACGCTTGCTTCCGTACAATATCAATGATCATCCGTACCTTATTTTAAGTTTTTCTCTGGTAGGAATATAATTGTGAGTATACTTATAGTATACCTCATCACTTTTTGCTAGAAAAAGCAATACAATTGGATCAAATAATGCTTACATGATAAAAAATGATGAAGTGGATAAGTGTGTTATAAGTATGTTCACAGTTATATGTCTACTAAAGAAAAACTCATGATACACAAGTACCTTTATTTTTTGAACCCATATATGATAATATTATATGTCTTCCCAATTTTTGAGTAGATACAAGTGGAGAAAAATAAGTGAAATATATTGCTTTGAGAGAGAGAATTTAAGATGAAATATTTGATACAGAGCTTGTTGGTAGTAATAGTAGTAATGTTGGCGGTGGTGGTGGAGGTGGCATATTCACATGATTATGGAGATGCATTATCGAAGAGCATTTTGTTCTTTGAAGGTCAGAGGTCTGGAAAATTACCACCCAATCAAAGAATGACTTGGAGGAAAGATTCTGCTCTTCAAGATGGCTTTCAAATTGGTGTAAGATTTTTCGTCTCATTTTCGGAATGCTAGAATTGTAAATCTGTACTAGTACGGTAACTAGAATATAATTTGTTAATTTTTAACAAATTCAAGCAACTAATTAACTTAATATTCCCCTCAGGTTGATTTAACAGGTGGCTACTACGACGCCGGAGACAACGTTAAGTTCAACTTTCCGATGGCCTTCTCAACGACAATGCTGGCCTGGAGCGTCCTGGAGTTCGGCAAAACTATGGGATCAGAGCAGCAACACGCGTTGGAAGCCATCCAGTGGGCTACGGATTACTTCCTGGAAGCCACTAGCATTCCAGGCTTTGTTTTCGCTCAGGTTGGCGACCCTTACAGCGACCACAACTGCTGGGAAAGGCCTGAAGACATGGACACAAATAGAACCCCTTATGCTGTTAGCAAACAGTTTCCGGGATCCGAAGTTTCTGCTGAGATTGCAGCTGCACTTGCTGCCTCTTCCATGGCATTCAGACCCTCTGATCCTGTATATTCTGCTATCCTTCTCGAAAGGGCTACAATGGTAGGTTAAATTTACTTTGAATATCCAGTCTCGTACATCGTGCTTGATCTTGATAAGTCTCGACAGAACCCTGATTATTTTTTTTTTTGGCATGGATAGGTTTTTGAATTTGCAGACAAGTATAGGGGATCTTATAATGATAGTCTTGGACCTTGGACCTGTCCCTTTTATTGTGATTTCAGTGGCTATGAGGTATATATGCTCAATCTTGAAAGTGTAAGCCTGGTAAAAAAAATTTAACTTTGTTATCAATTTCAATTCAAAGGTTTAAAGATTGTCAAGTGTCAATATCTTACAGGATGAATTGCTGTGGGGAGCAGCTTGGCTATTCAGAGCAACAAAGGCAACTTATTACTGGAATTATGTAGTGAAGAACATACACAACTTGGAAAACATCATCACCAAAAATATAAATGGTGTCTCATACAATGGTGGTAGCTTTGCCGAATTCGGATGGGATTCCAAACATGCTGGCATTAATGTACTCGTTTCCAGGGTAAAGTACTTGACCTTTTGATCTCAAAAGTGCAGATTTTTGGACTGTCTCAGAATTTTCTCAAATTAGATTTTTAGATAGAATAAAGTATTTTTAGATTTCTAGTACCGGATAGGTTCAACTCAAATCTAAAAAATTTTGTTCCTGTTTTCTTGACAGATTATGAAAAATAGTTCTAGTTCCGATCCCTTTGTCCCGAATGCAGACAAGTTTGTGTGTTCTTTGTTGCCGGAATCACCTACGAAATCAGTCTCATACTCTCCAGGTTTTTTTTAAATTTCCCTCTTCTTTGTGTTAGATCAGACTTATTTGGAATTTATTTCTTGATCATTTATTTATTTAGGTGGACTTCTGTTCAAACCTGGAGGAAGTAATCTACAACATGCAACAGCTTTATCATTTCTGCTTGTTGTGTACAGTCGTTACTTAAAACAAGCTGACAGAGTGATTCACTGCGGTGATGTTGTTGTCAACCGAGCTCGGCTTATACAAGTTGCCCGAGGCCAGGTATATATTGAAATTATTAGGTCCGGGAACCCACACATAAATGAGACCTGATAATCCAAGACCCTGAACACAAAACGTGCAGGATCCCGCACCTGAAACCATTTTTATAAATATAATCAATTTTTATCTAGTTGACATTTGACATTTTAATACAAATTTAGATGTTAAATCTCAGTTGTTTTGGACTTATACTAAGTTTCGAAGAATTGACAATGCAGGTGGATTACATACTTGGAAGCAACCCTTTGAACATGTCATACATGGTTGGTTATGGAAAAAAGTTCCCTCAGAGAATTCATCACCGCGGCTCGTCCTTACCTTCCATTGATAAACATCCACAGCATATGGATTGTAAGGATGGAAGCTCATACTTCGAAAGCAGCAACCCTAATCAAAATTTGCTAACAGGGGCTGTTGTTGGAGGACCTGATATCAGTGATTCGTATGCTGATTCTAGAACTGATTTTGTGCACTCAGAGCCCACTACTTACATCAACGCTCCTCTGGTTGGTCTTCTTGCTTACTTCAAGCCCACAAGGGTCCTTAAAAGGATAAAGCCGTGAGACGTAAAGCGAACAATAACTTGTTAGTGACGGCCTTTGTGTATACACAAAAGAAATTTGCCCGACAACACTATTAATTTGTATTACATGCAAGGAAATTTTAGATATTTACAAGACTTATGATATTTTGATGTATAACTCAAAAGAGTTAAGTGATCGGATTTGAATCCTCTCCTCATCTAAATCAATGGTCTTAATTAATTATATTTTTGGTTAAGTAAAAACATAAAAATTAATAGAAATAATCCAGACCATAGATTTACTAAATTAGACACGTGAGGTGAGTGATATTTTCACTTATTAGTTGATTTTGATTCTACAAAAGTGTCGCAACAAGTCTGATACTCTGATGGCGTCAATAGACTAAAGAAGTTAGTCAACAGAGATGGTCATTGTTTGTCAACGTTTGGTTAAGTATTAGTTAGGTACAGTTAGCTTGTGTTAATAACTAATTAATAACTTCTGTTAGTAACTAACTATGCTGATGTGGACTTGAATTAGTTAGAATCTCTTGTAAATCAGAAAACATATATAAAAAGTGCGTGATCACATTCTTGTATATAAGAAGACCTGTACAACGATCTCTGCAATCTTTACTCATTCAATAAAAATAAGAAATACTTTATGAAGACTCCATTAATGGAGCTTTGTCAAAACTCTGTTTTCTCTGTTTACAAAACTCATTGAGTACTTTCGTCGAACACTTTTCGACTTCTAATAAACACTCTGCTTTGTTAATTAATTCTGTGATGTGACTAAAAATAAGGATATTTAATTATGTGATCATAGTTTTGCGTTAAATTATATATATAATTAGAGTAATACTATTGGACCTAAAAAACCAACCCATGTGACAACATCACACACAACATAGGCCCACGTCACTCTTTCCAAGATCCCATATGATGTTGTCACATGAGTTTGGGTTGGAAATTTGGGTCCAATAGTTTTACTCATATAATTAACATTCAATTTAATTTTACTGTTGCAATGTTCAAATTCTTATGTTGATATTAAATTATATGTACATATTTTACTTACGATATCACAAAATCAACCTATTCAATTACAGAAACTAATGTGGGGATTCGGCAAGCTTGGCAGATGTTTATTTCAAAAAAACTAATTGATTTCTTTCAGTTTTTCTCTCGATTTACTGTTCTAGAGTCTGGTCTTTGAATATTCCCTTGATATATTTAATGATTTATTACTAATTAAAATTTATTGTTTTCATCATATCAAAATTCTCTTGATATTTCTTTCCAAAAAAAAAGAGGGGTAAATTGTACAAACATACACTGTATTTTGGCAATAAGGAAAAATATGCTAGGAATGCCCTTAATTACAATCACATCCTCTGCAGTTAAAGAAAGGTCAACCGTTATTTAACAGTTGACCGTGAAAATACTAAAATACCCCTTTTTTCTAAAAAAAATGAAAAAAACGAAACCTCCACTGGCGGTTGACTCCATCGCCAATGGAGATTGGATCTCCTCTGTGAAGATCGAATGGCCTCCACAGAAGAGATCCACGATCTATGAAAAAAGAGATTGTCGATCTCTTTTGTGAGAAATCTTCAATCTCTTGGAGGAGATCGTTCGATCTTCTTAAGAAGATCCACGACCTCTGATAGGAGATCGTTGATCTCCTCTGTGAGAGATCGTGGATCTCCTCTAAGAGCGATCGTTCAATCTCTTCTTCGAGAGATCGACTATCTCCCTTAGAGGAGATCGAATGATCTCCCATCGATGATCTCCTCTGGAGAAGATGAGAAGTCAATCTCCTCCGTGACAAGAGGAGATCCCTCATATCGTGGAAGAGATCAAATCTCCACTGGCGATGACAGCCAATGGAGGGTTTTTTTTTAGTTGGGGTTGTTTTCTAATTACATATATTTATGGGTTCTTTTTATAATTTTTCTTTATTAAAAGTTTTGAGATTAGTTTAGAATACTGCTTTTTTATTTGATAGGTAAAATGACTATTTTACCTTTGATTTTCAAACTTAATAATTAAGTCAACTCGTAACTGTTACGTTAAAGGGAGGGGATTTGTCTATAATTTTTTTTTTTTAAGAGCATTCCTAACATATTTTGCCTTACTACCAAAACACAAAGTAAGTCTGCAATTTACCAAAAAAAAAAAAAAAAAAAAAATCTATTGAAAAAAAAAAAAATCTATTGATATTCCTTCAATTTTTTTTCTTTTTGTTTATAACATTTTGCAAGTAATTCTTCCAATTAGTGTTATGTGGGCATGTTTGGAGCAAGAGATGGGATGAGATATGACTAATTTTAGTCCCATCTCTCATGTTTGTTGCTTGCATGAGATGAGATTATTTACACTATGTTTGGTTTTATGGAAAGGGGGGAATTAAAGAAAGAAAAGGAAATAAGTAGATTTGTTATCCCTTGTTTAGATTGTTTAATGAAAATGAAAAGAAAGGATAATGAAGGAAAGGGAGGGAATATTTTCTTCCTATTTTATCAAATTTGGGTTTTCTCCAAAATTGGACGGAAAATGAGGGAAAATAATTAACAATATGTTTGAATTGGTGGAATAGGAGAGAAAATGAAAGGAAAAGTATATGAGGAAAGGAAAGGAAATGAAAAGAAAATGTTTTTAATGATCGTGGTTTGGATGGTTATAAATATAAAAGAAATGAAAGGAAACCAATCTTATTTGGAGGGGAGAAATAATGAATTCATTTTATTCTATTTACGAAAATATCATTCTTTCGACAATATGAAAACCCAATATTAATAGGGTTAGTTTTTGGATATTGAAAAAATCATTAATTATGGATTCTTTTCCCTCATTTTCCACCTAAAATTTGGGTGGAAATCAAATTGGGTGAAACAAGAATAAATTATTCCCTCTTTTTTCTTTCATTTCCTTCATTTTCCTTTCCTTTCTCTCTCATTTAACAATCCAAACAAGATATTTATTATAAATCCATCGGATCCTTTCCTTTCATTTCTCTCATATTCCATGAAACCAAATATAGTGTAAAAGTTAATGAATTTTTTCAATATTTCAAAACTAACCTCATCTGTTTCCTTAATTTCCATTCCTTTTTGTTCATAACCATCCAAACAATCATCACTAAACACTATCATTTCCACTTCTTTCCTCCCTAACTTATCATTACCTTTCCTTTATTTTCCATCAATCCAAACAGATCGAGTGTTAATCTCATGCAAGCAACTTATCTCACATTGGTGATTAGTCCCACCACTTTATAATTTTTTTAATTTTTTTCTTGTAATTAAAATAAAAATATCATTTAATAATTAATAAAATATATTATTTTAAACATTTAAAAAATAACAATTTTCAATATTAACAAATAAAAATAAATATTACTTTGTTTAAAATTGGTTTTAAATATTTAGATTATTTTTAAATAAACAATTTTAATTTTTTAATTTTTTTCAAAATATAATTTAAATATTTATTTTTAAAAATTCTTATTGTTATTTTTTTATTTAACTATAAAATTTTATATTTATTTAACATTTCTTATTATAGTATTTAAAAATATTTTTTAAATATTAAATATGAATTGAAAATGTTATTTTCTTTAATATTATTTTTAAATATTTTTATTTTTTAAAATATTAATTTATTTAAAAATAATTTGATTTAATGTTATATTAATCAATTTCATATTGTATTAAATACATGATAAAATCATTTAATTTTTTTTATCAAATCTCATAACACACCAAACAAGAGATGAAACTATTTTAATTCAATCCTATCCAACACTAAACACATAACATAACTAATTTAATCCAATCTAATCTCATCAAATCTAATCCGGTTCAATCCATGGAAATAATCTTATACTATCTTGTGCACCAATCGAGCTGTCTAATACTAAATAAGGTTCACACGGTGAGCCTGCCATATATTCAACCTCTGAGCTGTGCAATAATGAATAAGAAACTTATAAAGTATATATTTTCTGTCTCCAATTTTTTTTTTTTAATTAAGATTAAAAATAGAATTCCGACAATAATTATTTCCTTCCCTTAAGGTTACATATAATAAATGTAATAAACCCTTTTCTCCTTTTTAGTTTTTAGTATATCATATATTCCTTCTATATATATCACATTTACACCCCCCATGTATATGTTTGTATTGTTTTTCCTTTAATAGCAGAATATTCACATAACTTTGATATCTTATTTAGTGCTTGTTTGGTTTAGCTTTCTACTGCTTCAAAAGGTATATAAACGTCTGTTTGAGTTTTTTGAGTTGTTTGGTTGGGCTTTTGAGATTGTCAATTTTAAATGAGTAATGCTACTTTGTCCAAATCCGGTGCCCAAATGACGTGGCAACACTCTCGTCTATTCATTTAGATTGTATTAGATTTACTTGATTTAAATAAATGGATGAGAGTATTGCCATGTCATTTGAGCACCAAATTTGGGCACCAGATTTGGGCAAAGTAGCATTACTCATTTTAAATTCAATAGATATTAGTAAAGTTTAAACCTCTACTAAGCAAAAGCTCATAGAGAGGTACTTCTCCAAATAGACATTTTTTATAAAAAAAAAAAAATCTACCAACTAAATATCTATATATTTTTTTTTCAAAAACTCTATTTCTAATATATCTACTACAAGTAGATCTTTTACCAATAGAGGTTTTTCAAAAGCCCAACCAAACAAGCTCTTACACTCTTATATGGTTGTGTGAATATCTGTCTCTTCCTTATTGAGATATATGGTACATATACTACAAAGCCTGACAGAGAGAGCACTTCAGGGAATTTTTTCAAAGTTGAGAGAAAAAAAAAAGGTGTAGAGAAATTATGGGTGGAAAATATAAGAGAGTGTTAGTGTTGTTAGGGTTTGTGGGGATGATGATGATGTTGAGATCAGTGGCTTCATCATCAATATCACATGATTATGGTGATGCATTGTCTAAGTGTATCTTGTTCTTTGAAGGCCAAAGATCAGGGAAATTACCTTCTTCACAAAGGATGACTTGGAGGAAGGATTCTGCTCTTCGCGATGGTTCCGACATCGGTGTAAGTTTTTTTTTTTTCATGATAAATATTTACTTAAAATGTAGATACACATTTTCAATGTCGTTTAAACTACAGAGAAATAAGTCATAGTTTCGTTTAAAATTATTCTGCCTAGCTAAGTTAAAGTAGTTGAATAGTTGAATATGTATGATAATATTGATTTGAAATAATCCAAAATTAATCAAGTGTACGTTTTCTCATCTTGTACCAGTTGAATAAAAACGTTTAGTTTTACCATTCTTCTCTTTCTCTTTACCGCTAGACATTTTTAATTTATTTTTTTTTTTCGATTTGTTTCAACTTTTTTTTTTTATTATTTATAATTATCTTTTGACTTTGGAGATGGATAGTGATGAACAGTGCTAGAGCTAGCCTTTATTATTATTATTATTATTATTATTTTTTTTTTTTTAGGAGATCATAACATTAAAATGAAATAATAATTTTAAGATAAAAAATCATTATAGATATACGATTTCTAAAAAAAATTATGAGCAAGCAAGCACTGCTTGAAACTTTGAATAAATATAGAAATTGATTAGAAGGGGAAGGGGAGAGATCTTTGTGGCGTCTCTTTGGTTAATCTCATAAGAGCAGTATTTAAATGTTTATTATGTAAAAATAAAGGTAAATCATAAATGCCCTTCTTTCGATTTAAAAAAAAAATCATAAATTCCCTTAAAATTTCTAAGCATAATCACCATACACAAATTTTCTCAAAATAATCCCAAAACATCTCTTATAGTCAATAATTTTTAATATAATAAATAATTTTTTTTATAATTAAACTAATACAAAAATCTTCATTTTTTCATCCTTCTTTTTCTTCAACTTTTTGTTCCACCTCAATTCTTCAGTAGTACCGGTAACAAAAATTAGAGATTTAAAAATAATAAATAACAAGGAAACCACCATTTTCACAACTTAACAACAGCTGTGCTAATCATGAAATACAAAAACATTATCAATCAAAAACACTATAACCACTGAAATCATTTGAAGGTAGAAACAACTTAAAAAATAATGGATACACGAACGACATCTAAATTCAAAATTGCGATACCGAAATCATTTTTCTAAGAATTATATATAGTTAGAATTTTTTTTAGCTTACCCCAATATTTCAGTCATTTAGTACTGAAACATCATTGAAAATTAAAAATTCTTATCAAACCTGTTATACGAAAAACATATGAATAGATCCACATCCTTAAATAATAATAATAATAATAATCATCATAATAAATATATAAAGATTTTATGAATTAATGTCATTGATATGCATTTTATATAGTGCGTTTGACAGGCAAAATACGTTTTTGAATTGTTGACAGTTGAATTGTATCTTTCTCATGACTTTCTTGTAAATTGTAATGTCTAACTTAAAAGTAAATAATTATCTATAAACAAAAAGGATTTCTACTCTCTTAAGCATCAAAATTAAATTAGATAATAAAATTTTTTCTTACCATGTGTGTCGATGCATTCATTTTACCATTTACTACACTCTCTTTCAGATAGACCTAGTAGGAGGTTACTATGACGCAGGCGACAACGTAAAGTTTAATTTTCCGATGGCATTTACGACCACCATGCTAGCATGGAGCATACTCGAATTCGGTAATCATATGGGCTCCGAATTGCAGCATGCAACAGAGGCAGTGAAATGGGGCACGGACTACTTCTTGAAGGCCACCAGTGTCCCCGGAAAAGTTGTTGCCCAAGTCGGTGAACCCTACGGTGATCATAACTGCTGGGAGAGGCCTGAAGACATGGACACAGCTCGAACCTCCTATGTCGTCAATACAACGAGCCCAGGTTCAGAAGTTTCAGCTGAGATTGCAGCCGCATTAGCAGCCTCTTCCATGATCTTCAAGAATATTGATAATCGGTACTCGCAAGTGCTTCTCAAAAGAGCATCTCAGGTAGTTATTTCTTCAGGTTTTCTCTTTCCTTATATTTTCTTTCTTGTAAAAAATATTCTAATTTGTTTATTTTTGCTTGGAAGCAGGTTTTTCAGTTCGCAGATCAACATCGGGGCTCTTATAATGAGAGTATCGGACCAGCTGTGTGCCCATTTTATTGTGATTTCAGTGGCTTCATGGTACACACTAAGTTACAAACTTGTTTATTTGTTATGAGAAAGTTTATGTTACATCAAATCCATCGTCTCAACATATTATGATTAAATCTTGATATATAGACTGAGAGATTAAGAAAATTTAAATTTAGTGTCGTGAAATCTGATAATTATATCAGTACTCTCAGTGGTTGAACACTTTCCCTTCACATCTGTGATAGAAGTTCGAGACTGAATACCAATCCTCTACAATGAGATTTGTATTTCAGGCACGCCCCTGAATGGATTGATGTCTTATATGATTGACGTCATATCCTGACACACTTACATGTAGTGGGAGTTGTATTCTAGACATACCCCTATCTGATTGGTGTGGATCTGATTTGATAATATACACGACATCATATCCTGACATCTTATGCAATTCCGTATCTGTTTTCTAGGATGATTTGATATGGGGAGCGGCATGGTTATACAAAGCCACAAATACAGAATATTATTTGAAATATGTTTTGGATAACATTCACTACTTGGAAAATGTTCCTCAATCGAATGATCCTATATATGTAGGAGGTAGCTTTGAAGAATTCGGATGGGATTCAAAACATGCCGGCATCAATGTACTTCTTTCCGGGGTACGTAATTTATATTTTAAATTACTTTGTTTCTTTCTAATTAGACAGCCATTAATTATTGGATTGAAATCTAATTAATTTGTTCTTCTTCTGGTTTCTACAGTTGCTGAAGAACACTCAAAATTCCAGCAACACTTTTGTTCAATACGCTGACAAATTTGTTTGTTCTGTATTACCCGAATCACACTCCAAAAACGTCTATTTCTCTCCAGGTATCGTCCCCTAACCACAATTCAACCCACCAACTTGGTCATGGATTCTATTACAATTAATTCCGGGTTTTAGCATTTAGGGGAGGGGGACACAACTCGAACTCTCAACCTCTCAGTTGTGTTGTGTAGGAGTAAGGGATCATATATACCACTAAGCCAACCTCATCCGTTTATAGTTTTGTATTCAATATATACACTTCTAATAAATAAGTATTATCTATTGATTAGGTGGGTTATTATTCAAAGATGGAGGAAGCAACACACAGCGCACTACAGCTATTTCATTTCTTCTACTTGTTTACTCACGCCATTTGATAAGTTCCCAAAATAGAGCCATTCAATGTGAAAACAATGTTGTTGTCACTCCATCTAGACTTGTTCAATTCGCAAAAGGCCAGGTAAATACTACATAGTCGTGGTCCTGAAATTTTTCGGGATCGACCTATATAGAGAATTATTATTATTAAATATGCCTGTGTACCATAATAATCCTGTGATTTTTCTTATTATAATCCAGGTTGATTATTTACTTGGAAGCAATCCAATAAAGATGTCATACATGGTGGGATATGGCAGAAACTTCCCTAGAAAAATTCATCACCGTGGCTCGACCTGTCCTTCTATTGATAAACGTCGGAGGAAAATCAAATGTCACGATGGAGACGTGTTTTTCTATAGCAAATATCCGAATTTCAACCAACTTACCGGAGCCATTGTTGGAGGACCTGATATCAAGGATCAATACAATGACACAAGAATTGATTTTGTACACTCAGAGCCAACAACATATATAAATGCACCTTTTGTTGGAGTTTTGGCTTTCTTCAAGGAAAAAGGCAGGTGATACATCACCAGAAATTCAATATAGTGAATCAAATGTCTACGCTGTTGTTGTACTACGCTGTTGTCGTGTACTTTGTTTTCTCTTGGTTTTTGTTGGCCCTTTGTGTGGTGTTAATATAATCCAATGTTCAAAAAATAAAAATAAAAATGACTACAGTTCCATTGTAATTTCTATACATTGGAAAACAAATACTCTTATAAATTGAAGGGATAGATATGAGAACTTATAAGAGTTTGTTTTGTCTTTTTTTTTTTTTCAAACGACAAACAGAGAACAGAATTTGGTGACGGGGTGAAATTATATAGTTACTTCAAATATTTATATGATCAAAATTATATATTTTTTTAACAGTAAATTTTATTCATGGGAGATCAAAAGTCAAAGAGCTAACAAGCTATAAGAAACCAACGGGCCAAGACACACCCAAAAGCCCAACAAAACAGTTTACAAACAAAAGGCAAAAACAACCCACCCAAACAGGAAAAGCACACCACACAATAACCAACAGGCCATGCCACAAACCAAAAACACAAAAAAACGAGACCACCAGACACCTCTACAACAGGCCCAAATTCAAAACAAAATCTGCCCAAAACAAAAACCGGCCATTGTTTATACGCCATTTTGAGCCTACCACCCTTCAACCTTGAAATTGCTTTTGCAAAGACATTAGCCATCCTCACTTATCATTGAAATCAAAATTCAAAACCCAAAGCTGATCCCATATCTATAACCTTAATAATCTCCTCCTCAAGGATCCAAGGAATCTTATACTTAGAACTCCTGATCTTCATACCATGACCCTTTGTAAAGACATATATCAGTCATCCTTACTTCTTTATCATTGAAAGCAAAATTATATACTACCATGAAATGCCCACATTTACATCAACAAATCATCTTCACCAATAATTGTAACACAAATTACTAATCTTAAGATCAGCACATCCCCTAAAACAGCCACAACATTTTTTTTTTGTTGTTGAAATATTACATATATTTAGGGTTTTTAAGGAGGGGAGGGACAACAGTCAAACCTTAATTCTCAAACAAATAGTTCGTCAGACAAATAATAAAATTACGAATAATCTCTAACATCAAATAGGTAAATGATAAATTAATAACCCAATTGTTGAAGCTTAAAAATCCATATTCTTTTGTATCTAGGACAAACAGTTATTTCTCTCCATTTATTCTCCATTTCTCTCTTTAACGAATATAAAATATATATACATAGCAATAGGTTTGTCACTCTAATTCAATTAAACAAAAAAAACTAATAAATACTCCTTACAACTCCCTCAATTTGGTTTTGTATTGACTTTAATAACACCATATACATTTTATTCTCTTTTCTTTTTCTTCCAATGACAATTACGGGTATTACATTTTTCTCCACCTACAAAAAATTTCGTACTCGAAATTTACATATATATCAAGCTTCAAAATATTTGTATGATATAATAATCATAACCTAATAACTAGAATCAATACCAAATCATAACCTAGTCTCCAATATCGACATTGCTCTTATACCAATTTGTAACACCGTAAATCCGGGACCCAACGGACCGGGATATACCATTCATTAGGGCTCGTTTGGTACACCATATTAGATTGCATTCGACTGTATTAAATTGTATTGTATTGTATTGCACTTTATTATTATTAATACAAACATGTGTTTAGTGATGTATTGTATTATATCGTATTAAGTTATTCCTTTGACTTTATTGAAAAAAATTTATTTTAAATAATATAATATTTTTTTTAAAAATTAGTTAATAATTAATTTTAAATATTCTTACCATGAATAAATCAATAAATATTTTTATATAAAAAATCAATAAATATTTAGTTTAATTTTAAAAAAAATTTAATAAATAATATATATATATATATAATAAATATTTCCTATATAATTTTGAAATTATAAAAAATATATATATATTAACAACATAACATATATTTCAACAATATTCCATATTTGTTGAAAAAAAAAAGTGCTTATTCTAATACAATACAACCTAATAACACCAAATATAATGTACTAGCTAATACAATGTTTGTTGTATTAAGCAATTAAAATGTATTAAAATAATACAATATAGTGTTTGCGCCCCAAACATTGTATTGTATTATTATAGTACAATTTAATTGCCTAATACAATACAATGCGGCGAAACAAATGAGACCTAAAATCTCTAAAGTCTAAAGTAATTAAAACATTAAATAAATTGATTCCTTACAACACATACACACATGAAATTAAATCCTCCGGCAATACATATCTCCCATATGCTAATGCAAATCTCATCCATTCCAAATCCAAAAACTTAATCTACAAAATGGTGGTGACAAGGGGTGAACCGTCAACTCAGTAAGTAAATTCATGCATAACATGTAAAATAGAATAGCTTTTGTAAAACCTTTGCATTCAAATCCTTGATCATAAATTTTTCCAAAAATCCCAACAATGTATTATTTAATAAAACCAGAATTAGCATTTAATATAATTTACATACTTAAATATCAATAAAAAGGTTAAAATCATATCCATTCATATTCTTAAATCATAAACGTTTCATAAAACAGTATAAACATTATGAAATCAAACGATCATTTAATAATTATAATTTAAAATACTGTAATTGTACGGACGTAAACAATACATGCAAATAATCACTTTATAAAGCAGTAAATAAATGATTTTTACAGTATAAATGGTATTTTTTTATAAATGGTTAACATATAGCTCATGTCTCGTAGTGTCACAAGTACCAGTGTGACGCGGTAATAACAATATGTATGCATACAATATCCCAGCTGTGCCAGTAACAATAACAGTAACTATGGAACAATGAGCCAAAATGATTTTATAAATTCACATATAATTAAATCTATAGCATTTTTATATAACTATCGGTACAATATAGCAGTAGTATTCTTACGGGAACCATATCAATATAAACAACATGAGATAGTAGTAGTATTTTAGTAAAACTATATCAATATAAATAATAGCAATCAAACGATATTTGACAATATATAAGCAATGGATAAGCAGTGGATCAGTTTTAAAAATACCTTATGTACAATTCTTAAACAACTTGATCAAAACCAGTAACATCTTTAACAAATATAATAGAGTAGAATAAAATAAAGAAACAGTAAATTTGATAATTCGAAACATAACACACCATGAATGAATTTACTTACCTCGGTACGAATCCGCTTTAGCTCTAGAAACTCAAGAATCACTCAAACCTATACAATTACAAATTGAATTACCATCATAACATCATCACCATAGTAATTTAATCGACATAAATCACTTGTATTGAATTAAACTTAAAAACTATTCTTCCTGTTAATTATCACATCTGACCACTCTCTACTCCATGATTTTTAATTAATTCTCCAGTGCTCCAAATCTCACAATATTTGACAAGGATGATCTACAGTAAAA
This sequence comes from Acer yangbiense, assembly GCA_008009225.1. Classification (NCBI taxonomy): domain Eukaryota; kingdom Viridiplantae; phylum Streptophyta; class Magnoliopsida; order Sapindales; family Sapindaceae; genus Acer; species Acer yangbiense. The sequence goes on from CM017762.1 coordinate 60,670,000, forward strand.
AATTTAAATTAATCCATAGTCATTAGAATATATAACAATCCATTCTTTTCTTGTTTCCCGAATCTATCATACAGAAATCAATTCCAACCTTTGTCCACCCCAAAATTTATAACTATATTTATACCCATTTATAAATCACGAAATTTTTTGTAATGACAGTAGACATATTAACCTATCTATATGTAAATTTTCATAATTTTCCAACATGAATAATCAACTCAAAACAATTTTCAAAATATGGTCGATCTTATAAAAACAGGGGATTCCAACAGCCTCTATAGTGGTTCGAAAATTCAATAAAATAAGATCACCCATATTTAGAAAATTGTTTTGAATTTTCTAACCAATTTATAAAAAAGAGTCAAATGAAGAAAAAGAAAAAAAAAACTTGACAATTTCATTATTCAATGAAAAATAATAATAATTTTGAAACAAAATGATTTTCTTTTAAAAAAAAAAAAATTTGGTTTTTATGATAGTGTTTAAAAAAAAAAAGTTTTGTCAAAAGGATAATTTTGGAAAAAACAATAGAGTGACGATATTTGCACTCCTCAAAAACTGTATGTACACCCCGATTTAGTATATTTTTGAAAATCTAATATTATCATTGAGTAAAATTACTTAAAGGACTAAATAGTTTGTAACTACACACCAATAATTATTAATTGGTTTTATATAAATCTTTTGTAAAAAAAAAAATAAATAAATAAAAAGGGAGTTTCCTATTAATTATTTGATATGATAATAAAAACCTTTCTATTTTATCAAACCCTAACTTCTAAAAACCTTTCTATTTTATCAAACCCTAACTTCTATTTTAAATACTAATTTCAATTTTTTTTTATGGAATACAAATTGATTGAGTTGATAAACAATTTACTATTATAATTGAGTGAAACAAAAATCAATACCAACAATAAACTTTCTTATGAACAATTGTTTTTTTTTTTTTTTTTTTTTAACTTTCTTAGGAATAAAGGAATTGAGATATACTGTTATGTACTGAAAGCCTCTTTTTACATAAAGAATTAAAAAAAAAAAAAGTTTTAATGCAATGAAAATAAAAAAAATTCATACTATTATTTTGTGACATCAAATGTTTTTACAGGAGTTAGAAATTATTTTTTTGAATAAAAAGATATAAAATAATAAAATTTTAAATAAATATAATTAGATAACAAAATGGTGGGCTGTGATAACAAAAATATAATACAATAAAATTAAAGAAATAGTATTTTTGGCATTAAGTGGGGTTTATTTACGAACCGGAGATTTTTAAAATATTTTAGGGGTGTACTTACGAAATGGGTGTATATACAGTTTTTGAGGGGTGCCAATATCGCTACTCTTTTTAAAATTTAAGTTTTTAGAATTGAGTGTATTTAGAAATGGAGTGTGAAAAGAAAAAAAAAAATTATAAGGAGAAAATCTCTTTCTAATTAAAGGTGGATGTGGGCTGTCTCAAAACTTTTTTTATTTTTCAGTTAAGACCAAAAACAGAATGCCGACATTACTTTCAAAAATATATATATATATATATTGAATGCCTACATTAATTATTTCCTCGCATTAAGACATATAATAAATGTAATTAACCCTTTTGTCCTTACATTAATTATTTCCTTGCCTTAAGATTACATATAATAAATGTAATTAACTCTTTTGTCCTTTTTTAGTATATCATATAATCGGTCTTTCTATTATCAGTTCGAACTGACAAAAGTTATATCAATTCTTTGTATGTGGGCCACTGGATTTAAATACTTTGACTGACAAGTGCATACAGCCAAGTCAAAGTATTTAAATCCAGTGGCCCACATGCAAGGAACTAATATAACTTTTGTTAGTTCGAACTGATAATTGAATTTCTGATCATATAATATTCCTTTGATATCACCTTATATATATTTATATCCATGTGTTTATTTTCTTTCCTTTTATAGTAGCATATTTACAATTCTGATTTACACCTTTATATAGTTGTGTGAATATATGCCTCTTTCCTTATTGAGATACAAAACCTGTCATAGAGACTTCGGGAAGTGTTTCAAAGAAGGAGAGTTGAGAGAAAAAAGAATGTGTAGAGAAATTATGGGTGGAAAATATAAGAGTGTGTTAGTGTTGTTAGGGTTTGTGGGGATGATGATGATGATGGTGAGATCAGTGGCTTCATCATCACTATCACATGATTATGGCGATGCATTGTCTAAGTGTATCTTGTTATTTGAAGGCCAAAGATCAGGGAAAATGCCTTCTTCACAAATGATGACTTGGAGAAAGGATTCCGCTCTTCGTGACAGCTCTAATATCGGTGTAAGTCTTTCTTTTACATCCATCTTCCATTTTTCGTGATATATTTACTTAAAATGTACAAATATATATTGTTAAATTGTGTTAATTCTACAAATAAATAAGTTGTTAGTTTCGTGTAAAATTATTTTGTCTATTAGGTAAAGTAGTCGATTAGTACAATAGTATTGACTCGAAATAATTTAAAATTAATAAGTGTTTTCTCATCTTGTACGAGCCCAATCAAGAACGTTTATGTTTACTATTTGCTTCTCCTTCTCTTTACCACTAGATGATTTTTTTTTAATATATATATAAACAAACTCTTCGATTTGTTTCAACCTTTTTTAATTATCTTTTGACTTCGGAGATGGATAGTGATTAACAGTGGTAGAACCAGCAATTTTTTTATTTATTTGGGGAGATCATAACATTAAGATGAAATAATGATCAGGGGATCGAACAAAAAAACAAATAAATTAAAGAAAAGAAATATATATATATATATACACACGATTTCTCTAGAAATTTATGGGTAATAGAGTTTGATTAGTAGGGGAAGGTAAGAGATCGTTAAGCGTCCCTCTAATTAAACTCATAAGAATGAAGGTAAATCACAATAAAAAAAATTCAAAAAATAATCACTAAATTTTTTTTAATATAATTATAATGATAACCACCTTTTATTTTATTTTTAAAATAATGAACCTAGCACAAATACCATTTTGTTTTCCAAAACAAAAAATTTGAGTTCTTCCCTTCATTTTCTGATATCTCGAATACACTTGAAGCAAGAGAAAGAAGTAACAACTACTACACCTCCAACTCCCAAAGTTACTCTATCAAAATCATGTTTTCTTAGCCTTATATATGGTTAGAAATCTTGTTAGCTTCCTCCAATATTTCAGTCCTGTAGTCCTGAAATTGAGAATTAAAAAAATTCTTATCAAATTGAGAATATATCCACATACTTAAATAATAATATATTTTTTTGTTTTATGAATTAATGCCATTGATATGCATTTTATATAGTGCATTTGACAGGCAAAATGCGTTTCAATTGTTGACAGTTGCTTGGTATCTTTCTCGTGACTTACTTGTAATGATTTCTAATCTCTGAAGGATCAAAATTAAATTAGATAATAAAAAAAAATTCTTAACATGTGTCTTAAATCTTAATTGCAAATTAATTTTATCATTTAATAAATTCCCTTTCAGGTAGACCTAGTAGGAGGATACTACGATGCCGGCGACAACATAAAGTTCAGTTTTCCGATGGCATTTACGACCACCATGCTAGCGTGGAGCATACTCGAATTCGGTAATCATATGGGCTCCGAATTGCAGCATGCAACAGAGGCAGTGAAATGGGGCACGGACTACTTCTTGAAGGCCACCAGTGTCCCTGGAAAAGTTGTTGCCCAAGTCGGTGAACCCTACGGTGACCATAACTGCTGGGAGAGGCCTGAAGACATGGACACAGCTCGAACCTCCTATGTCCTCAATACAACGAACCCGGGATCAGAAGTTTCGGCTGAGATTGCAGCCGCATTAGCAGCCTCTTCCATGGTCTTCAAGAATATTGATAACCGGTACTCGCAAGTGCTTCTCAAAAGAGCATCTCAGGTGGTTCTTCAGGTTTTCTCTTTCCTTTTTCTTTCTTGTAAAAATTATTCTAATTTGTTTCAAATTGAAAAGATTTTTTTTTTGTGTGTGCCTGGAAACAGGTATTTCAGTTTGCAGATCAACATCGGCTCTCTTATAATGAGAGTGTTGGACCAGCGGTGTGCCCATTTTATTGCGATTTCAGTGGTTTCATGGTACACACTAAATTACAAACTTGCTCATTTGCTACTTGAAAGTTTATATTGCATTTAGATTTCATTAGATGCATTGTCTCAACATATGATGCAATGTATCTTATCGAATTAAATCTTGATATATAGAGTTAGAGATTAAGAAAATTAAAATTTCGTGTCATGAAATCTGATTTGATGTCACATTATTTTGCACAACCATTCTTAGCAAAGTGGTTAAACACTTTCCCTTCACTTCTGTGATAGGAGTTCGAGTCATATTTATCCTTGACCCGATTGGTGTCTTATTTGATTGACATCATATCCTAACACACTCCTGCAGTGGGAGTTGTGTTTTAGACGGACCCTTAACTCGATTGGTGTCGATCTGATTTGATAAGATATATGACATAATATGCAATTCTATATCTGTTTTCTAGGATGATTTGATATGGGGAGCAGCATGGATATACAAAGCCACCAATACAAAATATTATTTGAAATATGTTTTGGAAAACATCCACTACTTGGAATATGTCCCTCAATAGAATGATCCTATATATGAAGGAGGTAGCTTTGCTGAATTCGGATGGGATTCAAAGCATACCGGCGTCAATGTACTTCTTTCCAGGGTACGTAATTTATATTTTAAATTACTTTGATTCTTTCTCATTAGACAACCATTAATTATTGGATTGAAATCTAATTAATTTGTTCATCTTCTGGTTTCTGACAGTTGCTGATGAACACTCAAAATTCCAACAACCCTTTTGTTCAATACGCTGACAAATATGTTTGTTCTGTATTGCCTGAATCACCCTCCAATTCCGTCTCTTTCTCTCCAGGTATTGTCCTCTAACCACAATTCAACCTACCAACTTGGTCGTGGATGCTATTACAATTAATTCCGGATTTTAGGGGAGGGGAGCATGACTCGAAACCATAAATAGTGTAGATATAAGGGGTATACCATTGTGCCAACCTTGTATCTCAGTAGTTTTGTATTTAATGTTAATATATATACTTCTAATAAAAGAATACTGTATATTGATTAGGTGGGTTATTATTCAAAGAAGGAGGAAGCAACACACAGCACACTACAGCTGCGTCCTTTCTTCTTCTTGTTTACTCACTCTATTTGACAAGATCCAACAATAGAGCCATTCATTGTGGAAACAATGTTGTTGTCACTCCATCCAGACTTGTTCAATTCGCAAAAGGCCAGGTATATTACATAGTCACAGTACTGAAATTTTTCAGGATCGACCTGACTAGAAAATTATTATTATTATAAGGTGTGCTATAATCCTGTGATTTTTCTTATTACAATCCAGGTTGATTATTTACTTGGAAGCAATCCAATAAAGATGTCATACATGGTGGGATATGGCAGAAACTTCCCTAGAAAAATTCATCATCGTGGCTCGACCTTGCCTTCGATTGATAAATGCCGGAGGCAAATCAAATGCCACGATGGAGACGTGTTTTTCTATAGCAAATATCCGAATCCGAACCAACTTACCGGAGCCATTGTTGGTAGCCAACCCCGTATATAAATGCACCTTTTGTTGGAGTTTTGGCTTTCTTCAAAGAAAAAGGCAAAGGTAGGAGATACATGACCAGAAATTCAAGGACCAGAATCGAATAAACGAATTTCTACACTATTGTTGCAGTACTAATAAAAATGACTACAGCACCATTGTAATTTCTAATGATTTTGTTTTTAATTTCAAAGGATAAATAGAGAACATCACAATTTGGTGACAAAAGATGAAATTAAATAAATACTTGATTCAAATTCTATGATCAAAATTTTAGACTACCATGAAGTTCCCATATTTACATTAACAAATCAACTTCACTAATAATTATAACACACAAATTACTAATCTCTTAAGATTAACACATCTCCTGAAATTAAACAGCCACAACATTATCTCTTGCTACAAAAATGACAATTCCACCTATTCAACTTCCTCTCAACAAGACAATATTATGAAAATCACTTGAAAATGGAGCGAAAAATTAATCAAATTATCAGGTGAAAGAAATTCATACTTTTTTTTTTTTTTTAATGAGATTTTGATCAACACCTGTGTAAAATGCATTTGAAACCATTTTGCACCGATACAAATCAGTATTCATCTGACCAGCTATATATATATATACAGTCTTTCTATTATCAGTTCGAACTGATAAAAGTATATCAGTTCCTTGTATGTGTGTCACTGGATTTAAATACTTTGACTGACAAGTGCATACAGCCAAGTTAAAGTATTTAAATCCAGTGGCCTACATGCAAGGAACTGATATAACTTTTGTCAGTTCGAACTGATAATAGAATTTCTGTATATATATATATTTATAATTTCTAGGAATAAATAAAATATCTATTGCTATGGATCTTCGGGAACACAATTGTTTAGATTTTAATTTAGAAATACAATTAGACTTTTGGTCTATATATATAAAATAATAAAAAAAAAATTAAAAAAAAATTAAAATTAAAATTTTCACCAAACAAGATATATGTTCAAAAATATATCTAGGTTTTTTTTTTTTTTTTTTTTTTTTTTTTTTTTTTTTTTTTTTTGACAATATCTATATATCCACCTATGTAGACCAGATATTTTTTTGAAGTTTTTTTGGCTATAGTAGGATTCGAGCCACTGACTTGGAAGTCACATACCTAAATCTCAAGCTCATCCATCTACCAACTAAGCTACGCCCCTAGAGGCTAAGGTATACATTGTGACAAAACAACTCTTTAATAGAATTATAATGAGTATATGCTTACAAAATTCATATTAGATGCTAAACATTTTGGTTCCACTTCCGGTCTTTGTTTTTTTGGGTATGTTGTGGCCGCGTTTTAGCATATGGCTTTGGGCTTCATTTTGTTTTAGTGGGCTAGCCCGGGGGCTTTTTGTTGCCTTGGGTTTTTGTCTCCCTTTTGTATGTTTTTGCTTGCATGGTGGACTTTTTAGATTTGTTTGGGCCCGTTGGATCCTTGTTTTCTGTATTTTTTTTACGTTCTTTGGACCTTTTGTATAAAATCTTACCATTCAAAAAAATTGTTATGTAATACCTGTTTCTTAGGTTGAAATTATTTTTTTTGTTAAAATTGTTTGATTCAGTACGATATATAATTTTTAAAGACTTTGAGTTTATTGAAATAAATAAAAATACTTCAATTATTGAAGTAAATTGAAATCTAATAATAAACCTTTTTATTTATTTATGAAATAATAGTAAATAATGAAAGGAGGTAAGTTTACTACTTAATTTCAAATAATCAGAACCGGTTTATTTAATAAAACATAAATTAAAACATTTTATAAGTATGCAAGACTACAACACTTATTGTATTCATTTGTTACGTATCAGTCTAGTATGGATTAGCAACATTTATACCCCTCGAAACTTTTATGTATCCAGACAAAATGAGGTTGGTTTGGTAGTAAAACCTCTCACACATGCACTGTAAGGTTACGGATTCGAGTCCTCCCCTCCCCAAACTTTTATGTTCCCCATTAATTAAAGATGCTTGAAGCGGTGAATATTATATTAATAATATATATTGTGGTAGTCAAAAATTCAATAAATAATTTATATGTATTCTTCCAATAAATTAATTCACAATTTTCTATAACTTAAAAAAATAAATATAATTTTTATATTACTCTTTCAATCATTAACATTGTCCTCTATACCTTTCAAAAAAAAAAAAAAAAAAACATTGTACTTATAATAGCACACGTTTGTTCAGAATATATGTGGTGTACTTGTAATTGTTTAATACTTTTCCTAATTTCATATTGTTGAAATTTAATAAAAGAAAATACTAATTTGAAATATACATATGGGAGGAGTACAAATATAGTTTTTCTTTTGGATGATTTTTTTTTTTTTTTTTTTTAAAGCATTACCATATAATTTTAAGGGTTCACGTTGTTATTGTGTGACGTGTTTGTCATAATCTGGGACTGGGCCACTCTTTGGGAATTGAGCTTGGCCCATTTCTCGAATGAAAAAAAAAATGACGTCACGTTAACACCCATCAAATGGGCTTCCGTGAGTAACTGGGCCTGGGCCGTTCTGTTGGGTCCCTCTTGTTAAAGACCAATTTTATAGTTTTTGCAACCATATCAATCCTTTTTTTATGCGAAATAGGGATCTTGACACTAAACCCCAAAAATAAAATTCTCTTACAAATTTACGGTGTTTATTGAATACCGTTGGGAATCAAGGTTATTTTTATGCTTTCCTAATTCTCTTTCTAATGGAGCTTTGACGTATTTACGAATCACAAATAAAATGAAAGGGAATCAAAATGAAATGAAAAAGAATCAAATTCCATCAGAAAGAATAAAGAGAATCAGGAAAGGGAACTTGATTCCCTTCTTAAGTTACCTTTCTAGGTAGTGGAAATTCTTGATTTGTACGTGGGACACACATAATTTGATTCACAATTATGTTCTTATTCCCTTGTTAGGATTTCTTATTAATGACTCATAAACCCTCACATTGAATTGTTTAGTTAGTATATATAAAGTTTATAAATAGAATCTACATGTATGAAAATTTATTATGAATAATTATTAGTTTGAATTGTTTAAACTAATAAATAGAACAAAACAAAGGGAATTGTATAATCAAATAGTCGAAATAAATTCGAGAAAATATTATAGATAAAACAAGCATAAAATAATTACTTTGTCAACTTTAATTGATTGTTTATAATTTTTATTATTGTCTTTTGATTTTAAATTAGAATAAATAAATGAAATATATTATATTATCTTATAAATCAACAAAACTGTGACAAGTCTAACAATTGTTTTTCTTTTTTGATTTTTTATATATTTTCTCTGAGTTTTTTTTTAATATGAAATTCGAATATATGTTTATTATTGTAAATTCTGACATATATCTTAAAAAGGAACTCTATACATGTATCTAGTTAGAGCATCTCCAACCAAACTGCAAATCTCCATTTTGCAGCAACAATCTTCTCCAACCGAGCGCCATTTTCATTGCCAAAGTAGAGTTGTGTTTTGTCGCCAGATCTGGCGATCCTTGAAGTTCAGCACTACTTTGATGATCTTCTTGGTTTTTTTATTTATTTTTCAGTCCCTTCATTTTCATGTAATGACAGTTTTGTTTGCTTATTTTCTGATTTCTCACTTGTATCCCTTTTTAAAAGTTTTATTTAATCACAGTTTTACCCCTATTAAATCAAATGTATTCCAATTGTATAATTTTAATTATCTAATGCTTTTGGTTTAATTATATTTGTTTTAATTTAATTATTATTTATAATAAACTAAAATTAAGTATATAATACAAAAATTACTAAATGATATTTATAAACACTAAATTCAGAGAATTAAATGATGATTAATATGTACTTTTAATTGTGTTTTTTATTTATTTTATGAAATGTAATATCGAAGTTTAATTAATAATAAATGTAATATTTTAGTTAATTTCATTTAATTTATTAATTTATTAATTTCTTAACTTATCGTAATATTATCTTAATTAAGGGGTGAAATGTTAATTGTTGTGAAATAATAAAAGAGGGAATATTTAGGGAATATTATTTTTAGAGTAGGATTTGGAGTTACTAGTTGAAGATGGAAGTGTGAAAGTTGCTGCATTTTGGAGCAAAGTTAATGCATTTTAGAATTATTGGTTGGAGATGGTCTTAATTAGAAAGCAACTATATTGGTTGGGAGTTGGGCCAAGTTTAATTTGCAGACCAATCAAATACAATAGTTAGAAGAGTGACAATATTTACACTCCTGGAAAACGTATGTACACCCCTTTTCGTATGTAAACACCATTAATTTTTTTTAAAATGTTATAACTCGTAAGTACACCCCAAATATTACCAAATATGCCCTTTATTATAATTTTTGAGAAAATACTGAAAATAATAAGTTTAGAACAATAAATAAAAACTGAAAAAAGGTAATGAAAAGTATGGAGCCGTGGAGGAATTGTCCTCCGACTTACTGTCAAATCAGGTGGCAGTTGGCAGCAGCCTTCAACTTCAACCATTTGTTTTTTTTCTTTTTTGAAAAAAATAAATTATTTTATGTTAATTTAGTTACTTAATATGTTTATTATTATTATTATTATTATTTTATGGTTTAAGTTTCAGGTTATAAATTTTTTATATTAAATAGTTTATATTGTAATAAAACAATATAGGGTTTTTATTTTTCTAATTGTTTATAATATTTTTTTGAATTATCAAAATATTAATTATTTATTAATATGATATAAGACGTGTATTTAAAATTATTTGAATTAAGGGTAATAGTGGAATTTTAAAAATATATTACTTTGGGGTGCATAAACTGTTTTAGAGGGATGTAAATATCGTCACTCTAATTAGAACATAACTAAATTCAACAACTCTTCAAAGTGTACTTATTTGGATGAATATGAATGTTAGTATGTTATACCAGCTTTAAATTTTTATAAGAAACTTTTTTTCGGTTCCTCAAATTATTAAAAATAAAATTCTTTTGTACCATAACCTGATTTTTTTTTTAATTGATTGTGTAAAGTCAGTTTTTTTTTTTTTAGATCAAATAAAGTCAGTTGTTTCCTAAAATATTATTATTATTATTATTATTATTATTATCTAAAATTAATAATTGAGACAAGATGATGTTGGTCCGGTGGTATACCTCTCACACCTACACCACGTGTTTATGGGTTGGAGTCCTTCTCTAAAAAAAAAAACCCGAATTTACGTAATACTTAAAATAAATAATTGAAGATTTCTTTTGGTAGACTAGTCAATTAGTTTAAACATTATAACTTTAGTAGTGATCAATTAGGTGAGCATGCATTATTGTTACAAATAACATCATCTTGTGAATCTTGAAACTATTTGTAAATTAAATATGTAGGTAATCTATACACTAGGTAAAATCAATTGACATATCGGCTTTTAATAAATGATATGTTGAATCTCTTAATTTTGTCAGGTTAAAAAAAAAATTAATGAAGACACATACTATTTTGTGTAATGAAGTTGTGGTTCAATTTTTTTTTTTAATGAAGTTGGTGCCCGGTGGCTTATACTTCAAGTTTTTAAACGGATTTAATTGTTCCAAAGTTAAATAAGAAATTTGTAGTCCGTTCGGTAATGTTTTTGTTTTATAAATTTTCGTTTGAAAACGAGAAATTGATTTTAATGTTTTCAGAGGTTGAAAATTCTAGAAATATGTCTAGTAGATATAATTGAAAATGATATTTTAAACATGAAAATATATCTGGTAGAAATAATTGAAAATAGAAATATATTTAGTGATTTTTTTTTTAAAACATATTTTCAGTATACTGTAAGAGTAAAAAAAAATATTGTATTTAGTTAAATGCCCCTATATTTTATTAAAAAAAATCTATTTTCTCTTAAAATAATCAATTTCAAACTATTAAATAATATATATATAATTCCATCAAAAAAAAAAAATTTGTTGAAATATTACAATAATTCGTGATTTGGGGATAAGTACAGACTCAAATCCATAACCTCATGGTGTAATTAATAATTTACAATTATAAAATGATGAAAATTTATATAATGTGTATCACTTGTTAATTGATACGTCAACATTATGATACAAAAGATTAAAGGTGTAACAATTTTATTGTTATAAATAATATTTAATTATTTTTATTGTTGTTGTTGTTGTGGCATGTGTACAATATTGATGGCTAAATATAAATATAAATATAGCATGAAATGTTTTAGTTGATGGGCCATGACAAATGAAAACAAAATCAAAACCTTGAAAACATGAATAAGTTGTTCTCGTTATTCCTAGAAGCAAGCACTTTAAAGTAAAAAACTGATCTACGTGTTTTTATTTTTATTTTTATTTTTTTGAAATTGCTCGCCCGACGTGTTCTGCACATTTTTTCAACCCAAAAAACAGAAAACCACTCTTAAGAAAACCCAACGGCACCTTTGTGATCCATGAAATCATTTCCTGAATTAGGAATTATTATTGTGTATAGGTACCTATTTCACCATTAATTATCTCTCACAACCAAATCTAAATTTATTTATTTATTTATTTATTTTTTCTGAAAAGTCCAAGCCACGAGAGAGAGAGAAAGAGGAAGTGAGCAGTAATAATTGTGTTAGTTTTCCAGAGAATATCAAGTAGCAATACAATGGTGTAAATATGGCTCGGCGTAGCCCATTTGTACCAAGCCGATGAGGCCCGTTTTATAAACGGGCTCAGCCTGGCATGGCACGGCACTGTTGGCTGACGTCAGCAACAGTCAAAAAATTCAAAAAATAAAAAATAAAAAAATTAAGTTGTGCTAGCACGCCGCCCTTGCGTGCCGGGCCGGGCCGGCACGGTGTTCCTCGACCCAAGGCCTAACACTTGCTAAGCATGGGGGCCGTGCCTGGCCTGGCACATTATACTTTTCCATTAACATCTTGGGATTATAATTTATACATATATACTTTTATCAAGAAAAGGAAAATAATGTTTGGAAAAGAGAGTTTTCTTATGAATTACTAATAAAAACATATCTATTCATTATATATATTGTAATTAACAATCTTTGTTTACCGTAAATAACTCAATAATCTGAATATTGTATTATTATCGTAGGAAATGAAACCAAACACAAAGAATATTGAAAATCACATGGTTTCCAAAATAAGGAATTTTGTGATTGATAAAAGCATTTATAAAAGTGGTCCAATCTTTCCAAAACAAGAAATTTGACTTGCATATTGTTTGGTCCATTCTCTCTCTCAAACAAAGGTCATGTTTATTTTATTTAATTTTTTCTCACAAATTTGTTTCCTCTTGAATCAACCAAAAAACCATTGCAATTTTGTTTAACCACCACACTTATCTCTTCTCTTCAATTTTATTTTTGTTTATACACTTTTAGTCAATATTTACAAAAATACATTTAAAAAAAATCATGTATAGTTTGATTATTAGTTCCAACATTTGTAACATATTTAATAGGATTTTTGGAATAAGTTTTAAATGAAACCAATAAATATATATATCATTGTATACTCATACTTGCTGTGGGAAACATTTTGTCCAAAAAAGTCACAAGAGCTGTGTGGTCTAAAGTTTTATATATATATATTTTTAAAATGGTAGTTTTAAAAGTTTGAATGAGAGTAGTTGTGCAATGGAGAGGAACACAATAAATATAAATTAAACATAAAATTATTTACTGCCAAAACCATCACTATTAATTAGATCACAATAATGCTAACTCTACTAAAATTGTTGATCAATGTCATTACTATGATCGTTTTTAATTAATAATATTTGATATATTCAAGTCTGGATGATTTTCAATTTACTATTTTCTTAAGAAGAAATGTTGTTTATTTCACTTGATCTCTTACAACCATTAATGCCGTAATAGCATTAATATGTTTCTTGGTCTAACTATGACCATATGCAAATCAATATTTCCAATTCATTGAACATTAAAAACAGATATGAATCGGTGAAATTGTGTGTTAATTTTTGGGTCATTTTCCCTGTTGTTATATATCTTGTTGATGTTAACAGATCACTGGTATAAGCTTCGACAAAAATGATACTAGTTTTTTTTTTTTTTTTTTTTTTTTAAATTTGTAGATCAAACAAACTTAATTCTGCATACTTGTAACAACAAAATTATCAATAGGCTTTTTTTAAGGGTGGGGGCACTGTCAGTATTTCAGGCTATGTTTGCTCATGAATACAGAAATGTCTTAATTAGTTTACCTGTGTGATTTGATGAAACATTTTATAACAAGAAAAAGAATGGATATATTTCAATGTTTGATCTATTAGTAAAGTTCAATATGCTATGTGCAGGCTATAAACACACACATTTTAATCCAAAAGTATTTGACTAAAGGTGAGGTATGATATGGTAATTAAGTGTCATACATCTGTGCAGTATGATTATCATTGTTCTGTGCAGACGTATTTTCTTAATTTTCGACATAGCTTCCTGAAAAGAAAAAGTTCATTAGTAATACTTTCTATAATTTTGTGGTTGATTTGTACCTTTGCAGCGATTCTGACAAGAGCGATTATATAAATTTTGATTGTTTGATTTGTCTGTATTCAAATTGGAAGATTGAGATTATTGGGTTTTAGGGTTTTAGAAATAATCCTAAATTGTGAAGAGTTTTAATTCAAGATATATCGTGTTATTATTATTATTTTTTTTTTTAAAAAGAAATATCCTGATTTGATTTTTATAATTTTGGGGTTGATATTAATTTTCAATTTTAGAGGAATTAGTCTATGATTAATGATAATAGAAGGGTTAAAATATCAAGTTTCAATTCATTAAAATTAATGAATGATGTGACAATGCCTACAAGGATGCCACATTATTTGAGCACTAAATTTGGACAAAGTAGAATTACTTAAATATAAATTAAACATAAAATTATTTACTGCCAATACCATCACTATTAATTAGGTCAATTGTATTTTTTTTTTTTTTTCAATAACGATCAATTGTACTTGAATTAATTATATATATATATATATATTTTTTGGAGACGCATAGGATATGGTCTAAACAAATCTATTATGATTCTCTATTTCTAAGTTATGTCACATCATCTGAAAATAAAAAATTAATTACTGCGAAGATGAAAACAACCCCAATGTTTATAAAAACAATCAATGACTCTTATTTGAGGTGCATGGTTGATCGAAGGAAAAGTTTATATATTTTTAAACTATATATATTTCATTATTCATATCATTCATAAAAAAGAGTTACATCAACACTTATTAAAATTGATTATATTTCATCAAATTCGGCCCTTTAATGCAAGGGATCCTTAGCAAAAATCATTGTACATACACATATAAGCATTCGCTTTCATTATCTAAGACCAATTTTATTATTTTTATTCTATTAAAATAAGTAAAAGAAAAGAAGCAATACAACTTAAATAAACCAAAGGGTTATGTTATTGCTAAAGTAATTGCCGTGATGTACCGTGTCCGTTTACAAAAACGGGTCTCATCGGCTAGACACAAATGTTATTTCTCATCAAATGTATTAATTAAGTGTTCATATATGTATATGAAAACGAAATATAAATTAATTAAAAAAATACAGAATTGACTTGCTTACTTGCAAATTAAGAAGAACAGTCCTCTAGTTTGATGAGGGAGCGAGAGCTAGAGACCTAGAGTTGGATTTCTCACAAAAGCTTTAACGTTTTTGTGTTAAAAGCTAGCTAGATATATAGATAACAAACTACATAGAAATATGCAAAACAAGGTGACAATTTCTACTTCAATTAAATATATAGTCAGACTGTCAGAGGTTCAGAGCTTGTAATTAAATGGAGAAATTGCACAAAAAAAAAATGTAAGAATATCACTCGAGATTTGAAAAGCATACTATATATGATGAAAAGCATTTGCAAAGAGAGAGAATATTAAATATTAAATATTTATAAAAAAAAAATCAATGGATATCCTATTCCTAATTTTTTATTGGGTTAATAGCACAAATAAACCAAAGGGTTGTGTTATTGCTAAAGTAATTGCCGTGCCGTGCCGTGCCAGGCCGAGCCCGTTTACAAAAATGGGTCTCATCGGCCAGACACAAATATTATTTCTCATCAAATGTATTAATTAAGTGTTCATATACGTATATGAAAACAAAACATAAATTAATTAAAAAATACTGAATTGACTTACTTGCAAATTAAGAAGAATAGTCTTCTAGTTTGATGAGGGAGCAAGAGCTAGAGACCTACAGTTGGATTTCTCACAAAAGCTTTAACGTTTTTTTTATTTTATTAATATGATACATTTTTAAGCCGGTGCCAGTCTAGCACTGTGGTGAATGAGACATATGTAAACTCTAACTTGGTATTACAAGACTAATGAAAATTTGAAAATTGTCATATATAAATATATAATTGTTCCTAGAACATCTTTGTCTTTGGAAATTGGAGGTCAATGTGAATGCTTTTGCTATAAAAGACTTTTATGTCTTTATAATAATAATAATTAATAAAAATTAATGATATGATTTATTATTATTATTTTGAAATATTGCAATAATTTGAACCCACAATTTCTTTGGTGTGAGTATGAGTGACATACCACTAGACCAATATCAACCTCATCTTGTCTATGGGTAGGTGATATGATTAAATGGTATAAAATTAATCAACACTAAAAATCTAAATTATTTTTAATACCTCTATATATATGGCTCTATAAAATATCATTATATTAATACTTATTTCTAGTAATTTTGGAATATTTTTACCACCTCTATGGCTCTATGCTATCAACAGTTTCCATGAAGAGTAAATTGAAAATTGAGTTAACGTGCAACACACGGAATCTGTTTTGGGTAAATTTTCAGCTTTAAATTGCCATCAAATCAAAGTCACGGAGAAGCAAAGTAATTGTGATTCAGTTTGTGGTTGTAATATATATTTTTTGAATCAATTTCTAAATTCTAATTACAGTAATGCTACACATCCCACCTAAAATCACACTTTTTTCATCCCACTACATGTGGCATGTGAGGTGTCAAATTGTGAGTGGATACATGGGGTAGGTGTCATTAATGTGTATCCACTCACAATTTAACAACTCACATGCAACATGTAGTGGAATGAAAAAGGTGGGATTTTAGATGGGATGTTTAGCATTATTGTTCTAATTAAGGTACTATGTAGTACTCGATCTTTATTGTATTGATTGTGTTGTTAATTTACTTAATTAAGTTTTATAATTAAGTAATTAAAACGATGTGATCAAAGAAAGAAAAAGATGTGTAGTGATGTTGAAAGGTGGACGTGCAAGAAACATTGCATGAGTGAGAGTAAGTAAAAGAGTGCATAAACAAACACATGCAGGTCATTTTTAAGTAAAAGGAACCATTGTATTATATTTAATTATTATTAGCATGTATGTGATTTGATTTCTGACCAAAATTAAAAGACTAATCTCATCACCACATGGGTAGGGCACTATAAATACTAGTATTACTCTGTATTATTGTTATGTGTTGCTTGCAATTGTGATCAAATACTGACTATATATATTTTGCATTGATTGTGTTGTTGTTTAAACTTGTGATATATATAGAGATCATGGCATTGTTTGCTGATCATATAGATATTTCTTTTTGCTACACTTACAACAAATTCCTAGAAACTTGTGATATATATCAATCTACTTTCCTAGAAACTTCTCCAAAACTAGCTTTATAAATTATAACTTCCAACAAATTCCTATAAAAATAAATTCAAAAGTTAAAAATATTTTACTTCTTTCAAATTTATTTATTTCCAATTTCTTTTATATATTTTGTTTCATCAATTGTAATTTATCATTCCACTTTTCCATATTTTTTTAATTTTTTTTAATATCTATATCGACTATATATATATATATATATATAAAGGCTTTCTTAAAAAAATAAAATAAAAATGGCTTGACTCTTAGAATTATAGCCCCATTTTTTTTGTTGTGTAATTGAAAGATAATAATATCCTTGGTGAATTTCAAATTTACCGATAAAAGATTCTATACTATTTAATAAAAGAAGGTAAATGTCATTTTATAATTCTTTTATAATTTATAATGAGAGATTCTTTTGACAATCAAATTTTTTCTTTTTACACTTATTTTCTAAAGACACTCAATTCTCAAAATTTAAATTTTAAAAAATTATAAAGACACTTCCTTTTGTTCTATGATTATCCTTTTTTATCTTTTAACACTCATATTCTAAAGACACTCCATTTAAAAAAAAAAAAAAAAATTCTAAAGACACTCCATTTATAAATACAATCAATTTAATGTTTAATAATTGATTGTATTTATAAATTTATTCTTTTTCTTATAATTTTATTAAAATCATTGCATATCAAAATTATAATGTATCCAATCAAATGTCAATAGACTCATTACAAAAAAATACCTACCGGTTTTTATAATTTTTTAAATATAATTTTCTATTTTTGTATTTAAATGGAAATCCCTTTATCACACACTAAAAAAACAAAACCTCTCACACATGCACCATAAGGTTATGGCTTCGAGTCCTCCTCTCCCCCGACTTTTATGTACCCCATTAATTAAAGATGCTTAAAGCGGTGAATATTATATTAATAATATATATTGTGGTTGTCAAAAATTAAATAAATAATTTATACGTATTCTTCCAATAAATTATATTAATTCACAATTTTCTATAACTTAAATATATATATATATATATATATAATTTTTATATTACTTTTTCGATCATTAACATTGTCCTCTATACCTTTCCCAAAAAAAAAAAAAAACATTGTCCTTGGACACGTTTGTTCAGAATATATGTGGTGTACTTGTAATTGTTTAATAGTTTTCCTAATTTCATATTGTTGAAATTTAATAAAAGAAATTACTAATTTGAAATATACATATGGGAGGAGTACAAATATAGTTACTCTTTTGGATGATTATTATTATTATTTTTTTTTTATTATTATTTTTTTTATATTACCATATAATTTTCCTAGAGATGCATATTTTTCCCGAGGCCCCAATTCCCCGCGTCCCCGTCCCCATCCCCATTTGGGGATTTTTTTGGGAGGAAAAATATATATTTTTTTTGGGGGGGGGGGGGGGGGGGGGGGGGGGGGGGGGGGAGGTCCTCCATACCCATTACCCTCAAACATATATAAATATAATTATAACATATATAAATATAATTATAATATATATATATTTTTATTCTTTGAAAACCCTAACTCCCTAAGTATATATACACATTTTATATAAAATGCACTAATGAATTTTATTTTGTATTTGTAATAGAATGTTTATTTTTTTAGTTTAATTTGTAATTTTTAGTTAAATGAGGGAATAGGGGAAACATGGAAATGGGGAAAAACGGAGAAAATTGGGAATTGGGGATGGTGATGGATATAGGTCCCCCCAAAATTCCCCATCCCCATTTTCCCCAAATAGGGGGGGGGGGGGGGGGGGGGGGGGGGGGGGGGGATTGGGCCACTCTTTGGGAATTGGGCTCGGCCCATTTCTCAAATTAAAAAGAAATGACGTCACGTTAGCACCCATCAAATGGCTTCCGTGGGTAATTTGGCCTGGGCCGTCCGGTTGGGTCCCTCTTTTTAAACACCAATTTTATAGTTTTTGCAACCATATCAATCCTCTCTCTTTTTTATGCGAAATAGAGTTCTTGACACTAAACCCCAAAAAGAAAATTCTCTTACAAATTTATGGTGTTTACTGAATACCGTTGGGAATCAAGATTAATTTAGAAGAGAATTTTTATAATGTTTCCAGTTTAAAATTGACAATATATCTTGTCTTTAAAATTTTAAATCTATATATAAAAATTAATGACTTTGACAATATATGTTGTTGTCCATCTTACAGATAGATGGTTGAGTCAAAAAGAAATATTATTAAACAAAAGAAAATATTTCATACAATCACAAAGGGGAAAATTAAAACACCTTCTTAGTCAAATAATTAATTTTAAGATTTTTATAGAAATCTAATCCTTTTAAGATTCTATGATTAATGAATAAATGGATAATCCAAGCATGAGTGGTTTAATTAATGGAGAACAAATTAACTCCTTGATTTGTTTATTAACTATAATTAATTGGTATTAATGAAAAAAAAAATCAGCAGGAAAGCTTTAAGCTCTTTCATATATGGATCTTTATTTTAATTTCTCACCCTAATTAAAAATGTCTTTTGTTTTGAAAAAACAATTTAAAGTTAAATAAATATTAAATTATTGAAATAAATGAAATTAATTATAATTTAAATTTAAAATTTTCTATTCTTTTAATTTAAAATAAAAAAATAATTATTCATACAATATTTATCATTTGTAATCCAATAAAGCATTGCTTGAATAACATTATACTTTTCCATTAACATCTTGGGATTATAATTTATACATATATACTTTTGTCAGGAAAAGGAAAATAGCATTTGAAAAGGAGAGTTTTCTAATGAATTTATAATAAAAACATATCTATTCATTATATATATTCTAATTAACAATCTTTGTTTACTGCAAATAACTCTTCTTATTCGTTAATACTCAATAATCTGAAAATTGTATTATTATCGAAGGAAATGAAACAAAACACATAGAATATTGAAAATCACATGGTTTCCAAAATAAGGAATTTTGTGATTGATAAAAGCATTTCTAAATTAAAAGTGGTCCAATCTTTCCAAAACAAGAAAGTTGACTTGTATATTGTTTGGTCCATTCTCTCTCTCAAACAAAGGTCATGTTTATTTTATTTAATTTTTTCTCACAAATTTGGTTCCTCTTGAATCAATCAAAAAACCATTGCAATTTTGTTTAACCACCACACTTGTCTCTTCTCTTCAATTTTAGTTTTGTTTATACACTTTTAGTCAATATTTACAAAAATACATTTTAAAAAATCATGGATAGTTTGATTATTAGTTCCAACATTTGTAACAGATTTAATAGGATTTTTGGAATAAATTTTAAATGAAACCAATAAATATATATAATAAATGCAATATTTTAGTTAATTTAATTTAATTTTTTAATTTACTAATTTCTTAATTTCTTAAATAAACCAAAGGGTTGTGTTATTGCTAAAGTAATTGGCGTGTCGTGCCGTACGTGCCAAGCCAAGCCCATTTTCAAAAACGGGCCTCATCGGCCCAGCACAAATGGGTCGTGCCGGCCCACATTTACACCATTACTTGACGATATAAGTTTAACGTTTCTTTCATTGTTAAACTTGTTTAGTGAACAAATCAGTTTGTCTCCGAATAACACTCTCCAATTTCGGCCTACAACAAAGCCACACCCTGATAACAGAGATCGAGATTTCCCAAAGTGTCGTCGATTAGGCCAAACAGAGACCGGACGAATCGGCGTTTGTGCTCTTCAATCATCTTCAGATGGTCAGAGCCGTGGTGGTAGAGACCGACAAAGACGATGTGAGGATGGTAGGCCTTCTGGTTGATCTCCACCAGGGACGGAGGGACTCTAAATATGCAACATGACTCCTTTTCGGCTTTTTCGCCTAATAAAGTCGGTTTTTTTCTGAATTTGCTCTTCATTTCTCGTTTCGATGATGATGATGCTGCTGCTGTGAATGCCATTTTAGTATCTTTTTTTTTTTTTGAATGAACAACTAAACAAGAAACAAGAACATGAAAGGAAAAGCAAGCAGTATCAGTAGAGCTTTGTGAGTTGGCTGTGATGGGTTATATATATATATAACTAATAAATGTGATTGGGCCTATTGGGCTGGGTTGGCCATTTGAAAGGATAATTTTATAATTTTTTAAGGATAATTTTCTATGTTTGTATTTAAATGGAAATCCCCTTATCATACACCAAAAAAAAAAAAAAACTTTGTAGTTTTAAAATGTATTTAAAAACCTCTTGATTGTGTATAAAAAATCCTATAATTTTTTTTCGAATATTATAATTTACAAAATATATAAAAGTTAGAACATAAACCAATCACATAGATTCAAAACCGAAACCCAATTAGGGTTTTAAATTGAAAAAAAAAAAAAAGCTGAGCTTGACCCCTGAAATAAGGAATTTTGTGATTGATAAAAACATTTCTAAAAGTGGTCCAATCTTTCCAAAACAAGAAATTTGACTTGTATATTGTTTGGTCCATTCTCTCTCTCAAACAAAGGTCATGTTTATTTTATTTAATTTTTTCTCACAAATTTGGTTCCTCTTGAATCAATCAAAAAACCATTGCAATTTTATTTAACCACCACACTTATCTCTTCTCTTCAATTTTAGTTTTGTTTATACACTTTTAGTCAATATTTACAAAAATACATTTAAAAAAATCATGTATAGTTTGATTATTAGTTCCAACATTTGTAACAGATTTAATAGGATTTCTGGAATAAGTTTTAAATGAAACCAATAAATATATATAATAAATGCAATATTTTAGTTAATTAAATTTAATTTTTTTAATTTACTAATTTCTTAATTTCTTAAATAAACCAAAGGGTTGTATTATTGCTAAAGTAATTGGCGTGTCGTGCCGTACGTGCCAAGCCAAGCCCATTTACAAAAACGGGCCTCATCGGCCTGGCAAAAATGGGTCGTGCCGGCCCACATTTACACCATTATTTGACGATATAAGTTTAACGTTTCTTTCATTGTTAAACTTGTTTAGTGAACAAATCAGTTTGTCTTCGAATAACACTCTCCAATTTCGGTATACAACAAAGCCACACCCTGAAAACAGAGATCGAGATTTCCCCAAGTGTCGTCGGTTCGGCCAAACAGAGATCAGACGAATCGGTGTTTGTGCTCTTCAATCATCGTCAGATGGTCGGAGCCGTGGTGGTAGGGACCAACAGAGACGATGTGGGGATGGTAGGCCTTCTGGTTGATCTCCACCAGGGACGGAGGGACTCTAAATATGCAACATGACTCCTTTCAGGCTTTTTCGCCTAATAAAGTCGATTTTTTTCTGAATCTGCTCTTCATTTCTCGTTTTGATGATGATGCTGCTGCTGTGAACGCCATTTTAGTATTTTTTTTTTTTTTTTTTTTTTTTGAAAGAACAGCTAAACAAGAAACAAGAACAGGAAAGGAAAAGCAAGCAATATCAGTAGAGCTTTGTGAGTTAGCTGTGATGGGTTATATATATATATAGAACTAATAAATGTGATTGGGCCTATTGGGCTGGGTTGGCCATTTGAAAGGATACTTTTATAATTTTTTAAGGATAATTTTCTATGTTTGTATTTAAATGGAAATCCCCTTATCATACACTAAAAAAAAAAAAAACTTTGTAGTTATAAAATGTATTTAAAAACCTCTTGATTGTGTATAAAAAATCCTATAAAAATCTTTTGAATATTATAATTTACAAAATATATAAAAGTTAGAACATAAACCAATCACATAGATTCAAAACCGAAACCCAATTAGGGTTTTAAATTGAAAAAAAAGCTGAGCTCGACCCCCGAAATAAGGATTTTTGTGATTGATAAAAGCATTTCTAAAAGTGGTCCAATCTTTCCAAAACAAGAAATTTGACATGTATAATGTTTGGTCCATTCTCTCTCTCAAACAAAGGTCATGTTTATTTTATTTAATTTTTTCTCACAAATTTGGTTCCTCTTGAATCAATCAAAAAACCATTGCAATTTTATTTAACCACCACACTTATCTCTTCTCTTCAATTTTAGTTTTGTTTATACACTTTTAGTCAATATTTACAAAAATACATTTAAAAAAATCATGTATAGTTTGATTATTAGTTCCAACATTTGTAACAGATTTAATAGGATTTTTGGAATAAGTTTTAAATGAAACCAATAAATATATATAATAAATGCAATATTTTAGTTAATTAAATTTAATTTTTTTAATTTACTAATTTCTTAATTTCTTAAATAAACCAAAGGGTTGTGTTATTGTTAAAGTAATTGGTGTGTCGTGCCGTACATGCCAGGCCGAGCCCATTTACAAAAATGGGCCTCATCGGCCCGGCACAAATGGGTCGTGCCGGCCCACATTTACACCATTACTTGACGATATAACTATATAAGTTTAACGTTTCTTTCATTGATAAACTTGTTTAGTGAACAAACCAGCTTGTCTCCGAATAACACTCTTTAATTTTGGCCTATAACAAAGCCACAGCCTGATAACAGAGATCGAGATTTCCCCAAGTGTCGTCGGTTCGGCCAAACAGAGACCGGACGAATCGGCGTTTGTGCTCTTCAATCATCGTCAGATGGTCGGAGCCGTGGTGGTAGGGACCAACAGAGACGATGTGGGGATGGTAGGCCTTCTGGTTGATCTCCACCAGGGACGGAGGGACTCTAAATATGCAACATGACTCATTTCCGGCTTTTTCGCCTAATAAAGTCGGTTTTTTTTTTTTTCTGAATTTGCTCTTCATTTCTCGTTTCGATGATGATGATGCTGCTGTGAATGCCATTTTAGTATCTTTTTTTTTTTTTTTTGAAAGAACAGCTAAACAAGAAACAAGAACAGGAAAGGAAAAGCAAGCAGTATCAGTAGAGCTTTGTGAGTTGGCTGTGATGGGTTATATATATATATATAACTAATAAATGTGATTGAGCCTATTGGGCTGGGTTGGCCATTTGAAAGGATAATTTTATAATTTTTTAAGGATAATTTTCTATGTTTGTATTTAAATGGAAATCCCCTTATCATACACTAAAAAAAAAAAACTTTGTAGTTTTAAAATGTATTTAAAAACCTCTTGATTGTGTATAAAAAATCCTATAAAAATCTTTTGAATATTATAATTTACAAAATATATAAAAGTTAGAACATAAACCAATCACATAGATTCAAAACCGAAACCCAATTAGGGTTTTGATTTGAAAAAAAAGCTGAGCTCGACCCCCGAAATAAGGAATTTTGTGATTGATAAAAGCATTTCTAAAAGTGGTCAAATCTTTCCAAAACAAGAAATTTGACTTGTATATTGTTTGGTCCATTCTCTCTCTCAAACAAAGGTCATGTTTATTTTATTTAATTTTTTCTCACAAATTTGGTTCCTCTTGAATCAATCAAAAAACTATTGCAATTTTGTTTAACCACCACACTTATCTCTTCTCTTCAATTTTAGTTTTGTTTATACACTTTTAGTCAATATTTACAAAAATACATTTAAAAAAATCATGTACAGTTTGATTATTAGTTCCAGCATTTGTAACAGATTTAATAGGATTTTTGGAATAAGTTTTAAATGAAACCAATAAATATATATAATAAATGCAATATTTTAGTTAATTAAATTAAATTTTTTTAATTTACTAATTTCTTAATTTCTTAATTTCTTAAATAAACCAAAGGGTTGTGTTATTGCTTAAGTAATTGGCGTGCCGTGCCGTACGTGCCAGGCCGAGCCCATTTACAAAAGCGGGCCTCATCGGCCCAGCACAAATGGGTCATGCCGGCCCACATTTACACCATTACTTGACGATATAACTATATAAGTTTAACGTTTCATTAATTGTAACTTGTTTAGTGAACAAACCAGCTTGTCTTCGAATAACACTCTCTAATTTCGGCCTACAACAAAGCCACAGCCTGATAACAGAGATCGAGATTTCCCCAAGTGTCGTCGGTTCGGCCAAACAGAGACCGGAAGAATCGGCGTTTGTGCTCTTCAATCATCGTTAGATGGTCGGAGCCGTGGTGGTAGGGGCCAACAGAGACGATGTGGGGATGGTAGGCCTTCTGGTTGATCTCCACTAGGGACGGAGGGACTCTAAATATGCAACATGACTCCTTTTCGGCTTTTTCGCCTAATAAAGTCGGGTTTTTTTTTTCTGAATCTGCTCTTCATTTCTCGTTTCAATGATGATGATGCTGCTGTGAATGCCATTTTAATATCTTTTTTTGTTTTTTTTTTTTAAGAACAGCTAAACAAGAAACAAGAACAGGAAAGGAAAAGCAGGCAGTATCAGTAGAGCTTTATGAGTTGGCTGTGATGAGTGTTATATATATATAACTAATAAATGTGATTGGGCCTATTGGGCTGGGTTGGCCATTTGAAAGGATAATTTTGTAATTTTTTAAGGATAATTTTCTATGTTTGTATTTAAATGGAAATCCCCTTATCATACACTAAAAAAAAAAAAAAAAAAACTTTGTAGTTTTGAAATGTATTTAAAAACCTCTTGATTGTGTATAAAAAATCCTATAATTTTTTTTTGAATATTATAATTTACAAAATATATAAAAGTCAGAACATAAACCAATCACATAGATTCAAAACCGAAACCCAATTAGGGTTTTAAATTGAAAAAAAAAAAAGCTGAGCTTGACCCCTGAAATAAGGAATTTTGTGATTGATAAAAACATTTCTAAAAGTGGTCCAATCTTTCCAAAACAAGAAATTTGACTTGTATATTGTTTGGTCCATTCTCTCTCTCAAACAAAGGTCATGTTTATTTTATTTAATTTTTTCTCACAAATTTGGTTCCTCTTGAATCAATCAAAAAACCATTGCAATTTTATTTAACCACCAAACTTATCTCTTCTCTTCAGTTTTAGTTTTGTTTATACACTTTTAGTCAATATTTACAAAAGTACATTTAAAAAAATCATGTATAGTTTGATTATTAGTTCCAACATTTGTAACAGATTTAATAGGATTTTTGGAATAAGTTTTAAATGAAACCAATAAATATTTATTATAAATGCAATATTTTAGTTAATTTAATTTAATTTTTTAATTTTTTAATTTTTTAATTTCTTAAATAAACCAAAGGGTTGTGTTATTGCTAAAGTAATTGGCGTGTCGTGCCGTACGTGCCAAGCCAAGCCCATTTACAAAAACGGGCCTCATCGGCCCAGCACAAATGGGTCTTGCCGGCTCACATTTACACCATTACTTGACGATATAAGTTTAATGTTTCTTTCATTGTTAAACTTGTTTAGTAAACAAATCAGTTTGTCTCCGAATAACACTCTCTAATTTCGGCCTACAACAAAGCCACAGCCTAATAACAGAGATCGATATTTCCCCAAATGTCGTTGGTTCGGCCAAACAGAGACCGGACGAATCGGCATTTGTGCTCTTCAATCATCGTCAGATGGTCAGAGCCGTGGTGGTAGAGACCGACAGAGACGATGTGAGGATGGTAGGCCTTCTGGTTGATCTCCACCAGGGACGGAGGGACTCTAAATATGCAACATGACTCCTTTCCAGCTTTTTCGCCTAATAAAATCGGTTTTTTTTCTGAATCTGCTCTTCATTTCTCGTTTCGATGATGATACTGTTGCTGTGAATGCCATTTTATTATCTTTTTTTTTTTTTTTGAAAGAACAGCTAAACAAGAAACAAGAACAGGAAAGGAAAAGCAAGCAGTATCAGTAGAGCTTTGTGAGTTGGCTGTGATGGGTTATATATATATATATATATATAACTAATAAATGTGATTGGGCCTATTGGGCTGGGTTGGCCATTTGAAAGGATAATTTATTAATTTTTGAAGGATAATTTTCTATGTTTGTATTTAAATGGAAATCCCCTTATCATACACTAAAAAAAAAAAAAAAACTTTGTAGTTTTAAAATGTATTTAAAAACCTCTTGATTGTGTATAAAAAATCCTATAAAAATCTTTTGAATATTATAATTTACAAAATATATAAAAGTTAGAACATAAAACCAATCATATAGATTCAAAACCGAAACCCAATTAGGGTTTTAAATTGAAAAAAAAAAAAAGCTGAGCTCGACCCCCGAATGCGTCTGTGTAGCGCCACTAAACTAATTATCCAATGAAGATGCATTGATAATGTTATGATATTCGACCTCCATTGGAGGTCTGTTAAACAGATCTCTATGTAGAAGATGAAAGAATAAAATCTTAGAAAACTTCAAAGTAAGTGAATGCGTAAAGTAAGAACATTTTTTGAAATCACTTACTTTAGTGCCTTTTATACTTAAGCTATTAAAGTGGTGCCTCATGTGCAACACCAACTCAAAAAAAATGCTAAAACCCCCTATTTCCTCGTGCCTTGCACCACCTGACCACAAAACAAAGATCAACAAAAAATTGGAAACCATGTTTGATAGGTGGAACTCAAAGTTTGTTGAAATATTCAAATTCGTTTTTCCTATTTTAATAGTATAACACTTTTTACATTTTGTATGTCTTTCTTATTTTTGACAGTTCACACTTTTTACATTTTGCACTTGAAAATTGGAGTTTGAAACTTAGCTTGAAGTACATATCTACTTTCCTAGAAACTTCTCGAAAACTAGCTTGAAGTGTATATATATATATATATAATTTGTGAAGAATTATCATTCACTTTCAAGGCAGGCTTATTTTAGCTACTTGGATTTTATACCTTGTTGATCAAGTGTGTGTTTGTTAATTTGGTGTATTTGGTATATAATGTTTTCATGGATTAATATGTTTAAGACCATTTAGATGGAAAATGCTTGGCTACCATACTTGTTTTTATTGCATGCTCATGTTTTTATGGCGACACTTCGCACTACTTGGTGCCCGGTGGCATATACTTGAAGTTTTTAAAGGGATTTAATTGTTCCAGAGTTAAATAATAAATTTTTTTGATTGATGAAATCATTTCCCGAATTAGTACAAAACCTGTAACAACTTTAATATGGTGTATAATTATCTCTCGCAATCAAATAAATCTGAAAAATAAAATGAAATAAAAATACTTCAATTATTGAAGTAAATTAAAATCTAATAATAAACCATTTTTTATTTATGAAATAATAGTAAATACTTAAAGGAACTTAATTTCAAATAATCAGAACCGGTTTATTTAATAATACATAAATTAAAACATTTTATAAGTATGCAAGACTACAACACTTATTGTATTCATTTGTTACGTATCAGCGTGGTATGGAATAGCAATATTTATACCCCTCCAAATTTATGTACCATGACAAAACGAGATTGGTTTGGTAGTAAAATCTCTCACACATGCACCATAAGGTTACGGGTTCGAGTCCTCCCCTCCTCAAACTTTTATGTACCTCATTAATTAAAGATGTTTGAAGCGGTGAATATTATATTAATAATATATATTGTGGTAGTCAAAAATTCAATAAATAATTCATATGTATTCTTCCAATAAATTAATTCACAATATATTTGGTGTACTTGTAAGTGTTTAATACTTTTCCTAATTTCATGTTGTTGAAATTTAATAAAAGAAAATAGTAATTTGAAATATACATATGGGAGGAGTACAAATATAGTTATGTGAGAGACTGAGAGAGTTATAGTTTATTTTTGTTTAATTTTATTTTTTTAATTTTTAAATCTTTAATTTTTATAAACTCTTGGATTGAAATCTAAATTCTAAAAATTGACTAGATAAATATACAAATCTTATATAGTAGCTGAAGCCGTGCCACCTATCCGGCCCATTAAAAGATCCATCTGGCCTTTATCAGTCCAAATATTG
The DNA here is from genome assembly GCA_008009225.1 of Acer yangbiense. Lineage (NCBI taxonomy): Eukaryota > Viridiplantae > Streptophyta > Magnoliopsida > Sapindales > Sapindaceae > Acer > Acer yangbiense. The sequence goes on from CM017762.1 coordinate 60,699,110, forward strand.
AATCGAAGGAAACGACGTCGTTGCTATTGTGTGACATGCCTGGTCATAATTTGGGACTGGGCCACTTTGGGAATTGGGCTCGGCCCATTTCTCGAATGAAAAAGAAATGAAATCACATTAGCATCCATCAAATTGGCTTTCGTGGGTAATTGGGACCGGGCCTGGGCCATCCGGTTGGGTCCCTCTTGTTAAAGACCAATTTTATTGTTTTTGCAACCATATCAATCCTTCTGTTTTTTTTTTTTTTTTTAATTCGAAATAGAGATCTTGACAATAAACCCCAAAAAGAAATTCACTTACAAATTTATGGTGTTTACTAAATACTGTTGGAATCAAGATTAATTTAGAAGAGAATTTTTGTAATGTTTCGAGTTTAAAATTGACAATATATGTTGTCTTTAAAATTTTAAATCTCTATATAAAAATTAATGACTTTGACAATATAAGTTGAGATATTTATTATATATTTTTTTATAAAAAAAAAATCAACAATTTAAAAAAATTCTTAATTTTTTTTGGAAGATTTATACTATATATATATATATATATATATATAAAACATCAATCTCCACCGACCTAGATGGTCTCATTCCGCAAAGCAAACCCTCAAAACTGTGACAAGTCTAACACTTATTTTTCTTTTATATTTTCTCTGAGTTTTTTTTTTTTTTTTTATATATATATATAAATATGAAATTGGAATATAAATTTTAAATTTTGACATCCTAAAATTAAAGGAACTATATAGATGCATCCAGTTAGAATTTAATTTGCAGACCAATAGATTATAATAGTTAGAACATAACCAAATTTAACAACTTTCAAAATGTGCTTAAAAAAAATATCTTTTTCATATATATATATATATAAAGCAAGTTACTTGGATGAATATGAATGAGTCAAGTAAGGGGTCGTTTGTTTTTTTTCACTTATAAGTTAATGGGTCTGAATCATAATTATTAAGTTGTTTTGTTTATTTTTTTAAGTAGTCAAACAACTTAAAAATACCAAAAAACAACTTAAAATAAAAAGTAAAAAATCTTGACTTTTAACTTAATTGTAAATCACTTAATTGCATTAAATGCAATCCAAAATCTTTTCTTCCGATACTATCCTCCATATATAACATATATCCAATTTCATTATAATTATATATTGTATAAAAATCTTTATTTTAATATATTGCTTATTTTAAATTGCTTTAAAAATAAAAAATAACATTAATCACTTCTAATATTGGTGTTTAATATCAATAATTTATTATGATATTAGGGTGATGTATTTATATATTATTTTTTTTAGAGTGATTTTTGTGAGTTTTCCTATTGCCCCTTTTATTTTTTAGAAAAAAAAAAACATTTTTTTTTTCTTAGTAAAGATAAAGTTTGTTTGTAATCGAAGAAGAAGATCATGATTATATGTGTTCATATATACTTATTATTTTTGGATTTTTTTATTCTATATTATATGTATAATTGTTTAATATGGGTATAGATGTAAAATTACTTATTTTCAGACAATTTTATTTTTAAAAAACAAATATTGTAACAGTACATTCAGATGTGAGAAAAAAAAAAAAAAAAAAAAACATGTCATTTAGATTCAGGTTTCAGTCACTATTCAGTCTTTAGTAAAATTCAAGACTATTCAGTCTTCAGACAAAAAAACAAACGACCCATAAGTATCACTGTATAAACCTTATATCATTAAATTGTCATTTAACTCAGTTAAAATTGACAAGTTATATATGTGGGTAGTCTTGTCATTTAACTCAGTTAAAATCAATCACTTGACCAAAATTTACCGACCATAGTATACTCTTTGTCACTTTCCCAAAACTCTAAGGCCTCTTTTGACACAACGTGTTGGATTGTATTGTACTGTATCAGTATTATATCGTATTACGTTATTCTTATATTACTTTATTATATTTTATTATATTATAAAAATGTAATATTAAAAAAATACTTAATAATTAATTTTAAATATCTTTACCATGAATAAATCAATAAATATTTTTATATAAAAAATCAATAAATATTTATTTTAATTGAAACAAAAAAATTAAATAAAATTTTCCCAAGTATTTTGAAATTATAAAAAAATATATTAACAACATAACACATATTTTATCAATATTCTATATTCATTGGAAAAAAAAAAAGAAAAAAAAAAGTGTTTTTTTAATACAATATAACCTGATACCATCAAATATAATGTATTAATTAATATGGTGTTTGCTGTATTAGACAATTAAAATGTATTAAAATAATATAATGCAGTGCATTAAAATAATACAATACAGTGTATGCACCAAACACCATATTATATTATTTTAATATATTTTAATTGTCTAGTACAATACAATACGGTCAAACAGACCTAAACTCACTCACATGTAATACAGTACAGTCAACAATAAAGTCACACAAATTTTCTGATTCTCTGAACAGCCAAGCCAACCACCTCACCTACTCACTCTGAGTCATGAGATTTTTTTTTTGTAAGATCACCGATTTTTTTTATTTATTTTTTTTCCTTTTACGGTCAAAAGGCCGTAAACTGTTGCAATAAATTAAACTTTTCAAAAAAAGCTGAAACAGAGATCAGTTTTTTTTTTTTTTTTACTTTGAATTTCAAACTCTCAAATTCAAAAACATTTCTGGTATGAATTATAAGTTTGCCTTGCAATGCTATCTGGTGTGTGAGATTTGCTAAAGTATTGTCACATCTTTTTAATGAATAAATGAATAATCCAAACATGAGTGGTTTAATTAATGGAGAACCAATTAACTCCTTAATTTGCTATTAATTAGTATTAATGAAAAAAAAAAAATCAGCCGGAAAGCTTTAAGCTCTTTCATATATGGATAAAAATGTTTTTTGTTTTGAAAAAACAGTTTAAAGATAAATAAATATTCAATTATTGAAATAAATGAAATATAATTATAATTTAAATTTAAAATTTTCTATTCTTTTAATTTAAAATTAAAAAATAATTATTCATACAATATTTATCATTTATAATCCAATAAAGCATTGCTTGAATAACATTATACTTTTCCATTAACATCTTGGGATTATAATTTATACATATATGCTTTTGTCAGGAAAAGGAAAATAGTATTTGGAAAAGAGAGTTTTCTAATGAATTTATAATAAAAACATATCTATTCATTATATATATTCCAATTAACAATCTTTGTTTACTGCTAATAACTCAATAATAATCTGAAAATAACAACTCTCAAAGTGTACTTAATATATATATATCAATAAACTCAGAATTTTTTTTATTTTATTTATTTATTTTAATTTATTTTTTGCTATTTCCCCTTGGAAATGAAACCCAACACAAAGAATATTGAAAATCACATGGTTTCCAAAATAAGGAATTTTGTGATTGATAAAAGCATTTCTAAAAGTGGTCCAATCTTTTCAAAACAAGAAATTTGACTTGTATATTATCTGGTCCATTCTCTCTCTCAAACAAAGGTCATGTTTATTTTATTTAATTTTTTCTCACAAATTTGTTTCCTCTTGAATCAACCAAAAAACCATTGCAATTTTGTTTAACCACCACACTTATCTCTTCTCTTCAATTTTAGTTTTGTTTATACACTTTTATTCAATATTTACAAAAATACATATATTTCAGTTGTCATAGCTAAGTTAAATTTCATATTCATCTTTATATTTAATATACAATATACATTTTATTTATTTATTAATATGATACATTTTAATTAGGCCGGTGCCAGTCTAGCACTGTGGTGAATGAGACATATGTAAACTCTAACTTGGTCTTAATTACAAGACTAATGAAAATTGTCATATATATATAATTGTTCCTAGAACATCTTTGGAAATTGGAAATTGGAGGTCAATGTGAATGCTTTTGCTATAAAAGATTTTTATGTCTTTATAATAATAATAATTAATAATAATTAATAGTATATTACGGTAGATGATATAATAATAATTATTATTATTATTTTGAAATATTACAATAATTTGAACCCACGATTTCTTTGGTGTGAGTGTGAGTGACATACCATTAGATCAATATCAACTCTTATCTATGGGTAGGTGATAATGATTATTTGGTATAAAATTAACCAACACTAAAAATCTATATTATTTTTAATACATCTATATATATGGCTCTATAAAATATCATTATATTAATACTTATTTCTAGTAATTTTGGAATATTTTTACCACCTCTATGCTATCAACAGTTTCCATGAATAGTAAATTGAAAATTGAGTTAACTTGCAACACACGAAATCTGTTTTGGGTAAATTTTCAGCTTTAAGTTGCTATCAAATCAAAGTCACATAGAAGCAAAGTAATTGTGATAAAACCAAAAACCCTTTGCAATTACTCATACCTCTTTCATTATAAATACTACTTTGATTCAGTCTGTGGTTTGTAATATATATTTTTTAAATCAATTTCTAAATTCTAATTAAGGTAATATGTAGTACTCGATCTCTATTGTATTGATTGTGTTGTTAATTTACTTGTGATACAGAGATATATGGCATTGTTTCTAGGCCAGTTGAATATAATTAAGTAATTAAGTTTTATACACTTAAACGGTTGTATTGAAGGAAAAAAAAAAAAAAAACATGTATGTGATCTGATTTCTAACCAAAATTAAAAGACTAATCTCATCATCACATGATCACCACATGGGTAGGGCACTATAAATACTAGTATTACTCTGTATTATTGTTATGTGTTGCTTGCAATTGTGATCAAATACTGACTATATATATATATATATATATATATATATATTGCATTGATTGTGTTGTTGTTTAAACTTGTGATATATATAGAGATCATGGCATTGTTTGCTGATCATATAGATATTTCTTTTTGCTACACTTACAACAAATTCCTAGAAACTTGTGATATATATCAATCTACTTTCCTAGAAACTTCTCCAAAACTAGCTTTATAAATTATAACTTCCAACAAATTCCTATAAAAAAAAATTCAAAAGTTAAAAATATTTTACTTCTTTCAAATTTATTTATTTCCGATTTCTTTTATATATATATAAAGGCTTTCTTTAAAAAAAAAATAAAAAATGGCTTGACTCTTAGAATTATAGCCCCATTTTTTTGTTGTGTAATTGAAAGATAATAATATCCTTGGTGAATTTCAAATTTACCAATAAAAGATTCTATACTATTTAATAAAAGAAGGTAAATGTGTCATTTTAAATTCTTTTATAATTTATAATGAGAACTTCTTTTAACAATCTAATTTTTTCTTTTTACACTTCTTTTCTAAAGACACTCCATTCTCAAAATTTAAATTTTAAAAAATTCTAAAGACACTTCTTTTTGTTCTAAGATTATCTTTTTTATCTTTTAACACTCATATTCTAAAGACACTCCATTTTAAAAAATAAATTTCTAAAGACACTCCATTTATAAATACAATCAATTTAATTTTGAATAATTGATTGTATTTATAAATTTATTCTTTTTCTTATAATTTTATTTAAATTATTGCATATCAAAATTATAATGTATCCAATCAAATGTCAATAGACTCATTACAAAAAAAATACCTACCGGTTTTTATAATTTTTTAAATATAATTTTCTATTTTTTGTATTTAAATGGAAATCCCTTTATCACACAGTAAAAAAAACAAAACATCTCGATTGTGTATAAAAAATCCTATACAAATCTTTCATTATTATAATTTACAAAATATATAAAAGTTAGAACATAAACCAATCACGTGCCTTGCACCACTTGACCAGAAAACAAAGATCAACAAAAAAATTAGAAATCATGTTTGATAGGTGGAACTCAAAGTTTGTTGAAATCATGCATGTTCATCTTTCCTATTTTGATAGTGTAACACTTTTTACATTTTGCAAGTCTTACCAAAATAGTGCACACTTTTTACATTTTGCACATGAAAATTGGAGTTTGAAACTTAGCTTGAAGTACATATCTACTTTCCTAGAAACTAATCCTTTTAAGTTTCTGTGATTAATGAATAAATGAATAATCCAAACATGAGTGGTTTAATTAATGGAGAACCAATCAACTCCTTAATTTGTTTATTAACTATAATTAATTAGTATTAATGAAAAAAAAAATCAGTTGGTAAAGCTTTAAGCTCTTTCATATATGGATCTTTATTTTAATTTCTCACCCTTATTAATTTTTTTTTTTTTTGTTAACGTTGTCAAATATACTCTTAAAAAAAAAAAATTGTTGTCAAATATACATTTTTATCCTCGTTAAAATTCCATAAAATAATCTATTAATTTAGGGATATAAATGTTTTAAAAAAATTGTTGTCAAATATACATTTTTATCCTCGTTAAAATTCCATCAAATAATCTATTAATTTAGGGTTATAAATGTCATTTAATATATTTTATTTCATCGATTGTAATTTATCATTTCACTTTTTCCCTCTTTTTTTTTTTTAAATTTTTTGTCTATTGACTATATAAAAATATGACTTTCTTTATAAATAAAAAAAATGGCTTGGCTCTTGGAATTATAGCCCCAATTTTTTGTTGTGCAAGTGAAAGACAATAATATCCTTTGTACTTCAAATTTACCGATTAAAGATTCTATGCTCTTTAATAAAAGAGGATAGATGTGTCATTTTATAATTCTTTTATAATTTATATTTTGTTACACACTTGAAAGACATCTATTAACTATATCAAAAATGGAAATGAGAGCATGAATAGTGTCAAATAATTTTAGACCCCTTAATATTTGTTTGAAAAGAAAAATACATTTTTGGATTCATACAATGTTTAAATTACTTCAAATAATCTATTAATTTAGGGATATAAATGTCATTTGATATATTTATTTATTTCCAATTTCTTTTTTATATTTTGTTTCATCAATTGTAATTTATCATTCCACTTTTCCTTATTTTTTTATATCTATATTGACTATATATATATATATATATATATAAAGGGCTTTCTTAAAAAAAAAAAAAAAAAAAAAAAAAAAAAAAAAAAAAAAAAAAAAACAGGTTTGGCTCTTAGAATTATAGCCCCATTTTTTATTTTATTTTTGTGCAAGTGAAAGATAATAATATCTCGATGAATTTCAAATTTACCGATAAACGATTCTATACTATTTAATAAAAGAGGATAAGTGTGTTATTTTATAATTCTTTTATAATTTATAATTTGTTACACATTTGAAAGACATTTTCACCATAAAAACTTTTAAAATCACATCAAAAATATAAATAGAATTTTGAAAATCCATTTAAGGAATATTTTTAGAGAAAATCCAAATGAATTCAGTGATAAATATAATTTTGAAGTACATATAATATAATTATGGTTAGAGTTGTGACAATTTAATGTTTAATAATTGATTATATTTATAAATTTATTCTTTTTTTTATATATAATTTTATTAAAATCATTGCATATCAAAATTATAATGTATCCAATCAAATGTCAATAGACTCATTACAAAAATTACCTACCTGTTTTTATAATTTTTTAGGGTTAATTGCAATAACATACCCTGTGTTTTTAGAATATGGTTTAATATTCAACTAATTAAGTTAATTGCAGCAGCCCCCATTCTGTTAGTCAAACATCGTTAGAGATAACGGTTGACTGAATGGTTTTGGGGTGAAATGGTCATTTGCAATGTATTTAAAAACCGAAAGAAAAAGGAAAAGAAAAAAGAAAAGGGACCCAAATGGAATATAAAGAACTTCTGATGTAGAGAAACTAAAAAATTGGATAAACACTTCTAGAGATATTTGGTTCACATTTGTGTTGGTTCTTTGAAGACCCATTTATATCGCTTAACTAAAGCAACCTTCCTTTCCCATTAACCAGATCAAACAAACAAATTCCACCAATCAAAACAATAAAGAAAAACAAATTTTCTATCTAGATAACTGAATTTATTTATCCATATGTTTTGAGAGCATGAGCTGGTTTTGGTGATCTGGGTATAGGTCGAAAAGTGGAAGGATTATTACATGTGAGTTTGAGTTTGAGTTTGAATGTTTGACGATAATGATGATACTGAGTTTCACTTATTTGTTTGTAATGCCTGGAAAGTGTTCGACAGAATGCTGATGTTAGAGATGTGGTTTATGTGGAGTTCAATTAATTGTGTTGATAATGGGGAGATTGGTGAAGTGTTGAAGATGATGTTCCGTTTGATGGTTACTGAAGGGTTGGTGGAACAGATCGGTCTCCATCGCAGTTGAGGTTTTAGTTTTAGTTTTTTTTTTTTTTTTTTTCAAAAAAATAAAATAAATTTGATGATTATATTTGTTTGAAATAAATTATTAAGTTTGATAATGGATTCCATAAAAAAAAAAAAGTTTGATAATGGATTAACGGGAAAAAAGAGGAGGTGGCCGCTGCTGTTGTTGTGGCATTTTTTTTTTAATAAAAAAACAAGTTTATTATTATTTTATTATTATTTAATTGTCTAAAAGTGACTTTTAAGAGTTAAAAAAAAAGTAGAGTGCAATCAAGGCTTTTTTAGATATAGGGTAAGGGTATTTTCGACTTCTTACACCCAAACCTCAATCAACTGTTAAAAGGGACAGAAGTCAACAGTTAATAGAGGGGTCTGCTGCAATTAACTCAATTAGTTTGATATTAAGCCTTTTTAGAAAAATACAGGGCAATTTTATGCAATTTACCCAATTTTTTATAATCAAATGTCAATCACGTGCCTTGCACCACATAACCAGAAAACAAAGATCAAATTGGAAATCATGTTTGAAATCATGTTCCTCTTTCTATTTTGATTGTGTAACCACTTCTTACATTTTTGCAAATATTTCCTATTTTGGTAGTGCATGCTTTTTACACACCGCCACATCTCATCCTCATGACATCTACTCATGACATCTATTCATCTTCATAGTTCATACCTCTCTCTCTTCGAAAAATCACCAGATTCACCACTACTCATATCTTCATCATCTACATTCTACACCACCACCACTGTTAATCACTGCCCGCCGTGCTAGAAAGCCAAATCCCACCCATCAACGTCGCCGAGACAAATTCAGCTGCAGGTCGAAATGAAATCGTGTTTGGACATTGTGGCTAAAAGTTTGTCTCAGATGAAGAAGAATCTATATACGCAGAGACAGATGATGATACCTAGTATATTATGTTTGGTTGTGATAATAGTTGATCCTCTGTTCTTCTACATTCCAGTGATCAATGATGAAAAAAAGTGTATTACGGTTGACAGAAATCTGGCGATTATTGGAAGTGTACTCCTACGTTCAATCTGTGATTTCTGGTATCTGATAGGTGTTACTATCCCACAGTGGGGTCGTTTCCGTCCGAATTGTTTCCGTTGGAATCGTTTTCTCACTTGGAATTGCCTCTTAGTCTTTATCAACCTTCCACTCCCACAGGTAATTAAACTAGACTCTTAACTCTTTTACAGATATAGCACCAGTTGTTTATATGCAAGTATTTGTGAACAACAATTAATTTGTAGAAAACAACTACTGTGCAGGGGATGGTGATTTCACTTCTCATTCCACAAAAGTCTATCCTAGGAATTTTATCTGCAGCGGCAATTATCTTTTTCCAATCACAGCTGAGGACGTCTGTAATAGTTAGTCATCTGAATTACTTCGAAAAGGGACGGTTGTTCTATCTTTTATACCCGTGGACTGCTTATGTGAGTAAAATAATTAAAATATATTTGTTAATTATTTTACATGGCTTCACTGTGGTTTTATTGATAATTAAAATCTATTTTTGTTTGTGCTTCTTTTTTTATTAATTACTTTTACTACTTTTTGTTTTCTTCACTTTCTTTTATTAATAAATTTCTCCTTATTACTTTAAAAAAAATTCTTAGTAGGGTAGTTATTTAAACAGAGCGAAAAATTTGGTAATAACAAAGTGTTCGATGGAGGTCTTGAGAGAAATATTTGCCTCTGAGTCTCACTTATATATATATGCTGGAATGGAGTCTAGATTGATGTGGCTTTGTTGCGCTTGTGTGTGGTTGTTTGTCTCTGTTTTTTGGTTTCGTCCTCAGTTTTTGCTGTTGTGTTAGTTTGTTCTCCTCTGTTTGTTTTGGCTTGCTCTGCCTGGTTGTGGTTCTGTAGGTCTTTGTTGACTCGTTTGTGTTGTTCTCTTTGGCCTTTATGGCTCTTGTTGAATATATTATCTAATTTAAAAAAATAAAATAAAAATAAAAATAAAAAATAAAAATAAAACAAAAAAAAAAAACAAAACAAAACAAGTTCTTGAGAGAAATAAAAAGCTAAGGCAGAAGACTGATAACTTTTATTTAGACTTCTCTTCTTGGGAATCTTATATCACTTTTTATATATATATATATATATATATATATATGTAATTATTTCTCAACTGTGCAAAATTTTCTAATCAAGAATAGAGTTGATTATGTTTTAGGTATATGGAACCGTTTGGTACTTGTACGCGATATTGAAAGAGGTTATATGCTGGCATAAAGCATGCAAAATGCTAACCGGATGCGATAATCAGTTTCGGTTTTGCGATGAAAGTTTAAGACCCTATGAAGGCAACACATCAAGCTGTAATTTTGGAACATCTAATGAAATTATTCATTACCATATAATGGAGGTGAAAGATTTTCCACGGAAATTATTATTTTGTATTCGATGGGGCTTGCAAAGTATCAGGTTTGTATATGCATGCAATACATTTTTTTGACATATTAATTGTTTTGTTATACTTTATAAGGTTAATAGCATTTGCTAATTTTGAGATAATTAAGGTTTGATATATATACTTAAATTCAACCTTCTGCAGTTCTTTTGGCCAGAACCTCCAGACAGATGGAGATTACCTTGACAATCTTCTTGGAATTTCAATCTCCATATCCGGCGTTATTTTGTTTGTTGTCTTATTTGAAAAAATACAGGTTGATATATATTTTATTGTCTTTTATATATCAATTTACTTTTATATTGCCTTCAAATTGAAACATGAAGTTTTAATTTCTTTTGATCATCATTGTTTCTTGTAAAACAGAGATATAGGCAATCTGTTGCTAGAGTAGTAGAAAGGAGAAAACTGATGGTCCAACAATATAACTGTATGCTCTTCAGAAATCTCTCTGAGAATCTTCAACAGCAAGTAAAGGAATACAAGGGATCCATATGGAAAGAAACCAAAGGTGTTAGTGCTAAAGGTATTGATGCAGTGGATTTTCTTTGTGATCTTTCCGAGGACCTGAAAAGGAAGATAAAACGCGAACTCTGTTTAGAATCACTCAAGAAAGTGAGTCTTTTCATTCTCTACAATTAAGTTATGAATTTGAACTTCAATCCATCTTACAATTATTGTATATTGAATATATATAGATATAAATCCTCATATGCAAACCCGTAGCCCGGATATAATTACTTTTGTTTGGAATTATGATTTATGTCCGGAATCACGTGATAATCAGTATGTAGGGCTACAAAACTGATTATCACATGTGATAATTAATGATTCCGGACATGAGTTATGTCCGGGGGTTTACACCTGTGAAATGTCTATTCGATATATTCTCATTGTTATTTTTAAATGTTTATAAAGGTAAAAGAGTTTGGATGGTGGACTGAAGCAATGGTGGATGAGTTGTGTGATTGTGTCAAGCCAGTTTCATACACTGAACACACTCACATTGTCATGGAAGGTGACAAGATTGATGAAATACTTTTTTTGGTGCAAGGAAAGCTACGTACCTACCTCTTCAGGAATGTCAAAACTGGCTCTGCAGCAGGCTCTTCACGTCGCAGAACCGTAATTAATCATCTCAGCGATAGTGATGAATTCTTTGGAGAAGAACTTGTAGCTTGGTTTCAAGCTGACCCCTATTCGTCCGACCTCCCTATCTCAAACAAGACTGTTTCGGTACTTACAGAAGCTGTAGGCTTTGCTCTTATGTCCACTGACTTGAAAAGTATACTAATTAAGAATCATGCGGCTCTTTTCCTACAATCATTCTGGCGTTTCAAAACAATGAAGAAGCATCAGGCTGCCCAGAAGCAAACACCACCAACAGAGTCTCATCAGCCACAGCAAATGGCGTTTGAGATCAGCATTCAAGAACCATAGATTGGTCAGATATCTATTTATATTTTATGATCACATTTAATTCAACCCTAAATTGTTTTCCTGTTTTTAGTCATTACAGATGTTCATGTTTTCTCTTGATTATAATACGATTATTGGTTGTTGCAGGAGTTTGGGTCAGTCATTTTCAAATCTTGGAGCATTTAGCAAAGGTAAAGCTGCCGGTTATAAGTTGACGGAGATCATCAAGCAAAAGCCATCTATAATTCAAGACCATTTAGATGAAAAATGCTTGGCTACCATACTTGTTTTTATTGCATGCTCATGTTTTTATGGCGACAAACAAGCCCCCTATATGACTCATATTATTTTTCCCTTCAATTTTAATGTAAATAGAAAAATATTATTGTAGTTCTGCAAATGAGATAGCTATATTTGTTAATGGATGGCAAAAAATTCCGATATATACTGTTGTATCGAAAAAAATTAAAATATTCTGGATTGACACCTACACATTATGAAACAAAAATAAAATACTCATGGAGTAATGAATATGAAATTGTAATTCTAACTTCTCCTTAATTTAAATTGAAATATTATAAAATAATCTAATCTAACCTAATCATAATGATAAATAATAATAAATAAAAATACCATTGAGCTTGATTTAATTTGGAAGTAATTACTGAGAACCTACCTGGGGTTTGCTAATTGACACTCAATTGACACTCACTTCCCATAGCTTTAGAGTTTGACCATTACCTTTAGAGTCATTGGCAAGTTTTTATTGGCTTAAAAGCCAAACTATAGATTGAGATGTCTATGAGTGATATATATTATAGGGTACATTTGTCATATATTATATAAATAAATAGGAAAGGGAAATGTTAGTATAAATGTTTAGTCCCATGATCCCGGTGTTCTAGTGGTGCTCGAAAGTATTTTCAGCTTCAATCTATGGATTCCTCTCAACTATCTATTAGAAGGATTCGAAGAAAAGATTCTAATTATACAGGTACGAAAAATCAAGACCACCACAATCTCCTCTATGATGTGCATGCTCATGTTACTATAGCTCGATTGCCCCATTACGATTTCCTGTTAGAAGTTACAATACTCATTGATGTAGTATTTGCTATTAGGGAATGAAAGATCCAATATCTGACTCCAAATCAAAACTGGCTATGCTTAAAGAGTATTGTTCTGGGGTTGTAATCAAGGAACTGGATTCTGGTAATTCTACTAATATATTCTCAGAAGTTGTTGCTTGCCCCAAAACATCAAAATCGTAGTTCCAATGTGTACCCTTGACATGCTTCCAGCTGGTATATTGCCTTTTCATATCTGCAACAATAGAGCTTGTATCTCTGGGTGGGTGTGGCTGTTCCAAGAGTGTTTGGTCAACCAAAGCATAAGAAATCTGATGAAAGCCAAACAAACACACAAACATAGGTAAATACTTCTTTCTACCTCGTATAGAAAACATAGGAGTCATTTGTTAATTAAATTTTGGCCTTCAACAATAAACCTGAAGTTGCAATTCAGTTGCGGCAAACATATCTCTGGCACCTTGCAATGACTCTACCAACTTTTCAGGTATTACTTCACCAGTTGAATAGTGTTTAGCAAATCTCCTCAAGACTCGATAATCCCATGCATAGTACCTAGGGATATCACCAATCAGTGTCAAGAATCAAGATGACATTAAAGCACATAATTCATCTTCACTTCTTATTCAGAAAAACATAAATTAAGAAGTTGGGAATCAATCATAAATCTTAAAAGTTGTACTCATTTTTTGTAGGTGAAATTAAAAATTTAGTCAATTAAATTAGTTGTTTATAAAAATTTTGTTAACTAAAATTAGCAAATTCACATGCCTCTGCTTGTTCCATGAAGATGATACCATCATTAAAGAGGTACTATATGATGAAGTTAATGAAAGGAAATTAATGATTTCATGATAATGGAAAGGTTGAATCTATCCGACCTAAAGAGTATTAAAGATTAATACTAATCAACGTGGTGAGAATTTAACCGTGGAATTAATCTTCCTTCACTTTCCACAGTTTTCTAGTTAGCTGGGCTTATCCAACAAAGTTTTTGACTATTTTCATTTTCTAGCAGCGAAGCTAGGTCTACAAGGTGTCTCTTTAGTAAGCATAATATGTCCAGTTGACTGCACCCTGAAATCCTTCACCCATGACATTTGTTTGTAAGATGTGCAAGGTCATCAAGAATTGGGTACCATAAGTGCAATAAAGATGAAATCTGCAAACCACTGTTTTTATTCGAGATATATTATGGCATTTGACATGGGAGATTCAAAGACGAAGAAACAACTGGGAAGGGAAATAGCATTTTGTGATTTGATGAAGAGTTTTTGGATGTAATATACTTTGATGGCATCAAGGTGACATTATACGAGATCAAGTCTGACCTCATGTAACGTCACATATTGGGAAAACTAATTAATCCAAGAAATGGGTTCCAGGAAAGAAAATACTTTCGACGAGATGAGATTGGTCAAATGGTTTGCCCCTTACACCTACGTACAATGAGGTTGTGGGTTCTTAGAGTCATGTCCCCCTCCCCCAAACCCCAGCTTGTAATAGTTTAAAAAGAAAGATAATACTTTCAAAATTGCAGCATTTATACTCACTCAAAGAGGTTTGAAGGCATCTCAGCAAAATCAAGAGCCACCCTGGTGCCTGAAAAGTGTTGGTAGTCCTACAAAATAGAATACCGGGGGGTGTGAGATATAAATAGTAAACACATAAATTACTATAAAGGACCAAGGCCATGTACCGGGGGGTGTGAGATATAAATAGAATACCGTTCTTGAGAGCAAGGAATGAAGAGCATGTCCAAACTCATGAAACAGAGTTTCTACTTCACCATGATTAAGCCTTGCAGTTGATGAATTATGTGAACCAGCAAAGTTGCAAACGAGGGCCACAACCTGCAGTATTACCAACACAAAGGCAAGCCAGAACTAAATTTTATAGCCCATAAAAACATTCAGGATTACCTATGTCAACAAAAACTAAATTTAATAGCCCATAGGCAACTTTCAGGATTATCAATGCATTGGTATTTATTCTAAATGAATTTTCAAAAAGCACATATTGGACTCATAAATTGCTCAGGGAAAAGGGCACTGAACTTGGGCTATATAACACAAGTTCAAGTTCCCGACTTATGATTATCTAAATGTGAAACAAATACTTATGTTGGAACCATATTCAGGTGAGGCTCCTCAACCTTGTTTTGGTGGAACACTAAAGGTTAATGGCCTTTTTTACTCATCCCCCTCAAGAAAAACTATAAAAATATAAACAAAATGATCTTGCCTGTCATGAAAAATGTTCCAGAAATAAACAATAATAACAATATATTCTCATTCCATGCTTTTCTATCAAACAAACAAATCAGCAGCACAACTTCATTAAATAGTTAAATATAAATTTCTTATTTTAATAAAAATGCCACAAGACCAAATGAAGGACCAAAAACTACAAATATATATGCTGTACAGTACTCAGTATTATGACATACTGTGAAACTGCATATTTATCAAGTCTAGCTTGGGAGTTTGGAAACTCGAAATTATGCAAGCTTATCCAGCAAATGCCCTCAAAGGAACTGATAAAAAAACGCTTGGACTAATTAACAGTTAGGCATTCTACTAATAATCTAAAGGACTCCAATGCTAGCAGAAGATAGTTAGCTCAAAGTATAGAATTTGATTAGGAGAAATCTTTAAATTCTGAAAGGAAATAGTTAAACTAATCAAGTACCACCTTGTATGCTAGTTGGAACACCTATAAACAGAAAACTGAGAATATTTCTAGAATCTATGAACATACGGGAAGCTGGTATTCTGATTCAGATATCCAACGCCCCCCTTTAATTGCAAAATTAGCACAACCTGGATACTTGCCTGCCCTTGAGTACAAATCAAGGTACAGATACCCCATGTCACCCTGAAACAAATATATAATGCTTCAATAGAGGTTGGAGCAGACATGAAAGAACAGCAAAATGAAATCAAAATATAATTGGACAAGCAAAACAGTGAACAGTAAAACAAAATTCTTTCAACCTTTGATAATAGCAGTTAAAGTAGGATTCTGAAGGTTTTGAATTGAGAAGGGGAGGAAACAATGCGTATTAAAATTTAAACAAGGGTATATGTGTGTGTGTTCCTATCATTTTTTTACTGGTAAGATTGAACCTAAGATAAACAAAATCCATGCCACTCCTCCATGGTTGATCCGAGTCATTCAGCAAGTCTATGATTATATCGAATTTTAGTGAAACAAAGGTACAACAAACTTATAAAATTCTACTCTACATCAAAATTCAAGATACATAGATGTGTACAGTATACTCGCTCAAAATGATAAGATTTGTGTCAATCATCTATGCATGTACCTCTTCAGGATGATGAAGAGACATTTTAAGCACATCTGGGTGCCATGATTCACCCGGGCTCAGGGGGACACTATGAAATGTTGCACCAAATAAAGACTCCACCAGCATTTTCAAACCCTCAATACATTGCGGTAAAGCAAAATATGATGCCACAACCTGCAAAAGAAATAATTGCACATCTCATCAAGGACAATAAACCTTACTCCATAACTTGATTGCAGAGAAACAGGAACAAAATCAAGTCACCATCTGTCATGACTCATGAGAACAGTTACTAAATAGAACTCTGCTAGTCTGCTGGTTACATTCAACATGCAAAATGAGCAAAATCATAACTTACCGAAGAGTCCAAATTATATGCAGAAGACCTCATCATTGCTGTGTAGTATGCCTCATCCCATGGCTCTAAATCTACACATCTTTGACCACTTTTTTTCCCTCTTGAAGTCCTGAATTGCCTTAAACTCCTAAAAGAAAAGTAACCCACCAATTACAAAAACTACTATATAATCTTAACTGAAAATGAGAAAGTAGAAACACACCACACCTCACAAATATGCTTGAAAAAAAATATAATACCTCATCAGCCTTTGGCTTAATCATCTTACTCATCTCAAGCAAAAAGGACATCACAACATCTGGTGATGAAGCCATATTTGGCTTCACCATAAAATCAAAATAAGATCTACACCCCATTATCTGCAGTCGTCAGTAAAGGAAAAAAAAATGAGTGTCATATATTTGTAACATATAATAAAAAGCTTCAATTGCTACCCAAATACATAAGATATACAATAAAAGCTGTAACTAATGAGGCATAAAATTTTATACTAGCATATGAACCAATTGTCCTTTTTACTCAAGTGGCTAATTGCTTAAATATGTCTGCAATAATTTTCTGCCAAACTAAAACAAACATGAATCATTTCGATTAAGTTCCTGAGCCCTTAAAGGATATATTCTTATATATTACTAATCCGAGGTTAATTTGCTCATAAAACTGAATAGGAAATTCATTGACAAAACCATCATTGATATCCACAGATCAGCTTCTCTCATATGATTTCAAATTTGATAGTCATTTAAATTCCCAAAACTTCCACTCATGTATTTGTTAAAACAAATGTGCAAAACAAATTATCATCATTGGAACACAAAAGGCTGGCTAATAATAGATCAGCTGCTAAAAATACGATCAGAAAATTCCCAACGACGTACACAAGTACACAACCATTCTGGTAAATAGAAGAATTGACACCTGAAACGATACAACTCAAGCATAAATCAAGCTAATAATGTAGGAAATATATCCATTAAGATAATTATTACCAAACACGTTCACATCACAAACCCATACAATGATGGAATTTAATAATTATCATCTGACAGCCACTAAAAAAACAAATTTCCTACCCCATTTCTAGCTTGGCTACAAATCTCTCCTCCTACAAAAATCATTACGCGTTAAATCTCATATAGCTGACAGCTAATGGCAAAGGTTAATTTATGGTTACTGATAAAATGACGCCCGCAAGTGTTCAAACATAGCAAACAAACTTTGCAGTAACATTAAAGAGACTTCTCCAATGTCATAAATTAAACGCCTTCAATCTAGAGGTTAAGAGATACACATTCAAAATGGTAAGTATATAAACATATTCACTGATAATTTTTATCAGATCAACAGATTATTCTTTGAAGTGACTCATAACATTATATATATTTCCACTCTGCATATGATAATAAACAACCTGAGAAAGCTCATGGCGGGCTGCTATTAGCTTATCAAGAACTTCGTGGTTTGCATGTGGAACAGCATTTCCTTTCACATATGCCATCTTCCTAACCTGAAAGAAAAGGGAGAAAAAAGAAGGGAGAAAGAAGAAAGCACAGTGAAGTTTAGATGACTGCCAGAAAAATAAATTTAAATGGGGGCAATTAAAATGTGTCAGCTCTTTTTCTAAACAGAATCTTAAGTGAGTTAACTACCTCTTTTGAGAATATCAACAAAAGAAAATTTCAAAATTATCAAGCTAGAGTTCACCTCTAGCAGGCAGGATCAACATTTTGCTCAATTTTTTCCATGTTACCGGACAGTCTTAAATTCACTAGAATGCAACAACAAGGGAAAAAACCCAGATATATGCAAACAAAATACAAATGATACATTGATACCTCATCATCTGACGTCCATTGCAGAATAGAATGTAGATTGCGTGGCTCAGTTGCTATCCGGAATCCTTTTTCTTTTCTGTTATCCCATGACCTCAATGACTCATTTGATGTTCCAGATGTTATTCGATAAATAGGCTTAAGGAGATGGTGTATGTGTTTTGGGATGCGTGATACCGGAAATATATCCACATGACCTGGGTCAGTGATAATATTTTGACTAAACCTGATTCATATCCAATAAATACACTATGAATCATTTGAATAACTTATCAAACATGATTTATCAATTAAATATGCCACTGAATACAGAAGCAAGGCATCAAGAGAAAGGATATTACTTACTCCCTGCCCAGATGAAAAATATCTATATTTAGCTGATTTACTCGATCTAGTTTCTCTGCAAAACAAAGTGTGATTTTTATTTTCTAAAAGTGGAGAATTGTGCAGTGACAGACTGAAAATTAATTATGATACTATACATACGAGGACAAAGATGAATGCCACCCTTCTCAAAGTCAATGCGCAGGTGATTGGCAGCCCTATGAGCTTCCTTGGAAAGCAAATGACTATCTTGTTCCGCTTTTTTCACCGCATCATACAAGGTATGATTTGTGTTGAGATACTGCACACCAACAACAAACACAGTTATGAGATTAATAGCAATGGCTCATCAATTTATAGTGGAACAACTCTGCTATTTCAGACAGGTGTCAACGAGACCGATATCATATTATTTAAGACATGTAAAAGCGTTGGGTTCAATCCTTTAAGTACTGAAGACTGAAGAGGGCGTTTAAGCTCATTGTCAAATAAGATGGCTGAAATAGTAGTATAGGCGTTTCAGTAATAGAACTTATTAAATAGTTAACTTGTGCTCATAGCTATTAAAACAATAATAGCTATATTACAATTTCACTACAAATAGGAAGAACAAAAGCATGCACTGGGCAAGAAAATTTTCCAAATGGATTACTGGTCACCTCACATGTAGATATTCATTAATTCTCATTGACGCCTGGTTAGCCTCCTCAACAAATTCTCTGATAGCAGTAAAAATAAAAAAGAAACAGAAATTATAGTACATACCAACAAGAATAATGCATATTGGTTCTAAAAATTTTATCACACTTATAAGGAGGTAAAAAAAACCACAGAACATGGAGAAAGTAACCTTTCAGGATGTGTTTGTCTACAAAGTTCTGCAGAATCAACCACACAACAGACCTGAAAAATAAGACTGCAATTACAACATTCTCTAAACTCTAAAAATGAATTAATAATACCAACACACACACACACACACACACACACACACACACAAAACAAAACAAAAAAAGAAAAGGAAAAGAACCTACTGTATCTGAAATTTCATCCATTGCTCGGATAACTTCAGCAGATGACGGCTTCCCAGATATAAAATTAACAAGTTCTGCCGACCTAACAATATAAATTGAATTGAAAATATTAATAACAAAACATTGAACTTAGAAACAACAGTAAACATGAACCAGCTAGCTGAAAATTCCTTGGAAATGCTAACTAAATGAAGTTATCAACCTTATTTATTATAATTATTATTTTGTTCTTTTTGATGATTAAGAATTTAAAAATAAATAATAATAAAAACTCATCAAAGAAAAACGATGTAGCAATCAAACCGTCAAAGTCTCCATTTTTTTTCCTTTTCTTGCATTTTACATTCTCAGCAACCAAACAACACTTCGAAGAATAAATATCATGTTTCCAGAAGGAATTTAACTTAATTATTTTCTCATCTTCCAAACAGCACATAAGAATAAACAAAAAATTCAAAATTTTATGTTCTCATTTGCTTCGCTGAATGAAAATATAAAATTTAGCTACTTCAAAACCTGATTTTTTTTTTTTCCATAACAACAAACGAATATATTTCTGTTACTTTCTCTTTTTAAAAAATGAATTTGTTTTACCTTTCAATGGCATCGTCGACGAACCGTTGAAAGCCTTTGGCGGTTTTCAAGTGTTCGAAGCCGTAGAGACCGGTTGGAGCTCCGTTTCGTCGACCTACGCTCCGACTGTGGAGAATGCGGGTCGAGCAAAGATCCGAATAGCATGATTTGAGACGGAGAATCGGGGCGGTTCTGCGGATTATGATCGACATTTTTTCGGCAGTGCCGCAGACACTGTCTGTGAGTGGCGCTGTGTCTGTGTGTGAACCGTCAACGTGTGTGATACTGTGATGAGACCTTTTAAAGTTTGGACTGGATTCGCGTTATCAGGCCCATTTTTTAATTGGTATTATTCTATTATAAAATATAGAAAAATAAGTAAATAATAATTTGAGTAACGTTGATCTGTCCAAAAAATTTTACCCAAATTCATACTCAATGCTATTTGTTATGAATTTTAGTATATTTTTTTATGTGGTCTATCATTACTCTAATAATCTATATAATATAGTAAAATAGAACCCTCACGGCGCCACGTGTCACTGTGAGAGAGTTTTGACTTTAAATTACAATTTACCATCTATCTAATAATTAATTTATTTACTCATATTCATGCTATTAATAATTATTTATCTTTTAATATTCTTTCAATTCCATTTATTATATTTATTGCTTTCTAATATTACTATTTCTTATTTATCTTTTGACATTCCTCTTATCTATATCTATATAATATAGTAAAATGGAACCCTCACGGCGTCACATGTCGTCGTGAGGGAGATTCAGCCATAAATTCTATATATCTATATTTATATAAAATATTCATTATTTAGTCATTATTCATCCATTATCATATATATATATATTATATAATAATAATAGAGTTTCAAGGTGCCACGTGTCGACATAAGAAACTTTTGGCTTTAAATTCTCCTATAATTCTCATTTCACAATCAAGGTGCCACGTGTCAACATAAGAAGCTTTTGACTTTAAATTCTCCTATAATTCTCATTTCACAATTTATATCATTCACCTATTTTATTGAAGTAAAATGAAAAACCATTCTATATCTATATATACATTGAATTTATATAATAACAATTCAATTAGCCTTATTAATTAATTATTGCAAGTCATACCATGCATGCATATAGAATAGAAAAGGACAACAATTTATTGATCCAAATCATGTCATGAATGCATAGAGAATGGGGAAAGACAACAATTCAACTATTTAAACTCTTGATATCACACATCTGTGGATCAATCAACATAATAACCTGCCCTCACCACTGTCTTGGTATTCTTCTCTTTCTTTTCTTCTTCTACATTTGATTTTTGCTTATTAAGTGTTTGATTATTAAACTGAGGTTAATCTATTCTGTTTTATTTTTTCTTTTGCATGATATTTTAAATATTTTAGTTTAATCTTTAATTAGAATGTCCTATTAAAATATTAATATTTCATATTATCAAATTAACTAATCTATATCTATATAATCTATTCAAATGGTTAATTTCATTTCTACAAACTTTCTCAAACACTTCATTGAAACCTTAAATATATATATATATATATGGTTTTGTGTTTTTAGTTATTATTTTATCTGTTTATATATATTTTTAATTTGTTGATTTTTTTTTTTTTTGATATGTATACATATGTATCATTATTTTATTAAGTTAATTAAAAGGGAATTAATTAGTTAATTTGTTTTTATTTGTTATTTGGTAAATTGAATACCCATTAATCAATCGGTGGTAGCTGTACAACTTCAGTTATTCTTCCCCTTTCAACACCATTTCATTAAATTATATATAGATAGATAGATAAACAGATAGATAACAAAGCAATATGAATATGATTGGCCTTATATTATTATTAATTAGTTTTTTTTTTTGTTTTTTTTTTTTTTTTTTGCTATAGAAATAGAGTCATGACTCCTATTATTATTCCAAGCCAAGAGCCAAGTGGGTTTTCATAAATTCAGTTTTAATAAATTCATGCATTTATTAATCTTTGCAAGATATGAAAAGTTAAAACCTTTTGAATTTATTTTACCATAACAAGAAAAGAGTATATTTTATTTTTATTTTTTTGTTAAAATTTTATTATTCAATGAATTTTAAATAATTTTTTTAACAAAACCCGTGCACTTGGCACACTAGTTTAATATTAATGATACACATATTTAATTGAAATGAAATGAAAGGTTACTCTCTTTATGCATTAAACAACATCAAATTGATGGTCTCCTATTTAATCACATATTTAATTGAAGTGACCCCTCTTATATATACATATAGTAAAATGAGGGTATTTACTAAAAGCGGAAAACATTTATTACAAATGTATATTTATTACATTGACTAAATTAATAAATGTAATTAATAGTTTTCTTTTTGAGAATTTTTATAGTTGTTAACATGTGCGTCCTTAGGGCACAGGTTGGGCGCACAGGTTAACACTACCCTATATAATAATAAACTTTCACAGTGCCACATATTGCCGTGAGGAAGCTTTGGATTTAAATGCTATATATTCATTTCCATGGAAAATGAAAAGCATGGAAGTTTCAAAACTCAAATTGGAATATAAATCAATGCCACATTCCACTCAAATTTTATCTTAAGAGAGCTGTAGATTTAACAAATCAGGTCAAAAGGCACTCTGTATTAATACACAAGTTAAATAGGCACTCATGATTACAATTAATAAATACAATAAATCAATTGTTTAAACCGTTGGTATATCCTCTCTCTCTCTCTCTTAATACACAAGTTAAATAGGCACTCATGATTACAATTAATAAATACAATAAATCAATTGTTTAAACCGTTGGTATATCCTCTCTCTCTCTCTCTCTCTCTCTCTCTCTCTCTCTCTCTCTCTCTCTCTATATATATATATATATCTAAACCATTTATGCCCTCTAATCTCCCTCAAATTTCTCTATAAAAACCATCCAAAATCTCATATTTTTTTCCATCTCATTCCATTGATTTTTTCGGCAAACTCAAAACAAGCGGTGGAGAATTGGATGTCGTTGGGCGGTAAGAGGAATTTCTATACATTTTTTTTTTCAATATTTGGTTGAATAATTTTAATCCTTTAGTTTTAGTTTTATTTATTATTATTATTTTTAATCTCACGTTTTTTCCATCTCATCCAATTGACTCTCCCTCATGAGCAAACTCAAAACAAGCAGTGGGGAATTTGATGGCGTTGGGTGGTGAGAGTAATTTTTACGGATTTTGTTTTAATATTTGATTGAATAATTTATTTATTTATTTATTATTTTTTTTTTTTTTTTGAGGAAACACTTTAGTACTTAAAAAGGTAATCTTAGATTAATCATGGAATTTTAACATTGGCAATCTTGGATTTTCAATTAGTTGTCCACTAAGGTGTTCGTTATGGAACCATCCGGTAAGACTAGGATCCTGCTCATAACCACCAATGCAAAAAATCAATGAACCGGTTGAGACTTATGATGTGCTTTGTACTTATGAACGATGGATTTAATAGACATACTATTACTATAGATAAATATTAAGGTTATATTCTTGGTTCTAACTTCTAAGTGTAACACTATATTGTCTCTTAAAAAAATACTTTATCTACTCCGGTTTTTGGGTATTTCCAATACCCGATTTTTCCCCTGAATTTTTTTAAGGTGATTTATACATGTTTTTTGGCAGTTTTTTATTATTATATTTTTTAACCTTTTTGTTCTCTTTTCTTTTTGGTTTTTTAGAATATATTAATTATGGATTGAATACAAGATTATTATTCCATTTTTTTTTTTTAAATTATCAATATAAATGATAATAAGTAAATATTTTTCAAAACATCAATTGTAATACCAAATTACTAGTTCCATTTTTTTTTTTAAAGAATTAATGATAAATTCTAAAAACATATTAATTGTAAGATATTAATGATATTATGATAACATAACAAATAATTAAAATAATGGTTTCAAAAAAATAATAATTAAAATAATAGTTTTTGATCAATTATTAATGGTAACACATTATAAACATTAATTATTGCATTCAATTCAATAGATTCATTTTCTAAATATATGAAATTCACTCTTAATTATATATATATATGGTAATAAATACTATATTTTTTTGTAAGATAGTAAACAAATAACTCCTACTACTATTTGCATCTCCATAAAATTCTTTACCTTTTTTTTGTAATTGAATCATATATGAGACAGACGCTTAAAAAAAAAATCTAATAAAGAATTTATTAAAAAAATAGAATGTTTATAGAAAATAAGTGTGGAAAAATAAATTAATTTATCACTTGGTTTGACACTATCCTCCATGGAGTTTTTTTTTTAAAAAAAAAAAATTAATTAATTAATACTTCTACAAGTATTTCTAGAATGGGCGTTTTTATAATATATATATAGTATTTTCGAGTAAATTGGGGTCTATTTAGAGGTTTCAAAATTTTAATTTAATAAAATGAAATGTCTTAAGAAAATAAATGTGAAAAAAAATGGATTGTAAATAGCTAATCTCAATAGTTTTTTTTTTTTGTTTTGAAAAGACCAACTTTATTAAACGCCCAAAGAGAGGAGCATAGCCATTGCACCAGAAAACAAACAAGGAGGGGCATACCCCATCCAAACACAACTCTCAGCAGACCGTAAAGCCAGCTTAGCCAAAGAATGGGCAGCCATATTAGCTACCCTAGGAACAAAAGAAATAGAAATCTGAAAATGCTTAACAAGAAACAAGATATCCCTCAGGAAGACACCAACATCAGCATTAGACACCTTCTCAGACAGAATCATATCCACAAGAGACTTAGCATCACACTCCAACACAGCAGGAAAGAGGCCATTATCAACTGCAACTCTAAGACCCCTCAGAACAGCAGCAGCCTCAGCTACCAAAGGAGAATAACATGCATCAGTCCTCTAAATAGCAGAGGCAAAAACCTGACCCCTAGAATCCCGAATAATCACACCAGCGCCAACCAGCTGTTTATCCACAAGAATTGAAGCATCTGTATTAATTTTAAAAGTGCCAACAGCAGGCGCACACCAACTCACCTCAGGAATATCAGACACGGAGAAGGGGTAGAGCAATCAGACACAGACACAGAAGCATGCCTAAACTCCTTAATATAATTGGAGGCCCATACAACAACCTCCTCCTTAATCTGATTCGAAGGGCAATGAACCTTTTGATTTCTCCAAAACCAAGATCTCCACCAAATCACACAAAAAAGCTCCATCTCATGCAGCTGAAGATTATTCTTAAAGTAGAGAAAAACATCCTGAAAATCGATCTTATCACCCCATTTGGGACCTTTTAGGAAGTTGCAATCAGCACGAGTATCTCTTAACCCATGGCAACCCCAAAGCGCATGAACCGTCGTCTCTAGCATCTTAGAACAAACAGGGCAAATCTCATTCGCAGGAACACAGCGTCTAGCAAGGGTAAACAAAGTGGGGAGCCAGCCCTTGCATGCTTTCCACACAAACATTTTAACTTTTGAGGGGATTTTAAGTTTCCAAATAGATTTCCACCACTCAACGTTAGAGGAACCAGAGGGATTATTCCAATTCATCAGATAAATACCCAACTTATAACCACTTCTAACCGAGTAAATACCATTCTTCTCAAAATGCCAAATGAGCGAATCATCACCATGAGAAGCTCCAAGCGGAATACTCAAGATAGCCTCAACTTCATCAGGGGCAAATGATGCTCTAACTAAAGGAACGTTCCACCCCCTCGAAGAAGAGACTAGGGCTCTCACCGTGGTATCAAGACCAAGGACCGGAGGGGACTGGATTTTGAAAGAAAATTGACGGGGTATCCAACGATCCTTGTAGATCGAAATTGAAGATCTACTACCCACACGCCAACGGGATCCAGCTTTCAAAAGATTACGACCCCACAGAAGACTCTTCCATACAAACGACCCATAACAGCCACTACCAGCTTTCAAAAAATGTATAGTCAGGAAATATCTACCCTTTAAAACTCGAGTGGCTAACGAATGAGGCCATTTAACTAAACGCCAACATTGCTTAGCCAACATGGCTTGATTAAAAATAGAGATATCTCTAAACCCAAGACCCCCACTCTCTTTCCTAATACATAGCTTGTGCCACGCACCCTAATGTAACTTTCTATTAGAATCAGTACTCCCCCACCAAAAGTGAGAACACAAGCGTTGAACATCAGACACAAAACTCTTCGGGAGCCGAAAAAGATTCATCGCACAAGAGGGAATAGCTTGAACCACAGCCTTTAACAAAACTTATTTACTTTCTGTCGAAAACAACTTATGTCTCCAACCATTAACCTTATTCCAGACCCTGTCCTTAAGATCATCAAAAAGCTGCTTCTTATTCCTCCCCGCAAAACTAGGAAGCCCAAGATGTTTCTCATGACATTGAACAAGG
This sequence comes from Acer yangbiense, assembly GCA_008009225.1. Taxonomy (NCBI): domain Eukaryota; kingdom Viridiplantae; phylum Streptophyta; class Magnoliopsida; order Sapindales; family Sapindaceae; genus Acer; species Acer yangbiense. The sequence continues at coordinate 60,726,176 of CM017762.1, forward strand.
TTAACACCTAGAATTCGAGCTAATCTAACCCCAACAGACCGATTAACAAGCTTACTTATGCAAATGGTAGACTTTTCGAAATTCACCACCTGACCAGAAGCCAAAGCATAATCCCCAGAATCCTCCGAATGGCTTTGCAATCTATAGAATTAGCTCTGGCAAATAAGAGACTATCATCAGCAAATTACAAGTGAGAAATAAAAGGACCTGTGGTACCACACCTATATCCAGAAATATCTCCACAAGAGACAGCCTTATTAATCAAACAAGAAAGTCCTTCCGCACATATCACAAATAGATAAGAGGACAACGGATCTCCTTAACGAAGGCCCGAGAAGGCTTGAATTTACCACAAATCTCGCCGTTTATAAGAACTGAAAAAGAAACGGAAGTCGCACATCGCATAACCCGATCCACCCATTTATTCAAAAAACCTAACTTCAGCATCATAGCAGCCAGAAAACCCCACTCCACCTGGTCATACGCCTTCGACATATCAAGCTTCAAAGCCACAGAACCTTTCTTCCTAACCCGAGTCCTCATAGCATGGATACACTCAAATCCAATAATCGCGTTATCTGCGATCATCCTACCAGGCACAAAAGCACTTTGGGCTTCCGAAATCACCTCCCCAAGCACCAAACGGAGCCGATTAGCAAGAGTTTTAGCCACCGCCTTGTAGACAACGTTACATAGACTAATAGGTCGGAAATCAGAGACTTTTCTAGCATTAGGCACTTTGGGAATCAAAATGATCAACGTGCTATTAACATCATCAAGAGCCTCCCCATCATTCAAACACCTCAGGCAGGCCGAAGTAACACAACCCCCCACAATATCCCAATTCTTTTGGTAGAACAAAGCAGGCATCCCATCAATCCCCGGAGCCTTGGTGGGATACATATCAAACACAGCCTTCTTAACTTAATCAATCGAGAAAGGAATATCCAAGAACTGTCTCCTTCTATCAGAAATTCTACACGGCACTGTGTTAATAACATTATTCTAGTGAACATCTGAAGGATGGTAAGTTTGGAATAAATCTAAGAAATAGTCTATCACTATCTTCTGAATCCCGGCTTTAGACTTACAAATCATCCCATTAACATCAACCAACCCAGTAATCATATTTTGCGCTTTCCTTGCAGAAGCCTTCCAATGAAAATATCTAGTATTACCATCACCCGCTTTAAGCCACTCCTGCCTAGACCTTTGCTTCCAGTACTGCTCATCCACTTCCAAAAGCCTCTTAAGCTGGCTCTTAATTCTCCTAACATTCTTCCAAGACTGTAACCCTTCACAACCAAAAGCCTTATCCAGCTCCTTTTTCTTCCTGCTAATCTCCCTTTGCAAGGCACGTCGCTGAAACTGATTCCATAAATCCAGCTTCCTAGCACACCCATCCACTTTCCTCACAACATCCAGCATACCACACCAAACCTGAAGACCACCCCAGCTGTCACGAATAACACCTTTGCAGTCTTCATCATCAGCCCAACAGGCTTCGAAATGATATCTCCTCCGTCGCCTAGATTGATTATCATCACCCAGACTCGCCTTCTCCCTAACAACAACCAGAAGAGCTCTATGATCAGAAGACCAAAAGCTAAGATTGACAACCTTAGAAACCGAAAATCGTTGTTTCCAGGCAAAGGAGCATACCCCATATCCAACCTTTCTTGAATAAGGTCGACCTCCCTCTTATTAGACCACGTGAAAGCAGGACCAGACCACCCCAAATCTTCGAAATCATAAAAATCTAAAGCATCCCTAAACCCCTCCATCACCGCCCTAGACCGAGGAACACCTTCACTTTTCTCAGATTCAACAAGAATCTTATTGAAATCACCAAAACAGAGTCATGGAAGATTCGAGAACCCTTTCAACTGTTGGAGCAAGGACCAAGCATGGACCCTTTGAGAAGGGTCAGGACTACCATAAAATCCCGTCAATCGCCATAGAGTCGTAGAAGGAAAACTCACATTGACATCAATATGGAAATTCGAAAAAGACAATAAAGAAATACTAACCTTATCTGACCAAAACAGGCACAAACCACCACTAGAACCACGACTATTAACAACAAGTTTACCATAAAAACCCAATCGAACCCGGTAGGACTCCATAAGCGACACATTCGCCTTGGTTTCCATGAGGAAGAGAATGTCCGGATTGAAGCTCCTCTTCAAATCCGAAAGTGCTCGAAATGCCCGTGGGTTCCCCACTCCACGAGCATTCCACGAAATATAATTCATTGGGAGAGGTGGGTCAAGCAAGACTGACCAGCCGAAAACACTGCAGAACCAACCTCTAATGCATCACGTCTGGGAGCCTTAGAGACACCAGTGAAACCATCTTCAGTACTTAAACATTATCTTTTACCACTAAGATCCCCAACATAAGGATTAGCCCCCACCACTGGACCAAGCCTAGCAGCCCTTTTCCACTTGCCTTTATTAGGCTCCTTACTTTTCCTTCTCAAAAGACAGATGTCTCCTCCAGTCGTTGGCCTAATACCCTCATTAGACATCAAAACAGGACTTGACGAAACACAAATGTTATTAGAAACACAGCCTAAAGTCTCAGGGCCACCAACCAAATCCGGCCCATTTGGGGAATGTCCAATATTCCCAACCGAGAAAGTAAACTGATCCACCCCACCCAACTAACCTTTATTTTCTTAGCCCAGCCCAATTGGAGAGCCTTCAAAAACCACAACTTTTTCTTTCCCTTTCCCTCTCAATCCACCATAATCTCCAATCACCTCTAATCCCGCATCTTTTCCCTTATCAGAACCCTTAGACAAGTTGGCCTTATCAAAATTCAAATTTGAATCAAATTTATCCCCTAAAGAATCTCCCCCGGAAGCGGAAGAATTGCCAAGATTCCCGCACATACCAATCATTCCATTTCTAGTGCCGCCACCAGCCACTATCGCCGATGGAGACTGATCACTATTATACTGCAACGACTGTTGTGTAAACTTACGAACCTCCTCCACCAAATTAGAAGATCGCTGATAACCACCCTAAACTTGTTTGTCAGAACGGCCACCCTAACTCCTCCTAAAATCCTGAAACCTTGGACTCACAGCCTTCAACCAAGTGCCATATCCCAAATCCTTCCTATTTAGCAGGCCTTCCGTTCCAATCATCGAACATCCACGAATAGTGTGACATAACAATCCACACCTAAAACAAAAATTGGGTAACCTTTCATATTGAATAGGCATCACAGTCTCCTCACCATCACCTAACACATCCACACGCAGGAACCGCCGAAGCGGTTTATCAATGTCAATGGCCACCCGAACTCTCAAAAACTTACCAAGACAGTCACCTGATGGCCCTGAATCCACCTCTCGAACCTCTCCTCTCCTAAAATACCACCCAGAAAACATCCTATCTCCTTAGTCGTACACAACATTGGAATATTATAAATTTGTACCCAAAAATCAGTCACATTAAACTTAAGGCTCGTGATAGCTCCTTTCCCCGCAAGTTCTTCAAGAACAATTAGAGCATCATCGAAACTCCATGGCCCTCCCAAAAGAACCTTCCGCCTATCATCAACAGACTGAAAGTGAAAGGCATAAATATTATTGGAGATAACCTCTATCTCAACCCCCTGCTGGACTTTCCAGATTTTAGCAATCAGGGACCGAAAAGCCTCCCTATTAATCAAATCCGGAGCCTGTATTTTCCCTGCTAAACACAACGCCATCTTCTTCGCCCCAACAGCCTTCAATCCATCCTGCAGCCTCCATACTGGTCCTTCCTTCTCTTTCAATGACATAGAGGCATATAATCTCTTAATCTCTTCGGAACCCATATCTTAGAAGAAAACCCCTATATGACACTAGCCGCTCTAACTCAGACCCCACTCTACTCTTACCTTAAATTTTCAGAGAAAACCTAGAGGAGAGACTTTGACCATTTTTATGAGACTTGTTGATACTTGATAGTATGATTTTAGCTAATCTCAATAGCTATTTATCTCTATATAATTATAAATATTTATAATTCTTTTTCTATTTTTTACCTTTTTGTTTTCTTTTCTTTTAGATTTTTCTAATGTATTATCTATGCATTAAATACAATATGATTATTTCTAAAAATAAAAGTTTTTGAATTTTAATTATTCTTATAAATGGCAATAAATAAATATTTTACAAAGCAAATTAAAATATTAATTGTATTACCAAATCAATGGTAATCTGTATTTTTTTTATGGAATTAATGGTAAATTTTAAAAGCATATCAATGGAAATATATTAATGATAACATAACAAAAATTAATAATTTGTCATAATATATATATATATTATAGCTAAAGAGATAGAGAGATTTTCAATTAATACAATAAATAATTTTTAATTAACCTATATAATAAATTAAATAATATTTAAGGAATCGGTTCATCTAAATGGGAATAATGATGATAGAAATGGATAGTCTCTATTTATCAATGATATTGGAGACCTAAGAGTTTCCTTAACGGATTATTAGAGACAATAACCATAATTATAATTGACAATGATTTAAATAAAATCAGATTCATTAACTACTAAGAACCGGTTCATCTTGCTTTGTTGTTTTATATCTTGCTTTGTTGCTTTGATTCATTAACTATTGGACGAAGTGGTCGTTTCAGAAGAAAATGTGTTGCCATCAACTTTGTGACAAAGGACGACGAGAGAATGCTATTTGACATTCAGAAGTTCTACAACGTGGTCATTGTGGAGCTGCCTTCAAATGTTGCTGATCTTCATTAAAGAGGTTCCTTAATTTTGTAAGTTTGTTGAGCAAGAAGTGAAGAAGGGGTTTTTTTAATCTTATTTTGCAAGTACTTTTTTTTTTTTTTTTTTTTGTTTTGTTTTGTTTTTGTTTTTTTGTTTTTGTTTCTTTCTTCCAATTAGTTTCTTAAATCTTTGTTGTTCTTGAACATATCTGACCATTTAATCATGTGGTTTATGCACAATTTAAAAACAAAACATTGCTAAATTGCACTGCGGTGGCTTTATAATACTGCAGGTTTTGTTGCTGTCAAAAAAAAAAAAAATAGTTTATTTTTTATTTTTTTATTTATCATAATATAATTAGTTATTTATTAATAATATCAATAATTAAATCATTAATGAATTTAACATTAATTAGATAGAAAAGGTTTTTTTTTTAATTTTTATCAAAATGTAATTAGTATTCTTAATTTATTGACTATTATTAATATTCATAAATAATGAATTTAACATTTACTATTGGATAGGAAAGGGTATTTTTTAGTCTTCTTCTTCTTTTTTTTTTTTTAATTTTTTTTTTATCAGAATATAATAGTACCCCATATTTGACATTTGTTTAATAAGATATTTATATCCCTTACCAAAATTATTTTAAGAGACATCCAATGCAATAATAATTATTCTACAAAGAGAATTCTAATCAAACCCCACATCCACAAACAATATCTTTACTTGAAAAGATTTTATCTTTTATTAAAAAAAAAACTTATAAACCATAAAATTAATATATTTTTTTACATACAGCTTTTATTGCGGAAAAATTAAGAAATACACCATGCATTTAGAAACAGTTATTTGTTATTTAAAAGTATGTTGAAACCATTTCCCGTATTTTTTTCCTTCAAAATACCGGTTGAAGCATTAGAGAGAGAGAGAGAGAGAGAGAGAGGGTGTGTTTTTACGGTGTGTTTGAAATTACCTTGAGTTCCTTATATTGATACAGTGAATTTGAATTAGTTGATTTGATATACTTTCCCAAACCTTTATAAATAAGAGTGGTGATTACTTTTTTTCAGTCATGGAAATTTTAATTATATATATAAAAAATACAAAAATATGACAGATTAAAATTGTGAATCAGGATCATACCATATATTGATACAGTGAATTTGAATTAGTTTATTTGATATACTTTCCTGAACCTTTATAAATAAGAGTGGTGATTACTTTTTTTCAGTCATGGAAATTTTAATTATATATATAAAAAAAATACGAAAATATGACAGATTAAAATTGTGAATTAGGATCATACCAACTTATATGATTTTACAATGCCCGCACTGTACATCGTGCGGGTTACATACTAGTTTTATTAATATTTTTGAAACCAATTTTTATAAATGTACGGTTTAATGATAAATTAAGGTTGCTACGGTGCTATACCCCTCACAAGTCACATCTACATCATAAGATTATGGGTTCGAGTCATTCTCTCCTAAAAAAAACCATGAATTTATATAATCTTATTTTTTTAAAACCAAAACGATAATCTTGTATACCTTTAAAAAAAAAAAGGTACTTCTTTTAAAAATAAAATAAAATAAAAATAAATCGATACTAGTTTGACAATGTCAACCAATCAAAAAGCACACGTTTTATGTCTATATATATATATATATATATATATGATCATACTCTAGTTAAGATCGGACATTTCAGACCTGAAGTTTTTTATATTGATCCATCAATTTACACGGTTGTCTGGTGTCATCTCCCTCAAAGATCTCCACATTGGGAATTGCAAGACTGTTACAACTTTGATTGAGGGAATTGAACAAGACAATAAGCATCTTGAAGAATTGCAAATTGAGGGTTGTCATGATCCAACATTCGTTTTTAGAGGTCATCCACCAGCATCTCTAAAAAGGCTTGATGTTAGAAATTGTGAGAAGTTGCAGTGTTTGTTGGATACTTCTCCATCTTGTAATCTTGAAGACTTGTATGTACAAGATTGTCCTTCTCTCACGTGTGTGCTATCATCAATACATCAACTCGTACATCTTTCTATTAAGAAATGCTCAATGCTCACAAACTTCTTGTTACCTACTGTAGTCACATATCTTGAAATTGAGGAATGCTCGGAGCTCACTACCTTAATATTACCAAGAGACCAATTACCAGAGAAGCTTGGAAGCCTGAAAATCAGTTGGTGTCCGAAGCTCGAGTCTACAGTAGAGAGATTTCATAACAACACTGATCTTTACGAGATTTGGATAGTGGGATGTGAAAAGCTTAAATCCATTCCAGATGGCCTGCACACTCTCAGCAGTCTCGCTGACATTCGTATATCTTATTGTGCTAGTCTTGTTTCCTTTCCACAAGGAGGTTTTCCCAACACTAACACTTATTTTAAGTGTTGGGATCAAAGCATGTGAGAAGCCCAAAGCCCTACCCCAAGTGCACACTCTCACCTCTCTTTGGCAATTATCCTAATGGGATTGTCCAAGTTTGTCGTTTCCTGCACAAGGTTTGCCTACTAACCTTGAATCGATTGCAATTCAAGGTCACAAACTCTATGAAACACTGGAGGAAGTGGGATTGCAAAATCTCACCTCTCTCGGAAACCTCAGTATTTGTGGATTGCCAGATATATTGTCATTCCGTGTGGAGGAGATCCGAATATCTTTGCCCCCGAATCTAACTCAGCTGTATATTGGTCATTTTCCAAATTTGAAAGACCTCTCTTCCATGGGTTTGGAAAAGCTCACCTCTCTTCAATGGTTGTCCATTCATAATTGCCCACATCTCAAATCACTTCCAAGCCTGCCATCCTCACTTCTTGAAATATATAAAAAAGAATGTCCTTTGCTGGAAAAGAAGAAATAGAGTGTTCCAAGTTAACTGGGATCCCTTGTGTTATGATCGATGGCAAATTCATCCAACAATCCAGAGGTTCCTTATCTACTATTTCAGGTATTCCAATTTATAACAGGAAAACAGTTCAGATTTTTATTGCTTTCAATTTTGTTTGCTGTGCATTTTAATCATCAGTTCTAATCCACTGTTGGTCTATTTTGAAATAGTCCTCTGCCTTAAATCATAAGACTCACTAACTTATTTTAATTTTCATTTGTGAGATAGTTTGCCAGAGTGTAAGGAAGTTCATCCATTGAGTTGACTAATTAAAATTTAAATTGTACTCCTAATATTTTTATAACATCCAAAAACTAGTTTAATTTTTTAAAATGATAAACGTTTGTTTGGTAAAATATGTAAATAGCTAAATATGAATATATGTCAATATATGTTTGGTTGACATATTTTAATTATATTAATTAACACATATTAATTATATTAAAATAAATAACACATCAAAAGTATGACATGGTATTTGGGTGAGATAAGTAAGATTGGAATAGAGAACAAAATTATTTAAATTAGGATAGAATATATATTTTATAATTCGATTTTCATTTATATTTAAGATACATATAAAGAAATACAATGTATAGAATCAAATATATTTTTTTATGTGATTTGAGTGAAACATATTAAAACTTCAGACTTGAAAAACAAGATCTAAATGTATTGTTATATAGAAAATTGTTTCAAAAAATAAATAAATAATATTATAAAACTAAAAAAATGTAATAGGGGTAAAAGCATAAATATCTAAAAATTAAGAATTTTATAAAAATTGACATAGAGTCAAATTTGGAAATTTTGAAAACTTCAGGGACGACAATAGCCCCCCTCTCGCTCTATGCTGCCTTTGTCCCGAAGCCCGATAGCATTAATTTCTAATGCATACAAATGAAATAAAAAAATAAATATTATATTTGAAATTTACCACTCTTCCTATTTCCTTGGACAATTCAACGTAACTACAATCTAAACAGTTCAGTGATGGCCTTATGTCGTCGAAAACATATATTATTAGTTTTTCATCAATTATGACGGCACTAATATCCTGTCAAAAAAAGGTACGTCTTGTAAGCGTTTTTCATTTACTGTTTTTCGAAAATAAAAATGAAAATGAAAATGAAAATGAAAACATTGTTTTTAGTTTCAATTTCAAATTTTGAACATGTGTCTTGTAGCATATGCTGAAAGTTGTATTCTGAAAATGAAAACAGCAAAAACACGTCAAGTAGATTAACTGAAAACATCAAAAATTGAAGAACATCTACATATATAATTTTACTCTCCCATCTCTATAAAATATTTTATAAGGTTGTGATATTTAATTTCATTCACTTGAATTTATAATTTATAATTATATATATATATATATACAATTATACAATTGTTCATACTAATATAATAACTTGAATTTAATCACGTCATACAAACCATTCGATCATGTTTAATTGATTTATAAAAAAAGATTATATGATATTTGATTTGTTTGCATTAATAAAAAAATACATAACTATCACTTTCCATAATCGTAGATTACGATTATATTTCATTAAAATTCTCATAACAAAACATTGACATAATTTAATTACATAAAATCATGAATAAATTACAGAAGACTTCACCTCCTATTACAAGACATCACCACCTATTACGTGAGCAATCTCACCACATTGTTTTTGCAATTTCAGCTCTAACATTACTCATTAATGCTAAATTTTATGGAGATAAGTCTATATTAGGATTTGGTCTACCTTCTCCTTCTCCATCAATTAATATATCAATAGAATTTAATCATAACTAAGATAATATCAATAAAATTCTCGATCAAATCTCGAGAATTTAAACAGGAACAAAATCAAGTCACCATCTACAGGGCTGGCCCTGAGATTTTCGGGGCTCGAGACGAACTATAGAATATGAGGCCCTCGATACTCTATGTATATTTACTTAATTTTTTTTCTCTAGTAAATACTTGTAAAAATCAATATAATAACTCAAACTCAAAACTATAACACAACAAAATAGTAAATAATAATAATAATAATAACCAATTTATTTATTTATTATAATTGCATCAAAGAATATATCATTTAAACCTTACTCATTTCACATTTTTAGTAACAAAAGTACTAATTAAGCTTACAAGTTTTCAAAAAAAGAAAAAAAAAATGAAGAGTATTGATTTAATTACCTTCGAAACAACAACTTCTGAATTTTAGTATAAAGAGAGTATTGAGTTTTTTTTTTAGAGATATAAAAGATGATTATATGTGACAAACATGAGTATTGCTAGGATTTAACCCACCGCCACCATTGATCCAATGTTGTTGTTGTAAGAATGATAAATGAGTTTCTATTGGTGGGCCTTTAAAAAAAAAAAAAAAATTATATATGTATAGTGATCCATTTTAAAATTTATTATGGGTTGGGTTTCCATTGGTAGGCCTCTTAAAAAAAATTATGTGTATGATGAACCTTTTTTAAAATCATTTATGGGTCTGTTTTATTTAAAATCTTAGATAAACTATATTATAAAAACATTTTTTTAAAAATACAATTCGGGGCCCTAAGCGGTTGCTTCACTGGGCTCCCCCTAGGGCCGGGCCTGGCCTGACCATCTGCCATGAGTGTCAAAAAAAACCTGAACCAACACCATAAAAATTGACAATATATGTAGTACGATTTTGAAGATAATTTTTGTAATGTTTCGAGTTTAAAATTGACAATATATCTTGTCTTTAAAATTTTTAATATATAAAAATTAATGATTTTGACAACATATGTTGTTGTCCATCGATGATTGGTATCTTTATTTTTTATATATATATATATATTGAAAAAATCAACAATTAAAAAAAAAATCTTATTTTTTTTGGAATATTTATATATATTAAAAAAACTATAAAAAATAAATAAATAAATAAAAACATCAATCTCCACCAAGCTAGATGGTCTCATTCCGCAAAGCAAACCATCAAAACTGTAACAAGTCTAAAAATTATTTTTCTTTTATATTTTCTCTGAGTTTTTTTTTTTATAAATATGAAATTGGAATGTTTATTATTGTAAATTTTGACATCCTAAAATTAAAGGAACTGTACACATGCATCCAGTTAGAATGCAACTAACCTGGTTCGTACAAGTTTAATTTACAGACCAATCGATTATAATAGTTAGAACATAACTAAATGTAACAACTTTCAAAGCGTACTTTTAAAAAACACATATTTTTCATATATATATATAAAGCAAGTTACTTGGATGAATATGAATGAGTCCTAAAGGAAGTATCACTGGATAAACCTTATATTATTAACTTGTAATTTAACTCGGTTAAAATTGACAAGTTATATATATGGGTAGTCTTATCATTTAACTCAGTTAAAATTTATCACTTGACCAAAATTTACTCATCTTAAAGCATCGCCAATGCAATGTTAAATTATTTTGTCAATAAAAAAAAATACTCCAATGCAATGCTAAAAGCTGTGTCAAATTTGACATAGGAATAAATGCAGTCGTATTTGTTAACTTTTTAATTTTAAATAATAAAAATTTAACAAATTTGGTAGGGAAAATTGAGATTGAAACAATTTTTACAAAATATTCAATATATTTATTGAATGCATCAGTTGTATTTGTTGACTTTTATAATTTTAAATAATAAAAAAATAAAAAAATAGCATATCAAATAGAATTTTATATTGAAGTACAATACTAAAATGATGCGTTAAATATATCATTTTACTATATTTCGTACGATACGAAGTTAGTACGGTCTTAGTATACTATTTGTCACTTTCACAAATCTCTAAACTCGCTGACATGTAATACAGTACAGTCAACAATAAAGTCACACAAAATTTCTGATTCTCTGAACAGCCAAGCTAACCACCTCACCTATTCACTCTGAGTCATGAGATTTCTTTTTGTAAAATCACCGATTTTTTTTCATTTATAATCCAATAAAGAACATTATACTTTTCCATTAACATCTTGGAATTATAATTTATACATATATGCTTTTGTCAGGAAAAGAAAAATAATATTTGGAAAAGAGAGTTTTCTAATGAATTTATAATAAAAACATATCTATTCATTATATATATTCTAATTAACACTATTTGTTTACTGCAAATAACTCAATAATCCGAAAATTGTATTATTATCGAAGGAAATGAAACCAAACATAGAGAATATTGAAAATCATATGGTTTCCAAACTAAGGAATTTTGTGATTGATAAAAGCATTTCTAAAAGTGGTCCAATCTTTCCTAAAACAATAAATTTGACTTGTATATTGTCTGGTCCATTCTCTCTCTCAAACAAGGGTCATGTTTATTTAATTTAATTTTTTTTCACAAATTTGTTTCCTCTTGAATCAATCAAAAAACCATTGCAATTTTGTTTAACCACCACACTTATCTCCTCTTCAATTTTAGTTTTGTTTATACACTTTTAGTCAATATTTACAAAAATACATATATTTCACTTGTCAATATGCCATAGCTAAGTTAAATTTCATATTCATCTTTGTATTTAATATACAATATACATTTATTTATTTATTTATATGATACATTTTTAGGCTGGTGCCAGTCTAACACTGTGGTGAATGAGACACATGTAAACTCTAACTTGGTCTTAATTACGAGACTAATGAAAATTGTCATATAAATATATAATTGTTCCTAGAACATCTTTGTCTTTGGAAATTGGAGGTCAATGTGAATGCTTTTGCTATAAAAGATTTTTATGTCTTTATAATAATAATAATTAATAAAAATTATTAGTATATTATGGTAGATGATATGATTATTATTATTATTATTATTTTGAAATATTATAATAATTGGAACCCACAATTTCATTGGTGTGAGTGTGAGTGACATACCACTAGACCAATATCAACCTCATCTTGTCTATGGGTAGGTGATAATGATTATTTGGTATAAAATTAATCAACACTAAAAATCTAAAATATTTTTAATACCTCTATATATATGGCTCTATAAAATATCATTATATTAATACTTATTTCTAGTACTTTTGGAATATTTTTACCACCTCTATGCTATCAACAGTTTCCATGTAGAGTAAATTGAAAATTGAGTAAACTTGCAACACACGAAATCTGTTTTGGGTAAATTTTCAGCTTTAAGTTGCTATCAAATCAAAGTCACATAGAAGAAAAGTAATTGTGATAAAACCAAAAACCCTTTGCAATTACTCTTAGCTCTTTTATTATAAATACTACTTTGATTCGGTATGTGGTTGTAATATATATTTTTTGAATCAATTTCTAAATTCTAATTAAGGTAATATGTAGTACTCGATCTCTATTGTATTGATTGTGTTGTTAATTTACTTGTGATACAGAGATATATGGCATTGTTTCTAGGCCAGTTGAATATAATTAAAACATATATAATTAAGTTTTATACGGTTGTATTGAAGGAAAAAAAAAAAAAAAAACATGTATATGATCTGATTTCTGACCAAAATTAAAAGACTAATCTCATCATCACGTGATCACCACATGGGTAGGGCACTATAAATACTAGTATTACTCTTTATTATTGTTATGTGTTGCTTGCAATTGTGATCAAATACTGACTATATATATTGCATTGATTGTGTTCGTTGTTTAAACTTGTGATATATACAGAGATCATGGCATTGTTTGCTGATCTTCATGTCCATTCTCAAAATTTAAATTTTAAAAAATTTTAAAGACACTTCATTTTGTTCCAAGATTATCTTTTTTATCTTTTAACACTCCTACTCTAAAGACACTCCATTTTAAAAAATAAATTTCTAAAAACACTCAATTTATAAATACAATCAATTTAATGTTTAATAATTGATTGTATTTATAAATTTATTCTTTTTCTTATAATTTTATTAAAATCATTGCATATCAAAATTATAATGTATCCAATCAAATGTCAATAGACTCATTACAAAAAAAAAAAAAAAAAAAAAAACCTACCGGTTTTTATAATTTTTTAAATATAATTTTCTATTTTTGTAATTAAATGGAAATCCCTTTATCACACACTAAAAAAATAAAACCTCTCGATTGTGTTATGTGTATAAAAAATCCTATACAAATCTTTCAGTATTATAATTTACAAAATATATAAAAGTTAGAATATAAAACAATCACGTGCCTTGCACCACTTGACCAGAAAACAAAGATCAACAAAAAATTGGAAATCATGTTTGATAGGTGGAACTCAAAGTTTGTTTAAATTATGCATGTTCGTCTTTCTTATTTTGATAGCGTAACACTATTTACATTTTGCAAGTCTTTCCTATTTTGGTAGTGCACACTTCTTACATTTTGCACTTGAAATTTGGAGTTTAAAACTTAATTTGAAGTACATATCTACTTTCCTAGAAACTTCTCAAAAACTAGCTTGAAGAATTACATTTTTGATCATCAGGTCTCAGGAAATTGAATTTAGAGGGAGGTAGATTTTTATTTTATTTTTTCCATAATTCCATTAACAATGAAAATAGAAGCAAAATCAATTTATTTTAGGATTTTAATTTCCTATTATTTCGATCATTATTACCTCATCTAGTGTGTGCATTATATATACTTATTATTATTTATTTAGGTTTCACTGGAAGTTTAAAACAAATTAAGTAAATATCGAGGGAGGAAATATTTATTAGATTTCACTAGATTTAGAGGGAGGAAAGAATTACTATCTTTCCTATTTATTTAGATATTATTTATTTAATTAAACATATATTAAAACATTTTATAAGTATGCAAGACTACAACACTTAATTGTATTCATTTTTTACGTATTAGTGTGGTATGGAATAGCAATATTTAAACCCTTCCAAACTTTTATGTACCCCGACAAAATGAGGTTGGTTTGGTAGTAAAACCTCTCACACATGCACCATAAGGTTACGGCTTCGAGTCCTCCCCTCCCCTAACTTTTATGTACCCCATTAATTAAAGACGCTTGAAGCGGTGAATATTATATTAATAATATATATAGTCAAAAATTAAATAAATAATTTATATGTATTCTTCCAATAAATTAATTCACAATTTTCTATAACTTAAAAAAAAAAAAATTATTTACTTTTTCGATCATTAACATTGTCCTCTTTACCTTTCAAAAAAAAAAAAAAAAAATTGTCCTTATAGCACACGTTTGTTCAGAATATATGTAGTGTACTTGTAATTGTTTAATACTTTTCCTAATGGGCGCCGATATTGACACCCATAAATATGATAAGCACATCCATATTTTAATAAAAAATTTATTTATAAAAACATCACAATTGAAAGTTACCAATAAGGACAAATTAGTTTAATTAAAAATAAACCAAATACTATGTAGACCCATTAATTACACCCATATCTTAGACTATATCTATTTATTAATAAAAATAAAAATAAATAAATAAAACGATAAACCCTAATGATCCTAAATGTATAATGTAACCTACATTGGTTATATTGAGAAAGTAACCCTAGATATATAATGTATTTATCGCAATCTCAAACCCTACCACCAAAAAAATAAAATAAAATTCTAGAGTCTATGATCCTAGATGAAATCCAATAACACAAAAAGAAAAGTAAAATGAAGAAAAGATAAAAAGAAATATACATATGGATATATGTTAAAATGATTCCATTTTGATGGCTCGACAGATAAAATGTTATGATATCATATGCCCATGAATGTACCCTATACTACTGTCAATCTTGATCCTCAGAAAGCAAAAGAGCATGGAATGGTCCTAGATCCACAGTTTGTAGCCATTTGTGAACGAAAAAAAGGGGCACTAAATCTAAAGATCATAACATGTGATCAAATGGCCTTTAAAGGTCTCCTCAGTTAGCACTACTCAATGCCCACAACTATCATGGTGTTCCCCAAATTGCTATGTTCCTAGAGCAAGTTCTGGACAGATGCGAGATTTCTAGGTCACACTCCCTAAGAACATCGTAGCTCATGACCAGGAAAAATACGTGAGCAAACATCAAAGCCATCCACAGATGGTGCATCACTCGTTGGTTATGGTCAATTAATTATTTCTTTTTATATATATAAATTTTCATTAACTATCAATGATTGCCATTAATATCTAAGCTCGCAAAGAACATAGAACAAACAAATCAAACAAATTGATAGCGACACACAAATTTTCTTATCATAACATAAAGATAACAAAAAATCTCAATCCCAAACTCTTCATAAATCCAGAAATTATATTATCCAAACTCTTCACAAGCCTTGCATTATATGAAAAGATTAATTTTGTTTTTATTTATTTTTTAAATTCTGGAGAACTTAAGAATTTATCATTTGTGAAATTGAATGTGTTAATAACTTAAGAAGGTTTATAAATAAAATGTATTAATATTGAATCTTTTCATTTAAATAAGGGCATTATTGGCATTAAGATGGGTGTTTATAGTAATGATTTAAATTTAAATTTTAGACATGGGTGTACTTATAAATATGAGTGTGCTTATCATATTTATGGGTGTCAATATCCGCACCCTTTCCTAATTTCATATTGTTGAAATTTAATAAAAGAAAATACTAATTTGAAATATGCATATGGGAGGAGTACAAATATAGTTACTCTTTTGGATGATTAATTTTTTTTTAAGCATTACCATATGATTTTAAAGGTTCACATACGTATATGGAAATTAAAATGGAATGTAGGTATTGATGTGGATATGACAAAACCCGTTCATACTCTATATGTTGTCATCCTTACTCCTTAGACTATTGGGAAGTTACGTGAGACTTATAGAGTTATAGTTTATTTTTGTTTTATTTTATTTTTTTAATTTTCAAATCTTTAATTTTTATAAACTCTTTGATTAAAATCTAAATACTAAAAATTAACTCAACAACTATACAAATCTTATACGGTAGTTGAACCCGGGCCACCTATCCGGCCCATTAAAAGATCTATCTGGCCTTTATCAGTCCAAATATTGAATTGGAGGAAACGATTACGTTGCTATTGTGTGACGTGCCTGGTCATAATCTGGGACTAGGCCACTCTTTGGGAATTGGGCTCGGCCAATTTTTCAGAATGAAAATGAAATGACGTCACGTTAGCACCCATCAAATGGGCTTCCATGGGTAATTGGGCCTGGGTCGTTCGGTTGGGTCCCTCTTGTTAAAGACCGATTTAATAGTTTTTGCAACCATATCAATCCTTTTTTTCTTATGCGAAATAGAGATCTTGACAATAAACCCCAAAAAGAAAATTTTCTTACAAATTTATGGTGTTTACTAAATACTGTTGGGAATCAAGATTAATTTTATGCTTTCCTAATTCTCTTTCTAATGGAGCTTTGACGTATTTACGAATCACAAATGAAATGAAAGGGAATCAAAATGAAATGGAAATGAATCAAGTTCCATCAGAAAGACTAAAGAGAATTAGGAAATGGAACTTGATTCTTACCTTAAGTTACCTTTCCAGGTAGTAAGGAAATTCCTAATTTGTGTGTGGGACACACATAATTTGATTCACAATTACGTTCTTTTTCTCTTGTTAGGATTTCTTATTAGTAATAGCGCTTAATTCATTTTGATTTTTCATTCCCAATTAGTAAACGCACTCTTAAATCTTACAAAATTTACAATTATTCACACCTTCTCTCTTGAGAAAAAAGTAATAATGCTAAGAGTAATGCTAGATATCACACCTAAATCACAACTTTTCCATCACAAAACATGTGGCAGCTGATGTGTCAATTGGTGAATGGATACACATTAATAATGATTTATCTCACTTATCCATATATCCACTCACCAATTGACACCTCGACGGCCACATGTGTTGTGATATCTAGCATTACATTTTTATCACCGTTAAAATTCCATCAAATAATCTATTGATTTAGGCATATAAATGTCATTAAATATATTTGATTTATTTCCAGTTTCTTTCTTATATTTTATTTCATCAATTGTAATTTACATTCTACTTTTCCCCCTTTTTTTATAGAGAGAAAACCAAAAGTAACCATCCAAAACATTAAACTTTTGTTTATAACCAGTTTTGAAATTATAATTGTTAATAACCACTTTTTTGAGAAATTACCTCAATACTCACATATATATAAACCCTAAAAACCAAAAACAACAGCAATGGAGAAAAAAGAGAAAAGAGAGAAAGAGAGAAAAGAGAGAAAGAGACATTGTTGTCGAGAGAGAAAAGAGAAAGAAGCGGTGTCACAGGGAGAGAAGAGGGCGTCGTCGTCGTCACTGGAGCAGCCGGAAGAGAAGAGGTCGCCGTCACAGCCTGGAGACAAACCCACCATTCTTTTCTCACTTGACGCTTTTATTGTGATTTCATGTTAAGTACATGTTTAGGGAATAATAAATGTTGAAATGTATCAATTTTGGGGGTTGACTGAGTTGAGGTCTGGTATTTTGGATGATTTGAGACTAGATGTTAGAGTTTGGTTTGAAAAAAAAAAACTTGAAAGCGTGAAATCTTTGACAAACTTGAAATGTTTTGCGAAAACTTGAAATCATGCATTAAATTTCTAACATAAAACTTGAAATCTTCTAAAAAAACTTGATTGAAGTCTTACCCATAAACTTTATAATTTTATTAAAATCATTGCATATCAAATTTATAATGTATCCAATCAAATGTCAATAGACTCATTACAAAAACTACCTACCGGTTTTTATTATTTTTTTAAAGATAATTTTCTATTTTTGTATTTAAATGGAAATTAAATCCCTTTATCATACACTAAAAAAAAACGTTGTAGTTTTAAAATGTATTTAAAAACCTCTTGATTGTGAATCCTATAAAAATCTTTCAATATTATAATTTACAAAATATATAAAAGTTAGAACATAAATCAATCACGTGCCTTGCACCACCTGACCGGAAAACAAAGATCAAATGAGCTAACTCACTCAAAAAATTAGAAATCACGTTTGATGGGTGGAACTCAAAGTTTGTTGAAATCATGTTCATCATTCCTATTTTGATAGTGTAACACTTTTTACATTTTGCAAGTCTCTCCTATTTTGGTAGTGCACACTTCTTACATTTTGCACTTGAAAATTGGAGTATGAAACTTAGCTTGAAGTACATATCTACTTTCCTAGAAACTTCTCAAAAAATAGCTTGAAAAATTACATTTTTTATCATCAGGTCTTAGGAAATTGAATTTAGAATATTAGCCAACCCTCAAAGCTCTATTGATACTGTGTAAAATGGCATTCACGGCAGCATCATTGGACTTTGACAACAATAGGAAACGAGAAATGAAGAGCAAATTTGAAAAAAAAAAAAAAAAAAAAAAAAAAGCTGACATTATTAGGCGAAAAAGTTGGGAAGAAGTCATGTTGCATCTTCAGAGTCCCTTGGTCCCTGGTGGAGATCAACCAAAAGGTCTACCATCCCCTCATAGTCTCTATCGGTCCCTACCACCATGGCTCCGAGCATCTAATGATGATTGAAGAGCACAAACGTCGATTTGTCCGATCTCTGTTTGGTTGAACCGAAGATACTTAGGGAAATTTCGATCTCTATTTTCAAGCCGTGGCTTTGTTGGAGGCCAAAATAAGGAGACTTAAGGAGGCAACAATGGATGGTTCATCTGGCTAAAATCGAACTTATATTACAATTGATTCGAACTCATATTACCGTTGATTATTACCATAGTTTTAACTACCATAGTTTTAATTGTTCTTTCTTTCCTTCTATGAGAGAGTCCCTTCTAAGTTCTATTAAATTATCAATTAAATTAGTTAAAACTTTTTCGAAGAATCGAGTCACTTCCCCATCGGTCCCGTAATAGTTTTTGATGATCTTGTGATCGGAGAGGAAGCCATCATCTTTCAAGTTGTTTATGAGACACCCCATTAAGGTTGCATAGTCGGTGACAAACTTCTCGTAGTGTCCGTAGCATTGCTCGAAAGCGACACAGTTAAGGATAAAACAGGTGATGAAATCGTCCATTCGTAGTGGTGGGATTTTGAGAACCCCATTGCAAAACTTGACATCCAAGAAACAAATGTTTGGTCTATTTATAGTCTCGAATTGGATTCCGGGTCGATTAAGTTTCATCGCTGGTTGGATAAGGTGGTTGTTGAATTTCGTTGGTGGTGATTGTGATCTTGAGGATTGAGGTCGGAAACTCTCCCAAACCAAATCAAGTAAATGTTTTCCTTCAAATTCGCTCACATTTGCTCCAACTGAACCATGTTTTTCGAAAGATAAGCTAAAGAATTTCAAGATAAGAATTTGTAAGGTATCCACCGAATTTGGTACCGATATATCGAACAGTTTTTGAATAACAAAGTAAGGAATTTGATTCTCCAATTCAGAAGATCTCGCATCAAAAGAGGTAGAATCCAATCCATCTTGAAGATGGGATCGTCAGGATCTCTATTCGGTAAATTCAGAAATTCCCATACGAGCTTGATAACAAAACAACCATCAACCACCATCATTTTAACCAATTGTGAGCTTCCAAACCGGCTTGTCTCCGAATAACACTCTCTAATTTTGGCCTCCAACAAAACCACAACCTGATAACAAAGATTGAGATTTCCCCAAGTGTCGTCGATTCGGCCAAACAGAGACCGGACGAATCGGCTTTTGTGCTCTTCAATCATCATCAGATGGTCGGAGCTGTGGTGGTAAGGACCGATAGAGATGATGTGGGGATGGTAGGCCTTCTGGTTGATCTCTACCAAGGACGAAGGGACTCTAAATATGCAATATGACTCATTCCAGGCTTTTTCGCTTAATAAAGTCGGTTTTTTTTTCCGAATCTGCTTTTCATTTCTTGTTTCGATGATGCTGCTGTGAATGTCATTTTAGTATCAGTAGAGCTTTGTGGGTTGGCTGGGATGGTCTTACTTAGATTATATATATATATAATTAATAAATATGATTGGGCCTATTAGGCTAGGTTGGCCATTTGAAAAGTCCAGTGGTATACCTAGTGTTAACATCCAAAAATGGTTTAAGAAATCAAATGAGCACTTTCCCCGGTACATCGCAGGAGAACAGGAATCGGAGTTGAAATCCCCTAGTTCATCGAGAGATATCCCGGTCCCAAGGTAACTAGATCCACCACTTCTCCTCCTTCTTCTCCTCCTCCTCCAACTTTGGGACCCCAAAAAAATTCGTGGTCCCTGATACAACCGGGACCAAATTCGAGGCCAAGAAAGCAGTAGCCAGAGTGACCTAGCTCCAACCACTACCCTGACCCCAGAAGACCATCAAGACTCACTAGTGTCTCCGAGAGGAACCACTTAAGCGGGATGCCCGGTTAAATCTGCGCGAATTGATACTGTGTAAAATGGCATTCACGACAGCATCATTGGACTTGGACAACAATAGGAAACGAGAAATAAAGAGCAAATTCAGAAAAAAAAAAAAAAAAAAAAAAGCCAACATTATTAGGCGAAAAAGCCGAGAAGAAGTCATGTTGCATCTTCAGAGTCCATTGATCCTTGTTGGAGATCAACCAAAAGGTCTACCATCCCCTCATAGTCTTTATCGGTCCCTACCACCATGGCTCCGAGCATCTAACGATGATTGAAGAGCAAAAACGCCGATTTGTCCGATCTTTGTTTGGTTGAACCGAAGATACTTAGGGAAATTTCAATCTCTGTTTTCAAGCCGTGGCTTTGTTGGAGGCTGAAATAAGGAGGCTTAAGGAGGCAACAATGGATGGTTCATCTGGCTAAAATCGAACTTATATTACAATTGATTCGAACTTATATTACCGTTGATTATTACCATAGTTTTAACTGTTCTTTCTTTCCTTCTATGAGAGAGTCCCTTCTAAGTTCTATTAAATTATCAATTAAATTAGTTAAAACTTTTTCGAAGAATCGAGTCACTTCCCCATCGGTCCCGTAATAGTTTTTGATGATCTTGTGATTGGAGAGGAAGCCATCGTCTTACAAGTCGGTCCCATTAAGGTTGCATAGTCGGTGACAAACTTCTTGCAGTGTCCGTAGCATTGCTCGAAAGCGACACAGTTAAGGATAAAACAGGTGATGAAATCGTCCATTCATAGTGGTGGGATTTTGAGAACCCCATTGCAAAACTTGACGTCCAAGAAACAAATGTTTGGTCTATTTCTAGTCTCGAATTGGATTCCGGGCCGATTAAGTTTCATCGCTGGTTGGATAAGGTGGTTGTTGAATTTCGTTGGTGGTGGTTGTGATCTTGAGGACTGAGGTCGGAAACTCTCCCAAACTAAATCAAGTAAATGTTTTCCTTCAAATTCGCTCACATTCGCTCCAACTGAACCAGGTTTTTCGAAAGATAAGCTAAAGAATTTCAAGATAAGAATTTGTAAGGTATCCACCGAATTTGGTACCGATATATCGAACAGTTTTTGAAGAACAAAGTAAGGAATTTGATTCTCCAATTCAGAAGATCTCGCATCAAAAGAGGTAGAGTCCAATCCATCTTGAAGATGGGATCATCAGGATCTCTAGTCGGCAAATTCAGAAATTCCCATACGAGCTCGATAACAAAACAACCATCAACCACCATCATTTCAACCAATTGTGAGCTTCCAAACCGGCTTGTCTCCGAATAACACTCTCTAATTTCGGCCTCCAACAAAACCACAACCTGATAACAAAGATCGAGATTTCCCCAAGTGTCGTCGGTTCGGCCAAACAGAGACCGGACGAATCAGCGTTTGTGCTCTTCAATCATCGTCAGATGGTCGGAGCCGTGGTGGTAAGGATCGATAGAGATGATGTGGGGATGGTAGGCCTTCTGGTTGATCTCTACCAGGGACGGAGGGACTCTAAATATGCAATATGACTCCTTCCAGGCTTTTTCGCTTAATAAAGTCGGTTTTTTTTTTCTGAATCTGCTCTTCATTTTTTGTTTCGAAGATGCTGTTGTGAATGCCATTTTAGTATCAGTAGAGCTTTGTGGGTTGGCTGGGATGGTCTTACTTAGGTTATATATATATATAAAATTAATAAATATGATTAGGCCTATTGGACTAGGTTGGCCATTTGAAAGGTTCGGTGGTATAGCTAGTGTTAACAGCCAAAAATGGTTTAAGAAATCAAATGAGCACTTTCCCCGGTATATCGCAGGAGAACAGGAATCGGAGTTGAAATCCCCTAGTTCATCGAGAGATATGCCATTTTTAAAGGGTTAATTGCATAAACATACCCTCTGTTTATCTAATAAAGCAAATTTTCAAACAAATACCCTATTCAAACACAAACATCCCAATTGGAATGTGTTTGGGGTATGGAAAGTCAATAGTGCCCTTGGGTAAAAGGGAGAGGTTATTTTGGTGGGTAAGTTTTACAAACCCTGAATTTAGGTGTAATTGTATAAATATTCTTTTTTTTTTTCTAATAATTATATAAATATACCCTACCGTCATTTGACTTTTGTTAACTTTAACCTTTAACCACACTTGTATCCCAAAAATGACTAAACTACCCTTGAAAACTTATTTATCTTTTTTTTTTATTATTTAAAAATATTAAAAAATATTTACTTAAAAAATTGAAAAAATTAGTACAAATTTTTTTGTTGCTTTTATTTTTTTTTTCTTTCCATCATTTTTTTTTTGTTTTTTTACATTTTCCATGTCCCCAAACACCAAATTTTCAGATTTCAAAAACCAACTTTATCACCAAAACATTCAATTTCATACTCATCAACCCACAAACAATTTCATTTCATCAACACAATCAAAACCCACCAATAATTACATTTAATCAACTGAATCAAAACCCACAAAACTCACTAAACACAACCATTTTTCTAGTTTTATGGGTTCTGATTGTGTTAAAAAAATGATAGAAATAAAGCAACAAAAAAATTGTACCAATTTTTTCAATTTTTTAAGTAAATATTTTTTAAGATATTTAAATAATAATAAAAAAAGATAAATAAGTTTTCAAGGGTAGTTTAGTCATTTCGGGATACAAATGTGATTAAAGGTTAAAGTTAATAAAAGTCAACTGACGATAAGGTATATTTATGTAATTATTAGAAAAAAATGAATATTTATACAATTACACCTAAATTCAGGGTTATTTGTGAAATTTACCCACTAAAATAACCTCTTCCTTTTACCCAAGGGCACTATTGACTTTCCATATCCCAAGCACATTCCATTTGGGATGTTTGTGTTTGAATAGGGTATTTGTTTGAAAATTTGCTTTATTAGATAAATAGAGTGTATGTTTGTGCAATTAACCCATTTTTAAAACTCTGTAGATGGAAAATGCTTGGTTACCATACTTGTTTTTATTGCATGCAGCATGCTCATGTTTTTATGGCGACACTTGGCACTAGTTGGTGCCTGGTGGCATATACTTGAAGTTTTTAAAGGGATTTAATTGTTCCAGAGTTAAATAAGAAATTTTTGTGATTGATGAAATCATTTCCCGAATTAGTACAAAACCTGTAACAACTTTAATATGGTGTATAATTATCTCTCGCAATCAAATAAATCTGAAAAGATTTTTTTAAAAATAAATCCGAAAAGTCCAAACACGAGAGAGAGAGAGTAGTTTTCCAGAGAATATTACTATATCAGGTAGCAAAGTAGCAATCAAGTATCAACAGCTTTTTTTTTTTGGTTTACACCATCCGGTTTCCGGGTGGGACGGATCCACCATACAGTGCAATCAGCCCAGACCACACCCCGACTAATCCGGACTCGCACCGGGTCGGCCCACTAAGGGGTAAAGTGCTCCCAATATGTGTAGCTCCGTTCACAAGGGGAGTTGAACCCACAACCTTGCTTAAGGGATGAGAGCGCCGAACCACTCACACCAACACATGATCGGTAAGTATCAACAGCTTTAATAAACTGTTTGTTGACTTTTTTTTTTTTAATTTTAATTTTTAATATTAGGAGTCAGTTTTTTGTTAATGTTGTC
The DNA here is from genome assembly GCA_008009225.1 of Acer yangbiense. NCBI lineage: Eukaryota > Viridiplantae > Streptophyta > Magnoliopsida > Sapindales > Sapindaceae > Acer > Acer yangbiense. Next base: position 60,750,770 of record CM017762.1, read on the forward strand.
AAATATTACTTGTTTTTATTGCATGCTAATGTTTTTATGGCGACACATATGACTAATACTATTATTATTTTTCCCTTCCATTTTAATGTAAATAGAAAAATATTATTGTATTTCTGCAAATTAAATGAGATAACTATATTTGTTAATGGATCGCAAAAAATTCCGATACATACTATTGTATCAATATATATATATATTCTGGATTGACACTAACACAGACACATTATGAAACAAAAATAAAATACTCATGAAAGAGTAATGAATATGAAATTGTAATTCTAACTTCTCCTTAATTTAAATTGAAAAATTACAAAATATTCTAATCTAACCTGATCATAATGATAAATAATAATAAATAAAAATAATATTGAGCTTGATTCAATTTAGAAGTAATTACTGAGAACCAACCCGGAGTTTGCTAATTGACACTTAAAAACAACTTTATTAACAATTGACACTCACTTCTCCTACCTTTAGAGTCTGACCAAGTTTGACATTTACCTTTAGAGTCATTGGCAAGTTTTTATTGGCTTAAAAGCCAACTATAGATTGAGATGTCTATGAGTGATATATATTATAGGGTAAATTTGCCCTATATTATATAACGAATCTAGTGTTTTCAATTCGTTATATAAATAAATAAGAAAGGGAAATGTTAGTAAAAATGTTATGAATTGAAAGAGTATACAAAAATATTTATTCTTTTGAATCTCAAAAAATTGTACATTCATGTATTGACAAAATGAATATAGTTTATTTATTTGTTTCTGATTCTTTACAGAGCATACATTTAGCGGACTCGTAAAGGAAAGCTTTCTTCCTCTTCCAACTTGAACACAATGCGGTTAAAGGTAAAGTATAGTTACTTAAAGATTCTATAATAAATTAATAACATATAAAAAAAAACTTATAATAGAGCAAATCATCAAAATCACTAACCAAGAAATACCCACATTTACATTTAAAAGTCAACTTCTCTAACAATTCTTACATACTTACACAAACTGTACTTGCTCCCTCAACCGGCCATCACATATTGTCTTGCAGTAAAGAAGACAATTCCATACTTTCAACTACCTCACAACAAAACAATACTGTGAAGAACACCTGAAAATGGAAGCTAAAAATCATCATAGTTTCTAAGCATGAAGAGAAGCATAACTGTTGATCAAAGCCAAAGCACTGCTAGTCAAGTGTGCAATGTTCAAAATCCTTTCTCTCACCACTTTCCCATTCTTCGTGTTCCCGTCGACCCATCGCTGCAAGTAGTTTCGTCCGTCAAAGCAGCGCTAACCCAAGTATATATATCGCTCATGGTGAGTTGAAAATTCGACGATTTGATCTGACCCTTCTCGGCGATAGACCTTCTGAGCTCATCAACCGAATCACTCAGCTCCTCTAAGCAGTCCTGCATGGCTTCTGCCTCTCTCGGCTTCATGCCCCGGTTTTTCGAGAGATGTAACATTACCACGGACGTTGATTTTGCCGTTGAAAGTGTCACGTTCAGAGCTGCATGGGCGAGGAGCTTAGGGCTTGTTTGGATCAAGGTTGCACGGCTGGCGAGGGAAGCGAAGCAGAGTGTCGGATAAGCTGTGGAGCTGCAAGATGTTTTGATGAACTCTGTACTGGTTTTGGAGGCGATTGGCCTCATCGCCGAGCTTGAGTTTATGCAGGAATATTTGATTGCTAATAGAGTGAGAAACAATCTAATTAGAAACTGCTTTGATATTGAACCTTCCATGCATGTCTCTCTTTCTTTATCTGTATATGAATTAAAGCTAATGGAATTGATTAATTGAGTGATGAAAATGAAGAGAAAATGGTGTCCATTTTGTAGGCCAAGAATATCAAATGCATCCACAAAATGGGGACCCAAAGTCGACTACCGGGGGCCGACATCCTCTAAATGTAATATAACATAGATCTTTGATTGATGCAAGTGGCCAGTATGAAGTATGAACAAATATCTGCTATAGTATTTAAATATACAATATCTATTAATTCAGTATCAGATATATATATTTTTAAAAGAAACATCAATATGGAATGGTAGTGTAAGCTATAGTATTTAAATATATCTTCGCTTAAATGTAGGTATATCAAAGTTAAAATCACACTTGTTTAATTTTATACTTTTGATGTATGTTAGTTCACTTTTTTCAAAAAATAAAAACTAGAGTAACTATGCGTCCACGTAAGTGGTGTGTTCAAAATGCACCATGCATATTTACCGTCTGTATGTGTGAGGAGTATTTTCCCATATTGTGGAAGTAGATGTCTTCCGATCATGGGAGTAGATATTTGAAACGCGTATGCAGTGATTGATCTTGACAGGTCCTAATAGACCTTAAACCCGATTTAAAAACAAAAATGAAAAAGAAAACAAAAGGTTGGGTGTTAGATTTCTTTCCCTAATTATACAATTGTACTGATAAATTTTGATTCCTTCTAGTGTTGTTATCGGTACTAATCATGAATCCTAACGAAGGAAAGGAAACTTAATTACTGATTTGTGATATAAGTGTTTACTAAAATCAGTTAAGAATTAGCACATACAAATAGTTAAAAAGTTAGAAAAACTCTCTCCAATACAGTTATTTAAAATAAAATAAAAAGGTCGTTTTTCCAAAAAAGAAAAAAGAAAAAAAAGAAGGAAGAATTAGTACCTGAGGATGTGATACAATCTAATCCATTGGATTGGATCGGATTTTGAATTTCCATTTAGAAATCCGCCGGATCTCCTAAATCCGTCTAAAATATTAGATATTTAGATCTAATTTTTATATTGGACAATTGATTTTATCCCCCTATTTCTAATGTGATACCCAACTGATAGCCCAATCGAAATACAAATTAACAACTTTCTAATGTTACTATTTTAGATTTTCTCACTTTTTCGGTTTCTTTACACCCAACTGGCCATGAAAGTTGAAAGTTGATTTTCTAGCAACCGAGTCACACTGACTTTAGCTTTAAAAGTTAAGGTTGAAAGTTAAAATTAATTTTTGTTGATTTTATTTGGATTAATTAGTAATGTCTGAACTAATTATTTGATTTTATTAATTTTAGGAACATTATAACTTATATATATTAAGAACGGCTTCATATTAATATGAGCCATCAGATCATATCGAATTAGATTTAAATATTTTATAATCGGATCGAAATTAATTGTAATTGGATCGAATCGGATCTTGCTATAAAATTAGATCGGATCGGATTACAATTTTTCGATCTAGTCAGATCGGATCAGATCTTGAATCATGACAAATCCATTGGACATTTGGACCTGATCTGCCACACACACCCCTCGTACCAAACGCAAAGTGAGGATAAAAATGTCTTTTCAAATGACTATTTGGTTAGTTTCCAGTTTCTAATTTTTCTTGGTCAAGTTTTGCGAACCTTTCTCAAAAAGGGCCATCACTGTAGATCACCCACTACAATTTCAGACCCAGAAACGTTTTCGCAAAGAAAGCAAGCAAAATGCAGCAAAGAAAATCGTCTGCATCAGGGAGACCATCTGGGACGGACGGCTCTGATTTTTCCTATCGTATGGTCGTCGATTCTCGTAAGCTTCATCATCTACTTTGTTTAATATCATATCGATAGTTTAAATATATATTTATCTATATAACATTTGATTTGGCTGATTTTTTTCTTCAAAATTTTGTTATAGGGTATACAAAGGTTGCTAAAGGGAAGTCTCGTCTCTCTGCACTTATAATTACACAGGTACCCAGTTTTGTATAATTTACTTGGAAGATTTGCTAGGATGTTTAAGTTTTTTGTATGTTGTTAATAGAATTGTTGTGCTTTTCATGCAATTTTTTTGGGAAATATTAGTTCAATGCAGCATTTTTTGACCCGAGTTTATGCTAAAATTGATGTGTTTAGTTGAAAATGAGGTTGTGTGTATAATTGTTGAACCGGCTCACTGAATTACTTTTGGTTCTTTGAACTTCTGATTAGATTTTGTCCAAAGATTCATTTTTTAGGGTTTTCGCTCGATAGATGTTATACCCGTATGCTACCGGGTTAAGATGGGTTTAACTAACTGCAAATGCCATCGATATTTAGTGGATGTATGAGCTAAATCAGATTGCAAAATTTTAATTGTTAGCTCTAATATTTTACTGGAAATGGTAGGTCTGGATTCTGGAATTATCGTTTATAGGAGGAATCTGAATTTTTTTTTTTTTTTTTTTGAATGTTCTTAAAGAGCATAAATTTCATTCATGATAAATTAAAATCCAACATTCTATAATGTTCAATTTGCTATTTTATTTTTCATTTATTAAGTAGTTTTGATGGGGTTTGCATCTTTGGTTGCAGGCCGCCATTCAATTGATAGGAGTGTTGTGCACATATTTATTAACATCGAAGGAGGAGGGTCTCAATACACTTGCTATTTCATCTGCCTCTGCTTGTTTATTTTCTCTTTTTATAGGGGACTTAGGTTGCTGGCTGAACCCTTTGTCTCTCTTTTAAGTTGTTCTGTGATTGTGCGCTCACTTAATAATAGATCATTGTCCTCTGCTGAAGGTCGAAAGCGCAGCCGAGTCAATTTCTTGAGAGTTTCCATGGTTGCATCATCTATGGCAATACTTATCTCAGTATTCAGTGTTGTCAAGACCAATTCAGCACTAGAGGTTAGTTTACTGTTTTTCCATTCTTTAAAAAATAAAAAATAAAAATTCAAGAAGTTTAACAATATTCATTATCTGTTTCAACAAAATGGTATGCCTCCTTTCAACGCCCTTAAGATTTTAATTTTTCCAAGTTTTGTTTAGACTAGATGGAGAAAAGAACAGTACTTCTGTGGCCACATTTATATTGTTTAATGATACTGTTTCAATGTAGATCGGGTTAGGTTGAGTTGGTTGAAGGGAGAGCGATGAGCAATTTTACTATTTTGTGGAAGTCGGATAAAGGTGTGAATTAGAAGGGAGGTGTTGAGATTCTTACAGCAAGTATATAGTGACCTAGGATTGATAGCCCAAGCTTGGATCTTTGATATTGTTGACCTCTAGAAATAGAAGAGTGGTTGGAGAGTCCTTTTTTTTTTTTTTCCTAGAATAAGATTATATTCTTACATTATTGGAAGGGGACAATATACAAGGGTTAAATGGTTTTATTTTGACTAAAGAAAAAGAACCATTCGAAAATATTGGAATGGGTCTTTTTGTTGATTAAGTTCTTAAGGAGATACCTATAGGGTGGAAAGGGTTATCTGAGCATTTTTGCCATGACTTGTACAAATATAAGTGGAATTAAGTACTATGTTACAACTTTCACTAATGTTCTGTGAAGAGACAGAAGGGAAAATGGGTGTAGGAGACTAATGGGAAGAGTGAAAAACCTAAGATTGTTTGGGTTCATTGTGAGTTGAGGGGAGTGATATTATTAGTTACCCATTTATAATTTTTGATCGCATTTCTAATACTTCTTTTATTTTATTTTTATCAGAGTAGTGATGCAACTGATACATAAGCTCCTTCTTGGGCGTTTTGTTAATATTATGAAGACATAACACTCACAAATTCTTAAATGAAAAATTATCACTGAATGTGGTTGTAGATCTATTATGTTTATTTTCTGATTGGTGAGGTTGCCCTCCTTTTCATCACATGTTCAACTAGGGTACTGAATTTTGAGGTAGAAAATCCTCTCATTCGCACCACACACATGCGTACTTAAGAAAAATAGTGTCCATTACTCCATTTGAACTCTCAACACTTTTGTCCTGGAAGTTCAATTGTAAAACTTTTGTCTGACTGTTGTAAGGATTTACTGTTTAGGTTATCAAGAACCCAATTGACTGGGAAACAAAGAAGTTTGAACTTCTTGAGATTGCTCACTTTCTGCTTGGTATGTGCTGTGCCTTTTTGTTAGCCACTTACCTTTTGTAATGGTATCATAATATTCATGTAAACAAAACATTGTTGTATTAATGTCTTTATGTTCACAGGGTTGCTAGTACAGATATTTCTGGTGAGTACTATAATCTCCCTCATCGGTAACATGTCTCCACCCAAGAAAGCTTCTTAACAGTTTCGTACAAAGTTCAATTTCTCTTTTTGCCCAACTGTAACTTTGAAATTCCTACCTATATCAATATTAAAAAAAAAAAAATTTATTTTTCTTCTGTTATGATCCTCTTTACGTTTTTCCTACGCGTCATAGAATTCATAAACTAAGATCTTTTGATGACTTTATTGTTTAAGTTATCTCGATATCTCTCTGTTCCACACTCGGGATAGAGACGTATTTTTTTCTTCTTTATTGAAATGAACTCAAGCTTGTGTTAGTCTTGAGATAAATCTTGCTCATCTCAATTGCATATTTCAATTATGTATCGATGTAGAGGATGGTGTATATTGAAATCATTACAACTCAAAAAAGAGAGAGAATTGAATTTCTTCATTTTCATTCAAGCTCCATATAACCCCGAAGAGGGGAAGCTTTGGTAATGTAGGGTTTAGTGGAAACTCTGCCTCTCGTTGGAGAAAAACTTGTGTGGGAGAGGGGCTAGGTTCTAGGGAAAAAAAATTGCATTCACCCGTTGCATGGTGCATCTTTCACTGTGATCTTACCATGCGTTAGTTAAAAAACTTGTTTGCCACATGCAAGGGCGAAGCCAGGGTGTTATGGTAGGGGGTGGCTAAACTTTTCTTGCTTGTTGGAACGTGTTTAGTTTTCAAAAGTTGTATTCTGTTTGTATATGATATTCTAGTGTGTTTTACTTCTTTTTTTTTTTTTTTTTTTTTTTTGTTTAGTTATGTTAGTTTGATAAATAAAATTTTAAATTAAGGGTAAAATATAAGACTCTAAGGGAAGTAAATGTAAATATGTAAACTTAAAAAAAAAAAAAAAATCAAAAAAGTTAGCTTGGGCCACTTTACTAATGCCTCCACCTCTGGCAACATGGTAAGATTAGGAATGACAATGAGTCGGATTTTGAAAAAACCAAACCTAAACCTATGAAAGAAAATAACATCCAGACCCACCCACGAAATGTAGTGGGTTCGGGTTTAGGTTTCACTTACGGATTTTAGCAACATCTAGATCTGTCCATGGACCCACAAACCTCAGAGGATTTGTGGTGTTGCTGGGTGTGGCACCCGCGGGTTACCATGAACCTGTAAACATGTATCATTTTACCGATGTATCAGTAAAAGTAGAAATAGCTAACTAATGTGGCCCGCCTGAACCCGATCCTTTGGGTGTATGGTAGTTTGTTTCGGGTGTCAGACCCACTCACATGACTGTTATTAGACACATCCTTCAACCACACTAGGTAAGGTAACAATAAGAGGTCAGAGTAGGACCAAATAAATTTTATTGCTTTCTAAGAAAATATCTGATTGCAATTATTGCTTTACAATTTGCAAGCCAGCTTTTTAGCACTTGCATCAGGAATTCAAAATGGTAAGATGATGAATTTGATTGATTTGCTTTATCAATTTCAAGGAGTCGATGAACAGAAACCCAGGAAGTCCATAATGAATTATTATTTTCATGAACCGAAGTTGGTTTAAATAGTGCATTATACATATTATTCCACTTTCATGGCTATTTTTTTTTCCTTATATATTTTGTTGTCTTTGGATTGGTGTGACATTTGACAAGACCTTGTATCATCAATAGGTCCAGGCCCTTATATTTCTCATAATTTGTCCAGGATTTCTCTATTCACATGTGACTGTCTGTCCTTGGATCTAAGATCTAACTAGTATGTTTACTTTTTTTAAATTTGAACAACAAAATCTTCGGTGCTCCCGACTATTAAATGCGGCAAGAAATGTACAGACACAAAAAATATATATATGTATGAGCCATATTTATATTTTTTGTGGTCGGATACACGAGAATATTTTCTCCGAATCATGACCAAATGCGAGAAAAAGGGTCTATTATTACACTTTATAGGTCCTATTTTCTCTATATGCATGTGATATTTGCTTGGAGTCATTGGCAAAGTTTTTATTGGCCTAAAAGCCAACTATAGATTGAGATGTCTATGAGCAATATATATTATAGGGTAAATTTGCCCTATATTATATAACGAATCTAGGTTTTCGATTCGTTATATAAATAAATTAATAAGAAAGGGAAATGTTAGTATAAATGTTACGAATCGAAAAGATAAATAAAATTATTTATTCTTTTGAATCTTAAAAGATTATACATCGATGTATTGAAAAAATAAATATAATTTATTTTATTTAGTTTTGAGTCTTTACGAAGCATGCATTAAGTGGATTCGTAAAGGAAAGCGCTCTTCTTTTTCCAACTTGAACACAATGTGGTTAAAAGGTAGTGTATAGTTACTTAAAGATTCTATAATAAATTAATAACATATTAAAGATTCTATGATAAATTAATCATCAAAATCACTAACCAAGAAATACCCACATTTACATTTAAAAGTGAACTTCACTAACAATTCTTACATACTTACACAAACTGTACTTGCTCCCCCAACCAGCCATCACAATTCACATATTCTCTTGCAGTAAAGAAGACAATTCCATACTTTCAACTACATCACAACAAAACAATACGATGAAGAACACCTAAATATGGAAGCTAAAAATCATCATAGTTTCTAAGCATGAAGAGAAGCATAACTGTTGATCAAAGCCAAAGCATTGCTAGTCAAGTGTGCAATGTTCAAAATCCTTTCTCTCACCACTTTCCCATTCTTCGTCTTCACATTGAACCCGTCGCTGCAAGTAGTTTCGTCCGTCAAAGCAGCGCTAACCCAAGTCTGTATATCGCTCATGGTGAGTTGAAAATTCGACGATTTGATTTGACCCATCTCGGCAATAGACCTTCTGAGCTCATCGACTGAATCACTCAGCTCCTCCAAGCAGTCCTGCATGGCTTCTGCCTCTCTCGGCTTTGTGCCAGGGTTTTTCGAGAGATGTAACATTACTACGGACGTTGATTTTGCCGTTGAAAGTGTCACGTTCAGAGCTGCATGGGCAAGGAGCTTAGGACTTGTTTGGATCAAGGTTGCACGGCTGGCGAGGGAAGCGAAGCAGAGTGTCGGATAAGTTGTGGAGCTGCAAGATGTTTTGATGAACTCTGTACTGGTTTTGGAGGCGATTGGCCTTGTCGCTGAGCTTGAGTTTATGCAGGAATTAATTGCTAATAGAGAGAGAAACAATCTAATTAGAAACTGCTTTGAAATTGAACCTTCCATGTCTCTCTTTCTTTATCTGTATATGAATTGAAGCTAATGGAATTTGATTAATTGAGTGATGAAAATGAAGTCCATTTTATAGGCCAAAAATATTAAATGCATCCACAAAATGGGGACCCAAAGTCGACTACTGGGGATATATTTGGATAATGTAGGTGATTGATCTCGACAGGTCCGGATAGACTCCGAACTTGATTTAAAAGAGAAAAAAAGGTTTGATGTCAGATTTATTTTTTTCCCTAATACAATTTTGGCTGTTGTGCACAGTGCCAATTAGTAAACCTAAATTCAAACTGAGTTAAGATTTTATTGGATTCTTTTTTCTTGCTTTTTTTTTCTTCGTTTAGAAATCTAATACCAAATGGGTCAAGGTCTGTCGGGCCCTGCCCACATACCTGCTCCCATAACATATAAACAATAATAAACTCTTTAACAATTATTTGTAAAATATCCCACCTAACATGGAAAGATGAGATGCATTTAAGCAAAGTTGAGAAAACTATGAAGAAGATTTATCAGCAGGACCAGGAGGTACAACAAGTTGGGCTTGTAGGGTCTTGTATTATCCTACTAGCCATCCAAGTTGGTACCACAATTTGGTAGAGAACTTGATATATATCCATTGAGTCACCCAAATCGCGACCCATTTCAACTAGAGAAGTGGGTCATTTTTGCCCACTTAGAGAGAAAAGTAATATGATATTATATATTGTTCATGGATTTATCAACCGTATAAAATATGGAGAATTATCATGGTAATTATGATATATTATATATATATATATATTCTATGGATGAAAATATTAAAATACATTTATGGAAAAAAATTATAAAAAAATGGGTTGTAAGAACTAATTTTTTCGATTTTTTTGAACATAAAACATTTAAAAATAGGGAAATATAAGAAAAAAATAGTTCTTAAATCCAAATAATTTCCAATTTTTTACCAAATTATTTTAATTTTCTTAGGATGCATACAAAAAATCTCATCGAAAAACATTTGATTATATGCAATTTCATCAAAAGGTGTTTAAAGTGTGCATCGTAAAAGTCCTTATTGGAAAATTACTCTATATATATAATTTTCAAGCTTTTTAACTCTCCTTTGATCTCGAAATATTGTAATAGTTAAAAAAAAAAAAAAAAAAAAAAAAAAAAAAAAAAAAAACTATACAAACCTATATATTAGCATGACTGATGTGGCATGGCCGGTTTGTAATTTTTTTTTTATTTGATTCAACCAAGCATGTGGCATGGTTTGTAATTACATCCCATGATCTATATGGTACTCGTAAATAATCTTGTTATATTATTTGAAGTGGTGTTTATTTTCCCTTCCACATTTGTGGTGCCCTTTAAGTCCCACATAGCTTATACCGGCATGTATTGAAAGTTTTTTTTACTGATATTGTGGGAATAAATATTCGATTCTCCCATGTAATGCTTCATGACAGCTCTTACTACTTGATTTTTTTCCTTTGCCCTTAACAATAAAGTGCGGAAAGTCTGGCTTTTTGTGTGTAGAAAGTGGCAGAGAGATCTTTCAAAGGTACTAGGTAAAAAAATAAATAATAACAGAGGCATGGATGGGACCATGCAGTCGACTCCCATAATTTTCATTGGTGAAGTGAATTAAGCAGCACTGCAATTATTGATTTAAAATTTGCAATCCAGATTTACACATCATCTGCATGAGGAAATAAATACTATTTTTTTTTTTTGATAAAGGAAATCAGTACTGTTTACTATGCAAAAAGATAGAATATATTCCTAAATTCTTTCAATGATTAGGTTATGAAAATTTTCTGTTTGGAAACCAAAAATATGAACTTGATAGATTTGCCTTATCCATTAATTCAAGGAGATAAACAGAACCAGGGAATTAATCCCTTGAAAATTTTCATATAAAACGAAATGGACCTAAATAATACATATATATTCTACACCTATTTATTTTTAAAAAGATTGTGACCGGCCGATATCAAATACTATATGTGTGGTCTAGATATCTAGGTCCACAACTAGGAAATTAATACTCCCACAACACCGAGAAATGCACATGGTTTGAGTTAAACCCCACCACTAGTGTGGAAAAAGAGCTACACACCACCTAATTAATTAGGCTAAGAGGGGATGTTCGAAACTCCTTTTATGTTAACTTGATTAATTTATTTGTCCTCTATTTCTATATAAACATGTGTTATTTGCTTGGAATGGAATTTTCTTACACACAATTGCATTTGCAAATACATCAAAATTACTAAGTATGAAAATATCCACATTTGCATTTACAAATCAACTTTACTAGTAATCAATTCTTACACAAAATATTTTCTCTATTTTGTAGTAAAAAATGACAAGTACTCCACACTTATTTCAACTTCCATTCAAAACAAAACAATTAGTACTACAAAAATAACTTGAAATGGAAGCTAAAAATCACCGTATATAGTTTTTTTCTAAGCATGATCAAGAGAAGCATATCTATTGATCAAAGCCAAAGCATTGCTAGTCAAATGTGAAACGTTCAAAATCCTTTCCCTGACCACTTTCCCATTCTTTGTCTTCCCATCGAAATCATCGCTGCAAGTAGTTTCATCTGTCAAAGCAGCACTAACCCAAGTCTGTATATCGCTCATGGTAAGTTTATAATTCGACGAGTCTATCTGACCCATCTCGGCTATAGACCTTCTGAGCTCATAGACCGAATCACTCAGCTCCTCCAAGCAGTCCTGCATGGCCCCAACCTCTCTCTTCTTCATTCCTGAGCTCTTCGAGAGCTGCACCATCATCGCTGACGTTGTTTTCGCCGTTGAAAGTGTCACGTTAAGAGCTGCATGGGCGAGGAGCTTAGGGCTTGTTTGTATCAAGCTTGCCTGGTTTGCGAGGGAAGAAAAGCATAGTGTAGGGTATGTTGTGCAGCTGCAAGAATTTTTGATGAAGTCTGTGCTGGTTTTGGAGGCTGCGATTGGCCTCGTCGCAGAGCTCGAGATTATGACCATGTTAATGGTTAATACAATGAGAAACAATCTAAGAAACTGCTTTGAAATTGAACCTTCCATGTCTCTCTAACTCTATGAATTGAAGCTAATGGAATTTGATTAATTGAGTGATGAAAATGAAGAGAAAAGGTTGACCATTTTATAGGCCAAAAAGATAACACAAAATTGGGACCCAAATTAAGCCTGACTATCGGGGCCGACATACCCAAAAGCTAAATATAGATGGATAGATTTTTATTAATGCAAGTGGCCAGTCACCAGTGTGAACAAAATTTATCTACAGTTTTTTGAACGTGGAATTATGGCTTAAATGTAGGGAGGAAAACAAAAATTGAAAACCTAGTTATTTTGTTTTATGCTTTCGATATCTTTGAGTTCACATTCGAACTTACAACCTCATTGATATGTATCTGAGATTGGTCTAATCTCATTTCGTTCGATTCAAACCTATATATATTATTTAAAACATTTTTATCTTTTCCACTGAGGGATATTAGAGACCTCTCACTCTGTAATTGTCTTTTTCCTTTCTGTTAATTGTTTTTTCCTTCTAGACTATACTAACAAACAGATATGAGTTAGTGGAGATATTTTTAGGTCGGTTATCTTGTATTACTCATTTTGGTTGTTTGTAAGAACTCTATAGAGATTTGAATTCAATTTTCCTCTGGATTTTATCAGCTACGTACTCTTGCTGAGCTCGATCAGAAGATTTATTTCTCAATTTGTAGACTTCTAAGTCATATAATATTTGTCACGAATTCATATTGCGTATTGAATTCCCTAAGTTTGTACGTCCAACTTTAATATCTAAATTTATCAACATATTCTTAACAAATATCTTGCCCCTATTGATAATGATGTACTGGACAGATGAGATACCTAAGCTTAGGCCATGTTAAGATAATTATGAAAATACAATAAAAATATCTGGCCAACTTGTTAGATTGATCATCCTGCTGTCAATATAATTAAACTCACAAATTGAAGATCAAGATTTTTCTAAATGGGAAAGCCATATATGTATGTGCATGCGAGCCCACCATCACCCAAGTTAGTTTCAAAAATGGATATACATCAATCGAGTCACCTAAATTATACATCATTAATCGAGTCAGGGTTAATGAAGATAAGCGTGACAGTCGCTGTAGCTTGTAGTCTTAACAAGTTGGCTGTCATTAATAAATTGTGTTTGGTTTTAGTGGACTAATGGTATGCCATTTTTGTTAACTTTTTAAGTTTGGAAATTATAGATACGGTCCACTAAATTTTGACTGCTTTAAAGATGTACGTGTGTTAGGTAAACGCTAGTTCTCTCTAAACCATGACATAAAATTGATTGAAAGTTTAGCGAAAATGTTAGGGATTTTTGTTTGGATATATAAGTTAGAGTGGGAAATCACTATTATTATTATTATTATTATTATTATTATTATTATTATATAATTTTGAAGTCTTACACCTATCAGGTTAGGATTTTGCCGATCTTGATGAGATCAACTTTTATGATGAATACATTCTAGAAACCAACTCTTATAATAAGAGTGGAGGGGTCTCCCACACGCTTTGAATTTATAGACAAAGGTGAAACTCGAATCTCTATCATAGATGTGAAATAGAAGTAAGATGCATAATCATTTGAGTTCTGAGTTGATATTTTTGGGTGATAAGTTTTCACACCTTGGCCTGGCCTCCCCTTTCTACCAATTTTTTTTTTTTTTTTTTTTAATACAGTGGTACTATTTATGCCACATTTTTTAAAATTTTGATTTAACTATATAAAATTAAATAGTTTTATTAATTTTTTTGATTTATTTCCAGGATTACCCTTTTACATATTTTTCAAACTTTATACACCCCATATCTTTTTCAAAAAAGTAAAAATAAAAATACACCATATCTCTAATCTTTATATACTGTTTTCTCACATCCATTCGCAATAATTATTTTTTCTTCTTATTTCATGGTGAACCCATCCTTATTAGATGCGATTTTTTTTTTTTTTCTGTAGTCGATTGGATTGTTGGTGGTAGATTGTGAGTGTCATATTGATCGTCTGATGATTTTTTTGAGCGATTGAGTTAGGCTTTTGGTTTCGTTTTGTCAGAGATTAAGTTTTCTTGGTTGCGATTATTGGTGGGATTTCATAGGGTTTTTTTTTTTTTTTTTTTTTTTTTTTTTGTGTAAATTAACATTAACTAACTTTGGAACATCTGGAATAAAATCTACAAAAGAATTAATACAAATCATAAAATGCCTAGAAGATCTGAAAGAAAATAAGCCAAAGAAAAAAAAATAGCAAACATGAATCTAAAATTTAAAAAGAAAAACAAAATAAACATGTGAAATAATAAAATCAATAAATACTAAACATAGGAAACATGAGATCGAGATCTGAAAGAAAATAGTAAACATTCAGTGATTTGAAATAATCTATGTCATTAGGGTTTTGAAATAAGGAAAGTGAGGTTTTATTAGTTTTACTTTGTACATAATTTTTTTTAATAAAAATTGTATATCTATTTAAGTAATTTGATAAAGGAAAAAAAGAATACTAAATAATTTAAAAAGTGGGATATAAAATAGTTCAACCGTGGGTGTACCAATAACACCACTCTTTTGAATATCACCCAAGTGTAGCAAGTGATATACAACTTATTAGATTGACGGCATAATTGGTGATAACTTCTCACATTGACTTTTTCCCATAAATGACAGCATATTTGACTCAAATAGTCAGATCCATAATTACCACTATACAGTCGAATTTCCTTAAAATTTTGCTGGAAATTTAACAGTGGATTCACACAATTCGATTTGATCACAAAATATCTTTTATCAACAACAAAGAAGTCGTCATGATCTCTCAGTGGAAATCAGCTGGTTTGGATATGAATGTGAACATGTAGTGTACGTGATCATATATTGTGAGAAAGTGTTAAAGAAATTATTGGCCAAACACTGTTGTAGCCTACATAGTATGTTTGTTAAAGAGAACTCAATGTCTTGCAATGCTGAATAAACAAATAAAGCTGTCGACATAAAATGAGAACACCATGAAAAGAAAGTGCTTTTCAAAAAGGGTATTGGGTTCTGAAAAGCTTAATCTTTACTTTAGTTGTAATTCCATTAAAAAACAAATCAGACTAAAGTAATACATAAGCAACTTTAATATTTACTTTTATAAGAAGGAGATATCTAGTACCCGACCAAAGTAATACATAAGCAACTTGAATATTTACTTTTATAAAAAGGAAATATCTAGTACCCGACTAAAGTAATACATAAGCAACTCGAATATTTACTTTTATAAAAATGAGAGAAAACTCCCCATATATACCGATATTGCATATGGTGAAACTTGAACTTCTCATCATGCCATATATTGGCCCATTGCTCACTATAAATTAGTTGTAATATTATGCCCATAAGCAAAATATTGCCTTTTCTGTACAAACAATGCACATCGCATACACCTTATCCTATAGCTCTCTATATATAAATTCAGTCCAATAATTCAATCGAATAATGTCATGATCTGAATCAATTCTGAAAAGTTTGTTTTTTCTTTAAATATTTTTTTTATTTAAATTTTAGTAATATAAATTTTCGAAATGGCTTTATCAAACATTTTGTCTACAGTGTATGGTAGAGGACCACAAGAGATAAAATCAAATGTGATCAATTTCTTTTGTCCCATTTTTTTCTATTGTCATTTCCAATATGGATCCATTTTCAATGTAAATGGATCACCCCTACCCTATCCCTTTTTTTTTTCTTTCTAAAATAATGGAGTCTTCGTGTTACCAATCCAATATTTGAAGATATATATTGTGTCCGGTGCCCTCGATCTCGAGAAAATCTTCAACGTGTTATATCCACTTGAACAATAAAAATGTGACATATGATAAGAAAATACATACATATCACATTGGGAAAGTCACATGTCACATATTTTATGGTTGGGTATACTGTTGAGTGGTGCATCCGGCCATTAAAGATGTGATATGTAGCTGATACAAGTGCATTTTTCTTGTAACAAGTTATATCTTTAATGGTCGAATACATCACCCATAATAAGAAAACCCGGTACACCAAAGATTTTCTCAAAATCTAAGAAACATTACCCTATAAAAGGGCAAGCTTTCCATTTTTTTTTTCTCACAACCCATACTATCATCAATTTAGCTATCATCCATTATGGAATCTTTCACATGTTCAAAGCTTGTGTCCTGCCATGGCCTACCCACCCACCATTATCACTCTATTATACTTCTGTACTATCGCAACAACATTGTGCTTGGCAGCTAGACTACTAGAGCAGCGAATGATCAAGTCCAACACAGCTGACTTTATCAAAACTTCATGTGGGGTGACAAGGTATCCTGATATATGTTACGAGACGCTCTCATCTTATGCTCGCACCATCCTAACAAGCCCTAAGGAATTGGCCAATGCTGCGCTCTCCGTGAGCCTAAAAGAAGCACAGTCTACTTCAGCATCGGTGTTGAAGTTGTCGAAAGGGCATGACTTGAGGCCTAGAGAAGCTGGTGCCGTAAAGGATTGTGTGGAGAACATGAGAGACTCCATTGATGAGCTTCAACGATCTTTAATAGCAATGAAGGATCTACATTATTTAGGCCCGGAGTTTGAGTTGCAAATGAGTAATGTTATGACCTGGGTGAGTGCGCCTTGACAAATGAAGATACTTGCATGGATAATTTTGAAGGAAATGGATTCAATGGAGAAGTTAAGAGTACTGTTAGAGGATATATTATAAGGGTTTCTCAGTTAACTAGCAATGCTTTGGCACTCATTAACCAACTTAGATAGTCTCGTGTTCTTATACAGAGAAAAGTATTTTCACACCTTCTTAACCTGAAAATATTGGCTGAGTAGAGGAAAGATTCTTCCTTTTAGGGTAGTTCTTGGAATAAATCCGGAGCAAACAGGGCGTTGGGGGTTCGTACACGGTGTCGGGGGTTTGAATCCCTCCTCCCTCACAGCCAGCCCAAAAGTGAAGGACCCTTCCCTCTGGGGTTTAATTAAGGCAAAAAGGGTTTATCTTAGATTATATATAGGAAAAAAAAAAACAAGTGTTTTCTCATATATTTTTTTTAATCTTAATTTGTAGTGTCCTCTGAAATGTTTTTTTTTTTTTGGGTTTATTTATCTAAAGTTAATTATGTTATCCAAACTGTTATTTTATTTGAACTTAAGCATTGTCTGACTGTAGACGGCCGGTTTACTGATGGAAAACATTTAACTTTATACATCAAAATCAGCAAGAACTGATACATCAAAACCCCCTCAAACTATATTGATTGAACCCTCACACGTCGTTGGCTACTTGGCTGATCAGTGCTTCTCAGCATACTGGTTGACCAAGCTAAGTGCATTGCTAATATACTGAGCCACACTAACAACCTGAGCTCTAACAGAGGCCTTAACTTTACCATCAAAGGCCTTTCCAGCGAACCCATCAGAGCAAGTGTTCTCATCAGTGAGAGCAGCACTGACCCAAGTCTCAACATTGCTCATATGCCACTCAAAGTCAGGTCCCTTTGACTGACCACTCTGC
Organism: Acer yangbiense; assembly: GCA_008009225.1. Classification (NCBI taxonomy): domain Eukaryota; kingdom Viridiplantae; phylum Streptophyta; class Magnoliopsida; order Sapindales; family Sapindaceae; genus Acer; species Acer yangbiense. Next base: position 60,768,564 of record CM017762.1, read on the forward strand.
TTCAGCTCCTGGACCGATTTGCTAAGCCTGTCAACTGTGTCACTGACCTCATCCAAGCAGTCTTTGATGGCTTTTCGCTCTCTGGATTTCAAGTTCTTGAATTTTCCAAGCTTTGTGACAAATGACTTGCAAGACTCGGCTCTGGTTTGGCTCACAGACAGAGCTGTCAAAGCCAACTGACGTGGGCTCTGCTTTATGTTGCTTGCGTAGGCTGAGAGAGATCGGACACAGATTGCTGGGTAAGTGGTGGATGTGCATGAAGTCTTGATGAAACTTGCGTCGCTGGCGGCGGCGGCGGTGGGTTTGTTGGCAGCTGTGACTAGTACTGCTGAAATGTACAACACAGACACAAGTAACAGAACATAAGAAGAAGCGGTTCTTGATGCCATGTTTGATTTTATTTTTTAGACAACAAAAAATTAGATAAGAAAATGAGAACTGGTTTGAAGAATGAGAGAGAGAGAGGGTATGTGTATTTATAGATTAGAGATCAGACCAGCAAAGCTTGATGGAGATTTTTTGTGGGACTTTTATTTTTTTATTTTTTTTTATTTTTGTAGACCGTGTTTGGAGACGTGTATTGGGTTTTGGTTAAAGTATTTATTTATATTAAATTTATTAATTAATAAGTAAATGTAAAACGATAAATGATGTGTAGGACAAAGTGGGTATCCTTTGTCAATGTCAGGAAATTTATAATAATTTAAGCACATGATTTTGTTATTGTTTTTAAAATTTAATATAGTGAATAAATAATTTCTGGCTTTTTGTAACCGACATGAACTGTGAGTCTGTGACTGAATTTGGACCGACCGCATTTAATTGATATTTGGGTAAATTACAATAAGGTATCTCTATATTTGACATAAACACACTAAGAACATCCCCAATAGTCTTGAAAACAATATATCTTTGACTATTAATAGGGAGTCTGGACCGGAATTTGCTCAAACAACCTCCCTATCTCACTTTCAAATTATTTTCCGGTCAAAATCTCCGCAAATCTAAGGAGAGAAGGCTTTCTTCCTATTTTTTTTTTTTTTTTTTTTTTTCACTTCTCAATTAAAATGAGTGGTCAAGATGAGTCCACATCCTTCATATTCAATAGTCTAAATTCAAGTATTCAACAACTCTCTCTTTTTTGCTTAACCCAAACTCTTTTTTATTTAAACTCAAATTCAACTTTCCAAATTTATATTTTTTGCCCAATACTCAATGGCTCATTCTCTTCTAAGTTTAAACCATTTTTTTTTAAACCCAAATTCAAGCAACAACTCTTTCAAGATTGATTTAAATTTTAAATTTATTTAAAAATAATAATAATTCTTTTTTTATTAAAAATAAATAAAAATAATAACAATGAGTCATTTTTATGGAGGCTTGTTGGAGTGTTAACTCCTTATATAGCTTCTTATTTGTAAAAAGTACAACAAACTCCCTAAATATAAGGAAAATATAGGGAGCATTGTTGGAGATGCTCTAATAATGCCAAATATCTGCCATTGTATGGGGCTCCATCGCCGTTGAAGATCTAGCAAGAACCTTGTAAATTTTCACCAGCAACTCAAGAGAGTTGACAGATATCTCACGTGTGGAAAAGATCTATTGATCTCTTCCCACACTAGAGAGCAAATTGTAGCAAATTGGCCTACACCGTCCGTGGGGGTTATATATATATATATTGGTTCTCTTATAAGGGATCCCTTATTTTAATTTCGGTAAGGACCTTGATGAAATCACGTCGATTTCTATGAATTTTGATCTGAATTTTTTTGTGGATGTTAAGTTCAATGAAATCTACTTTTCAATTAAATTTAAGAATTTTTCAATCACTACAACTATTTATCCCAATTTTGTTAAATATTAAGGTATCGAAAAATAGGCGAAATATAGGAAAAAAAATTTGTTGTAGTGCTTAAAATATTCTCAAATTTTATTTATAAGTAGATTTAATTGAACATATCATCTACAAAAAAAATTCATAGAAATTGACATGATTTTATCAAAGTCCTTACGAAAATTAAAATAAGGGATTCATTAATACTTCTCTAATCAGGAATGTCCTGACTTTATAATTTCATGACGTTTAACTACAGCCCCACATTAATAAATACCCACACCTAATATGAATGTGTGGCTGTGATTGGACATCCTTAACTTGTAATTTTAGGACGTCCTTACTAAAGAACCACCATATATATATATATAATTATAAAATTTACTTCGAATGGAGTAACTGTTAATTTTGATAAAGTCAACTAACAGGAGATTATTTATTTGAATTATTATAAAATTGTGATATTTTTCGTGTCTTTATGCTAAATATCGAATTACCTTATTACAATTTGCCTTTGATTTTTTAGTTATGGGGTTGGAAAAGAAAATTGCTATAAATATCGGGATTTATCAATAAATAATGGGTCCTGCTTTCATTTAGTGGAGGTCAGATAATTCATAATTGTCAAATTTCGATAATGTGACTCCTAATCATTAACATAATCACAGATTATGCGATAAAGTGATGGGAATAATTGCTTTGTTAATTTTTCAACATTGGATTTTGTGGACTTGTAATGTGACTATTCAGTTTTTTTTTTTTTCCTTCTCTTCTTCTTCTTCTTCTTTCTGCTTTCACATTGGTGTGAACTTTTATGAAATCCAAAGAAGCATCCCCTGACTGATCTATGACGATGATGATGATGATGATGATGAGATGCCCGTTTAGAGCATCTCCAATGCTGTGTCAAATTATTATGTTAATGTTAAAATTTAGTACAGAGTGTAAAAACCATCCTCAAATGCATTGCTAAATGTTGTGCCAAATTTGACATATGTTATAATATTTGACACACAATATAGCATATGTCAAATTTGACACAACAATAAATACTTATTTTTTAATTACAAAAATACTATTATATATATATATATATATATATATATATAAATGAAATAATGAATGTATTAATAGAACTTTGCATTGGAGCATTAAAAGAAATAATGAATGCATTAATGGTAAATGCTTACTTTTATCATTTTAATTAATAAAATAATAAAAATAGCATTTTAAATGGAATTGTGCATTGGAGCACAATACTAACTTAATATGCCAAATATAACATTTTACTCTTTTTGGTACCAAATTTGACATTTGAGATTGACATTGGTATATGCATTGGAGATGGTCTAATGGTCAAAATTCTTACTTCATAATGTGTCTTTTGGCTGATTGGTTACGGACTTATGGCAATATTGGGGTAGATGGTGTTGGATTAACTTTAGCTTGTTCAACTTCCCGATCATCTGCATAAGCTTGTGCTTGATGAGCCATATAACTAACAGTTCACATCACTCAAATAGTATTTAATCGTTTCAAAATTAATTTAAAAGTAATAAATTATTTAAGGGTAGTTAAGAACCATAAATTTGTAGGTCTTTATAACATTCAGTATATTTGTGAGTGTGTTTTTAAGATATTTTTGTCAGATCCGCACTTTAGGTACTATTAAAACTTAAATTTTTAATTTGATGATAAGTCTTAAAACTCACTCTTTAAAGAGTGCTATTAAATTTTCTAACCCCATGTTTTATTAGTGTTCATCATTGTTTTTCTTATTTGTTATCTCTTAATGATCTTCTAAAATTACTCTTGTTTTCTTTGGTTCAGAAGATCATTTGATGGATCATCAAAACAACGCCACCGGCTTCACTCACACTCCTTCTTTGAGCTAGAAGAGAGTAAAATAGACAGCTTCATTTCTCGGTAACAAACTTGTTTCTATGAAGTATTAGTAGTATATAACTCCAATCCCCTGTTTGCCATCATCTTTTCGACCATCTCTACATCCTTGAATCTATCTGCATTGCAATAAATCTATTATCTATTATCATCGTCGCATAGATAACTCCATTTTATCTATTATTATCGTGTGCATAAGCCTTGTCGATCAATCATGTTCTTCCATACAGATTCTCCATACAAGCATAGTGTTCCACTATCGATCTAATTCCATACTTCTCTCTCATGATTGAAAATAACCTCTCCCTATCCTTCACTAACTATTTGATATTTTTTAATTTTAAAAAATAAAGGGCATTTTAGATCTCTTGCGCCATTTTTCATTCATGGTTAGGAGAGTTAACGGTAGAGATTTAACGGTAGGGGATGTTAGTGCAATATTTCTCAAAGAACAGGGGAAGTTTGTGTTAATATGTTCAAAACTGACATATATATGTAATAATGTCAAAACTAAGGGGAGTTTGTGCAATTACCTCATTTAAAAAAGAAATTGACAACGATACTATAGTGAAGACCATATCTGTCAACATGGAAAATACAAAAAATCTTCCATGAGTATGTCTTACAACTGATGGGTGGGCATTTTTAGGTTGGGTTGGAAAAATTCAACCCAACCTAACATTAATTTTCAACGTTGAAAGGGTGAATCATAAAAACCCAAAAATCAATTAGATACGACTTACATCACATGTTAGTGAAAATATTGTGCGTTTGATATTGATTTTAAAACGGTGATTTCGCACTACAAGAAAAACACTTAACGACAACGGGCAATGCCCGTTGTAGATGTGTATCGACCACGGGCATTGTGCTTGCTATAGATGGAGCAGTAGTGGAAAAGCGTGCTTTTCGACAACGGGCATTGCCTGTTGTCTATGCGTTATTGAAAACGGTCTTTGCCCGTTGTCGATGCATTACTTACAACGGGCAATGCCCGTTGTTGATGCATTAATTACAACGGGCATTGCCCGTAGTTGATGAGTATTTTTTTTATAAAAAAAAAATCAAAATTAATTTATTGATTTTATACATAGCTTGTTTAAACAAATAATTGGAATTTTATAATTTTGTTCATCTGAAAATTCTAGAAATTTTATGATTTTTATTTTTGTTTTTTGAAATTGAAATTTATATGATTTTTTATGGAGAAATTTAAATAATTCTAGAATCCGCATTTTATTCACCCATACTTTCTCTAATTATATATCAAGAATTGTTTGTAGAAATCTTGTGTGTTACCTAAAAAGAAAAAAAAAATCTAAAAAAAGGGGAAGAAATAATCATTATCACACTCATAAAAAAAAAATAACTAAAACCAAAATTACAACTTACATAATTGAAACAAAATGATAAAATAAAAACTAAGAATTATGAATAATATAAAAATAAGAGAATTAATAGCAATTATATATAAAACAAATGAACTTACCTTATACAACAAAGTACCAAGAAAAATATGATTTCTTTCTAATTATGCAAACATCTTAAAAACCAAACTATAAAAATTATTATCCTTTTAAATCTTGAAGATGAAGTGTATGTATGTGTTAGAGTAAGACACAAAGGAGAAGAAGAACATAAACCCAAAATAATAGAACTAATTTTTAATTACACAACAAGAAAATCAAAGAAATAGAAATATGGAATTGAAACAAATTTAGGAGAAAATAAAGAGAAAGTGATTAAATGAGAGAGAGAGACAAAAGTGTGATCACTTGGAGAAAGCGATAGTTTTTAGAGAATGAAAAAGTATAAATAAAAGATTTTTGTTATTGGCATGGTGGGAGATGAATATTTTAGAATTTTTTGATTAAAGAATGGAGAAGTATAAATAAAAGGTTTTTTTTGTTAATGGTAGGAAATGAAAAGTTTTGAAATTTTTTTCCCTCCATTTACCTTTTACAACGGGCCTTTATGTGCCCGTTGTTAATAAAGTGATTATCTACAACGGGCATTTAAAGGCCCATTGTTAAAAAAAATTGAGAGATTATCTACAACGGGCATTTAAAGGCCCGTTGTAAATGCTACTTTCCTAAACAAGCCTTTCAAGCCCGTGGTAAATGAGCTATTATGGAAAGCATATTTTCTTGTAGTGTTGTGGTTTTTTTATTTTATAATAAATAACATTAACTAATCCGGAATAAAATCTATAAAAGAATTAATACAAATCATAGAATGCCTGGAAGATTTGAAAGAAAATAAACCAAAGAGAAAAAAAAAATAGCAAACATGGAATTGGAATTTGAAAAGAAAAACAAAACAAATATGTGAAAAAATAAAATCAATAAATATTAAACATGGGAAACATGAGATCGAGATCTAAAAGAAAATAGTAAACATTCAATGATTTGAAATAATCTATGTCATTAGGGTTTTGAAATAAGGAAAATGGGGTTTTATTAGTTTTACTTTGTACATGAGTTTTTTCATAAAAATTGTATTTCTCTTTAAGTAATTTGAGAAAGGGAAACAAAAAATACTAAATAATTTAAAAAGTGGGGTATAAATAATTGATTATATGCAATTTCATCAAAGATGTTTAAAGTGTGCATCGTAAAAGTCTTTATCGGAAAATTACTCTCTCTCTCTCTCTCTCTCTATATATATATATATATATATATATATAATTTTCAAGCGTTTTACCTCTCCTTCAATCTCGAAATATTGTAATAGTTTAAAAATAAAATAATAATAATAAAATAAATAAATAAATAAATAAAAACCATACAAACCTATATATTAGCAAGACTGATGTGGCATGGCCGGTTTGTAATTTTTTTTTTTTTTTTTTAATTCAGCCAAGCATGTGGCATGGTTTTCAATTACATCCCATGATCTATATGCTACTCGTAAATAATCTTGTTATATTATTTGAAGTGGTGTTTACTTCCTTTTCCATATTTGTGGTGCCCTTTTAATCCCACATAGCTTTTACCAACATGTATTGAGAGTTTTTTTTTACTGATATTGTGGGAATAAATATTCAATTTTCCCATGTAATGCTTCATGACAGCTCTTACTACTTGATTTTTTTCCTTTGCCCTTAACAATAAAGTGCGGAAAGTCTGGCTTTTTGTGTGTAGAAAGTGGCAGAGAGATCTTTCAAAGGTACTAGGTAAAAAAATAAATAATAACAGAGGCATGGATGGGACCATGCAGTCGACTCCCATAATTTTCATTGGTGAAGTGAATTAAGCAGCACTGCAATTATTGATTTAAAATTTGCAATCCAGATTTACACATCATCTGCATGAGGAAATAAATACTATTTTTTTTTTTTTTTTTTTGATAAAGGAAATCAGTACTGTTTACTATGCAAAAAGATAGAATATATTCCTAAATTCTTTCAATGATTAGGTTATGAAAATTTTCTGTTTGGAAACCAAAAATATGAACTTGATAGATTTGCCTTATCCATTAATTCAAGGAGATAAACAGAACCAGGGAATTAATCCCTTGAAAATTTTCATATAAAACGAAATGGACCTAAATAATACATATATATTCACCTATTTCCTTTTTATATGTTTTTTAAAAAAATAAATAAATAAAAGACCGTGACCAGCCGATATCAAATACTATATGTGTGGTCTATGTATCTAGGTCCACAACTAGGAATTAATACTCCCACAACACCGGGAAATGCACATGGTTAGAGTTAAACCCCACCAGCCACTAGTGTAGAAAAAGAGCTGCACACCACCTAATTAGGCTAAGAGGGGATGTTCGAAACTCCTTTTATGTTAACTTGATTAATTTATTTGTCCTCTATTTCTATATAAGCATGTGTTATTTGCTTGGAATGGAATTTTCTTACACACAATTGCATTTGCAAATACATCAAAATTACAAAGTATGAAACTATCCACATTTGCATTTACAAATCAACTTTATAGAAATCAATTCCTACACAAAATATTTTCTCTACTTTGTAGTAAAAAATGATAAGTACTCCACACATATTTCAACTTCCACTCAAAACAAAACAATTAATACTACGAAAATAACTTGAAAGGGAAGCTAAAAATCACCTTATATAGTTTTTTCTAAGCATGATCAAGAGAAGCATATCTATTGATCAAAGCCAAAGCATTGCTAGTCAAATGTGAAATGTTCAAAATCCTTTCCCTGACCACTTTCCCATTCTTTGTCTTCCCATCGAAATCATCGCTGCAAGTAGTTTCATCTGTTAAAGCAGCACTAACCCAAGTCTGTATATCGCTCATGGTGAGTTTATAATTCGACGAGTCTATCTGACCCATCTCGGCTATAGACCTTCTGAGCTCATAGACCGAATCACTCAGCTCCTCCAAGCAGTCCTGCATGGCCCCAACCTCTCTCGTCTTCATTCCTGAGCTCTTCGAGAGCTGCACCATCATCGCTGACGTTGTTTTTGCCGTTGAAAGTGTCACGTTAAGAGCTGCATGGGCGAGGAGCTTAGGGCTTGTTTGTATCAAGCTTGCCTGGTTTGCGAGGGAAGAAAAGCATAGTGTAGGGTATGTTGTGGAGCTGCAAGATTTTTTGATGAAGTCTGTGCTGGTTTTGGAGGCTGCGATTGGCCTCGTCGCAGAGCTCGAGTTTATGACCATGTTAATGGTTAATACGAGGAGAATCAATCTAAGAAACTGCTTTGAAATTGAACCTTCCATGTCTCTCTAACTCTATGAATTGAAGCTAATGGAATTTGATTAATTGAGTGATGAAAATGAAGAGAAAAGGTTGACCATTTTATAGGCCAAAAAGATAACACAAAATTGGGACCCAAATTAAGCCTGACTATCGGGGCCGACATACCCAAAAGCTAAATATAGATGGATAGATTTTTATTAATGCAAGTGGCCAGTGTGAACAAAATTTAGCTACAGTTTTTTGAACGGGAAATTATGGCTTAAATGTAGGGATAACAAAAATTGAAAACCTAATTATTTTGTTTTATGCTTTCGATATCTTTGAGTTCACAATCGAACTTTCAACCTCATTGATATGTATGTGAGATTGGTCTAATCTCATTTCGTTCAATTCAAACTGATAATATTATTTAAAACATTTTGTCACAGAGGAAATATATTGTAATCCATGATAAAAGGGTATTATTTTATCATGGATTGCGAAACTCTAGAAGAAAAGACTTGAATATGTGATAAAAATTTAAATTATAATGATGCAGCGGCATCAATGTTGTCATTTACACAGGCTGTTTGTCGTTGCTTATGGAGTTATGGGGCAATTGGAGAATTATTTTGTCTTTACCTCTAAGGGGTATCAGAGACCTCTCACTATGTATTTGTCTTTTTCCTTTATGTTTATTTTTTCCTTGTAGAATATACTAACAAAGAGATCTATATATAAGATTTGGATCATCTACTGATCTAATCTTTTTCCTGATATTTTTAAAGCTTGTGATTGGTTGTTGATAAAGTGGTTGTTAAAACCAATCACATCTTAACTACACATTAATTGCAATGCTTATGTATCATGAAATTACATAAGATCAGGAAAAATATCAGATCAGTAAAGAATCCAAATTCCTATATATGAGCTAGTGGAGATATTTTAGGTTGGTTAGCTTGTATTACTCATTTTGGTTGTTTGTAAGAACTCTATAGAGATTTAAATTCAATTTTCCTCTGGATTTTATCAGCTACGTACTCTAGCTGAGCTCAGAAGATTTATTTCTCAGAAGATTCAATTTTGTCACGAATTCATATTGCGTATTGAATTCCCTAAGTTTGTACGTCCAACTTTAATATCTAAATTTATCAACATATTCTTAACAAATATCTTGCCCCTATCGATCATCTGATAATTTTTTTGAGCGATTGAGTTAGGGTCTTGGTGTGGTTTCGTTTCGTCAGAGATTAGGTTTTCTTGGTTGCGATTCTTGGTGCAATTTCGTGGTTTTTTTTTTTTTTGTGTGTAAATAACATTAACTAATCCGGAATAAAATCTACAAAAAAATTAATACAAATCATAGAATGCTTGGAAGATCTGAAAGAAAATAAACCAAAGAGAAAAAAAAAATAGCAAACATGGATCTAGAATTTAAAAAAGAAAAAACAAAACAAGCATGTGAAAAAATAAAATCAATAAATACTAAACATGGAAACATGAGATCGAGATCTGAAAGAAAATAGTAAACATTCAGTGATTTGAAATAATTTATGTCATTAAGGTTTTAAAATAAAGAAATTGAGGTTTTATTAGTTTTACTTTGTATATGAATTTTTTAATAAAAATTGTATGTCTTTTAAAGTAATTTGATAAAGGGTAAAAAAGAATACTAAATAATTTAAAAAGTGGGGTATAAATAGTTCAACGGTGGGTATCACTATTTTGAATATCATCCAAGTGTAGCAAGTGATATATAACTTATTAGATTGACGGCTTAATTGGTGATAACTTCTCACATTGACTTTTTCCCATAAATGACTCAAATAGTCAGACCCATAATTACCACTATACAGTCGAATTTCCTTAAAATTTGGCTGGAAATTTAACAGTGGATTCACACAATTCGATTTGATCACAAAATATCTTTTATCAACAACAAAGAAGTCGTCAAGATCTCTCAGTGGAAATCAGCTGGTTTGGATATGAATGTGAACATGTAGTGTACATAGTATGTTTGTTAAAGAGAACTCAATGCGAGAAAGTGTTAAAAGAAATTATTGGCCAAACACTGTTGTAGTGTACATAGTATGTTTGTTAAAGAGAACTCAACGTCTTGCAATGCTGAATAAACAAATAAAGCTGTCGACATAAAATGAGAACACCATGAAAAGAAAGTGCTTTTCCAAAAGCTGGGTATTGGGTTCTGAAAAGCTTAATCATTTAATAATACACATAGAAAAGTCATCACACATTTTCTTTACTTTTATTGTAATTCCATTAAAAAAAAAAGATCAGACTAAAGTAATACATAAGCAACTTGAATATTTATTTTTATAAACGGGAGATATCTAGTATCCCATAAAAATACGGAGAAAACTCCCCATATATTGATATTGCATATGGTGAAACTTGAACTTCTCATCATGCCATATATTGGCCCATTGTTCACTATAAATTATTTGTAATATTTTGCCCATAAGCAAAATATTGCCTTTTCTGTACAAACAATGCCCATCTCATACACCTTATCCTATAGCTCTCTCTATATAAATTCAATCCAATAATTCAATCGCATAATGTCATGCTCTGAATCAATTCTGAAAAGTTTTTTTTTTTTTTTAAATATATTTTGTTTATTTAAATTTTAGTTATATAAATTTTCGAAATGGCTTTATCAAACATTTTGTCTACAGTGTATGGTAGAGGACCACAAGAGATAAAATCAAATGTGATCAATTTCTTTTGTCCCATTTTTTTTCTGTTGTCATTTCCAATATGGATCCATTTTCAATGTATATGGATCACCCCTACCCTATCCCTTTTTTTTTTTTGTTTTTTTTGTTGTTGGTAATTCCACGAGGTATCCCTCACTCCGATCAGCAACCGATAGTTAACGAGTGGGACTAATCCCCGCTCGGTCCGGGAGGCATGGGACAAGGCCTGGCCAAGTGTTGCTCCAGAGCTGGCTCGAACTCGGGCAGTGCCTGAACGATTCGACCGTCGTGGGGGCGCTTTGCCACTGCGCCACAACCAACTTGGTTCCTATCCCCATTTTTTCTTTCTAAAATAATGGAGTCTTTGTGTTACCAATCCAATAATCGAAGATATATATTGTGTCCAGTGCCCTCGATCCCGAGAAAATCTTCAACGTATTATGTCCACTCGAACAATAAAAATGTGACATATGATAAGAAAATACACATATCGCATTGGCAAAGTCACATGTCACATATTTGATGGTCGGGTACATTGTTGAGTGATGCATCTGGCCATTAAAGATGTGATATGTAGTTGATACAAGTGTATTTTTCTTGTCACAAGTTGTATCTTTAATGGTCGGATACATCACCCATAAGAAAACCCGGTACACCAAAGATTTTCTCAAAATCTAAGAAACATTACCCTACAAAAGGGCAAGCTTTCCATTTTTTTTTTCTCACAACCCATACTATCATCAATTTAGCTATCATCCATTATGGAATCTTTCACATGTTCAAAGCTTGTCTCCTGCCATGGCCTACCCACCATTATCACTCTATTATACTTCTGTACTATCGCAACAACATTGTGCTTGGCAGCTAGACAACCAGAGCAGCGAATGATCAAGTCCAACACAGCTGATTTTATCAAAACTTCATGTGGGGTGACAAGGTATCCTGATATATGTTACGAGACGCTCTCATCTTATGCTCGCACCATCCTAACAAGCCCTAAGGAATTGGCCAATGCCGCTCTCTCCGTGAGCCTAAACGAAGCACAGTCTACTTCAGCATCGGTGTTGAAGTTGTCGAAAGGGCATGACTTGAGGCCTAGAGAAGCTGGTGCCGTAAAGGATTGTGTGGAGAACATGAGAGACTCCATTGATGAGCTTCAACAATCTTTAATAGCAATGAAGGATCTACATTATTTAGGTCCGGAGTTTGAGTTGCAAATGAGTAATGTTATGACCTGGGTGAGTGCTGCCTTGACAAATGAAGATACTTGCATGGATAATTTTGAAGGAAATGGATTCAATGGAGAAGTTAAGAGTACTGTTAAAGGATATATTATAAGGGTTTCTCAGTTAACTAGCAATGCTTTGGCACTCATTAACCAACTTAGATAGTCTCGTGTTCTTATACAGAGAAGTGTTTTCACATCTTCTTAAACTGAAAATATTGGCTGGGTAGAGGAAAGATTCTTCCTTTTAGGGTACTTCTAGGAATAAATCCGGTGCAGACGAGGCGGAGTTTATAGCTTAGAGGATTATAGCACGTACACGGTGTTGGGGGTTCGAATCCCTCCTCACCCACAACCTGCCCAAAAGTGAAGGACTCTTCCATCTTGGTTTTAATTAAGGCAAAAAGAGCTTATCTTAGATTATATATGGGAAAAAAAACAAGTTTTTTCTCATTTTTTATTTTATTTTTTATTAATCTTAATTTGTAGTGTACTTTGAAATTTTTTTAATTTTTTTTTGGGTTTATTTATCTAAAGTTATGGCGTGTTTATTAATCAGGAATCCTTCATAGGAAAGGAAATTAAGTTACTGGTTTTTGAATTTCTATGTTTACTAAATTTTGGAGGAATTAAGTTTCGTGAACCCCACATACATATTAGAAATTAAGTTCCTGAATGAAAGGGAACATAAATCCCCTCACTCAATTGAGAATCAAATTCTCTTTCCTGATTGAAAAGGGAATTCATATATTTTTACTAAAATATCCTTATTTAACGGTTATAAATAAATAAAAACTATATTTCTATTTTGTCATTTTCTTCCGGGATTGTTCTCTATCTTTCTCTCTTTTTGTCATTATGGAGAAGTTTTGTCAAGTGCATACAGTTTGAGTCAAAGTATGTAAATCTAATAGTCCACATTTTTCGTCCTGATATATTTTATATCAGTACGAACTGACAATAAAAAGAAATATATATATATATATATACACACACACGGTGGATTAGTGGTAATAGCATAAAATTAATTATGTGTTCAAATTTGCATAATCTCAATTTTTAATTAATATTAAACTATAATATATATGTTAATTATTTTGGTTATAGTGTTATGAGTAATATAAAATATAATTTTTAATATTAAAACAAAAATTCAACATGATATATATACAAGGATATATTTTGTAATCAACTTTGTATCATCCTTATTCAATTTTTCATTACTAATAAGTTAGTAAACACTAGAATGAAATTTAATAACTTAATTCCGATTCCCCTCCATTCCCTTTTTAGTGGAACTTAATTCCATTAATTTCATTTCCGATTAGTAAATGCGTCCTTAATTATGTTATCCAATATGTTATTTTATTTTAACTTTAAGTATTGTCTGACTGTACGTAGACGGCCGGTTTACCGATGGAATACATAAGTTTTATTTAAAAGTCTACAAACTTACTAATATGTAAAAAAATTCATCCACGGAATCCATCTAATAATTGAAATCTCATCCATTAAATTGTTAATTGTTGAAGGAATTTTTATATGCAATATTCCTTTTTTTTTTTTCTTCGATAATGTGTAATATTGGTGGTCCACCACTATTGTTTCCATTATATAGCTAACTTGCTTCAAATTTGAGGTACCAAAATTAATCTCTTATAATCGTCCAATGTTTTTTATTTTTTATTATTTTTATTTTTATTTTATTTTAAGAGTGTTCATTCAGTCTCACAATATCTTAGGTTTGAGTTGTTATATCCAAATATGTTATATATATAAAAACAGTCTTTTTATTATCAGTTCGAACTGACAAAAATTATATCAGTTCCTTGTATGTGGGCCACTGGATTTAAATACTTTGACTGACAAGTACATACAGCCAAGTCAAAGTATTTAAATCCAGTGACCCACATGCAAGGAACTGATATAACTTTTGTTAGTTCGAACTGATAATATAATTTCTGTATATAAAAAATAAAAATAAAAATAACAATTAATTGATCTCTAATAAAAATTAACTGATTATGACATAATGTTATATGTATATGTTTGTACGAAACTCCCTACTAGATGTCTAGATCCCATCATCTTTGAATGAAAATCAACTAATTAAATGAATATTGGACCTTTGGGTGCGAAATATTTCATGGATCCATATAATATTTAATCCACTCGATTTTAAAATTTTAATGTAGTTTCAGGGGTGTAACTCAGCTGGTAGATGGAGCTTAGGGTTTGGGTAAATGACTCTTAAGTCGGCGGCTCAAATCCTACTAATGGTAAAACTGTAAAAGCTTCAAAAAAATATCTGGTCTAAATAGGTGGATAAATAGTGTCAAAAAAAAAATTGTAATGTAGAATATAATATAATTAAGACCATGACACATATCTATATAATCTATATTCAATGTTATTTATTTTATTGTCCTATAAATTTTAGGCCTATAAAATTATTAATTTCTTGATTCCCAACTCAACCGAGATAAAAAGTACAGATAAAACATTTTTTTTTATTTTAAATATCATAAATTATATGAACGTCCCTAACTCTCTCCAAACCCACTTTTATTTATATATAATTTCTGAGTACTTTTTGTCAACTCATGACAAGATTCACAATTCACACATGATCAAGAAATTGAAATGAAAATTTTACTAGCATCAAAACAGTAAATCGATTAAAAGAAATGTTAGTAAAAATTGTTTGATTCAGTTATCAAGAACAGTCCCTACACACCAAGCGGGCATGTTTTCGTGTTTATTATGGATTTACAAAATTAAGCTCAATCAAGGTCAAACCTGATATTGTAAATATAATTTTATATTTTTTTTTATTAAATCGTAAAATATTATAAGGATACTCATTCTCTTTATAGAGTTATATTCTAAACCGTCATTATAGAACACAATTTCTTCGTGGCTTGGCCTTACATCTGTAGTATCTATAGCATTAGAAAGAAAAAAAAAAGTCCATTCTTAGCATAATCTTCATCGATTAAACTGCAAAATTGTCAGCCAATTAATCTTTCCCTATTTAATAATATTAATAATAATAATAATCGATCAAGCATTCCTAATCATCTGGAGAGTGACAACCGTGATTCATGAATCATGAACGATTTCAAGTTTCAACCTGTTAAATGTAAGAATTTGGATCCTCTGCTAAGCTGATTTTTATCCTGTTCTATATAGATCTATTGATATGTGTAATCAATGATTTAATTATCAAGTGTTTTAGATCAGGAAAAAGATCAGCATAGTAGAGGATCCTGATCCTAAATGTAAACGCGATAGAGATAAAGATAAAGATCGATGCGTGAATTAAGAAAACGGTGACTTGAATCTTGATCAATAATTGAATTTTATGAATTAATTTATTTATACGTCTTCGTCATCAGTTAAGAAAATGCATCTTCAAGTACAAGATATTAATTTCAACATATAATCATCTTTTAGTTTAGGTAGTATGTATCTTTCTTTTCACATTAACGATAGGGGATTCGATTCCCGCGATTCGTATTTTACAAATAAGTATGGAGATTTTTGAAATGTTTAGTCCAGAGACAGCGGCTTCTGTTAAGCAGCGTTTCGTGTGGATTTTCCGTTAAGAGAGCATGTGATGACGTTGAGATTGTCTTCACGGTGATCGAGAGAAATTTTACATTTTGACTTGTAGGTGTAATCATTGTACACGTGTCGCGCCCTTATGGGGCGGGCACATGCACTGCCGCCTTCTCCAACCTTGATTGATTTTCACGCGCCTTGGAGATGCAATCACCCAAACTCGCACGCAGGTGGCTACTGTTGCATTATACATCTCGCAAAGTAATTTGTTTATTATCTAATATTACCATTTAGTTGCTTCAAAACAAAACAAATATTGCCATTTAATTTTCATCAAAAAACAAATATTACCATTTTATTTTTTATTTTTTATTTTTTATTAAATTTTGAAATAGCAACAAATATTTTCTAAATTATTAATTATTTTAAATTTAATTCTTAAAATTATAAATATTAGAATAAATAGAACATAAATGAAGTAACCGGTATTATTTTATCTATCATAATTATTATCATTTCTTTTTTTAAACAATAATCGATTTTTTTTCCTTATTATAAAGTAGTTTTGAATATGTTAATTATAGTTTAACATGTGAGAAGTTTTTTTGTCCCAATGTTGTGAGGATAGATTTCTCCTTAAAAGTTTGTTTAAAAGTATTTATTTAAAAGTGGTTCAAACCACTGAATTCAGATTTATTTAAAGTCATTCAAATTAGCTCCAATGTAAATTATTTTGTTTTTCTTAATAATAATCGATCTTCAAATTCCACGGGCTTGCACATTCATGCTACACAATTTAAAAAAAAAAAAAAAAGTAATCATGTTACACAAATCAATCATACAAATCTAAATAAAATCAAATCGCTTATTCTTGTGAGTTCCTTGTAAATATTATTAGCCAACTGTTGCTTGTGTTCACGAGATCTAATCTCCAACCCAGTCAAACAAATCATCATGTGCTATCATATCCACTTTCACATGACTTAGATCACAACATTTTCTTTTAATTATTATATACATTTCGTGTACACAACTTATCAAGGATTTTTCTCTCCAACCCATCACCTGACTGTTTGCTATAAAATGAAATCTCTCTCCACTCTCTAGACAACTAAACAAAGCTACAAAATTTTCAGAAATAAATTGAAATGGAAGCCAAAAAGTTCACAATTTCGCGCTCTCTCCTACTTTCCTGTAACGTATTTTTCGCGTTACTTTTCCTCTCTTTTATGCTTTTCATTTCAAATCTTCAAACCACAATGGCCTCGGCCACAACCATAAAAAGCACAACCAAAACATACAAAGCCTTCATTAAAAATCAATGCAATTCAACAACATATCCAAGTGATTGTTACAAGTCCCTCTCTCCCTATGCCTCTACTATCAAAACCAACCCTGTAAACCTCTGCAACACTTCCTTATATGTAACCCTAAAAGCCGCGCGCAGCTATTATGTCTCGATATCAAGCCTAACTAAGCAAAAACGGCTGAGCCTTATTGACAAGGCCATCGTTAAGGATTGTGTCGATGAATTGGGCGACTGTGTTGATGAGCTGACACAATCTCTGAATGCAATGAAGAATTTGGGAGGTTCTTATGAGGAAATTCAATTTCAAATGTCAAACATAAAAACATGGGTCAGTGCTAGCATTACAGACGAGGATACATGCACAGATGGGTTTGTAGGGAGGAAGGTGAACTCAAATGTGAAGAAACAAATCACAGAATGTATAAAGAGTCTCACTGTGATGACAAGCAATTCTTTGGCTCTTGTTAACAGCCTCAACATATACTGATCAATTTATATTGGCAAGCCTTTTAATTAATTAGTTCTTGACGGTGTGTTTGATTTTCTTTCTGTTTTGTTTCTTCTTGCCAAGATCACAGTTTATAGATTGTTTGATAATTTATATATATCTTACATGGTTTGTTGTAATTAAGAGTTTTTTTTTTTGTTTTTTTTTTTATTTTTTATTTTTTATTGTATGTAATTAAGAGTGTTTTTTTTTTTTTTTGAAAGGGTAAAAGATACCAAAAAAAGCTTTATTGAAACATATCATCAAAGACATACCGATGGACTAAACTTAGGAGTGTTTTGAAATTAATTATTTATAGTCTCATGGAGATCAGTGTGCATTTATTAAAAAAAAAGTATGTTATTTGATATATTTTTTATATGAAACAATGCAACAACAGTTAGTAAATTTGATTATGAGTAGGAATGGTAATTGGCCGGGTTTAGGTGAATTTGGTAAAATCCAAACCCAAACCCGTGAAATTTTGTGTCTACCAAACCCGCCCACGAATCCCTGAAAATAAACGGGTTTGGGTTCGGGTTTCACCCGGGGGTTTGGGGGACACCCAAACCCGCCCACAAACCCGTGAAACAAGCGGGTCCACGGGTCAAACCCGTGAACCCGTCATTTTTTTGTTTGAAAAATATTTCTATATTATTTAAATATAAGAAATATTATAATTTTAAATAATAAAAACACTTAATAGATTGAATATTCTCTATATAATTAAAAAGTTTTTATTGGAGTTTAAATTTATAATATTTTAAATAATAAAATATTATATAATTTTTATTGTTCACGGGTTCGCAGGTCACCCGTGGGTTTGTTTTCCAAACCCACACCCAAACCCGAACCCGCTGGGTTTTTACTTATATGGGTTCGCGGTTCGCGGGTCATAAATTCACCAACCAAACCCTCTTCAAACGGGGTTGGGTTGGGGTAGGTCCCACGGGTTTGAGTTTAATTGCCATCCCTAATTATGAGCCGTGCATAAAACCAATTTGATTATGTTCTTTGATCTCATTTATTATTTCAGTGTAAAATTGTACAATAGTACTATTTAAAAAAAATAATTATCATGGTTGACAATTATATTGAATGTATTAATTTATGTCTCTTGAGGAAAAAAAAAACAAAACAATTTGCACCATCATTACATTTCAGTTCAAAAATATAAATAAATATCTCCGATTATCTCAAGTTTTTTTTTTTTTATTTGAAGTATTACAAGAACTATTACAGTAGGATTTAAACTACCAGCTCTGCTAAGAGGTGATGTGCCGATTATCTCAGGTTTCCATGTCATATACTATAATGAATATAAGAATATGGAATTTAGATGTGTCATATATGATATATGTATGTCTCCCCATTAAGTTCGGCACAAATGGTGATGCAAGCCAAAATATGACATGTGAAACTAAGAAATGCGTCAGTATATATATACATTGAAAATGTGAAGCAACAGCAAGCACATGAAAAATCCTCTTATTACTATAGTTGTAAACATATAAAAATAAAAAGTCCGAAAATAATTGGAAAAAAAAAAGGTCTGAAACCAGACTTATTTGATAATTGTCCCATAATTATAGGCTTATAGTGTAAAAAAATATCATGTATAACATTGAAATCCACAATTTTAATATTATAACCACTTTTACTGTAGTTGAAGTACGTCTATCATGTTGTTCGGTATAGAAAAATGAAATGAAAAGGTTGAAATGTAAGTGAAAAATAAGATTAATTATTGTGAAGTTGACAGTACAACAACTTATTTAATGATCATATAATCTAAAATTTATCAAGGGATCAGAAATTTAGTATATTTTTTAGTGCGAAATTTCTATAGACATCTGTGGATGTCTATTTGGAATCCAATACTAAAAAAAAATGTTGGAAAACTCATACCTGATTAGTGTTGTCAAATAATCAGTACAATAAATGTGAACTAAACAGCTATATATGCCACGTGAACTAACCTCCTCCTCGATGATTATGATTGAAATCATCATGTTAATTAAAAAAAATCAAGTCGTAATTAATTATTCATTTAGATTAGCAGGTAATCAGAAACAGAGTTAGGATCTTTTCCTTGTCTTTTTTTTTTTTCAAATATAAATAAAATATCCATTTACATAAAAGAAAAAGAAATTAACAAATCTGGACTATGTAATTTTTTTTTTTTATATTTATGTGTCAACATTAGTTGAAAAGCTAAGAAAAAAAATGATAGGAGAGAATCCTAATTCTAATCCTAATTCTAAGAAACAACCTATTAATCAACTCGAATGATGAAATAGTGATTTCTGCCAAAAAAAACAAAATAGCTGTGTACGTGCTGGTTTTGATGATATATTATTATTTATTTGCATGCAATAAGAACAAAAAATCAACGTTAGTTATGGGCCGGATTAGCATATCTTACCTCTAATAATTTCATGATTTGATTGGCAAATGATGTGTAAGAAATATATGGGCTCAGAAAATGTTGTCAACAAAAAAAAAAAAAAAAAAAAATGATGGCTGCCCATGATCTCATCTGATTTGAGATCATGAGCAACCATTATTTTATTTTTTTTGAATTCATTGAAATCGAAATCTGACTTTTAGTAGAGAGTTTCGTGCGACCTAATGACAGTAAACATTGTATATGATTTGGATATCTTTTTTGAAGTATGAGAAAACTTCCGACACAGTGAAATACGTATAATGGTTTATGATACTCGAACCTTCTCCACGAACATGAAATATGATGTGCGAACTACTTGAATCAGGAGGGAATGTTCTATTAATTTACAATTAAAATTTAGTTTAACTTCTGCGTTAACTTAAATTAACTTCAACATCCACTTTATAAATATTATAAAAGGTTATGTGTTATATCTACAAACAATAATGCAGCTGATACCCTACAACTAAGTTTAAAATACAATAAAAGTTTGTTTTACTGTTATTTTTTTGGAATAGTTACCGTTGTGGTCATCAATTTGGGTCACCACTGTCCAAATAGCAATTAGATGGAAAATTGGTTTCAAAATGACCATTTTTTACAAATACTGTTATACTAATAGCTATTCCGTCAAACTTTGTTAAGTTTGCTGTTAAATAGGTTGGCGTTTTTGTAACTTTCTCTAAAATTACGATTAACATTTTCTTAGAAGAAAATGATTAACATTTGTATTTACAATCTCGTTCATTTCGGGTAAAATTGGAGGTTTAGGGATTTGGATTATTCTAGACTCGTGAATTGCAATGGTTAGGGATGGAAGATTCTGGACAAAATGAAGAGGACAACATGCAAGAGATACTTGTGCAGTTTTGAAGATAATATTAATTTTGAAGATGAAAACTCAAAAGAAGTAAAAAAAACTGCATCGACATTCAACGCGGATCGAGCTAGAGCCAAATCAGATTCATTAAAGAAACATTTGTTTATTTAAAATAGTGTACGTTTGGACTCAACATTTCTATAATCTTTTATTCGATATTATCACAATTCACCATTTTTAAATGTGATCACACAACACTCATCACCATTCAAGGATTATGACTTAATCTTTGTTTCCAAAAGTGGGATTCTATCATTCTAGTGGTCTGAGCCTTCATTAAAATAGGTTTTTTTTTTTTTTTTTAATATTGGTCAAATTTTTTTAAACTACAGTATATTGATAACATAAATTGCGTAAACAAGTAACTTATGACCACATATTAGGTCATAAAAATTTCATATTTACTTTTCTAAAATAGAAAATTCGTAAAAAGAATATTGAAATATATTTATTATTTAGGACAACATATATGCAAGATTCTGGGCATGTTTCAGATTACATATTTTTAATCTTGTGGGCTCAACTGAGTCAAAAGACAGTGTTTGTTGTTTTGTTCGAAGGCTCAGCTGGTTGTTGCTTTAGCTGGTGTAGTTTCTTGCGGTGTTGCTTTAGCTGGTGTAGTTTCTTGCGGTGTCTACTGGGGTTGTATGTTCTATTTTGTGGGTCTTGTGTTGGCTTTGGATGTTGTCCCTTTTGTCCTTTGTTGGCTTTCTTTTTATGAAATATCGCTGTTCAAAAAAAAATGTGCACATTGACAAGTAGTATTTGAAGTGTATGAAATTGAAATTATATATAGAATCAAATGAAGAATTCATTTTCTCTATTGTTTATAAATTGTTGCATTTTCTCTATTGAATGAAATTTTATTGTTTATGATTGTTTACTCTATTTTCCAATAGAATATAGATGTACATATAATTACCATTTTGATACTAATTAACCAAATGGATGGCCAATAGAGTAATTCTAGAAAAAGTGGGACAATTATAATGGTCATTTTGATACCAATTGACCAAATGGATGGCAACTAGAGTAATTATGAAAAAAGTGATTATAATGGCCATTTTGATACCAAGTGAACAGATTGATGGCTATCAGAGTAGTTCTAGAAAAAACTTAACGGTGTTATAATAGAATGGTCATTAATGTAAAAGTTTTCGCCAAAAATGTTCATTTTGAAATCAATTCTCCTTCTAATGACCATTTTGATAGTGGTGACCCAAACTGATGGCCACCGGGATAACTATCCCTATTTTTTTTAATTGTAATAAAATAGTTTTCAAATTTTCAACCATATATACTACTTACCGGTCAAACCTTTGTATTTTAATTTAATTATTTTCTTTTTGTAATAGGTTAAAATAATTTTAAGTCTGTCTACCCTACGGTACGTATTGGTGTAAATCTGTGTAATTATTATTAGGGAGCCGATACTGACACCCATAAATATGATAAGCATACCCATATTTTAATATAAAAAAAATTAATTACAAAAATATCCCAATAGGAATTTACCAATAAGGACAAATTAGTTTAATTAAAAATAAACAAAATACTATTTACACCCATATCTTCAACTATATCACTTTATTAAAAAATAAAAAATAAAAATAAAATAAAAATAAAATAAAAAACCCTAATTCAACCTTAATTTTTTTTTTTTTTTTTTTATAAGAACGAGAAGAACAGAAACCCAACGGAGCCAAAATCTCACATTATCATATAACAAAATAATGGAACAAGAATTTTCAGAGGACTCCGATCATATAGAGGTACATATTTCTTTCTTTCTTTCTTTCTTTCTTTCTTTCTTTCTTTCTTTCTTTATTTATTTATGTTATGAACTCTATCAATGAAAAAAAGTGAGAAGTAATTTTGTTTTTTGTTTTTTTAAGATAGCAATACATATCTCATTGTTGGAACAATTATCAAATTTTTGAGAATTCTCAACAGAGCATGAACAATGTTGGAGTTGAATGTACTATGGACTACAATAGTAAATTTACAAATTACGAGGTATAGTTATACTTAAACATTATATCAAAATTTTAGTTTTTGTAGAAGAGAAAACAAACTTAAATTATTTTTTACTTGAAAACTAAATTTTGTGTGTTTTCTCTGGATTCAAAAGAATCAAAGTAAGTTTTCAAATTGTTGTTTTAGTGGGTGTTTGTTGTTTGGGTTCATTGTGGCTTTTTGGTTTGTTATTCCTTTGTTCTCTATTTTGGGTTGTTAATAAAATCTTGCTATTTATAAAAAAATAAATAAATAAATAAATAAAAAAAAAGGTTATTGTCATAGAAGAAAGTTTGTATTGGGTACAAGTTTGATCACATAGTGTTTGCTTGTTACTTTATTTTTTGTTGGAAGAGAACTCAGTTTCTTCATTACTATTTTTTTTATTATTTCTTTTCTTTTCTTTTCATTTTTTTTTTGTTTTTGTTATTGTTTTTGTTTGCTTACCGAGTTCTCATGCATTATATTAGAAGATTAAATTTGTTTTTATTTGTGAATTGTATTACCTATATATTTATGTACTATATGCAGGTATTTAAAAGCAGAGAATCTTTAATTCAATGGACCCATGAAATAGGAAAAAACATTGGGTTTGTGATTGTAATAAAGAGATCCGACACAGGTGACCCGATCAAGAATCACATTTGGTTGTGAGAAAAGTGGACAATACAGAGACAATAAGAAAAAAGAAAATGAAAATGATAAAGGGAAAAAAACGTAAAATTACTGGAACAAAGAAGTGTGGTTGCCCTTTCACTTTAAAAGGTGAGAAGTTAGACACTGATGATGATTTGATGTTGAAAGTGATTTGTGGGGTTCATAATCATCCAGCTGCAAAGCATTTTGAGGGACATTCATATGCAATGAGATTATCAAATGAAGAGAATTCAGTATTAGTAGACATGTCCAAAAATATGGTAAAACCCAAAGACATTTTGGTAACTTTGAAGAATAGAGATAGCTCAAATGTTTATACACTCAGAACAATCTACAATGCACGTTAGAAATATAAGGCGACAAAAAAGGTTGGCAGGTCACAAATGCAACAACTCTTAAGTAAGTTGTCTAAGTACAATTATATTGAGTTTTATAGAAGTTGTAATAACACTGACTCTGTTAAGACTTGTTTTGGGCAAGTCCTCTCAGTATATACTTATTGCATGCATTTCCACATGTGTTGCTAATGGACTATACGTACAAGACAAATAGATATCACCTACCGCTATTAGAGATTGTAGGAGTGGCATCCACTAATATGACTTTTTCTGTTGCTTCTACTTATCTTTATTCAGAGCGTGAAGATAATTATGTTTGGGCATTAGATAAATTGAAGAGTTTGATTGATGAGAATGCACAACATAAAGTCATTGTTAGTGATAGAGAATTAAGACTCATGAATGCCATTGATAAAGTATTTTCTACTACGCGAATTTTTTTATGTAGATGGCATATTAGTAGAAATATTTTGGCGAAGTGCAAAAGTATGTTTGTAACAACTGAACAATGGGAAAAATTCATAACCAGTTGGAATGTTTTGGTATGGTCTTTCTTTGAGGAATTTCCAAGAAATGATTGATGGATGAGTATACCTGACATGGGGCATCTTATTGCATCACGCTATAATATTGTTCTATTTCACTTGTCAATGTAGCAATGCCTTACTTTTCTTCCTCTTAGATCGTTGCCAGGCGATTCAGTATCTCGCAAAGAAATTGCTATTCGATTTGTAGACTGCAATCACTTCGTAGAGGTATTATAATTTGTTTTATTTATAGTTTTTACTGTTTTTTTTTTTTTTTGGAATTATGGTGCTCATTGTTGTTATTTGTCACCTATTGTCTTTTTTTTTTTTTTTTTAATACATACTTGTCACCTATTGTCATTAACAATATATTTATGATTTTATTTTAGGTATTCTTTTTACTGAATCATCTTGTTCCACCTATAGTAACTAATTGGCATAGATGTCATCAACCCATTGCAAAAGGATGGGAAACGACATATACTTTTCGTATACAATATTTTCAAGAAACTGCAACTAATAATGATGGTAATAGTGAGAAAACAATAGATTTTGCTATTGATTAAACTATTTTGCACGGAAACTCTTGTCAGCACTTTTTTGTTTTTCAGTACACTTCAATACTTGTTTATTTACATTTGAGAATTGTATTAATTTACATTAATAATCTATGAAGAATATTTTTTGTTTAAAAGTTTTCTAATGATGATGCTTTTACTAGTGTAATAGTGTAATAGTGTAATATTGTTTTTCTCTGTTGGTAAAGAACAAATAGCAGGGTTTTACTTTGGAGGAAAACTTGATAGCTGAAAGCCTTGATATTTCTTTTGTTATTACTCTTAATATTTCTTTTGGTAAAGAACAATTAGCGGGACTTTACTTTGCATAGCTGCACGCTTAAGTACTCTTGTTCATATAATAAATATATTAAGCATGTCTTATGTAAATACATAGTCTGAAATTGGCCTGAAGTAAAGATTCTCAAAATTTAAGAATTTAAGAATCCCGAGATTGTGTTTTCGAGTCTGGAGAACTTAAAAATTTATTATTTGTAAAATTGAGTGTGTTAATAACTTATGAGGATTTATAAATAAATTGTATTAAAATGAAAACATTCATTTAAATAAGGTAGAATTTCACATAACTCCTACATTTTTGGTGATTTGTCACCTTTATAAATGTCTTTCCAAAATCATCACTGTAGTCCTTACTTTTTCCAAAACTCATCACTTTAGTCTATTTGACCAAATATGTGAAAGTCAACTATTTTAAAACCTATAAAAGTACACTTTTAGCCTTGTTACTATTTAATTTAGCTAAAATGACTATATCAGCTTTAAATTAAAATGAAAAATAATAAAATTCTCAATAATAAAATCTTAAATAAATATATTACAAAAAAAATCTTAAATAAATAACAATAATAAAATTCATTAATTAATTTATTTATATATATATTTTTTTGTATTTTTGTCATAATGGATATTAATTTAGCTAAAATGATTATCTTAGCTTTAAATGATTTTTTTTTTCATAATTTTTTTTTTTTTTTGTAATCTATTTATTTAAGATTTTATTATTGAGAATTTTATTGTTTTTCAATTTAATTTAAAGTTAAGATAATCATTTTAGCTAAACAAAAATCTATTATGAAAAAAATACAAAATAAGAAAAAATTAATTTTTAATTATTTATTTAAGCTTTTTTTTTGGTAATATATTTATTTAAGATTTTATTATTGAGAATTTTTTTTTTTTTTCATTTTAATTTAAAGTTAAGATAATCATTTTAGTTAAATTAAATAGTAATATGAGTAAAAATGTACTTTCACAGGTTTTGAAATAGTTGACTTTCACATAATTGGTCAAATGGACTAAAGTGATAAGTTTTGGAAAAAGTAAGGACTAAAGTGATAAATTTGGAAAGACATTTATAAAGGTGACAAATCAACAAAAAGGTAGGACTTATGTGAAATTCTGCATTTAAATAAAGATACTATTGGCATTAAAATGAGTGTTTATAGTAATGTTTTAATTTTAAATTTTAGACATGGGTGTATTTATAAATATGGGCGCGCTTATCATATTTATGAGTGTCAATATCCGTACCTTATTATTACTATAATAATAATTATTATTATTTTATATACTATCTGTAGTTGGAAACGGCTCAAATTTAATACATTACTACATTAGGTGGTGGTTAATGTGCATAATTGTTTAAAAAGATATATTAGCAAGAGATATATATAACGGTAGGGTTGGCAAAATGGGCTGGGTAAGAGGGTTTAGCCCTTACCCATATGATGCAGTCCGTTAAAAAGCCCACTTTAAACTCTTTTCTATAAGCCCATATGAATATAGGCCGTTTGAGGGTTTTACCCAGGTTAATTTAAAGCCCGCAAAAAACCCACTTAGGTTTAAAACAAAACCCACTTGAACTTCTGTCTTCTTCCTCCCTACGACATACACGCCTATCTGCAGAGAGCATCTCTACTTCAAAAAACAAAACTTCTCAGCCCTCATCATCGGTGGTCTCTACCCTCTTGCCGCCGAGCCGCCATCGTATCGCCGTCACTTCCGGTCGCCACCAGTCGCTTCTGACGTAGGTCGCTACAATCGCTTCCGACGAAGTTCTCGCCATCGACAGAATTGCTTGAAACCCACATTCAGTGGTAAGTTTTCCTTTTTTTTTTATGAGCTAAATCATCTTAAATGGTAAAGAATTGGTCTTCTTTAGAATATTTTCTGGGTTTGTCACATAAATTTGATTAATTAGAATATTCATCTCAATTAATTAGAATATTTTCTGGGTTTCGTATCTTGAGTCTGATTTGATGGAATATATATATATATATATATGATTGTGTTTATTCGTACATGTTTGATTGGTAGCTGAATTGATGCTTTTCGGTTTGATTATACTGGGAATGTCAATTGATTGAAGTGTTTATATAGTAATTTTCACGCATGCTAATGGCTTTGAATTTGAAGAGCATGCTGTTTTAGTGAATGAATTTTCTCATGTTCTAAGATCTCGTTAATGGGTTTTGGGGTTCTGTGTCTAGACGGTGATTCGTGTTTTTAATGGATTTCTTGCTAGTAGTTTGCGAATTTCCCTTGATTTATACTTAGTTGATTAGAAATTGAGATAAGCTAATAGTGAATTATAACTTGGAAAAGTAAAGCAAACCGTTGTTGCAAATCCAAAATCTAGACAGGTTAATATATAGAAACCATGTCTGTAAGTGCTCTGTTTCTCTCTTTCTCTATCTAGCAATGATATATGCTCTTTCCAATTGTGTTGATATGATAGAAACCATGCCCTTGATGCAGATTTAAAGTGGTATTTAAAGAGATTTGAGTCACATGTTTGACCTGCTCCTTCTTTCTTGAAAAAGTTTAATTAGTATATAGAACATATTAGTTTAATATATAGAAACCCTTTGTAGACTTAAATCAGTATTAAAACTTATTAACATATTAGTTTTGGCTAAGATTGCCAAAGACATCTTGGCTATTCCCGTCTCTACGGTGGCTTCCAAGTCTGCTTTTAGAGCTAGTGGTAGATTTTTGAGTCCACATCGTTGAAGATTGCATCCGGACACGTTGGAGGTTTTGATGTGTGCACAAAATTGGATATGGGCTCCCCTTCGAGGTATGAAAATTTTCAAATTATGTTATACTTTTTATATAATATTAGTTGCCGTTGATGTTGATTATACTTTTTTGCTTTTTATTTTATTTTATTATTATTAGGTCGCATCCCAGAAGAAGAAGTATATGCTACAGAAGGAGTGGATGATGAAGAGCCGGTAGCGCCGTCTTGATTTATTGTTGTGTTTTGGATTTTTATATTTGGGTTATTATTAATTTTAGTAGTATGTAAACTTTTTTTTATTTGAATTGAGTTGTAAAAATTGTTCTATTTAGATTAATTGTTTTAATAGAATTTTTAATATGGGTCAAAAAATATATGTTAAAAAGATGGGTCAAAAAATATATGTAAAAAATATATGTAAAAAATATGGGTCAAAATCTGTGTTAAAAAATATGTTAAAAATATAGGTCTAAAAATCTGGGTTAAAATAGGGGTTTAAATTTGGATCCAAATTCAAATCATAATATGAGTAACAATGAGGGTAAAAGGGTGGGCTGGGTAAAGCCCTGTTTTTTGCGGGCTTGGGTAAAGCCCTACCCTCATGCATACAATTGTTATTTGGGCTGGGTTTAAGCCCTTTGAAAATATGAGGGCTTTTTGAGGGCTTGGATACAGTGCGGGTTTGGGCCCTCAAATTGCCAACCCTAATAACGGTAGACCCGACTCACTTAAATAATATCATGTGTGATACATGTAATCGATCACATAAAAGACTTATACCATGTAATCTAATATGAATGAGACGATATACGTCTAAACGCGACAAAGCTTTTATCTGTTACTTAAATTGTTTAAAGAAAAAGAATAGGCATTGTTTAAGGGAAAAAGAAGTCGTGCCGCCTTGCAATTGCAAATGTGAATGCTTAAATTCAATTTTTTCGGGCTGGTGTGACCCAGTACTGTTCATGGCCCCTCCAGAATCACGCAACGGTTTGAATGTTGATTGAAAACTAGCTATCAATTTTTGACTTCGTATGTATGCTTTAGTCAGTCAAATCTTTGTCTTATCAGCTAATTACAAAGTGATTTGCGGGATTAAATGTTCATGTGGGTGTTTACTTTAAATTAAATGCCTTTAGAAACCCACCTTGATAGCGATCTCCAAGACCCCCTTACGTATTCGAGAAAACATATTAAGTTAGATCGTGGAGAAACTATACTAAGTTGCATCATCGAGAAATGTTTTGTTTTGACTTGTATAAATTGTGGATCATGTTATATATTATACATGGTTTGTGTAGTTATAAGAATGTTACTAGTAGGGGTGTACATGATCCGATCCAATCCGATCCAATCCAATACAATCCAATCTATTGGATTGGATCGGATCCAGGGAGGTGATTGGATCCTAAATTCTAAAATCTATTGAATTTGATTGGATCTTGGATTTTTCGTTTGGAAATCAGCCAATCCGTCCAAAATATTATACCTTATTTTTATATTGGGCAATTTATTTTATACACTACCTTCTAATGTAAAGGCCCAACCCAAATACAATTTGATTATCTGAATATCTGTAAAGACCCAACCCAAATACAATTTCTAATGTTACTATTTGGGGTTTTCTTTCTCAATTTCTCTATAACCAACTATCCACATCTTCTTTTCTTCTATTTTTCTTCATCAACATCACGGCTTATTAAGTTTACATTTGGAGCTGATATTTAACGTTTATAAACTTTTTAATTTATATAAAGTTTACAAGTTATGTTATGCATTTTTTTTTAATGTTAATTTTATTTGAATTAATTAGTAATGTTTGAATAATTTATTTGATTTTATTTATTTCAAATTATAATTTTTATATATTAAGAACGACTTTATATTAATTTGATCAATCATATCATATCGGATCGGGTCCTGTTGGATTGAAGTATTTTACAATCGGATCGGGTCGGGTCGGATCAAATAGTAACTGGATCGGATCCCGCTATAAAATTGGATCAGATCGGATTGTCATTTCTTTGATCCAATCAGATCGGATCGGATCTTGGATCATGGTAAATCCATTGGATCCGATCCGCTGCACACCCCCTAGGCCCCTAGTTACTAATATCATAGGCTTTCTTAGGTGTAAATGTTCGAACTTTTATTTTGTATAAACTTAGATTGAGAGATAAGAAATCAAAATCACATAACCCGTTATTTTACATGACCTATAGGTCACGCATCCGAACAAGAAAAGATGCAGGTCGTCTGCAATTGAGGATTCTCTGTTACTTCATTAGATGATGATCGATCATATTCAATATTCATATAAAATAATTTGAGATCGAATATTTATATATACTACTCAAAATAATGGAAATATATACAAACTTTAACAACCAAAGAAAAAAAATGAAAGAAGACGAATATATATATATAATAATTATTTTGAGATATTTCATGCAATATATTATTGATTGAAAAAGATAAAAGTGGACCAAAGGTAGAGTCTAGTCTGCCCACTTGTTAGCCACGCCCCGAATAAACTAATAGATGCTTGTTAGGTTTCAATTGCATTTGCTTCCAATTCTTTATTTATTTTAGATTTGCACAAATGTCCTCTTTTTCCGCTCTTATCCTCCAATATTCGTACCCTCAATAAACAATGTCCATATAAAAAGGAGAAAATTGCACTAAATATCAGGACTTTAGGGGAAAATTGCACTAAAGTATCAAGATGTTTGGTGTATGTGTTGATAGGGTATGGATACCTTATTGGGAGATTAAATCCCGTTAATATCCATCGGATTTGTTTTCATCCGATCTAATGGTAGTTATTATGTCCAATAGCATTATTGTTTCCAGCAAGGTAGAATGACCCTGTGTTGATAATACAATTTTTTGCTGTTTGAGTAGAAAAGTACCATTAATCGGTCAAAATAATAAAATGTCTAAATTGTCTATATTTTTAATTAAAAATAATTTAGGAAAAAAAAAAAAAAAAAACTTGACTGATGACGATATCAAATTAAATTCTTGAATGGATATAGCAAACTAAAAAAAATTAATGAGACTGGAATATCCTATGGAGGAGATCGATGATCAAATCAATATCCTGATCCAATGGAGACCGCACTTATCTCGACCTACTCCACCGGTGGTGGATGGGTGGAAGAGATGAGTTCATGGAGAAGTATGGAATTAATATATGGAGATTGTGGAATACTGGAATGTGTGGAGATTGTGAGATGATCCTGTCTGATTTTTTTTAGTTTTCTAATTAAAATTAATTATTTAATTTTTTTTATTAAAATAGGGACAATTTGGGTATTTTGTGTATTCAACTGGTCGACTAATAAAATTGACCGTCGGTCCAAGACTCCAAAGATAAATATTTAATGTGGAAATTTATACGGATCAGGAATTTACTTGTACTTGTCACGTATAAATGCGAAATGTGGAAATTGAATTTTTTCCCCCATTTTATAGTTACTTTTTATGTGAGAATAAGTATGGATGGAGTATTCATTCAACACGACGTGCTTTATCGGTAAGAGTGTTTATTTCCTTTTGCAAGTGATATATATATATATATTAAAAAAAAAAAAAAAAAAAAAACATGGATGGAGACACATCAGACATTCACACATGTATGGGACCCAAACTCATATATTATATCATTTTCAAGTACCCTTCATCTTCGGCTGATGAAATCAATCAGTCCTTCAATCAAGGGATTTCCTTTTATAACTAACATTCAAACAAAGACCAGAAACAACAAACAAATTGTTGTAAAAAAAAGAAAAACAACAAACAAACAAAAATAACAAAACATTTAACTTTATACATCAAAATCACCAAGAACAGATACATCAAAAACCCCTTAAAACTATATTGATTGAACCCTCACACGTCGTTGGCTACTTGGCTGATCAGTGCTTCTCAGCATACTGGTTGACCAAGCTAAGTGCATTGCTAATATACTGAGCCACACTAACAATCTGAGCTCTAACAGAGGCCTTAACTTTTCCATCAAAGGTCTTTCCGGCGAACCCATCAGAGCAAGTGTTCTCATCAGTGAGAGCAGCACTGACCCAAGTCTCAACATT
This sequence comes from Acer yangbiense, assembly GCA_008009225.1. NCBI lineage: Eukaryota > Viridiplantae > Streptophyta > Magnoliopsida > Sapindales > Sapindaceae > Acer > Acer yangbiense. Next base: position 60,800,837 of record CM017762.1, read on the forward strand.
GCTCATATGCCACTCAAAGTCAGATCCCTTTGACTGACCACTCTGCTTCAGCTCCTGGACCGATTTGCTAAGCCTGTCAACTGTGTCACTGACCTCATCCAAGCAGTCTTTGATGGCTTTTCGCTCTCTGGATTTCAAGTTCTTGAATTTTCCAAGCTTTGTGACAAATGACTTGCAAGACTCGGCTCTGGTTTGGCTCACAGACAGAGCTGTCAAAGCCAACTGACGTGAGCTCTGCTTTATGTTGCTTGCGTAGGCTGAGAGAGATCGGACACAGATTGCTGGGTAAGTGGTGGATGTGCATGAAGTCTTGATGAAACTTGCGTCGCTGACGGCGGCGGCGGTGGGTTTGTTGGCAGCTGTGACTAGTACTGCTGAAATGTACAACACAGACACAAGTAACAGAACATAAGAAGAAGCAGTTCTTGATGCCATGTTTGATTTTATTTTAGAAAATGAGAACTGGTTTGAAAAATGAGAGAGAGAGGGTATGTGTATTTATAGATTAGAGATCAGACCAGCTAAGCTTGATGGAGATTTTTTGTGGGAGTGGTTTCTGGACCGTGTTTGGAGACGTGTATTGGGTTTTGGTTAAAGTATTTATTTATATTAAATTTATTAATTAATAAGTAAATGATGGCAGGAAATTTATAATAATTTAAGCACATGAGTTTGTTATTGTTTTCAAAATTGAATATAGACAATAATTTCTGGCTTTTTGTTACCGACATGTACTGTGAGTCTGCGACTGAATTTGGACCGACCGCATTTAATTGATATTTGGGTAAATTACAATAAGGTATCTCTATATTTGATAGAAAGACACTAAAAGCATCTCCGATAGGCTTGAAAACAATATATCTTTGACTATTAATAGGGAGGTTGGAACAAATTTGTTCCAACAACCTCCCTATCTCATTCCTCAAATTATTTTCTAGCATAAACCTCCCCAAATCTAAGGAGAGAAGGCTCCTTCCCTATTTTTTTTTTTTTTTTTTAACTTCTCAATTAAAATGAGTGGTCAAGATGAGTCCACATTCTTCATATTCAATAGTCCAAATTCAAGTATTCAACAATTCTTTCTTTTTTGTTTAAACCAAATTCTTTTTTATTTAAACCCAAATTCAACTTTCCAAATTTACTTTTTTTACTCAATACTCAACGGCTCCTTCTCTTCTCAGTTTAACCCAATTTTTTTTTTTTCTAAAACCCAAATTCAAGCGACAGCTCTTTCTATATTGATTTAAACTTTAAATTTATTTTAAAATAATAATATTTCTTTTTTAATTATAAATAAATAAATAAATAATAAAGAGTCATTTTTAGGGAGGCTTGTTGGAGTGTTATCTCCTTATATGACTCCTTATTTGTAAAAAGTACAATAAACTCCCTAAATATAAGGAAAATATAGAGAGCCTTGTTGGAGATGCTCTAATAATGCAAAATATCTGCCATGGTACGGGGCTCCATCGCCATTGAAGATCCGACAAGAACCTTGTAAATTTTATCAAGGTCCATACTAAAATTAAAATAAGGGATCATTTATGAAAAAAACCGATATATATATAATTATAAAATTTATTTCGAATGGAGTAACTATTTATTTTGATAAAGTCAACTAACAGGATATTATTTATTTGAATTATTACAAAACTGTGATATTTTTCGTGTCTTTATGCCAAATATCGAATTACCTTATTACAATTTGCCTTTGATTTTTTAGTTATAGCCTTATGGGGTTGGAAAACTAAATTGCTATAAATAGAGGGATTTATCAATAAACAATGTGTCCTGCTTTCATTTAGTGGAGGTCAGATAATTCATAATTGTCAAATTTCGATAATATGACTCCTAAACATTAACATAATCACGGATCATAAGACAAAATGTTGGGAATAATTGCTTTGTTAATTTTTCAACATTGGATTTTGTGTACTTGTAATGTGACAATTCAGGTCTTTTTTTTTTTTTTTTTTTCTTCCTGCTTTCACATTGGAGGTTTCCATGGAGAAGATGACAAATTTTTTTTTGGAAAATTTCAATTTTGTTCAGAAAATCTCAAAAAACCTAAAAATATCAAAGATTACCCAAAAGTCTAGAAAATTATCAAAAAGTCTAAAAGTCTCGGAAACACCAAAATAAGTCTCAGAAATACCAAAATAAGTATCGGAAAACATAGAAAATAAGTCTAAACAAAAAAAAAAAACAAGACTTATTTTTGTAAGTGTGTTTTAAGGGTATTTTTGTAAGATCTACACTTTAGGTACTATTAAAACTTAAGTTTTTAATTTGGTGATAGTCTTAAAACTCACTATTTAAAGGTTGCTATTAAATTTTCAAATCCCATGTTTTATTAGTGTACGTTCATCATTGGTGACGAACCTGAGTAAGTGTACTGAGTGCCACCAACCCAGGCCCTTTTTTTTTTTTCTTTTTTTTTTCTTTTTTAAAAAATAATAAAAAATACTGAATGTTATATTACAGAATATGATCTAAAGTTCAATATTGAAAAAGTGGCTCCTAAGAGCATCTCCAATGCAAAAGTGGCTTGCATACTAATGATTGTTGACATGACAATAATGTCAAGAGACTTGCTTCCTATGTGGCATAAAAATAGACTTGATAGACAATCAACTCAAAATTTGGTCTCCAATGCTTCCGTCTAAAACACATTTTTTTTAATGACGTGTCCATCTTTTTTTCCTATTTTATTTTTTATTTTATTTCCTTACCAAAAATATATGAAAAATTAATGTCAATTTTAAATATTTGCTGAGTCAACCTAAAAAATAGCTGTGCAACAGACCGTCTGAAAGTGGACGGTCATGTTGACAATGTCTAGTATTTTTTTTGCCACGTCAGCTTGAGGTTGAATATGCACGGTTGCATTGGAGACACAATTATTGATATAGAATCTATTTATCCTACGTGGCATCTTTGTTTTTCACAAGCCATGCTTGCATTGGAGATGCTCTAAGCATACTTTTGAGTTTTTAAAACCTACGCAATTCAACTTCTTACATTAATATTACAATAATATAAGTTCAAAGAGATCAAGGGGGCTAATTTTTTTTCTTAAAAAAAATAAAATAAAGTGGTTTTTAGCCAGTGGGGACCAATCTGTTGTTCAAAATATTTTTCATGCAAATAATACTTAAATAGTTTGATTGATTGATCAAGCATGTCATCACATAAAAATTGGGAAGAAAAAAATCCGAAACTTGAGAATTGAGAGATCATGACTCTGAGAATTGAGAGATCATGACTCATTTATGCTGACAAGTAACAACCAACCAACGTTATAAAGTTGATGATTGTCTTCTCTCATAGTTGCAACTATTTCACGGTGACCTCACATCACATATTATGTGAGATGATTAGCAAAACATAAATATATATAATATGTGATTGTGATACATGCATAATAATGTAACGTGTGTGGAAGGGCGCACCAAAACTTTGACATCTTTTATCTTTATAAGTTCTCCTTTCCGTTTTTCATTATTCTCAATTCAAGTAGTGTGATTGTTAGGTGAACCTCATATATATATATATGTTGTATTAATGTTAATTCATGCGATGATGCAAATAACACTTATCTGATGAATTGAGCCAATATTGATTATGAAGCTCAGTTTGATTGATTGATCAGGCACATCAACAAATAAATATATATGTGAGAGATGAGAAGATTATGAGATAACTTGAGATCATGACTCATTCATGCTAACAACCAACCAATTAATAGAGTATCTGATTGTCTTTTCTTTTAAGGGTTAAAAAATTAAATAGCACTATTTGAGACTCTTTTTTGGGAACAGGCACCAACTTACTAACTTAAGTTTAAAAGGCACCATTTATGGTGAACGGACAAAATTGCCCCCCACAGTAACCTTCTTCACCATAATATATTGATAGTTAAAAAGGCTCGAAAATGTTTAAAAATGTTCGAAAAAGGCTCGAAAAAGGCTCGAAAAAGGTTTGAAAAGGCTCGAAAAAGGTTCGAAAAAAGTTCGGAAAAGGCTCGAAATGATTTCGTGCCTTTTTGAAATATTTTCGTGCCTTTTTACACTGTCATCGTGCCTTTTGAAGTTGTTATCGAGCCTTTTGGAAAAGTTATCGAGCCTTTTAGAAAGGTTATCGAGCCTTTTGGAAAAGTTATCGAGCCTTTTAGAAAGGTTATCGAGCCTTTTTGGAAAAGTCTCGATAACTTTTCCAAAAGGCTCGATAACCTTTCCAAAAGGCTCGATAACCTTTCTAAAAGGCTTGATAACTTTTCCAAAAGGCTCGATAACTTTTCCAAAAGGCTCGATAACCTTTCTCATCGTGCCTTTTGAAGTTGTTATCGAGCCTTTTGAAAAAGTTATCGAGCCTTTTAGAAAGGTTATCGAGCCTTTTGGAAAAGTTATCGAGCCTTTTAGAAAGGTTATCGAGCCTTTTTGGAAAAGTATCGATAACTTTTCCAAAAGGCTCGATAACTTTTCCAAAAGGCTCGATAACCTTTCTAAAAGGCTCGATAACTTTTCCAAAAGGCTCGATAACTTTTCAAAAAGGCTCGATTAAAAAATTAAAAAATATTTCGAGCCTTTTTGAACAAAGTTTCCAGCCTTTTTGTACAGTAGTCGTGCCTTTTTGTACATGAAAAGGCACGATTGGTGTATGAAAAGGCACGATTGTACAGTAATCGTGCATTTTCATTAAGTGTTCGAGCCTTTTCATACACTAATGAAAAGGCACGATTGGTGTATGAAAAGGCTCGAACACTTCATTTCGAGCCTATTCAATGGAAGATTCAAAACCAAAAAAAATCTCTGCCCCCACACCCCCACGAGCTGACCGGGCAGCTCGACCACCGCGAGCTCAGTGGGGAGCTCGACCCCCGAATGCGTTTGCGTAGAGCCACAAAACTAATTATCCATTGGAGGTCTGTTTTTAATCTCAGAAAACTTCAAAGTAAGAAAAGAATGTGTAAAGTAAGGGTATTTTTGTCCGTTCACCATAATAGGTGCCTTTTAAACTTAACTTATTAAAGCAGTGACATTGTCACCAAATCAGTTTAAAAAGGTGACATTTCTCACCAATTCCACTTCTTTTAATCATGTAAAAAAAAATATTGAAGGATTTTTTGTCAAATTTATAATGTTGGTACTGATAATTTATAGTTATTGACAATCAAAAGGCATATTAATGCATTATTAATATGAGTTCAATGTTGTTGCTGAGATGTTGATTGTCAGGATTTGGGTTTTTTTTCTTAACGATCGATTTGGGTTTAATAAGGAACGAGATTCATTAATCATATAAAGCAGTTAATGAGGGTTCATTAAATATGACAAGCCGTTTATGCATGCATCTTGAGAGATTAATTAGTTTGAAAAACACCTCCAATTAACTTGTGCTCTTTGATAAGTATGATCAACTGCATGTTTACTCATTTTGTAAGTAGTGTCTCTGTCATCTTCTTCACGAGAGATGCTTTTGAATTTATTATTAACAATTGTTTTTCTTATTTGTTATCTCTGAATGATCTTCTAAAATTACTCTTGTTTTCTTTGGTTCAGAAGATCATTTGATAGATCATCAAAACAATGCCACCGGCTTCACTCACACTCCCTCTTTGAACTAGTAGAGAGTAAAATAGACAGCTTCATTTCTTGGTAACAAACTTGTTTCTATGAAGTATTAGTAGTATACAATTCCAATCCCCTGTCTGCCATCATCTTTTCAACCATCTCTACATCCTTGAATTTACCTGCCTTGCAATAAATCTATTATCTATTATCTATTATCATCATCGCATAGATAACTCCATTTTATCTATTATCATCGCATAAGCCTTGTCGATCAATCCTGTTCTTCCATACAGATTCGCCATACAAGCATAGTGTTCCACTATCGGTCTAATTCCATACTTCTCTTTCATGATTGAAAATAACCTCTCCCCATCCTTCACTAACTATTTGATATTTTTATTAATTTTAAAAAATAAAAGGTATTTTAGACCTCTTAAACCTTTTTTCATTCATGGTTAGGAGTTAACGGTAGAGATTTAACGTTAGGGGATGTTAGTGCAATATTTCTCAAAGATCAGGGGAAGTTTGTGTTAATATGTTCAAAATTGCATATATGTGTAATAATGTAAAACATAAGTGGAAGTTTGTGCAATTACCGCATTTAAAAATGAAATTGACAACGATACTCTAGTTAAGACCATATCTGTCAACATGGAAAATACATAAAATCTTCCATGAGTATGTCTTACAACTGATGGGTGGGCGTTTTTAGGTTGGGTTGGAAAAATTCAACCCAACCTAACATTAATTTTCAACATTAATAGGGTGAGTCATAAAAACCCAAAAATCAGTTAGATACGACTTACATCACATGTTTGTGAAAATATTGTGCATTTAATATTGATTTTAAAACAATTTTTTTGAAAACAATTTTTTAACAACTGTTTTTTGTTTTGAAAACAAAAACAGTTTTGGAAAATAGTTCCAAACATCACCTAAATAATCAAATATCAACAATAACAATATTAATCAATATTAATCTTCACATATAATTCAATTATCTCATATTCTCATATGCATTAACATAAAATAAAACAAGTACAAATGTTTGATTATAAAACACAAATAAAAAGCATGGAAAAATAACACATAGTTTTTGATTTTTCATTGAACTTGGTCTAAATATTTTTCTTGAGCCTCGTCTTTATTTTCTCATTAGCATCAGAACATTGTCAAATATAATATCAATCTGCAACCATATCCTCCACTAAAGTATTCATTCTAATCTCTCCATAAATGGAATAACAAATATTAGTAAAATAAACATTTGTTCATCCATTTATTAAAATAAACACATTAATTTGCTCCTTGATAGAGGTTTGCGTGTTCCTTCTAGAGCGCAATATCCTTTTGAAACGCCAAGATAATTGCACGAAACGGGCAGCCTGATGCTTCTTCATCATTTTGAAGTGCCAGAATGATTGCAGGAAAAGAGCCGCGTGATTCTTCTTAATTAGTATACTTTTAAAGTCACCGGACATAAGAGCAAAGCCAACAACTTCTATAAGTACTAAAATAGTTTTGGTTGAGATAGGGATGTCGGACGAATAAGGGTCAGCCTGAAACTAAGCTACAAGTTCTTCTCCAAAGAATTCATCACCAACTCTAAGATGATTAATTACGGTTATGCAACGTGAAGAGCATGCTACAGAGTCGGTATTGACATTCCTGAAGAGGTAGGTACGTAACTTTCCTTGCACCCAAAAAAAAGTATTTCATCAATATTGTCGCCTTCCAAGACAGTGTGAGTGTACTCAGTATTTGAAACTGGCTTGACACAATCACACAACTCATCCAACATTGCTTCACTCCACCTTTCAAACTTTTTTACATTTATAAGCATTTAAAAATAACAATGAGAATATATCCAACAGACATTTCTATGTTGTAAACCCCCGGACATAACTAATGTCCGGAATCATTGATTATCATATGTGATAATCAGTTTTGTAGCCCTATATACTGATTATCACGTGATTCCGGACATAAATAATTATGTCCGAGCCACAGGTTTACACCTGAGAATTTATATATATATATATATATATTCAATATCTAGTAATTGTAAGATGGATTGAAGTTCATATTGATAACTTAATTGTAGAGAATGGAAGGACTCACTTTGAGAAACGATCAAGTTTCCATCTTATCGGAATTGTGGAAAGGTATTCGGAAGGAAGAGCAAATGTGGCGGCAAAAGTCGAGGGTCAAATGGCTTAGGGAGGGTGACAAGAACACTAAGTTTTTCCATTGTTTGGCCAATGGTAGAAGGATGAGTAATTTTATAGACCAAGTGAAAGTGATACTATTAATGGGAATGTCGACCACCTTTGCATGGAGAGTGAAGGAATTGAAATTCAACATTAAGGCCCTGTTACATTCAACCCCCACCCCCCCCAAATTCCTTTCCGTATCACATAGCACCGTGTTAAAGTCTCCTCTAATGCACTAGGGCAAAGGAAGCGAAGCTTGAAACTTAATAATAAACTCTCACAGCTCCACTCTGTCACTATCTGCATTTGGAGCATAGACATTATAAAACACCAGATCTTTAGCAATCTTTACCAACTCTATAGCAATGATTATGCAACGACTATTCTTGATACAAGCTTTAGCAATGAAGAGCTCATCATTCCAAAGAGTGATTAAACCGACAGCCGCTCCTTCCAACTCCACTCCCAGACCTCTACTCAACCACGCACCACCAATAGAGCTGAAGATCTTACTATCAAAAGAGCACAACTTTGTTTCTTGAATAAGTAAAATCGTGGGTATGTGTTTGCTCACCAGATTTTTCACATACCGCCTTTTCTCAATCTTACCCAAACCTCTAACATTCTATGACATAGCTAACATTGAAAGAAAAAAGACCATTTTAAGAAAGTTTCGTGGAGGCGTCCTAGGGTTAATGGCTTGAGTCTTAAGCAACTTTCGGTGGATGATAGGGCCTCTCTCGAAAGGCACTTTAGTGAAGAGGAGGTTTGAGAAGTAGTTTGTAGCTGCGATGGGAGTAAGGCTCTAGGCCACGACGGCATGAACCTAAACTTTGTCAAAACTAATTGGGCGATGATAAAGGAGAAGTTCATGCATTTCATCCATAGCTTTCACAGAGATAGTGCGATTGTCAAAGATTTGAATAAGAGCTTTATTACTCTTATTCCCAAGTGTGGTAAGCCGGTTTCTTTGAAAGATTATAGACCGAGAATAGAGTTGATTATGTTTTAGTTAGCTGGAGACTTATGGTACTTCTACTCAATATTTAAAGAGGCTACATATGGAAGAAAGCATGCAAGATGCTAACTGGATGCGATGATGATCGGTTTTGCGATGAAAGTTTAAGACATTACGAAGGAAATATAGCAAACTGTAGTTTCGGAATATCTAATGAACTTATTCAGTACCATATAGTGGAGGTGAACGATTTTCCATGGAAATTATCATTTTGTCTTCGATAGGGATTGCAAAGTCTCACGTTCGTATATGTATGCAAAACATTTTTCTGGCATATTTGTGATACTTTATAAGGTTAATGTTTGTGTCAACAAAATATTTTCAACCATTTATTAGTTGCTAATTTTGAGATAATTAAGGTTTGATAAATACACTTAAATTCAACTTTCAACAATTCTTTTGGCCAGAACTTCCAAACAGATGGAGATAACCCTAACAATCTTTTTGTAATTGCAATCTCCATGTACTGCACTTTATTGTTTGTTATCTTAATTGGAGAAATGCAGGCTGATATATATTTTACTGTCTTTTATATATCAATTTACTTTTATATTGCCTTAAAATTGAAACATGAAGTTTTAATTTCTTTTGATCATCGTTGTTTCTTATAACACAGACATATTAACAATTTGTTGCCAAAAGAGTGGAGAGGAGATCGAAAACTGAAGGTCCAACAATTACATAATTGTATGCTCTTCAGAAATCTCTCTGAGAATCTTCAACAACAAGTAAAGGAATACAAGGGATCCATATGGAAAGAAACCAAAAGTATTAGTGTTAGTGTTAAATGTATTGATGTAGTGAATTTGCTTAGTGATCTTTCCAAGGACCTAAAAAGGAAGATAAAACGCGAACTCTGTTTAGAATCACTCAAAAAAGTGAATCCTTCCATTCTCTACAATTAAGTTATCATTCTGAACTTCAATCCATCTTACAATTACTGGATATTAAATATATATATATATAAATTCTCAGGTGCAAACCCGTGGCCCGGACATAATTACTTATGTTTGGAATTATGATTTATGTCTAGAATCACGTGATAATCAGTATGTAGATGATAATCGGTATGTAGGGCTACAAAACTAATTATCACATGTGATAATCAATGATTCCGGACATGAGTTATGTCTAGGGGTTTACACCATAGAAATATCTATTGAATATATTCTCATTGTTATTTTTTAAATGTTTATAAAGGTAAAAGAGTTTGAAAGGTGGAGTGAAGCAATGTTGGATGAGTTGAATGATTGTGTCAAGCCAGTTTCATACACTGAGTACACTCACATTGTCTTGGAAGGTGACAAGATTGATGAAATACTTTTTTTGGTGCAAGGAAAGCTACGTACCTACCTCTACAGCAGGCTTTTCACGTTACAGAACCGTAATTTATCATCTCAGAGATGGTGATGAATTCTTTGGAGAAGAACTTGTAGCTTGGTTTCAAGCTGAACCTTACTCATCCGACCCTCTTATCTCAACCAAAACTATAGTACTTACAGAAGTTGTAGGCTTTGTGTTGTAATTGGTGGGTTGGTAAACACAAAGTTTAGGAAGAACACTCTTATATAGAGCTCGACTTTTTTATTATAATTTTAACTCGGTTCTTTTCAACAACTAGTGCAGTTATAGAACTCACCTATTTATACTACTCCAAAGATGACTTTTGAAGTATTTCATTAACAAGCATTCATAAAGACAAGAATACAAAAGGTTAAAGCTATCATTAACTCTAAGACTCTTCACTTTCAATGAGACTTTCTTTCTTCCCAAAGCATCCTTTGGTTTTCCATAATAAATATGTAAAAGTCCAAATTATTTTTCCAACATTCCCCCTTAAGCTAGACTTGTGTGACTTCAAGCATCTCCTTCAATCTGACAAAACTTTCAAACTTCAATGTTCTGGTAAAAATGTATGCCATTTGTTCTTGGGTCTTGCAATGTTTGATGATTACCTTTCCTTCTTTGACTAAATCTCGGATGAAATGATACTTGATCTTTATGTGCTTGCTCCTCCCATGAAATACTAGATTTTTGCTAAGTGCAATTGTTGAATTGTTATCACAAAACAAAACAGTCCCTTTTTCTTGAGAATACTTTACTTCTTTCAAAATCCATCTTAACCATAGTGCTTGACAACCAGCTACAGATATAGCAATATATTCAGCTTCCGCAGTTGAAAGAACCACTATAGGTTGCTTCTTCGATGTCCAAGATACCGTGCCTGAACCAATGTTGAAAGCATAACCTGAAGTGCTTTTGTGATCATCAACATTTCCTCCCCAATCATTATCACTGTAACCAATCAAAACTGAATTATGAACCTTCTTGTAATGAATTCTATGATCAATGGTGCCGCATATATATTTGAGAACTCTTTTAATTTTCTAGCTTCCCAATGACTTTCCTTTGGTGTTGCCATGAACCTGCTTAACATACTAACTGAAAACATTAAATCTGGTCTAGTTGCAGTTAAATACATGAGAATTCCCACAAGACTTATATAAACAGTAGCATCAAAATCTTCAATAACTTCAAACTTGGTGCCATTGGAGTCTTACTTGGCAAAGTTTCTTCCATTTTTAACTTTGCAAGAAAATCTTTTGCATACTTTTTCTATGAAATAACAATCTCATCATCACCTTGCTTAACTTCAATTGCAAGAAAATAATGAAGAAGACCCATGTCTGTCATCTCGAACTCATCCATCACTACAAAAAAAGTGACCTATAGTGACACATTTCTTTGTGACAAATTTTGATTGTATCACTATTGGCATTATTTTGTGACAAATTTTACTATTTTCTCATTACGTTTTGTTCAATTGAAACCTTTTAAAAATAATTGTCACAATTAGTTACAAAACTTGATAATTTGTGACAAATAATATAATTAGTCACAAAATTACCTTTTTAAAAGGAAAGATTTTATTTTATAATAATTAGGTTTTTAAAAGGCATATTAATATTTACATTAAAATAAATAAATTAACATTTCCTTTTTCTTTTTTTTTTAAAGCCACAAAAAAAAAAAAACAAAACAAAACAAAACAAAACCACAATCATGCTGTGTTTTTTTTCCCTTCTTTTTTTTTTTCTTTACCTTAAAAACATTTTTTAGGTTTGAAACAATATTTCATCAGAAGAAGTACCGAGATTATAGAAAAACTTTTGCTCGGATAAAAATGTAAGCTTCTCTTGATTTTATTTTTGTAGGGTTTGTTTTCTTATACTTGTTTTCAGGGTCGGAATCTCAAATTCGAGTTTCATTTATTGAAAGTGTCTTTGAATAAGGTATGATTTAAAAAAAAAAAAAAAAAAAAAAAATTATGTAGAATTGTATATATCTATTTATAGATGTTTTTTTTTTTTAACTTTAATTTGTTTTCAATTTTTTTTAAGGAACCCATTATTATTATTTCATGATTTATAGTTGTTTATTCTTAGATTTCCACAGTATATGTCAATATTAGTTTATGTGCTTACTAACTGTTTGATAAAATGATTCTTATGGAACAATCAATTGTTTGATACAGCATTGAAAGAAAACTCTTAAACTTCTCTTTTTCTTGATTTCATTTTTTTAGGGTTTGTTTTTTGGTACTTTTTTTTCAAGGTCATTACCTTAAATTCGAGTTTCATATATTGAAAGTGTCTTCGAATAAGGTAAGAATTAAAAAAAAAAAAAAATTATGTAGGATTATATATACGATTAGGGATGTTTTTAACTTTAATTTGTTTTCAATTTTTTTAAGGAATCATTATTATTATTTCATGATTTATAGTTTTTTGTTCTTAAATTTTCACAATATATGTCAATTTAGTTTATATGCTAACTAACTGTTTGATAAAATGATTCTTATAGAACAACCAATTCTTATATTCATACCAATTGTTTGATAAAAGAGTTCAAACAGTCAATAAGATATTTGATATTTGGTTGGATGAATAGATTGACATTATAGATGACTTTATATGAAGATGAATAGATTAACAGTTCCAATAAGTTTATACTTGGTTATCAAACTTATAGAATTTATTTTATACTTGTACTAAGTTTTGTCAATATTGTTGCATTTTTCATTGGTTTTATTTTGGTGACTTTAATTTGTTCTCACTATTTTTTTTTCTTCATGTCATGTATATAGGTTTCTCTTGCAAAACCTAAAGATTCTTTAGCTGCTTGACAACTGACAGTGGATCATTGGCTTCTAATATTTCACAATTAAGACCTCAGAAGTTTCAAGTTTTTGGTTATGCAGTTGGAAGTTATTGTGTGTGACCTAACACTTATGTTAACTTAGGCTAGCCGACTTACATGTGTTATTTAGTAGTAGATTTGAAAGATGTTGGATTGCTTTTGTATCAATTCAATATTATGTTAATTTTTGGATATTTTTTAATGGAATGATTATTTATGGAACTCAATGTCATTCAATGAGTGACATGTTTTATTTGGTTATATTTTTATATTTTATATTTTTTTTATACAATTTAAATTTATATTAAATTTTGACAATTGATTAAATTGTTAATAAGTATATATACAGTGACTTAATATTCATATTGTTAATTATCACTAAGTCTGCGTTGTAGTGACAATTATTATATGGTTAACTTAATTGTCACTAAGTTTGTCTGTAGTGAAATAATTTTAAGATGATTATTTGTCACTAGATTTGTGAATAGTGACACTTTTTAAACAATAAATTGTCACTAAGAATATGTACAATGATAAAATCTTCAAACAGTTAATTGTCACTAAATACTAATATAGTGACACAATTTTAATTTTGTCACTAATTAAGGTCAAGTGATAATGTGTCACTAAAAGTTATGATTTGTGACAAGTACCAACAAACTATCACAAATACTTTTAGTGACGGGGGCAAAAGTGATGAATTGTTAGTGACACTTTTTTTGTCACAATTTTGAATTTGTGACAATTTCTTCACTTATAGTGACAAATATTTCTTGTCACTGTAGGTCAATTTTCTTGTAGTGCATCATTGACTTCTTGAACTCATCACACGTTTTCTTACTGCAGCTTGTAAAAATTAGATCATCAACATATAAGCTAACTATTAAAAATTGTCCATCTTTCCCTTCTGAAACAAATACTCGAGGCGTGTTCTATATAAAGCTAGGGGGGGGGGGGGGGGGGTGAATAGATTTTAACTATTATTACCCAATTTTCGCATGCAAGTCAATTTTACGAAAATGCCCCTACTAGTCAAAGATACATACAAGTGTAATATAGTGCGGAATTTAAATAACACTTGATGTATACGTGGAAACCCAACCACTGGGAAAAACCACGGGCTGTATAGTGCGCCACACTCGGAACTCGAAATCACTAATTGAAATGAAGTTTACAACCTATGTAGACCTCGTCTAACACTCCGGTCTGTAACCCCTCACTTCTACCCAGCGGGCCTTTATTAGCAACCCTATTCCAATTTGCTTGAGGCCTAAGCACTCTTAGCCTCAAGACTTACTTCTCAATGAAGAGAAACAACCTATGTGAATATATATATGAATATTCAAATAACAAACAAGGCTAGGTAACATTAGATGCTTATCTAGGATGATGATATAATCAATTTAATCAACCCTAGATATCAATTGCTAAATGACATGTCAAATAGCTTAGCTAATCAAGATTAATTAAAAACCTAATTAGCTATCACAATCAACACTCAATCATTTTCATCACAAATAATCTCTAACTTGTATCTAGCATATAATCAAAAGCATACAAGTAATTAAAGAGATGTATTAATATGAAAAACACTAAAGTAATATGAAATTAGTGAAGAACATACCAAATAAGATGTGATGATTCAAAACCATGCATGGATCAATTCTATGAAGGCATAGAAGATCAAATATGAAATTTGATGCAAAAGGGATTTGATTTGAGTGTTTAAAGATGGGTTCTTGATTTGATTTTTTCTCAAAAATCTCTCTTGAAAGTTTAGGGTTCTAATTGCTCAAGAAACTTGATCAGAGATTGAGAAAATAAGATATTTATAGACATCAAGAATTGGGCATGTGAAAAGACACTTTTGCCCCTGAAACGCACCGTTCGGCGGTTTCAATCGGCGGCCAGGCCGCCGATGACGACCGTCGAATTGAGCTCGTGAAGAACAGAGCATTAACGGCGGTTTCATTCGGCGGTTTCGTGACCGCCGATCCAACCGCCGAATCAAACCCAAGGGATTAAAATCGATCAGGTATGAACAGCGGTTTCGAACGGCGGTCGTGACCGCCGATCTGGACCGCATAATTGCTTCAGACCAATCTGGACTAAAACGGCGGTTTCATTCGGCGGCCAGGCCGCCGATCATAACCGCCGATCACCAACAATGGTGAAAACCAAGGAGAAGCCAAGGGCATTCTCCATAGGCGGTCTTCGCGCGAAACCAAGCACTCATTAGTGCAAGCGCGGACGTTTCCGAACAATGTCAGGAAACGAATTATAAGGCACATATACACACAACAAGATATATCAACCAAAGTGCTAGTGTGTAAAGTGACATGTGAAGAGATGCACATAAAAATAAGCAAGTATGCAATCATAGCAAGAATGCTAAGTGTGTGTGTGCTACTAAATCTCTTCAAAGAAAAACAAGCACAAGAGATTATACCTTTGGCGTGCTTGTATCTTGAGGTCATGGAAGGGCTTTTGATCTTTAACACTAAACACTTAGACTACCCTTACATTCAAAACCCCAACATGTGGTTTGACCACGAAATAAGCCAATCAACAAAACGGGAATCCTTACACCTTCTTTGGTATAAAGCATGTTAATAAGGATATCTCTTGAAACTATTCTTAAAAAAAAAAACTATCAATGCGGCTGTGCCATGCCCTTGGCGCTTGCTTCAATCCATACAAAGCTTTCTTCAATCAACACACTTTCTTTTATTCTCCTTTCTTCATATGGCCTGGTGGCTGCTACACATAAACTTCTTCTTCTGTGTAGCCATTCAAAAATACATAAATTAAATTGTTATAATAGATTTGGGATTTGATGTTGGGTGTGAGTGACATAATTAAATTAATTCATGCAGAAATTACGTGACCGGGTCTCACTCTTCCACCCCAATCAATTTTTTTTAACAAAAAATTGGTTGAAAAATGTAACTGGTTCATGTAATATCGAAATTTGTTTACTATTTTTTCAAATTTTGACACAAAATCTCACTACAAGAATGTTAAGATAGCAGAAGCAAAGTGAAAGATGAAGAGAGCACTCTAAGTGTTTGATAAAAAGATTCAGAGAAAATCAATAGAAGGCAAGTCTGCCATTGATGAGAGTCAGAGCTCTGCAGGTAATTTTTTATTGAAAATATTTCTTTCTCTTGAATTCTGAGTTTATGATACAGATAGATATTTATACTACTCTTTAGACTTCTTGAACAACAATAACAAACTTCCTGATAATCAGGAGAGCTAACAAATAAGAAGCTGCCACATCAGCTTCTGTAACTAAGTAACAAATTCAATTATCTTCTTCCCACTTCTTTTTCTCTAAGCCAACTATGCTTTCATTGATCAAGTCCCTGATCATGCTTTATATTAGGTGTGCATATTGCTAGACCAGAGTACAATGTTGTACTGTTGCACAGCTGATTCTTCTTAATATCATTTCTTCTTTCTTTACAACATGAGTTGATTGCAGCTCTTCTTCTTTGAAGTGTGTGAACTGGAGAAGCTATGTGAACTAGAGAAGCTACTATATTAGCTTCTCTACATTCCCCCGCAAGCTGAACTGTGGTGAATCAACTAAGTTCAGCTTGGAACAAAGTAGATTAAACTGATTTGTAGGCAGAGCCTTTGTAAGAACATCTGCTACTTGAAATTCTGTAGGAACATAGCGAGGTTCTACAATACCTGCTGCCACCTTTTCTCTAATGAAATGTGTGTCAATGCCTACATGCTTTGTCCTTGCATGAAAGACAGGATTTTGAGCTAGGGAGTTTGCTCAAATATTATCACACCATATCACAGCAGGAGGAGAAACCTGTATACATAATTCATGAAGCAGAGATTGTAGCCACAGAATTTCAGTAGTTATTTTAGCCATAGATCTATATTCAGCCTCTGTGCTCGATCTAGCAATAACTTGCTGCTTTCTAGAGCTCCAAGAGATGAGATTCCCACCTAGAAACACACAATTACCACTAGTAGAACGTCTATCATCCAAACAACTAGCCCAATCCGCATCAGCATAAGCCTCCAAAGATAGTGAAGTAGAGGGTCTAAACCATAATCCCTTGTGTAGTGTGCCTCTAAGATATCGAAGCACCCTTTTACAGGCTTGCCAATGTGTCTGAGTTGGAGCCACCAGAAATTGGCTCAACCTGTTGACATTGAAGGAGATATCAGGCCTAGTGTAGCATAGGTATTGAAGAGCTCCAATGGTGCTCCTGTATATAGTGGGATTTTCAAGCAACTCTCTTTCCTTTAGCCTGAGTTTTGAACCAGAGCTAATAGGCGTAGCACATGGTCTACTGTCAAACACTTGGTCTTTTTGAGCAGGTCAACAATATATTTAGACTGTGTAAGATACAGTCCATTGGTGTCCCTATGAGCTTCAAAACCAAGAAAATAGTTGACTGAGCCTAGAGTCTTTAGAGCAAAAGTCTGATTGAGCTAAGAGATAGTATGCTGAACCAACTTAGTATTGTTTCCTGTAATCAATATATCATCAACATATACCAATAGATAGAGAACATCTGCACCAGTGTGCTTGATAAAAATAGAAGAATCTGATGTGGACCCATGGAATCCCCAACTAATTAGAGTTGTTCTAAGTTTCTGAAACCAGGACCTAGGAGCTTGCTTGAGCCCATATAAGGCCTTGACTAGCTTGCATACATGACCAGGAAACCTTGTGTCTTCAAAACCTCAGGCTGCTTCATAAACACCTGCTCTTGAAGTTCACCATTCAAGAAAGCATTGTTTATATCTACTTGCTGAATATCCCACTTGTAGAACACTGCCAATGCAAAGATAACATGAATGGTAGAGGGTTTCACAACAGGGCTAAATGTATCTAAAAAGTCCAAGCCAGCAGTTTGGTGAAACCCTTTAGCTACCAACCTTGCTTTGTGCTTAAAAATTGAACCATCAGAGTTGTATTTAATTCTGAAAACCCATTTGCTCCCAACTATGTTCATATTAGATGTAGGAGGTACTAGAACCCAAGTATTGTTGGTTTTGAGAGCTTCAAACTCAGCTTTCATGGCTGCAAGCCATTTTGGATCTGCCATTGCCATTTTAACTGTTCTCGGTTCTACCTCAGCAAGAAAACTTAAGGGAAGACTGCACTCTGTTAAGAATAGCCTAGGCTTGAGAGAGCCAGTCTTGCTTCTAGTAGTCATAGGATGCTGATTATGTTGAATTGTTTGCTGAGGAGGCATATTTTCACCAACAGATGGTGTGGAATCTGAGACTGAAGGCAAAGATGCTGACTGAGAAGATGATTCAATTGGATCAGGAATTGGAGATAATACTGGCTGAGGAGATGATATTGGTTGAGGAGATGATACTGGAGGCACATTAGGCTGATGAGTAGGAACTCGTTTCCCTGTAGCAGTAAACCTTTGAAACAAATTTGTAAGAGGTATTGAACTAGATGTATCAGGAAAAACAATAGGTGACTTTGAACAAAACAAATCCTGATATGGAAACTCCAACTCATTGAAAACAACATGCCTAGAGATGTATATCTTTCCAGAAGGATGGAGACATCTATATCCTTTATGAGTCAAGCTATATCCAATAAAGACACACTTACTTGAATGAAAATCAAGTTTGTGTCTATTATAATCTCTTAGATAAGGAAAACAAGAACACCTAAAAACCTTTAGAAAGCTGTAGTTAGGTCTCTTTTGATATAGCTTCTCAAAAGGAGATTGAAAATTTAAAACTGATGTAGGAAGATTGTTGATCAAAACAACTGATGTAGTGAAAGCTTCACACCATAATTTTAGAGGTAGGTTAGCATGAGCCAGCAAGGTAAGACCCATCTCTACTATATTTCTATATTTTCGTTCCGAAATTCCATTTTGTTGATGGGTGTAGGGACAAGAAAACTTGATCTGGACACCCAAGTTAGAGAGATAAGGAATGAAAGGCTGGTATTCACCTCCCATATCAGCTTGTAGACATTTAATCTTGCTGTCAAACTGAAGCTCAACCAACTTTTTGAACTGAATAAAGGTGTGTAAAGCATCAGATTTTAGCTTGAGAGGGTAGATCCATGTGAACCGAGTAAAAGCATCCACAAAAGCAATATAGTACCTAAATCCATCATTAGACAGCATAGGTGCAGGTCCCCATACATCACTATAGACAAGCTCTAAAGGAAACTTAGCTGTGATGGCAGTCTTTTGAAAAGGTAACTTGTGTAGCTTGCCAAGCTTGCACGAATCACAAAAACGAAGATTATGCATGTTAAAGGGAAAATGCAATTTATTCAACACTTTTTGAAGTATTAGAGGTGCTGGATGCCCTAACTTGGCATGCCAAATTTCAGAGTTATTTTTGGCAGCCACTAAAGCACTAAAACCAGCTGGATTAGGCTTGCTAGACATACAAGATCTAGTTTTATTTACAAGACATCCAAATTTATTTGCTGGTACATCAAAAGCAAACTTAGAAACTGAATTTAGAAGATTAAGACTTTGAGGATTTGCCTCCACTAGCTTTAACTCATAGAGCCCATTTTTAAGTGTTCCTCGAAGAAGTTCCCTCTTGGTTCTCTGGTCCTTGACAACATAACCAAGAGAAAAGAATTCAGCTATAGCATTATTATATTTAGTAAACCTAGAGATACTAAGAAGATTCTTAGTGATAGCTAGAACACAAAGGACTTATTTCAAGCATAAATCAGAATGTGGCATAAAATGTGACCTAACTTTAGTGTCCCCTATGTGAGAAATTGATAACTGATTACCATCACCCACACACAACTTACTATTACCTCTGTAATCAGCCTTAATGAAAAGGTTGTTGAGGTTGGATGTCACGTGGTTTGTAGCACCAGAGTCTACATACCATGCCTGGTCAGCTACTGTTTCAAGAGTGGCAAAATAGGCTGCATTCTGATAGTTACCATGTGAGTTTTCTTGAAATTGATTAACAGAGTTAAAGTTACCTCCTTGGTTATAGTTCCCTTGATCTTGATAGCCACCAAAAGAGCTTTGTTGAGTGATAAAAGCCTGACTATTCTGATTAGATTGCATGTGCTGGCCTCCACCTTGATATCCTTGATTCGGTCCTCCCTGGAATTGTTGGTCAAACCTCCTATAACACTGCCATGCTCCATGTCCAGACTTGGAGCAAAGTTGACAGTGAAGCCTCTGATTGGATCTACCACCAAACTTTCCCTCACCTCTGTTTCTTCCTCGATTGCTTCCTCTATAATTGTTATTAGAACCATTTCTATTGCCATTTCCTCTATTGTTAAAATTAGAAGTATTTGATGCAAACTGAGCAACACTTAGATGAGCAGAGATATTAAGGTGCTCAATTCGTTGCTCATGCATTAAAAAGAGGAATTGAGCATCTTCAAGAGGCATAGTATTTTGTTGAGAAGAAACTAAGGTTACAACTGAGTCATATTCATGACCTACTCCATTCAAGAGGCTCATAATCAGATCTCTATCACTCACAACCTCTCCAGCTGCAGCTAAAGCATCCCCTATAGCTTTGAGTTTCATAACAAACTCACTAACAGAGTCAGATCCCTTCTTAAGAGACTACAATTGTTGCTTTAATTGCATGATTCTAGCCATAGATCTCTGAGCATAGGCTCGTTTGATTTTTGACCAAATTTCAAAGGAAGACTTAGAATTGGTTACCTGGCCAAGAACACTTGGAGTCAGTGTTGAGAAGATCCAACTCATCAAGAGTTTATAAGTCTTTTTCCAGCTGAGAAACTCAAGATTCTCTTGTTGTTCTACAATCTCACCAGAACGAACTGAGATAAGCTTTGGAGGAGGAGCTTTCTTTCCAGTGATAAAGCCTTCGAGATCCAAAGCTTCGATTGCTGTTAACACTTGTGTTTTCTAGTAAATGTAGTTAGTGTGATCTAGCTTTAGAGTGAGATTAAGACTTAGAGTCTTTGCTAGAGCAGAAAAATCCATGGTTTTGATAGGTAAAGAAGAAGAAGAGATATTGTGGGATTTAGTTGAAGAAGAATCGCTGGATCGATTTTCAGTCATTGACGTGAGTCAAAAGCTCTGATACCATGTTAAGATAGCATAAGAAAAGTGAAAGATGAAGAGAGCACTCTAAGTGTTTGATAAAAAGATTCAGAGAAAATCAATAGAAGGCAAGTCTGCCATTGATGAGAGTCAGAGCTCTGCAGGTAATTTTTTATTGAAAATATTTCTTTCTCTTGAATTCTGAGTTTATGATACAGATAGATATTTATACTACTCTTTAGACTTCTTGAACAACAATAACAAACTTCCTGATAATCAGGAGAGCTAACAAATAAGAAGCTGCCACATCAGCTTCTGTAACTAAGTAACAAATTCAATTATCTTCTTCCCACTTCTTTTTCTCTAAGCCAACTATGCTTTCCTTTATTTCGATCAAGTCCCTGATCATGCTTTATATCAGCTGTGCATATTGCTAGACCAGACTACAATGCTGTACTGTTGCACAGCTGATTCTTCTTAATATCATTTCTTCTTTCTTTACAACATGAGCTGATTGCAGCTCTTCTTCTTTGAGATGTGTGAACTGGAGAAGCTACTATATTAGCTTCTCTAACAAATGGGGGTTTCCATCACAGGCCATCCACCACGGGCATGAAGGGCCCGTGTTGGACAGACAATAGTTACCACGAGCCTTGGTTGGTATGCATTTAAAAAAATGTCACAACGGGCCTCTATTTGCTGGTGGTGGATATTCGTTAATTATCACGGGCAAAATAGTGGTCCGTAGTAGATATTTCCAGATTTTCAAAATCACCAAAGTCGAACAAACCAGACATGGGAGATTGCTATTGATTCTATTGAAGTCAAACAAACCTCTAGGTATGTTCCCTCTCTCCCTCAAATGTCTCATTGGTTCGATTGAAGCTTCAAATGTTTGTAGTTTTTTATTTGATTTCAAGTGAATGAGAGAATGATTTTTTGGTTTGGTTTAACCATGTTCACTGTTCTTCAATTGGTATGTTTTCTCATAAATTTCCTTTTTATTTTATATTTTAAAATATTAATTGCTGTTATTGGAAACCCTAGAAACTAGAACCAACTAGGACTTCTCATTTTCAGGTATTGAAACCTTCGTGAGCATGGATCTTTACTTGAACTGTTTTGACAATCCTATTCCATACTCAATTGGGAAAGCTGACGAAATTGAGTTTCGTGTATGAACACATGCACTTCCCCCAAGTATTAAAATTATTTTTTAAATTTATTTATTTTATTTTTCTCAGAATACTTGTTATCTACTTAGAAGTAAGACTTGCAAATATATGCAATATTAGGTGTGTATATTACTGCTTAGGATTTGGAATTATATTTCATGAAGAAAATGGTGTATACCATTCTGGAATTTTTTTGGATGTTAAAATGTTTCCAACTTTTTGATTAACCTTCAACTAGTAATTTTAATTGAGGAAAGTTACTGTGTAGGATTTGGAATTAGATTTCTTAATAGCTTAAGCTAGCTTTTGAATCTAACTGTTATTTTCACAATGCTTATGGGCTCCTGAGTCCCGGTGTCCATAACCTTGCAACAACTGTTTCTTAATTAATTGGCTCTTCCAGTTAAGTATGTCAATGTATATTTGAAGATTGAAAACTATATGGCTGTGTATTTTCGATTGTTTGCTAGCAAGTTGCACTTGACAAGTAGTTTCAGACTTCGATTACAGAATTTTTACAAAATTTCCAACGTATCTACACAACTACAGCCACAGCTTTTTATGAGAGTAGTTATGTAAAAACAAATTTATAAAAATTGTAAAATGAGACAAGAAACCATTTTTAAGCTTGTAATGATATCCAATTTAAGTTGAAAGTGAAATTTCGTCAAGTGTGTTTTAGGTAGATAACATGTTTGGTTCTGGTTGTTATGCTAGCGCAATCAAGTTGATAAGAGAGTAGAAGGGGATATAGTCCGACACTTGGTAGATAGTTGAAATTGGTTGCGAATTTTGGTGTTGATTGTATTTTACATTGTAGAATTTGGGTGTTTATTTTACACATCATACATAGCTTCTTTGATTAATTTTAAACCGTAACACAAAAGTTCACTACCCTTTTCGGTTTATACTTGTCCATTTTAGTGTGGTCACAAATTTATTTTGCAGGATTATGATGCATTCCTCCCACTCTCTTTGCAGAAATTAACTCTGAAGTTTCTACAGTAGAACTTCTTCTTTTTTCTTATTGATGATCATGTTTTCTCTCCTTTGCTAACAATTCATGAATGAGGAAGGAAAACTTTGGTCCCGACGTCTTGCATAAACTAAATGCCATGTCTAGAAATATTTGGATAACTTCACTGCCTTTTTTTCTTGATGTTTTCACTAATAATATGTCACTATTCAATGCTCATTCAATTGAAGAGAATCACAAAAACTTGATCAAATCCTTATCTTGATCGTAAATTAATATCTTGAAATCCTGCACAATCTCACTTGGCTTTACACATTTTTGTTAAGACCTAGCTAGCTGCCTAGCATATATCATTTATATTTGCTAATGAATTTTGATTGTCATCAGTTTGTGATTTATGGGTTTTTTTTTTTTTTTTTTCAGTTTATTGATTTGGTGCTACTGTGAATTGATCTTGGGTTTTGTCCCCAAAACTGCTGAGAATTTCAGGGCTTTGTGTACTGGTGAGAAGGGCATTGAAACCTCACACTTCTGCAACTCTCCATTACAAGGTCCACACTCCACCCACCCCTACCTTTTTTTTAGATTGGTTGTCTTTGAACCAGTTTTGCTTGTTTGGATTCATGAACGGTGAGATGGGTTGTTTTTCTTTGTGAGGAAAGCTCCAGGCTTGTTGTGCTTGTGATGATTATTATGTTTAATGTGTATGGTAAAGTAGAAAAGGGTATAATGACATTTTCTTTCTTTTTCTTTCTTTTTTTTATACTAGGAACAAAAATAATCCATGAGAAAAGAAGCAACCATGTCTTTTTAAGAAATCCACTTAATCTTAAAAAAAAAAAAGAATCAATTAAAAATTTTAAATTGATAAGGAAATCTATAATCAAACCAAAAACAAATGACATATCAAATTCAACATAACTTATCATCAAGTATTAGAACCTTACCCAATATCCTTCAACTTGGAGGACTAGCTAATAAACAGTTACTGAAAAACACCTTCTTAATTATATAATAATTAATAGTTAATTATAAAACATATAAATTTTAAAACACTTATGATTTTTTATATATTATTTTTACCACTTCCATATATGATGAAGTTCGGTTTATCAATAATCATACGTAGTATAATCTAACCCAAAACCAAAACAGCCCACAATTGAAATTGTCTTTATTGTAACCTTAACACTAACCGAATTAATTCAACAAATAGAAAATGTCAGCCTTCTTTGCAACATTAATTATGTCTTCCTCTTCTCTGTATCTTCTAATTACCTTTGCTTTCTTCTCCATTCATCTTTTGAGGAAATTACAAATCCAACAGGGCTTCTACAAGTCAAATTGATGATTCACAATGAAACAGTAACAAATGCAAGATATTACATTAGATTAGGAACGGAGAAGTTGTGGCAGATGCTGATGTTATGACTAGTGGAATTTTAATTAGTTGAATGTTAGTGAATTTTTAATTGAATGTTTAAGGATTTTTAAATAGTGGAATTTTAATTATCTGAATGTTAGGGGTCGTTTGTTTTTTTGTTTGAAGACTGAATAGTCCTGAATTTTACTGAAAACTGAATAATGATTGAAACCTGAATCTGAATGACATGTTTGTTTTTTTTTTCCTCACATCTGAATGTACTACAACATGTTTGTTTTTTAAAAATAAAATTGTCTGAAAAGAAGTAATTTTACATCTATACCCATGTTAAACAATTATACATATAATATAGAATAAAAACAATTCAAAAATAATAATTATATATGAACACATATGATCATAATCTTCTTCTTCGATTCCAAACAAACTTTATTTTTACTAAGAAAAGATAAGGTTTTTTTTTTCAAAAAATAAAAGGGGCAGCAGGAAAACTCACACAGATCATTCTAAAAATATATATATATATATAAATACATCACCATAATATCATAATAAAGTATTGATATTAAACACCAATATGAGAAGTGATTATGGTTCTTTTTTATTTTTAAAGCTATTTAAAATAAGCAATATATTAAAATAAAGATTTATATACAATATATAATTATGATGAAATTGGATATATGTTATATACGGAGGATAGTATCGGAAGAAAAGATTTTGGATTGCATTTAATGCAATTCAGTGATTTACAATTAAGTTAAAAGTCAGGATTTTTTACTTTTTATTTTAAGTTGTTTTTTGGTATTTTTAAGTTGTTTGACCACTTAAAAAAACAAACAAAACAACTTAATAATTATGATTCAGACCCATTAAGTTTTAAGTGAAAAAAACAAACGACCTCTTAGTGAATTTTTAATTGAATGTTTAAGGATTTTTAAATTTTAATATATATATATATTAGTTCTTCTATTATCAATTTAAACTGACAAAAGATATATCAGTTCCTTGCATATGAGTCATTGGATTTAAATACTTTGACTTGGCTGCATGCACTTATCAAAGCATCTTTTAAATCCAATGGTCCACATATAAGAAATTAATATATTTTATATTAGTTCGAACTGATAATAGAAAGACTGTATATATATATATATTGACAGATTTTCTATTATTAGTTCGTCCTGACAATAAATATATCAGAACGAAGAATATGAACCACTAGATTTACATACTTTGACTCAAAGTGTATGCACTTGTTAAAACTTCTTCATAATATGTGGTCCACATTTTTCGTCCTGATATATTTATTGTCAGAACGAACTGACAATAGAAATACTGTATATATTGAATGCTTGTGGATTTATATTTAATGATCTTCCAGCTATTATAAAATCAATATTTTTTTTTTTCTTAAAAATAACCATCTACCATGGGCAATGCCCGTCAACAAACAATGGCCACGGGCTCTGCTCGTTTTAAATATAATATCTAACACAGATTATGCCTGTTGTAAATACAATATCAACAACATGCATAGTCTGTTGTACATAACGTATTGACCACATACAATGCCCGTTGTAAGTAACGCATCGACAATGGGCGATGCCTGTGGTAGAAAAATGTGATTTTCCACCATTGACCCAGCTAAAATGAGCGCTAGGTAGATACACAACTACCTCGGGCATTGCCCATTGTCGTTAAGTGTTTTTCTTGGAGTGAATAACTAGAATATGATGCTAAATTGAATTTGAATTGCTCTAAAAAAAATTCAGACAGAATAGCAATTAATTATACCTGCTCCTTTAAAATCGACTAAGACTAATGACATTAATTCCATTTATTCTTATACAATTTCGCAACATTAAGTATAATTATGAAGTAGAATTGTAATAAAAATAAAACAAAGGCGCACATGCTAAAAAGTGGGACTTCAACGGTGGTCTCATGCATATTTGTACACCCCAAACAGTATTTTCTAGATCAAAGATCTTGAAATGGGTTATTGACACGTGTACCTTCTGATATTTTATTTGAAGATTGAAACAAATGACAAAATGTAGTTCATTTTGTGGCAGCCGAAGATAATTAAACGGTCTTGTTTTTGTTTTGCATATAATATAAAAGCATCGGGTATTGTTGAGATATCAACGTTTTTTTAGTGGTGTCAATCGACAATCAGAATGAAATAGTCTAATTTGTTTTGAGAATGCGAATTTGATCTGAAAATTTTGTATTTTTAAATTAGCATCTGAATGGTTAGGCCAAATCTAAGTTTCGATCGGATTGAATAAAATCTAAAACCGAAAGGAATCTAAATTATGTTAATATTTTTAATTAAATTTTACTAGACACACAATTCTGTAATATTTTATTTCAAGTTTGATAATCTAATTAAGAGGATCTCAGACATAAAACCTGTAGTACTTTATGTTATACTAATTTTATTATACCCGTTACGGTAATTTTATCAGGATTGCCCAATGGATAGAAATAATTGGATTATATTTACAGTAATACTACACATCCCACCTAAAATCTCATTTTTTTTCATCCCACTATATGTGGCATGTGAGGTGTCAAATTGTGAGTGGATACATGGGGTAGGTGTCATTAATGTGTATCCACTCACAATTTGACACCTCACATGCCACATGTAGTGGGATGAAAAATGTGGGATTTTAGGTGAATATTTAGCATTACTGTTATATTTAATTACGTGTACATACTTTAAGGGTCCGTTTGGCAGCCGAGATAGAATAGGAAAATGAATATCTTGGTCGTCTGATATATATATAAAGTCTCTTTCTCATGATTGTGCACTTATATAAATACATGAGGACATTAAATGTAAGTCACTAGCGTTATGGAGAAGCTTTGATAAGTGTATACACACTAAATCAAAGTATGTAAATCTAGTGGCTCACATTCAATGTCCTCATATATATATATATATATATATATATATATACTTTCAATGTTTTTTAAAACAATTTTAGCATATCAAAATACTGTCAATCCAGGGATGGACCTGTGTGGGGGCTAGGGTGGGCTCAAGCCCACCATGGCCCCCTTTAAAAAAAAATAATAAAGAATAAAATTTAAATTAATTAAATAATTAATTTTAATTCCTAATTAGAGTAAAAAATATAATCTTTCTTTCTTTTTTCTCCTTTTCATATTAATAATTATTTCTCATCATTCTTCAAACTTGGTTCAATCTATTTATCAACATCAATATTTAGATATTTTTGAGTGAATATTATAGATTTAAATATTTTATTTTGTTACTTTATTTTGTTTTGAAATTTTAGGTTTGTTGTTAAATATAGATAATGAGATTTTAGGAGTAATCCAGTTATCATTTAATCCAATTTTAAATTTACAAAGTAACGATATTGTTAAATGAATTTCATTAAATTTTATTGAACATTGTATTAGTATATTTAGAATGAATCAAACTAATATAAGAATATTGTATAATTTAATTAGTGTTCTTTTTTGTGTTTCATGTTTCTCTTATAATTTAATTTGATTTTTTAAAAATAAAATACAATTTTGTAAAGTATTTATTTAGAATATATATTTTACGAGGACATCTCACTATATCCTCCTACATAGGTGATGTCGATGTTCAGTAAAAAAAATTTCTTGCTTACCCTAGTCTTCAATCTTGGTTACGTCCCTGGATAGAAATCACCATTTTCAGCTGGGTTTTCCCGATTGATTTCTGGGTTTGTTATGTTCGTGTCCTATAATAGGTTGTGGATAATGTCTTTGTATACATAGAATTAAAATGCAATTAAAACCAACGTGCCAAATACGGTGTCGTTTAACATTATGATTTTATATGTCAACATATGCTTCATTAATTTGTAATTCAGATCGTGAAAGGCATCTAGTTTCTTGGTACCATTGCAACTGTTTATTTTTGTTTTCTGTATTTTTTTGTTCCTTTGAGTCTGCTGGAAACTATTGAAATTTTATTTTTTTAAATTATAATTATAATTAAAAAAAAATATGATATATAGATATAGATGTAAGCACGTGTGGCCAAACCGGAAGCTAGGACCAAACTTTACTAGGAGATCTCACCATTAGTTTTGAATAACTTAACAGATATTAATGGTGACAGTCCATGATGCATAAAATATTATATTGAGCAATTTATTCAACAATTAATGTGTTTCAGGCTTGGAGCAATTGATCAATCTATTGTTTCTGTCTGCAATTTTTCATTTTTTAACTTAAGTTATTCTTATACTGGCAAATGACTCACAGGTCATCGGCTCGAATCCTACCAACTGGCAACGGCAAAAGCTTTTAAAAAAATACCTGGTCCCGAATTGATAGATATTGTCAAAAAAAAAAAAAAAAACATTAACACATTGAATGGCGATATTTAATTATATGTATAGGATCAATGTAATAAACTAATAATATTATCTGTTAACTTTATTAAAACAATATTATGAAATTTTCTATATTTTAATGTAATTTTATAATTTAATAAATTTAATTTAATATATTAATAATACATGAGATGCAAATATTTAATTTATTCATTAAATACGACAAGCAGTTTATGTATGAATCTTGAGAGATTAATTAGTTTGAAAAACACCTCCAATTAATTGATAAGTATGATCAACAACATGTTTACTCATTTTTGTAATTAAGAAGTGTCTCTGTCATCTTCTTCATGAGAGATCCTTTTGAATTTACTCAATCATTAAGAAAATGTCTATGATTCGTATTTAAACACTAAAACAATAATTGAAAAACATATAAACATTGACAAGATTTTATACATTCTTTTTGTACAGTAATTTTACATAACAATCCAACCATAGATATTGACGATTGATAGTATGAATACAATCCGATGACTACCAACTGTCCGTCCAAGCCGGCCAAACTCAAGAATGGTAAGATAATAATTTTTCTTCTCTTCCATAGTCATTTAACTGAGTCTTTGTCCCCAAACACTCCAGCAAACAGTGGATGAGCTAGTGAGGCCTTGATCCAAAATGGTGTGCACAGCGCCACCAGCTTGGCTTCACTTACACTCCCTCTTTGAGCTTCATTTCTTGGTAACAAACTTGTTTCTATGAAGTATTAGTAGTATAAAATTCCAATCCCCTGTCTGCCATCATCTTTTCGACCATCTCTACATCCTTGAATCTACCTGCCTTGCGATAAATCTTCAACATAAGCTCAAAATTATGTTCATTATCTGGCTCCAACTCGAACAGCTTATGAGCAGCAATCTCACCAATTTCTACATTTTCATGAAGGTAGCAAGCATATAGCAATGCACCCCACACGGTTGGACCTGCCACAAACTCCATTTTATTTATTATCATCGCATAAGCCTTATCGATCAAACCTGCTCTTCCATACAGATTTGCCATACAAGCATAGTGTTCCACTATCGGTCTAATTCCATACTTCTCTCTCATAATGGAAAATAACCTCTCCCCATCCTTCACTAACCCTTGATGAGCGCAGGCTGATAGCAACGACACAAATGTGACATTGTCCGGCAAAACATCATCCCTCTCCAACTGCTCAAAATACGTCAACACTTCTGGGTCATTGCAATGAACAGAAATTATAGTGTTCCAACACACAACATCTCTTTCAGGCATGTGATTGAACAACCACCGCGCTTGGTCCAACTTTCCATTATTAGAGTATATGGCAATCAAAGAATTCGCAACTGACAAATTCCACTCAACTCCATGCCTAACAACCCACCCATGAATTTGAACACCAATCCTTAACCGAGCTTTAGTAAGAACTGCTGATAAAGCCACCGAATCAGGTTGAAATCCATTTCGAATGATCCCACGGAAAATATCCAATGCCTCAACTAAAAGCCCATGACGAATATAACCTGTCAACATTGAATTCCAAGAAATTAAGTCCTTACAAGCAATCTTGTCGAAGACCCTTCTAGCCTTGACAATATCACCACATTTTGCATACATGTCAACAAGCGCATTATGCACAAACATATCATAACCGAACCCGAAACGCACAGCATCACGGTGCACGGCCTCACCAACCCGAATCGACCCCATTCTAGCGCAAGCTTTCAACACTCGAGGGTACGTGAACTGGTCCGGTTCAATACCTTCTTCCTCCATTTGAAAGTAAAGCGCTATAGCATCCTCATACCGACCCAATTCAGAGTAACCCGATATAAGCGAATTCCAAGGAAACGCAAACTTATTTCGCTTAGGCATTTGATCGAACAGTTCATGAGCGTCATCGACGAGGCCAAACGAAGCATACAATCTCAACAGTTTGGAAGAAACGCCAACGTTTTTCCGCAAAAGGTCTCTGGGTATGAGACTGTGTAGCTTAATACCCAGATCAATGGCTCTCAATTGGAAGCATGTTTCGAGAAGAGAAGCAAAGATTTCGACTTCGATGGTGATGCCGTTTTGAATAGAGATTTCGAGGTCTTTGATGACTGCGTCTAGAGCTTGGAGTTTGGTTTGAGACAAGGGTTTGTGATGGATGAAGAGTGGGGTTGGGGTTGATTTTGGATAAGAAGAGAAGGCTGTCTTTCTGTTTTCAAAAAACAGTTTCTGTTTTCGAAGTTTTTCTCTGTTGCTTCTTCTGTTCTTGGAAGCACAGTGGAGAGGCAGAGAAGCGCAGAAGCTTGGTGGTTGTGATAGAATTGTTATCATTTCTGGTCTTGTGGATTGGTGGGTGATGGTGGCCAAAATCCAAAAGGAGTGAATTGATTTAAATATTATTATTGCATGAGACTTTCAAGTACATACACACGACAATGAATTTAAAAATGAAATTGACACCGATACTCTGTTGAAGACCGTATCTGTCAACATGGAAACTATAAAATCTTCCATGGGACATGGTTTGATGGGTGGACGTTTTCTGGTAACATTAATTCTCAACGTTGATATGTTGAGTCATAAAAACACAAAAATGATTAGATACAAGTCATACAACTTACATCATATATCAGTGAAAATATTGAAAATATTGTGCGTTTGATATTGATTTTAAAACAGTGTTTTTGGAAACGATTTTTTTAAATGAAACACATGTTTTAAATCAATGTTTTAAAAAACGTATTGTATTTGATAGTGTTTTTAAAAGTTGATTTCAAAAAAAGAAAACGATGTAAATATGTTTTGTATTGTTTTTCAAAATGAGTAAAACAGTTGTTTGGAATGAAAAATCTTGGATTGTATTGAAAACTTGTTTTGAAAACGATAAGAAACAGTAAATTATTATTTTCAACCTTTTAGTAATAAATTTAAAAACATTGTTTTTTATTTTTAAAAACAAATAAACAAACAACTTGGCAAGTTTGCAACTGTTTTTTTGTTTTTGTAGTTCCAAACACCACCTAAATATTCCATCAAATATCAACAATAACAATATTAATCTTCGCATATAATTCAAGTATCTCATATGCATTAACATAAAATAAAATAAGTACAAATGCTTGATTATAAAACACAAATAAAAAGCATGGAAAAATAAAACATATAGTTTCCAATTTCCAGTTTCTCATTGAGCTTGGTCTAAATATGCCAAACCATTACTAAAAATTCAAAATCTCATCCATGCCTC
Organism: Acer yangbiense; assembly: GCA_008009225.1. NCBI lineage: Eukaryota > Viridiplantae > Streptophyta > Magnoliopsida > Sapindales > Sapindaceae > Acer > Acer yangbiense. The sequence goes on from CM017762.1 coordinate 60,833,014, forward strand.
CTGCACCCATTCAAATTCAACATGATCCTACACACAAATATCACAGAATTCACAATCACATTCAAAATTCAATTAAATTAATCAAATTCTCTTTGCTTACAGGTTGATCATTGTAGCACCAGTTGTGCCCAAATTTGTGCCCAAATTTTCCAAAAGTTCAACAGATGGTGATTGGTTAATAGAAATACTTTGACAGACAGTGTATTAAAAAGAAAAAAATAAATAAAAGGTTGAAGTTTCAGTAAGTCAGTTGTTGATGTTGTTGCCTGTCATTAAAACAAAACAATTTTTGTTTTGGTACTACAAGATAACATCGTCGGAGTGGAGAAAGCAAGTAGATGAGCGGCACCGGCTGCCATGAATGGAGAAGAGTAACACTAAATCGTTGGGAAATCCCAACCTTAAGGATGAGAGAGATGGTCGGCCTGAGTGAAATGTGAATGCCTTTTTTTATTTTCTTTTTATGTCAATAATATGTCTGATTGGGTTGTCGGGTTCAAGATATAACCCGACTTGATCTGACTTAAGATGAAATCAGGTTATAAAAATATAACCCTATTTCACTCTTTATTTTCAACCAGTATGACCCAACTAGACAAAAATAGGTCGGGTTGGGTCGGGTCAGTCGGGTTTGGCTGGAAATACCCATTTATAGGCTATTAAATGCATTATTTGGATTTGCCCATATATTTGGTTTTCTCTAATATCTCAAGAATGTTGCTATATTAAATGCATTACATTTTAAAAACTTTATGTCTAAAAGTGGCATACATTTTCATTCCTAGAGAATAGAGATATAACACAGAATCCACATTTATATTTTTCCCAATACAATACTAGTAGTGTGATCAAAATTAGGTTAAATCATACTTAAAAACTGGATAAATCAATATATATATATATTGTATGATTAAATGAGATTTTAAGAGAAAATCATGCAAAAAGATGAAGCATATTGAGTGAATTAACGAGGATCAAACAGTAGATGTTCATGTTAATCAATCAAACAAATCAAAGGATAATCAATGAAATGAATTTAAACTAGTTTAGGCCTTTTTCTCTCTTAATCATTTTATTAGAGGTAATTGGGAGTATTATTGAAGTCTATATAACGAACCGGGCATGGCACACTGAAGAATTTGATTTTATAACTTATTTGTACCTATTACCATTAGATAGATAACTTAGACTTGAATATTATTTTTATTAACCCAAGTTCAAAACTGGGCAACACTGAACCCGACACTCTTTGAGAAACAAATAACTATAGTCTTTGCCTACGAGTGGATTCGAACCCCAAACCTTGTGGGTCTGACCATTCATGAGACTCGGTGAAATATGGACAGTTCAAGAGTTATATAAGCATATTTTACCCAATGCTTTTTTTATTGGCTAATTAGTATTTCAAGCCTAAAAACTCATTATCCATCAAATAAAAAAGATAAGAATTAGATGAGACAATGTTGATCGGCTGGTATATCCATCACAGCTACACTATAAGATTGTGGATTCGAGTCATGTTCTCTCCCAAATTCCAAATTTATTGTAAAAAAATTACTGACAAGGAAAATAAAAACAAAGAAAAAAATATTGCAGAATATGATAATTGATTATTCATAGTCATTGACTGAATTATAAAGCTCAAATCCTTCAAAGTTTTCCTTCTTCTCTTTTTAATTTTCCTTTCGAAGAAGGTTTAGTTACAATTCGTTGCATAATCAGCTATGTACATAATACCATCAAGTACAAATTGCCGTAAACATGGCTAAAGAAATTGCAACTCTCTGGTCTGTTAAATTTTCCTCTAATAAATCCCCGAATCCTCGCCGAGAATTCTAATTTTCTTTCTTTTAAGAAAATCATGTGATCTTCACATAAAGGCATGGCAATTTCCATGAAATACCTGGATTTTTTATTTTTTATTTTTAAGGTTCATATGCTCAAGTGCTCAACTCCTGCAGAATTACACCAACTCTGCTCAGTGACCTTTAAATGCTATTTAAGTAAACAGTGGAAATAATAATATTGCAAGAAAAAAATGAAATCCAGAAGGGGTGGTAGAGTGATGCCGTTTAATTACTTAACCACAACAACAAATATAACATATTTCCTGTCCGTTGATATGATTCAAAAGCAAAGAAAAAATTTTAATGATCGGCAGAACCAAAACTAAAAAGTTAAAAATTAATCCCAAGAATAAAAGAGATTATACCTCATGTGCAGCAAAAACGGGGCGAACTTGTTCAAATATTTCATCAGCTGTTCCCACTGCATTAATCTACATGTAAAAGCTACTATTAGTCTATTACTACAATGATTATGCAATTCTCAATTTATGTAACCAAGAAATAGCCCTGATTTTTGCAAGGAAAAAGAAAAGATGTCCATGAACTTATGTAGCTTTTTCATTTGTTTGTTAAGGAATTTAATCTACCTAAGTTGTTTTTTATTTTAAAAGAAAAGACTTGGGTAGATTAAATTCCTTAACGAACAAATGAAAAAGCTGTGAAGTTCAAAAACTAAAACCATAATAAATACCAACCCTGAGTGCTGATTACTAAATTATTACCGTATAAAGTTTTCCTCTCTTTGAGTAGTAATTGACAACAGGAAGATTCAATGATTCAAAGATCTTGAGACGTTTCCTGATAGTGTCTATATTATCATCGACTCGACCCTGCAATTACAAGACGTCATTCTTCAAATGAAGTTTTAACATGATCTGACTAGGTGGAAAAGTGTACTAGATAATCACCTGATTACGGTTCAGCACTCGTTTCACCATCACTTCTTCAGGGCAATCAAAGAAAAGGACAATATCAGGATCTGCTTCCGTCTGCACTAGGTACATTAAGGTTATACTTCATTCATAGTGTACGAAAAAAAAAAAAAACAATAAAAAATCAGTTGGTCCTATAATTGATTTCTTAAGGTTTTGTTTATTTTACTTTTTGTCGTTTTTGAACAAGATTCATTACTCTCTCTCTCTCTCTCTCCTCTCCTATGAGAAAACATTATTCTGCTTTCTTTTACAGGTCGATATTGCTAAGAGGCTCAATGTTCTCAAGCAGTCTAACAAAATTTAATTACCTTACAATCAGACCCAACATAGGTAAGAGTCAAATTTTTATGAGAATCACTTGAACAATATCTGAAACAGGAAAGCATAACTTCACGTGAAAGAGGAAAATACAGAGAAAAACTCACAATTCGCTCAAATGCTATACGATTCTCTTCGCTTCGTGGAAAACCATCAATGAGAAATTTGTAGTTATCACTTGACTCCATCTCCTTTCGGATCAGTTTAACTGTAACTTCTGAAGGGACGATTTTTCCTTCTTTAATTGTGTCGAGAATCTTGGCGCTGAAAATTGCAGTTCAATCATCAGAATGTCTTAGTTCTGAAGGGTAGTTACAATTGAACAACTTTCAGTAATTAGAATGAGATATTATTACCCATATTCAGTGTTAGAAATTATTTCTCTTCTTAATAAGTCTCCTGCACTTAGATGTGTGAATCCAAAATTCTCAACAATCTTTTCACACTGAGTACCTTTACCACTACCAGGGCCACCTGGCAGCAGAGGAAACAAGTGTTACAATACATAAGCATTACAAAACACAAAATTGCTTCCCATGATATTGAAAATGCAAAGAATAACCAAAACACAACCATTGAATATATAATCTGCATTGCTACATCCTTGGTCATATACTCATATGCTCTAATGAGTCTCATGGAATGAGAATTTCGAAACTAGATTTGAAAACAAGGTATTTTAAGAAAAGCAGTGTAAGTCTACATGACAGCCTACAAAACACTAACAAAGATTGTTTAATATGTCCGTAAATGATAGAAAGCTATTATACCTAAGACAAATGTTATAAATGGAGTTTTCCCTTTGAAGAACCTTCCATCCTTTCCCTGCATCAAAATAAGGAACATAAGAATACGAGCAAGCCCAAAGCTCGGATTATCACTTTATTTATACACCCCTGAATACTGGAGCAGGAAAGTGTCAAATTTCAATACATTACATTTCTATGGGTGACAGTCAACCATGGAGTGATAAGCCAAAAAACATTATGGAAAATAATATCTTCAGAGTTCAAATGAAGTTCTCAACTTTTACACCGCTTATAAACCTTATCTTTGTTAGGGACTTCTTTTAGGAAGCAGAAATATTGAACTGAAGACAACAAACATGAAATGATTGCAAAACCAAAAAACACCAGTAACTACTCATGATGCCGAAATATTTCTTCCATATGGTCATTGGTCAGCCCCAAGAAAGACATTTATTCCTATACAACAATTGACCCATTCAAATTATTCACATTGAACTCGTATGTTCATCAGCAAACAAGTGTTTTCACTCGCAAAAGTCCAGACAACATTTTCTCAACAACAACCAGGTTCAGATGACACCCCTAGCATGGAAAATAACTGCTATGCCATCAATAATAAAGTTGACCTCACTGAAATCTCCATTAGCCAACCTTCCAGTATAGGCTTGATAGACTATAGTATGAACAAAGGATTTTTCCTTTATTATTCAGATTTAGACAACTTACAATTACTATATGCCTCAGATACATCATTGTTTTGTTATATATATAACAGGAATTTATAAAGAAATACCAAAATAATGGGAACAAAAAATGCATTTTTGTATAAATTCAGTTCAAAAAATCCAGAAGCTGCACACAAGGTCTAATCTACTGGAAAAGTTAGTATGTAGAAAACGAAAAAGTATATCCCTGAGAACCAATTCCATCCACATCCAGCATTAACTAAAATAAACCTTAACAAACAAATACATAAAACATATAATACCTGAGTGGGTGTTCCTGTTGTAAATGATTCGAAAAACTTTAATGAATAAGCTGCCTGCATTGACTACCATATAAACCAGAAGCAAAGAGCAGGTCATGAGTCTGGATAACAAATAATAATAAAAGTTCATTTATCAGTTAAGACTATTGAAAATTAAGAACAAACAGCAGAATCATAATCAGCTGCTAAAATGTTCTTTACAGACCGAATACGCAGCTATGTTCATATATTCAACTATGTTTACACCCCCAACATTGTAAAAATATCTCTCATTATTCTACTTCCACTAACCAAAATTCATGATGAAGATAACACATGAAACGTACTATCAGCCTATTCTAGATTCCAACCTGAATTTTCAAGCTAAGCATCCAATTCACAACCCTGTTTTTGATTTCTTTTAGTGGGCAATATTTTGTTTTGTTTTAAACATCCAAAATCTACTACTTCTCTAGCAACAACATTTTGACCAATTGAATTTCCCGTTACGTCAGGAAATGCAGATAGATCCTCAATACCCATCTACAAATCCACACAAAAAGCAAATGTAACTCGCTTCAATTGAGAAAACCAGCACTGAAACATAAAAGAAGAGCTCGGGTTTGTACCTGGTTAAGAGTTGACGATCTTTTGGAAGAGATCAAAGAAGAAAGTGAAGTCACGCGCCTCCACATGTTTCTGGGTTCCTCTCTCTCTCTCTCTCTCTCTCTCTCTCTCTCCCTGTACCTCTGTGACTCTGTCTCCGTTAGTCTGCGTTTACTATTTCTGTTATCGATTTCAGTGAGACATTTGGTGGGTTAATTGCACTAACACACCTTGACTTTATCGAATCTAGCAAAATTTTAAACAAATGCATGAAACTAACACAAACACCCCTTGCCGTTAATCAACACCGTTAGAGTTAACCATTGACTTTTAAAAAGACAAAATTGACCTTACTATTGAGAAGTCAAAATTACAACTACCCAACAAACTTTGAAAAATTAATAAAAAAATATTGTCACGTAAGCTCTATTTTTTTTTATCAATTTAAATAAAAAAACAAAACAATTTGGTTTTTAAAAAAACATATCAATTTAAAAATATATATATATTTGAGAGTTTTTTATTTGAGAGTTTTTTTTTTTTTTTTTAATAAACAAAATTGATATGTTTTTTTTAGAAACCAAATTATTTTGTTTTTTATTTAAATTGATAAAAAAATTTAGAGCTTACATGGCAATATTTTTTTATTAATTTTTCAAAGTTTGTTGGGCAGTTGTAATTTCGACTTCTCAATAGTAAGGTTAATTTTGTCTTTTTGAAAGTTAATGGTTAACTCTAACGGTGTTGACTAACGGTAAGGGGTGTTGTGTTAGTTTTATGCATTTGTTTAAAATTTTACTAGATTCGATAAAGTCAAGGTATGTTAGTGCAATTAACCCGACATTTGGTCGAACAGGTGACTGCCCTTCATTGGACTTCAAAATAATTGTACTAGGCTAGGCACGTAGTCGATATAAAAAACTTGCTATTTCATGCAAATTGAGTTGATAACATGTTCGCTTAGTGGACACTTATTTATTGGGCCTAGTGTAATTTGGATCTTTTTGGGTTCAAACTAGTAGGCCCAACTAAATTCTAGTGAAAAAAGTTTACCCTCCCACCCCGCAACATCACTCAAAAGGGTCTCCCTATATTTTACGATTTTACGAGTAAAGGTTATGATATCAATACTCAGAAGTCAGAACCATAATGATGTAATGCTTGCAAGTCCCAATCAGGGAAGAAGCCATAAATTCATAATTCGAGGGGCCAATACATGAAAGCGATATATATAGTGTTTATATTATCAGTTCGTCCTGACAATAAATATATCATGATGAAGAATGTGGACCACAGATTATGGAGAAGTTTTAACAAGTGCATACATTTTGAGTCAAAGTATGTAAATCTAATGGTCCACATTCTTCGTCCTGATATATTTATTATCAGGACGAACTGACAATAGAAAATCTATATATATATTACAAGTTAAAACGAACAAAATTTAGGAGAGACCAAAATCCGACACTGATCCCTACATACGTCTAACCTGTTTGTTGTCAGATTTCAAAATAAAAAACAAAAACCAGTTGCAAACTAGAGGAAAATTTGAGTGAAGTTTAATGTGACAAGTGGTTTATAACTAAAATTTCATCCACCATCAGTACGATGGTTATGAGTCATATACATTGGACATGAATTTGAGAAAAAAAAAAAAAAAAAAAAAAAATCAAGTATACTAATCAACAATAAATGGGTCTTTAAAGCGATAGATCGGGTCGGGTGTGTTTAGAATTGCTAACGCTGCCGCTAAGTATGAACCAAAATGATCCATTGAATAAAGGAGACAAAAAGATGATTAAGATCAAATCACTTTTCTTTTTTCTTTTTTGAAATCCAATTACTTTGTCTTTGGCTATTATTACAATTTTATTTTTTCTATATATGTACCACTTTACATCTCAAGTTCTCGATGATATTATAGTAATTAAATGATAAAGTGAGTACAAATTTGGTAATTCAATTTAAAAGTAAACAACATTTTTCACCATAAAAATGTTCACGGGTCGAGACGAGAAAAATGACAGTAACGATCGTGATCTTTACGGTGTTTTAGTAAACACTAGGAGCTAGTCGGGTGGAGACCTAGCGCTTAGCGCGTAGGTCGATTAGTTAGCAATTAATTGGCTAGCGAATTTTTTTTTCCTACATAAAAATCTAATCACAAACAAATTCCAATGATCAAATCAAAACAAAACTCTTACTAAATCCACAAATGTCAAATTACCAATCAAAATCCAATCACAAACCGATCCAAATCCACAAACACTCATCCAAATGCAATCACAAACCTATCCAAATCCAATCATAAAGACACAAAATAAATCAAAATGACAAATTAAATTCTAAGTTCTAACAAACATCAACAAGTTAACAACATTCAAAATGTAAATTATAAAACAAGAAATAAAGAAACTATCTAAGTTTATAAGTCTTTGTCTCCTCCTTCAAGGATATTGGCACGCTCTTCATCGGACTTAAACTGAAATTCAATTGCCTCATCCGTATCACCATCCGCTCTTGAACCCAGTTCTACTTCTTCATCACCCTCATCAACAGTAAAAGTGTAAAACACTAAAACATAAAACCGAAATCAAAATATCAAATAATCAATTTTCAATTTTTCCAATTAATTGGCGATTAGCACCGATTAATCGTTCCCTCGTCTAATATGGCCAATTACGGCCTTTTCACCATGGCGAAGCACTGTCTAGAGGAATTCCACTGATTAATCGGCCGTCTAGACCGATTTTTCGAACACTGAATTTTTCTTGACAAATTATACTTTTTAATATTTTTTTTAACGCGACTTATACATGCTTAATCCAATCTCGTTCCCTCTCATCAACAATCATATTCATAAATACACAATTTCCAAGTCATACTCCGAACCCTAAGTCAAAAACAATGAGCTTTCTAACTAATCCATCAATCACAATTTCAAAACCAATATATTTTTTTTTATCTCAAATTATACGACGTTGAAAACTCTTTTATGGGACCTTTACATTGAACCAATAAAGAAATTGTAGAATATATGGAAAATTAGGGGTTGCTGCCTATACACTTAAAAGCTACTTGTGACAATTATGTCTAATACTAAAATTTCTCATCATACCAACCAACATCCTTTTGAAAAAATCAGCTTCTACTTAAATTCAATTAATCAATGATCATGACATTATTTTGTTGCCTTCAAATAGGTTTTTTATTTATTAATTTGTAAAACCTAATTTTTCTCATGTTAAATTCTATGACGATGCTATATCTCAGCCATTACATCATATTATTACGACAATTAATAATATAATGTTATATCTCTACTATTGATAATGTTCTTAATTATATTTTATTATAAAGATTTTTAGGTGTGGGATTTCATACATAATTTCGTGCAAGATTTTGATTTTATATCGTGAGACAATAGTATAACGATATAAAACCGGATCCAACACTCGAAAAGCCTCATATTTTATCGAGATTAAATTTATTTGAATCATGAGCATGATGAATTGGGAGTTGAAATTCAAGTTGTTTAACCTTTCTACTTTCATTAACCAAAAAACTCTCATTTACTCATGACCTCATGTTAATAGTTAGCTATATTTTGTTATATTTAACCAAAGTTTATTAACAATCAAATAACAATAGTTTTTTTTTTTTTTTTTTACTGATTTTTCAAACCTAATGGTTTGATTTCGCATTTCATCAAAAGCTAGAGTGTTATTTGCAAATATTCTTCCATAAAAATTTCATTAAGGACTTGTTTACTGGTTGAAAATTATAATAACCAAAAAAGAAATTGTTTGATATTGAATGAAATTTAGTGTTTACTAAACTTTTTGAGATTAAATTATATGAATTTCTCGATTCTCATACAAATCAATAATTAAGTTATTAAATTATCTATTTTATCTAAAATAACATAAATTAGTTTATTCCAATTACCTAGTGCTAGTAGTCCCTTTCGAGAACCATTCCAGTAGTACTCCTGTCAAGAACCTATTAAGAATTAAAAATTTTATATTTTTAATTTTGAAAAATTAGTAAATACTAGCAAATACTATAATAGAATTTTGTAATTTATTCAAATTATTATCGTATCCTTTCCTTTAAAACTTAATTCTTTTTCATTTTTATTATTGATTAATTATTGATTAGGAAATATGTCCTAAAATATATATTTTCCACTAATCAATTCTAATTGAGTGAAGACATTGTGATTTTAATTCTATCTGAATCTTAGATTTCAATTCGTTCATTCTGTATGTTTGTAAAATATATTAATTGATTGGATAATTTATATTTTATAATAATTATTAATTAAAAATATAATATACACTTGAATAAATATTTAAATGAAAAAATATATATGCATATCCATATATATATATATAATGGTTCTCTTATAAGAGATCCCTTATTTTAATTTCGGTATGGATTTTGATGAAATTACATCTATTATTATAAATTTTGATCTGAATTTTTTTATGGATGATATCTTCAATGAAATCTACATATGAATAAAATTTGAGAATATTTCAAGCACTACAACTATTTTTCTTGAATTTTCCTATATTTCGCCCATTTTCCAATGCTTTCATATTTAACAAAATCGGGATAAATAGTTGTAGTACTTGAAAAAAAATCAAAAATCTTAAATCTTATTAATAAGTCGATTTCATTAAATTTATCATCCAAAAAAAAAAATTCATAGAAATGAACGTGATTTCATCAAAATCCTTACCGAAATTATATTAAAGGATCCCTTATGAGAGAACCACTATATATATATATATATATATATCAAGTAGGGTATCTCTAACTTTAATTTTGGTAAGGACCTTGATGAAATCACATCGATTTTTATGAATTTTGATTTGAATTTTTTTGTGGATGATAAGTTTAATGAAGTCTACCTATGAATAATATTTGAGAATTTTTCAAGCTCTAGAACTATTTATCCCAATTTTATTAAATATGAAGGCATCGGAAATTGGAAAAAATATAGGAAAATAAAGAAGAAGAAAAAAATAGTTGTAGTACTTGAAAAATTCTTAAATTTTATTTATAGATAGATTTTATTAAACTTATCATCTAACTTGTCAAAAAAATAAAAAAAATTATCTTATCATCCACACAAAAAAATCAGATCAAAATTCAAAAAAATCGATGCAATTTAATTAAGCTCCTTACCGAAATTATAGTTAGAGATACCTCACTTGATAATTCATCTATATATATATATAATCTCATTATGTGTAGGGAGTTTTCTCTAATATTTTAGAGTAAATATTCGGACAATGACATATAGTGATCGATCTCGGCACATCCGATAGACCTTTAACCTGTCCGATACAATATCATATTTAAAAATTAATAAATAAATGTGCACTAGAGTGCATAGTGGGGTGAGGGAATGGGTGATGCAATGCTTAAGTAAGAGTGAAGTAAGAGTGTTTGGACACATGGAAGAAAACAATATTGGAACGTGAAATTTGGAAATGACTAGGTGTAAGCTTTTGATTGGAAGACTCATGTTCGCACCATCACTATCGTGGACCCTATACACACTGGAGTGGACCCGAGCACCCGGGAACATATCAATTTAGGTACCAGGCTCCTTTCACAAACTGATGGTGGGCCCTTCTCTCACATCTCTCTATCATTTTCGCACCTCCTATTGACTTATTCGAGTGAACTACACGCGCATTCCTATACTCTTATAATCTTTTTTTTAATCATTAATTTTCCAACATTTTCTTGTCATGATCACGACGCATTAGGCATGATTCCTTACTTGTGCCTTTTTTATGTGCCTTGTGGAAATAGGAAATTTCTATTTTTTTATTTATAAATTAGAATTTAAAATTATATATATATATATTGTTTTGCTTGATATATTTTTGCATACTTAAATTGAATTTATAATTTACAATATGAATTTCTAGAATTAATTTGAACTATAAAATCTCTTTATATAAGATTATATAATAGCCATAATAATTAATAATAAATAATTATATTTTATCCGTCACCACAAGTGATATATCAAAATATATATATATATTATAGCTTTTCTAATTATTTAATCAAATCTAATGGAATCAATTTAAATGATCATTTTTCTATAATTTAAAACGTAAATTAGATTCACATATTAGAAACCTATTAATGAAATTATTTAATCACAAATTTGATTGTTATTTTGTCATTTAAGTAGTGACTTTTTTGTAATAACATTGATCATCATTCATCAAATATAAAATTATTTATAAAGAAAAATATATTTTCATACCTCAAAATGACTGAGTAGAATAAATGTTCCTTTTAAATATATATATATATTATAAACGGTGATGGTAATTTGAATATATGATATGTCATGTTGAATGAATGTTCTTATTACCGAACCACGTTAAATGGTGGTTGTTAGGATACTTTCAAAAGCAGATCTAATGGAGAAAGTGTGAGACCAACAGTTAAGAGATTTAGAGCATGTAGGGTAGGGAATCAAATCCCTCCTCTCAAAGTACAAAGATATACCAGTAAGGCAGTAACCACATGCCTAGAAGAACCCTCTAGTGTGAGTGCGTGACACACGCAAAGGAGACACGCGTGGCACGAGTTATAGTTTCAAAATAACATATGATTTCGCCTAAAGAAAAGGCAAAGTCACTAGTCACTAGTAGTATATATAGGTGGGTGGGATTAGTTTTGTATAATCTTGGCGCGTTACTTTTTTCTTTTTATTTTATCTAGTGTCATGGGAAGGCAACCTTGTTGTGACAAATTGGGTGTCAAGAAGGGTCCTTGGACAGCTGAGGAGGACAAGAAATTGGTCACTTTCCTTCTCACCCATGGCCATTGTTGTTGGCGTGCCGTCCCGAAGCTTGCCGGACTCCGCCGCTGTGGAAAGAGCTGCCGCCTCCGCTGGACTAACTATCTCCGTCCTGACTTGAAGCGTGGCCTCCTTAATGAATCCGAAGAACAGCTTGTTATTGATCTCCACGCCCGCCTTGGCAATAGGTTCTTAAATTTTCTTCTTCGCCGTGCATTAATGCTTTTTTTCTCTTTTTTTAAAAAAATTTTGAAATTTGTCGGAAACCTTAATTTTAAAATTCACTGCAACCTTTCATACATTTTGTTAGATTTTGTGGGAAACTTTTTTCCTTAAGAGAGGTCGGCAATACAATTTTTAGGAAATTCAAGGAATTATTAATCAATTTTTTAGTGATCATTATTGCTTGTAGATTAATTAGTGCATGAATATATAAAATATTGAAGGGGGTTAATTAGAAATTAATTAATTTAATAATTAATACCAAAAAGTTGCTACCTTTTATAAGTAATAATTAACAATTACATTAATAAAAAAGTTATTTTTTTAAAGTAAATTAATTAATTTGTTACTAACATAAAGTTAAATACACTTTCATGTGCTTTAGGTGGTCCAAAATTGCAGCAAGATTACCTGGAAGAACAGATAATGAAATCAAGAATCACTGGAACACCCACATCAAGAAAAAGCTTGTTAAAATGGGAATTGATCCAGTCACACATGAGCCTCTTCAAAAGCAAGTGATCATCAACAATATTCAAGAACAACCACCTAATTCTGATAATGATCATCAGCAGCAGCCACAACCAATCTCTGATATTGCTGATGATGATGATCATCATCATCAGAAGGATATTGTGCCAGAAAACGTGATGAGTGGCAAAAATTCCTGCTCCAATAATGAAAATTCTAGCTCACAGACCACTGACTCGACCGATGAATCGTCCAGGTCAATATTGCAGGACCACAACCCTAACAGTACTAGTAGTAGAGATGATGATGGTTTGTTGATGAGTTATATGTTGGCTTCAGAGACGTTTTTGGAGGACAATTCATGGGATTTTCTTGCCAAAACCAACAGGGAACAATATGGAGATCAATTTGGATTGTTATTGTCTTCTAATTCTTCTTCTTCTTCTTGTTTTTCTGAGGAAAAGTACCCTTCATGGTTGATGGACTACCAGCAGATATTTGGAGATGATCATGATCATCAGGACTTGGTGGGGCTTGGTTTTAACTTCAATGAAAAGGAATTTATTAATGGTATTGGTGTAGACATGGAAGCCAATTAAGCTATGACATGCTTGGTTGCTGTTGATGGAGAAGAAAGAACTGGTCCTTTTTTACTTTTTATCTGTTTGGAGATCCCAAAAGTGGGAAATGGTCAGGATTTATTTTTCTTTAAGCAAATAATTCGTTTCGATACTGACATGTACGTCACATTAAAGACTATAGATTTTAATGCTACGAGTGAGGTTTTGTACATTATAATTATACAATTATGTACATAAAAAATGCAGACTTGTGTTTTTTTTTTTTTTTTCCTTTGCAAATATGTACATTAGAGTTGAAATTTTAAATGTTAGAGTTGTAAATTCGTGCAATTATGTACCAAAACAATACCATAACAATTTTCCATCATTTTCAGTCGTGTTTCTCAGTAACTCTTAAAGCAATTGAAAATTGTACTTGAATTTGAAAACCCTGAATTAGCTCGGTACTTAGCTTCCGAAGGTTAAAGTTACCTAAGATGGGACGGTATGGTGTCATTTTATTAAAGAAAGTGAAAAAACCGTGATAATTTTTTTTTTTTCCTATGGATTGATGGGCATATAAGTGTTTATATATATATATACTACTTGTGGTTTGGAGACTTGAACTTGAAATATTATCGGACCGAAGTATTTTTTAAGACTTATGTGATGGTTAATTGGTTGAAAGAAATTGGTGAGTTTAAAATTGCAAGAAAGAGATTTGCTACCTAAAGTCACCCCACTAGACTCTTTCAGAGTCGAATGGATAATTAGATAAAAAAAATGTGTTATGTAAAGAAAAGATATCCATTTTTGTTGTTAATAAAACAAAAGATAGTAAAGTGAGAGGGAATCATCAATCATGGGATCAGAATATTATGTGCTTTATTTGTTGTTGTATATCTCTTCTCTAACAATGACCTCATTTTATTTTTATTTTTATTTTACCATTTTCACACTATAAATTATAAAAGTAAATAAAAAGCAACTGATAATGGGATTAATTGGTGACAATCAATTGTTGTAGTCCAATTATTATTTATATTTTTTTCTTTCTTTCTAAACTAGTCTTAACATAAGTTGACAATATTTTAGTCCAATTAATATATTTTTTGTCAAAAAAAAAAACAAGAGTTGACAATATGTAATTCCCCATCTGGTGGGGGCTGCTATTTTGTATTTCAAATTTCGAAAACTCTTCAATTTTGTTTTTTTCTTAAAATATTACGACTATTATAAAAAGACTATTGGAACCTGTCAAGATTAAACAATACATATACGGTTTGGATATCTACTCCCGACTTATCTACTCCTATAAATCGGGAGAAAATTCCTTACACATGCTTTTAAAATACGCATGATGAGACTTGAACCCCTGGCCACTAATGTGGAAGGGAGATGCTCAACCACCGATACTAGGAGGTGATGTGCCGAAAAGTCTTCAATAGAACTATCCTTCAATTTATAACATGCAACATGTATAATCAATTGAAATTGTCGCAACTTGGGTAGACTTAGTATCTAAGTATGATGATGTGATAAGAGCATCCCATTGAAGACGATTTTGAAGGATTCATATAGTATTCCTGAAGAAGAAAAATCCTTTTTTTTGTTTGTTTTCTCAAGTCTGTTTGAGTTAATTTATCATGAAAATCACTTGTGAACAAAGATAGGGTAGCCAGAATTCTCAATTTTCGATTAGTTCATATTTCTGAAGAAGATTGTGACAGAAATTGAGAACGTTTGTTTTCCCCAACTTAAAAAGACAATATACATATGGAAAAAAAAAAAAAAAAAAATGTGTGATTTCACAAGACAAGATGATTTTCCAAGAAAATGGGTTATTTTTAAGAGCAAACTGCAGCCAACCTCTCTGAGGTTTGACCTTTGACAACCAAAAACAACTTTATCATTAATTGACAATGACCTCCCCTACCATTAGTCAAAGCTAGTTAAGTTTAACCGTTGACCAGATTTGTCCGCTACAAATACCTAAATGCCCATGAATAAAAAAAATAAAATAATAAAAATAATAATAAATAAATAAAACTGATTTTAAAAGTATATAAATATATGAAAACAAATTTAGATCTCCATTATAAAAAAATTGAAAATTACAAATTGAAAAAAAAAAAAAAAAACGTGGAGACGTAGGTTGTATCTCTATATTTTTCTTCAAATTCTAAATTCTAAAAAATTAATAATACGGATCATCAAAATCCAATCCAACAACATTTTCTTCTGATATTTTTGTTCATTTCATATGGATTCCCGAATTTTTCTTCATATTCAAGTTTTTTAGATTTTTCAAAACTAAAAAAAAACTAAAAAAAAAAGCTGGCTCATCTAAATCTAATCTAACAACATTTTCTTCTTCTATTGATGTATTTCCATATTTTTCTTCAGATTCAAGTTTTTTAGATTTTTTAAAAATAAAAAATAAAAAATGTGGCCAAGATGAATGGTGAAGATTTAAAACTTTTAAATCTATATATTTTTTTTAATAAATAAAAAGGCTTGAAAGGGTGAAAATACCCTTATCTTTGTTAAGTTGACTAACTTTAACTAATGGTAGGGGAGGTCATTGTCAATTAAGCATAAAGTTGTTTCTGATTGTCAAATACCAAACCTTAGGGAGGTTGGTTGCAATTTGCTCTATTTTTAAATAGCAAGGCGGCAGTTGTGTATAAATATAAAAAAAAATGTTAATGATATATTAACAGTTAAA
Source organism: Acer yangbiense (assembly GCA_008009225.1). Lineage (NCBI taxonomy): Eukaryota > Viridiplantae > Streptophyta > Magnoliopsida > Sapindales > Sapindaceae > Acer > Acer yangbiense. The sequence continues at coordinate 60,849,258 of CM017762.1, forward strand.
AATTGTCATAAATTCTTGACATTTAAAAATTGTCATAAATTCTTGACATTCACATTCTTGACAGTCAGAAAAATTGTTAAGAAAATATTTATTGACAGTTAAAAACTGTCTATAAATATTTTTTTCTTGTAGTGGTTGAACATTTCATCAAGCTTCATTCATGACGATCAAATTGGTGATTGTGAAGAAGATTTTACTATTTACAATAATAAAAGGTCTCCAAAAAGAAGAAGAAGAATCTCAATATCTTTTCTAAATATTTAGGATTTATTTTTTTTTCAAATAAAAACGTTTATGATTTATATTTAAAGAAAATCATGGGTATCCTAAAGAAGCAACATTGACATATGAACTAATCAACATTGGTATGATATATTGACATCGTAGATTATTGATAGATATCACTATCTGTATTAGTGAACAAAATGTTGAATTAATCTTAATCAAAAGGCTTCAATTTTAGTTTAAAGTATCTTCATTGATACTCGTATGTACGACAAGAATCTTCTCACTTTTTATTTTGGCCATTTATCGGCCTTATATTTTTGACATTTTGATCTACATTCTTTTGAATTTATTTATTTTTTATTGTTTTTTTTTTTTTTAGACTTGATTTTTCTTGTTTCTTATTATATTAAAATAATTCAACTTGACAATTTTTTTTTTGAAAATGGAATTCATTAAAAGAAAAAGAATTACAAAGAAATTGGGTAATCACCCAAGACCAGACTCTCCACCGCAAGTGGACAATCTTCCAGCCAAACAGACTCACCAACAAAATTAAGACCCAACTTAGCTAGACCATGAGCAACCTTATTGGCTCCTCTAGGAACAAACTGAACAGAGGTAAAAAAGAATTACTTAAAAAAGCCTTAATGTCAAAAAGAACCACCCCAATCTCAGAGCTAGGGACCTGATTTGCACCGATCAAGTCCACAACCACCTTAGCATCGGATTCTAAGGAAGCTGGAACAAGCCCCGTTTCCATAGCCAACTTCAAACCTCTGAGAATCGCCAACACTTCAGCAATTTGGGGGTTTAAACACACATCAAAATGCAGACACAGGGAAGCCATAACAAAACCTTGACAGTCGCAAATCACCACTCCAATTCCAGATGCCATGGGACTGCTACTCAGAGCAGCATCAGTATTAATCTTGAACAGGCCATTCAAAGGAGCCATCCATCTAGGAACCTGATGCTGCTTTGCGGAATTGCAGACGTCCACTCCATTAGCACTGCGAAAATCTCTTACGAAATTCTCAGCCCACTCTAAAACATCAGTCTCAAGAATCAGCTCAGAGGAGTGAACCAAACGGTTCCTTCTAAACCAAATACGCCACCAAACAACACATAGAAGCTCAAAATCATTCGATCCCACTCTGTCTTTGCAGGAGAGAACAAAATCGAAGAAAGAAGAGGAATCCAAAACTCTTCCGAAGCTAGACAGAAACGAAGCCAAACGAACATTCTTCAGAGCCGAGCAACACCAAAGAGCGTGCAGAACCGTCTCATCTCTAAGGGAGCAAACGGGACACACCACATCAATCTTCATTCCCCGAGCAGCCAACACAGCATGCGACTATATGGTGATATTCTTCTAGAAAACCTTACTTTAGTCAATTTGACCAAAAAACTAACGGTCAACTATAACAGAACGTGTAAAAATACAATTTTACCCTTTATTGTTATTTGTTAATTTTTTCTTTTAGTCTCTCTAGTTTCAATAATAGCTAGTTAACCCCTGAAAAAATTAAAATGTCTCCAACAGGAATCGAACCTTCAACCTTAAGGTTAAAAGCCACAAGCTTTAACCAGTTGAGATACCCTAGCTCATTGTTGATGGATTGTTGATTTAAATGTATATATAGTATATAATTTGTTTAAACTAATTTAAATATGTTTTATATAATTTAAAATAAACAGATTTAAATTAGTGACTAATATGAGTTTATTTTAAATTATATAAATAGATTTAAATTAGTTTAAACAAATTATATAATTATATATAAATTTAAATCAACAAACCTTCAATGATGAGCTAGAGTAGCTTAGCTAGTTAAAGCTTGTGGTTTTTAACCTTAAGGTTGAAGGTTCAATTCCTGTTGGAGGCAGTTTAATTTTTTGAGAGGTTAACCAGCTATTATTGAAACTAGAGGGACTAAAGTGATGTTTTTAAAAAAAAAACAAGGGACTAAAGTGACTAGCTAATATGGCAAAGATGTTTAAAAATGTGACAATTCATGAAAAAGTATGGACTTTAGTGATAATACCCCTTTAGAAAAAGATTCCTCTTCGAAATTGGCGATTGGCAATTAACTAATGCCCAAAAACCATTAGCTTTTAAATCTTCACTAGTTATCAAGAAGCTCCATGTTATAAGTATGAAATCATATTCTCCATATTGGTATGATATTGTCTGCTTTGGGCCTAAGCCCGAACGGATTTACTCTTGGTTCTCTACCCAAAATGCCTCAAACCAATGTAGGTTGTTTCCATACTTATATACACATGATCATCCCTATATCTAACCAATGTAGGACTTTGGTCACGCACCCAACATTCCTTAGATTATCGTTGGCAGGTCTCCACGAACAAAGGCCAGTGGCCTCCCTACAAAAGATGGAAGACAGCACCTCCTCCTTTGAAGATGTTTTAAGGAGGCAACACATCTTCCAAAGATGAGGATGCGAGCCTCCTCCTTTGTGGACACCGACATAGGGATGTCAAAATTACCCATTGGTTCGGGAACCCGTGGGGACTTGTCTCATTAGGAGTGGGTTTAGTGCCTACCATTTATGTTGTGGTATAAGTTTGGTAATTTTTTCGATTGCCAATTTAATTTCGGGATGGTTTTAGGATTTTCAATCCCCGACCCGACCCGACCTATCATCGTTTGTTAATGAGCTATGTTATGCAATAATTGATTTAGAGTTTGTTAATTGTTACCAATTTTGTATTATAATTTGTATATTATTCAATACTTTTGATATGATCTCTATTAAAAAAATTACATTAATGAGATGAGGATGGTATAGGGCAAGAAACTGATCCCCTAATGGGGAATCCTGGTATCCGTACCGTTTATTATAAGACGGGTATTCACCGAGAATGATATTTTTCTTACAAATTGGGATCGGGGATGGTAATGGAAAACTCATCCCCAACCCATACCATTGACATCTCTACACCGACAACGACCTTCATTGATGATACCGCTTGCAATCACTTTTGGAGGCGGCTACTCCACTGCAAAGGACGAGGCACACCTCCTCCATGAAGAAAAGAAGAGGCACAGCCTCCTCCGTGAAGGAGGCCAACGCCTCCTCCTTACTAGTGCTTCTTCGGTGGATCTATAGCCTCTGAATGTGTAGACATTTGTTTCACCTTTTTTTTTTAACATGTTTCACGTTTTACGGTTTTAGCAAGCCAATATAACATATCTTCTCCAAATCCTTAATGTACAATAATAAAGAGTGATTGATATAATACTATAGTAATATTTATAAAATTATAGATTTGACTGAGAAATTTGAAGCACTTAAAGTTTCATTTATTATAGTAATCTATGATACAAAAAAATTAGGACGGATGACAATCTTTTAAACAGTCTGCTTCGGTGCGATAATCACATTTTTTTTGTGACAGTGGTGCGATAATCGGGTTTAATAGGATCTGTATAGCAACAATAATAACCACATTTTCCAAAGAAGCACTCCTGTCCCACACATCCCCTTTGTTCAACTTTGATACCAATGTTATCTCTACCTGCACCTGCAGTTTATTTATTTATGCCAAAATTAAAATAAATAATAATAATTAGAAAAACAAATGGCTGTTTGTTTTTTTATCTAAAGTTTTATAAGACCTTAATTTGTTAGACATATGGATAAGTCTTATAAATTAAAATACTATGATATGTTTGTTTTTTTCATTTTGGATGACTTATTACAAATATAAAATTTATTAGATTGTATTAGGGTTTCTTTAAAATTTGGAAATTTTGGAAAATTGATTTTTAAGATTTTATTATGTGCGCATCAAATTATAAATGTATGAATTGATATAGAACATTTGTGGAAATTTACTAAAATACTCTTTTATATCACTTTTTGAATAAAATAAAAGTCAACATTTTTTACTTTTTCTAAAAGACATATATATCTTAAAATAAGATATAAGTTGGAAAAACAAACAAATTGATTTATCTTAATTTAAGATATAAGAGGCAATAAGTCTTATAGTGAAAAAAACAAACGGCCAATTCGTATTATTAATACAAATTTGATGTATAGAAAAGATTTGGAGACCGGAGACCGGAGACTTACATTGATGTTGGTGGAGCAGATTGAGGAACACAAGACAAAAGAGAGAGGACAACCAAATTCAACTTACTTGAAATCATCTTGCTATGTCAATTGTATTTTTAATTTGATTATTTGTACTTGTGAATACTTGTCAATTAGATAGCATATTTATATATAATAATTTGGTGTATATCTAATTATCTATATATTAATATGCCAACCATTTCTTATCATTTTCCTCATATTTCACAATCAATAATTTTTTTTTTTAATACTTCAATGTTTAACCTTTTTCTCTGTTTATGTTTTTGTTTTTTTAGTAATAAATATCTGCTTTGGATAGAGTCCTGTCCTCCTCCGGATGTAGAGTTTTGTTCTTGGATTATTTATACAGTATGTTTAACATTTTCTATGTTTAAGTTTTTTTTTTGTTTTTTTAGTAATAAATATCTGCTTTAGATAGAGTCTTATTCTTGGTCTTGAATTACTTCTATGTTTAACCTTTTTTTTATTTTTATTTTTATTTTTATTTTATTTATTTATTTATTTATTTTATTTTATTATTTATTTATTTATTTAGTATTAAATATCTACTTTGGATAGAGTCTTATCCTCCATATATGGAGTCTTTGGTCTTAAATTACTTTCATGTTTAATCTTTTATGATTTTTAGTAGTAAATATCTACTTCAGATAGAGTCTTGTCCTCCATATATGGAGTCTTTGGTCTTGGTCTTGAATAACTTCTATGTTTTAACCTTTTTTCTGTTTATGTTTTTAGGTTTTTTTTTTTTAAATAGTAAATATCTGCTTTAAATAGAGTCTTGTCCTCTAGATGTGGAGTCTTATAGTGGTGATAGAGCCATATATATATATATACTAAGTCTCTCATGAAAAATTCTTTATTTTAATTTTGATAAGGACTTTGATAAAATCACATCAATTTTTATGAATTTTGATCTGAATTTTTGTGTGGATAATAAGTTCAATAAAATGTACTTGTGAATAAAATTTGAAATTTTTTCAAACATTAAAACTATTTATCCCGGTTTTTTTTTTAAATATATAAGGCATTGGAAAAATGAGCGAAATATATGAAAATTCAAGAAAAATAGTTTTAGTGCTTGAAAAATTCTCAAACACTATCCCCATCTCCATTCCCAATTCCCCGCTTCCCCTATTTCCCCTTTTTTTCCCGTTTCTCCGTTTCCACATTTCCACATTTCCCTCGTTTTCCCATTTGCCACTGTTTGACTAAAAATTACATATTAAAAAAAAAAAAAAAACAATAATTAATTACCTCAAAGAATACAAACAAATACAAATAAAATTCAATACAAGTATAAATTGGGAAAGTTGGGAAATAAGGAAAATAGGAAAAATATTAAAAATGTATATATAAGGTTTGTGGGGAAATGGGAAAATGGGGATGAGGGATCCCCCATCTCCATCCCCATTTCAAAAAAAAATCAGGGAAATGGATCCCCATTTCAATTTGGGGATGAAATTCCTCCCCACCCTGCCCTCTATTTCCATATTTGGGGATGATTTTTTTCCTTCAAATGGGGATAGGGAAGTGATGATTAGGGAAAAATGCTCATCCTCTAGGGTGGGGGCATAACTCGAACCCACAACATCTTGGTTGTAGGTGCGAGGGGCTTACCACTTGAGTCAACATTATCTTGTCTCCTTCAGGTACTTAATTATAAAAGATAAAACAATAATCACAATAATCTTTCAAATATAAATTTCAACATTTTAACTCTCAAACTTGTATCGTACCTATTTTGGGAGAAGGGAATACGACTCGAACCCATGTGTAAGTTTGACAGCCAGGGCATACTATTAATCCAATCTCATCTTGTCTATTTGATTCTCTTAATTGGTAAAGATTTTGTGTTTCTTAATCAATGTTTTTCCGCTTGTTAATTAAACTCATGCCTGAAATAATTTATTTATATGATAATTTAAGTTGATGGGTGGAGTGGTTTCAAAATTATTTTCCTTACTTTTTTAATTGGATAGTGATTGCCCTTGCCTTTTTAAATCATAGAGAGTATCAAAGCACCATTTGAAATTTATTAACTTTAGTTCTTGGATTGTTATCTTTAATTTTTTTTTTTCACATAAATTTGAGAATCTACCATTAGTATAGTGGCATACAAGCTGAAATGGGTGCAACCATGAATTAAAAAATATGACTATATGTAGCTTCTCGGCTACTGCTAGAGTGCTAGGTTTCTTTCTCTTCCCAATAAGTTTATTGATTATGGGCACAATTGATAAAATATATCTCAAGTGGTTTTTTTTAATAAAATAATTTACATTATGTTTTTATAATATAGGATAATATATTTTTCCATCTATGATTTTTTTGTCAAAAGAGAGCCTCTTTGAACATTAAAATAAGTGAAAAGGAACAAGAAATTAAAAATGGTCCCTTAAAATCTTAACATGATCTTTGTGAAGTATAAGATATATGAACAAAAGAGGGACTCAAAAGATGAAAAAGGCCCTAACCATTTTTTTAAGGAAAAAAAAAACACTAAACAAGTTGGTAATGACATGAGGATGATGATACATGAACGACCTTTGCGTCATACAAAGAACAAATTGATGTTTTACTACCCTAGTTTTGACACATTATCAATGTATGGTATATTCGGGGCAGGGAGGTAATTTTTATCACACCTTTTTTTTTATTTATGAATAAGATATGATATTCGATCTTTATTGTAAATACGGATTTTACCATTTAAATAATGTAACATACTACCAGGGACGTAACCAGGATTAAAGACTATGGTAGGCTAGAATTTTTTTTTTACTAAACATCGACATCACCTAGTTAGGAGAACATAGTGAGACGTCACCGTAAAATGAACATTCTAAATAAATACTTTACAAAATTATTTTATTTTAAAAAAAAATTAAATTATACGAGAAACATGAAACATAAATGGGAATAGTAATTAAATTATACAATATTATTATATTAGTTTGATTCATTCTAAATATACTAATACAATATTTTGAGAAATTTAATGAAATTCATTTAACAATGTCGTTACTTTGTAAATTTAAAATTGGATTAAACAATAATTGGATTACTCCTAAAATCTCATTATCTATATTTAACAATAACTCTAAAATTTCAAAACAAAATAAAATATCTTTTTTAAAAGTAATAAAATAAAATATTTAAAGCCATAATATTCACTCAAACATATTTAAATGTTGATGTTAATAAATAGATTGAACCAAGTTTGACGAATGTGGAAAAATAATTGTTATTACAAAAAGAAGAAAAAGGAAAGAAAGATTATATTTTTTATTCTGACTAGAAATTAAAATTAATTATTTAATTAATTTAATTTTTTTCTTTACTAATTTAATTTTATGTAAGGGGGTTAGGGTGGGCTCAAGCCCACCCCAACCCCCACACAGGTCCGTCCCTGTATACTATTGTACTACAAAATACATTTTTATCTCAAATAATTTTGTATGAAATTTGTAATTTACATGTAAATTATATGATTATGCGTGAATAATAGTGTTGATTACAAATTATCCATCTCACCATTCAAGATATGTTTTTATAAAATAAAAAACAATTAAATAATATTACTCTTGAAATTTTTTAAAAAGATTTTGATGAATCTTAAAATTAACCCATATCGTAACTACTACTAACAAAAAACTAAAACCACAATTTGGACAAATAAGAATTAAACATAATGATATACTTTGATTAATTGGTTAAAGTGATAAGATATTTACGTTTAACTAAAAGTTAATAATTAAAAATATCCTTATACGAGTTTCGAGAGAGGACTTCAAATCTTTTTTATAGATCTAACATTAGGTCATCCATTGTTATTAATTATAATATGTAATTTCATTTACACTTAGTTGAGTTTGATAAAATTCCAAGCTCTCTCTATCATTATTATAATAATCTTTTGATGATGATAACATATCATAAACTTTGGAAGGTAGCTACATGTCCATATTCTTCAAATGTGTCCAAAATTAAGAGGGAATCAAATGGAATGTCGACTCATCAGAATGGTACTTTATACCACTTGTTATTGATTTTTTTTTTTTTTCTTAAAGAAAACAATAATGATATCAATTTTAGGATACATATATAGAACCACTAAGTATTTGATTTTAATCTAATTATTTTTATCTAATCAGATTCCAACACTATTGTATATAATGTTATTGGTCTTCTTCTCTTGCGTACTCCTATCAAAATCTAAATTAAATTAATCAAATTATTTTATATAATGTTAAGATGATACATCATATGTATTCTAGAATTTTTTTTTTTTTTTTTTTTTAATGGTGTTATCATCGGTTTCTTTACTATTGTTGTATCTAATACTAACACGATACATCTGATACATCCCTGACTTTCACAAAGTATTATATACGATACATCTTAGACTTTTTCATTGTGGTATTATTATCGGTTTCTTTATTATTATATATGATACAAATTAATGGGATACCTCTATTGCATCCTAGACTTTTTCGTTGTGGTGTTATTATCGGTTTCTTTATATGTGTATATGATGCTAACGGGATAAACCGATACATCTGATGCATCCTATACTTTCTTGTTGTGGTGTTATATTATTGGTTTCTTTTAACAAACACAAACCAATGGAAGAAGAAAGTGATTCTTAAAAAGCTCTACTTGCTCTTTCTATTATATATTGGCCACCGCCCACCAATTGATGTCTAAAATGTTCAATCATCGAGAGAAGCACTCTTTTTGGGTAATCTACCAACCATATTTTTTCTATGGTTAAAAGTGCTTTGCAAGAAAGAATGATTAGGTAGATTAGATATAAAAATGTGGCCATTTATAAAGCTAGAAACAAATTTATATTATAATATTTGTTGGGAGAGAGACATTGATCGATTTCCCTTTAATTACTTACCATTTTGATATTCCACAAACTATAAAGGTAACTTTAAATATTATTGTTGGACACTTTTTTTACATTTTTTTTTTTTCAGGATTAATAGTATTTCAACATGGTCCTTTTGGGTTATGATTAGGACTCCTTAATTGGCCATAAGAAAGAAATTTGCTTGAACATAATTAATTATTAACTTGTAAACAATTTGCAAACCCAAAATAATAATAATGGTAATAATAAAAATAAAATAACAATATACAAGCTTTAACGGTGTGTGACAGAAAAAAAATGTTCTTTGTTTTTGAGGCAAAATGATTTATCTCAACTTTAGAAAAACAATTTTGAATTCAACTAGTATATTCCCAATTAGTACAACAATCGGTTATACAAATCAAATCATCCGTATATCCTTCAATGAAAATATGGCATGCACATAATACAGTGACGAAGCACATTGAGACATGAGGTAGTCATGTTCCCACCCCAAAACATGGAGAATTTAATTTAAAATTTACCCTCTATTTGTTTGTTTTATATATTTTGCCTTAGTTTTAGAAAATTTTCAAAATGACCCCCAATTAAGCGAGACTAGGTTTGCCTATGCACATATCTGTAATGAATTTAAATTCAAAGTCACGTGATTTTATTCGACAGATGTACAAATAATTAATCACAGATGTACAAATGACATGACTCATAGGCGAGATGAGGTTGGTCCGGTGGTAAACCTTTCACATCTACACCACAAGGTAGCGGGTTCAAGTCCTCCCCATCTTAAAAAAACCCCGAACATGACACACACTTCCCTTTGAATCTTTAAATTCATCCTAACCCATCCATCTAACAATAACTACACAAAGCATAAATTTCAACATTGAAAGACTGGCAATGGCCAAAAAGAAGAACAAAACAGACACTTTATTTTTGTTCACAATAAAGTTTTAATAACTGCTTATATAGACTGTCACAAAAAAAATAACTGCTTATGTAGTCTTTCTATTAGAAAAATAACTCTTTTTCCTATCCATTCCTCCATCTAACATCTTTCCAAGAACCCAGAAAAAAATATGAACAGAAGACGATATACATATGCATATATACGCACAGTTCTGTCTATAACCAAAGGGGCCAAGCAGTTGTGACGACATATTTTCATTGTGTATATATAGATTATAAAAGAATTAGAACAAAAAAAAAAAAAGGATATATGCCCATGGAACAATTAAAATGATAAATTAAAAAAAAACAAAATTTCATCTATTATAAAGCATTAAGCATGCATATATTTACACAGAAGAAAGTGGTCAAAATATTAGAAGAAGAAAAAAAAAAGAATAAAACCCATGACCTGTTGTCTGAGCTGCCATTTTCTTTTCCTTTTTGGATGGATATGGTGTGTTATGATGTGGATGGCCAAAACTATGACCAGCTTCAACTTCATTTTTATCATAAGCTGGTCTGCATGGACTGAGAGCTTTACATCATGCACCTATAACATGTGAATATATGTAATAAGTGAGAGTATCAGATGCTAAATTAACCATGCAAAATTACGGAACAGATCTGGAGGCTTCTGCTGATTCCTTGGCGGTCTTCACAACCACATCGTAATTAATAGAAGCTAGCTGAGACAAGTTCTGAGAAAATCAAGATGTAAATTTCTAAAATTAGAATGAATTCATGAAGCCTTAAGCAGAAATTTGATGTCTAACACAATTGATAATAAAACACTTGGTTAAAACGCTGTTTCAGTTCTCGAAATTTGCTTTCAAGTGGTGCAATACTTTGGAATAGATGATAAAGAATGTCGATGTGACCAACATTTAATAGGATGGTCAAGTAATAGTTGATGTGATTCATTATTGGTCGATGGAATAAATGATTCAATATATCAAAGCCACATAAAGAGCAAGCAATGGTTTTCATTTCTATATAAAACATTAAGCGTTCTAATGGCAAAAGACAATATCTAGGTGTTACAAGATTTACCTTAAAAGAGAAATTACTAAATGAGTACTGCTCAGCTAGAGATGGAGTGTGAAACTCCGCCAAGCTACCACATTCATCTCCCTGTTTCATAGGAAAATAACAGTCAGGTTAATGAAATATCAATCACATAGGGCTGCCAGCAAATTCTGATCAAATATTCTACAAGATTTTGGCTTCAATTCCTCATCAGATATTTGAGTTTTAATCATGCTACTTTTTGCTCATGATTCGTTATGGATTGCGCTGTTATTAGCATTTAGAAACAATCAATTTAAGAACCCTTATCAAATTATGGTCAGATCCAACTGGCAGCTCTATGTTTACTGAGTTTGATAAGATAAGTCAAATGTTCTCACATCTTCATCTTGAAGGTTGCTGAATGAACCACTGCTGCATGATTCAGTCATGTCATCAAAGTCACTACCTCCAAAAACATTATCATCTTCTGGATTCCATATATAACGGCTCACAAAATAACTCGTGTCAAGTGCTTCTGCTGCTGGTATAAACATAGCCTGCAGCATCCCATACGGGGGTTACCAACTATTCCAAACATGTCAATTACATTCTTAAAAATTTAAATAGGTTCAATATAAGAGGACCTTTTGCCTTGCAAGTGTGTCCCAATTGATATCCTTGAAGAAAATGTGTCTCTTCACCTGTTAGACACGTCTAGCTTAGTTTCCAAAGTCATGGAATATATATAAATAAGTCTATTCCAGTGGTTGTTAAAGGTACCTCTCTGGCTCCTGTTGCTCCTAATCTTTGCACAGGATTTTCAGTCAACAATCTGAAACAAGATGCAATATTTAATTATTTGAGTTATATACAGGTAACCCGATTCTCTATTCTTTATAACAAGAGGACCTTAAATTACCAACCAAGATAAAATTCCTATTTTGCTACTATTGATTCTGTCAAGTAGCTGCTAGACCAAAAAGGTTTAGTTAAATTTACTTTAGAAATGTCCAATCAACTTCTGATTAAAATTTAATTTGCATATTATAATGAGAAGCCGAAGATAGTCTGCAGCCTAGACATGATGAGATAATCATCTATGAAAGGAGCAACTAGAAGTAGCTAAAGGTGCATATGGAATATTGGAATTATATTAAAGGGAATCTTAAGGAACAATGAGCTAAGTGACGGATAAATGTCCTTACAAATGAAATCAAGAGAATTATAGGGGTTTTAAAGACGGTCAGTCCCAGGTACAGATTTCCACATCACAATCATGCAACTTTAATTAACGTTAGATGATGTGTAAAACACAGATTCTAACCAGACAAAACAAGTGACCAAGAATGGATTTACTAGATGTGAATCGAAAGACTAATTTATGTACCAAACATAACAAAAAAGATTCCTTTTCAAAAAAAAACATAACAAAAAAGATTCTCTCTGAATCTGGACATATCAAGTTTGTAAAAAAGGACATCACTGGCGTAGCTCTGCAAGTTCAATCCAAAGTAATTGCACAAATTTTTTTCATAAATCTTACTTTTCAATTAGATCGTATGCATCATAGGACACCTCCTCTGGTACCTTCGGCCAGGGTATATCTCTATTCATTATATTGTCAAAAATTTGCTGCAATCAACAGGACCAGTGTCATGAAGTCAGCTGTATCGAATGATTATCAAATGGTATAAAACTACAAATTCAACGTTATTCAAGTAATAAATCAATAAGAATATTCATTCCAAAGAATGTAAATGACAATTTGTTAATAATAATAATAATAAAAAGAAACCATGTATGGAATTATCTCTAAAGTTAAAGAGTTGTTGCATTGAGATGACCTACCTGTGGAGTTTTTGCATTGAATGGTGGTATACCTACAAGCAGTTCATATAGAATTACACCCACAGACCACCAATCAGCAGTTGCACCTGCAAGGAAGAAAGTGTGGAACATTGGGCAATCAGTTGAAAATAAATACCATAATTTCTGATTTTTATGTAGAGTTTTGTAAACATGTGCTGATAATAATCTTAAAAGTTAAATTTCTTGTGCCTTGAGAAAGAAATATAACTTTTTTATTCACTTTTTCAATCTTGATCATGCGCTCTTAACATTTTCCTTTTATATATGCTATTTAATTACTAGAACTTTGCTAACCGTGTCCCATGCCAAGAAGTATCTCGGGTGCCAAATAATCAGGAGTACCAGCAACTGAATGCTTTTGGCGCTTTTCTCTCTTTATTGATTCTGCAGGTTTTGGTTCATCATCTCCAATAAATCCAGCACTGCCAAGTGATGGACCTGATAAGTCATCTGTACTGTGGATAAGACCAACCTTAGAGAGCCCAAAATCTGTCAACTGTAATACTAGGAGTTAGAGATTTGTGAGAAGTGACAAGTAACATTGTCATGGCAAAAGGAAATTTAAAGTGTCGAAATCCACAAAATTAATATGGAAAGACAAAACGAAGCAGTTACAGTTGTCATTATATTCTAAGCAGACATGAATCAACTCAATCACAACATACTGTACAAACAGTAAAACTCAAATTACATGAAAAAGGATTAACTTTACTACTGCATTATATGATAACGTGAAGGAGAACTGCTCCTATCATAGAATGCATTTCTTAGAGACACAGAAAGAAAAATAAAGAGAATGTCAAATCATACAAAAGTATTGATCTTGTACTCAGATGCAGAGCTCTGTTATACATTCCAATTAGTTAGCAAAATCTTCCCACAAAGCAATAAATGAAGAAACAACCAATTGTATTTCCCCCAGTAATATATATTTTTCATATAGATATAAATATGCAATAAAAATTGAGAAATGTCCCCTAAATATGTTAAAAAAATAATCTGGCCTTGATGAACCAGTCCTCTTGTTTGGTTGATTTTAGAGCATAATTCAAGAATTTGGAATTTCTTTATTATACTTTAAATTTACCAAACAACATATAAACCCTAAACATTAAACAATAAATAGTAAACAGATACAACAAGTGAATAATGACAAAACTATCTGCAGTTGTCAATGAAGCAAAGCTCTAAAATTGCAAAATATCGACCTTGATATGACCATCTCGACCAATCAACAAGTTGTCTGGCTTCAAGTCTCTGTGAATGACATTCATAGAGTGCAAATACTCCAATGCAAGAACCTGAAATATTTTAAACAAACTATTGTACCATTGTGAGGATTTTTTATCACGCTAGCACAAATAGTGAAATCCTCAAAACATGGGAATATGAATGTCCTTACAACTTCTGCAATATATATACGGGCCATATCTTCATCTAAGCAACCTAAGTTTTTCAATAAAGAGTAGAGATCTCCGCCATTTAAATACTCCATGACCAGGTAAAGATTTTCCCTGCATGTGAATGAGTAGAAAAATCGGACCTGTTCATCATCAGGTCCTATACAGATTAGCAAAATCTACATGCATTGCAAAAATAAAAATGATTATTGTTGTTGAATCTTCTTACCACAAAAGGATTACGGACTGATATTAGAATATTGCGCTCAGCCAAAATACTTTCAACTGCATTTTTACGGATCATATCAGCCTTCTTCAAAACCTGTAGAAACAGTTGTATCAAATTAGTCACTTTGAGATGAAAATAGTTTTGGGTTACACCAGCAATCAACATTTATTTTTCTGATAAATACAGAACATTGAACACTATCAGAAACACAGCTTGTACATGCATGTTAACATACTAAGCAGTAATTAAATCACACTTAAGATTACTGGACTAAAAAAACAAACTACTAATTTTAGTAGACATAGAGATATAATTCAATGAACTGAAAAGGCACATACCACAAACTAATTGGAGCAAATATGCAGAGGCAATTTAAAAGCAGAAAGTCCATAGAATAAGTTATGCTAATATGGGCAATAATTATCTTATTGGAATTGAGAAATCTATTTAATATACTAACAAGGAGGCAATTTGGTCTGTTTATTGGTCCCTCCCTCTTTAATACCACAGATATATGACCTAACTGGCCTTATAACTGAACCCCATGTGGTGATTGAGTAGTGAAAGATCTTGGTTTCAAGTTTCAACAAGAGGTTCTGGGTCAATCCCTCTGGGGTCCAACATTAGTCCCCAATTTAGAATCTGAAGCAAAATTTTCCTTTTTATTTATTTATTTATTTTTTTTTGAGGGAAGTACCTACATTTATTTCCTTAAGGGTAACATTGATTTCTAATGCCCATGGCAATAAAGAAGAAAGTTTAAACCAACATGATTTAATCCTTAGCTGTTTAAATTGATAATATGATACTTAAGACATCAAATGATACTACAAAGTTCTACCAAACCATATCAGTAACTCATAATTATTTGTAATACTAAAGGCATAGATGCAGACCTTTATAGCAAATAAATCACCGGTTGCTCGTTTTCTGGCAAGAAAAACTCTCCCAAATGCTCCTTGGCTGATTGGTTTCATTATTTCGAAATCTTCAATAGACGTTCGGTCCTTAGAACATTGATTGATAGGGCTCGTTCGCAGACTTCGAATTGTATCATCATCTATTGAACTGTCTTCTTCTGTCATGGCATTTGATGAGTCTACCTTGTCATCTTCTATCTGCCCACATAGATTTACATATTTTTCCCTATAAATTTCAGAAAATTGCATAGATAGGATCAGAGAAGGTATTATTAATGTAAAAATTATGGACCAATGCAAATAAGAAAATGAAAAGGTAATAAGAGGAGAAACTAACTGTAGATTTTATTGTTAAATATTAAGAAATTAAGTGGGACTTTTATAAATTAGGAAATATATTGATGAACATCACATTTCATACAAATAACCACATAGATGTGACAAGTAAAGTTGGAACAAAACATTCACTTACTGCAGTAGTTTCTCTATACACCTTCCAAAAGTTTCTACAACAAGGGCATCCACTTTCCGGTCCTGTATGACATATTTAAGATCTTCCAGCCGATCAAGCATATGCTCTAATGAAGTGTAGTCACATTCATTTACACTTGCAACAGAGCGAGCTACATCCCGTAACTTGTTTATCTGTCATTCCATGGTAACATTGGAATATGAAAATAACCAGCCAACTGATCAAATTATCAAAATTTACTATTAAGTATTAACGCTATTATGATCTCTGGGGATAAAACTCAACGCAACAGTATACCTGCTGATCATTTTGTAACTCTGTCATTGTTCTGTGTCCACTTAGCAGCAATTCAATCTGACTAGTACGTGGTGTCAATAATGGTGATCGCGGTGTTAAGCTTCCAGCTGATGAAGATTTTGTCCCGATATCAGTAGCATTCAGATTTTTGTCACATGATATTTCACGCAAAACATTCAGATCTTCCATGACAAAAGCATTATCAGTATCAGGAATATGATCAAGCATATCTTCGGAGCCTCTACGAGACAAGTTATTTTGCTTTGGTGACATCTCGTTTAAATCGTCATGCATACTTGATGTAGACGCAACTTCAAGACTTCCTCTTGGAGAATCAATGCTTCTTGGTGTGCTTTTCGGTGTCCATGAATCCAGTAACTTTTCAAGAGTTTCAGCAACCCTATCCAGACGTTCGTTTACAGTTAAACCTTTCAAGTCACATCTATCAGCAATTGTGCATATTCGAGAGTGTTCTTCAACATGCACAACTGGTATTTCAACCTCACAAATACGACAAATCATTGAATTCTCATATGATACAGTTTGTTGGTCCCCCCAATAAGCCCAAGAAACTTTTGTCAGTCTTGAGGATGGAGGATGGCAAGATGGAGTATCCAGATTTTCAGTACTGAAATTATCACTACTAGCTTTTTTTTCATTTTTAATTTGCAATGCTTCTGACTTATCCTTTAAGGGTGTATCAACAGAATCAGAGCCCTTTCGATTTTTCCCAGGAGCAGATGGAAGTTTCTTCCAAGATGACATCCTATAGCTGCTTGAATCAGGAGTTTTGGCAGTGCCAACCTCCACATTTAAAGTTTCAATAGTCGAATGCTGATCGACGTGATCTTTTTTCAAAAGCATACTGTCTTGTTCCTGCCCAAGCGATTTTGTCCTCTGCTTCTCATTCATTAACTTCCCACCAACCAATGGACCGCTAAAGTCCTGCTGTGCAATTTCCAAAATCTGTTGTGGATAAACTCCAAGATCACTGAGTTGGTGGAGACCCAAAATATGATCGTCTTCATAACCGGTCTCTTTCTGAAACTGCACAAGCCTAGTGCATCGAGTAAGAACGAAAAGAAGGCGAGTATGGGCTTGTTTGAGAATTCCCATCGGTAGCTCTTGACGTCTATCATCTAGACTCTGAACAATAGCTTCACATTTCACCCAAAATTCACTAGGTGTCATTGTGGCACATTGCCGTGCTATCAACAACAGATCCTCCAAATCCTCCCTCCATTCCGGATGAGAATCTGAAGTCTTTTCAAGTGTACCCACCAAATCACCAGCTAATACTCCTAAGTCAGCATTCACTTCTTCCTTTAACCTATCAAACTTTGCCCTGATTGCCACCATAACCTCCTGTAATTAAGTTTATTAACAAACATTTACAATGTATATAAAACACAATTAGCATTAAAAAAAAAACATATATGACTACTAATTAATGCAATCTAAGAAAGAGAATATACCTCCATGTGACCCAATGCCCGAGACTTCCAAACGGGAAAAGGCCGAACTCCTTTGGAATTAAGCTCATGAGAGAAGCTCTTGATTTCTGGAGCTTTTTTCTTCCGGCCACTTGTGACACGCAAAATAGCCTGGAATCGTGGAGATTGAATTTCCTTGGCAAATGCTGCATGATTAACCTATATAATCCACCAAGTAAATAATGTAACTCAGTTTACTCGAACTCAATTTCATGTGTTGTACACATACATGTATGTATCTAATTAATCAACATCTTTGATTTTTATTTTGCTACCTCCAAATCTGGATTGAGAGGTGATGGAAATCGCAACGATTTAGACTGACACCACGGAACCTTTTTGCCTATCAACAATTACACAATCCTGAATTAAACAATCAATTTTTCCTTATCATTTCATAAACCTATTCTACAGATCAAAATAATACATCACAATTCAATTAATTTCTCATTCACGCATTAAAAAAAAAACCTGTTTCGGAGGGCGTTTTGCTTTGAGGAACAACGACTTTGGGCTCACACTTGTCTTTTTTAACCAAATTCTTGAGATTAGGAGTACCAGCTGAAGAAGAGAACCTGAGCGGCGACGGAGACGGAATCGGCAACGATCTCGTTTTAATGTGGTTCAAACCAAGAGCAGACGCTTGAAGTATCAACAAATCGTCGTTTTCCGATTGCTCCAGCTGGCTCTGCTGCTCATCATCATCTTCCGAGTTATAACAATCGTCGTCCGCCGCCACGCTATCCTCCTTCTTCCCGCGACGATGCGGAATCGGAGGAATCTTCCTCAGCTTGGCTCGCGCCGAAGACGGCGGTGTGGACGTCGACGGTGCCGATGTGGATGGATCTTGATTGTCTACCGAATTCGACATGACATGGATTAATAAAAACTTTGCGTATCTTTTGGTATCATTAATTTCGTCGTTCGTTGCATTGCGAGATAAATTTTCCGAGAAAAGATTAGAAGTTTCGAGAGGGCGAGAAAGAGAGAGAGTGTGTGTGAGGTTTTCGCGGGAAGAGAATGTTTGAGGGTGACACGAAGGAAGAAATCGGTTTTGAGAACAATTTGTAGTTTATTATTATTATTATTATTATTTTGTAAGAAGAATTTGTATTTATATTCGTTTTCTAAACGTGCATGCATGCCGCGTATGAGTTTACTGTTGGTGGGTTTTTTTTTTTTTTTTAAAACAATGTTGCACTTGCCATGTTGGTGGTTTTCTTTATTCCTTTTTTTTTTTATGATTTTAAAAATATTCTCTACTTGTTTTAATCAAATATATTAATAATTAAATACTAAATAAATAATTAAACTACTTTTAAAAAAAATAATTAAATAACAAGTATTTTTTTAATATAAAATAACAAGTATTTTAGAGGCATCTGAAAAAATATAAAAAATTATAAAATTGAAAATACTTTTAAATGTATATTAGAATTTTAAAAATAAGAAATTAAAATGATCAAATGTTACTAAATAGATAGAAAATGTTTGTTTTTTCAAGGGTTGACATTATTGTATCGTTTTGATTTTATTTTATTTTATTTTTAAAAGAGTATCGTTTTAATTTTAGGAAATAAAAATAGTTTTTTTCAGATATGTGAAAATTTTAATAGTTTTTGAAGGTTGATTAATTTTTTAGATCCATCGAAATTATGAAATTTTAATTATTTATATCAAAATTGACTAATTTTTTTTTATTAAATAATCATAAGAAATAATAATTTAAAATGTACACTTTTAAAAGCTTAATTTTTTTTAATCAAGAAAAGCTTATTTTCTTTTTCACAAAAAAAAAAAACAAGAAAATCTTATTTTCAAAAATCGTAATAAATGTACTATTTCCTTTTTTTTTATATAAGTTTTATATTTTATAATATAATAATACCAATTATTTCAAACTAATGTCAATTTTCAAAGTTTTTATATATATATATATACATACATACAGTCCCGATATGGTCAGTGCATCTTAATATAACTTTATTAAGATTTGATGAGTCAAAGTATGTAAAACGAGTGGCTCGTATTCAATATCTTTATGAAATTATATCAGGATGCACTGACTTGAAAATTTTTGTATATATATATATTCAATTTTCAAAGTTACTAATCATTTAGGTCATTTTACATGACCACATCAAAATTTACCATAAGTTCAAAAAATAAATAAATAAACAAACGTACATATATTCATTGATCTGTTTAAAAAATTAATTATTCTTAAAGTGAGTTTACCGAAACACCCACATGCTTGTCTTTAAAGTATATTTTTTCTAATAAAAAAAGTTCGACAATTACTAAAATGTAATATCTGATAGAAAGAAGAAAAAAAAAAAAATCAAATATGGTTGTAAAATGTAAAAACAACAATTTAAAAAAAAAAAACTAGTCCCTTCAATATTTGATGGTCGGGATTCGAATCCCACCATACACATTTTAGAAGTATGTGTGAGAAATTTTCTCTCGGTTTATGAAAATAGATATTCAGACCGCATATTATTGTCCGATCTTGATGGGTCCCGACAGTTTATTGTAATAGTTGTACTATTTGTTTTTTAAAGGTTAAAATAAATAAAAAATAAATAAAAAATCCCATGACATTTTAACTATTATTTGATGTGTAGAGAAGTACATTTTTATTCAACACCACCTCCTAAAATTTAACATCCTTTGAAATCCATTAGGTTTACTTAATTTGACAAACAAATAGACCACAATGCCATTTCAATTTTTTTTTTTTTTGACTTTTAAAAAATATAAAATTTTAAACAAATTTAAATAAATAAATAAATATATATATATATAACTTTAAAAATTTATATTACAAATTTTTATTTTTTTTAAATGTAAAAATCAAAATCAAAACAAAAATTAGAAAATTTATTTATTTTAAAAAAATAATACACTTTACAGAAGTTAAAATTTATTTTTTAAAAAAATTTAATTTTTGCTTTTAAATTTTTTAAAAGTTGTAATTTTTTATTATTATTATTTTTAATTTATTTTACATAAATTATAAAATAATATAAAATTAAAGGGCTTAACAATCTTATGGTTGGTCAACCTAACGAGATCTTAACGTTGTTAAGTTGTACGAATGATGTTGAATAAAAGCATACTTCTTTACATATACAATAATAATTAAAAGGTCAGAGATATTTTTATTTTTTCATTATACAACTTTATAATAGAAATAAATTATATCATGAATATATATATATATATATTATTAAAAAACAACAACAACAAAACCTCACAATGGATTTCAACTTATCAATTATGCCAATAGTAGCATTAGTTGCAGCACCGTCAACACGGATGGAACCTGTGCAACTAAAGCAACAGTGCGATAAATAACTCTGTAAAACATAGAAAATGCGATAGATAACTATGTAAAACAAAGAAAATAAATTAAGGTAAATCAAAGTTAATTGTAATTTCCCCAATGAATTAATAAAAAATATATTAAAATAATAGCATTTTAATAAAAATAATATGTGTATCCCAATGGATGAATGGTAGACATATTGTCTGAAAAAATCAACCCAACCATCTTATATTTTGTTGTATTTAATGGTTTCTTTGAAATCTGAATTTTTTTTTTTATTTTTTTTTTATTTTTTTTGTAGAGAACACTTAATTTGTGCGATTTTGGTGATTTAACAAGTAATGCCAATAATTAACCATTAGAAATATCTTCAGAATTAGTTGCCAAAAGATAATGGATATTGCAGGAAAAATTCCTATGCCAACCTTTTGTTGAATGAAAACTAAAATCACCATAGTTTATGAAATTGTATATGGCCTTAAATACTTGCAAAATTAAACATATAAACAATTGTGCTATATCAATATAAGAAATCACAAATTGTACAGAGAAGTACAATTCTTATCATCGCCAGGTTTCTGTCAAATGTAATGCACTTTTTTTCATCATCGGTCCATAGAAGCTAAAAGAACAAAGGATCAACTACCATCGCACCCAAACATGATATAGGTAATTTCAACTCTCTCAAATTCCTATGCCAGCCTTTTGTTGAATGAAAACTGAAATCACCATAGTTTATGAAATTGTATATGACCTTAAATACTTGTAAAATTAAACATATAAACAACTGTGATATATATGTGTAATAGAGTCTAGTTTAATTACATGTGGGAGTGGAATGTTGTTTAAGACTAAGAGGCAACTCCAAAAGAGAATGATTCATTGAATATTTTTGATGGAAACAAGTCCACTGTGGGATGGTAAGACACATCAGATATAAGAAATCATAGATTATACAGAGAAGTACAATTCTTATCATCGCCAGGTTTCTGTCAAATGTAATGCAATTTTATTCATCATCGATCCCTAGGAGATAGAAGAACAAAGGATCAACTGTCATCACACCCAAACATGATATAGGTAACATCAACTCTCTTAAATTCATATGCCAGCCTTTTGTTGAATGAAACTGAAATCACCATAGTTTATAAAATTGTATATAGCCTTAAATACTTGCAAAATTAAACATATAAACAACTGTGTTATATATGTAATAGAGTATAGTTTAATTACATGTGGGAGTGGAAGGTTGCTTAAGACTAAGAGGCAACTCCAAAAGAAAAAAATGATTCCTTGAATATTTTTGACGAAAACGAGTCTACTGTGGGATGGTAAGACACATCAGATATAAGAAATCACATATTGTACAAAGAAGTACAATTTTTATCATCACCAGGTTTTTGTCAAATGTAATGCAGATGATCCCTAGAAGGTAGAAGAACAAAGGATCAATTGTCATCACACCCAAACATGATATAGGTAACATCAACTCTCTCAAAGGCAGCACCATCTTCTTCATCATCTGAGACAAACTTTGTGCCATATCTAAGTTCCCTGGAAAGTTATCTTGTAAGGTAAAAAGTGGTCAAGCCAGTACTCTAAATTCAATTTCCCTGAGACTTGATGATCAAAATGTAAAAAGTGTGCACTACCAAAATAGGAAAGACGTGCAAAATGTAAAAAGTATTACACTATCAAAATAGGAAAGACGGACATGATTTCAACAAACTTTGAGTTCTACCTATCAAACATGATTTCCAATTTTTTTAAGTGAGTTAGCTCATTTGATCTTTGTTTTCTGGTCAGGTCACAGGTGGTGCAAGACACGTTTTTGGTTTATATTCTAACTGGGGCTATAATTCTAAGAGTCAAAACATTTTTTTTAAAGAAAGCCTTTATATATATATATAGTCAATATGGATATAAAATAAATTTTAAAAAAAATAGAGAAAGGTGGAATGATAAATTACAATTGATGAAACAAAATATAAAAAGGAAATTGGAAATAAATAAAATATATCAAATGACATTTATATCCCTAAATTAATAGATTATTTGAAGTAATTTTAACATTGTATGAGGATAAAAATGTATTTTTCTTTTCAAACAAATATTAAGGGGTCTAAAATTATTTGACACTATTCATGCTCGCATTCTTATTTTTCATATAGTTAATAGATGTCTTTCAAATGTGTAACAAATTATAAATTATAAAAGAATTATAAAATGACACATCTACCCTTTTTTATTAAAGAGCATGGAATCTTTAATCGGTAAGTTTGAAGTATCAAAGATATTATTATCTTTCACTTGCACAACAAAAAATTGGGGCTATAATTTCAAGAGCCAAGCCAATTTTTTTTTATAAAGAAAATCATATTTTTATGTAGTTAATAGACATGCAATAAAATAAAAATAGGGAAAAAGCGAAATGATAAATTACAACATATGAAATAAAATATATTAAATGACATTTATATATCTAAATCAATAGATTATTTGATGGAATTTTAACGAGGATAAAAATGTACTTTATTTTTCAAAGAAATATTAAAAGGTCTAGAATTATTTGACAACAATTTTTTTTTAAGGATATTTGACAACATTAACAAAAAAATATATATTAAACAAACAGTTTATTAAAAGTTGTTGATACTTGATTGTTACCTTATATTCGCTGGAAAACTGACACAATTATTACTGCTCTCTTCCTCTCTCTCCTGGCTTGGACTTTTCGGATTTTTTTTTATAAAAAAATCTTTTCATATTTGGTTGTGAGAGATAATTAATGGTGAAATAGGTATACACAATACTAATTCCCAACTCCGGTTATTGCATCATGTCTGTCAAACCCGTTGCGGTAGACTATTGGTTTTGGATGTAGGAGATAGACATGTTGGACTGAAGACCAATTATTTAAACTGTGGTGGTGGATTTGCTATTACGGCACTTGACATGTTGAAGTTCTTTTGATTTAAGATTTCTTAGTTTGGTGTCTTTTCTTTTGGTTTTGGTTTTCTTGGTTTGATCATTTGACAGAGTTCTTTATTCTTCTTTGCAGACCCAAACCTTAAGCGTTCATGCCTAAAATCCACTTTTCTTTTCATCTTCAAGGTAATTGATTTGTTGATATGATTGTTGCTCTGTTTTGTAGTTGGTTATTATAATAAGCAATTTTTTGTTGATTATGGGTTTCCTCGATCATTGTTTATAAATGTTAGTTATGTTGCATTCTAAATCGTTAACTATTCTCGATTAGATTTTTGTTCTGCTATCGATTTGATTTTTGTTGCTCATAATATATCTTATTTCCGACAGTCGGTAATTCAATCTTTTCCAACGGGATATCAGTGTCGTCATAAATGATGGAAATGTAATATATATTTTCGACGGCAAAATGGTCCCCACTTAACCGTTTAGATTGCATTTACCCTAAACTGTCAAGGGAAATAGGAAGAACGGTAAATTTAATATTTATTTACAAAATTATGGAATTGTTAAATCAAATTATTTTTATTTATGTAGGTAATGTAGATCCTAAAAATCCACAATTGAATTTGGTAGAGCGGAGGGCACTGGCAATCCTGTAAAATAAAAAAGAGAATACAGAGTTGGGGTGGTCCTTTTGGGGACTCTCCGACACTCAAGTCATATATCTGTAAGAGAAATCGTTTGTATAGAATAAAACTTGAATATAATCAATTTCATCAACTATATTGAATTACTAAATAATAAAGATCAAACCATAAACAAGGCTGGTCGAGTCCTGGGTGGTGTCGTTCGAATAGCCTTATGTTCGCTTGGGTTGATCATGCAGATGGTTTGACGAGTAGTAAAAAATGGTGGCTTTTAGTCGAATGGGTGCTTATTCGGTAGAGATGGCAATTATGATATAATGTATTGAATGCAACACTTTGACTTTGAATGAGTTTTGAGAAATTAAAATATGAGTTTAGAGACAAAATGTGTCTCTGCTTTTGCGTGAGTGGGACTCTCCAAATCCAAGTCCCTCTTAAAGTGACAGGGCTGCTGCTATTTATAGCCCATGAGAAGTGTTCCTCCGGTGAATAACTAGTATGATTTCTGTTATCTTCACATGAGATCATGGGTTGAGATTATGATTTTATCCTCCAAGATCTTAGGGATCTCAATATTTTAAATTTGTTTCAACAATGAGTGACGATATTTGCACCCCTTAAAAATCGTATGTACACCCCAAATTAGTATATTTTTAAAAATCCAATAATACCCTTAAGTAAAATTACTAAGAGGACTAATTGTTTGTTAGTACACCCACCAATAATTATTAATTAGTTTCCTATTTTAATCTTTTGTATTTTTTTTCCTATTAATGGTATGATATTATTAACATATATCATAAAAACTCTTTCCATTTTAATAAACCATAGATTCTCTTTTAAATATATTTTCAATCTCTTTTAAGAAAATGCAAATTGATTGCTAAGTATGGAAAATAAATTAAAATCATGAGACAAATTTGGGTGTGAAAAAGTAAAGTTTTAAATTATTTTTTATTAGAAGAATAAAATCATTATGTATATAAACATACTTTTAAATTAACTATATTATCTATATTATTTTTATTTCTTTCAAACACACTTTAGACTTTTTTTTTATCAATATTATATGTTCTTTCTTGTTAAAAAAAAAATTATATGTTCTTCAATTTCATGAACACCTATTTTTTTTTTTTTTTTTTAAATATCATTTAACACATATCTACTTCCACATTAATTGGGATATGATACAAATCTTACATTCCGACAACTCTCTCAAACAGAAAGTGGTTCTCCAATAAAATAAAATAAAAATCTTTAAATGGATTTTTAATAAAAAATGGAGTTTGATTTTGAAAAAATCAAGAAGAGAAAAAAAAATAGGGAAGAGAGAGAATAATTAAAGGTAACAATTTTTTTTTGAAATAATAATTAAGTTAATTAAATAACATAATAATAGTCATAGGTGGTGTGTACATACAAAAATACAATAAGTATAATTAAAGAAAGGGTATTTTTGGCATTAAGTGGGGCTTATTTACAAATTAGTGATTTTTTTTTTTAAATTTGATGGGTGTGATTACGAAAGAGGTATAGATACAGTTTTTGAGGTGTGCCATTATCGCCACTCTTCAACAATATTGATTTGGGTCAAGTTCCTTTAGTTGCACATCTAACTTAGTCCTTCATAGACTTAGTCAAGGCTTGAGTCCTTTTTGGACCCACGTTGGGCCTGATCATGCTTGAATTTTGATATCAACAGATTGTCTGACTCTTTATTTGGATTTCCAAAATTATTCCTCAATATTTGTTGTGCTGTTTTTGGCTGCCACAGACATTAAAAAAATAATGATGTTGGGCTTGTAGTCGGATTCGTTGTGAACCACACTTTTAGGAGTAATCCTAACGTTGTAAGTTTCTGTTTTTTCAATATAAATATATATAATAGTATCATATAATTAATCAATTGTTTCACTATTTGAGCAGAGTTACTTTGTGAATGATCCTTATATATTAATAAAATCTGAGAATTTTTCAAGCATTATACATATTTATCCCAATTTTGTTAAATATGACGACATTGGAAAAATGAAAAAAGTATAGAAAAATTCAAAAAATAGTTATTGTACTTAAAACTTCTCAACTTTTATTCATATTAAAATTCATAAAAATCGATGTGATTCCATCAAGGTTCTTACCGAAATTAAAGTAAATGATCCCCCCACTTGCAAGTTACTATATAATAATGATAATAATAATTCTTTAGTCATGGCCGGATCTGAAGTTTTTTGTGTGATCCCAAGAATTATCACATGTGATTATCCCTGTAAATTGATGGACCACCTGAAAAATTTAACTAGTATCGATTTAATTTGATTTGATTTGACTTTTAAAAGGAGTATTGTTTTTTTTTTTTTTGTTTTTTTGTTTTTTTTTTAAGGTTTTAAAGGTATACAAGAGTATCGTCTTGATTTTAAAAAATAAGAATTTTTTTTAAAGTATTACATAAATTTGGGGGGGTGGGGTGACAAACCCACAACCTTATGGTGTATATGTGAAGGGTATACCAGCGGACTAACTTCATCTCGTCATTGAACCGTACATTTATAAAAACTAGTTTTAAAAAAATATTAATAAAATTATTAGAGTAACGATAGACTATCTAAAAAATTTACTCAAATTCATACTAGAACGATGTGATAGGATTAAGCATGAATTTGGATAAAAAAAAATTGGACAGATCAACATTACTCAAATTATTATTTACTTATTTTTCTATAATTTTTAGGGCTTGTTTGGTACGTTGTACTGGACATGATTAGCACACTGTATGATACTAATTTAGTACTATAACATTTTAGTACTGTGGCGTTTGGTAACATTTTATAGTCGTACTGAATTGTATGACTTATTGATTTAGTACTATCTGAATCGCACTAAGTTATACGGTGGTAGAAACTATTTCTCAACCGTACAAGACTTATAAAAAATATTTAAAATAAAATATATTTAAACAAAAAAAAATTATACTTGAGGCCAAATAGCCTCTATCGTGGAGGCTGCCTGGCCTCGTCCCTTCAAGGGGTCGTCGCCCTCCGTTCGTGGACCGTATGAACGGAGGCTGATGGCCCCTTGAGGAGACGAGGCCAGGTAGCCTCCACAATGGAGGCTGTTTGGCCTTAAGTAATATTTTAAAATCTAATATATATTCATTCGAAAAAAAATAAAAATAAAAATAAAACAAATTTAGAAGTTGTCTATTAAAATTTAATATTTAAATATATTTATAAATGTTTAATTTAAATAAAAAGTTATATTAACCATACAAGTATTGTCTAATACTATCTGGTATCAAACAATGGAGAGTATTAATTAATCCTATACGGTATAATACTATCCAGTATAATCTTATACAATACAATCCAGTACAGTGTGCCAAACATGACCTTATATTTTATAGGGGGAATTGCACAAACATCCCCCTCCCCCGATATTTGATAAAATTACACGGATATGGTAGTTTTGGCCATATAAGCACAAACTTCCCTCAACATTTGAAAATTATTGCACAAGCATCCTTTACCGTTAGATGAATCCGTTAGTCAATGGTCAAATGTGTAAAAAGTATAAAATACCTTATATTTTAAATTTAAATAAACTAAAAAAAATTAAAAATAAGATAAAAAAAATATTTAAAAATCTTTTAGATAACATGAATGTATCTTAAATCTGAAACCTAGAAGAAAAAAAAATTAATCTTAAAAAAAAATCAGTTTGTGCAATTCCCCCTCGATTTTAAATAAATTTAAAATTTAAAATTTATTTATTATTAAATTGTTTAAAAAGCTATTTTTTATTTGTAAAGATGAATTTTTTTTTCTAAGTTTCAGATTTAAAATATATTCATGTTTTCTAAAATATTATATATATATATATATATATATATATATATATATTTATCTTATTTTTAATTTTTTTAGTTTATTTAAAATAAAAATAAAAAGTATTTTAGACTTTTTACTGTTTTGACTTTTGACTAACGGATCCATCTAACGGTAGGGTATGCTTGTGCAATAATATTCAAATGTTAAGGGAAGTTTGTGTGTGTATGGTTAAAACTATCATATCCGTGCAATATTATTAACAATAATGCTAAACATCCCACCTAAAATCCCACATTTTTTATCCCACTACATGTGGCATGTGAGGTGTCAAATTGTGAGTGGATACATATTAATGACACCTACCCCATGTATCCACTCATAATTTGACACCTCACATGCCACATGTAGTGGGATGAAAAAAGTGGGATTTTAGGTGTGATGTGGAGCATTACAGCATTATTAAACCTCGAGGAATGTTTGTGCAATTCCCCCTATTTTATAATAAAATAATACCAGTTAAAAACTGGGCCTGATAACCCGAATCCAGTCCAAACTTTAAAAGGTCTCATCACACACACGTTCACGGTACACACGCAGCGCCACTTACAAGTTACAACCACTGTCTGCGGCTCTGCCGAAAAAATGTCGACCCTAATCCGCAGAACCGCCCCGATTCTCCGTCTCAAATCATGCTATTCGGATCTTTGCACGACCCGCCTTCTCCACAGTCGGAGCGTAGGTCGACGAAACGGAGCGCCAACCGGTCTCTACGGCTTCGAACACTTGAAAACCGCCAAAGGCTTTCAACGGTTCGTCGACGATGCCATTGAAAGGTAAAACAAATCCATTTAAAAAAAAAGAGAAAATAACAGAAATATATTCGTTTGTTGTCATGGAAAAAAAATTCAGGTTTTGAAGTAGCTAAATTTTATATTTTCATTCAGCGAAGCAAATGAGAACATAAATTTTGATTTTTTTGATTTTTTTTTTTGGTTTATTCTTATGTGCTGTTTGGAAGATGAGAAAATAATTAAGTTAAATTCCTTCTGGAAACATGATATTTATTCTTCGAAGTGTTGTTTGGTTGCTGAGAATGTAAAATGCAAGAAAAGGAAAAAAAAAAATGGAGACTTTGACGGTTTGATTGCTACATTGTTTTTCTTTGATGAGTTTTTTTTTATTATTTATTTTTAAATTCTTAATCATCAAAAAGAACAAAATAATAATTATAATAAATAAGGTTGATACTTCATTTAGTTAGCATTTCGAAGGAATTTTCAGCTAGCTGGTTCATGTTTGCTGTTGTTTCTAAGTTCTAATTTTTGTTATTAATATTTTCAATTCAATTTATATTGTTAGGTCGGCGGAACTTGTTAATTTTATATCTTGGAAGCCGTCATCTGCTGAAGTTATCCGAGCAATGGATGAAATTTCAGATACAGTAGGTTCTTTCCTTCTTTTGTGTGGGTATTATTAATTCATTTTTAGAGTTTAGAGAGTCTGTTGTAATTGCAGTCTTATTTTTCAGGTCTGTTGTGTTGTTGATTCTGCAGAACTTTGTAGACAAACTCATCCTGAAAGGTTACTCTTCTCCATGTTTTGTGGTTTTTTTTACCTCCTTATAAGTGTGATAAAAATTTTAGAACCAATATGCATTATTCTTGTTGGTATGTACTATAATTTCTGTTTCTTTTTATTTTTATTGCTATCAGAGAATTCGTTGAGGAGGCTAACCAGGCGTCAATGAGAATTAATGAATATCTACATGTGAGGTGACCAGTAATCCATTTGGCCTTCAAATTTTCTTGCCCGCTGCCTGCTTTTGTTCTTCCTATTTGTAGTGAAATTATAATATAGCTATTATTGTTTTAATATCTATGAGCACAAGTTAACTATTTAATAAGTTCTATTACTGAAACGCCTATACTACTATTTCAGCCACCTTATTTGACAATGAGCTTAAACCCCTCTTCAATCTTCAGTACTTAAAGGATTGAACCCAGCGCTTTTATTTGTCTTAAATAATATGATATCAGTCTCTTTGACACCTGTCTGAAATAGCAGAGTTGTTCTACTATAAATTGATGAGCCATTGCTATTAATCTCATAACTGGGTTTGTTGTTGGTGTGCAGTATCTCAACACAAATCATACCTTGTATGATACGGTGAAAAAAGCGGAAC
Organism: Acer yangbiense; assembly: GCA_008009225.1. Taxonomy (NCBI): domain Eukaryota; kingdom Viridiplantae; phylum Streptophyta; class Magnoliopsida; order Sapindales; family Sapindaceae; genus Acer; species Acer yangbiense. Next base: position 60,880,040 of record CM017762.1, read on the forward strand.
AAGATAGTCATTTGCTTTCCAAGGAAGCTCATAGGGCTGCCAATCACCTGCGCATTGACTTTGAGAAGGGTGGCATTCATCTTTGTCCTCGTATGTATAGTATCATAATCAATTTTCAGTCTGTCACTGCACAATTCTCCACTTTTAGAAAATAAAAATCACACTTTGTTTTGCAGAGAAACTAGATCGAGTAAATCAGCTAAATATAGATATTTTTCATCTGGGCAGGGAGTAAGTAATATCCTTTCCTGTGATGCTCTGCTTCTGTATTCAGTGGCATATTTAATTGATAAATCATGTTTGATAAGTTATTCAAATGATTCATAGTGTATGTATTGGATATGAATCAGGTTTAGTCAAAATATTATCACTGACCCAGGTCATGTGGATATATTTCCGGTATCACGCATCCCAAAACACATACACCATCTCCTTAAGCCTATTTATCGAATAACATCTGGAACATCAAGTGAGTCATTGAGGTCATGGGATAACAGAAAAGAAAAAGGATTCCGGATAACAACTGAGCCGCGCACTCTACATTCTATTCTGCAATGGACGTCAGATGATGAGGTATCTTTTGTATTTTGTTTGCATACCTCTAGGTTTTTTCCCTTTTCGTTGCATTCTAGTGAATTTAAGACTGTAAGGTAACACGAAAAAAATTGAGCAAAATGTTGATCCTGCCTGCTAGAGGTGAACTCTAGCTTGATACTTTTGAAATTTTCCTTTAATGATATTCTCAAAAGAGGTAGTTAACTCACTTAAGATTCTGTTTAGATAAAGAGCTGACACATTTTAATTGCCTCATTTAAATTTATTTTTCTGGCAGTCATCAAAACTTCACTGTGCTTTCTTCTTCCTCCCTTCTTTTTTCTCCCTTTTCTTTCAGGTTAGGAAGATGGCATATGTGAAAGGAAATGCTGTTCCACATGCAAACCACGAAGTGCTTGATAAGCTAATAGCAGCCCGCCATGAGCTTTCTCAGGTTGTTTATATATAATGTTATGAGTCACTTCAAAGAATAATCTGTTGATCTGATAAAAATTATCAATGAATATGTTTATATACTTACCATTTTGAATGTGTATCTCTTAACCTCTAGATTGAAGGCTTTAATTTATGACATTGGAGAAGTCTCTTTAATGTTCTGCAAAGTTTGTTTGCTATGTTTGAACACTTGCAGGCGTCATTTTATCAGTAACCATAAATTGACCTTGCCATTAGCTGTCAACTATATGAGATTTAATGCGTAATGATTTTTATAGGAGGAGAGATTTGTAGCCAAGCAAGAAATGGGATAGGATTTTTTTTTTTTTTAGTGGCTGTCAGATGATAATTATTAAATTCCATCATTGTATGGGTTTGTGATGTGAATGTGTTTGGTAATAATTATCTTAATGAATATATGTCCTACATTATTAGCCTGATTTATGCTTGAGAAGTATCGTTTCAGGTGTCAATTCTCCTATTTACAAGAATGGTTGTGTACGTCGTTGAGCATTTCTGATCGTCTTTTTAGCAGCTGAGCTATTATTAGCCAGCCTTTTGTGTTCCAATGGTGATAATTTGTTTTAACAAATACATGAGTGGAAGTTTTGGGAATTTAAATGACTATCAAATTTGAAATCATATCAATGATGGTTTTGTCAATGAATTTCCTATTCAGTTTTATGAACAAATTAAGCTCGGATTAGTAATATATAAGAATATATCCTTTAAGGGCTCAGGAACTTAATCGAAATGATTCATGTTTGTTTTAGTTTGGCAGAAAATTATTGCAGACATATTTAAGCAATTAGCCACTTGAGTAAGAAGGACAATTGGTTCATATGCTAGTATAAAATTTTATGCCTCATTAGTTACAGCTTTTATTGTATATCCTATGTATTTGGGTAGCGACCGAAGCTTTTTATTATATGTTACAATTATATGACACTTTTTTTTCATTTACTGACGACTGCAGATAATGGGGTGTAGATCTTATTCTGATTTTATGGTGAAGCCAAATATGGCTTCATCACCGGATGTTGTGATGTCCTTTTTGCTTGAGATGAGTAAGATGATTAAGCCAAAGGCTGATGAGGTATTATATTCTTTTTCAAGCATATTTGTGAGGTGTGAAGTGTTTCTACTTTTTCATTTTCAGTTAAGATTTTATAGTAGTTTTTGTAATTGACGGGTTACTTTTATTTTAGGAGTTTAATGCAATTCAGGACTTCAAGAGGGAAAAAAGTGGTCAAAGATTTGTAGATTTAGAGCCATGGGATGAGGCATACTACACAGCAATGATGAGGTCTTCTGCATATAATTTGGACTCTTTGGTAAGTTATGATTTTGCTGATTTGCTCATTCTGCATGTTGAGTGTAACCAGCAGAGTTCTATTTAGTTACTGTTCTCATGAGTCATGACAGATGGTGACTTGATTTTGTTCCTGTTTCTCTGCAATCATGTTATGGAGTAAGGTTTATTGGACTTGATGAGATGTGCAATTTAGGTTTATTGGACTTGATGAGATGTGCAATTTTTTCATTTGCAGGTTGTGGCATCATATTTTGCTTTACCGCAATGTATTGAGGGTTTGAAAGTGCTGGTGGAGTCTTTATTTGGTGCAACATTTCATAGTGTCCCCCTGGCCCCAGGCGAATCATGGCACCCAGATGTGCTTAAAATGTCTCTTCATCATCCTGAAGAGGTACATGCATAGATGATTGACACAAATCTTATCATTTGGAGCAAGTATACTGTACACAATGTTGTCTACGTATCCCGAATTTTGATGTAGAGTAGAATTTTATAAGTTTGTTGTACCTTTGTTTCACTAAAATTCGATATAATCATAGACTTGCTCAATGACTTGGATCAACCATGGAGGAGTAGCATGGATTTTGTTTATCTTAGGTTCAATCTTACTGGTCAAAAAATGATAGGAACACACACACACACATATATACCCTTGTTTAAATTTTAATACGCATTGTTTCCTCCCCTTCTCAATTCAAAACATTCAGAATCCTGCTTTTACTGCCATTATCAAAGGTTGAAAGAATTTTGTTTTACCGTTCACTGTTTTGCTTGTCCAATTATATTTTGACTTAATTTTGCTGTTCTTTCATGTCTGCTCCAATCTCTATTGAAGCATTATATATTTGTTTCAGGGTGACATGGGGTATCTGTACCTTGATTTGTACTCAAGGGCAGGCAAGTATCCAGGTTGTGCTAATTTTGCGATTAAAGGGGGGCGTCGAATATCTGAATCAGAATACCAGCTTCCTGTATGTTCATAGATTCTAGAAATATTCTCAGTTTTCTGTTTATAGGTGTTCCAACTAGCATACAAGGTGGTACTTGATTAGTTTAACTATTTCCTTTCGGAATTTAAAGATTTCTCCTAATCAAATTCTATTCGTTGAGCTAACTATCTTCTGCTAGCATTGGAGTCCTTTAGATTATTAGTAGAATGCCTAACTGTTAATTAGTCCAAGCGTTTTTTTATCAGTTCCTTTGAGGGCATTTGCTGTATAAGCTTGCATAATTTCGAGTTTCCAAACTCCCAAGCTAGACTTGATAAATATGCAGTTCACAGTATGTCATAATACTGAGTACTGTACAGGCGTACAGCATATATATTTGTAGTTTTTGGTACTTTATTTGGTCATGTGGCATTTTTTATTAAAATGAGAAATTTATATTTAACTATTTAATGAAGTTGTGCTGCTGATTTGTTTGTTTGATAGAAAAGCATGAAATGGGGATATATTGTTATTATTGTTTATTTCTGGAACATTTTTCATGACAGGCAAGATCATTTTGTTTATATTTTTATAGTGTTTCTTGAGGGGGATGAATAAAAAAGGTCATTAACCTTTAGTTTTCCACCAAAACAAGGTTGAGGAGCCTCACCTGAATATGGTTCCAACATAAGTATTTGTTTCACATGAGATAGTCATAAGTCGGGGACTTGAACTTGTGTTACATAGACCAAGTTCAGTGCCCTTTTCCCCAAGCAATTTATGAGTCCAATATGTGCTTTTTGAAAATTCATTTAGAATAAATACCAATGCATTGATAATCCTGAAAGTTGCCTATGGGCTATTAAATTTAGTTTTTGTTGACATAGGTAATCCTGAATGTTTTTATGGGCTATGAAATTTAGTTCTGGCTTGCCTTTGTTTTGGTAATACTGCAGGTTGTGGCCCTCGTTTGCAACTTTGCTGGTTCACATAATTCATCGACTGCAAGGCTTAATCATGGTGAAGTAGAAACTCTGTTTCATGAATTTGGACATGCTCTTCATTCCTTGCTCTCAAGAACGGTATTCTATTTATATTTCACACCCCCCGGTATATGGCCTTGGTCCTTTATAGTAATTTATGTGTTTACTATTTTGTAGGACTACCAACACTTTTCAGGCACCAGGGTGGCTCTTGATTTTGCTGAGATGCCTTCAAACCTCTTTGAGTGAGTATAAATGCTGCAATTTTGAAAGTATTATCTTTCTTTTTAAACTATTACAAGTTGGGGTTTGGGGGAGGGGGACATGACTTGAAGAATCCACAACCTCATTGACGTAGGTGTAAGGGGCAAACCATTTGACCAATCTCATCTCGTCGAAAGTATTTTCTTTCCTGAAACCCCTTTCTTGGATTAATTAGTTTTCCCAATATGTGACTTACATGAGGTCAGACTTGATCTCGTGTAATGTCACCTTGATGCCATCAAAGTATATTACATCCAAAAACTCTTCATCAAATCACAAAATGCTATTTCCCTTCCCAGTTGTTTCTTCTTGTCCTTGAATCTCCCATGTCAAATGCCATAATATATCTTGAATAAAAACAGTGGTTTGCAGATTTCATCTGTGTTGCACTCATGGTACCCAATTCTTGATGACCTTGCACATCTTACCAACAAATGTCATGGGTGAAGGATTTCAGGGTGCAGTCAACTGGACATATTATGCTTACTAAAGAGACGCCTTCTAGACCTAGCTTCGCTGCTAGAAATGAAAATAGTCAAAAACTTTGTTGGATAAGCCCAGCTAACTAGAAAACTTTGGAAAGTTAAGGAAGATTAATTCCACAGTTAAATTCTCACCACGTTAATGAGTATTAATCTTTAGGTCAGATAGATTCAACCTTTCCATTATCATGAAATCATTAATAACTTCCTTTCATTAGCTTCTTCATACAGTACCTCTTTTACTGTATTACCTCTTTAATGATGTTATCATCTTCATGGAACAAGCAGAGGTACATGAATGTGCTAATTTTAGTTAACAAATTTTTTATAAACAACTAATTTAATTGAATAAATTTTTAATTTTACCTACAAAAAATGAGTACAACTTTTAAGATTTATGATTGATACCCAACTTCTTCTTAATGTATGTTTTTCTGAATAAGAAGGGAAGATGAATTCTGTGCTTTAATGTCATCTTGATTCTTGAAACTGATTGGTGATATCCCTAGGTACTATGCATGGGATTATCGAGTCTTGAGGAGATTTGCTAAACACTATTCAACTGGTGAAGTAATACCTGAAAAGTTGGTAGAGTCATTGCAAGGTGCCAGAGATATGTTTGCCGCAACTGAATTGCAACGTCAGGTTTATTGTTGAAGGCCAAAATTTAATTAACAAATGACTCCTACATTTTCTATACGAGGTAGAAAGAAGTATTTACCTATGTTTGTGTGTTTGTTTGGCTTTCTTCAGATTTTTTATGCTTTGGTTGACCAAACACTCTTCGGGGAACAGCCACACCCACCCAGAGATACAAGCTCTATTGTTGCAGATATGAAAAGGCAATATACCAGCTGGAAGCATGTCGAGGGTACACATTGGCAGATCCGATTTAGTCATCTCATTAACTATGGTGCAGGTATGTTTGAAGCGTGTATCATTATGTGCTTAAATTTCTGATGGACAATGCCATTTGGGGTGAATGGCTTCAGTCTAGGATGATAAATAATTATCTTCCGTTGTTGTGATTGTTCCTTAATTTGTGTAGGCTATTATAGCTACTTGTACTCCAAATGTTTTGCTGCAACCATATGGCAGAAGCTGTGCCAGGAGGATCCACTATCATTAACCACAGGAACTGCTCTTAGAACAAAATTATTGCAGCATGGTGGAGCCAAAGATCCGGCTGATATGTTGAATGATCTAGTAGGAGACGGGATTCTTAGACAATCCAACGCTGGGATAGTTCCCGACATAACAAGTTTTTCAGATGAAATGAAGCTAGTCGAAGACAAGCAGAAACAGCAGAAACAGCAGAAACAGCTTGCTCTGTAACTGAATCAGAAAAAACAAAAATACCAAATCAAAGGCAAAAAGGGGAAACAGAAATTTAGGAGGTGTAAGCGGATAGGTTCCATGACATTCCTTGTAATCAGATGGCTCCCAAAAAAATTGCACATGCTCAAAACATATTTCTTTCATCTTTTTCATTTTCTTTTAACTTGTGCTACAAGGCAACAAAAGAACCAACTACAAAAAGCTCTCAGCTAGTAATTTACTTTCAACTGTTGCTATCCATTTTTGGATGATAGAATTCACTTCTTCTGGCCGCTCGTCGTGAGGGTAATGTCCTGAAATAAAAGAAATAGTGAACAAATTAGAACTGCAATTTTGATGTTTCGGGGCAGGCAAAAACTTCTGAGAATATATTAGTAGAATTACCAGCATCCAGTTCCTTGATTACAACCCCAGAACAATACTCTTTAAGCATAGCTAGTTTCGATTTGGAGTCAGATATTGGATCTTTCATTCCCTAATAGCAAATACTATAACAGGAAATCGTAATGGGGCAATCGAGCTATCAGTAACACGAGAATGCACTTCATAGAGGAGATTGTGGCCTTGATTTTTCGTACCTGGATAATTAGAATCTTTTCTTCGAATCCTTCTAATAGATAGTTGAGAGGAATCGATAGATTGAAGCTGAAAATACTTTCGAGCACCACTAGCACACCGGGATCATTGGACTAAACATTTATACTAACATTTCCCTTTCCTATTTATTTATATAACGAATTGAAAACTCTAGATTTGTTATATAATATATGGCAAATTTACCCTATAATATATATCACTCATAGACATCTCAATCTATAGTTGGCTTTTAAGCCAATAAAAACTTGCCAATGACTCTAAAGGTAATGGTCAAACTCTAAAGGTAGGGGAAGTGAGTGTCGATTGTTGGTAAAGTTGTTTTTGAGTGTCAATTAGCAAACCCCAGGTAGGTTCTCGGTAATTACGTCTAAATTAAATCAAGCTCAATGGTATTTTTATTTATTATTATTTAAGATTAGATTATTTTATAATATTTCAATTTAAATTAAGGAGAAATTAGAATTACAATTTCATATTCATTACTCCATGAGTATTTTATTTTTGTTTCATAATGTGTGTGTTGGTGTCAATCCAGAATATATATTTTTTTTTCTTTTCGATACAACAGTATATATCGGAATTTTTTGCCATCCATTAACAAATGTAGCTATCTCATTTGCAGAACTACAATAATATATTTCTATTTACATTAAAATTTAAGGGAAAAATAATAATAATATTAGTCATATGGGGGGCTTGTTTGTCGCCATAAAAACATGAGCATGCAATAAAAACAAGTATGGTAGCCAAGCATTTTCCATCTAAATGGTCTTGAATTATAGATGGCTTTTGCTTGATGATCTCCGTCAACTTATAACCGGCAGCTTTACCTTTGCTAAATGCTCCAAGATTTGAAAATGACTGACCCAAACTCCTGCAACAACCAATAATCGTATTATAATCAAGAGAAAACATGAACATCTGTAATGACTAAAAACAGGAAAACAATTTAGGGTTGAATTAAAGGTGATCATAAAATATAAATAGATATCTGACCAATCTATGGTTCTTGAATGCTGATCTCAAACGCCATTTGCTGTGGCTGATGAGACTCTGTTGGTGGTGTTTGCTTCTGGGCAGCCTGATGCTTCTTCATTGTTTTGAAACGCCAGAATAATTGTAGGAAAAGAGCCGCATGATTCTTAATTAGTATACTTTTCAAGTCAGCGGACATAAGAGCAAAGCCTACAGCTTCTGTAAGTACCGAAACAGTCTTGTTTGAGATAGGGAGGTCGGACGAATAGGGGTCAGCTTGAAACCAAGCTACAAGTTCTTCTCCAAAGAATCCATCACTATCTCTGAGATGATTAATTACGGTTCTACGACGTGAAGAGCCTGCTGCAGAGCCAGTTTTGACATTCCTGAAATTGCACCAAAAAAAGTATTTTATCAATCTTGTCACCTTCCATGACAATGTCAGTGTGTTCAGTGTATGAAACTGGCTTGACACAATTACACAACTCATCCACCATTGCTTCACTCCACCATCCAAACTCTTTTACCTTTATAAACATTTAAAAATAACAATGAGAATATATCCAACAGACATTTCACAGGTGTAAACCCCCGGACATAACTCATGTCCGGAATCATTGATTATCGCATGTGATAATCAGTTTTGTTGCCCTACATACCGATTATCATGTGATTCCGGACATAAATCATGATTTCAGACAAAAGTAATTATGTTCGAGCTACGGGTTTGCATCTGAGGATTTATATCTATATATATTCAATATACAGTAATTGTAAGATCGATTGAAGTTCAAATTGATAACTTAATTGTAGAGAATGGAAATACTCACTTTCTTGAGTGATTCTAAACAGAGTTCGCGTTTAATCTTCCTTTTCAGGTCCTTGGAAAGATCACAAAGAAAATCCACTGCATCAATACCTTTAGCACTAACACCTTTGGTTTCCTTCCATATGGATCCCTTATATTCCTTTACTTGCTGTTGAAGATTCTCAGAGAGATTTCTGAAGAGCATACAGTTATATTGTTGGACCATCAGTTTTCTCCTTTCTACTCTTGCAGCAACAAATCGCTTATAGCTCTGTTTTACAAGAAACAATGATGATCAAAAGAAATTAAAACTTCATGTTTCAATGTTAAGGCAATATAAAAGTAAGTTGATATATAAAAAACAATAAAATATACATCAACCTGTATTTGTCCAATTACGACAACAAACAAAACAACACCCATCGTGGAGATTGCAATTCCAAAAACATTGTCAAAGGTATTTCCATCTGTCTGGAGGTTCTGGCCAAAAGAACTGCAGAAAGTTGAATTTAAGTATATATATCAAACCTTGATTATCTCAAAATTAGCAAATGCTATTAACCTTATAAAGTATCACAAAACAATTAATATGTCAGAAAAATGTATTTCATGCATATACGAACCTGAGACTTTGCAAGCCCCATCGAATACAAAATGATAATTTCTATGGAAAATCTTTCACCCTCGATATATGGTAATGAATAATTTCATTAGATATTCCGAAATTACAGTTTGATGTGTTGCCTTCATAATGCCTTAAACTTTCATCACAGAACCGAATATCGCATCTGGATAGTATTTTGCATGTTTTATTCCAGCATTCAGCCACTTTAAATACCGAGTACAAGTACCAAAGGGCTCCCATTACCTAAAACATAATCAACTCTATTCTTGATTAGAAAATTTTGCACAGTTGAGAAATAATTACATATATATATATATATATAAAGTGATATAAGATTCCCAAGAAGAGAAATCTAAATAAAAGTTATCAGGTCTTCTGCTTTAGCTTTGTATTTCTCTCAAGACCTTGTTTTTTTTTAATTAGATAATATATTCAACAAGAGCCATAAAGGCCAAAGAGAACAACACAAACGAGCCAACAAAGACCCACAGAACCACAACCAGGCCGAGCAAGCCAAAACAAAACAGAGGAGCACAAACTAACACAACAGCAAAACAGAGAACGAAACCAAAAAACAGAAACAGAACAGAGACAAACAACCACACACAAGCGCAACAAAGCCACATCAATCTAGACTCCATTCCAGCATATATATAAGTGAGACTCAGAGGCAAATATTTCTCTCAAGACTTTCATCGAACACTTTGTTGTTACCAAATTTTTCGCTCTGTTTAAATAACTACTCAAATACTAAGAATTTTTTTTTTAAGTAAGAAGGAGAAATTTATTAATAAAAGAAAGTGAAGAAAACAAAAGGTAGTAAAAGTAATTAATAAAAAAAAGAAGCACAAACAAAAATAGATTTTAATTATCAATAAAACCACAGTGAAGCCATGTAAAATAATTAACAAATATATTTTAATTATTTTACTCACATAAGCACTCCACGGGTATAAAAGAGCGAACAACCGTCCGTTTTCGAAGTAATTCAGATGAATAGCTATTACAAACATCCTCAGCAGTGATTGGAAAAGGATAATTCCCACTGCAGAAGAAATTCCTGAGGTAAACTTTTGTCGAATGAGAAGTGAAATCACCATCCCCTGCACAGTAGTTGTTTTCTACAAATTAATTGTTGTTCACAAATACTTGCATATAAACAACTGGTGCTATATCTGTAAAAGAGTTAAGAGTCTAGTTTAATTACCTGTGGGAGTGGAAGGTTGCTTACGACTAAGAGGCAACTGTTGCGGAAATGCCCAGAAAATTCGATAGAAAGTGCACACAACACACAAACACAGATATTTACGTGGTTCGGCAATTGCCTACGTCCACGGGAGGCAGCAAACTAATATTATTGAGAAATTATACAAATTACAATAAACAGAATTTCTCTCAGATTCTCTCAAGAACTCTCTCAGAAATCAGGAAGCTTTGCTTCTCTTGCTGCTTACCCTCCTTGCTTGTTTGAGGGTCTTATTTATAGGGGAAAGGCAGAGACAAACCTCCCCCATTTTCAACATGGTGGTTGTGCTCATGAATGTGGCCGGTGGTAGATGGTAGGTGGAAGTTGAGAAGGTGGAAGTTGAGCCAATTTGTCAACAATCTCCACCTTGGCGAGAATCCACCGATTAATGCTGCCTCCATTACACCCTTAGGCGCTACGGGCTCGAGAGATATTGATCAAGTCCAAACAATGTTGAAACTTGATCCCTGTTACCACCTTTGTTAACATATCTGCAGGATTGTCTGCAGTTCCGATCTTCTGGAGTAGAATGTTCCCTTCATCTACTATTTCCCGAACAAAGTGGTAACGGACGTCTATATGCTTGGTGCGACTGTGATGGACTTGGTTCTTTGCCAAACAAATGGCACTCTGGCTGTCGCAGAAAATCTCCACGTTTTCTTGAACAATGCCCAAGTCTCTGATTAAACCATGAAACCAAATAGCTTCTTTGAAAGCTTCTGTTACAGCCATATACTCTGCCTCAGTAGTAGACAAAGCCACTGTTGACTGTAAAGTTGATCTCCAACTTACCGGTCCTCCTGCCATAGTGAACACATAACCAGTAGTAGATCGGCGCTTATCAAGATCACCAGCATAATCAGAATCAACATATCCTACGATATGTTTGTCAATCGTCCGATCTCTCTCGAACTTCAAACCAACATCTACAGTACCCTGAATGTACCGTAGAATCCATTTCACTGCTTGCCAGTGGCCTTGACCAGGATTATGCATGTAACGGCTCACCATACTTACGGCGTGTGAAATGTCAGGTCTAGTACACACCATCGCATACATCAAGGCACCAATGGCATTTGCATATGGAATATGATCCATTTGCCTCTTTGCATCATCAGTAGTTGGTGACATCAGTGCACTCAGTTTAAAATGTGGAGCCAACGGTGTACTTACAGGTTTAGATTTGCTATCAATGCCAAACCTCTGAAGTACAGTTTTCAAATACTGAGTCTGTGTCAAACATATGGTACCTTTCACTCTGTCCCTTTTGATCTTCATACCAAGAATCTTCTTGGCCTCTCCAAGATCCTTCATGTCGAACTCTGAGCTCAATTGAGCTTTCAGCCTGTCTATCTCCACCTTGCTCTTAGATGCTATCAGCATATCATCCACATATAAGAGCAAATAGACAAATGTACCATCTTGGAGTTTGCAAAAATATACACAGTGATCAAAATGACTGCGTGTGTACTTCTGAGTCATCATGAAGCTGTCAAACCGTTTGTACCACTGTCTCGGTGACTGCTTCAAACCATACAGGGATTTGTTCAGCTTGCAAGCCCAATTCTCACGTCCTGGAACTTTAAACCCTTCTGGCTGAGACATATAAATTTCTTCGTTCAAAGTACCATGGAGGAATGCGGTCTTCACATCGAGTTGAGCTAACTCGAGATCAAATTGTGCAACCAAAGCCAATAGGATCCGAATAGACGAATGCTTAACAACAGGTGAGAATACCTCATTGTAGTCTACTCCTTCCTTCTGTGCGTAGCCTTTCGCTACCAATCTGGCTTTGTATCTGATGTTGTCTTTGCCCAGAGCACCTTCTTTCTTGGCATAGACCCATTTGCACCCTATAGCTCTTTTTCCCTTTGGAAGTTGTGTCAGCTTCCAAGTTTCATTCTGGTGAAGTGATTGTATCTCCTCATCCATCGCCATCTTCCATTTGACATTATCCGTACTGTCTATAGCTTCTCTGTAAGTGTACGGGACATCATCATCAATCACTGGAAGAGCGTATGCCACCATGTCTGTGTAACGGGCAGGCCTTCGAATGTCTCTTTTCTGTCTACTGGTGGCAATGGACTCTGGCTGTTGTCTGATTTCAGGTACTGGTGCTGAATCCTCCACCTCAACTGATATCTCATCTTGATCATCAAATTCATCATCAGGATGATCGACTGTCGAAGAAGCCTTTTCTGACTTCTTGGGAGTTTCAAACTCCACCTGTTGTAGAGAGTTTGGATTCTCATTCTCTGTGTCTCGAGGTATTTGTTTCAGCATTGCAGATTCATCAAAGGTAACATCTCGGCTTAAGATGATCTTCTTTGACTCGGGATTCCATAGTCTGAATCCCTTGACTCCTTCACTAAAGCCCACGAAAATAGCTTTCTTGGCTCTAGGATCCAGTTTGGATTCAGTAACATGAAAGTATGCTGGACATCCGAATATATGCAATTGGTCATAATCAGAAACAGGTTGTCCAGACCATACCTCTTTGGGAGTTTTCCCATCAAGTGCAGAAGCGGGTAGTCTGTTGACTATATGAGAGGCATACATCAAAGCCTCTGCCCAGAATGCCTTCCTTAGGCCAGATTGAGAAAGCATACACCGAACTTTCTCCACCAAAGTACGATTCATCCGTTCTGCTACTCCGTTCTGCTGTGGCGTGCCGGGAACTGTAAAATGTCTGATTATCCCTTCATCCTGACAATACTTCATGAAAGGATCTGATTTGTATTCCCCGCCATTGTCTGATCTGAGCCTTTTAATCTTTCTGCCTGTCTGAATTTCAATCATCTTCTTCCATTGAAGAAAAATATCCAGAACTTCATCTTTATGCTTCATGGTGTATACCCAGACATACCTGGAGAAATCATCAATAAATGTCACAAAATAATGTTTACCTCCCAATGAAGCATTTTTGGAAGGCCCCCAAACATCAGTGTGAACATAATCCAGTGTTGCTTTTGTACGATGAATGGCGGTGCCGAACTTGACTCTCGTCTGCTTGCTCATGACACAATGCTCGCAGAAATCAAGTTTACCAGTCTTTGCACCTTTCAAACGACCTTGCTTCACCAAACCTTGCAAAGTCTTCTCCCCCACATGCCCTAAACGCATGTGCCAGAGTCGGGAAGTATCAGATGCCTCATCGTCAGAATTGCTGGAGACGGCTGCTCTCTCTGTGACTGTGTACCCATCCAGGAAATATAAATTTCTCTGTCGAGTACCTTTCATTGCCAAGAATGCACCTCGTACAACCTTCAGGACTCCATCTTCCATGGTCACCTTGTAACCGCTAGAGTCTAAGACCCCTAGTGAAATGAGGTTCTTCTTCAAATCAGGAACATATCTGACGTCTGTCAGTCGTCTGATTGTACCATCGTGCATCTTCAGGCGAACAGTTCCTATCCCTTTCGTCTGGCAGGTGTTATCGTTGCCCATAAGCACAACTCCTCCGTCAAGCTCCTGGAAGCTTGAGAACCACTGCCTGTTGGGACACATATGATAGGAACAGCCGGAATCTAGAATCCATCTATCAGAATGGCTTTCTGATGATGAAACTGTAAAAGCTGAATCCTCTTCATTATCAGCTTTACTTGCAACATTCACATTAGATTTGTCCTTGTTTGGACAATCTTTTTTCCAGTGCCCTTTCTGGTGACAATAGGCACACTCGTCCTTCGCGGGTCGTCTGAATGATGATTCTCCTTTTGGCTTTGAGTGAGATGGTCCTCTTGATTTTGAGCGAGATCTGCCACGCTCACTGGGCACTCCAGATCTTCTGTTGTTTGTCCTTCCTCGGGCAACAGTCAGTGCTTCTGATGTTGAGTCTCTGTGATCAAGCTGATCCTTCTTCCGATACTCATTATTCACCAGAGCATTAGAAACGTCTATGAATTTAACCTCATCCTTTCCATATAACAGAGTTGTGGTTAAGTGTTCATAGGTATCAGGCAAGGAATTTAACAACAGCAATGCCTTATCTTCATCGATAATTTCAACATCTAAATTTTGTAAATCAGCGAGAATTTTATTGTAATTATCCAAATGCTCAATCATAGAAATACCTTTCTTGTACTGGAATCGAAAGAGCTTCTTCTTCAGGTAGAGTCGGTTCTCTATGCTTTTCGTCATGTACTTGTCCTCCAGCTTTTTCCAGAGACTTGATGCCATAGTCTCCTTCATGACAAAGTACTTCTGGTCCTTGGCTAAACACAACCGAATTGTGCCACATGCTTGACGATTTACATAATTCCAATCTTCATCGGAAATATCCTTGGGTTTGGAATTCAAGGCAATATCGGATCCTTCCCGGAATAACAGATCTAGAACTTCACATTGCCACATGCCGAAATTGTTGGTGCCGTCAAACTTCTCAATATCAAACTTTGCATTTGACATCGAGCTCCTTTGCCAAGAACTACTGGTTGATGCTGATATACTGCTGGTTGATGCTGATGCTTGAGCTTCAGTTGATTTTTCCAAAATTTCTCCAGCTTTCGGATCTTCCATCGTGCCCATTAAAGTTTGTTTAAGTAAAAACAGTACTTACAAGTGGAATTAGCTAAAACTGATGGCACGGTTGCGTCCGGAACGGTCGAAATAGCTGGGAACAGGTCCGACTCGGTTGAAAACGGGTGAAAATTGCACTGAGTTGGGCAAAAAAACACTTCTGGACCGAGTTGACTCGGGAATATTCCGTTAGGATAACGGAATATTCTCTGACGGAATATTCTCTACGGACGGAATATTCTCTGGCTGTGGAATAGTGATGATGCTGACTGGTCGCTGACGTGGTGCTGACTGTATGCTGATGTGGCGACGACTGTGCACTGACGTGGCGATGACTGTGCGCTGACGTGTGGCTGACTGGACGATGACGTGGCGATGACGTGTGGCTGACTGGACGATGATGTGGCGCTGACGTGGTCGTCTTCTTCCTTGAGAAATTTGCAGAAAATTTTCTGGAAAATTTTCCAGGTTTGACCGAACTTTGACCGGAGCTAGAGAGTTCGTTAGAGCTCCGATTGAGACGTGGTCAGGTGCGTTGGAATCGTATTTCCGAGAGGAACACAACGGTGTCCTCCAAACAGCGATTCGAGCACTTCGAATTTTCTGGACCGGGAGCAAAACCAAAGCTCTGATACCAATTTGTTGCGGAAATGCCCAGAAAATTCGATAGAAAGTGCACACAACACACAAACACAGATATTTACGTGGTTCGGCAATTGCCTACGTCCACGGGAGGCAGCAAACTAATATTATTGAGAAATTATACAAATTACAATAAACAGAATTTCTCTCAGATTCTCTCAAGAACTCTCTCAGAAATCAGGAAGCTTTGCTTCTCTTGCTGCTTACCCTCCTTGCTTGTTTGAGGGTCTTATTTATAGGGGAAAGGCAGAGACAAACCTCCCCCATTTTCAACATGGTGGTTGTGCTCATGAATGTGGCCGGTGGTAGATGGTAGGTGGAAGTTGAGAAGGTGGAAGTTGAGCCAATTTGTCAACAGCAACTCCAAATGAGAAAACGATTCCGATGGAAACGACCCCACTGAAACCACTGTGGGATAGTACCCCACTGTGGGATAGTAACACCTATCAAATACCAGAAATCACAGATTGAACGCAGGAGTGCACTTCCAATAATCGCCAGATTTCTGTCAAACGTAACACACTTTTTTTCATCATTGATCAGTGGAATGTAGAAGAACAGAGGATCAACTATCATCACAACCAAACATAATATACTAGGTATCATCTTCTCTCTGTGTGTAGATAGATTCTTCTTCATCTGAGACAAACTTTTAATCACAATGTCCAAACACGATTTCATTTCGACCTGCAGCTGAATTTGTCTCGGCGATGTTGATGGGTGGGATTTGGCTTTCTAGCACGGCGGCAGTGATTAACAGTGGTGGTGGTGTAGAATGTAGATGATGAAGATATGAGTAGTGGTGAATCTGGTGATTTTTCGAAGAGAGAGGGGTATGAACTATGAAGATGAATAGATGTCATGAGGATGAGATGTGGCGGTGTGTAAAAAGCATGCACTACCAAAATAGGAAATATTTGCAAAAATGTAAGAAGTGGTTACAGAATCAAAATAGAAAGAGGAACATGATTTCAAACATGATTTCCAATTTGATCTTTGTTTTCTGGTTAGGTGGTGCAAGGCACGTGATTGACATTTGATTATAAAAAATTGGGTAAATTGCATAAACTTGCCCTGTATTTTTCTAAAAAGGCTTAATATCCAACTAATTGAGTTAATTGCAGCAGACCCCTCTATTAACTGTTGACTTCTGTCCCTTTTAACAGTTGATTGAGGTTTGGGTATAAGAAGTCGAAAATACCCTTACCCTATGTCTGAAAAAGCCTTGATTGCACTCTACTTTTTTTGAACTCTTAAAAGTCACTTTTAAACAATTAAATAATTAAAAAAAAAAAACTTGTTTTTTTATTAAAAAAATGCCACAACAACAGCAGCGGCCACCTCCTCTTTTTTCCCATTAATCCATTATCAAACTTTTTTTTATTTTTTTTTTATTTTTATGGAATCCATTATCAAACTTAATAATTTATTTCAAACAAATATAATCATCAAATTTATTTTATTTTTTTGAAAAGAAAAAAAACTAAAACTAAAACCTCAACTGAGATGGAGGCCGATCTGTTCCACCAACCCTTCAGTAACCATCAAACGGAACATCATCTTCAACACTTCACCAATCTCCCCATTATCAACACAATTAATTGAACTCCACATAAACCATATCTCTAACATCTGCATTCTGTCGAACACTTTCCAGGCATTACAAACAAAGAAGTGAAATCTCAGTATCATCATTATCCTCAAACATTCAAACTCAAAACTCAAACTCACATGTAATAATCCTTCTACTTTTCGACCTATACCCAGATCACCAAAACCAGCTCATGCTCTCAAAACATATGGATAAATAAATTCAGTTATCTAGATAGAAAATTTGTTTTTCTTTATTGTTTTGATTGGTGGAATTTGTTTGTTTGATCTGGTTAATGGGAAAGGAATGTTGCTTCAGTTAAGCAATATAAATGGGTCTTCAAAGAACCAACACAAATGTGAACCAAATATCTCCAGAAGTGTTTATCCAATTTTTTAGTTTCTCTGCATCAGAAGTTCTTTATATTCCATTTGGGTCCCTTTTCTTTTTTCTTTTTCTTTTTCTTTCGGTTTTCAAATACATTACAAATGACCATTTTACCCAAAACCATTCAGTCAACCGTTATCTCTAACGATGTTTGACTAACAGAATGGGGCTGCTGCAATTAACTTAATTAGTTGAATATTAAGCCATATTCCAAAAACACAGGGTATTTTATTGTAATTAACCCTAAATAATTATAAAAACCGGTAGGTAATTTTTGTAATGAGTCTATTTACATTTGATTGGATACATTATAATTTTTATATGCAATGATTTTAATAAAATTATAAAAAATATATATATAAATATAATAAATTATTAAACATTAAATTGTCACAACTCTAACAATAGTTATATTACATGTACTTCAAAATTATATTTATCACTGAATTCATTTGAATTTTCTCTAAAAATATTCCTTAAATGGATTTTCAAAATTCTATTTATATTTTTGATGTGATTTTAAAAGTTCTTATGGTAAAAATGTCTTTCAAATGTGTAACAAATTATAAATTATAAAAGAATTATAAAATAACACACTTACCCTCTTTTATTAAATAGTATAGAATCGGTTATCGGTAAATTTGAAATTCACCGAGATATTATTATCTTTCACTTGCACAACAAAAAAAAAATGGGGCTATAATTATAAGAGCCAAACCATTTTTTTAAAAGAAAGCCCTTTTTTTTTTATATATATATAGTCAATATAGATATAAAAAAATAAAAATAAAAATAAAAATAAGGAAAAGTGGAATGATAAATTACAATTGATGAAAAAAAATATAAAAAAGAAATTGGAAATAAATAAATATACCAAATGACATTTATATCCCTAAATTAATAGATTATTTTAAGTAATTTTAACATTGTATGAATCCAAAAATGTATTTTTCTTTTCAAACAAATATTAAGGGGTCTAAAATTATTTGACACTATTCATGCTCTCATTTCCATTTTTGATATAGTTAATATATGTCTTTCAAGTGTGTAACAAAATATAAATTATAAGAGAATTATAAAATGACACATCTATCCCCTTTTATTAAAGAGCATAGAATCTTTAATCGGTAAATTTGAAGTACAAAGGATATTATTGTCTTTCACTTGCACAACAAAAAAAAAAAGGGGGCTATAATTCCAAGAGCCAAGCCATTTTTTTTTATATATATTTTTTAAAGAAAGTCATATTTTTATATAGTCAATAGACATAAAATTTAAAAAAAAAATAGGGAAAAAGTAAAATGATAAATTACAATCGATGAAATAAAATATATAAAATGACATTTATATCCCTAAATTCATAGATTATTTGATGGAATTTTAATGAGGATAAAAATGTATATTTGACAACATTTTTTTTTTAAAGTATATTTGACAACGTTAACAAAAAAAAAAAAAAAAAATTAATAAGTGTGAGAAATTAAAATAAAGATCTATGAAAGAGCTTAAAGCTTTCCGGCTGATTTTTTTTTTCTTCAATACTAATTAATTATAGTTAATAAACAAATTAAGGAGTTGATTGGTTCTCCATTAATTAAACCACTCATGTTTGGATTATTCATTTATTCATTAATCATAGAATCTTAAAAGGATTAGTTTCTAGGAAAGTAGATATGTACTTCAAGCTAAGTTTCAAACTCCAATTTTCAAGTGCAAAATGTAAAAAGTGTGCACTACCAAAATAGGAACGACTTGCAAAATGTAAAAAGTGTAATACTATCAAAATAGGAAAGACGAACATGCATGATTTCAACAAACTTTGAGTTCCACCTATCAAACATGATTTCTAATTTTTTGTTGATCTTTGTTTTCTGGTCAAGTGGTGCAAGGCATGTGATTGGTTTATGTTCTAACTTTCATATATTTTGTAAATTATAATACTGAAAGATTTGTATAGGATTTTTTATACACAATCGAGAGATTTTTTTTTTTTTTTTTCACTGTGTGATAAAGGGATTTCCATTTAAATACAAAAATAGAAAATTATATTTAAAAATTTATAAAAACTGGTAGGTATTTTTTTGTAATCAGTCTATTGACATTTGATTGGATACATTATAATAAATTGATTGTATTTATAAATGGAGTGTCTTTATAAATTTATTTTTTAAAATGGAGTGTCTTTAGAATAGGAGTGTTAAAAGATAAAAATGATAATCTTGGAACAAAAGAAAATGTCTTTAGAATTTTTTAAAATTTAAATTTTGAGAATGGAATGTCTTTAGAAAACAAGTGTAAAAGGAAAAAATTGGATTGTCAAAAGAAGTTCTCATTATAAATTATAAAAGAGTTTAAAATGACACATTTACCTTCTTTTATTAAATAGTATAGAATCTTTTATCGGTAAATTTGAATTTCACCAAGGATATTATTATCTTTCAATTACACAACAAAAAAAATGGGGCTATAATTCTAAAAGCCAAGCCATTTTTGTTTTTAAAAGAAAGCCTTTAAATATATATATATACAGAAATTCTATTATCAGTTCGAACTGACAAAAGTTATATCAGTTCCTTGCATGTGGGCCACTGGATTTAAATACTTTGACTTGGCTGTATGCACTTGTCAGTCAAAGTATTTAAATCCAGTGGCCCACATACAAGGAATATATATATAAAATTAAAAAATATGGAAAAGTGGAATGATAAATTACAATTGATGAAATAAAATATAAAATAGAAATCGGAAATAAATAAATTTGAAAGAAGTAAAATATTTTTAACTTTTGAATTTTTTATAGGAATTTGTTGAAAGTTATAATTTATAAAGCTAGTTTTGGAGAAGTTTCTAGGAAAGTAGATTGATATATCACAAGTTTCTGGGAATTTGTTGCAAGTGTAGCAAAAAGAAATATCTATATGATCAGCAAACAATGCCATGATCTCTATATATATCACAAGTTTAAACAACAACACAATCAATGCAATATATATAGTCAGTATTTGATCACAATTGCAAGCAACACATAATGTTTGAGAGAGAGAATGGTTTGATCACAATTGCAAGCAACACAAAATTGGCAATGGTTTTTTGATTGATTCAAGAGGAACCAAATTTATGAGAAAAAAATTAAATAAAATAAACATGACCTTTGTTTGAGAGAGAGAATGGACCAGACAATATACAAGTCAAATTTCTTGTTTTAGAAATATTGGACCACTTTTAGAAATACTTTTATCAATCACAAAATTCCTTATTTTGGAAACCATGTGATTTTCAATATTCTCTGTGTTTGGTTTCATTTCCTTCGATAATAATACAATTTTCAGATTATTGAGTTATTTGTCGTAAACAAAGATTGTTAATTAGAATATATATAATGAATAGATATGCATTTCTAAATATTATTTTTCTTTTCCTGACAAAAGTATATATATATAAATTATAATCTCAAGATGTTAATGGAAAAGTATAATGTTCTTTATTGGATTATAAATGATAAATATTGCTTGAATAATTATTTTTTAATTTTAAATTAGAAGAATAAAAAAAATTAATTTTAATTATAATTATATTTCATCTATTACAATAATTTAATATTTATTTAACTTTAAACTGTTTTTTTTTCAAAACAAAAAACATTTTTAATAAGGGTGAGAAATTAAAATAAAGATCCATATATGAAAGAGCTTAAAGCTTTCCGGCTGATTTTTTATTTATTTTTTCATTAATACTAATTAATAACAAATTAAGGAGTTAATTGGTTCTCCATTAATTAAACCACTCATGTTTGGATTATTCATTTATTCATTAAAAAGATGTGACAATACTTTAGCAAATCTCAAACACCAGACAGCATTGCAAGGCAAACTTATAATTCATACCAGAAATGTTTTTGAATTTGAGAGTTTGAAATTCAAAGTAAAAAAAAAAAAAAAAAAAAAAAAAAAAAAAAAAAAACTGATCTCTGTTTTTGAAAAGTTGAATTTATTGCAACAGTTTACGGTCTTTTGACCGTAAAAGGAAAAAATAAAAAAAAATAAAAAAAAATCAGTGATTTTACAAAAAGAAATCTCATGACTCA